>OY740769.1:46199576-47490445 GCA_963513935.1 Aphrophora alni
TATTTTATAAAAGTACATATACATGTGAAAATTGTAAGGCTATATAATCACAATATCAATTTTAACAATGCCAAATATCCAACACTAAATTGTCGAGTAATTAAAACAGTCAAAAGAACCCATTCCGTTATTTCTCTTGCGTGTGGTCTCCTTTAAACCTTTCTAGGAACTCACCAGTTTCTGATGTTTCACCCTCTTTACAAAATATAGATGAGGGGAGAGAGAGAAAGAAACGAACAGAGGGAAAATGGAAAGTGAGTTGGGGAAGATAAAATCAAAAGTCTAACCTGCTGAGATACATTAGTTTGTTGAAATCACAGTTACAAAGAACATACACTAAACAAAATCTTTCATTTTCATTTAGAAAATAATGTATAATGATATATTGTAATGTAAAGAGGAGGCAGATGACTGATACAGCTATTTGTTTCCAGTATGGCGTAAAAACAATAATGGGTATCAAATAATTTGTTCAGGCTTGTAAAATCACAGGTATAAAAGATTTATAAAAATAGAAAGAAAAAACAACAATTTTTCCCCCGTTACTAGTTTTCCTTATTTATTGGTCGAAGATATATCTATAGACAGATATAAATTTTATCAATTAACTGTAAACCTTGTTAAGGGTTTGTAGAAGAAACGAAAATATCAAAATTTGGTCTTGGTAATGCACAACTAGACAACAGAAAAAGATTAGTGAAAAGGACATGAAAATTAATAAAATAGTTTGGGCTGGAGAAACTATAAATCTGTAGTTCATTCGTAGGAATTTTGTATCGATTAGGCCTTGAATAGATCTGAAACCAAAACTCATAACTTTTTTGTTATAATTTCGAATTTTTTAAAAGCGGGATCAAATTTTTTTAATATTAACTATACGAATATCACATCTAAAATAGTGATATAGGTGAGAAAAAAAAATAACTCGTTGACTTTTCCCCAAAAATCATAAATTTAGTCAACCTAGTAATTTGTTCATTTTATTTTTGATTTATTGTTTATAATCCATAAATCATACCTGCTAAGCAACGAGTACGGTAAATCGTCATACAGTATATTGTTTGACAGTTCTTCAATGAACTATTTGATACTAAATATTTTACAATAATACAACAAAAACTAATTTTTACAACATGTATCAGAAAATATGTCAAACAAATTATTGACTCACGTTAAAAGAAAAGCATTAATAACTTTATAAAAACATCATTTTCTTTGATCAATGTTGAAAGAAATACTTTGCACAAATAGGCCAACTGGAATATTATATTGGGCATAATGACCTTCACTCTAAATAACAAAATACTACAGCCTACAGACTATAAAGTTCAAATTAATATGAACACATATTAGGCCAAGTAAACAAGTATCGTGTTTACATAACCATATGTATCACAACATAACTTTCTCAGTCTATGGTTATTTACTGATATTTAAGTGAAAGTCTGAACAAAGCAAAGCAAAGCGATAGAACCAGCACCCAGCATGCAGTCCAGACATGTTAGCCTTGCCCAATGCAGCTCATTACCATAACCCAAGCCTAAGCGAGGAAGCTACACAACGAATAATTAACAGATTCACTCACCATAGTTTCTCTTACTTAAATAGTTTAGTGTATGCCTTCAAAACAAAGCGTTTCACTATTTCATCTTTTCCTTGTTTGTGTTTTTCTTCATTTAATTATATTTTATCCAATGAACCAAAGTACACTTTTACTACAATAGATTTTATTTTCGCCTTATAAATACTTCCAAGGACTCAAAAACTCAAAATTCGACAGAACGCGGATTCCGCAATACACCATTGACGCCCAATTAAAATGTGTAGAACGCCAAACTGAATAAAACGAGCTAATGTAAGATCTACAGTAGAAGACGTCCAACAAATATTTTCTAATGGTCCACATTTTGGAATTTGAAAACCATTATTTAATAGTTACAAATATTATTTAACAAATAGCGAAATCTAGCTTACATACTACATTTGACCGAAATTCGGTCTACTAAATAGGTTATCACGTATATTATTTTTCTTCAAATTTGTAGGTGATGATATAAAATTTTAGGTTTAGTAATGACTCTCTTAATTTGTAGTCTATAGTACAAAATACATAAGAGGTATCAATGATTTACATTTTTAAGATGGTCACAATTAGGTATTGTAAAACGTATTAATAAGGCGCAATATAATAATAATAATAATGAAAATCTGCCTCAATTTTAAAATTTACCAACTTGGTCTAGAAGTTAATATGAACAAAATTGGACAAAAATTGAAACCCCAGAGTGGTAATCTAAACGATCGTCAACAATCATAACAGAATAACGATAAATGTCACAATGTAATAAAAATATCATTTAACAGATACATCATTATTTATTACTTTATTTTTTTACATACCTTACTAATTTACTTACAAATTGAGTTCAATTAATTAAAAAAACTCCAGGAAATTTTTTGTTTAATGTATAAATAATTATATATAACGGGCGTTTCAAAGTGTGGGACATTTCACATAGGAAATGAAACTTTGGAAATGTCTCAGGATAAATAGGACCTAATTTTTTAAGGGAATTGGGGGGTGGTAATGTTTTTAAAGCAGGTCCTACTAAACTAAAGACATTTTCAAAGTTTCATTTTTATATTTCAATCCGCTTTAAAATTACAAAAGGGGTGTCATACTTTTGGAACACCCGTTATGAATTTGGAAGAATACTCATCAAAAGTGTTAAGAACCAGAAATGTGCTCTTTAGACGGTCCACAGTTTGAACTTTGGCATGAGAGTGGTATACTGTTAAAAAACTCTAAAAAGATCTGTGTTATATATTACTTCTTTCAACTTGTTACACCGTTTAGTTTTTTAACGAAATACTGCTTCATTAGAATCTGATATGTAGTTCTGTAAAATACTCCGCTATGAAAAATAGGAAGACGAAAAATATGAACGTCTCTTTTAATTTTATGGTTCTGTAATCACGGCTTAATTTATTTATTTAATCTAAATATTCATATTTGTATTAATAGCAACTAAAAACAGTTAGAAGTACAATTAAAGAATTCCCAATGCCACCAATTTGTAATTATTGTAATTAAAGTAATGCTAAATCCATCTTAAGAGACCAGTGTAATGGACATCCCTACAAGTTTTGCTTTATAACCCTTTAACACGCTGCACTTCGTTTGCATATCTCAAACTTCAACCTCGGTTATTTAATTTTAATTTATGTTTAAACTCGCTCATATTATTCGCCTCGGTTGTTTTAGATACTACAGTATTTTTTTTAAAAAAAAGCAATCACTACGCTTGATTGTAGACTTAGGCTCCAAGCTTTAATTATAATACTTTTGTCAGTAATATTTTGCGTTTTCAGAATCCAATTATATAAAAATCTAAGTCAAATTCTGTTAAGCACCCAGTTTCTGAGTTTTTAGGATAACGAAAAATCAATCTTTGGATGGATGCCTCGTCTAATTCCATTTTTATTAAGCCATACGTTTTATGAATTTCTGGAACAACGAAACTCAACAAAATCGCGAACGAAGGAAAAATTGATACAATGGTGAGCAATATAGTTGCTGAATTCATGTAATAAATAAACAAAGATGGTACACAGAAATGTTGTATAAACTGGTTTTTCATATAACTATTCTATAGAACCATGAAAAATATACATTTCCCTTCGAGAAAGTTGCTAGAAAAAAGGTTTTAAAATATTTTGTCTTTAAATAACAGACACCAAAAAAATAGCACTAATTAAACCTAATTTTTGGAACAACAACTGGTTGTTCACATCTCACGAGAGAGTTAAAATAAAGAAAAACAAAAAAGAGAATCAACTCACCCTAAAAATAGAACATTCTGTGCGGTTTCTCACATACCTGAAACAAACAAAACAACCAGTTTAACAAAGTTTAAAAAATATTATCAAACAAATAATTTAATCTACGGTATATGGTTCAGCTTAACGATTTTAATTTCAATTGAAGTAACGTTGGCAATTTTTAAATATAAAATAGTAAGACTAGTATTAGAATTAAGTAATATTTTTTTTAATTTTAATAAACTTGGATTGACAAGTTTCAGAATCAAAGTCTAAAAGCTTCATAACAATAAAACAAACAAAATGACATTTTGGTTATGGTAATCGGTCAACTCTGTACATAAAATGATAGCGCACGTCAAAAAAAGAAATACACCTAAGAAATCGCGTATATCTGTTTAGCAGAGGATATTATAGTATTTTACTTAGTCTATTAGTAAAACTCACATGTTTTCATGAATTTACAATACTTGCGTGCATTACGCGGACACACTTTAAGCAAAATTACCGGCATGACATATCTTCTAGACAATACGTCCAGGCCATTCTTCAAACAATACGTAAAACCCTGTCAACTGCGTGCCAAGATCACTTGGTACTAAGAAACTGCCCTATTGGTATCATTTACCATTATTTTAATGGTAATTTGAGAGAGCAAAAAACACAAATAGAGAAGGAAAACAAAGTATTTATAATATATATAAACACGGCTATAAACTGAAAAACTACGATTTTCTAAAGCAGATGTTATACAAACATGAAAACAACACGCTTTTTTTAGAAGCGACTATTCCTACATCGCTTTTTTCCCACTGTTGTTCAAAAGCAAAAAAAAACCTCTCGACTTATAAAAAGAAGGAAGAAAAAGCACAAAATAAAGAATGTGAAACTCTCCAAATGTCATTTTTATATTCCAATATTTTTGCTTGGTGCGATTGTATCAGATAAAAACACCATTTACTTAATAACTGTTCCAAGAAATACTCTAAAATTATTTAAAAAAATTCTATTGTGTTAAATTTTAACACAAAAACTGAAATTTTTTTACTGATATCGTTTCCGTGTGACTTCTTGCATTTGACAGCAATGAGGGTGACATGTGAAACACAGTCTAGTGAACAGTGAAGTATGAAAATAATTGCCGTATTATATAAATATGACATCTGATGTCTATAAACAATTAAACATATTATCTGTCACGAACATGAAGAACATTTAAAAACTACAAATGAAATACGTAGAAACTAATAACGTGTAAGCCATGTTTGACCGTCATTTTCTTTCATCCGAATATAAAAGAGCACACAAAAATGTAATAACCAAAAGAAAATCCATTGAAATAATTGATCTATTAAGTCATGAGTTTAAAAGTTTATCTTAGAAAATATATGTTTAATAATTTCGATTTCCTTATTCCAACATGCTCGTACATGAATAAAAATGAACTTCTATTTATAAAGCAAAGTTGGGATTTTGTCTATTTAATTTTCTGAGAAAACGTAAACCGTGTGTAAAGTCACCTACCAGGACAAGTATTTATTATTATTATTTTTTAGAGCGATACATAAATTTGTCCAGTACGAACCTTACAAGCTTTAGGGTATTTATAACCAAAAAGATTAATTTTTATAGAAGTCCTTGTGTTTAGCTAGACGGTATGAAAATAAATAGCTATTACAGTAATTACTTTTGCAAAAATTAAACAACAAAAATAATGTAAATAGCTGACGAGTTTATGTTTATGAGCTGCAGTTTATCAAAATGAAATTAGGTTCACCACAATTACCGTGTATTCTTTCCACTACTACAAGCAAAACGTAAGTCTTGTCTAGGGAAGCGAGTTATATGAAGAACTGACCATGGGGTTAGCACAGATATTCAAACCACAAACTGTTCTAGTACAAGGAATAATACAATTTTGCTAATTTTAATAAAATATAACTTGTACGAACTATGTATTGTAAATTCCTCATAACGAAAAACAAGGAAGAAGTGAAATTCATGAATTACTTTTGTAGGTTTATTTTGTAAATAAAAATGAAAACAACTAAGTAAAAATATTAGTTTAGATGGTGTAATGAATAAAAACAAAATCATCAATCGCAATTTATGACTTTTGATTTCTAAATTTTACCTATATGGGGGAAAAGCAGGTATAGAATGATTTGAATTTAGGGTTTAAAAAGAATTTTTAAAATAGGCTAAGAGGTGCACAACTAGACCATCCAAAGAAGAGTATAGTGAAAACGGTATGACAATTGGTTAGCCGTTTTGGGCTGTCGCCGATTTTTTTTTTTTTTTAAATATGAAAACTGGTTTTAGATCATTCTAAAATGAAAAGTTATCAAGTTTATTTAAAAATGTTGTCTACAAATTTCGAAAACTGGAAACATAAATACTAGTAAATACCGCAACTAAACAAAAACATTTACCTAGTATCAATGATTTGTTTCATGA
Organism: Aphrophora alni; assembly: GCA_963513935.1. NCBI lineage: Eukaryota > Metazoa > Arthropoda > Insecta > Hemiptera > Aphrophoridae > Aphrophora > Aphrophora alni. The sequence goes on from OY740769.1 coordinate 46,205,856, forward strand.
CTTTTTTATTTGTTTGTAAGGTTTTGTTTATTACATAAAAACGAAACTAAAATAAATAACTACACAGCCGTTACACTAAACATGACTGATTACTATGTCGGCAGTATATTTATTAGATCACGTGGTTTGGTGAGATGTGAAGTCATTAACAGAGAGCGTTATTAATACCGTGTTAAATGGCTACCAAAGATCAAGAATCTTTATCACAAGAAACCAATAACTTAACACTCATTTATCGTGTTTGAAATATTGTTTACACCCGAAATTCATAGTTTTTACTACATTTTGCAAGAGCCCGTTTAAACAAATACACTTTATAAATTATGACAGAAACGAGGAGACTGTAGTTTTGATTTCAATTTTGGAGACAATAGAAACAAACAAGTATGCTAAATTATCATTATCAATACTAATAATGAAACCTCTGCAACGTAGGTAGAAACATTTTTTATTTAAAATTTGTCTTCCGAACCTAATCTCTCAATCAGAAGATGGATTTAATGTGTGATGTCATAACCAGACAATACTTACGAATTTGATTAAAAAGGCCGTGCCAGATTGTGCGGTTAGAACGCTTAGCTTGGCATCAACATCTCATCTCATCTGCATTCTCTTCAACAAACCGGTCCGGCCGCATCGTGAGCTCAAGGAGGCAGAGACGAAAAAAAAAACATTTCCATTTTCTTATTTCTTTTTTTATCTGGTTTATTTCTTGAGCGGAGCAAATGGAGAAGGGGCAAGAGGGGATAAAGAAATGCCGTGTAGCCAAGGTTCACACGATCGTAAAGATTATTTCGCCGTTTTACAGGGGTCGAACACAGTTTAACGAAAGGATTAGACATGATATTGTCTACTTGCCGGCAAGCTGTAAATGAATTTAATGACAATCAATATTATTCACGGAGTTAAATATAGGACATATGCCAAACGTTCATTAGCATAATGTAACCAAATATACTTACCATATTAAGTTTAACTACATTTAAAACATAATATAGGATGTGTTTATAGATAACAATTTAAAAGCACTACAAGTTACGAGGAAAAACAAAGAAAATTATTGCACCGACTGTAATTTATTTACTGCTAAATGTCATCATGTGTTGATGACATCCTAGTAACTCAACAAATGATTTGCAATGTGGCAAACATTCTCTACTCGATAACTAAACGCAATATTTTTATTTTAATGATGGAATAAATGTTTGAATTTGCTTACAACACTTAATAGACAATGGCAGTAGTGATAAAGTAAAGATGAATAACTTTAAAATTGAATATCACTTTGAGAAACATATTATTTAAAACGAATGACAAATAAATATACAAACTTATAAAGACGTAATATGAAATCCATGTAATTGGTGCAATATTATTACTCATCCTGTAATATATTTTAAAGCAACAATAAATCGTAATGCTTGTAAAATTAGCCCTACGTACAAAATAAATTTAGTTTTAAGGCTCTGGCTCCACCTTCATCATAATGGATTTATGGCCTATAGGAATAATGTTAAACTTCATACGTTTACTGACGTCATATTTAACTAATTTATTTTGTTTTGTTTTTTTTATTACTAGCATGTATTTAGCCTTTGCAAAAAAATTAGAAAACTTTTGTAAATTAAAAACAAACAAATATTCTATGTTTTCATATCTACTAAAAATAAAATAAAATAACATTGCACTGTATAACTCAAGAAATATTTAAATACCACAAAATTCCCTCAATTACACACATGGATCATCTATGAAGCATTAAAATATCCTGATGTCAACTTACAAATTTTCAATAATTTCCACAGAGTCTTAAAACAGCGCAGAACAACCCATGACCTAATAATTACAATGATTTAAAATCATCAAATTTTCTATTTTTGCATGATATATTGAAAACGATTTTCTAATTTCCACCGTTTTGTAAAAAAAATAAAATATATAAATCGTGGATTTTTTGCATTATAGTTTCATCAAAATTATAAAGAACAATTAACTCCCTCGTTTCTCATCTGAAAGTTTTGGAAGGATTTTCTTTTCCCTCTACATGGTTAAAATACAAAAAATCGAACTTCTTAAGGCACAACTACAACACAGAAAGAAATAGCTTAGTAAATACGTAATGAAAGGCTCTGTAGAAGCGACACAAACTAACTTCTACCTCCGAACCCCCCCCCCCCCCATTTGTTTTTAGATGGGTATGAAACAAAACAGTTTTTTTCCCCTAAATTTTATTTTCAATATTTCCGACCAAGTGGGAAATGTTTTGGTAACACCGAAAAATGTAGAACAGTTGATATTTAATAACAATAATAATCATTATTTGACTAAAACTATAACAAATTAGTTGAAATTAGATGTTATGTTGTCCCTACACTAATGCTCGTTCTCTTAGCCTAAATTACCTATAATTTGACTTCAAAATAAATCCATTTATATTCCTAAATAAAACAGAAAATCATATCAAAAACGTTTTGGCATAAAGAATATAAAGTGATTAAACACTCATACAAATAGCGCTATAGTTACGTATTTTAGTTTAACTTATTTATTTTTCCAACATCTGGGAAAAGCTTCAGATCATCTTTCTTGGTAATGATCAAACTACAATCAATTTTGAAAGGCATAGCAACATACCCTAGTTATTTTACATTTTCTGAGTAACGCTCTACAGGTGAACTCTTAGTGAATGTATAGTTAAAATTAAACCTTATAAATTTATAAAGCTGAAATTGTAGTTGATTTTAAAATTTTGAATAAAAATCACATTAAATCAAACAAATCCAAAGCTAACAAAACGAAATAAAACCAAAGAAACAAGAAAAAGTGAAATGAATAGAGTCCAGCGTGATTGTGATTGCAGTGGAAGACTCACGGCCCGCACATTATAGTCTATTATATAATTGTTGGGTGCAGAGCTGTAATTGTCTGGCTTGTTTATACGCCAACTGGCGACTGCATTGCGGCCGCATCCAACGAATCTACTGCTATTTTTTCCCTTTTTTTATGTGCCGTTAAATTAATTTGAAATGTAACGCGCACCACAGCATGGACAGAAGTCACAAGTTTTCAACAGACATTATTTTGAACAAAACCAAAATATAGTACTCACATATCTCATACCTTTGTTTTGAAATTTTGATGTTTGGACATTTGATAATTACAAGATGTCACCGTGCCACAATAGAACAGGATTATTGATTACACGCTATATCCCGGATTCTATTTATTCCCGGAATCTAGACAGAGCTTACATCTAAGGTATTTGAAGCGGGACTGGATTGTTTTTAAAAATTCCCGAGCAATAGTATGATGGTTCTGTTTTTAACTCGACCACTCGGCCTTTAGAGATAAACAGGGTTACCAATCATAATGAAATTGAAAAATTATACAACTAACCCGAACGATGTATAAATACTTTTTTTTTGTGTTCTGACTCTCAAAACAGCATTGCATGGTTCAAAGCCATGGACGGTGTGCTCCGACTAGAAATACAGCGCACGATCCAAAATACTGTATTAAATATAATAACAAGGTACAAAACGACCAGTTGTACGAAAATCAAATACAAAATAACATTAGAGTAGTACAGTATAACTTTCCCCCAGGAAGTGTTTATCTGACAAAAGATATAAAACTTGCTACATTTTTTGAGTTTTCATTTATACGGATTATTATTGATGATATAACTTATTAATTTCATAGAGTTACACTGTTTTCTTGTCTGTGCTTTCACTTCAAACTTGAATGTATGTTTGAATAAATTAGAGAATTAAATATAAACAATATTCAGAGAGTTTAAGCTTTCAAAAGTAACCATAGTCCACAGTACAGAAAACCACTAGTATAAATGAATAATGTGTCTAATACTTTTATTTTCTAATTGTTTTTTTCCCTGAAACCATTATTTAAGAAACAATCAATATTCGATTGAAAGCGGTAAATAATTTCAAATATTAATCCAATATTTAAAAAAGATTTTCTTAGACGCAATCTATTGAGATGTCGCCCAGCACGAAAATGATATTAAATACCTTTTGTCGCTTAAGTCAAAACCCTTGCAGTCATCAAAGGTTTAAAAAAGAGCACTGAATACATAACATCAACTTCGGAAGAAAAAAAAGAAAGACCTGAAAGCGATCTAACTAAAAATTAGATGAAGAACAGTGTATATCTGTATTGCCACACAGTGAGTCCCTGGAAGGATTATGACGTTTTCAAAACTTTGGGCTCTAATTTGACATCGACTTTTAGGTACTTGATCCTCTTATCTTACACATTTTCAAAATATATCCAAACTAATTTTTATTAATAGGTGAATTCCTCGAACTAACTTAGCGATCCTGCACTAAAAATTAAACAAACGTAAATAAAAAAATGAATCCGAAGACCGAAGTTTGTGAAACGTAAATGAGTCGAAAGCTAAGGCCGAGGACTTCACTCAAGCTTTACGAGTTAGCACTCTTCCGTATTTAAAAAAGTGTGACAGGATAAATGCTATCTTATTATTGGTAATCAATTGAGAAGCAGAGGTATTCCTTGCACGCCTCCTGTCTTTTACTAAATTGTTCTACAAAAATCTGACCCAACTTAATTACTGGTCTCAACAGTTTTCAATGGTTTGGATAAGACGGAAAATTATTATTAAAACGAAATGGTATGAACTAAATACAATGTTTAGCCGTCAAAATGTTCAATGCCTAGAAACGTCAGACGCTTGAGGTTGTGTTAAATGAGTAGGCGAGAATTCAAAAGTAGTCCAATTCAAACCATAAAATGTAAATGATATCAACTACTACAAGAATTACTAATACGGTGTATATTTAAAAAGAAATAGAGCCCACCACAGTCATGAGAATAGCTATCAATATAAACAAAAATATCACCCCTCCCCCTCCCCAATATCAACGTTTAACGAAACATATTTGACAGCTTATGAAATTTTTTTCAGTTATAAAACAAACTTTCAAAAATCAGGCTAAGTGATGCACAATCAAACAAAAAATAGCCTTTGGGCTGTAGAAACGATAAATACAGATATCGTTTTACGGAGCTGAAACCAAAAGATAACATAATTTTTTTCTGAAATTTTAAATGCAGTCCACAAACTTCAAAACCAAGAAAAAAAAATACGATGTTAATATTTCTCTAATTAGCTTATATTTAAAATAATTCCCACAGAAAAGGATCATTTCTGTAGGAAATTTTGTCAAACTATCTTTTTTTTCCCCTTCCTCCTTCTTCTTCTTCTTCTTCTTCCAAACAATACCAATGTATTTATAAACATTCGAATTTGCATAATAAAAGAATTTAAAAAAGTTATTCAATTTTATAAAACTTTTTAGAACACCGTGCAAAATAATGATAATTTTTGAGTGAAAAGGTTTTTCAAATGTTTAGTTATTTGATTGAAAATGTTACACCTTTAATAGTAGAAAAAAGTTTATTTAAAAAGAGATAATTTACAAAAGAAAAAACTTATTAGAATAAGAGTTGGTGAGTATTATAGGAAAGGTTTATTTATGTCAGTCAATGAAGGTACCGTCTTGATTGACAAAGTGGGTTTGGGAGTTTCGCGAAATGAACTAAACAAGGTTATGCGTCAAAGTAGAAAGGGATACTAAAGAAGAGAACGGATAAATTCCTGCATCAGAAATAGTTTGTTATTGGACTAATGTTTATTAATGTACTGTACTAATTTATTAACTCGAATAATTAATTGAACTAATTCCAGTAATTTATTTTCCTTCAACAATCTTAATCAATCCACTATCCTGTTTATGCCAACAAAGATTAGATAACCAATGGGTTGTGAAGACCGTCAATCAGGTGGAACTGGTAGGAAAAAATACATAACATTAGTTTCCAATTACGTTTTTGTTATGACGTCAAATTTCAGTATCGCTTTTTCGTCGTAGTTTAAGATGTAGTTTAAAGCTCCCATTATTCGTTTCACATTTAGTTCGCAGTATGTATGTATTTAGCAGTGCGTCTAAAAAATATCGTGCAAAATATTATCTATATAAGTACCCAACGATACAAATTGTACGTTAAACTGTATAAATACTGAAAGAAAAACAAACTTAAGAGAAAATCAAAAAACATATTACACGTAAGAGGCGACATTGTTTTCACTATGGCTAGTAGTGTTTAATTTTCATTATATTTAGACTGCATGTCAATGAATTTTTAAACTGACAAATACATGTGAAGTGGAGTAAAAGAGTAACTCTAAATTTTAAAGTGTGATGCAGGAAAAGTGTAAGAAGTGATTAAATTTTGGTACAAATACTAAATGGATAAAGAAAGTGATTGGCGTGTCATTGAGTAGATCATTACAATTCTCTGAAATAAATGTATTATTTTATTTTCCTACATGTTCTAAGTATAGAGAAAGTTATGGGATGTGTTAAAATATATATATATTCCTCCCTCCTTGTTTTTAAAGATGAAATACCTTTCGGTCATCCATACCTTTATAAAAAAGAAGATCAAATAAAGACCTCTGGCTCTCCAATATTCTAATAAGAGTCAGAAAAGAAAAAAAAAGATGAAAGAGAAGGGTCCGAGATGAGAAAATCTGTAGATCCAGTTAGGGTCCCTCGGGATTGCCATGCCCGTATTCACTGTAATGAACCCCTGAGGGTGTCTTCTAACATTTGATACCGGAATAGTTGTCCGACGAAATTATTTAATTTTGACCACACATTAAAAGGAGAAGGTTTTAATTTGTATAAAATAATGAGAAATGAATTTAATCATCTGTTTATAATTTTTATTAAACTTATAATTACATATTTTGAAGATCTAAGTTAAATTTACCAGTGTGCATATAGTCATTTCCCAAATAATCCAAAGAAAAACTAAATCTTTATCTCGTATATTATAACAGATTTATGTTAAACTTATGATTTTGTTTTAATAGCTGATTTCGTATCAAACAACCCTACATCTATTTTTGGAAATTTATACGAAGGTTTCATCAATTATTTATTAAGGGATTTCCTACTTGTAACTTGATTTTGACGTGGCTAAATACAGTTTAGAGAAGTAATGTTTGTATTATATAGAAATAACGGTGCAAAAATATTGCTTACAATTTCTTACATACCCATCCACAAAAGAAAATACTAACAAAGGAATCGACCCCTAAATAAACAGTTTGGCAGTTAATAGTTAAAAAGTGAAAATTTGAACCATGGTTATCGTTTAAATTATACAACATTTTGATTATGTACATATTCATTAATATATATATTTGTTTTAATAAGACGAAATCCAGCATAGCTTGTGTTAGAAACTTTTGAGGTCGATTTAAAAAAAAAAAGAGAATAAGTTTTAGTCTTATCCTCAAATTTTGACTTTAAAAAAAAATAAAAATAAACAAACGGCCTTGAGATGTGGCCAAAACATGATTATACACACCACATTTGATTGAAATCGGTTCAGTAGTCAGGCTGTAGAGGACAACAGACGATAGACATTGAGAAAACACACGATTTTCGGTTCAGGAGAGTTAATAGGAAATTTCCGTCAAAAACCCAAACCCTCAGATGTTCAACAGAATGAACACGGGCATGGCAATCCCGAGGGACCCCTAGCTGGATCTACAGATTTTCTTATATAGTCTCGGGTTAGATCCTTCTCTTTTATGTTTCATCAGATCTCTCCTCGCCAACTCTTGTTCTTTTCTGATTCTACGCTATTAAAATATTAGAGGGCAAGGGTCTATATTTGATTTTATTTTTTATAAGGCTAAAATGACCGAGAGGTTTTTCAAAACAAGGATATATATATAGGCCTATTATCAATGGCATTTCATCAACTTTCAGAGTTCTCTACTTCCCTGACAATTAACGGCATGCAATTTTTAAAATAAAAAAATCATATTTGACTTCGTATTGTGATATTTAACTAATCCTATGGTGTGTAATATTATTTTCCTTAAAATAATGAGAATGTAACGCGGAAAAATTTCGTATGAACCGAAAGATTCGTAGCGATCCACTGCAAGCGGTATGTGTTGAATGTTATCCTTGGAATGTTTTGATTCCAATCTTTAATTGGAGAATTATAAAACTTACAAAGCTGGATACTTTCGTAATTATGAATACGAAACAATAATGATAACCATTCTAGTTAATTTCAAAGTACGAAGTAACATTTAAAGAGGATGCAAGAAATGTCGCGTTCAAGACAAATAACGATGACAAACGAGCAGATAATTTAAAGTTGTAGCGTATAATGAACTAATTATCAAACACAAGACTGGCCATTAACTGGTGAACATTGTCCATTCCGTCGTCGCCGGTAACACAATGGAATCATATTGAATTTGAACAAGTTTTAAATAGCATTCCTCGCGGAAGAATGCAGTGAACGCCGTATAAATGTCATAAAGCGGCGAGGTTTATGGCACATGGACCAAAAAACACATCAATTGTTCTTGTTTTTACCGTAATCTAGTCCAACGACTTCTCGGCTTGATTGAGTTGTTTCCGCCACCACGAATACCAGATGGGCATTCTTCCTGCATTCGTCACCACAAAAACTGGGCATTAAGCAATTTCATTACGAACCAATCAATCCGTTTCTTCTGCAGAAACTCAGACATCTATTTATACATTCTTTTAGTCTTTTGCTGCAAATTTAAAATTGAGATAGCACATTTTTTTTAGCCGTTTAGTAAACTAAATCGCTTAAATAGAAGTTACGTGTTAGGAATTTGAAAGACACACCACAAGAGGAACTTGTAAACAGTACTGCTTTAAAAGACTTCTTAAGAGTGTTTTCCCTCTCAACTTTTCTATCAGGTGTCTCTGACCAACTCTTGTTCTCTTCCAACCCTGACGCTCTGAGGGCTAGGGGGGTCTTTATTGTATATAAAGCGATGATAACAAAGAGATTTTAGCTTTTAATCAATTAAAAGAGGTGAAAGGTTACAAATAAGAAGGAAAACACTACTTTAGTCTCTTCAAAGCTTACATCTATCTAAAATTCAAAGTAAGGTAGTCAGTCATTTTCTAAACACGTTCAGACTATTCTGATGTTTGTTTGTGCCTGTGATCGTGAACACTCTGAAGAGACTAAACCGAGTAAAGCAGCCGAGTCCAATCTTACAAATTTCTCATTGAAATGTAAACATACATTTCCATAATAGACGGAAATTTGTTAGTACATAACAAAGCTATAATTTGCAAAACATACATTTTAATTTGTCAATATTATCTAGTGATAATTATAGATTAATAAGAGGGAAAGTACTACTTTACGTTCAAGTAGTTGAACACAACTGCCCGTCGTGATAATTTTCTGATATCTAAGAAGGATTTTTCTGCAAAATTTGACGTGTCTAAATGTGTGGTCGGCAGAAGTAAGATTAAGTACGTCTAAATAATTTTCTAGGAGTTTCATATTGTTCTGCTGTTTTACAACTCTAATAGGGCGAACTCTTAATATATTACTATTGAATCTATATTTTGACACGGAATCTAATTTCGGGATATAATTTAGTAAATTTAACCAAATGTTCAGAACTACGAAACATTACGACAAAATATTTCTAATATTTTCTTATTAAAATAAAATTAAATCCACAATCTTTATCAATTACGAAAGGAACTAGACATTAAATCCAAACATGATCAAAATGATTGATAGAATGGCAGTATCAACTGAATTTCCATAACATACTGCTACTCTACAAGCAGGCCAGCGGAGGACATCAACTTTGGTCCAACTAACTCAAGTCTATATGGATTTATGCCGTACAACTCTGGTTTTGTATAAAGAAAACAAACATAAAGCTCGTAGTCTAGTCTTTCTAAAATAAATACTGCAAAGTATTACTAACGCACTTTGGTATATCAGAAATGATAATCTCCATCGTAACTTAAAAAATGTGAACTGTCAAGTTGTAAGCTTTGAGACATTGGACTGCTGGACACTAACGAGGTTGAAGAGGAGCAAACCAAGTGTAATTCAGCTGCACCGAGCCACGCGAATTTCTGTGTAGTTTGAAGATTTGTATCAGTCAATTGACTGAAACTTACTTGGGACTCTATTTCGTACGTTATTACGACTTCGAGTTTAAACTAAGGTTTTAATTATAACACTGAGAGACAACAAAATGTAGGTACAATTTATAAACAAATCGAATTACAATACTTCGGTTACAACTTTTTTAAATGAAATATTGGTTATGAAATTATTTTCTTAGGGACCAATTAAAAACATACATCTTGCTCAAGTTTTATTTCAGATTAGCAACAATTAATTGTAGAAACTTCAAACACCAAATGAGAGAAACCACACATATGTTCACAACAAACAAATTTTGAACAAATCATGACCTTACAAACAAACGATTGGAAGCATTGGCCTAACATCTTTTGATTCAGTGACACAAATACTGTGTGTATGTAACAACAGAGGAAGAACAAGTAGGTTCGAACATTGCGTTTTTCCGTGTCTAACGCAACTCGTCTTCATTAGTTATACGAGCGTAAGATAAAGACGTTAAGAAAATGTTTTTATATCTACCATTTTGTGATAATGCGGAAATATTTACAGGAAATGAAAACAAATATTTTACCTAGTAGAAACAATGCCAATCCGAAGATTAAAATTATCTTAATTTGTTTCCTATTGATTTAAACAATAAAACGCATTTGTCCTTTAAAAATTGAATGTCGAATACAATAACTTTGGCGGACTCAAACTGGCGGATAAAATGTTGAAATTTTTATCATCAACGCCGATAAATGAAAAGTAACGGGAAGGGAGGGAGGTGTATACAATAAAATATCTTCCGTCGCTCGACGGCATGTTTATGCCAATTGAAACGAACGGATAATCGAGTAATAATAAATAAATAAATAAATGACATTAATGCAACGACTTGACAACTCAAGTAATGCGAGTTGCCTATGCGTTATGTCAAGTAGAACACAATTAACAATGAATGACAATATAAACCTTTGCCATTCATCAATATTTAATTCCACGTCACTTTGACAAGTTGGATGCCTATATAAAATTACATTAGCTGTTAAACGTATTTGACGATATGATCCCCCCCCCCACTCACACCAACCAATGAAATCAAATCAAATTGTTGTCATAATATTGGCATGGGAAGAGTTGAACAATTAAAAGGAAATTTAATCAAACGATAACCTTTAAAAAAAGTCACGTGAATAGTGTATCACAAACCACGCACTCTACAGAGGCAAAGTCTGGAATCTCTTAATTATAAGAAAAAATATGATTAAAAAGCTTAATAATTCAGGTATTTGTATCCACTCAATAAATACACATTGTGTGTGGTCACCGTTTTCATCGGCCATCTTCAAACTGAACTTTTAGCAAGCGTGTCATTATTTTTTTTTTAATTTTAAATAAGTATTTTAATCACAATTTATATATCTCTTACAGCTTTCATATATATTTTTTTCAAAATACAATACATTTTGACAACTCAAAGGGAGGAAACAACATAATGTTACAGACATAAAGCTTCATCCAATAGGCTACTTCTTAAAACATGTTGGTGATTTTATCAGCAGAAACAATTGAAAATTTGCTCCACGCTGATACCATGTTTTTCCTCGTTTGAATAGTTAAAACGCCATTTTGTAAAAAACGTAAGAGATGTTTAAATTCTGATTACAACATTATTTTCATAATTAAAAACCAGTGTAGAAGATGCGTCACGTGACATCGTTACAATTTTAATAAATAATAAAATTGTACAAAGAATCTGGAATCAAATTGCCCGATGCAAATTGCATCGATTCTGGATACAAATACCCAAATTTTCAAGTTTTAAATCGTAAACAGTTTTCTTATAATTAAGAGATTCGAGACCTTTTCCACATTCAGAATAAAGTTGTTAATAACTTGTGCCTTACGAATGAAAATATCATAGAAACAAAAACAAACTATTACGAATTTCTTGTTTCTTTTCATAAAAGTAACCAAAACACACAGTGCAATAAGACTTCCACAACTTTTTTATCCATTAGAAACTTTGTATTCTAAACTACAATTTATAAAAATCACTCCTTCGTAGAACCAATATTAGGGAAACCAGAACTTTAAAACTTTTCAGTACTGTTTGCTTCAAACATTTTCACTGTAAAATAAACCCCTTTAAAACTGGTTTTAAGAAAAACATCTCCAAATAAATTAACTTTGAGAAGTATTTTAAAAATGCAAACAAAAGTAATTGGATACATTTTCGAAACAGAAGTCCAATAACACTGCACTATCTTTCTCAACCCATCCACAAAACCAAATACTAATACAAAATTATATTCGTCAACACGAACGACTGTACTACTTATGTGAGAAAAACAAAAATAAGTTTTTCACAATAAACTTCTTTTTTATGTAAAAATTGTATTTGAGTGAATTTGCATATTTAATGACTGTGGTCAAGCATCATTAATTAATCCAATTTATTCCAGAACAGTAATATTTTTTACACAATAGTTTGTGTCATTGATCTATAAATTTCGCCGAAATGAAGCCTATTAATGAAATTAGGTTTTTTTAAAACAGCTCCGTGAGCGATTTTTTTAAATATTCTACATATAAACCCCTAAACTAAAACTATTTGTAGAGATAATAACCAACATGGTATTTTTTGGGTCCTTTGAGGTAAAATTTTATGAAAACAGTTTAGAACCAATTTTGAGAATGTCAAAATATTTAGCATTGGTCTTATGACAGATACACCCAAACGCCACAATATATAACTTTATCCTCATATACCAAATGGATAAAAACAGGTCCCACTCGTTTGAGCTCTAAATATGCAAATGTGTACCTAGTGGTGTGTTATAGGTTTAAATATTCAAAATATACTAACAAAAAAAAACGTTTAAAATGGTCCCCATTAAAATATTTCTTTCTTTTGGTTTTTAGTTTTCAACAGGGTTCTGTTAGAACACACAAGAGTCCAGCATTTCAAAAGTCAATTCCTCAATTTAATTTGCTGCTAGTCCTTACAGGCGATAACTACAACAGCGATAATCATATTAAACTTGAAGACAAAACACAGTAAACTGCACGAACTTTCTGACTCACCAAACCAAATATATTATTCTTTACTAAAGATGTTTCTATTCTAACAGAGGGAAAAAATGTAATTTTTATTTTATTAAAGTTTTCTTCCACGTGTATTAAATATGAGAAGACAATCTCAGCGTATTTTGTTTTTAGATTCGATGATATAGTAGTGCTAGTACAATAAATTATTCATAATTATTGCACCAACTTTCTCACACACCTACCCATAACCAAACGTTATCTCCATTTAATCATACGCGAGTATTGTTTTTTTCTTTATCACTGAGTTTTTGTCCATCCAATGGAAAATAAGTAGATACAAAACAATAAGTTTGCTTGGATTTGTCGTACTGGTTTAGATAATCTTTGAACAAAATAGCTAAAACCGATTTTAAGAAATTATAAAACCAAGAATCGGAATATTGGGATGATGACGAGCAATACGTTTTGTTTGGCTCCTTAGAAGCTATAGTTCAGCAAAATTTGATTAAAATCGTTATGGTAGATTTGGAGAAAATCGTAATTTTGAGTTTTAGTTACTCCGAAAATTTTGAGATATAGGCTTACATAAACGCCTCAAGATAAGGGTAAAATATGCTCATATACAGAGTGTGAAGTTTGATCAGAATCGGTAAACTCGTTTGGGCGTTGAGAGGCGATAAGCACCAGTCAAAAAAAGGTTTACAGTTTCGGGCTCAGAAAACCTCAACACAATATATATTATGTGAAAAAGTAAAATGAGAAGATAGAGTTATAAAATACGAGTAAATTTGCAAAATGGACCTATACTGTAATTTACAAAAATCTAAGTTGTATTTCAGCAAAAATTTACTAATGATATATAAAATTGTTGTTTCTTAATTACCTTTGACCCGATGCAATGTAATTAATTACTATATATTTTTTAAAAAATTATTACATTTTATTTAATAAAATCCTACTACAAAACGTAGGACGTTTCTAGTCTAGACGCAGGTGTTCACGCCAAGTCGCAGAACTCTCTCTCTCTCTCTCTCTCTCTCTCTCTCTCTCTCTCTCTCTCTCTCTCTCTCTCTCTCTCTCTCTCTCTCCCTCTCTCCCTCTCTCCCTCAGTCCCTCAGTCCCTCCCTCCCTCCCTCCCTCCTTCTAGGCTCAAGTATATGATAATAATTTAATCTACATTTTACACATGTACAAAAAAACATATCGGTCAATACAAATTTTTTAGTCGTTAGGGAAAACTGAATGTAACCTAATATTTTAGACACGGCAGTAATACTTTGAATTTACTTTTTGTTTCAGAACTTACACCAAATCCATATACAAAACGCTCGGGCATTTTATCCCCCACCCATTTTCTATTAAAAGGATTTGTTTTTTGAAAGGTCTGATTCGAACAAATTACAAACTTCGTTACAAAATTTTAAATGAACGCCATATGCTTTCAAAACATACGTTGTTCATGTTTGTATATTGTACTATTATTTATTATATATATTATGTGTGTGGGGGGATATTACTGTTAAGATATATTCACATTATACAACTGCAATGATTACAAGGCCCACTATATTGTAATATTTGATGTACAAGTTGGCCGTGTATATATAATGCAGTTGGGTTGTGCTATTACGCGCCTAAAAATATCGAATAAACATATTTACAAAACATATGCAACTCCAAGTATTCTGGAAGAAAACTCACAAAGCATAGAGTTCTATGATACATAGAAGCATATATTTCATGTTCATAAAATCCAAATTTCAGCACTATTTAGCCATAAAAAATCATGCTACATACAAAACAACGATCCTTGTTCAAAGTGAATGTTAATTTTACATGATAACCCTATTTTTTTTATTAAGGCTAGAACTGCCGATATATACCCATTTGATTTACACGGTCGATGTATTTCGTACACTGATAACTAATAGTTAAAGCCAACTCACAGATACCGATATTCCGATAGAAACATTGTGTTAGTATCTTTGTCTAGTAGTTGGCAGCGTTGTTGTGTCGTTCAAAGTTTTTGATAATTCTTTGAGAAGGTGAAATCTAAATTTGTAAATAAAAAGTAGGACACGAGCTTTTCTTAATTTTAAGAAAACTAAATTGTCACATGGTTAAATTAGACTGAAATTTTCTATTTAAATGTACCTCAATTTTCCTGAGACAGACTATTAAGAAAAGAGAAAGATAGATGGAGGAGATAGTGAGAAGATACAAAGAACGTTTTAAACGTACATAAACGTACATAAACATACAAACATAGAAATTTTCCACCATTGTCGAGGGGTTTAAAGCGAAAGTCCATCGCAGTAAGACTTCTCTAATCGACAAATAGAAAGCCAGTTAATTCCCATCTTTTATCTCCGGAAGGTTAGTTTACGTCAAGTATTGAAGAAAAACTTCTTTTTTTAAACTCAAATATATAATAAGGTTTTAAAAGAAACTTATTTTCAATGTCCGAGCGCATAAAGATTAAAAACAGGAATAGGCTGAGTTTCTGTTAAGAAGACATCACAATAACTAAATTTGATTTTCCTACCTATATATGTAGGACCAAGTATACAAAAAATTATTCGACGGGTCCAGTAATTGATGTCGAGGTTTTCGCGGGAAAATCCGTTTTTGTGGTCTCCTGAGCTTTCCCAAAATTATTATTGGGAAACAATTCTGTCTGTCGTCGGTACAAAATAAAGGGACCAGCAAACGTTTTCGTCTTTTAGTTTTCAACTTTTTTCATAACTAAAATTTGGAGTATAACACGAAAACTTAAAATCCTATTTAAATGAACTCCAACGATTTGCAAAGCTGTAGCATCTAAGGACATAAATAAAACGTACTGGTTGCGAGATATATATATGTAAAATACTGTACCTATACATTTTTTTATATATGATTTACAAACCGTAACTTTCTTTTACAAGTGTTTATGGGTTTGGGTTATAAATCTTAAATTTTATCCACTCAAAATTTGATGAAAATCGGTTCCACTGATTTTGAAATAATCAAACATTTTCTACGGCCGCCTTTATAAAAAAAAAAATACGTACCGAACCGCGACATTGATGTTATGTTGACCCACGGCCATCGATACATTTTTGTTTGGATATTTAAATCTACACTTCAGGAAACTTTCATCAAAATCGTTAGAGCAGATTTTTAAAAAATCGGATGAGTTTTCTCTCGACCCCTCCCCCTCCATCTTGATTATTAATATGGTTTTGTATAAAGTTTATGCGCCGTCATATTTATTAATTGCTTACGTTACTTAATTTTATATATTCTCGTACTTTTTACTATTGAATAACATATACTTAAGAAATGGTTGGGAAAGGACTGTTCGACCAGGCCTGTTCTTTCAGTAATGCGATATGCTTTGGCTGTGACCTCCCACTATTTTACATCCATCGAGGCCATCTTAAGGTCAAAATACTTGCACCAAGGTATATTCACAAGCAATGAAAGGTATCTTAAAAACACATGAAACGATCAGAGTCATTACTGTAATATTTTATATAAAAATATACAATAAAAAGGAAACAAAAATAGTGAAATGAATATGATAATTATTATATTCAATTACGAAAAATCTAATAATCTTTACCATCAGAATAAAAATAACATCTAAATTGTTAATATTAAAACGCTTTATAGGTTAGTCAAACTCTCTACAAGTTGCAATATGCACGGTATAATAAATACTACTATGTACAATGTAATTGATAAGAACCTTTATGTAACCGTTACAAAAGTAGCTACTATGAAATTGTCTTGTAAATTTGACACTAATTCTTCACATCTCTCTATTTCAAAAATTCTCCAGCGATTTGTCCAACCGATTGTGGTGCAATTTTTCTGTTCAGCACATTTTAGAGGTTGTGCCTGTGTTACCATCCCTATATTTTGTTGAAATTGTTGAAATCTAACCTAACCTAAAAACCAAAAGAAAATGTATGGTTTGAATGTCATATTTTAAAAAAAAATTTACAGCCTAATATTTAACCGTAATGTTTTCAATTCCTTATGAATATTCTCTGTAAGTTAAAGCTAGGGCCTAAATGGTTTCGCGCAGGAATCTGGAAAATATTTCAAGTTTCAGTTTCCATCACATTAGTTCAAATGTGTAATATTAGTTCAACGGACACACGTTTACTGTACATTGTAAAAACATAGTCGGCTTATTTTTGCTATTCACTACAGAAAACTCACACAAATCTACATAGTACATACAGACCAGTTAGGTTTGTATACTCAAATGAGTATAAACAATAGTTTGATTTATTATTTTGAAATTTCCTTAAATTCACATTCCTGAAACGAGACAATTAGTTTATAATAACCTTCGCTCTATACACGTTGAAAGCCACTTTTGACGGTAACCGTTAGAGAAGCTTGTGCACGTTTTCACTCACGATAGGCTCTCAACGCTCAGTTGATGTTTTCGGGATGATAATCACTAATCGTATAAAATACAATACACACGTAAGAAATGAGAGTACATTATATTTAGTGTATACTATTCATTGCTCGGAAATGTATCCATGAACGCAGCTAATGTTTTTGGAACGATTAATATGCGTCATACAAACACGTATATACTATACACAAAATAATACTCAAATACAAAGAGAAGTTTATTGTAACCAATACTTAGTACTCAGTAATGTAACAATTTTGTTTGATTAACAGGTGAAAACTGTTCTTGAGATAAACGTGGTGGGATCCAATCGCATCAACTGTTGGAAGAGTGGGGGTGCAGCGATTCACTACACATTCAACCGCTTTATATCCAATTCAATCTAACGTGCCTAAAGAAGTTTCACTTAAAACAGAAATATACAAAAATAACAGCATCTCGTAAATCTGGATAACAGCTACCAGACTGAATATTAAATTGAGGCTATGATTAACTTGAAGACATATCTAAAACGACCATTGTAACAAAAGTTAATATAAATTGTAATGTTGTATAGATAAATTATTCTAAACAAATTGTCTATGTAATTTCGTTTTGTTGCAATGAATAATATTTTCATCGCCTTCATTAATAATAAGAGATAGTAGGAAAATTATTTTAATAGAACTAATTTTTGTTTTTAATTTGTTATCATTGGTGACTTGGTATTACACAACTTTGCTTACTGTTTATTGATTAATTATCTTTCTATTAATGGGGAGATATTGTAATCAGGAAATAGGGCATACATAATTCTGTCAGATATTATTACGAGACTCCTTGGCTATAAACAATCATCTAACGGATTAAAATTAGTTGCCAACTATTCAAATTACTAATATAAATACAAAAAAAGTTTACGTTTTGCTTTCCTGGAGGTCCAGTTAATCTTTATTAGCTATTAAATTATATGAGTAGGCTAATTTTTTTAAGAGACAACAATTTCCCAGTCAGTGGGAAGCAACATTCATACAGTGGAAAGCAACATTCTTAAACATTTTTTTGTCTACAAAAATTATTGTCAATCAGATATTTAACCTATTTTTGCCTACGTAATACAGGCCATAACAGAATTTGCAAGTGTTCCTTTACAGATATTTGTAATAAAAATCGGACTAAAAATAACCTAGATCTTGATCCAATAAAATATAACATGTTATTTTAATTCATAACGAATTAATAAAACCTGAGAGTAGATTTCAGACCCCCTCCCCCCTCATCCAACAGGTTTCACCAAAGTGTGCTTCAGAACAAAAAAGCAAATAAGCAAAAACAATCCATTTCTTTCCAAATTATACCTAAAGCAATTCAAATTAACTTTTTTTAAACTGCCTCTTTTAACAAAATAATGCCGTAATTTTTAGTGAAAAAATGGAATTGAGAGAAGTATAATATAATAAACTGTGCATAACTATTACACTCACTTTTTTCTTGGATCTATACCTATCATGTACAAAATTTGCAATAAAAACTGTCATCACATCAAAACTAGAAATTTCAAAGTTCACTCAACGATTTTGACACAATGTACACTCCAAAAGGTAGATTCTAGTTCGGAAATTATAGGTTTAAAAGGGAAATGAATAAACGTCCGAAAAACGATTTCCATAAAATTTTGGTTAAATGTGAAAATGTATAAACACAACCCAAACCAAGTTAAAAGGAAGTTACTATTTGTGAATAATTTGGAATTCACAAAAATAAACCCGGCATTTGTTAAATATTTTCCAAATTACACAAAATTATATTTTAAATTTTCTTAGGCATAAAATAATGTCATTTTATACACATTATCTCATTATGTACATTCATATTAGAGTGCATCGTCGTAAATTTAATTTTTTCTTGGGCCATTTCGGAAAGCTATGCGTTAAAATCCTACAACGAAAATTAAACTATGAGTATAGTACATAAACTGGATAAAATAAAAAGATATTTAAGTAAATTGTTTTTAAATACTAATTTCTGTTCTACTATCAATAACTATTTCAAGTTGTCAGTTAATATTGGGAATCAAATTAAGCATTTGTTATATTTAGTTTTTGCGAATTTTCTAACACAAAATCAATTATTCTGATCTCCCCTATGTATATTACAATCTCACAAAGATTTTTGATTACAATTAACATTTTTTTTAATCAGCAATTTTTCAAAATCTTATAAATCATATCTTAGTTCCCTTTGATTTTTTTGATTTCTCCACCTGAAAGTACGACAAAAAATACTTAAAAATACATATGAAGTAATTTTTTACGATTTTAATTTTTTTAAAGAAAATTTAATTAATAAAAGTAAGGAAACGTTCGTTCCACTCATAACAATAAAAAAAATCGCTCACCGCAGTGTATGTGTGGAAAGATACAGACCTTCTGCCTATTCGTTTTTAGCAACAATGTAAACATAACCTCATACTTAACTTAATAACTAATCAGCTGTTCATTGACCTCAACTTTATTGATACCTCTGATAATTCTTTAGATATTAAATATTTGCACCATTTCCCCCTATATATTTTAAATAAGATATACCTATAACATTTAAAATAAACCAGGATCCGCTGAAAAATCCACATTCTCCTTTTTTTAAATACAGTAATAGGCCTATTGTATTATAGAGTAAATAACAACACACATAAACCATCAATTTAATTGCATCATGTTATCGTAAACTAAATTTGTGAATGTTGGTTAGCTATCACAGAAACTATTTTAGATATTAATGGTTGCATTTTCTCTCCGTCTATTTAAATTAGGATTGCGTCGAACCTTTGAACAATGTATAACTTTTTCTATCTAACTCGGAAAAACGTATATTTTCCCCAACCTTAATCAATGCTTTACACAGATCTTTAAATTGAGAGTCCGAAAATGCTATTAGGTTTAATCGTGGCTCCCTATTTGTAAATATAATTAACACTTAAAAAATTAAACATACAGAACATTTCAGGATGACGATTATCTGTATTATAGTTAAATTCCAATTGAATTACTGATTCTTTATATTTATTTTATATTAAATTATGCACTAAAAAAAAAGTACAATAACTGAGAAAATCAGCTACTGCGAAAAGAAACTAGTTACAATGTAATTACAGAATTTCGAAACAAATTATTACTAACACCGGTATAAAAAGATTTTCTATTGAGTCTACTATATTTACCACTTAACTAATTAATGGACCAGAATTGATTACTTTGTGTAACCCCGCGCTTCAGAAAAGCCGTAGCGCAGAGTCGTGAATATGCAGGAGCACGGAGGAACGTGCTATCTTGTTTCCGCAGATTGAGCGATTTGATCTACTTAGTGGAGAGAGAGAGAGAGAGGGGGGGGGGAGTGATGGATATCCGACATGACAACCTGCCATGTGTCTGACCGAACGTGTTGCAAGCCGTTTAAATTATACGTTATTTTTTTTAAAAATTAAAAAATCTACTCTACTTTGTAGCGATTGGACCATACTGCCTCGTAGAAGATCATGAAATCATTGTATCATTTGAAATAATGTATTACGTCAAAAAAGTTTCAAAATGGTTTTTAAATAGACTAATATTAAAATTTGGTACATGTGCTGTTTTAATAACATATTATACAAGTTCGTTAACAAAGGAAATCATTTAAACAAGTAGAAAATGACGCGCGTTTAAAATACCCTCTTTGTACATGAGTAATAATTAAAATTAAATTCTGAATATAATGATATTAATTCAACTGTTTAAGATAAATATAACAAGGACCCTACAGTCTCTCACGAGAAGGCCAATCTCTACCAATGCCTGGCCTTTCATTATCCTTTATATCTGAACAGCCGTAAGGACTTTGGGACTGACCAAGTGGGCAATAACATATACATTTAAACATTAATTCAAATTTATTACGATATCTGTTGTGTATAATTTCGATATAAAAGTTCAAGCAGTTTTGCCATTATTCAATAATATTATAGGTAGAAAGATACCTTGATTTAGAGGATTTTTATCCTCATTTTCTAAAATACGTGTTTCATACAAGTTGCTATTTATTATTTTCTACGAAATTGCTTTAAATTCAATATCAAAATTATTAAGGAATGTAAATATTATTTTGTCCACTTAATCACCCTAGAGTAAAGGACCCACAGGAATTATTCATTAACTACCAGTTCTGCTTCCAATTAGGATATCCGCAATTATAGACTACCTAAATACTGTATATACATTATTTTTAAATATATGTAAACAAACATATGTTAGTAATGAGTATAAAATTATTAACATTAAACAAAATTCACAAAATGATGTTCAATTTCCTAAGATTCTAGTTTGAGAGTTCTATACAACTATTACAACCCTTAATAGAATCCTATAACAAACTATCGGAAATTAACTCACGAGAGTCATACTACCACAATATTTGGCAATATTTTAAAACCAAACCTGCCCCCAACAAAGAAACACAACCTTATAGTACTATGGCCCACTCACTAGCTATGTGCGTGTAGACGCGAATATCACGCTAAATAACAGTGCATATGTTGAAATTATTTTAGAGTCCATTAATTAGTCGAAATATGAGTGTTTAATATTTATTTGATTTTATAAAAAGTGTAGATTTTTTTTTCATTATAATACTGAAAATAAATTTTAAATTGGCCTAAATACAGAATAGCTTGAATATAAATTTTAATATAGCCTGGATATTCACCCACGATAACATTCATTCCTAAAGGGGGGGGGGGGGAATGTGTATACTTTATATAAGTAGAAAGCAATAATACTTATAATAATTGTACAAGAGTATAAATAAATTAGTATATCTTCCGTTAGTATTGTATACAATATATTTATATATATATATATATATATATATACATTATGTGTGTATATATTATACGCATAATGTATAATTCAACTTGGAAAGTAAAAAGAACACAATAATATGAAAAGAACACAAACACTCATTTATAACAGAGAAAATTTTTAATTTATTTCCATACCCGTAATATTTCGTTCAATAACTTGCAGTTTTTAAGATATATGTTTCAATACTATAAAGAACTGTTTGCAACACGCGGAGTAGGAACATAAGCCGCTGCAGAGAGAACGCAACGATGTAGGCGAAACATTTCCACTATCTCCGGTAAATTGTTGCTTTATTTTATCAAATGTTATCAACAAATATATTTATACAAATTAATATATATATATATATATATATATATATATATATAAATGAAGTCTTGCATGAATTACTTATTTCTTTATTTCAAAATATATATACAGGGTGTAACGAAAAAGGTGGACTGGCTATTAATTTTCGGATTATAGATATTAAAACCAATAACAAATGTTAAATAACATATAGTCGAATTCCTCTTCATTTTCCGTCTATCCGCCATTTATTTATATTTTTTTAATTATTATAAACTGCAGAAATAGTAAAGATACTGAGTTCAAATTTAGTATAAGTATTTTGTATGTTACGTTTTACAAGTGTACCAAACACAAAGACTTTATGTTAATAATTTTCAAAATAGTTTCCATTTAAAATCTTTACGAAAAATATCTCAAAAACCATTAACTTACATTAGACAAAATGTTATTTATTTCAAACCACAAACATATTTTTTTCCCCTTTTTTTCCTGTATGATAACCATATTATCGACAAAAAACTAAAAATACAATTTCTCAGCTATTGTCTACAACAATCAAAACTAGTCTAACACACACACATTTATGAATTATGTTCATTTGTATCCATGGAAAACAAAACATGTTCAACTTTTGGCGAAATTACAATTACATTTTTATGCATACGTATGCGTGTGTCTGTGAGGTGTGTGCGTGTGTGTGTGTGTATGATGTATACTATGTTTATAAGAAGAAAGTAAATATATTAGTGAGGGAACGGTGAACTACCATTTCATACACTTTCTCACTTGCATATACGCACAAAGCACAAAACACTGATGAATCCATGGAAAACAACAAATATGTACTTTCATCACAGACTTGAAATTTCACAGATTTTTCGTGCGAATTTATAAGCAGTACACAATTTGGAGTACGAAAAATCTGTGAAATTTCAAGTCTGTGATGAAAGTACATATTTTTTGTTGTTTTCCATGGATGCATCAGTGTTTTGTGCATATTTATATGTAACTGAGAAAGTTTATGAAATGGTAGTGCACCGTTCCCACGCTAATATATTTACTTTCTTCTCATAAACATAGTATACATCACAGACAGAAAAAGCTATGTAGTCAATTTTTTTTAAATGTTGATTTTTTTAATGTAAATATCCAATTTGATTTGTCTATATATAAATAATGTTAAAATATTGCACAAACAAAAATTAATACAAAAAAAAAAATTTTTTTAAGAAGTAAGCAAAGCTATTGTGATAAATTAAAAATGAAATAAATACTAAAAAGAAGTGTGCGAAACAGCGCGTAACAGAAAATAACTGTTTCAATAACGAGTAATTTATAAAAATCAAAATTGACCTATAGCTCTCGAGGCTCATTTTTGTTATTCCTATTTACTCGCAAACTGTAATTTGTCTTTACTTGCTCAGCTTTGGTACATACCTTGAATCATTAGCCATCACATTTTAACAAAATTAGTTTGAAATTCCCAGGGACTATTTATTTTACCTTCTACAATGTCGCCCATATACCGAATTTACATTATGATAGATAATTCCAGGGCTTGTATTTTTGGAGATAGAGATGACGACCAATACATTTTATACCGATCCTTTGGGAATTCGTTTGTGGAAAAAAAAGAAGAAAAAAGAAAGAAAAAAAAGGAGAAAAAAAAATAGTTAAATCGAGATTCTTCCAATATTTGATTAAAAGCTTGTGAAGGATATTTCGTACTTGAAAAATATAATAAAACGATTACAACAGAAAGGATTTCGCCTTTAAACAAGAAAAAAAATAATGACAAGTTGAAATATGACTAACGATAAAAATTGAATATTTTTCAAGGCTGATAAAAATCTAAATTCAAAAGAAAGAAAATTTTGAACACAAAAGATCTCAAAAAAAGTTATTTCCATAAATAATTAACATATCAATTTTTTTTTATACATCATAATATAACTTAGAAAGTAATAGATTAATTTAAAAAAAAACGATAATCTTGTATTTTTCCTCCACTCAACCTAAGTGAATGGAAAAAGTAAAATCAATATTTTATTTCATGAAACACAGTTTTTATCTTGTACAGATTAATACTACAAGATAGTATAATCGGAACATGAGTATGTTGATTTTAGATTTCCCCGTACAAGATCAGACAATCTCGTGAAGCACTGACTGATGGGATATTGATGGTTGCAGGACGCCATCGACAAATCAAGCAATTGCAAGCCTACTTGTTAAATAATTGCTATCTATTACAAAATGTCTTAGTTGCATAGGGGATATTTGAAGAGATCTCAACAAAGGCTTTATATCGACAGAAGAGACTAGAAACGTAGTCATGTTGTATTCATATATTGGCACTATATCATTATAATTTTTTTAAAATATTATTAAATAAAATAAGTCCAAAACTATCTACCAAGTCAAAAATTTAGGGGAGAAAAATTAGGATTATTTTGAATTGGCTCTAGGGCTTTTGATAAACTTTTGTTATAAAATATAGGCTCTAAGAGGCCAAACAAACTATTGGTCACAATATCTATAAAAATACCAGTTCGTTTTTAATTTAGTTCGTCCAATTACCATTAAAAAGGGGAAATGAACCGTGGGCGCCATCATGACAACTAGAATATCTCAAAATCGGTGAAAACGATTTCGATGAAACGTGAAGAATTAAAACCGAAACAAATATGACAAATCGCAGTAATAGAATAATTTCTAAAATTATCAAACAGCACAGAGATTAGTTTTTCGGGTTTTTCTAAATTACTCATGAATCGTAAATTTCTAACACTTTATTGTGAGCACTGAACAGCCTTCATTCCAAAAACCACAAGAGGACCGCAAAACTCAACATTGTATAAGTGAGAAAGTAAAAAGAAGAATAAAAGAGCCACGTTTAATAATTAGGGTCTGTAGGTAAATTAATAACTTATAATTTCACGCACATGTCTTTCCATCTATTAGTCACAATCCGTTTACACAAACAAGGTGAAAAATCATAGGTCTATCTATATACTGTATATCTAATTTTGCATTTATATTCTTTGTATTATCCTACATATAGGAATAATATAGCGGTGAAAAAAATGACCTTAGGGTAGTTAAAGGGTAAACATTATCGAGTTGAATAAATTTAGTTATGGAAATATTATGTGTAGGATATCAAATAAAACTAGAGGTTATTCTGATTACGAATATGTATGTTTATTTCACGAAGAATTTAATATGTTGGTGCTAGGCTGCTTAAAAAAACTTGGACTTTATAAAAATAACCGTCCCTATATCCCCAAGTCGTGTGGTTTTAATACACGCTCAACCCTTTTATTGCAAATTCATTTTTAGGGGATTCCAAAAGTGGTTAATCTGAGAAATTATTATTGACAATTATTTCCGCCCATAAATAAAGCATCCATATCATCGTAGTTCGCCTTTCATTCAAATGTCCTTATTGCAAAACAAAGCATACTATAAACAATATTGATATCATTGTAATATTAAATCCCACATCGCAAAAATAACATCTTATACAATAATACATAATCTGGACAGTCAGCTACATAATCACCGAGTCATTTCTCTATTGGAGAAAAACTGTTGTATGGGAGTTGTTTAGAAACCTAAAACTTAAAACAGCAGTTTAATTGTGCTTTTATTTTTAGAAATTTACAAATAGGACTTTTAAAATTTATTGTACATATCCGGGTTTAAAATTTTGATGTTGAAAATAAACATTTTCGATTTTGATTATACTGTAACTGCATAATTTGTTTATATTAGAATCGTATCTTTAGGTGCTTAATCACAATCTAAACGTTTTAAGACAATTTAAAGTATTTATTCGAATTATTCAGAAACTAGGTACTGTACTCTACTAAAAAAAGTTTAAAGGACCGCAATTTTGAACCCCTTAAAATGATTTTGTCAGTAACGAACTAATCCACTACGGTGATAAAAACGATATCTGTATCTTTAACATTTTATGACTGGAAATTTAAATAGATATATACCAGTTTTAATACGTTTCATTATTTATTTTAAAATCCATCAAGTTATTATTATTTATTTTAAAATCCATCAAGTTACTTATCAAAATGTCGGTTCACTACACATTCCAGTATTTGGGGTAATAGCGTAATTTCAGGGCTGCTGAAATGCGTTATTAAATTCTAAATATACAAAACAACTGTACAATTAACTGTACAAAAAAAACGACACCATATAATCGAAGATCAACCAAACAGCCCGCCATTTTGAAACGATTTGATCGATCCTGCTGATTAACGAACTTGCTAAAGATATTGCAAATGCAAACTTTATACCAATTTTTTTTAAAACAAGTCTTGCGAAAGTTACCATAAGAAAGGACATTTATATATAAATATGAAATAAATACTTGGCACGCACAGCTGATTCGCTGATATAAGACGCGATTTTGTGTATCCCCGCGTTTGTCAAAATTAGATGTTACAGGAATGTTCTAGTTAAGGGACGTACGAAAACCAGTTTCAAGTGTTATTTTTTTTTGAAATTTAGCTAACTATTGCTCAATTTTGAGATTATGTTTTTAATCATATTATTTTTTAGAAGCGTAATTTTTATCGTAAAAATTCCGTTTGGGTACACAGATTGTAAAGGTGCATAAATTGGGCTCCTATTAGGTGTTGAACGACTTAAGCGTCTAAAATTATCCCCCAAAATTAGTTTTTGACATAAAATTGGCCACCATTTACAAATATATCCAATTGTTTGTAAACCTGAGCTGAAATACGGAATTTGAAAAATGCAGCTAAAATTGCGACCTCTAAAGCGTTTACTAAGACACGATTTATGTATCAAAGTATACTCCAATGGTAGGATCGATGAACATTTCATCTATGAGGAAGATCGGAATAACTAGAATTTCTATATTAGAAATTTACTAATAAAAAGAAAAATCACAAATGTTCAACTGGGGTCAGAATTGCTGCTTTTTTGTTGGTCCTGGTTCTGTGTTCAGATCTCTCGAACGGCTATATTTCTCAAAACGAGAAAGACAATATTAAATGGCACACCCTAGTTATTTCCTTCTTAAATCTCCTATCCTCAAAAAATGATTTGAAAATTATTATATAACACCCTAAAATCTTACATTTCTCTTGTAAAGTTCGATTCCTGTAGATAAGCAGATTCTAAAATAGTAAATTTTCCAAAAGGTTTACAACAGCCGAGTCACAAGGCAACAAAATATATGAGTATTTATTGTATTGTCAGTTGTGTGCTCAAATTGAATAGGTTGTAAAGACATGCACAGGTGTAGGCAGGCCTATGTTTGCTTTACAGGAGTTACAGCTGGCTTGATAACACTTTATCTCTGCTTCTCGAGCAGCCAACAGATAACAACTATTGTCAGGCTGCATTAACAGGCTTCAAATATAATTTAATTTTTTTTTATATACGAATAGACCGCTCTCGTATACTATGGATTAAATTAGGTTTATTTAAATAACTTTAAAAACTAATTTAATTCGTTTATTTAGTGAACGTTCTTCTTCTTACAGACAAAAAACTGGTCATAAATTTTACTCTGAAATAGAGCAAATTTTTCACCCATGTTAATTAGACATTGATTTAGTTTTCTTTTCTGCGCTATTTTAAACAAACAAGTTCTTAAAGGCTCTCTAAAGAGCTCAATGTACATAAGAACAATGTTAAATCTCTAAACAGATTACTGAAATAATAATGATTGGAAATTATGTGTGAACTGTCATTTTAAAAGTTAAAGCAATACGAAGGTGGTTACCTTTTTAATTTCATTTATATATAAAATTCATTCATTTCGTGGTCTTTTGCCCAATTGATACAAAACTCAAGCTATATAGTTTACATACTTTTTTTAAAAATCTTTTTATTTTATGTACTAGTTTATTTTCACTTTTAAATCTATAACTCTAAATCGGAATTTTAGGGTAGATAGCTATCAATACTTGTATTATTATTTGGGCCATCGAAACCTATATTTTAATAAAATGTTATCAAATCGCTTGTCCCAATTTAAATAATATTCGGTTTGTATTTGTGTGTGCAAGAAAGTTTGCGCAATATTTGCCTACTGTTTATTGTATGTCAGAATAATTAAAATAGCTTTGGAATATGTGTCACTTGAAAAATAATAATTTAAAATCAACAGTATCAATACTGGACGGGTTGACAGAATGTATTTATTGGTAATTGAGTTGAAAACAAATTAATATGATGGTTAGTGAGTGGTTGTTTGTTATCCATCAGTTTCATTGACGGACACGGGACCACGAGATTGCGTCCGGGCAGGATGTGCGAACTTTAATACCCCTTCCCTTTCCCGTGAGAGTGGCTACGTCAGTGGATTCTAAATAATTGTACAATCAACCTGAAAATCTATGCTACGTACAAGATCCAAGCTGCATACCCGTATCTCTTTATCCATAAGAAAACGTTGACTACTAAAATACACTATGTCATGATTATCTACTGTATCTATATTATTATTTAAGTGTTGTAACGAACAATATTAATTTTGTTGTAGAAACTAATAGCAGTCTGACTCATAAATCAGGTTGTATTGACTTCTGACACTGGAAAATAGTCTAAAAATTCAAAATTTTGATAGTTTTTTATTTTCTGTTTTAGTATTGTTTGTTCGGTTCCTTGGAGGGGACTGGATATCCTATTGCCAGAGTTTTCTCAACAACACCATAGTGCCCAAAGAAGAGTGGTAAAAAGAAAAAACAGGGTGATTAATGGAATACGTATAACCCTTTAAAAGTAGCAACTTAAGAATAGTATTACAAAGCTCCCTAGTCACTCGCACAACTGCCACGATTCACCGACGGCGCTACGGTTCATCAAGAGCCATTTTACTTTTCTGGAGACTTCAATCAAAATGAGCAGATGCTCAGGCAATTCTAGGAAGCGTGTAACTGAGCAGAACTTGAGGCAGTAAAAGAAGTATTGATTAACAAACATATTCAGGAAAAGAAGTAACTACAAGTTTTGTTAAAATAAATCAATTCATTCTGGCAGTACGCTTACAATATGTTAGTAGGGAAACCATCGTAATAAGAAAGTAAAAACTTATGGCTAACCTGGGTTCGTCCTGAGGTTCCTTGCAGAACATACGACGTCATCGATCTTCGATGGTTATCATGACGACGGTCACAAACTTTTCTAAAAGTAACAAAATATCAGCTCGGATATCTTACGCCTTAATAGTCGAACTAATTAAATCTATTCATAACAAAATCAGAAAGAAAAAACTCCAAAAATTGGACTTCAAATTTGTTCTAATCCCGGTTATTAAAATTTTAAAAATTAATTACCCCATAATTCCAAGTATTCGTTGGAGAGTTAATATTATTATTTACAGTTACCCCCTTTCCATTCCGACGTTTACTTAAAAGTCGATAATTTGTACAAGAAACGTAAAGAAGGCAATATTGTTACACAACTTCATATCTTTAAACACACCACCTTCTAAATGAATAATTTTCATAAACAAAATGAACATTTTGTTCCCTTTTATTCATTGCTCTTTTTAACCGCTCATTTTACTTACTTCCGGGAAATTGTAGACAAAAGCTTACTATAAAACAGAAGAGAACTGATTTGCGTTATCTATCAGTTAACACGCGTGTTTATGTGACTTGGAAACCCTATTTTCCTGACATACTTACTCCAAAACCGTAACATCTAACATGTTTTTCTTTACAAAGATAAATTCTATGCCTGAAAAAAATGATGTCTTATAAGTTGTGTTTTGAATAAAATTACTATTTTTTGATTTTAAAAAATATTTAAAAAGCAGAAAATGGCAATATTTTATAGTAGGTGGTTATAGAATTTTAAAAAATAAAGAAGTTGACATTTTCTGTAGCTATAAAAGCAAATGACTAATTATTATGACATTAAGTACAGTAATATCTTAAATTACATAACATTGATGTCCTTTTTTTGTCTCGGTCAACCTTGTTAATCTTATGCAATATTTAATCGACGATTAAGTGACTGTAATCTTTAATGGACTGTCACGGTAACTTGACCGATGCGTTGATCAGAGGAATAACTAGTTAAAACTTTTTATAAATAAATATTGAACTTGACTTGTGAGATAATATTAGATTCAAAGAAACTCGAACACAAGATCTCACAAAAAAATACGTTTATTTAATCAAACGCGTTTCAACGACACAGTCGCCATCCTCAGCGATACATGAGCTACAATAACAAAACTATAACTCCTGAGGATGGCGACTTTTTCGTTGAAACGACTTGATTAAATAAACGTAATTTTTGTGAGATCTTGTGTAGGAGTTTTTTTATTTTTTATCTTCTTAAAACTTGTCGAAATCAGTACTTTAGTTTCAGGATGGTAAGCTAACCTGAACCTAAAATTACATTGAAATTTGAGATACAAATATTTTATTATTTTACTAAAACAAACCTTTCTTTCATTGGACTATAGAGGAAGGAAAAGTAAAGATTTCTAAAAGTAGTGTAAAAATATTGTTTTCAATAATAAGCCCATTATTTTAGGAGTATACATAATCGACATCTATGAGGTAAACTATTATTTGGGCTCAGGGGACCTTAAAACGTACACTATAGCGGAAAACTCAAAATCTTTCTATATACAGTATATGTGAGAAAATAAAATCACAAAATTTCCATTTAAATAACATTTGCGTAACATATGGCTAGTGATTAAGTCTATCAGACATTGCAACTAAAAGCTGATTATATTCATAACAGACCTTCAGCTGATAATGTTAATGTACTTGTGGGTTCCTACTATCGATAGTGATTCTTTGTAAAAGTAATTCTTCATTTCATATATTCGATGAATGAAATGAAGAACAAGGCTTCACAAAAGTGAGAACCGTGTGGCCGTATTTATTTCTAGGAACGATTTATTTTGGCCACAATATTATGCACGTTGTTCTAAAATAGGACACTATAATTCTGATGTAAGTATCTTAAGACCAGAATTGGTAGATCCTAAATATCCCTTCCAATGTGTTGTCGGACCCCTTATTTTTCCTGGGGCAGAATTTGATGACATACCAAGTGGAGTCAACCAGATGCAAACAATTAATATTTATATTCCTTAACATTAATACTAAACAAATACTATATGTATTTTCATTTGGGTTCTCTGATAATTTTGATATCAAATTTCAAATAATTCCACCTATTTGCTTGAATTTGCTGTCCCACTTGCAGTAAAATAAGTTTAACTTTTAAAAAGAGAGCATACGAAACTCCTTTTTAATTTTTAATCCTTAAAGTGAAAAACTGCCTGTTTGTGGAGGGGGTGGTTGGGCAGGGTAGAGAAATGTATTGCAATACATAAGATAGCTAGTGGTTGTTTCCCTGAACAACCTCACTTTTCGATTGAAGCGTAAACTATCTGACTACTGTTTATTTTTTACTCTATATCATTGATGCAAACATACATATGAAACTTATATTTTACTTTTGGGAAATCATAGAAAACAAAACAGTATATTAAACAAAACTATTATTTAATATTTGTCTAATCCTATGAAATTCCAAAAGGTTTTAATTTCTCATAAATTAAATCAACAGAAAAGTAGAAAACGAGGATGTTGTTTTATTTTTGTCTCGATTAAAAACTTAACTGCTGGAGTTTAAAAAACAGTTCAAATTTCATTTTATCATTTTGTTTCCACCCCTATACGTCGAATCGTTCTTTATTCACAATCGTCCCATGCCTTGGAACTGTACAGTAGGCTACTGTTTTGTGGCCGACTTTAAAAAAAAAAAAAAAGGAAAAACCCTTGTTTACACACTGTTCGGTTTGCTTGCAAAAACCCTGTTCCTAAATTTCACAACGATTGGGTAGATATATTTTGCAGTAATTCCTTAAAAAATATACAGTTGAAATGCCAAAAGGATGTGTAAAAACAAAACCTGAGGTTATTTTATAGTAGTGTGTCATATCTCAAAAACGTTCTGTTGTAGAAAGTTCTCACTTCGCAATCTACAAAATGATGACAAATTGAAAATTGTATATTTTATATTTGGTTCGATTCATCCATTTTTGAATTCGTGTCAATTGGTTTCATTAATTTTTAAATTCATTCAAATTATGTCGGATTTAATTCCGATAAAATAAATGACTTAGTGTGTACATACATATACAGGATGAGGCAGACCATCCATGCAGTATTTATAGCTGTCTTACTAACTTAGGTACTTTAACACTTTTTCTTTCTCATTTCCCCCTAATTTGGCCTAATAAAGTGAAGTAGCCTTTCTAATGAAAGGTAAGATTATGGCTAGTTCAGGGGACATTCAGAGCTATGAAACTAATTAAACATTGTGGGAAAATGTTTGATTTAAGATCATTTAAAAATAATTAAGTTACATTTTGTGAACTGACACACGTAATTAAGTTTTTCGGCTGCCATTTTAAAATAGTAAGAGATAGAAAAAAGATCAAATTTAAAAAATGTTCGTTTTGAAAAGATGTTTCATTTGATATAAAATTTTTTTAAAGTTGGTATTTAAGAATTTTGAGTTTTAAGCTTTTTGTATTCTTCGTTTGAGCACTTTTAAAATTTACAAAATCCAGTGATAAATGCCCCTACCACACGTTTCCTTAATGAATAGCTCAATAATAAGCTTGGAAAAAAATCTGGTGCTCTTCTGTATTGTAGGTAGGGTAACACGGTACTTTATTTTAAAGTCCTATTTCAAAACGTTTTGGTACACCCTGTACATACGGTTAAAGATAATTAACTTTTGTTTGCGCCAAAATGTTCAGGCGAATTAAACCTTTAAATTGATGTATCACATAACCCATGTTTACATTTGAAAATTCCTCAAAAAGCACCCCTACCCCCAAATTGGGCCCTTTTGGGGCATTTTTCAAAATTTTAAATAATGTTATTGGATTCTGTGAGGCCAAATTAGGGGGAAATGAGAAATAAAAAGTGTTGTAGTTAGTAAGACAGCTATAAATACTGCACGGGTGGTCTGCCTCACCCTGTATATTAAAAAAAGACCATTCGTAGTAATGTAACGAGCTGTCATTTTAAGTAATAACTTTAGGAGGGATGAAATAATTATTTGTAACTGGTAAAATTGAAATAATTGTAAGTAATAATAACGTGGACGTAACGCTGAATGTCCACTTATAAATACTGCGTATGTTTTAGTTCGTCCTCTATTGGTTTCCCAACCTAAATGTCACCGAAAACACGATACACAAATGTGATATAAACATATTTGTTTAAATTCAATTGAATCAAACAACTCATACAGGATAATAAACAAACGTGAACACAATTCTCACAAAAAATACGCCTAAGAATCAGACGCGTTTCAACGACAAGGTCGTCCTCTTCAGTGATACATGAGCTACACTAATCAAAGTAACTTAGGATTAGTGTAACTTATGTATCACTGAAGAGGACGACCTTGTCGTTGAAACGCGTCTGATACTTAGACTTATTTTTTGTGAGAATTGTGTTCACGTTTGTTTATTATCCTGTATAATTTTTCTCATAAGTCAAGCTCAACATTTAATATAAACAACTCATAGTAGAGGGAATTTCTATAAGCACGGTATAGGCTATGTCTATTATACAAAGTTAATATATAAGCATGCTATATGCTTGACCTAAAGGGCTTTAAAACACAGTAAAATTGATGTCTCAAGTCAAATTGTCAAAATGACTACGTGATAAACTGCTTTATGCAGGAAATAAATTAATCTGCGTAGACCTGACATTATAATGTTTTAGTGCGCAATAATAGAATGTTTAGTGTATATAGATGGGTAAAATAAGGTGTAAAAATGTTATTTACACACCAAAAAACTTATTATAATCTTGAAACTATAACGATATGTAAACTAACATTTCAAGTAATACATAGGACTAAATTCACCACTTTGTAAACTTTCAACACTATAAGTTACAGAAATGTGATTCCCAAGTCTAACAATATAGGACCACCCAGGAATTTAGGAGTCGCAGATGTAACGAAAACGTATGATAGCAAGCTGAGGCGGGGGACGTGCTATTTATATCTAGATTTCGAGTAGGAGGCGGGTGTGAGTGCATTCCCGCGTAACGCACGTGTTCTGCTTTGCCACTGCAGTCTCAACACAGTATTGTATTAACAAATGCAATTAATCAAATTAAATATCCACGACTGTGGTAATGTATTGTTCCCGACGGTTTTTAATTCATCATAATAATCAACACATGGGAGACGTGTTTTAGACATAGATGGGCTTTCTTTGTGTGTTTGTCTGTACATCCAAAATTACAAGTAATGGCTTTATTAAATTGTAGCCCTAATATTGGTATTAGATTAGTAATGAAATGAAGATAAAATCTCCCCATTTGATTGATTTCCGCTTAAAAGATTTGTATCTAATATTTATGAATTGTTTTGTTGCATAAAGATTACATGGAGAATTATTTTTCATTATCGAACCTAATATTAACAATAAACCAAATATGAATATAAGATTTATTTAAATTTAAGTTTTAAAAGGTACAAAAAAAAGGTACATTAAAAATTTTTATCACTGTAATAACACAAACAGTAATATATCCATAAATTACGGCAACATAACCTCGAACCATCAGGTTCGAATTACGTTTGAATCAGGTTTATCAAATCTCCTAGAGCCTATTTCATAAAACTACTAATATAAGCTTGGAAGTGCAGAAAACTTAGCTGTTTTCAATACATTGATATGCTAAATGTGTTCTTTTAGTCCTAGAGCCTAAAAACATCAGCTGAGGTCGAGGTCATCAGCTGTTACTTCGCTTATACGAATTAATTAACGATTGTAAAGCATCTATAAAAAGAACCGATACTCATACTGTATTTATGAAAGAACAGGATTGATCCACTTACAATATAAATAATAATTTACAGCTTGACACATAAAGTCTTTCAAGTTTATATTTTTATGAAACAGAACACTGGTTTTATAAGCATTATTATAATTTATAACTTACATTATAAGCGTATATGTTTATATGAAATAGGTCCCTAGACTTTTAACTTATTCAATCTACAATATACTTTGAAAAGTTACAGAATAGTTTATTACTTTTCAATTTTTAAAACCAACTACCAAGTTAAATCTGTCATGAAAGTATGCTAATGTCTATAATTTTAATTGATTCTAAATTACAATAAGCAATAAGGTCTGTTATTTAGAGTTCAAATTGTTCCTTTAAATAGATACAAATTGTAAAAATCGTTGAAAATCAATATGATCGACTATAAACAGATTTATAGTTTCAGGATTTTGTCTGCATTATTATATTTTAGTCCCCTATAAGACTAGTTTTATAACTATATTCTTGCTCTTTATAAGAACTTTTTTTTTTGTGCAATATTTTCTAATCTCTTGTATGAACTTTTTTTTCTTTCTGTGAAACTATATTTTAACCCCTTGTAAAAAGTTTTCTCTGTGTAACTATATTCTAGTGCCTTGTAACAACTTTTGTTTTATAAATATAAACAACCCTTGTAAATATTAACAAAACTTTCACTCTTAGTTCATATTTCTCTGTAAATACCACGATTTCGTTTTTTAACTCAGTATATGCTCCTTCCTCTCCTTAATTAAAGTATTTCAATTGCCGATACACGTGAGGTTCAGAAAACCTGTTTAACATTTTTTTACAGCATTGGGTAAGACCCCTTAATCTACAAATGTAATTTAACCTTTCATACAAGACAAAAAAAAATCAACTTTTGGGTATTATTACATTGTACGATGGGCCTGGAAAAACCCATAAATATAAGCTCACACAAGGTCAAAGTGTGAAAAGATTTTTATAATGTAATGACAGGTCAGAAGTGATAGGAAAAACATGACCACAGATTTTAAGTAAACTATGTACAAGATACTTACTACAGAAAGAACTGCAGGTTAAAAAGTAGCGAGTTGACATTTACAGCAATATATTTACAATGAGTTTAAAATTCATTTTAAACATAACATATAGAAATTTATGAATTTCCTTAAAAACAAATTGTAAGCGAAATATACGAGATTTTTTGACCTTCGTCCAAACTGAGATGTTTGTATATTTAAACAAAACCATAAGCTTCCTGTCTATGTATGTGCTAAGACTGACTCTACTATTTTGACACGCTTTTTACGTTAATAAGGATTATTTTTAACGGTCGGAAATAAAATGCTCGAAAGTTCTAAGCTTTATTCTGTGTGGTATGATTGTGGCTTATTTTTATTTCTCAACAACTTTCTTAAAAACTGTTGATCAAATTTTGACTAAACCTTCATCGAAGACTCCATCTAGATGAAAAAAAGAAAATCTCCTCTTGAATCGTTCCGTCAAATAGTTGCTAAACAATTAATAATACATCAAACATTTCGCACAGATTCTTTATAGTCTACCTACATTTTTTATATTAGAAATGCTGACATGTGAAAGAAGATATTGAATGAAATAAGTTGAAGTATCAAGCACATTAAAAACCCAATAATATGATTATTTCAATTGATAATTTCAAATATAGAACAACAAAGTGATTGAAAAATTGTCTATGCTGTTGTTCCCGCGTCACTTACTCAATTTCTCCTAGTCTTTTACACTGAAATTAATGTACTTACTGTATTTTGAATTACGTAATTTATAATTATAACTTAAACATGTATAACTGACCTGTCTTTTCTTTGATTTCACAGAGAACACTGAACAACGATGGTTTCATCCGGTGGCAATTGAGAGTATGTTTCCTGCACAGAAAAAACAAAACAGTTATCAAACTTCAACATTTAATTGGCTTTATTAACCGAGAAATAAGGGTTTAAAGCCAGATCACAATATACAACGATCTTGTAATATTTGTGAACAAGCAGAATCTGTCATTTTGATATGATTTAACTCGATGGCTGAAGAAAATTAAACGGATCGAATTACTGTGAACTAATAAGGCTTACAAAAATAAAATTACTTATCAGCCTAAGGCATACAAAACAAGATAATAAAGTGGTAAATTAAATTAATCTTAGGAGTACACCGGTGGAGGTTTAGCAACCAGAAATGTGAAATTGGAAAATAGCCATTGTCTAGTTGCAATTGATTTTAATTTTTTTTAACGAAAATGGAAAAGAGGTTTTAGTGCAAATTAATTTGAGATTCCGAATAATTTGTAAGCCGCATGCGTCAAACCATGCGATATTCTTATTCCTATTATGTCTTGCAATTAAGTTTAACCTATAAACCCCTCAATTTGATAGTTTTTAAATCGTGATTTTTCAGTGAAAAATAGTGATCGGCGCAAGGAAAACATTATTTATTCTTATGAAGTAAGGTATGTAGTAGACAATAAAAAAAATAAAATCCGAAAAATACGGCGCCACCTTAAAGTAAACATTTACCCAGATAAATTAATACTCCAGATATTTCGTTTAAATTTTGTCGAAGACTACATATTAACATTGTTTAATCGAAAATGCCTATATAAATAACAAAAAATGCAGTCTCAATTCGTATTATAGATTTTTGACCTTTTTTTAAAAAAGGCGTCATCGTCGCCATAAAAAAAAGAGAGGAAAAGATCAGATTAGATACCGTAGTGGTGTTTTATTACCATTAGCGTGTTTTGGTGTTGAATAGTATGAAAGATGTGATTGACAAGTAAATTATACTTGTTTTGACAAATTGACTCTGTAGTAATACAGTAGAAATTTAATTGTTGTATAAACTAACTACAATTAATTCAAAAATATACTTAAATGTTTACAAACTTTTTCCAACTTATAAAACAAAACAAACTAACAATCCTAAAACTACAACAGTTTTAGGTTAGGTTATTCTAAATATTTTAAATTAATTATAGGGAAATGGGATGTAAACGTGAGTTAATAACTAGCTGCTAAAATTTAAAATATTGCTCAAAACATGTTCCACCAGCCAACCTGTGCTCGGATGTCGGTGTTCATAAAATGCACATAAAATCAGGAATGCCAACCTAAACAATGATACTTGGCCTACAAAGCTCATGACTTAGATATACGCGATTCTTGTGCTTAGTTTTATTTGCAATTTATAAACAGTATAAATATATAAATAGTAAATGATATTTTGTGTACACTTATAAGACATATATTTCAAAATATTCAGATATATTACTATCAACTATGTGGTTCTACAGTTTATGGGGTTTTCAGTCATTACCTCCATTAAACAACAATATTTGTAGGCCTGTTATAGACATAACACATTATATAAAATAAAGTACTACTCACTTTCATATTTAAAAGTGTCAAACTAAATAAACCCAGAATGATTTATTTGCACATTTAGGCCTAATTTTTATAATATATTGTATTGTCTAAAAAGTAACTTTGTCGTTAAATACAAGCGTTAAAAATAATGTTATAGAACAACTTTAAAAAAACTATAAAATCTAGGCCTATATTGGAAAATTGTACCTCTATGTCTACATATTTTTATAAAACACAACCCATTCTCTCTCTCTCTCTCTCTCTCTCTCTCTCTCTCTCTCTCTCTCTCTCTCTCTCTCTCTCTCTCTCTCTCTCTCTCCCTCCCTCCCTCACCCAATTCGTCAACTTCATCAATGTTGATGATTTTTCTTTCAAATTAAAGCTCGTAATACAGTTGTGTTACCGCTCAGAATATTTTTTTAATTTATTTAGTAGTTCAAAGTATGAAAATACACAAGAATTTACATACAACTTTTGTTACCATTATAACCTATAATATTTGTAACAGCTGATTAGATTATTACCATAAAGTTAGCCTACTTTAGACCAGCTTTCTAAAGCGTTTTAAGCTTCATTTTGGAATAAAATATTTTAAACTATTCATTTAAGCAGATTCTATAATTTCAGAGAATATTTATTAGCCTTTTTCTTTTTATTGTTTTATAATTTATAGCTTTTGTTTCATGAAATTGATATAGACGCTAACAACTTTAACGATCATATCATTTTACTGAACAGCTGTTTTCATATTTGTTATTAAACTTTGAGGTTATGTTCAAAACAAATGTGTACAAGTATGTTATTAGTTTAATTTTATACATGCATGTAATATTTAATTTGACTCATATATGCAGAGTTATACACAAAAACATTTTGAAAATCAGAAAAACTAGAAGTGTACATTAAAAATAAATGTAATTAGTACATTGTTAGAAAATCTAAAAATTTTATTAAATATGCGGAATAGTATTTTTTAAATAAACACATGACTACGACTTCTTTTACAGATCAATTTTTTTTTTTCAATTTTAAGCATTTTTTGTTAATATTTACTTTGAAGTTGTACAAATATAACTGAAATATTAATAATTGTAAATAATACAGTAAAAGGTTAAAATTACAGTATTGATATATATATCTGGTACATAAAACTCTTTACACAAAAAAAAATATATAATGATCAACTTTAAATAATAATTAAATTTGTATAATCATTCGTTTTAAATATAAATTTAAGAATACATATGCAAGATTGAAATTCAGATGCATCTCCAGCATTGACATAAAAAGACCCATATTTTTATTTTTATATAAATCTTAAGATCTTAATCTACCATTTATGGGGAAAAATTAATGATTTTCTAGTAATTAATAACTACCCGATTTAAACAATCATACTTTTAAAAGGAGTATTTGCATATTTTTATATTTACATTATCCCACTCAGAGCAATTACTAATACACATTTTTGTTCCCTGGAATGAAAATTTTAGATAACTTTGTCCGAAATTAAATTTACGAATTTACAATAACTATTAAATTTGACCATGGAGAGTAAAGGTGTGCAAAAAACAAAAAGAATATCCAAATATTTGGGGCTAATTTGGCGAGATTTAAAATATTCGGTATGTTCACCATTTGTTAAATTGTTGGGCCGAAACTGCAAAACCTAACTTGAACAGATTTCATTATTTCTATTTTACAGTAGGAACGCCTCCTAAAACTTATTTCTAATCGAAATTCGTTAATAACAAACAAATGTATAATAGTAGGTGACTCGTACAATTTGTATCTTGAAATGAAAAGTCAAACGAAATTATTTTAATGGTAGTGGTTGTGTGCAAAAACGACGCACAAACTTTCGCATTTACCCAACCCCAAAACCAAAACTAATCTTCACCAAAAATGTCAGTTCTGTAGTTGTCAAACAAAAAATTTAAATGAACCTGTCTTAAAAATTATATATTTATATATTAAAAAGGAACGCTTAAACTTGCTTCACTCGTGCCACAAATACGTAATTGCTTAAAATCAAATTTTTAAGTTACAACGATCCAAAATTCATTTTCGTTTTTTCCCAAGCATTACTTAACCGTAATAAATTATTACTTGCAACTTTGCACACAGATTTAGGTAATTAATCTTCACATTTCTTCACAATTTTATCGAAATAGGTACAACTGATTTTGAGAAATGATGTGTTTTATAACAGCACCATGGCTGATTTTAGTTTTTACCGATAACTCACGAATTGACATTTTTTTGTGAGATGGCTACCAATACGTTTTGTTTAGGCTCTTAGAGGTTTTTGGGAGAAAACTTGAATCGTTAAAGAGACGATTTGAGAAAATGGTAATTTTGTGTGATTTTCTTATGGCAGCTTATCCCAAATTTTGAGTTATTAGAAAAATGAGATAAAACAAGTTTCGAGATATGACTAAAATATGCTCACATACAAGATTTCATGAACATCGGTCCACAAGTTTAATCTGTAGAGCACTACACATACGACAGAGAGACAGGACATCATTCCAAAAATTATTTCTCTGGACTCAGGGAACCTCAAAACGGATATACCACCAAAAAAAATCGACATCGATTTTTTGACGCATCAAATAATATTCCCTGGTACTGCAATCAATGGCCTAAATACATTTCTTCGTAATTTAGTACCTTCATAATTATTAAAACCACAGGCTTCTATGTACCTCTATTAATCACATTTACGTGCATACAACATGCAGGGCAATTGCACGAAAAAACAAATTTACAAGCGTACACAAGTGTTAACTAACCTACTATCCATTATTACAAATTATCTTTTTATAATTTTAAGGTTATGGGGTTACAAATGCAGTGATAAGTCTCTTATCTTTTATCGTATAAAACACAAGTAGATGCAGATTTTAAAGTTGCATACACCGAGGTGCTGTGGCTATTACACAG
Organism: Aphrophora alni; assembly: GCA_963513935.1. Taxonomy (NCBI): domain Eukaryota; kingdom Metazoa; phylum Arthropoda; class Insecta; order Hemiptera; family Aphrophoridae; genus Aphrophora; species Aphrophora alni. The sequence goes on from OY740769.1 coordinate 46,247,710, forward strand.
TTTCACAGGTGAGCAGTTATTCCCTAAAAAACTGCTGACATTATAAAATTTATCAACTGATATTGATTTGTTAACGAATTTCAAGCCATAAAAAGAAAATGCGCACTGTTAAGAATTTACCAAAAAAAATTTAAACACGTAATATGTACTTAGTCTACATTTATACTAATTTAAGTGACACATATTTTTGGATCAGAAGGTCCTAAAAAAACAAAAACTTTTGGTATCGAGCAACTTAAAAGGTAAAATGGTATTCAAGCAGGATAACCTGCAACCGAACTATCTAGGGCATGTGACTTTATTTAAATCAAGTAATAAGTATACTTTGACTTTGATGGATCCCAGTCCCTATACAATATAATACAAGCAGAAAGTTGATTTCTTGTAGTTAAATCATGGAGTCTTTCTTATCCAGTAGGGTAAGTTTGTTTAAAACAATTTTGATACGCAGGTTTTCTGAAACTTGTAATTGTGTATATCACTACTTTTTGTACGTCGGCAAAACTCTAACGAAGGCCGTAGACGTGTAAAGTTTTCACTCATATCGTTCGTGTGTCTGCAGCGCGGCTCTAACAATATATTACGGAGCCCTCATTCCCTTGGCCCGTGTCGCATTTTCTTGTGAGGTCAGGATTGAAAATTACATTTTTGACAATAACTTTATTATTTGTCATCGTAGAAAGGTCGAGTTGTACCATTACATTGTTATCTAATTTAATGTGAAGTAAGTTGAATAAACTCACGAGATATATGAACAAAAAGAATTTTAAATATCTGCCATTTTTGACATTTTCAAATCGATTATTCTGAAATAGAAATAGCGAAATAAATAATAGCACCTAACCAATGCCATCTTAATGTTTGCGGCTGCTATCGTGCTTACGTACAGACGACAACGACAAAGGGCGGAATGGTTTGTCGCAAATAATTTGTTCGATAAAAAAAAGAAGGTCAAAATTGTTTGCGACTACCAAACTTATTTAATACTTCGTATAATGGCTAAGAAGTAAAATACTGATAGGCTATATGAAAATCAACAATATAAAAGTTGTTTAAAAATAATAATAAAATAAAATTTATTAACACAAATGAAATTAATTGCATTAAGCCAAGGCCTAGAACTAAATGTGAAAAATAACAAAAAACGAACATAAAATCATGGAAAGAATTAGTAGTAATAAACATCCAGTATTGATTTGTTGTGTTATACAAAGGACAAGCATTAATAATTTATTCATATAACGTAATATATATGCAGTGAGTATGAATTAGTAAATATTTAAATTTGTAAAACATATCAAATACTTTGTGAAGGATCAACAAAATATAATTTACGATATAAAAATGACCTTGTAATAAGAATTATTTCAAGGATAAAATAAAGCAAAAGCTTAAAGTTTCAAATATTTAATAGTATAAATGAGCTACAATTGTTTCGCCTTGCGGCATCGTCGGGCGAAAAATAATTGTAGCTCATTTATACTATTAAATATTTGAAACTTTAAGCTTTTGCTTTATTATATCCTTGAATATGGAGTTTCAACAAGAAATATCTGCTATTACATTAAAGTTAAGAATTATTTTGCTAAAAGCACAAAATTTCTTAAAACCTCACCTTTATTAGATAAAATGTTTGATTTGAGGATTACATAAAATATTAAAGCCATTTCCTTTGGTAAACAACTATTTTAACCGTAATAATTGAAAAAAAAAAAAGAAGAGGGAAAAAAAGAGAGAAAGGAAAAATAAACTCATCAAATTGGCATAGGTCATAAACACGAAAAACAAGTTTGAGCGTTTGTGTAAGCGTTTACGATCACAATTTTTTCCAATTTTCTTAAAATTTAGCATTTATTTTTTTTTATTATTTTTTTTAAGAGTAAGGTCGTTCGTTGGTCAAGAATATTGAGTAATATATTTCAAACAAGTTGATGGGAACGTGGTATTAATCCAGTCTCATCGTACAACGTAAACAAACGGTAATTACCAAAAGTTGATTTCTTGACATCGGTAAGACCCTAGTGTATACATTAAATAGTCCCTGCCGGGCCTCGAAGCTGTACATATTGGTGACTCGCTACGCTCATATCACTGTATCTCGTAACTATGGGAATATTAACTTTTTGGGAGGTCACAGTTCAAAATTATATTTTTGTCAATATCTTTACTATTTGTCATCGTAGAGATGTGGGGGTTGTTATACCATTAAATGCAGAATTAAAATCTGATAATTTTTAATAACAAAAGAAGTACTAATAACTGTATAAAATGGCCGTCATTTTGATATTTTAAATTCAATTTGTTGTATTTCAATAACGTTCTATATGAGCACAATACAGTCCCCTATACAGAATTTCATATTCCTAATGTTTGTGCCCTCCACAGTGCGAGATGACAATCGAACGGCATATCTAAAATCACTTTTTCTGTTTCCCTAATAACGTTCTATATGAGCACAATACAGTCCCCTATACAGAATTTCATATTCCTAATGTTTGTGCCCTCCACAGTGCTTAAGAGATGACAATCGAACGGCATATCTAAAATCACTTTTTCTGTTTCCCTAATAACGTTCTATAAGAGCACAATACAGTCCCCTATACAGAATTTCATATTCCTAATGTTTGTGCCCTCCACAGTGCTTAAGAGATGACAATCGAACGGCATATCTAAAATCACTTTTTCTGTTTCCCTAATAACGTTCTATAAGAGCACAATACAGTCCCCTATACAGAATTTCATATTCCTAATGTTTGTGCCCTCCACAGTGCTTAAGAGATGACAATCGAACGGCATATCTAAAATCACTTTTTCTGTTTCCCTAATAACGTTCTATAAGAGCACAATACAGTCCCCTATACAGAATTTCATATTCCTAATGTTTGTGCCCTCCACAGTGCTTAAGAGATGACAATCGAACGGCATATCTAAAATCACTTTTTCTGTTTCCCTAATAACGTTCTATAAGAGCACAATACAGTCCCCTATACAGAATTTCATATTCCTAATGTTTGTGCCCTCCACAGTGCTTAAGAGATGACAATCGAACGGCATATCTAAAATCACTTTTTCTGTTTCCCTAATAACGTTCTATATGAGCACAATACAGTCCCCTATACAGAATTTCATATTCCTAATGTTTGTGCCCTCCACAGTGCTTAAGAGATGACAATCGAACGGCATATCTAAAATCACTTTTTCTGTTTCCCTAATAACGTTCTATAAGAGCACAATACAGTCCCCTATACAGAATTTCATATTCCTAATGTTTGTGCCCTCCACAGTGCTTAAGAGATGACAATCGAACGGCATATCTAAAATCACTTTTTCTGTTTCCCTAATAACGTTCTATAAGAGCACAATACAGTCCCCTATACAGAATTTCATATTCCTAATGTTTGTGCCCTCCACAGTGCTTAAGAGATGACAATCGAACGGCATATCTAAAATCACTTTTTCTGTTTCCCTAATAACGTTCTATAAGAGCACAATACAGTCCCCTATACAGAATTTCATATTCCTAATGTTTGTGCCCTCCACAGTGCTTAAGAGATGACAATCGAACGGCATATCTAAAATCACTTTTTCTGTTTCCCTAATAACGTTCTATAAGAGCACAATACAGTCCCCTATACAGAATTTCATATTCCTAATGTTTGTGCCCTCCACAGTGCTTAAGAGATGACAATCGAACGGCATATCTAAAATCACTTTTTCTGTTTCCCTAATAACGTTCTATAAGAGCACAATACAGTCCCCTATACAGAATTTCATATTCCTAATGTTTGTGCCCTCCACAGTGCTTAAGAGATGACAATCGAACGGCATATCTAAAATCACTTTTTCTGTTTCCCTAATAACGTTCTATATGAGCACAATACAGTCCCCTATACAGAATTTCATATTCCTAATGTTTGTGCCCTCCACAGTGCTTAAGAGATGACAATCGAACGGCATATCTAAAATCACTTTTTCTGTTTCCCTAATAACGTTCTATAAGAGCACAATACAGTCCCCTATACAGAATTTCATATTCCTAATGTTTGTGCCCTCCACAGTGCTTAAGAGATGACAATCGAACGGCATATCTAAAATCACTTTTTCTGTTTCCCTAATAACGTTCTATAAGAGCACAATACAGTCCCCTATACAGAATTTCATATTCCTAATGTTTGTGCCCTCCACAGTGCTTAAGAGATGACAATCGAACGGCATATCTAAAATCACTTTTTCTGTTTCCCTAATAACGTTCTATAAGAGCACAATACAGTCCCCTATACAGAATTTCATATTCCTAATGTTTGTGCCCTCCACAGTGCTTAAGAGATGACAATCGAACGGCATATCTAAAATCACTTTTTCTGTTTCCCTAATAACGTTCTATATGAGCACAATACAGTCCCCTATACAGAATTTCATATTCCTAATGTTTGTGCCCTCCACAGTGCTTAAGAGATGACAATCGAACGGCATATCTAAAATCACTTTTTCTGTTTCCCTAATAACGTTCTATAAGAGCACAATACAGTCCCCTATACAGAATTTCATATTCCTAATGTTTGTGCCCTCCACAGTGCTTAAGAGATGACAATCGAACGGCATATCTAAAATCACTTTTTCTGTTTCCCTAATAACGTTCTATAAGAGCACAATACAGTCCCCTATACAGAATTTCATATTCCTAATGTTTGTGCCCTCCACAGTGCTTAAGAGATGACAATCGAACGGCATATCTAAAATCACTTTTTCTGTTTCCCTAATAACGTTCTATAAGAGCACAATACAGTCCCCTATACAGAATTTCATATTCCTAATGTTTGTGCCCTCCACAGTGCTTAAGAGATGACAATCGAACGGCATATCTAAAATCACTTTTTCTGTTTCCCTAATAACGTTCTATAAGAGCACAATACAGTCCCCTATACAGAATTTCATATTCCTAATGTTTGTGCCCTCCACAGTGCTTAAGAGATGACAATCGAACGGCATATCTAAAATCACTTTTTCTGTTTCCCTAATAACGTTCTATAAGAGCACAATACAGTCCCCTATACAGAATTTCATATTCCTAATGTTTGTGCCCTCCACAGTGCTTAAGAGATGACAATCGAACGGCATATCTAAAATCACTTTTTCTGTTTCCCTAATAACGTTCTATAAGAGCACAATACAGTCCCCTATACAGAATTTCATATTCCTAATGTTTGTGCCCTCCACAGTGCTTAAGAGATGACAATCGAACGGCATATCTAAAATCACTTTTTCTGTTTCCCTAATAACGTTCTATAAGAGCACAATACAGTCCCCTATACAGAATTTCATATTCCTAATGTTTGTGCCCTCCACAGTGCTTAAGAGATGACAATCGAACGGCATATCTAAAATCACTTTTTCTGTTTCCCTAATAACGTTCTATAAGAGCACAATACAGTCCCCTATACAGAATTTCATATTCCTAATGTTTGTGCCCTCCACAGTGCTTAAGAGATGACAATCGAACGGCATATCTAAAATCACTTTTTCTGTTTCCCTAATAACGTTCTATAAGAGCACAATACAGTCCCCTATACAGAATTTCATATTCCTAATGTTTGTGCCCTCCACAGTGCTTAAGAGATGACAATCGAACGGCATATCTAAAATCACTTTTTCTGTTTCCCTAATAACGTTCTATATGAGCACAATACAGTCCCCTATACAGAATTTCATATTCCTAATGTTTGTGCCCTCCACAGTGCTTAAGAGATGACAATCGAACGGCATATCTAAAATCACTTTTTCTGTTTCCCTAATAACGTTCTATAAGAGCACAATACAGTCCCCTATACAGAATTTCATATTCCTAATGTTTGTGCCCTCCACAGTGCTTAAGAGATGACAATCGAACGGCATATCTAAAATCACTTTTTCTGTTTCCCTAATAACGTTCTATAAGAGCACAATACAGTCCCCTATACAGAATTTCATATTCCTAATGTTTGTGCCCTCCACAGTGCTTAAGAGATGACAATCTAAAATCACTTTTTCTGTTTCCCTGGACGATTAAATGTGACAGTCAAAAACTGAGGTAGAAATTTGTTGTAATTACCCCAAAGTTATCTTTTATTTCTAGTACCTAGTTTTATATAGAATTTTCGGGAATAACTTTACCTGTAATCTTACACTAAAAGATCTCATTTTAAATATATTGAAAATCTGCATCCAATGACATCCATCCTTCTCTACTATAAAAATTAAGAAAGTTAGTTAAAAACGTAAGTTTTAGCCGTGTAACGTAACCCACGATTTAAATAAAAAATTTAATAATAATTTCTCCAGTAGAAGGGATTTTAGTTAGTTCAGTCAAATATGATAAGCTAGATTTTCCTATTTCTTGAATATGTTAGTTACAAATAAAAATCAACAAAGTTCAAAGTGTTTTTCAAAAATTATCTTGTAGAGATCTTACCCAATGGTCGTTAATTACAAAATGGGCGATTTTATACAGCTTTTATAATCCGTAGGTAAAACCAAGGACCCTTATAATTTCACTCCCTTACTTGTTCCTCTGTATGTCTGTAAGTGGCAACCAGTCAGCACAGACGAGTTTAAATATATTTCAAACTTTGCATTTATATTATTTGTAATGTACAACATATAGAAAAAATATACTGTTAAAAAAAAGGGTAGTTGATTATATATATATATATATATATATATATATATATATATATATATATATATATAATGTGTGGGGGTATCAAATAAAACAAAAGTTATTTTGATTACGATAAGAATATGATGTTTACATGACAAAAAAATAATATATTAGTGCTAGGTCAAATTTAAAGTGTCCGATATCATGCCCCCCCGCTCTGACTTGAACACTGCGTGATTTACAAATCTAAAAATAAAATGTATTTGCATTTGAAATTAAAATTGTAATGCGAAATCATATAGCATAGTGTATGTTAAAACATCTGTTTACAATAACATCTATATTTTTTTAAACTATAAAATTCTACATAGCTAAAAAAAAAAGTTAATTTTAACTAACTAGGCCTAACCTAAAGTTGGAAAATTTATAGTTTTCAGTTAAATTTGAAAACCTAAGTTTTCCTATTCCTTTGTATATGTTGGTTACAAATAAAAATCAGCATATTACAAACTGTTTTCGGAAGGATATCTTGTAGAGATCCAACCTTCATTAACAAAAATAACCTAATTTTTGTTAAGAAATTTATTCTTAATATTGGGCTGGTGTTTGCTGGTTGGATCAAATTTTAATTTTAATACAGTTTGGAAGTGATAAAATAGCGCAATTTCATTTAAACTCCACTAGTTAATTGTTCTAAAATTTGCCTGTTAGAGCGGAATGTTTGCTCGAATAGAGAGATCTGAGTAAATAGAGCTTAAAACTAAATCAATGTATGCACCCTTAAATACACGTTGTTGAGCACTGTGGTGAAATTCACAATAATGATTCGAATTTACCCCTAACCACAATCACTGAAAACTTTAAAATAAAACACAATTATTTGATTAATTGTTCTTTATTTATTTTTTCCACTAAATACCCTGATGTAAATTTCGATAACATGGTTATTATAATCAGGGGGTCTTGCTTCTAAACTAAATCTAAACTTACATATCTACTAATAATTAATGTAGATGATGATAACCATGTTATCAAAATGTTCATCATGGCATTTAGTGGAAAAAATAAATAAAGAACAATTAATCAAATAATTGTGTTTTATTTTAAAGTTTCCAGTGATTGTGGTTAGGGGTAAATTCGAATCATTATTATAAATGTGAATGTTCGAAATAGCTTGAGCCAATTAAAATCTGTTTAAATACGTTTCAAAATGGCATCTGTTTTTAATATTTAGACTAATTTAGATCTTCTTAATTTGATTTTACCATCTGAAAGGAAGTTAAAATCACAAATAAAGAGTTTTAGAAAAGCAAAATTCTATGATTTTTTTCATTTTAAAATACTAAATTTGTAGGCTATGTATATTTGGTATTTAATTTGATATATAATGGAAAATTATTAGATATTTCTCATTGCAAATTTCTTGTGAGATGAAAAGTACTTAAATAAAAATTATAACGTAGATACACTTTTCTAAGGTTACTAACTTATAAAATGTAGCTAAAAAAATAATAACGATATTAAATTAATTATATATTTTCTGCAACTTACTACTGTACTAACAAAAACTATCTTTTTGGGTTTTTTCTCAGCAACTCTAATCATACTAAATATCATCTAGGGAGTTGGTGCCATTAAATCGTAGCCTATGGCCCATAATTTATTTGGTCAAACTGGTTGATGTGTACCCATTAAGTGTATATAAATAACATCTTTGGTTAATTTAGTTAAATACATTTAAATGAATTATTTAGTTAAATAAATTTAGATTAATTATGGTAGCTTGGTTTCGATTAGAAAAGAAAAAGAAATTCAACATATAATTATCACTTATTTTATTCATTTTCGGCTATTTATGACTAGTGTTCGAAACCATACAGTTTTTAATTAAGAAGTAGATTATCAGGTGGATAAACTAAACCTTTTTAGGCTAAATATTAATCCAGTTTGGCCAAAATTCGAATTTTATACAAATATTCTACAAGTAGTAATCATAATTACTTTGGTCTATGGCTGGAAATATAGAAAAGTGAGAAAACTATTTAAAACTGAAAATGAATTTGATAATAATAAATGTTCTTAAGGTACATAAATTCCTTTTCCAATCTGTAACTTTACAAAATTTTATAGGCTACATAAAATTTGATCAAAGGTTTCTAAACATTAATCCAACTTACATTAATCACTAAAGATCCGGAATTAATTTCAGAGAAACTATGATGATACATCACTGTAAGGAATGTAAGTAAACTACAAAAAAAAAAACCCATTTCAGCAACAAAATCTCTAAAACTAAATCAAGGTTTTGAATTCTTAGCGGATAGGTGATTACTATGATGGACCAATTTGATTAGAAAGTTTTATAATGATATTTAACAAATATGATTTTTTTTTTAACCACAATACATTTTCCACCATAAATTGTAACAGTTGCAACAATTTTTTGGCACAGTTGAATAAATTACAGTTTCTTTTAGATTAGCCTAGGTACTTATTATATTACATAAGCTAGTAAATTATTGCAATGAGTCAATATGGTTTATAAACAGGCTCTCTTAGTAAACTTTACTACGAAATTTAACTATTAGTACAGGATCATGAAAAGTAAATTACTAATTAATTCTATGGTAAAAAGAAGATATAGCCAAAATGGAAAATTTTGAGCTTGAAATCTACATTTTAAAGCTGAATACCACATAATCAATGAAACAAACATAAGTTTAAATAATTCCTATATAGAAAGGTAATTCACAGTAAAATGGATTTTTTTAGTTACAGTCATTCTATACGACTAAGTCCTGCCAATTTATACATAAAAAAGGTCTAGAAATCAAAATTGTTGAAAAATATATCTATTACTCCAGCTTTGGATATCTAGGCTAGCTGCAATTATTTTTAAGTTACGTAAAAATATTTTACCTATCAAATATTCCAAACGATTACAGTGCACGCATATTAACATTTTTACAAGGAAAATATATAGATTATATAACTATAACTTTATTGTCTGCAATAAATAATATAGTGTATCCGAGGGTCAATGAAATATGAGACCTAATTAGGTTTACCTATTTAAAAAAAAGTGAATGTGAAGTTTTGTACTAGCCCTAATGCTAGTATTTGTAAATTTGTTTTTCAATACAAAAATATGTCCTACAAATAATAAAAACATAAAATATGTATAATCACAAGTATCTATTTAACTAATTAGCACTTACAATAAAATCATTACAAGTTTAGGTTTGTTTTTAAAGAATGTATAACGTTGGGCCTCTAGCCTATAAAAATAAAATTTGTTAGGCCTTATGGGAATATAACTATCGGGTAGGCTACCTATACTATTCTTTGTAATACCTTACTTGAATATGAGAAAAATATATTGATTGTAAAACAAAAAAATCATTCCTACAAAAACAATTTAAAAAATGCATTTTAGAACATTACCCTTCCTATTATTCCACCTTAGACTTAAGCATATTTTCACCACATGATTTATATTTATCTTATAAAAAACAAAGGCAGAAAATAAAAATATACACATCAACCAAAAAATAGAGATTAATTAAGACCTCAACTATAAATAGAAATTTGACTGTAATAGCATAAGTTTTCTTATTTAGTTGATTTAGGAACTCTTTTGATGTTATAGATTAGTTGATAAATAAATCACTATTTGATACAGAGTAATCAAGCAAACATGGTTTTATTTCATAGTGATTAATTAAAACATTCATTTTAAAGTTAATTATCCTTTTATTTCTATTCTCGCTGGTATCATACTATAAAAAGTTTTCACCACAAGTTGATTCCACTTATATAATAAATTAGTAATTATTAGCCATCAACCAGGTAAATACCCAGATAGTTAAACATATTTTTTAAAGTTATTGTCTTATATTGGCCTTCACAATCGCACAAATTTTATAGATTCTTAGTGTTCATTAATTTTAAAATATGTAGCCTAAATTATAGAGTTAAAGAAATATTAGGCTACTATAAAAATTAATATTATTTTAAACTACTTGAAAACTTGGCATTTATCGAATTAGAAATTTTTGTGGTGGAAATCCCTCCTTTTTTACAAATTAATGTCATGATTCAATGGGCTAATAATTAAAAGTTACTTAAAAACTAGTATATTTATTAACTATTTAATGATTATAAGGTCACTATAAAACACTGAGTCCCCTACCACAAGTTTGGGACAATAACACAAACACAAATAAAATATTTATTAACTTACTTCAGATCCCTCCAATGATGGTAACTTGGTTACCGAAATGTACATCAGAGAATTATAATAACATAAGGCAAATAAATATTTTATTTGTGTTTGTGTTATTGTACCAAACTTGTGGTAGGGGACACAGTGTTTTATAGTGTTCACATTCACCACAGTGCTCATTGAACATCTATTGATTATAAGGTGTTTATTAAATTGTACAACTAGGTCCGTCTAAATAATAAGCAATTACTATAGGTATTTGTTGTTTTTTAACTAAGTATGGTACCCTAAACTTATATACAATTAATCAGATAAAATTTGCCTTTTATATCCATATCATATGAATTTGCTTATTTTTCATAAGTTTATTCACAATCTATTAAATTAGCATAGAACAGAAAATTTGTCAATTAAAATATATAATCCTAGATTACTAATAAAAGACACAGGTTAAATTAATTTCCATGTGTGTTTAGTAACATCACGCTCTACATCGTTATGTATTTTATGTATTTAAACAAATATTGATTAGTGATTACCAATTAAAACAACCACCAATAACACCCAAAATTCTAGTTAAGAATGTTCTAAATTCTATTGGTACTGGTATCATAAAAAAAAGTTTTCCCTCATTCTTTGTTTAAACTATTGGACAGGTAAGGTAATAAAGTCAATTAAGTTTTATATCATCCTAACCTTTCATTGAAATTTATCACTTTACAAAATATCAAAAACTTGTTTACAATCACTAAATTTGTCCTCTCTATTTAAAAAAAACTTCACAGCCTATCAATATGAATTTTAACTGTTTTCCTAAAACAATTTTAATGCAGGCCTAGCTTAATTTTCTGTTTTTATTGAGTTAAACTGTAAAACTTTGATTCAAACCTAATTAAACCAAAATTGAACTAGGAATTTTGTAATATTAACCAATATTATTTCTTAAACAAACTCATGGAACTGGATTTCTACATGTTTCCGGGACCAATAAACTATAAGTTAACCTTTTTTTAATATTTTTAATTTTTAATCCTTAAAAAATTAGGATAGGCCCTAGCCATATTTTTTTAAAAATTTTGTATTGAAGGATTCAAATAAATAAGGATTTGCATTGCTCAGTAAGCTTGATATATACATTTGTCATTTTATAAAGCAAAATCATAAAACCAGAATGTGTTATAATGGTTTTTAAATAGACACATCACAAATCACACAAATCATTGTGATTAACCTTAGAAAAAGTAAATAGTTAGTGGAAGAATTTCAACAAATTGTTAGAGGTAGCCTTAATTGCTACTCTTAGGTCTTACCTAAGTAGACAATTTTATGTAAGCTTGGTCCTACACTAATTATACTAAAATTTTAAAAATATTTTTTATTAGAAAAGGTATAGACATATAATTTAGGTAATAAATAACTTTTTCTATTATGTAAAGTTTTCCATTAGTCAACTGTTTGTGAACAGTTTAAGATCAGTTTTAAGTAAACATTAAAAAATGGAGCTACCACTCTCTTCAATATTAGACAACTAAAGGAGGGATTTAAAATACTCAGCAGAAAAATAATTTAAAATATGTAAATTTAAAAATCATACACATGCATTTAGTTGTTACCCTAAATTATTATTTTCATTTTAATCTTAATAATATAACATCTGTTTTAATAGAAAAATAAAGTTAGATTTTGACTGAAATAGGCTATTATTTTATTTCACATTCTCTAAATACGAGGAGTGATAACTTCTTTTCTTTTTTTTCCTTTTTTTTCTTCAACATTCCTCTTAGAGACTCAATTCAGGTTCAATTGAATGAATACAATCATGATAAATAGGTGTTCAAGCTTTGTTTTGAAAACAGGCTATGTTAAAAATAGCCACTGTTAAAAGCATAGCTGTACATACTTATGTAGACCTAGGTTAGTAAAATTAACGATTCCAATGAAAGATTTCTCATCACTTCAAGAATTATTTCCAAAAGCTGTTTATTGTCAAGTCCACCATAGCAACAAATTTTATAAATTGACAGCCAGTTGATTGGAATGAAATAGGGTTATCATCAATAACTTTGATAAACTGATCTTACAACACATCTCAATTTAAGCTATAATTAGTGACACTTTTTGTAAAAAACAGCTATCTCTTAAATTTAAAGTGTGTTTCATATTGAAAAAAAAATTAATATATTTATATACTAGCCTATACTGAACTTTAATCTTATGCAAATCAATAATTTTCTACAAAAGAATATGCACAATATAGGAAAAATTTAAGTGATAGGTCAAACACGGATATATACAATGAATATTATTCATCGAAAAGTGATTATGTAAAAAAGTTAAACATTACAATTACATATTAACCTACTACCATACTATACATACACATACACTATTTACATACATAATTTTAATTTTAATGAGCTCATATTCTACACAACAAAGGAAAATATATTATGCTTCTTTAATTTTTAAGCTTAAGTAGATTATAAGTTAAATCTTTCAACATAATACAGTTTCTTACTGTATTCTACTACTTGTGTAGTTTACCATACTATTTAAAATAAGTTAATGAGTTATTAGTACAGTAGGCCTATTCTACACTGAATATAGCCTACGACATTTAATTTTTTTGAAGACCAGGATATTATAATTTTTTTAATTTTTCTGACCAGGATAAACAAATAGGAAAAATATGATTCACACCAATTATAATTTATATGATTTTTTTTTTTTTAATTTCTTAGGTTTTTACCATAATAATTTTAACAGATATATGTAAAACTCAGCATTGCTGTTAAGGGTTTCGAACAATTTTATGAATTAGACCAGTCTCACGAGAGGTGTTCAATAATGCAATCATAAAATGTTTCAATTATCAGAACTGTTAGGTAGGCTCTACCACGATCTTAAACGATATAAAAATTTTAAACACCACTGATAAATTAGGTTAGATAAGTTTGTATTCTAACCAAAGCAAAAGTAAATATTCTATTCAATATAGTCTAACCTAACCTCTTAGAGAGCAAAAATTAGCCTTTTTATATTTAATCTCTCCGTTTTATGAATAGGTTTATTCACCAATGAATCATAAAATGTTGAGGTCTTTCTAAGAGGTTAGGTTAAGTTATATATTCAGTTAGAATAACTTATGTTTATGCCTATCTTATTATAATCAACACTTTAAAAACAAAATCTATATAAAACTAAATAAATTTTATTAATATAATCTATTGAAATAACGCCTAATAGAATAGGGAGCAATAAATTTCTATTAAGTCTACATTGAATGTAGGTTTTAATAAATTACATACTCTATGTTTAATGTTTTTAATAGTATTAATTTCAATTATTAATTAAGGCTACAGATTAAAATACGAAATAGTAATAATAAAAATTCCATTATAAAACCGTGTCTATGCTTTTCTCTGAAAAGTTATATAGGCCTACAAACTTGATGCCCTAAATCCATTTAAACATGTACTGGAAATGTTTAACTGTTTTTCTAGGTAAGCTACGAAGTGTTGATAGACATTCCACACAGTATTATAGGTTAAATAGGAAATACAGTCTGAAAATAGGCTTCTGCAATAAAATCTTTAAAACCTTAATGTACAGCGACCTGAGTTTCATTAGGACAGTTTTTATAGGATAGAGCATGAAGGTCTATCAACTTACAGCATAAGCTAGGCCTAGGCTAATATTGACAACACTTTTTTATTTTAGCAATAAGTATTTATAAAACAAAGGATAGGCTATACTGTTCTTATCCTATTAGTCCATGCAATACAAAACAAACATAGGCCTAATCCAGACAGACAATTATTTGCAGTTGAACTAGAACTCATACTTAGTACTATAATAAGTCTTAACAAACAAAGGTTAATCTCATGGGTACTATTATACTATAAGTCTTAACAAAGGTTAATCTCAATCTATCTGAAATAAACAAATTAGAAACTATAAAATCAGCTGGAGCAAAACCATTAGCTTATTTTGAGTAATCATGTTAAGCTTACATAAATGCAAGCTATATGGCAAATATTTCTGAAGAGTAAATAGGCTATGCTTTATTAAAATTAGACCTAAAATGTAAATAAGAGGATCCTTATAATAAAATAAATAAGTTCCTCTTATAATAATATAGGGCTTATGTAATAAAATAGGTCTTACAAGTTTAAATAAGCGATGAAACGGAATATAGGCCTAGGCTATTTTCACTTGGCACATGGTGTGAAGTTCATCATGAAAGGTTAGATCACCTATACTTGGCATAGTAACATGTAAAATTAAGATAGTTTTTTAATTCTCACCTAGCTTGAGCTTCGTCCAAAGATTGATCAGTAATATTCATAATTTGTTGTAGAATTTCACCAATGTCCTGTTTTCTCGTTTCTTGATCAGGGGTTGCAGGAGCACCATGGCTGGGATCTACAGGTTGCATTCCGTAAGGTTGGGGCATCATACCTACTTGACCACTAACTGGATGCATCATCCGATTCTGATCGTCCATAATATTCTAAACCTATAATTTCGAAAACGTTGTTTTGCACGCTTTTGTAATAATTGTACCACTGATGAAAACAACCCCTCTCCAACTAACCTAACCTATATCAAACCTTAGGTCTAAGAAAACACAAAGATTCACGGCCTGACAAATCTAAACACAAACAAAACATTGGTTGCACTCTTCAAAAATAACACTTAAAAATGTCACTACACTAAAAATCCTATCACACGCGGTTGAAGTCCGGACACATGTGTTCCTCTATCACACAGTTTAGTACACTAATAAATATATTGTTGGTTATAGGCGTTTGACAAGCAGGGGGTACGATTTGGGGTGGTGGGATGCTCCTATGTAATGCCACTCAAAGTCTGAACACCATAAAACCTTCAGTCCAAGTGCCATTTAGAGAAGTAAGACTTTGAAAACCAGCCAATGAGCACGCGAGTTTGCGCGTCTGTTTTCTCATGTAACACTGCCAATCATAGGAAGCGCCACCTACTACAAACTTAGAATCGTATCAGACTTTAGGTTAGTTTAAAAATACAGATATATGAATGAAACTTTCAAACATAGAAAATTATTCTTTTAAATCAAACTCTTGACAATCTCATGGGCATAACACAGCCCTTAAATCATAATAAAATCAATTTACAATTGGCAACAAAAACTTCAATGTTGTTACCGGCACTAGTGAATCCATTTGTGTCAATCATACTCCTAAGTCCCGCCCCTTGTAGAAAATGCATGGTCGAGTTACTGATTAAAAAAATAATAATAACTTTAAAAGTATAAAATTAGCAATCATAATAAATTTAATTATTTAAAATAATTCCATTGAATTTTTTTCTATTCTATGTGTGCTTATAATTAAAAATTCATTTCAATTGTTCTCCAAAATGATTTACGTTGGAGCCATGATGACAGACAACATGGCCGCCAAACATGCGCATGACGTCAAACTCGAACAAGCGGCAGCTTCAGAGTTTACTCTTTTTGTAACTGAATTGCTATCTATTGGTGACTTTGGGAACTAACATAAAATTGAAATTTAACTAAGAAGAACAAACATACATTGCTAAAATCACTCATATATTTCATTATACACTACACCAAGTTAATTTTTACTTTCTTAAAAAGTTAATGGTGTATTATTTTTTATACTTATCATTCAGAATTGTATAAATATTATAAGAAATAATGTTAATCTGTTATAAATTTAATTTTTTTTCACAATTTGTCACCATATATTAGTCTATATTTCTGATCTTTAAGTAAGTTATGCAAAGTATTTCTGAAATAGGACGCCAAACTTCAGAAACTGGTTTCTTATATCAAAATAATTAAAAAAGTTCATTAAAACATTGGCCTAAAATGCTTTTTTTTTCCAAACAATCCGTCATTTTGTGTTTTCCAGAAGTAGATTAAATATTGATTTCAGGCATAGGTATTTTTTTATATTTTTGTAATGTTTTACAAGCTTACCATAAACAAAGACTTTATTTTATAAATTTTCAAAATGGCGGCCGTTTAAAACTGTTAAAATATCTCGAAAAAACGTTATCTTTACAATAAATCTTTACAAAAAAATTACAAGTCTTTAACAATATGGGTAATCAACAGGTACAAGTACTTACTTGAACTCGTACGTAATAAGGATACAACAACTGTCCACACAGTAAAATTTCCTTCTTTGTAACACAGCTGCTAATTGTTGAGTACATACTTACACGTGGGATAGATTTCGATGCAATATAGGTTTTCCTCCAGATCTAGTGTTCTTACTTTCTTGGGTTTTCCGCGGTCCTCTGTTTGCATATGAGCCTGTTTCAGAATTTTTTTGGAATATAGAGGCAAACATATGGTGAACAGAGTGTTTCTAAATACAACAGCACTGCTTTATGGCCGCTAATATTGGTTTGTCCGTACATAAAAATCAAGTCTGCCATTACTGTGGAGATTATTGTGACAAACTTCAGAAAGTTAGGTATTTGTTTGCCATCCATGCCTCACAAGATGTCATTGAATAACAATGATACATAAGCTCAGGAAGGAGAGAGCTGGGGCGTCAGTGGATCACGAAAGAACTGCCAGAGGTGCTGTTGAAAGCCAGACGCGGTTGGCAAGAAAGATTCTCCAAAGAGCAGGAACGATTCCCTGGAGGGACGAGCGTTATGATAGAAGGATGAGCAACTAGAAGTCAAGATAATTGTAGTTATTATGGGTTCATAAAAAGATAAATGGTTTTGTGATTAATAATGAATAACAAAGTTTTTTTTATGTTATAAGATAGAGTATTGTATTTTTTTGTAATAATAACGCACCATTTTAAACAATTTATTACTTTGTAAAAAAATAGGCAAAAAATAAATAGAACAGTGAACATAAAATCTTGAATTTGATAAAACGTACAACTTAAGTGCAATGTTCACAAAACAATCTAAATATAAAATACAAACAATTTTTCAGAATAATGACAACTAAAAATCAGCTGACTAGAAATTAGTGCATTGTTGCCCATCCAGCTTATTATCAGTTGCCTAATTGAGAAAACAATTTACGTTTGTCTAAGCAGGAGGATTGCAAAACTACCATTTGGAAATTTTACTAACATTTGTAGTTTTATTTACAAAGCTATTATGCTGTTTTCGCATCTTAATATTTTTAACAGGCAAAAATTAATATCTTTAAAATTTTCTACATTAGGCTTCAAAAATATTGCTTCTAGACTAATCTTGAGTATTGTTAACTACCAGGAAATTATGCTTTCAGTTTTGTGTCAATAACTCGGTTATCCTTTGACCTAAAATAAAAATAAGGACACCATTAAAAATGGAACACTTTTGTCTGTTGTAAATTTTTAAATACCGGTACCGGTACTTAAGATTAAAATTTTAAATGACCGCTATTTTGAAAATGTACAAAACAAAGTCTTTCTTTTTGGTAAACTTGTATAACATTACATAAAAAATGTGTATGCTAAAACTGTAGTGAATATCTAATAAAATTCAAAAGTTACAGTGGTTTTTTGTAAAATAGAAGATCGTCTGGAAGAGACACATTTTGGGATCTATTTTTATATGAACTTTTTCAATATTCTGCAACCCGCTACAGAAATTTTCTTATTTAAGAAAATTCTTTATACTAATATGGGAAGTTTAGGTAAAAAAGTTCCACATTAATAAAAACAGATTATTATAAAAACTAAACATTTTAAACACTTCTTTCACCATAAAATTTGATTGCTAAAAAATTTTATTGAGAATTATTGATACAATTTATAATAGTTTTAAGACATATTCAGACAAATTGTAGGCACCATATTATTACACATACGATCATCATCCCCCCCTCTCCCGAGTCAGTTTGTGGTTCTTAAAAAAACTCAGAATCTTAAATTGGAAATAAAAACATGATCTTGACTATTCCTAAAACCAAATTCGAACTATACTATTATCTTCCCATCACTACATGTTTCATAACACCTACCTTCGTGATTTCTACAATTAAAGTTTCAATCCAATGCCGTCTGACTATATGGAAATTATTTGAATATACACCTATATCACTATATTGGGAGAAACAAACTTGTTAGCTCTCTTTGAAACCTACAATAGTGGCGACCAATGGAACATTCATATGGACATGACAGGAAGACAACTGAAGGGCTGCCAACCAGACAAAATGGGTATGTACTTTCTGCAACGGCAACGGATATCTGGCATGATATCTCACCTTAGCTTATCATTGGGGGAGACATTACCAGCTTACCAGAGCGGTGTATGTTTCACTGTGTACCAGGCAACAAGGCTATCTTGATTACACACCCCCAAAATCTAAGTTACAATGGTATATAACATGACATTCCAGTTCCTTATCACTGGAGGAGACATTACCAGCATACCAGAACGGTGTATGTTTCACTGTGTACCAGGCAACAAGGCTATCATGATTACAGAAATAACGGTCGACACCTTCACCATCACACATCCCACCCCCAAAACCTAAGGTGCGATAGTATACAACATGACATCCCTGTTCCTTATAACAATCCTGGCATAATTGAAATCACCTTACCCTGTCACTGTACCCTCAATGACCATATCAAAAATGACGTCCTTATTGATAAAAAATTTCTACATGATAGCAAGGCATCTTTAGATTCTACCTTGCATCACATCGTACCTATATCATGGACAACCCTAGACTCCTTGATGGTAAAACCATTTCCCCATCACAACCCCCAAAATTCTTGAACTTATCTCAGATTTTGAACAAAAATTGGGCATTAGCCACTCCTGTATTATTTATATATAACAATATTTGGGAGATGATTTAGCTTTTATTTCATTGCCCAAAGGATGGTGGGATGTCCTAGACACAACAGATTTTATATATGTTGTACTCATAGTATGGATAGCTATTGTAATATTTATTTTAATATATGTATTGTTCAAGATATACATGTTAATCTACCAGCTCACATCTCCGAGTGCCAGAAAGGGATTACCCTGAGTTTTAAAAGCATTTTTACATTTATTATAAGTGTATTTTTCTTGTTTATGTAGCATTTTCATTACGATCCTTCAGTGTTCCTTTTGTTAAACATTGGGACGATGTTAGGATTTAGCTATACGTGTAATTGTAGAAATTTAGATTGAGAATCCAAGAGTAAGAACAATTATTGCAACAAACTTCAAAAAGATAGGTAATTGTTTGCCATGCATGCCTCACAAGACGTCATTGAATAACAATGATATATAAGCTCAGGAAGGAAAGAGCTGGGGGTCAGTAGTTCACGAAACAACTGCCGGAGGTACTGTTGATAGCCAGACGTGATCATTGGAGATCAATGATTCTCCAATGATCAGGTACAAGTCCCCTGGAGGAACAAGCGTTATGATAGTAGGATGAGCAATTTGCTATTTTCACTAACTTGTAATTATCTTCAAAACATTGATATTGTCAAAGTAAAGCCAAGTCTAGAAGTCACGAAAATTGGAGTTATTCTGGGTTCGTAAAAATTGTTTTGTGATTAATAAAGAATAACATAAAGTTCTTTTTATATTATAAGATAGAGTATTGTAATTTTGAGTAAAGAGTGTATTCTTTGTAATAATGAAGACAAGTTAATTTAAACTGAACCAACAAGCAATTGTATTTTGAAGAACCCAGACCAATATAAAGAATTGAAAAGTCCAAATCTTAACACTGGTATCACCCGAGTCCCAACTGTGCTGGATTAACAAATATCTACTATAATTATGAAGCATATCCAAATAATTATATCCTGTTACTGTACTTTCAACAACGTATAGTAACCCAAAAGTTGATACTATATCTCAAACAACTACATGAGGCGATTAAAGTTGTTGTTCCAAAGTAAGATATTGATAGAACACATAATTTTAAAGAAACCATGTGTGATCAACGTGTTGACCATGTTCATTGGTCAAGCTAGAATACACTAAATTAAAGTCATCAATCCGTGTCATCTTCAAGTAATCCATAGTATAAACTTTAAATTTTTGTTATCCAGCATTAATTACGACCTTCTTGAAATATCATATAGTTAAGAAGCTAATTTCATTTTCTTCTGATTGGGCCGTTCAGATCATTTTGTGTCCATACAGATCCATGTTCTTCAAATTTGTATCTTAAGTGGAACAACAAGAATCAAGTTGAAATCAAAATTTGGCCAAGTGATTTCAACAGTGGCTGATTTTCCTATAGGTTCTAAGGCAGTGGTTCCCAAACTTTTTCTTTCCGTGACCCATTTTAGCCCATACGTTTTAGCCGCGACCCCCTAAAAATAACGTGCATCATGGAGAGCAGAGAGGGGCTGAGAGAGCGCAGGTGTCTGTGTCAAGTTGCAAGCAAAGACCTTGCCGGTTTTTTGAGTGACAATGAATGGTTGTTAAAACTTGCTTATTTAGCGGACATATTTCATCATCTGAACAATCTCAACGTTTCCTTGTAGGGAAGAGACAAAACCATACTTTTTTGCACAAGACAAAGTCAATTTGTTTTTAAGGAAATTAGCCACTTGGTCAACCAGGGTTGAGAAGAATATATTTGAAAACTTTGAACTGACAAATGAGCTTATCACTTCCCTTGATCGAAGCGATGAATATTATCCTGACATTGATTACCTGTCCAAACTGGTTACTACTCACTTGCAAGGTCTACAAGAGCAGATCCTTAGCTACATTCCCGAGGATCAACACACCGGTTGGAACTGGGTGTTTAACCCCTTCAACGAGCAGGCTGTGAACGAGGCAGACTTAAACCCACTGCTTCGAGCAAACTCATCGAGCTATCCTGTGAAAAGACTTTGCAACTGTCCTTCAGCCCCCAAGATGTTGACAAGTTCTGGCTACAAAGAAGAGCTGAGTATCCAAGCTTAACATCAGTGGCTCTGCGAATCATCATGCCCTTTGCAACATCCTACCTCTGCGAACTCGGATTTTCCACATTGGTCAACATTAAAACCAAGGCAAGAAATCGACTGGACGTAGGAGACGACCTTATTGTATGTGTATCTAAAACTAAGCTAAATTTTAAGAAACTTGTTGACAAAAAACAGGCCCATGTTTCTCACTAAAGAAGTCTTTTTTACTTAGAAATGTATTAACAATTACATATCAAAATTATTAAATGATTCTGTTTTGGTTTGACAAAATTTGTAAAATATATTGATATTTTGTAAATGTACAAAGTTATTTAATTTAAAACTCCCGATGGCTGTTTAAGTACATAGTTCACCATTATTTGTATACATCTCGCGACCCCTTTACGAACAGCCCACGACCCCCAGTTTAGGAACCGCTGGTCTAAGGCAACAATTGTCTGGAACATTTTGAAAAAATTTCAAAATTTCCCCTTATACAAATAAAATTATCCTTGTAACAATATGATTTCTGAAGCTATTACGACATATTTTAGTTAAGCATATATACTTAACTAAAGCATTTTTCAGCATATATACCTTATAATAAATTTTAGTAGAATGACTATACAAAAATATCCAAAACTGAATCTGATGTGTGCCTCGAAGAAACTGTTTTTACTGATAAAGTCTAGCAACATAAAGGATAAAAAAAACTTCCTTAATTCATCTTTTAAGCCTTACTTACATTAAAAAAAATTAGTGCTCTTACACAGTGCGCACAGCATCTTTTGGCTAGAGGTACCAAAAACGTCAATCCACCACTGGATTTCAATCATTTTTTGTGTGAAATATGAAAATTTATTACATTAAATGTTAAACACTAGAGAGTAAATGGTACAATACTAAAATGAAGGGTCAGAGTATGTTACAATTTACTAGAAAACTGTATTTACCAGCGCTGGCGAAAGATGTGATGGTGGTATTGAGTATTCACAACCTGTAAATTTTCCGGGTGGTGAATTCCCCACCTGAATTTTAAGCCCCTATTGCATGTCCTAGATGTTAATATTGCAATTTATACATGCTAATTTCAAAAATGCGAGTTAAAAAGTGAAAATTTGAGACGCAGTGAAATTTTTTTGGAAGAAACAATGATGCGTGGGATTTGTTCCCAATTTTTTGATTCGTTAAATTATTAATGAGAATCCCTGTATCTTCATGCACAAATGAAAGAAGTTTTTCGACACTATGTAGATTCAAAAATTATTTAAGATCCACAATGGTACAATAGCCGATTATATCACATAGCCACTTCAAACATTTATTCTGATATAGCTGATAGTTTAGATATGGAGAAATCAATGGACAAATTTATCTCTAGAAATTCAAAACATTTTAACATAAATAAATTGTGTTAACTTCAACATTGCGTATACATATGTTATACATAATTTTGTTGTTTAAAATAATTTGACAATAATATTATTTACAATATTTATCCATTAATAATTATTGTTTATAACAATTATTTATTGACTAATAAAATTTTAACAAAAGGTTATGTTTACGGAAGCCTTTTCCACATTCCTTCTACTCACCATCTGAAATTTATCTGTTTTACCATCGCTGGCTGTTATGTGCTGTTCGATACTGGTTTGGATTAAAACATTTCACATTTCTCAAAACTTAGATCAAACTTGCTTGAACTAATTCAGAGATATTTAACCATGTAGGACAGTGTCCTTTGTTAATTTTGATAAACAATTTCTGTAACATCACATTTGGTGAGATGATGACGCCAAGGTTCATAAGCGGTACATTTAGGTAAATTCTGATAAAAATGTTACAGCAAATTTAAGAAAGTTAAAAGCTTTTTTTTTTAATAGAAAAGTTTCCAAGTTATCCTATAAATTAAAAAAAAACTAGAATTTGGAGCTGAATTGTACTCATACTAAATTTAATCAAATTCTGTGTTTAAGTTTGGGCTGTGTAGTGACAGTGATAAATATCAATCAAAAAATGACCATTTTTAACCCAGGGGACCTCAAAAACAATATTATTGCAGAAAAATCAAATTGTATACAAATAATTAATTGTGAACAAATAATAATTTGTGTATGATGAAAACAAATCAATGTTTATGCCTCTGTGATGAATTGTGCAATTTCCTACAGACCTGTTGAACCATAGACTAAATTGATGTTATTAACTGTCTTTTTTTTAAATTCATTTATTTTCTTTGTACATTATCAGAAAACATGTAACATAATTAATTTCAATTAACATAATTATAATAACATTAATAATAACAGATACTACATACAAACTAAAATACAATTTACAGAAAAATAATGCGAAATAGAACTTAAACACTATTAAACACTATTGAAGAGATTTTTGGGGCCAGAAGATAGTGTGACAGGATATTGGCAGAAATAGGATATTGGTTTTAATTCATTTTGTTTGTTAATGGTTGATACTCCCAGTATATCCACAACTATTAACGCATGTGCAAGCACAAAAGAGGTCATTAATTTACTTCACAGAATAAAGGATAACTTTGTTTCTCTTTTCCAAAATATATATAAAAGAATGATTTCCATTTATTTGTAATAATAAAATAAATATTGTAGACAGAAATATTCATAAATTGACATTGGAGTTGAATTAACACTATATTAGTTGCAAACAAAAATAAATTGCTTAAGAAACATATATAATAATAACGTTTGTCATTATAATCATATTAGTAATTAACAATTATACATTATGTTTTAGATTATATATTAAAATTTTTTATTAATCAAAGAGAAATTAAATAGGGGAGCAATGTAGTTCAGTTGGCAGTGCATATGCATATCTTGGACAGTTCTACTACTGAACTGTTACAGGTTACACAGGTTCAAGCCTGTTTGAATGGCATTAATTTGTCTTCTTAATTAGGCATAAATTAAAGACGCTAAGCAACAAAAAATAAAAAAAGTAAATAAATAAATTAGATTACATGAACAGGAAAATAAAGCAAAAATTAAATCATGGATCTAAACATTGATATTGCAATGGGTACCGACATATTATTTTAAACATACACATACACACACACATATATATATATAAATTTGCGTGGCTGCAATTTATAAAACATTTTAACAGTTGAATCAATTTATACATATATAATATAAACATAAAATAAACTATTAATTATAAAAAAATATACTTAAATAACTTATTATTTTAATAGTATATACAGTAATATTATATTATTATTACATATTTTCCTATCATCTGGCAGTCCCAATTATTGTCCAATTTTGACAAAATTTGGTTATTGAAATAGTTAAATTAAGTTTTTTAATTTCCCCATTGCTTGCCTAAATTTTAATCAAATTTTCGATACATTTGATTGTTTTTTACAATGACTTCATATAACAAAAATCAACAAATGGACAATTTATTAGACCAAAATAATATGTTTTGTTTGAATTTGATATGATTATTCACTTTTACAATGTCTCAGACTAGATTATTAATTGAAAATGAGAAGGTGATTCTGTATTATTATTATTTTTGGCTCATTTTCAGTATGCTCAATAAACAAGTGGAAATATTTATCATACGCCCAGTTTTTCAGATATATGAACTTTGTAATGTCTCAAATAATATCGTAAAACATTTCAAGTTTTAAAAACTCTTTGAAACAGGATAACGAGGATTAAAGGCATCATAGAAAGATACGTAGTATGGAGGTGAAGATGGGACTCTCCAAACTAGAGAAGTCATTAGATGCAATGGTATTTCTTAGAAGATCTTGGTTGAATGCTGAAAAGAGTTTGTAGAAAAAGTGATATTTGAGTAACAGAGACACCCAAACACATGTAGTAATAATGTTCATAAAAAGGACAACCTCAAGTCCATCAGATCAGACTTTGGGGAAGAAAAAAAAGGGTAAGAATGATAAAGTTGAAGCCATAACAAAAACTGAAATTAGGGAAAAAGAATATATTCCTTTCTCACACAAGAATATAAATAATGGAAAAGACAATTATACACATAACACTTGGACTACTATACAATCTCGGAATACTCATAGACTGCAGAAGTCTGGGGTGAAAAAGAAAGAGAAACCTCATGGAGATATCCTGACAGAAGAGGAGGTATTCCTACCTAGAAAGAACAGATTTAAAAACGGCACCAGGGCACCACCCAGGGCACAATACCAGAGATGCTTCTGATCCAAGCCAAATGAGGTAGATGGATGTCAAGGTTTATCAGCAATCTGGCAGAGAGGTAAACTACTCACTGACATAACTCCTTAGTAGACAGGGCTGTTTCAATGATTACCTCTTAAAGATGGGGAGACAGGATGCTCAGCTTGTTAGTATGGTAACTCGTGGGAAGACGATGCCAACCACACGTTCTTTGAGTGTAGAAGATGAATGGATGAGAAACGTAGACTAGAATAAGAAATAGGAAAGATCTCCCCAGAGACTATCATAAGGAAAATGCTCTCCAAAGAGGATCATTGGAACAGTATGTGTTCATACATTCAGAGCATCCTTAAAGATAAAAAGATTGAACAGGAAGAATATCTTAGCTAGAAGACACAGTAAATGTAGAGGAGCCCTAGGGATGTAATATATATTCAGTTTGAATAATGCTATGCAAGTTGTTTCATGGTGGAGCACTTTGGGTAGGAAAAGGTCCATGAAGATTTTTCCTTCTCTCTTTCTAAAAAAAGAAAAAAATAGGTTTAAATTAGTCAATTAATGTGATAGAATTAGATATGTACCTGAAACTATGGTTTGGAAATCAGAACGAAAGAAAAAACATGGACAAAGTATCTATTCAGTAAATTCTAGAGACATCTGCAGCATTGGCATCCTACAGTGGAGTGCAAGATCCTTAAAAAATAAAATAGCAGAACTCAAACAAGAGATTCAAGTCACAAATGTATCCAGGAAGTTTCTCTGTGACAAGACGATCTCTTTCATCCTAAAATTGACAATTACAACTATCAATCATTCTCGCAAAGCCAAAACAGGAGATGGAATAGCAATATTTGTTCACAAATCTTTACATATAGCCAATGTTACAAAGTTTTCAATAAACCATCTGGTAGCTATCTCTGCTGAAGTATATCTTAACAATTCACTTAAAACTATTATAAATGTATACATTCCCAATCAAAGTGTAACTCTGCAAGAACTGGAGAAGATTACTCCAAAAACGCACCATTTTCTGATTATTGGTGATTTTAATGTATGACATCACAGCTGGAATGAAGGACCTAACAATCAGAATGGGTAGGCGATTCATCAGTGGATCCAGAATGAAAGGTGATTCTTTGTATTAGAAACCAAAATCCAACCTACCAATATCCAAGGTCAGTTAAATTGATCTCTCACTTGTGTCTGCAAGGCTGGCTTTACTGGTGGAGGACTGGTGCTTGAGAGCTGACCTAGACAGTGATCACCTCTCGATATACTTCAAAATATGACACTCAAGAAAACCCAAAGAAGGTAAGGACCCAAATCCACAAACAAAATATAAAATTAAAAGTGCAGATTGGAATTTATTTAGGGAACTATATGAATATAAATTTCTGGATTCAAATCAACAAGTAAACATAGAAAAATCAAATGGATTTGCAGCAGAAGTAAGCATAGCCAAAATTAAAAATAGAGAAACATGTCCAATGATCAAGCTCATTCACTAAACTCAAAAAAAACCACAAAAACCCTGATACCAGTGGATGAAGAAAATTAAAACACAGGAGGCAGAAGTATGTACAATCGTGCTAGTGCAGTGTGCAGGATAGCTGTTACACAAGCAAAGCGCAATACCTGGAAAGAATTCATCAACTCTAATACACTTTCTTCCACAGTTTGGAAAAGGTTCAAAAGTATTGAAGGAAGACATAGTATCAAAATAAACTACATCGTAACCCCAGACTACTAAATTATAAAGGAAGACAAAGATATGGCTAACAATTTTCATTTACTATATAGCAAAAAAGTTATTGTTGGAATATCTCAAAAAACCTTTAAATGGAACCTTACCTTTCATGAACCCTTTATGTCTACACAGAGACATAACAGATTCTCCATTGACAATGAATAAACTCTTACAAGCGATATCTGAAGTATGTAATACTTGTTCCAGGAGAGGATAGCATAGAGACAGGCCGCCCTTATTTATGTGAAACACCACGTGGTTGGTATCACTTGTTACCAGATACATGCACAAGAAATAAGAAGCAAGTAAAAAACATAATCAAAGCTACATGCAAGGGTAAACAAATGGTTTGACACCAGAGATATTGAAATATATAATTTCTTGGTAGCTTTATGTAGATGAGCCTAGTGAAGTTGCCATCTATAAAGAATTATTAGATCAAAGATGAAATTGATAATACAAATATACCTAACTTTATGTCTTGTAACTGTATTGAGATGTTATTATTAAGCATATTCCACTGTGCCGATAATAATGCTGGTTAACAAAGAGATAGGTTTTATAAAATTCCAGATCTTATTGATGATGTAGTGAAATTTTTTAAACAGTTTAGATTTACATTAAAATTTGTTACAAAGCCTTACTTAGATTTTGATATCTCTGAACTAAGCATAACTGCTGATACCAGATAAACACACTTCAGTAGACACATTGTGAGAGAAAAGAAACACAATCCCAAAGATATGCTTCAGGCAAAATTGAAAGGGAAATTATTGGATATAAACTATAATAATGTGGTTGTATTTAATAGGCACGACAATTGAGATGTACCAATAGTCACAATTAATACTGTTGTGATATGAAAACCATTACTGTTTGGGGAACGAAGAAGCCATATTTCTTTAACTACTTTGAAATAACTAATTGTCAAAAAACTTATCAAAAAGTCACCACATCCAAGCTACAATCCAACATGAATTTTTGTCACACAAATATGTTTTGTAATCATTTAAACATTTCTAATGTAAACACTTACTGTACATACATAAGTTTGTAAAGCTTCAACCAAATTTGGTCTATATTGACAGTTACAGCTGAGTTACCTTCCCATGTTATTCTTAAGAGATTTTGTAATTTAATTTCAAAAGCACCGGTATTTATTTTAAACATACTTTTTTCTCCACTTCTACAACCTACAAAATTATCCTTATAAAAATTACAGAAGATAGTTGGGATTGCCCAATTTGGTTTAAATTTAATTCAGGTCATAAAAACAAAATATAATAGGGCACACAAAATATACATACAGCCTTTGTTTCTTGTAAGGAACTAGGATTAAAAACGTTGTTCTGGCTTTAATTTAAGAAGATAAAGACGAACAACATGGCTCCTTACGAAAATTAGCTTTATTAATTCTCAAGACATTAAATATGCTTTTCTTTATGGAGATTCAAAAGATGGAAATCATCATCATTTTTGACAACAAAAAACTTCTACAACAAACTAACATTTGTGTTCAAATTATTATCCTTTTATAACTTTGTTAAACATATTTTATATTGTTATTTTTATTATATATAAGTACAGTACTACCTCGTTTATCCGGACCTCATTCAACCAGATGTCTGGATTATCCGGATCGATCCGGAACAAAAAATAAAAAAATTAATCAAGGATAAAATAAAGCAAAAGCTTAAAGTTTCAAAATATTTGAATAATTACTGTATTTCGAATAATATTTTAAATAATATTTATAATAGGCCTATTTTGAAACTTTAAGCTTTTGCTTTATTTTATCTTTGAATATGGAGTTTCAACAAGAAATATCTGCTATTACATTAATGTTGATAAAAACGTGATTTCCTCAACACTACAGTGTCGCCTCGAGGTATTAGGGCGGGTTGTTGATGCACTGGGAAGAGAAAGTGGAGGAGCAATGACCTCTGCGTCACCATCCCCCTACCCCGATGCGGCATGACAGTGTGAAATAAATACAAACCAGGTGCATGTTTACAACGCATCATAAACCATCATGTCATTTTTACAACTTTATTGTTGTCGGGTTGCTAAGACTCAAGGGTGTAAATCAGTAAATCTGAACATTTTGTCACATCTTAAAGCGGTGCCGCCAGCTTTGGGAACCCCCGTTCTTTTTTTTTGGCAGTTGGCACATCACTTCCCCAGTCGGGAGTATCGAGGACGTGAATGAGAATCGGCATAGTATTTAGAGGTGGGCGTTGTTACTGCTATTTATTTATATTCGTGTGTTAGCGTTTGTGCGTGGAAATGGCGACGAAACAAAAACGTAATGTGCTTACAATGGCCCAAAAGTTAGACGCATTGAATCGTATAGACAGGGCCGCATTGAAACGTAACACCAAATTAAAACAGAGGAAGATAAATGACTTTTTTGTAAATAACAACTAAACCCTGTGTAAATTAAAAGCATGTGTAAATATTTCAGGTGTGTAAATAAATGTTTTTCATCATTTACAGTACATTGTGTAATTTCGTGTATTGTGTAAATTGAATGACTGTGTAAATATTGTGTTTTTTCATGACTTATAAATAGTAAGTTATCATTTTATATTTTGTTTTATTTATCTTTCTATAATTTTGGATTATCCGGATTTTTGATTAACCGGATCACTTCCGGTCCCAATTAGTCCGGATAAACGAGGTTGTACTGTACTTAATTTATCTAAAATTAAACTTAAGTAATATTTACTTTGTACAATTTCCAATTTTAACATTTTCAGTTTGGATATTTCCTCCTCAACATTTCCTCAAGAGGCCATTTAATTGAACGGAGGGGGTACGTATGAGAGTGCACTTGTTTGTGTGACCAGTTAGTCTGACACAATTACATTATTCTCGCCATTCCTTTCTTTGAAGCAAACATTGACTGTAGCTATGATTAATGATACTCTTCTGTCCAAAGCAGCTAAGTGAGATGTTGTAAGGACAGGAGCAATATGACTGTGTTCTAACAGCGCCGACAGTGTTTCACCGAGCATTCCACCTCGAAGCCACAACAAGTGTGTCCATGTACTAGCTCGTAATCTGTTTTAACATAATTCATGTAATACAAATAACATTACCTAAACAATATGCATTATTATCGTAAGGTTGGTAATTTACAAATAATTCTTTTGCATGTGACACTACTTAATAGTAGTAGACTTCCAAAAACTTTGTAACCATGTTTACTTGGTCTTATGTGTTTCAATTTTAAAGATGGATGTATGGATTTGAGGCAAAAATTTATCATTTTTTTATAAGATATGACAGTTAGAGCATGAGATATCACATGGATAGGTGCAGTATCTAACCAGAGCTGATACTATACCAGTTGTACTATACTGAAATGAAAAACCAATAATCACCTCTTTCATAAATGTAACGTATGACGATGCCATTACTCCAAGTTAAGATTTGAGCGAGAAAATTTCAGCCTTAATTAAAATAAAGGAATTTCAATATTTAATTCAGTTTATATTAACAGGAGGCATAATGGGCTTATTTCTATACTGGTTTCTCAGATAGAATTGTCCGAAAGCTTTATATAGTGTCCCGAAAAAAGTGGACTGGCTATTCATTTTCGGATTATATACAACAAAACAAACAAAAAATGTCATGAATATTATTTACATTGTGGTATTGCAAAATGTACTAAAATTATACAGGAAGATTTTACCTTTGAGAAGATGAACAAACAAATTAAAAACATAATTAGGATATGTGAATTATGTCAGAAATGCAAGACCACAAACCAGACAAACTTTGATGAAAAGTATCAAAACTAACAGACCAAATGACCAAATTTCTATTGATTTTTATGGACCTTTACCAGCAGGAACAGGAGGTGTTAAATATTTATTTGTCATTATGGGTACTTTTTCGAAATTTGTACAGGCCTACCCATTAAAGAAAGCAACCACCATGAGTGCCATTAAAAGTATGGAAGAATATATATCAAAATATGGTAATGTAAATAGAGTACAATCCGACCATGGTACACAATACACTAACCAACGTTGGGTTAGATATCTGGCAGAAAAAACATTATACCAATATATTCACCAGTAAGGAGACCTAACAGCAATATGGTTGAACGTGTACATAAGGAAATTGGACGATGCCTTAGAACGTATTGTCACAATAATCACAAAACTTGGAGTAGATATATACCTATCATAGTAACCTATTTAAATAAAATACCACATGATACTACAGGATATACCCCGAATGAATTGCAATTAGATGTAAAAATACCTAGATTTTGGCATAATATTTTTAATTTTGGACTTTTGGAATAAGAAAATGTAAATTTAGAGATTAAAATTGAATTGGCAGGACAAAGAATTCGAAGAAAAGGCACAATTAGAAATCAATGTTACAACAACAAACATAAATTGGTAGAATTTGAAGCAGGAGAAAAAGTGTTATTAAAAGAAACTGGGTATTCACACGAAGTTAGAGGAGAAATGTCAAAATTATTCATGATTTATATGGACCATATATAATTAAAGAGAAGATTGGAAAATCCACTTATCTATTATCATATATTGATAGACCAACAAAATTAAAAGGAATGTTCCACATTACTAGTATAAAAAAAATATTATGAGAAGATTTCAGATAGGGAACAACGTTAAAGTTAAATTATAAAAAATTAAGGGAGATTGCAGTAGAAAGTTTATTAAATAAAGTTGTTGCTTAGATTTCTGGTAATTATAATTAGTTAATTGTTTAAAGTTTGAATAATTGTAAAGTTTATGATGTTTATATTCAGAAGTTATTTTAAGAAATGTTAACGTTAATAATAAATGTATATATATAATAGAGTAAAATGTTATAGAAAAAATTTATAATTTATTAAAAATTTCAATTTTGTAAAAAATATAAATTTGGAGGACAGTTATAACATTTTGACACAGTTGGGATATAAACAAATTCACACAAAATTAAAGGGTTCTGATAAACCAGCTTAAAAGATTGTGAAAATTAATGTTAACAAGATAACCTAAATTTTAACCTCAAAATTCGATCTATACAAAATTATTTAAACACAAGTAAATTCACTTCAGGAAATCGTATATAATAGAGTAAATTTCAAAAGCAATGAATGTTATAAATAAAGTGTTAAACCAAACAAAGTAAGGTTGTTTGTAAAAATAAATGTGTTTTGAAATGCAAAGTTGCAACATTCTGAATACCACGTCCGTAGATGAATAGAAACAGCTGTTTACGATTGTGTTCGGTAGTGAACAAACATACAGTTATATATTTTTACAAAAGCAAATTATTACGTATTTCGGACAAATTAAGACTAATAAAGGTTAAAATATCATTATAAACATTGTGAAAACATAAATATCTCCAAGAAAAATAAACCGTGTAAAATATTTTGTATACATGACCAGAAACACCAGCCATCTATGGGACTAAGTAACGAAAGCAATTGTTGAAGATAATTACAACGGCACTGTCTGTGGAAGCCCGGGATTTTGTTTTAAGAAAAGAAAAGAAGGAAATAGCATTGAACCTTGTACTGTTCAGACATATTTTAATAAATATTATGAATAATTTCAAGTGGAATAAGTTTAAATATACTTTTGAAAATATAAAATTTACATAATTAAATAATTGGTAAAGTACCAGATCAAATTTAAACTTTTGCAAAGGTAATACATATCTAAATTTATTTACCTATTGTAAAACAGTGATTTTCATTTGAAGTGAGCAATATCAATTAAATCAGCCATCATTAATATCAAACTTGTAATTATTTAAAGAACTTGAACTATTTTAGCATTTTGTAACATTCACTAGCTTAGATATTATATGCTGTATAGACATAAGTTTTTATATTTTCTGATTGCATATTTAATAGACCAGGACCCTTTTAACCCGAGAAAATAGAGTCATAATTTGTTATTTGTAAATATATTTAAGTGCTCTAGAAACCTATAATTGTAAATCTGAATATAGCCTATAATAAAAAGATATTATAAAACAAAGGCCTAGTTATTGATATTTTTATTACAAGCTACCTGATATCACAAAGAAAGTCTTGAAATATAATAACAAATTAATATAATTTGTTATATTCAAATGTCACTATATATTCAAACGATCTTGTATGGTTTTCATTTAACCTAAATAAAAAAATAGTTTAATGAATAAATTGAAAATTCTACAGCAAGAATAAAAATTAATGTAGCAAATGATAAGCTTACATTAATAAAGTCTAAAAAAACTATCTGTAGTAAAAACTCTTGTATTGTAAAAAGTTTATTTAATATTAAGAATTCCTTCATAAGCGGAAAGTTATTATACTATAGTAAACATAAATAAACAACTTTCCATTTATAAGATTTAAACACATGTTTTTCTTTAATAGCTGTTATAAATTTTATTAGCTTATTTTGAAGTTTTGTTTACATTGCTCAAAACGAATATGCAAAAGTTCTGTGCATTGCCAACTAGTTATTAAAGAATAAAGGAGAAAAACAAGATGTTTTATTTTAATGTTCAGTTACAGGTCAAAACATTATGTTAACATTGCAACAATGGAATTGAAGTAAAACGTACTGGTAACATTTTTCAAGTGCTATTTTAGTTAGTAGATAGGATATTTGTGTAAAATTTGAACATGTGTTATTTTCTTTTTCAAGAGTATTTTATAAATATATTACAATTATTAAATGTTTACTAAAAAAAAGACCTATATTATTTAGCCAATAAATGAACCAATAAAAAATAAGCCTTTTCAGTGACATTTTGCTAAAAGCAAAATTTAAACAAAAAACTCGTTCGCACAGTAACAAATCTTACTTTAGACGACCGATATTTTGTTTTTAACATTTTCTACAGTGTTCATATATTTTTGTTTACTTGTTTATCCACGATTGGTGCTGAAGGTTGTGGGTTGGAATCTCACCTAATATACAAGGTTTTTTCTGTGCAGTTTGATTCACTCCAATCTGTAGCAAGGGTGGTGAGGGCCCACTATAAAAAAACAGTGGTTGCCTTGAGTGATAGTTGACAGGGTTGTGGACAGGGAATTAGGATAGTTTTAGTTAGGAATATAGTCTAAGTTCTTAAGAAGCCAGTATAACAACAATTATTGTGACAGATCTGGAAAAGTGATGAAATTGCTTACCTTGCAAGCAAGGCATACGTCATTGATGCTACAATGATATATAAACCCTTGGGAGAAAACTTGGCCAGTGGGCCAAGATTGATCAAGGAAAGGTGCTGGAGGAATTCTTGAAGATAGTCAGATGGACTTGGCGAGTAAGATCTTCCTGGGAGAATAATTCTTTAAGATAGCCAGACGGACTTGGTGAGTAAGAGATATCCTAGGAGTACTGACAGTTCAGATGAGCATGCATGAGTGGTAAGCAGGGTGAGCAAACTTCGTGTATAAACCTTGTAATTATTTCAAAGACAGGCATTATAAGCTATAACGTAGAATCAGATCTGTGAGTCATAACAATTAGTCATTCTGGATTAATAGTAGTAATAAGGATATTGTAGTATTGTAATAAGATAGGAGATAGTCATTATTAATAATAATTGTTAATAAAGATTGAGTACTGAAACAATGATTTGATTATATTGAAAATAAAGAACCCATGCAGTTTAAAGGAACCAATCCTAACAGTTGGTTTGAATCAAATTATACAGAAAACACCAGTTTTGTAAATTTTATTTTTGTAGATGTGTTAGGTAAGAAAAAAACTAGAAATTGCCTAACAAACCCAAAAGATAAATTAAAATTAATATTTTCTGCATTTATATACATTTAAAATATTGTAGTCATAAATCTTACAATTGGATCCGAAATATGCAACCACTAGCGCATGATATCGGGCCACAGGACATACTATCTAATACTCGACATAAGGATGCGAGGATGAGTCTTAACAGGTTAATTGTATATTTACTAGGTTGGCTTTTTTGTTTTATGATATATCTTTGTTTTGAATAAAATCTTTAGCTACCGTACTTTTAACTTTTATCATTTAATTTTTTCAAAGATTAATATTTTAATTTTTTTTAGACAACAACTTTCACTTGTTAATATTTTTGATTAGCTTTCCTAAATCTTTTGAAGGGAGGGGAAAAAGTGTCCATATTCAATTATTTCTATTAAAAGATTAAGACCGACATGATGACCAAGAGTCACCTTTAAACAAGTAAAAAAAAACATTAAGAAATAATGATGTACTACATGCATTATAATAAATTAAATATTGTTATTAAATCTAAAATGTTTCATCTCATACAAACTAATCTTGCTTTAGTTTACTCTAACATACCTGCAGCACTGATAAAGTGGAGCCAAAATGTCAATGTGATCAACAGTTGGATTACCAAAACTGAAATCACAAATTTTCACATAAAAATATATTTATTTTAGTTATATATAAATTTATGATTTTAGGCAAACACATATTTTAGCAAAAATTTAAAAAAATTTAAAAATTTAAAAAATAATCCCACATACATCAATTCATCATAATCCACAACCTAAGTACAGTACTATCGTTTGTAAAAGTTTGATGACTCGAGTTTGGACATTAATATGAAATTAATTAAGTGAAATAAAACAAATCCGATTATACCATTATTTTTCTTGTTTAATGTCAAAGTTGATTTCTTTTTAAATGCTATTTTATTTTTATTGTAGTTGGAATAAAAAAAGTACCATTTTTTTTCCTTCTTCTGAAATGTAATACTATGTATTAACCCTTTGACGAGTGCGGCCGTTCCTGAACGTCCCAAATAGCCAACAGCTGGTTAGTAAGTATTTACAAAGAAAATTGTTGTCAAGGAGTAAGAAAAAAAAATTTGAAAATAGTTGTTTTATTGGTTACAAATGTATAATAATATAATAATATTGTGTTAAAAACTTGTAAGAATAAAAATTTACACTGATAAATGTACTTTAAAAAAAATTTGCACTGAAAAATCATTGTCACCCGTCGGTATAGCAGACATACATAGACAAAAACGTTTGATGGGCCGCTTTTTTTTCCACGAATCAATTTAGTATAGCCTACATTATGGAAAATATAACATTTCTTTTCAGTTTTCTTGGAAGCGTGTGTTGGTTTCGTTTGCTGATAACGGTATCCCATTGTCGGCGGCATAAAAACACCGTGGCATTGTCACCCGTCGGTATAGCAGACATACACAGACAAAAACGTTTGATGGGCCGCTTTTTTTCCACGAATCAATTTAGTATAGCCTACATTATGGAAAATATAACATTTCTTTTCAATTTTCTTGGAATCGTGTGTTGGTTTCGTTTGAGACGCGGCTAAATGTGTCAAAAGACTAGACAGAGGGGAATCTGTAAAAAAGCTTTGTAGTGTTTAATTTTTCATGTTTGATGTATAATATACGTAACATAATATAATGATACAAATCACTTATACTAGACAAGGAACATAGGCACAGGTGTGTGTAGGGGGGAAACAACCGCGGAGAAGACGATGCTATCGCCTACATTTACGCGCCAATCAATACGCATGGTGAATTCTCCTGAAACCACGCCCCCTGGAGTTGTCCTGCCTTACAATTGTGAAAAAGCCGATTTCATCTGTTCTTAATACTATTTCTTGTTGAATTGTGACAACACAATAAGCCATGACTAATTTGTTTTATGATAAATACTTTTATTGCTCAGACGTTACCTAAAAAGTTCCGGAACGTCCATACTCATTTACGCAAACAGCACAGAGAACGTTCAAGAATGGCCGTACTCGTTAATCGGTATTTTCATGTACTCTTCAAAGGGTTAAACAAGGTTACATTTATAAACTAATCAAAGTGCGCCCAAAATAAATAATTTAAATTAAAGCTTTTATTTTCTTCTTTGATGACTTCAAAACATAATCTTAATGAAGATAGTTCTTTAGTAATTCTCTACCAATGAATATATCATTATCAATTTGAACCGTCGGGCTGCTATAAGGTCTGTAAGCTCACATTAACACTACTCATCACTAGTGTTGGAGTGTCACTGAACCTTAAAGTGGCTTTCGACCCAAAACCAGGTAAAACTCAGCTGGATACCAGGTCACAGAGGATACGAAGGAAACAAAAAGGCAGATAAAGTGGATAAGAGATCCTTCATTGACTCAGAAGCTGTATGCGGAATAACTAAAGCCGTATCAAAAGACAGCATAAAACAATGGCTAAACTCAGAAATTGAGGAACGATGCACAAAATACTCCACAGGAAAACTTTACGGATTACTGGTCCAACCAGATCTGAAACTCTCTAAATTCGTCACTTCAAAAATAAACGAAATCTGAGGAAAATCTTAAGCTTTGTATCAGGCCATGGTGCTTTCAAGAAGCATCTTAACACCATGGGATTATTCCAAGGAACCTGAAACACAGATTGTGTAATCAACACTTTGAAACTGCATAACATATACCGAAAATGTGAAGCATTAGGACGTAGAAGACAGTTAATCTATGGCCCAGGTAAGACCTTAGAAGGAACAATCAACCTAGTTAGGAAAATCCTGACCCTAACCAAGGGAGTTGATATAAGCTAGTTTGGAACTTAGGAAATACAAAAAAAAGTCTCAAAGGCTGAAGTGTCTAGGGTGCAAATCTCACTTCTTTATAATAATAATAAATAGTCCTTCTCTATTTGTTGGTGACTCATGAAGAATATTATAATGGTACTTGCAGTGGAAGAAATGCTCCAACATGAACCTTGACCCATGGCCTGACCATAAATCACTTTTCTCAACATCATTTCCTATTAAGTTTAACTGTTTCGTTTCCTTTCCAAACCAGAAAAAATGGTACTTCTTTGTTTCAACTGTAATAAAAATAATATAGCATTAAAATAAAAAATCGATGTTGACATCAATCAATGCAGAATGAAACCAGGATAATTATGCCATAAGTAGATATTTTTTTAGGTCTCTTGGTTATTTTAATATTAACGTCCAAACTCTATGTAATGTTAAAAACTAGGAATTTATTTGATCTGGCTAGGGAGCGAAGGCGAATGCAGTAACACCACATGACCTGAGACAATAGAAACCAGCTCTGAGCGCTAATCACAACTTGCAACGGCTGAATAGATGCAATACGTACTTGTGGCAATTACACTTATACTAAATTTGTCAAAATTCATCCTCTCAGGTGTGCTACTACAAATCCACACTCAATCCTTTGCTTAATGATTTACTGTCCTAAATATGGAAAGTCCTTGAAGATCCAAAGTGATCATGGCACACAGTTTACCAACCACAAGTGAATTGAAGGACTGTGGGAACAAAACATCATACCAATGTTCTCACCAATTTGTCGACCACAAAGCAAACAGGTAGAGGATGAACCAAGAAATAGGTTGTTGCCTACGCACATACCGCAGCACACAACAACAAAATTGGGTAGATAATAATCAATGATTTTTTTAAAGAACATACACCACAGGATACACATCACTTAAATTAAACTTGGGCATTTCACCTTCTTGTTTCTGGTCAAAATACTTTCTTAAATAACTCCATTCTATCCACTCCCTTACTTTTCTGATTTGACAAGTAGTTGAAAATCGGCCGATAACCTTCATTTTAAATCATTTTTATTCAAATTTACAAAATTTAATATTTATTAATTTTTGTGGGATTTCACCCTGGCAACCTCATTTTGAAGATATCTTCTTCCTGATTTCAGGATAGCTTGAATTTCTTTTGTGGAACTCTTCGTTCTTGAATTATGGAAGCAGTTGTCGCTTGAAACTTGAAAGATTGTTTATATATTATATTCTTATTCCTACTTCCTCATAGTATCTTATTATCTACTTTAAATATAAAATTGATCATTTTTTCATTTTTTATAAAAAATACTTCTCAATAATGATTTATTTATACGTTTCCTAATTCTACACAATTTAGAATTAGCTACCAATGTGGTTTCACCCCATAGTATTCCAGTCGGAAATAACAGCTTTAATAGAATGTGCCTAAGAAAATCTAGGACTTGGGTACAGGAATAAGGAAATTTGCATCTATAGCGACAGTCTGGTAGCCTTGAAAGCATTAAATTCAAAAGAATTTAGGTCAATGCTAGTCTGGGAATTGCTTCAAAACCCTATCACAGCTTGGTGGCCGTAATAATGTTACTCTTTGTTGGGTGCCAGGACATGCTGGAATTAGCAGAAATGCGAAGGCTGACATGCTGGCAAATAAAGCATCGGCAGCAAAGTTTATAGGACCAGAGCTGTTTAGAGGAATCTCCAAGAAAAGGGCTATGTTCGCCATCAACACTTGGGCTAAGAAAGAGCAAGGGGGACAAGGTGGAGAAACGTCTTTGGTTTGAGAGTGAGCAGACTCACACATCATGCCCTTCTCTACAAAAATCGCATCGGATCTTGTCAAGTTAAGCCAGTGGTAGACTGGATTACAGGAAATGGCCACTTTAGAAACCATATGCACAAGATGGGAATCTTCACAGCGGAACCTCTGTGTAGGAGAAGTGGAATACATGACAAAACTTCAGATCACCTACTCTTAAACTGCAGCAGTCTTGAGCAGGAAAGGATAGGCACCTTTGGACATGTGGACAAAGGCCTAACAATTCCCCAAGACAACCTCATAGGAAAGATCCTCAAGTTCACAGAGCGAGTAAAATTTTTCATCTTCCTTTTGACTTCCAAGTACTGTTTGTATTTACTTGCAGCAATCCTTGTAGTGATTAGAGTTTTTTAGTAATTGACACTAAATCTGGTCAATTGTAGAACTCTTCTAACTCACTTGCAATAATATCCAACCTCACATTTAAACTTCTAAGATTCATGAATGTTTTATCAGAAGTTAAAACTCTACCTATCCCTTTTAATTTCGCTGAGGATAAACATACTTTTACAACTTTTCTTAAGAGTGGATACTTTGGTTCCATAGAAACATTAAGATCAAACATTTAAGATAAAAAATATTTTTTCATCAGTATGTTTTATAATATGTTCTAGTTTGCACATTTTCCACACCTTTTTTTTCCATCAATCTTGAAGGGAGAATTTTAATTACATAACTTTCATTTGAGGAAGATGTACTTTCTGTGGATTTAAAAATCTTTGGTATTTCAATAGTTTGTTCCACTAATGTTAGTTTTCTGCACAAAGTACTTTGCTAAATAGTGTTTCCGAATCTCTAAAATAAATGTACTATTATCAATATCTTTGAAGCCGATAATTTCTTAAATAGTACACCAGTAATAGGTTATTAATTGTAGACTCCCTCTTAAC
Source organism: Aphrophora alni (assembly GCA_963513935.1). NCBI lineage: Eukaryota > Metazoa > Arthropoda > Insecta > Hemiptera > Aphrophoridae > Aphrophora > Aphrophora alni. The sequence goes on from OY740769.1 coordinate 46,288,709, forward strand.
CACCCATTGGTTTAACTGTACACCTTCTATTGACTTACTATCATTCCCACAATAGTGAGAAACACTGCCAACTACTGTTTCCACAAAATAACCAAAATTCGATCGTCTTCGTATCTGTTTAATTTACATCAGTTGCTTCCTGTCTTGAAAATGACATTTTAACTGATGAAGAAATTGTTTAGGCTGTAATTAATGAAAGGAAGGAGGAAGATGTAATTGATGATGAAGAAGCAGAAGGTGATATCAAGGAATTAATAAAAAGTTTCAATGTTTTGAACAATTAATATTTTAACTAAGATGACAAAGAAACATAAAAACTAAAATTAAAAAACTATAATTATTATATGTGTGCTAGAATCCATTACCTTTTCCCATTGTCTATTAATAAGACTGCGGAATTGCTTATATTTTCAAATACTTCATAATGATGTCGATCACCATTATCAATAAGAAAATCAAATATGCTGGCATCTATGACATCAAGAAGTCGAGGACCTCGAGAATACAAAGAAGATTTCCGTACCATCTGACAGTAATCAGCATCTACTTCCCACCTTTAACAATGTTACCATTGATTATAGTACAAAATTATTTTAATGTTATATACATTTCTCTACATTGTTTGTGTATGTTTATCATATTTGTGTGTAATGGTAGACTATTTTATATTTAGGTTAGGATTAGACCTATGCCTGATTGAATATGAGGTTATCCAATGTATGAAATATTTTAACTATGTACTTACCCAGCCCTATCATACAATCTAATATATGCAGATTCTTTAAATATAATGCCAAAAGTTGGTTTTATGGGCCTTGTAGGAAATTTTAAATTGCATTAGTAGATCAAGAGGTCTTATCCAGTAGAGTAAGTTTATTTAAAACCGTTGTTACACAAATTTTCTGAACCTTGTAATTGTGTATACCAACCACTACTTACTTTCTTGATCTCAAACCTCTAATGGGCATCATAGATGTGTATATATTAAACAGTCTCTACTCGCTTAGATTGTCAATGTCTCGACTCTGATGAGCCTCAAAGCTGTGACGGAGCCTCCATTCGCTATGCTTATGATGGTAATTAGGCTCTACCGGATATCGTAACTATACAAATTTTCTTGGGAGGTCAAGGTTGAAAATTACATTTTTGACAATAACTTCACTATTTATTTTGTTATCATAGTTAGGTTGAGTTGGTACAATAGTATGCAGAATTGAAAACTGCAAATTTTTATCTAATTTAGTGCGTTGTAAGTTGAACAACACAAGAGATATAAACAAAAAGTTTGAAATGGCTGCCACTTTGACATTCAATTCATTTTTTTTCAATAGGCTTCAATATGAACATATTATAGTTCCGTAAACCAAATTTCATGTTCCTATCTTAATTTTTGTAGCTGCTATCGTGCTTACTTACAGACTATAATGATGACAAGCGGGCTGTAGGTCGAAAATCACTTTTTCGGTTTCCTGAGGCCACAAAATGCAATAAATAAACAGAGGTCGACAATTTTGACGATTACGAAAATTACTCTATACTTTGTATACTACACGGAGAAAAAAAACAAGGATGTGACTGCTAACAATGGTTAAAATGAGACAAGGTACTAGCAGTTGGTATTACCATGCTAATTATGTCTAATGCATAAATGGTATATCTGTGGTGTAGACATGTAATCTGTCAATGACATCATAAAATGTTTTGATGCCAGGCAGCAGCGTGTTCCACACTGCACATCCTGGACTGCATCTACGGGTAAGATTTCATAACCATATAAAGCTGCCTGTTTGGTGATGTATTTTTTTTGTAAGCCATGGAAACATAGATTATTACTGGGTATAACTGAAGTAGCCAAACAAGTAATTTATGTGTGTACTCCCACATAATAGTAGGATTTCTATATGCATTTATCTCCTTTTAACTATGTACCACAAGTGTGTAAATTCCATAGCCTGTTGTTTGTGACAGTTTTTATGTTTGATTATTCTTGGCAGGTGACTCACTATGCAAACTCAGTTAAGTTGTACCATTCATGTAATATACTTATATATTCGGGTTGTATTTGTAATTGTCTTGCCCTGTTACTACATAAATAATAATAATAATAATAATAATTTTAATACATTTGTTAGGCACCATTATGTGATGAAGCACAGACACTATTTTTTTAAAAACAAATTTAACTCGGGATCGTGGATTCTAGGACAATTTACTTGAATTATTTATTCTCACATTTATTGTAAATATGGAGCATTTACTCTAAAATACATACAAGTACAGTAGAACCCTTCTTAACCGGTCTAGTCGGGACTGACACCCAGGCCGGTTGCCCGTTTGGCCGGTTAATCCGAGGTTTCCGTGAAAAATCGGTTTTCGTTCAAAGAAAGCTAATTTAATCAGGTTATTTCAACTCATTTTATTGTACATAAATGTATCGTGTAATATTATGTTATGTATATTATACATCAAACATGAAAAAATTAAACACTTCAAAGCTTTTTTACAGATTCCCCTCTGTCAAGTCTTTTGACACATTTAACCGCGTCTCAAACGAAACCAACACACGCTTTCGAAAACTGAAAAGAAATGTTATATTTTCCATAATGTATACTAAAATGATTCGTGGAAAAAAAGCGGCCCATCAAACGTTTTTGTGGGTGTATGTCTGCTATACCGACGGGTGCCAATGCCGCGGTGTTTTTATGCCGCCGACAATAGGATACCGCTATCGACAAAATCGTTTGACTTGCCGCTGCTTTGATGCCGCGGTGTTTTTATGCCGCCGACAATGGGATACCGCCATCGACAAAATCGTTTGACTCACCGCTGCTTTGATGCCGTGGTGTTTTTATGCCGCCAACAATGGGATACCACTATCGACAAAGTCGTTTGATATCGCCGCCGCTTTTGTGCCGCGGTGTTTTTACGCCGCCGACAATGGGATACCGCTATCGACAAAGTCGTTTGATATCGCCGCCGCTTTGGTGTTTCAATTACAATTTATTTTCGGAAACTCTCATCCAACTAGTACATTACGATATAGGCCGGTTAATCCGAGGACCGGTTAATCCGAGGCCGGTTAACAGAGGTTCTACTGTATACATAAAACTAAAAGGTTTTCCAACTATAGAATTACTTCCTATAAAACATACAATTCTTACAACTGACAGGTATGAAATTCAGATAAAATATTATATAAAACATAGAATGTGTTAAAAATAAAAATAGGGTTCATAGTAGATGACTGTCTTTTTTGGGGAATAAAATTTTAATTTCACAATGTTTATTGTTTTTTGATACAGGTCTATTTGCAACATTTTATAATGTTCTAAAAAAAATAATAAATTGTATTTATTACTCATTGGTATCTTTTACCGTCAACGATACTTTGGGCAAATTTTACTTTTACCAATATTGAAAGAAAGTTTTTAATTTTATATGACATATACAAATTTCTCAAACTAACATGTCTCGTTAGTTATTTTCCACTTTAAGTTCATACAAGGAATATATATTTATTTAAAGAGATATTAATAAAGAAAGGTAAAACCGATGCCAATGCATTGTTGAGGTAACGGTATTTATATAAGTTGTAATAAGAGATCACAGATTTTTTTTAATTAATAAACTATTAAAAACAATCAATTAATAATACTGAACAATTTCCAGGAACATTTTACATAATCTAAAATCAATTTCTATAGTAACTAGTGATTGAATCAAGTTCATTTTCTGTTTGTGTATATGTTTAAAGTAAGGATTAGTTGTAAGATATATTTTAATGAAAAACATGCACATTTTAGACGAGACCATACTCAAAAATCCTGAGAGAGAGAGAGATATATGTAATTGTTATTAAAGATTTGTTTAAAATAATTTATCAATATAGTAATTATATATTATATACAAGATCTCAAAGAATGTACGTATATGTATGACATGTCTATGTTTTGTTAACAGAGTTATATGTTAAATAAATTAATAATCTGTTATTGTATTTTTACGTACTGTCATTTCAATTGAGAGTAAATGAGAGATACTGAACAAGATAGGCTAAAGTAAATTGAGCTAAGAGAACTATTAGCTATCTTTAAAAAATTAAAAAAATTATATGAAACGGTTTTGGAGTAAGTATGTTAGGTGTCTAAAAATGAAGTTAACATTTTTTCAGAAAAACCTGTATCATCCAAAATTAATAGCTTACCACCTTTTTTCAAGATATACAAAAGTTTTCTATATTTTTGAAAAAAAAAAAAAAATTGTTACATTTTCTAAACAAAAAAAATTGTTTTACGAAAAAAGGGAAAAGGTTTTGCCTAATTTGAAAAAATCACCAAAAATAGTAATATTATGGAAAACACAACTTCTATATATCATTATATTCAGAAAGGTACATAGAATATTTAGTTTTGCAGTGAAAAAAAAAAATTAGATGTAATACTTTTGGAGTTATTACGTCTGAAATCAAAATTCAGCGTAAAAGCGGAAGGCAAAATTCCATAATATACTCTAAATTTCCTATTCAAAATTTTTTTAATATTTTTTTATAATACATAAAAAAGTTTTGTAATATAGTTGTGAATAGAACTTGGTAAAAAAAAAATTAATTCTAAAATTTACATTAGGAATTTTTTTTTTAAATGTAAAAAGTTGAAAATCGCTAAAAACCTAGGTTGTCTATTTTCTCAAATTCACCAAAACAAGTAATAAATAACTGAAAACTTATTTGAATTAAAATTCACTCTAAAAAATTAACTATAGAAACACTAAGACACTTACAAAAATTTGAATAAATAAATTATAATAAATGAATCACACTAACCTCAAAACACACTTTTTAGGTTAGGCCTACCTAGGACCTATATGGAAAACTCTGTAAATATTATATTCACTCAAAGAAAAACAAAACTCTAGAACAACTACACACTTATTGTAAATTATATCAACAAATTATAATAAATAAATCGTATTACAATACTAAAACTCGACACGTAAACAAATAATTGAATCACTACATAACAGAACGGTCATGCCCCGAAACAAAGGCAGACTGCCTTGGAAAATGACCGTGAAAGAAGCAAACGCCTCGTAAACGATTTTGGTCTCTACCGTATATAGTTATACCAATAGAAAGAGAAGAATTTCGTCTTTCCAATGGTATGATATCCATCTTACAAAATATGAACTATACTGAGTTATTCAATCTGCGGTAAAGTTATCTACAATTCATTTATTTTTGGTCACAACTTCGAAGAATGTACATATCTAAAAAAACTATTAGTTAGAAAATTTTTGAATACTTAGTTTGAAAGAAGAAGAAAAAATCTATAAGATATTGTGAACTTATGGTATTTGGCAGAGTATTAACATTTGAAAAAATATATATAAAACACGAATTCTATTTCGTCAAATTTGATCATGCCGTAACCTGCTTCTCCCTGACGGAAAATAGAGCAACTTCATCAATTTTTTTGATATTTCTAATTTTGCTTTTGGCAGATTCTGTTGAATGAATGTGGAAGCTTGGAAGATAACCATTCAAACAGTGTAGGGTTTCTTACGATTGCATATATTTTACTAGGCTAAACGATTAATTGAATAAAAAGTAATATTTTAGATGAATAAAGCGTACAAAATTCTTGGTATGGTTTTGATTTTATAGATTTAAAACTATAACAGATAGAATAATTGGGAAAGCACAGTTAGAAAGAAGAAGAAAAATACTATAAAATAGTATCATTCTAAAGTTGTTAGATAGTTATAAATGTACTGGCTTGCGAAAATTAGACAATAGGATGTCATAATTTGAAGGTCAGTGTGAAGCGTAACTTTACGCGTTCTTGATGCGTGTAATACACAAACTTTACCAATTTATTAAATATAATTGTTAACATTTTATGAACTTTTGGTTGTATGGTAATAATCTATGGAAAATTAGCTTTAAAACAGTATAAAAATTATTGCTATAGGATGATTTGTACTAGGGTAAATGTTGAATTGCAAAAAAAGTGATTTCTTGTCACATAATTGCTAAAGCCGAGCGACTTACCACTTGAAGAGTTAACATTATTTTACATCTATTACAAACTGTTTGCAGTCTACTAATGTATATTATCTGTACTCATGATGTAGCATGATCATGTTGGTGATATCTAGTGTAATGGTATTACAGTAATACCATTTTCCGAAATAATTTAAACAGTTACCACACTTTCTGGAAGTATATGTGTTTTGTACTTATTTATGGTGTAGCATACAGACTTAAAGGAGTAACACACTTTCTAGGGTAATTACGGTTTCACCCTTTTGGCTGGACTAAACATTTTTCTCAGTGTAGGTAAGTACAATATATATATATATATATATATATATATATATATATATATATATATTTATATATAGTCTATAATGTCGGATTAAGTCTTGGTAAATGGTGTTCTCCAGATTCTCGAGAAAGCCAGCGATACACGTCGAACAGAAATAAATATACATACATCATAAGATGTGTCAACTTGGGCTGAAAAACCTAGTTTCGATCATATTTGGTATTGTGTGCAGTTATTTTTATAATTAGAGTATTATTCCTTTAAATTAATTTAGTATAGTAACTCATTAAAAACTGGTTATCCAAGAGTGGTGTTGTATCTGACTGGGGTAAGGGAATTAAGACCTAATTGGGTATGGTCAACCGGATTTTTCTTAACTTGTCACATCAGTATTTAGGTTCATTTTAACTGGCCCATCGGAATTTAGGTTCTTTTTTGTTTTACAATTGTGGCATAACTGTATAATAGATCATTCTAAAATTTTGAAGTTACATCTTTTGAATGTAGACAAAAACATATGACTGAGGTTGTGATTACAGGAATCTTACTAGGATAGGGGAGATTTTATAGGCTAATGCCAGTTCATTAATCTGACATTGGCATTTCAAAGGTGGATGTCCTGAGTAAGGTCTACTGTTTACAGAAGTTCTATATACTACTAAAATTAAAACTACAAATTATAAATAAAGACCTATATTCTGAAAATAAATACAAAGTTGAATTAACTTGATAAAATAACAAATTCAGAAAATTTAAAGTGTCTTGCCTGGTTGGTACATCTGGTTTGTAAGTTCTTTGCCAGGGATGTCGATACTTTTTCAATGGAAAATAGTCTGGTAACCATAAAATCAAGGCACCTTCCATAACATCTTGCGTTGCGCAGACAGGATCTTGTGGATGACAATAGTAGCAGACCCCATAGAAACAGGTGTTATTACCTAGCAGACGAACAGTAATAATTTATATATGAAATCATAAATAAGACTAAAATTAATATTCATTGTTGTTTAGCCTTAGAACTGCATTTACTTTATAATAAATATTTTTTTAGTTAATTCTAGTCTTATTTAAACATATTTAAAGAAGACTATAATTAACTGGAAAAGATATTTATTATAAAATTAATAATTACCCTACATAAAATATGTTGAAATAAAAACAAAGATAGTGCAATTCAATAATTACTAGTATAGTCATGAGATAATATAGTTTGCTACCGATGATGGCTTCAAAAATCCCCAATCCAAGGATCTGGCCCTTAAGAAGGCCACCAGGAGCTGTATTAAGTCCAACAATTCCCTGGACGAACTAAGAGAAGAAATACCCTATGCCAAGGTGAAGGTGTTGTACAACCCATTCTGAATGCTGAATAGCACTGGGGGTATATCCAGTGTCGCAAATGAGGTCTATTGGAAACCCAGTAGTAGGTACGTTTTGTCCCTTTAATCGGGTCCCTGAAGGGATGAACTGGGAACAAAATGACCGAGACAAAAAACAATAGATCAATTGGAGTGTACCCCTGTCTAGAGGAGTCTAATTGAGAAACAAATCATGGACGTCTTGCTGAACTCGGAAGATTGCAACATTTGAGGGGTTAGTAGTAATCAGAAGATGGAAACAAAGTAAAAATTTGGTGAAGAAGATGAGTAGGGTGACTGAGAGATTAAAGTGCAGCTTGAATACCCAGACACTAGGCTCACATGGTATATTATAGTTTAGTAGGGATAAATTCATTTTGAAAAAAAAAAAATTGAATTTATAAAGATTTCTTTGAGAAAAACACTGTCAAAGATCACTCTTGAGACGTTTTTCTCAAATAAAAGAAAATGTAAGAAAGTTTCGAGGAAAGTAAAAACAACAATTGATAAAGGGCATAAAGGGAAACACTTTTGGTCAGTTTGATCAAAATCGGCCAAACTGATAATAAGAAATAAAATAAGAAAGGGTTCATTTGGTTAAATCAAAAGTTAGTGGTTTAAAAATTAAAAAAAGATAAATTTTAAGATACAGTTAGATTAACAAGAGTTAGATTAACATGATTAGCAAAATTAAATCATGAGAAGCATGTATTTGTTAAAATGGGGGGTTTTCTAACAACAAGAAAGCATAAGCCAAAAGACAAAACTTTGAGGTAGCATAATGTCTTAAATAAAGGACTACGAGAATAAACCAAGAGGATTATTTCGTTTCAGGACAAGGGCAACAAGGAACTGAAGAAAATTGTCGAAATCTCGAAAGGATCAAAAATTGGTCATCTAAAAATTATAAAAACATTCAAACTCAAATAACTTGAAAAGTTATGTTTCGATAAACATCATTGAGTTTTAATGTAACCTACCAAGCAAGGAAAGAAAAGGATGCTTTCAGAATTTCTCAATTTGTAACCAAAAAAGAGTTATGGTGAATTAGAAGAAAATTGTTTAAAAAACCTTAAGCGACAGGTAGGAACATGAAACAAGGTTGATCACGCGCCACCACTACGTAATTAGGAGGGGGAAGTTCTGCCAACCAAAATGGAAAAAAAGGAAAAAAATGGAAAAGGCAGACCAAAATAATAAACAAATCAAAAGGGGTAATTAGGAAATAGTTTGGAGAAAATACATCGACAAATAGACAAAGGAAGCTTAGTACATCATCCTACTGTGAAGAAAGGGTCGAAAACGAATCAAAACAATGGGAAAAAACATTAAAATCAAAAAGGGAAGAAAAAGGGAAAATTAGAGGGAAAGTGTCAATTTTTGAAGAATCGAGGTTACTTCATTGAAATTGGAGAAAATTAAAGTATTCTGAATTTATCATCGGACCTAGTAGATAAAATTCTGACTTCATCATCGGATCTAGAAGGTCAAATTTCTAGCTTCTACAGCGGACCAAGTTGGTCAAAATTCTGCTACTGAACTATGCTCAAGATATAAGGACTTGAAAAATTTTCGTCGAACAAATATTGGACTTAGACGATTAAAAAAAAAAAAATTTGACTTTATAACAAGACATGTTATAGCTTCGTGAAACTATAGAAATAGGGCAGCCTTAGGGTTGAAGAACACGAAATACTAAAGGAAATGAACATTTGAAACATTGCATTGAACTATCGCTGATTTGATTCAAGAAACTTCGAAAAGCACAAAATTCATCACAAGGTACCTCTTCGGATCGAGTTGGGAGTTCCTATGCTAGAAGAACAAGAGAACGAGGCATCAGGAAAAAATATTCAACCGACACTACTTTGACTTTCGGGATCATCTACCTGCATTGACCAACTTGAATTCATTGAGGAACGGGACTGAAGCACCCTTACTACTGAACACCATTCAGGAGCTGAAGCCATCTTTATTTCGAATAAACAAATATTCGTCAAATCGTTAAATAAAATCTAAAGACATAAAATAAATTGGGAAAGTTTTTAAATATTTTAAATTAATTTTTATTTTCTTAAATATCTGCTACTCGAGGTCAATTGAATAGGATGTTAAGTTAATATTGAAATTATACATAAAACTTAGAATTTTAGTTATAATTTGTACTTGTTCATTATTAGAACATAAGAGTAAACAATAATTGATAAAGCTTTAAATAAACTTCTACCTAATAAATCTATTCTATTTTTAAATGAAATAAATCAAATTAATATGCTATTTGTATTATATACATTTTCATTTGCCTTTCATTGAAGTTATGTTTGTATATGAATAATTGAATTTCTTGTGTGTTTTTATTTCAACATAGTTTTTTGTAATTGTTCTGTTTTCAATTATACTTGATTCATATTGTTTTAATATTAGTTTGATTGATAGTGTATACTATAAAGACTTTAATTTAAATGCAAATACATTCAATATTTTTTAAAATTTGAACTTTAAAAAAGATATAATTGAATAATTTTTTTAATTTTAATGAATTAAATTTCAATATATTTTAATTTCTGTGTTGTGTTTTATTTTAATAACATATAAATCCTATGTGCTTTTCAGGTTGTGTAATTAATATTGTATAGAAATATTAGTGCTCATATTTCACATTGTTCATATAGATTTTGCAAACAGATTTTTCAAATAGACACACCTCGAGAAAGAGGTCTAATGCAACTTAACTGACACTTATGCAACCTTGTCTATGTCAGTGACTTAAAGACAGACCTGTTGAGTCAGCTGAGCTGTATTATGTATAAATTTACATATTAGGTGTGTAAATAAAATGCCTATAAGGAAAGATTGATTCCTAATAAAGGGTGCATTGGCCTTGCTTAGAAAACTATTCCTAATAAGTGGTGCATCGGCCGATCTATTTCTAATAAATGGTGTATCGGCCATGCTTTTAGTTTCATACTAAAAATTTATTCCAACATAAAATTTGTTCCTTAGTAAAAGTTCGTTTTTTAAAAATTATTTAAAGGATTTGTACCATAACATTAATTGTTGTTTTTGCTGATTTTGAAAGTATAGTGTTAAGTTTTGTTGAGTTATAAGTAAAAGTTAGATTGTAATGCCGAAATTTTAGTAATTACTAAAAATAACTGATATTGTTTCACCTAAAAATTTGGCGCATCAGCTGTTTTTGTTGTTTTTGTTATATATATATATATATATATATATATATATATATATATATAGTTTCTACTATAAACTTATTGCTGTATAGCCAGGAAGATAAATAGATTAAAAGTTTAATATTGAGTTTTTAAGAAAATGTTTGAATCGCTTATAAGAGTTAACTTATGACTCACCATTTAGAAGTTTTTTAATAGATGTTAAACATACATGTATCCCTAAATGATTTAGTTGGTGTTTGTATTTAATTATCTGGAACTACTAAATTTAATTAATGACATAACAAATACAAAATTAATAACTCTGTGGGAAGAAGTTGTTTTACAAAATTTAATTACAAATTATTAAATACAAGAGAAAAATTTTTTGTCTCAAATTGAGAGAATTTATCAAGATAATTATTATGTACAACTGAATGCTCTAATATTTATATTCTACTGATTAATCTTATAATTTTTTTTTAATGATTATAAGTATAATTATTTTATTTCATGTTCTAATGCTACTGAATGTTGTCTGGTAATATTTTACGTTGCACATATATTTATTTTATGTAAAAGTAGGGATCTATATCATTTAAACATTATTTATTACACCTACTTGGTCAAATATCTAGGGGTGGTATTAGACCTAACTAGTTCACACTTGAGATGCACTATGAAAAAGCCAACAAATCATTAATGGCAGCAAGAAGGATAATAGGCAGAACCAGGGGACTAAAACCCGCAATGATGAGATAAATCTAGTATTATACAATCAATGATGTGCTATGAGGCGGTAGTGTGGTGGGTTGGGACCGAGTGGAGACAGGCCAAAGTAACTCTGACTAAGGTTTAGAGGATGGCATGTCTATACACTACTGGAGCCATGTCCATTACACCAACCACTAAAATGGAAATATTACTTGCGCTTCCAACCATTGACTTGTTTATAAAGACGGAAACAAGAAAAGCAGCCAATAGGCTGAGTGAAGCAGCATCTGGATAAACTCACATATGGGGCATTCTATAATTACAGAAGAAAAAAATTGGCCACCTAATTCAAAGTATGAGTTCCGATAAGATAACACCAGATTCTCGCTTTTAAAGTTAAAATGACCCATGGGGACAAAAATTGAGTTCTAGGAAATACAGGAAACCAGGTGTGGTACACTGATGGTTCAAAAACTACGGCAGGTTTGGTGCTAGATTATATAGGCTAAGACCGGGGTTGAAATGTTTGTTTCCCTTGAGACAATATGCCACAGTTTTTCAGGCCGAGATGACTGTATGACTGTATGACTGGACCGAGATGATTGTTTTTTATGCCCATAAATGACTGTATACAGGATAATTTGAGGCGGGACTTAAGAAGACGCGTATTCAAATATATAGAGATAGTTACGATGCAATTACTGCACTTGCATTCACTACAATGAAATTTAGTTTGGTTTGGGAATGCCGAGAGAACCTCAATGCTTTATCCCAGGACAACTAGGTGCCGGGGCATAAAGGAGTTGAGGTTAGCGAAAAGGCAGACAAACTAGCTAAACAGAGCTCTGCATCAGAGTTTGTAGAAGCTGAGCCAGGTGTAGGGATATCCATGTGTCTGGCTAAGATGGCCATAAACTATGGTGTTTTTCTAAAGAAACGTCACACGAAATAACTTATCTCAATAAATCCTGCACATTCTTAACTCCAGATAACGATGCTAGCACGATCTCTTAGATATCGTACGGCTTGGAGCTTCGTTACCTTCAGGCGCGCTAGAGAGCATGAGCTGTCTAATAATTAGTTTAGCAGTATCTCTTATCACTCTTTGGCGTACCCCTCCTTTTCTCTCCTCTCATTCTCTTGAGCTAGAGAGAACTAGTTTTCAGATCGACAAGCAGGGAACTGGAAGTCACTTTCGTATCACCAGGTATTTAGAAATATATATTTTTTAAACGTAATTGTTAACTAAATTTAATTACTTCTGTAACATGATTTAATATTTTGATTTTTCATATGTCTAAATTACTGTTAATTAAAATATTACCTTTAATAGTTTATTATAAAACATTTCAACTACAAACTGAAAACGTGTTTTCAGTGCATGTCAAATTTTGTCTGTTCATCTATATTTGTAGAATTTGTCTATGTACCTAAATTTTTTTAAATTCATCTGTCTGTCTAAATTTTGTCTGCCTATCTAAATACTATTATATTTGTCTGTCCGTCTAAATTTTGTCATATTTTTCTGTCCGTCTAATTTTTATCAAGTTTGTCTGTCTGTCTAAATTTTGTAAAACTATTGTAAATTTATACTAAGTTTTTAACCTTTGGGTTTAAAATGTCTAAACTATAACTTTTCTGTAAAACAAAATAATTGTAAACTATGTTCAGTTTTTTTCTATATATATACAAATTGATTTTCTCAGAGAGAAAATATCGTAATACTTTGTTTAGATTTCTTTGTGAAATGATAATAGTGTCATATTTCAAACTGTTATAAGTGCTTATTGATTATGCAATATAATTTGAAATATCAAACCTTGCCTTGTAAAACGCACTTTGTTATATCTCTCATCTGGCAGTTTTATACTATTAATTAATTTGAAGTTAACACTCAAGTATCACTGTTGTTAATAAGTCAAAGTATTACTTTCTACAAAATAAGTAAAATTAATCTTTCATACATCTCTTTGGCCTTGTGATTTGATGTGCAAACTACTTTCTTGGTTTAACCATTTGTGAGTCAAAATTATCATCTTAAACTCATTGTAATTCTATTATAATATTTCTGCTAATGAGGCCGTATTATATTCAAGTTTGGGGCTGTTCAAGCCTGGGGCTGAGACATATATTCAAGTTTGGGGCTGTGTTATGTCTAAGTCTGGGATTGGCATATATGTACAAGATTTAGGATAACAGATCTACAAGAATTACCCTAAATTTATAGTATAAATTTGAAGAATTAAACTTGCAAAAAGTAAACGTCATGTGCTAGTTGAGCAATAATTAAACTTGGGCTCATGCATGCCTGGAACTTGTGTGTACACTGTAACATTTTTTAATACAATTGAAGGGTAAATAAAAAATAATTCAAAGGTAAAGAGTCCTGGCTGAGATTTAAAAGAACAATGAAACATGAGATTCAAAAATAAAGCCTAGAAAGTAAATATAACCTCAAAATTCGTATTTGGATAAGAATTCATTTAAATGAAAATTTAAGTATTTCAGGATTTTAAAATAACAAATAACATTAAATTCACATATATTATTATAACCAGTTAAAGCTAAATTAAACTAAACTAACCTATTTTCAAAACAAATAAATAATACAACCAAATTTTATCCACAAGCCTAAAGTTAGCGGTAAGAACGTTTTCATTGTTCTTACGATGTAAAGTCAATCATGTTTAGTGTAAATAATATCAAGAATTGTTTTAAAAGCATTGTGTATAATTTAAATAAGTAATTAGTGTTAGAATATTAAAATAAGGTTGCAACTTGTAACATAACCAATAACAAGTGTGATTGAAATGATTAAATAAACTGTGACTCCAGAACACGGAAGGCTAAATGGTAGACAAGGAATAAGCGCCTGAGCGATCGAGTTGAAATAACGTCGACTAAAGTACATTCTATATGAAATATTAAAATGGAATTCCCGAGTTTAAAAGAAACAATAATAAGTAATTCGAAGTTGGCTATGTTAATAAACAGTTTAAAATACGTAAAATATATAGTTAAGAACAGTGAAACACATTTTGGAAAATAATGTGTATGTGACCCAAAAAAGTGTGCCTGTTGGGCATAGGATATTCAACACGATGATAGTAATGGCCGTGAGTAAATTGTAGAGCGCCATATCTTTTGGAATTTTTTGTGGTGTCCTTTTAAGACTTCTAATTTTGTATCCACCAAGTGAAGATGTATTTGCTGGTTGTTGTTAAATTTCATAAAAGAGAATAAAGAAACAGTGAACATATTGTACTAGCCTTGTAGTGGTATAACTAAAATGCAAGAGTAGTATTATTTTCCAATAGTACAATCAATGAACAGTAACTAAAATACAGTCACCAACATTAGGTAATATCCAGCTAATTTTGTTACATACATCCAAGATTATAATTAACTTTGAATAAATAAAAGTGAATAGAATTGTATAAAATCTCATATTAAACCAATTAAACATAAATTTTTTTGAACTTTGCAACCTAATAGAAATGAATTTTAATAATCCAATTTGTAATATACAGTAGTTTTAAGTATAGATTTAAGTGATTGCCTATTTAACAGCCAGGGATTCTTTAACACGAGAGAAAGAGATTTGCTTAAAAAATTTAAATATTAGTATTAATTGTATATTAAATATATCCGGAGGAGATAATATATAAATTGTAAAAGTAATTCCGTTTAAAGCTAATTCTCAAAAGAGAAATTTTGTACATAAATTGAGCAACAGTGATTAAACATTGATTTTATAAAACAAAAAGCAGTCAGTCATTTATAGTACGTATTAACAATTTTTTTTTTCACTATAATTTAGCTCACAACGTGGGGCAACTTATGTTTCTGAGAAGGAGATATAGACACCAATTATTTTATTGTAAATTTGGCACCTCAGCAAGCTGGCTAAATTGAAAATTGAATATAAGTAAGATTATAACACATATACAGGGACTACTGATATCCTGGGCCTTCTGAGGTAATCACTTTATAGTCAAGGTTTCCCTTTTCTCTATAGAAACCGGAACATTGTTTGTAAAATTCAAAATAAAAGTAAACAGTTATTTAAAGTTACAACCGGTGATTTGAACTGATATCTCATAAATTTAGGACCTTAACTTTAAAATTTGGAAAATTGTAATACTCAAATGTTTTTGTACCGCAGCAAATGTAAGCTAATGATGATACATTCATGATGTTTGATAAAGTGTATGAGAAATCCTGTAAGAATTAATTGGAGAGCCACCGGTAGGGGTTCTCGCACGGGTAAAATTTAGAAAAGAAAAGTAAATTTAAAACATTTTTATATTTTTTTTCTTTTTGGATATAAAAGGGAATTTTTTTTAAATTATCATTATTTTTGTCTCTCTTCACTTTAACCCTCCAGTACACGCATCGCGGACTGACAGTCCGCAATTTGGTTTTTTTGTTAAGTGAGAAACAAAAAACACCGCCAAAGGACTGTGCTTCACAGTACCTTCCCCCTCTACTTTACTTAGCAGTGTACCGATATTTTCTTGGAATTGCGCTCACTTACACAGTGACCTTTTGCCGCGTAAAGTCAACCGTGGACTGAGACTCCGCAGGCGTTCATTCGTTACATTGAAGTGCGGACTAATAGTCCGCAAGCGTGAATTAATTGTGCTGAAAATTACATTTGTCTGAAGGTAAGTTTTTTTCATTAATTTCTTCTCTAAAGATTTATATTATTAATTCTTTCGTTAAAACATTATTTTAAATTTATAAAATATTTTTGTTCTGTTCTAAATGATTAGATCCAAAATACACTAATTTTCAATTAAGTATACAATTTATCAGTAGTTTTTTGATAATACTGAAAGGTACTACATTTAGTATTTATACATACATACATATATATATATATATATATTGTATAGCCTACATATTTATATATATAACTATTTTTTGCAATTTCTTGAATTAACCAAGATAAAACTAAAAATTAGCACTTTTGACAGCTGTAATTTGACACAAAATGTAGGTAGCGGTGAAAAGGTTTTTTTTATTGAAAAGAGATTCGTTTTACTACAAAAATCACCAGGTTTCATTTATTCATCTTTTTTTTTTTCAAGTGAATGTTCTTATTGTCGGGCTATAGGTAGGTCACAAAAATGTTATTTTATTACAAACTTAGAATATTCTTTTTTTCTCTTCAGAATAATGGATGTGCAGCATGAGGATGAGATTCGGCGTATGCTAGAATTTGAGCTTGACGCTTCTGACGACAGCGAAGAAGACATAGTCAACGAAAGCAACCATAACACAGACACCGAACAGTAAATATTTAATTTTTTTCACTCAGACACCACTTTTCAATTATTTTTTATTTGTAATAAATATAACTAAATTTTTTTAAGAAAATGTAAAAATATTAACAAGAAAAATAAGTAAATATAATCAAAGTAAATGTTACTATCTTTTATTTTTTATAAAACTTGTATAGTTAAGAATAATAAATGTGTGTTTATGCAATAAAAGTGTTTCATTTAAAAAAATTTTAATATATTTTGCTAATAAATCAACTGTAAGAAATAAAAGTAACATTCACAGCAAAATAAGTCAAAAAGTGTTTAAACTGTAAAAAAACAACTAGCGGACTCTCAGTCCGCATGCGTGTACTGGTGTTACAGATGGTCAGGCGTGTACTGGAGGGTTAAAGCTGCCCGATCGCGATCCTCTCCGTCCCTCCTATGTTAGTATAAATATGTATTTCCTGTTTGCTTGTTGATTTGACAACTCCAAAATTTTACTGTTGACACCAAAATTCTGTTTGGCCTAATAAATAAAATAATTTCTTTGATCAAATTTATGTCAAAACTTTCATGGTATTATTTATTGTAAATGTCTTATGTTATTATTGTTCTGTTGTATTATTATAATAACAATTTCAGCATGTTGTATGATCTAAGAGTGTTTCTTGAAAAGACGAACACGTCTAATTAAACACCAGAACATTTTTAATGTTAACTTTTTATGTATTTCAGTTTATGTAACCTATACTATCTTTGTATTGTATTTACAGGTGATACGAAAGCCCAATTTTCCTTGACTGCATCTAAATTTGTTATTGGTAATTTATTCTTTGTCTTAATTATTGTAGTCTTTTATTATTATTATTTTCCTGAGCTTGTAGGGTTAAAGAATCCACTCTGGGTTTATCTAAACAAGTTACGTGTTCCCAAACCTGACCTTCCTCCTGAGTCAGAAACAGATAGAAATAAGAACCAGAACGAAAAACCACTCCCACAAAACAGATGGGTTCATGCAAAACACCAGCAAAGATGGGAAAGCCTTAAGGGGTACTCCCATAGTAAACTATTAAGGACATCTATTCAGGTAGTCCTGATAAGCCAATATGGTCCCGAGGTAGGAGAGAACTCAGACAAAATATGGGACACTGTGATCTGAGAGTGCACTTGAACATGATAGGAACTTATCATGGCAAAATTGTGTGTAGACAGTGTGGGAAGGGGGAGGAGACAGCGTACCACATAATTTTCAATTGTGAGGGCCTGACCAATAAGAGGCAAAAGGTTTTTGGATACCAAATTCCTGGAAACTATCATTGGACGAGCTAGTTAGAGGCTTTAATTTCATAACAAGCCATTGTTTGCAGTGCCAGGGCTGGTTAAATAAAAAGGCTCTTTAAACACTAAATTAAATCAATCAATCAATTTTATATGATACTGAGTACACCACAGAATGAGACTAAAGTAGAGAGGCAAGGCCATCAAGCACCTCAAGAAGTCAAGAAGACTGGAGTTGTGCTAAATCTGTATTCAAATAGTGTGATTAAATTAATTTTAATATCATTTCAGCGCTTTAAATCACAAGGGGTTAATGGGATCTTTCCTGCTCTTTTGCAGGAAGGTGCAGATCTGATTATCTTAAACCTGTTACACCTGTTTACATTGAGTTTAGAGACAGAGGTAATTCCAATTCCTGGAAAACTTCAAAGGTGGTGTTTATTCCCAAACTGGGAAGACCAACTTACGAAGTGATAAATGCCTATCAACCGATAAGTCTTACATCTTTTCTCCTTATATCATTGGAGAAAAATTTCTATAGACATATAAGAGATAGGTTTTGAAAGGTCTACAACCAAATCAAAGGTCATGCTTATCCTTTAACTGGGAAATATTGTGAATCAGCACCACATACTTTGGTTAGCAAGACTGAACAATCTCATACAAAGAAATAATCCTATTACAAAATGGTAAATCACAACCTATTACGTAAATCACAGCTTTTGTGTAAGATATGGGGTGTAGCTATGAAAACAGTGCAACATGTAGTTTTTGACTGTGCAATTTGTGACATGTTCGGAAAGACAGTCATCTTTGTTGTTACAACCTGGGATCATTGTGGTTGGGTTCTTGGTTGTGGTTTGGATTTCAATAGGAACAGTGGTGGCTGCCGAGGCTCACTGTGGTCCCAACCAGATCCTAAAGTTCATGGACAATCACGAAAGGCCAAGACGTTCGACAAGTAAAACAGACGCTTTAACCCAGACGTTCAGGAAGTTGAGTTGAGGATCCAGACTAAAACGGATGTGCAACAACTGTGTTCCACCCTTTTCCCCATTGTAATCAATTGTATTTAAGTGTAGAGAGATCTATGGGCCTGAACTATAAAAATGTGGTAGCAAAGATATGCTTCATGCTATTTTGACCATTACCCTTTCTTCCGTAACTATCTGTTACAAGTTCTGGACAGGAAATGATTTGAATCCCTAGGCAATGGATTGGGGGACAGATAGAAAAACAGGACATCATACGTAGAATCTCACAGTTAAAAAACCTGAGATTGGATTGAATAAGGTTTATAAGCACAATAAGCTGCATAGCTGAGAGCCATATTCAGGACAGTGAATCCTGGCCCTCCAATCAATAAAATACAAAAAAAAAAAATATGCTGACCATGATTTGAATACAATGCACAGTTAATATATTGGATTTAATCGAATCCTTGACTTTGTCTTGAACATTATTTCGTCCAACAAATCTGTAAAAGAGTCTGATATAGATTACTTAACTATCAGTTGAAGCCAATACTAGAATTCTCCATATCAACTTCATTCTATTTAATTGCTAGGCAACCCATTGTAACTACAACGAATGTCAATACTGAGTTTGAATCCTAAAATAATATGGACGGTTGTGTTGTATTAACATTGTTAGACAATTAGACCACAACTGTAAATGTATACAATTTTTTACTCTGGTTGGAGAAGTATAAATTGGATTATTATTTTTGTTATTGTAAATTATAATTTGTTATAAGTTTGGAAATACTGAAAAAAAATAAAAAATTATACTCAGAAAAGAAATATTATTTACAAATAGATAGACTTACCTTCTTGATAGAAAGTCTGCAATAGAGCAGGTGTAGCAACAGGAATAATTTCTCTCCTTAAGTTCACTTTACGACCAACTGTAAGAGGAGCTCTTCGGAGACCCAACAACATTGACAAATAGAAAGCAGCTACTTCTCCATTATGGCGATCTTTCCCAGCAAACACTTCACCTACTATTACTTCGTCCTTCTTATACCTGTAAATAGTTTAGGAAAAAGTGAAGGAATTGGTTATCCAAAATAGAGAACATGTTTTATGACTAAATCTAACTTATAAGTAAAATATTGTCCATGGTTATTTTAATTTTAAAACGAATTTTAATAAGTGGAAAAAAAACTGCCAGCAAAATGGACAAAATAATTCCACAATAATTAGAATATGGAAAAAATATACAATAGCCTAGAACGTATTAGTTTAAGAGAAATACCAATTTCATTATTTTCCAAGAATAACTTCTCTCCACTCTTCTGAGATACATAATATGCCCTAGTGATTCCGGTTCATTTCTAATTTAAGGTTAAAATTAAAATAAAATTATCAGTAAATAAGTTGTATTAAAAAATATATAATCACATAGAATTTGCTGTATTGCAAATACAATTATTTTGTATTATTTTTATCCTTGTCTTACATAATAGGTATAACGATTTTAAATATGTTTTATTATAAATACATGTTTCACAAGCCAATTTGGCCATTTTCCAAATTTTTAATATGCTTTTCCCAAGTGGGTTTAACACACAAAAATACTCAAAAATAGCTGTGAATATTTATTTCAGCTAACAGGAATTTAAAATATTCACAAAATTTTGTGAGCATTTCAATTTTCTTAGTATCTGATGTCATATTTTAAACATAATCTAGACAGTCAATCTTATGTACTATCTATTGCACATAAACAATTGTAATTATTATATATTCATGCAACTATTTGCTTTTATATACTCTATTTAAAATAAAATTAATGGAGTTAATAATAACTGAAATAAATTGTAACAGCTGTTATCCTTATTTGAGGATCTTAATTTTAGTGAATCCTTAATAAATTATCCATCGTTGCGTTCACAGTTACCTATGCGTTTTGTACAAAATATGACATTATGGTTTCAGTATTTTCTTTAATAAATATTGAAGATTTTCATAATTAAAATGGTAGATAACTTATCTTGTATTAAAATATTTATTTGTTGCATAATTAATTGTTGCAATTATGTAAAACTATTTTACTCCATCAGTAAAATTTTGCGCATGCACACTGCTGACTTTATTGAGTTTGATATTGCCTACTAAGAAATTACAGCAAGTAATTATAAGGGGTGTTAAAAAAGTATGGAACCACCAAAATATCTATTGAATGGGTACAGACAAAAAATTGAGATTTAGCTTTTACAACATTTTTACCTATCTTTTGGTGTGTAATGTAGTTTCTGTTATGTCAGGGAACGGCCCAAGGAGGGGGCAGTAAAAATTTCTTATAGCAGTCTATGTTAAGTGACACATCATTTTAAACCCCATATTTTTTCAGTAAGGACCTGCAAGTCTCATCTCAAAAGGACCACCTTATCAAAAATGGCGACTGTCAAAATTTCAAAACATTGGTATCTTCTTTGGTATTATCTGTTAAAACTAAGTTAAGTACAACAATACGATTATTTTTTAGCTAATTTATATATAAAAAAGAAAAAAGTGTTTTAACAAATATGTACAGCAAATACAATGTTGTTTATGATAAACTTAAATTGTTCACAGTTGTTGAAAGTGGCTTGCATAACTTTTTTTGAACGCTTGTTTTGGAATGTTGGGTTTTCCAAGCTCGTTAAATAAACATTTAACCTCCCACTCTGTGGCTATGGTGACCGAGTCATGGAAAGTTCAATGGTTTATTTCCAGACAGGAATCCAATATCTAATCAACAGTCAAAAAAACGGTTCAAAGGTTTGAATGAACAGGTAGTGTACGAATCCATCCTAAATTTGGAAGACCTAAAAGTGCAACAGACTATGAACATTCTTTGGATATTTTGTAGAGTTTTATAGAAAATCCGCATACGTCCCTCAGACTTCAGAACAATAGCCCCATAATTCGGTACATAATGTTTTAAAAGATAATAGTTTTAAGCCATATAAAATTTATTTATTACAAGAACTACAAGATGATTTTGATAGAAGAATGGGTTTTGCAAAATCATGATGAACAAGTGTAATGAAAATGCTCATTTTTTTTTAAACTCTGGAGTTTTTTCTGGCGAGGCCTGTAAACTGGCACATCTGTAGATATTGAGCTGCTGAAAATTCTCACTGGATGTTGGAATCTCATACTCAGCATCCACAAAAAGTGAACGTGTGGGGCCAAGTAATTGGGCATTTCTTTATCAATGGTAATTTGAACTCTGAGGTTCTAAATATGCTCCAGAACCAAATACTCTTTGCTATTGAAAATAAATCAGGCCAAAATTTCCCTACCATTTGGTTTCAGTAGGACGGAGCATCTCCTCACTACGGAATACAAGTACGACAGTACAATGTTGAAAAACAATGTTTACAAAACAAAACATCATGATATAGATGAGCTGAGGCGACGAATTTTGTAAGAAACAAGCCAAATTTCTGAAGAAGCATTACAGAACGCTGTATCAGCTTTTTACAATCGGATTGCACACTGTCAGATTGTGGAGGAAAATATTTTGCACATTTATTATAACCTTGTATTTATTTTAGATAATGGATTCCTAAGTCCGTATTTAAAAGTCTGTAAGTTATTGTTTTAATTTCCACTGTATTTTTTGCAATTTATAGACTTATTGGTATTGAAATAATCTTATTTAATGCTTTTGATGATCATTTTCCACTATTTTAATCAAATACAACTTCATAACTGACTTATATTGCGTTTAAACATAAAAAGATCCTGAAAACTCAAATATGAATGTTTTAAAACTTTGATCAGTCGCCATTTTCGATAGAATGGACCTTTTGAGATAAGCCCTTACTCAGAAAAAAATGAGCTTGAAAATGATGTGCCACTCAATATAAGGTTCCATAAGAAATTTTTACTGCACCCTCCTCGGGTTGTCCCATGCCATTGTAAAAAGAAAACTACATCACACACCAAAAGATAGGTAAAAACGTTATATAACGGTATACTAAATATCTTCTTTTTTTTATCTGTACCCATTTAAAAGATATTTCAGTGATTCCACACTTTTTTAACACACTGTATAATAAAAAAATAGTTTACATTTATGATAAGTTAGGTTGGTTAAGGTTATATATATTAATGCATCTATAAAAACTTCCAATACTTATTAAACAAAAAAAAAAACCTATGATAACTGAAATTGGGAGTGTAATACAGAGATCGGAGAAAGTACAGTTGTAGTAAAATCGCTTGGTGATATTACTTTGTCAAGTTTATAAACATCATGTTAAATACATTGTTACTTGTATATTTTTTAACTACAACTGTATTATCATAAATAATTTATAATTTCTGTTTTCACCTTAACAACAAATACTTTCCACTTATAACAGATTAAATTATGGTATACATTAAATGGTTAAATATGAAATGCAATTGATAATCTTGATATATTGTAGGAACTAAAAAAAATAAAAATAAAAAATAGCCACATAGTAACTACACAAGCACTAGGCCTACATAGTAATTTTACAAAATACAATCTTAGTATTTTAACGCTATCATACATTTAAATAAAAATGTCTATAACAGTTTTAACAGTTATAAATAACAGTCTATAATATCTGTTACAATTCTCTAATACCCCAATTTTAGTTTCTAAAATTTTAATCTCATTAACATTCTTAGTCATAAACATATTTATAATAATAATAGTAATAATAAAAAAAAAATTAACTATATCAGCACAACAAAACTTTTAAGAAGATGAATTTAGTTTATAAGATTTAGATTAAGAGATAAGAACATCTTAATTAAATGTACTGAAAAATATTTATTTATTCTGTTTTTTTTTTAATGACCTATAATTACCACTGTGGTTTGAAGATTCCTTTATGACCACCTTCAAAAGTAAGAAATATTTTTAACTGTGTTCCTTTTTTAGTATTATCTGCATGTACAATACGACTTGAGCACAGTGTGTTGAGCGCTTGACCAAGCTGTTTTGATGGTACTTCTGGGAACAGTTCTCGTCCATTCACCCACTACATCATAACAACCATTATTAAAACAATTGTTACGAAAATGAAAGTAAGTCTTAGTTCCATAATATAATTTAGTTCTTTTACAAGGCATGATTTTTTTAAGTAAGGTCTGATTTGTATTTGCCGCCTATGTAGGCCTACTTACTCTCAAACAGACGGTGCTAGGGAATCGTGTTTACTTGATCAATAGTTTAGTCATTTTGAGGTTAGTGTTCATATTCACCCCATTTATAATGAGTGCTACAAGTACTGATCCCGCTGAGTGTGTAGTACGAGCAATATTCCGATTTTTGAAGGTAAAAAAACATTTTTACAAATGAAATTCACCGGCAAATTTGTGACATTTACGAACCAATTATGAGCGACAAAAAGGTAAAACAGCGGTGTCATTTATTTCAAGAAGAGCAAACTAGCATTCACGATGAAGAATGTAACCATTATTGATCACAGATTATTTGATTGAAAAAAATATTAATTATGATTAATATTCCATGATCTGTGATTTATGAAGTTTTGACTGGAAAATTAGCCTATAGAAAATTATGTGCAAAATGGATGTCGTAAATGTTAACAGATACACACAAGCAGAAATGTCTTGCTGCAGAACATGAATTTTTGCAGAATTACCAAAATAAAAATGATCAATTGCTTGATCACATTGTTAAGGGAGATGAAATCTGGATATCATATTTGAAAATAAAGACAAAGAAGCAGTTGATCCAATGGTCATCTCAGAAACCAAAAAATTTTAAACATGAACGTTTTGAACTATATAAAAATAACAAGGTAGGATTGTAAGTGGGGTTAAGTTAATCGTATTGCAATTATATTTATTTTATGAACTAAACCCTATGTTCGGGCGTCATGTGTAAGTGGGGTTAAGTTAAAATTTGTAACATCAATTATTAATTATTTAATTTTGTGAATTTAATCGCTTATATATCATATTTCAAGTTTTAAATAAAAGAGTTTAGAGTTCAGGCTCCAATCTGTACTCACCAGACAGACTGCCGTGACACGTGAATGGTAGGATATACTCAATGAGAAGTTTACTCACTCATATTTAAAATTTTAACATCTTCTTTTAATTCCTGAACAATTATGGCTAATTATGTTGATGCAGAATTTTAACAATTTTTTAACTTACATAGTCTAAAAAATACATTATCAAAAAGATTAACTATTTTACATACTAAGAATACAATTCAGTTCAAAGTGCTATTACAAATACTTCAAAGTTGTAACGTCTTTTGCTCACATTTCATGTCCAAAAGATATTAACAAACACATCACAACTCTTTCAAAAACATAATTACTTAAAAGCTTTTAATTAAAAGTTTCTTTAAACGCTCCATGTCGATTTTTGTTCAGAGCGATCTGAAGATGCGTCCTACCTCTAAGGAACGCTAAGCTGGAATCTTTGATGTCGGTTGTAAAACGGAACGCCCAACTGCTTTGCCTAGCTTGCATAGGTCAATTCCTCGAATTTTGTACTTTTCCGTTTCTAGTGGTAACATTCGTTTTGAGTTGTGAAAACACGCACTTTTGTCAATTGCAG
Source organism: Aphrophora alni (assembly GCA_963513935.1). Lineage (NCBI taxonomy): Eukaryota > Metazoa > Arthropoda > Insecta > Hemiptera > Aphrophoridae > Aphrophora > Aphrophora alni. The sequence continues at coordinate 46,314,390 of OY740769.1, forward strand.
TATAGAGAGTGCTACATTACATTCACAATAGCGCTTAATTTAAATTTATTGATTTTTAATTATTTGTTTAAAATGTTTTTTGTTCAAAGTTTTTTATAATCGTTATTGATCATTTTAATTTTTATGTGAGCTTCTTAATTATTAATATATGAATCTAATTCCTTAATAGCTTAATTTATTACTCATTTGTATTTTATTGGTTGGAGATGTCCCAAGCTTACAGGATGCTGTCACACAGAATTTTGTCTTTGCACGATAATATTAGGCAAATCTCAAAGTTAATGAATTAAAATGATTTTGTTGGGAAATCTTTAATGATCCATTGCCCTGAACTAGTGTAGTTATTATTTTCTCTTTCTTCATCTTAAACTCTGGTTTTCATCATAAAGGTTATAAGATGATGACAAATTGAAAAATATTTTAAGTAACAGGTTTAAATTCCAGGCAGCAGAATTTTTCAAAGAGGGAATGAAGAAACTAGTAAAAAGCTATGAAAAAATTGTTGAAGTCAAAGGCAACTAACAAGGTAAAAAAAGGTAAGTAAATATAGTTTTTATTCACAGTACCCCAATAAAAGTTTGGGTACTTACGTATTAACGCCACCGCAGCAGAAGTTGCTAATGCGCATGCGCCAATATTTGCTTACTTTGCGATATAATTATATATCACGACAGGTTTGGCCAGGTAGCTATATATATATATATATATATATATATATAAACACCTGGCCAAACCTTATATATATATATATATATAATCACCTGGCCAAACCTTTCGTAAGTTTATTGAAGTTAATAATTTGAAATTAGATCATGGATAAACATGAGCTTTAAAAGTGAAGTGCCGCCAATCTACGCCTAAAATTTTTGCGACAAATCATAAAATGAAAGTATATGAATCTCAAAGCTGAAAAAAATGGAATTCTGCTTCCCTTAAACCAGTTTGCTCTTTATTGGCGCATGCACATTAGCGCAACTTCTGCTGCGGTGGCGTTAATACGTAAGTACCAAAGTTTGTTTATATTTTCCAGTTTTGATCTTATTTCAAACTGAACCTTAATTAAAAAATATACCTTGAACATCATCCTTACCTTCAATGCAGTCTCCAAATAATCAGATGATATGATATCAGTTGATTTAATACTGTTCAATAAAATTTCATACTGTTGTTTGAGCTTTGAGGAAAAAAAGCGGTTTTTATAATGCCTTTGAAGCAGAGCAACAGTTTTAAGAATTTTCTGTGTAGCAAGTTGTGTTGTATTGGTATGCACAAATACTGCTGGTTTCTTGGTAGTTTTCCCTGCATCAGGTTTTGTCTTGAATTTGACTTTGGTTGTTGAAAAAACTGCACTGTACACTTCATCACTCGACTACAAAGAAAAGTAAAACATATTAAAATCTAAATTTATAGAGTTAGAACAGTATAAAAATTAGTCATAACCTAATTCCTACATTTATTCAATTCAGAATGAATTCACCTTCTTTTATGTGGTTACTTAATTGTCAAAAATATATAGCTTAATAATCTAAACAATTAAATAATTAATGATATTTTAAATTAGCATATGTTTATATTGTAAAGTAATTAATTTTTCAAGCAATTGTTTGTTATAAACAGGATTCAATTAATTTAAAAAATCATCATTGCTTACATTAAGCATGATATGCCTAATTGATTTACTAAAGAAAGTCTAAGACAACAAATTTTCTAAATATTTGTTGAACATTTTGTTCCTTAAAAACATTAGTGCTAAAACTATCACCAGTTTCTTGCGCTTACAATAACTGTAATGTGCACACAGTTAAAAAGAGTGGGTAAATCTACAGACTAATTATGCAATCGAACTTGCCCTGAAATTTAGTGAAGAAAATCGATGAAATCGTTTATTACCTACCTTATTTTGAAAAAATAAGATCACAGGACACTTTTAAAGAACCAAAATCCATTACTTAAATATAAAATAAAGAATATAAAAGTACGAAATCCAGGTCTGGTTACGAATGCCTACATTAATATTTATGACCACATTCGTCAAGTTAGTGAATGTGTCATCGCTTGATGTTTATTATTAAAACATATATTTGTCATGGTAAAAATTATTTGTTTTATTAGGTCTGGCTAGGTCACAATACTGTGTATATATATATATATATATATATATATATATATATATATATAGTATGGATATATATATGCACCTGGCAAAACCTGTTGTGACATATAAATAGCAATATAGTGTAGTCATTGTGTAATGCGCATGCGTCAATAAATACCCTATTTTCATTGCTATTATGTGTATAAACCCGTCAATTGTAAATTGTAATTTTTCAGAGAAAAAAAGTGACCTCTGCAATGAAAACATTATTTATTCTTAAGAAGTAAGGTATATAATAGACAATAAAAAAAAAATCCAAAATTAGCAATTACCTCTATGTAAACAATTACCCCCACAATTATCAATATTTGTTCATATAAAGGTGATTGCTAATTTTCAGGATTTAAATTTTTTTTTTTATTGTTTACTACATATCCTACTACTTTAGAATAAATAATTTTTTAAACGCAGAAGTCACTTTTTTCACCGAAAAATCAAAATTTAAAAACTATCAAAACAATCTATTTATAGGTTAGACATAATGGCAAATGTTCTCATTCACGTCTCATACATTACTTAAGAAATAGGAATGTATATATCTAAGTTAACAGATCACATGATAGCCTATGCTGTCAATTCTCCATATTAATAATTTAGATTATTACTACACAATTAGAAAACCTATGAAAGGTTTGTCCAGGTGGTTATATATACAGCTACCTCGTCAAACCTGTCATGACATATAATTATATCGTCCTACGTATTATAGTAAGCAAATTATTAACTTCAAAAACGTACGAAAGGTTTGGCCCGATGGTTATATATATATACTGTATATACCGGTATATGTATAGCCATCTGACCAAACCTGTCATGACATATAAATAGTGATCTAGCATAGTCATTGTGTAATGTGCATGCATCAAACCATACACTATTCTCATTACTATTATGTCTTGCCATTATATGTAATCTATAAATATGTCAAATTGATAGTTTTTAGATTGTGATTTTACAAAGAAAAAAAGTGAGCATTATTTATTCTTAAGAAGTAAGGTATGTAGTAAATGATTTTAAAAAATCCCGAAAACTATCAGTCACCTTTCTTTTCAATCACCAAATTATCAATTCAACATAGTCCAACTTAAGAGTTTACTAAAAATTAACTAAACAAAATATATACAACACAAAATGTTGGATAATATAAGGTAAAAGTAGACTACCATTAAAATAATGTCTTGGACCCATATTACAATGAGACTAGTATAAAATTATTTAGCCTAACCTCATAACTTTATTGTAAACTAACCTTTATTGTAATTGTATTTGAACTATTTTGTGATCCTTCATGCCTTAAAATGAGTGATAAAAAATATATATTTACTATAAGAATACTCAATACTACACTTAGTAAAACTTTAATAAAACATTCATGATTACTACGCCTAAACATTGAGATAACCTGAGTAAATAAAATATCATTTCTTTACAAATATTCTTAATTAGGATACTAAAAGAATTCGGTAGAGTTATTGAAAAAATTCTGTTCCACCATTGAAAAACTGTAATGAAAAAAAGACTTTCGATTTCTCGAATGTTAACAAAATAAATATTAAACCAATAACTTTAATTATCTCTTTATTTACAAAAATTTCCCCTAACGATTACTCAAAACTTTGGTTATGTTACAACTCTTGGTTGAACTTGAAATAATATCAAATTGAATCGAAGAGCCAAGGATATCGAAATATCGACTACTATACATCGATTATAGGCCTCGATTAGAAAAATATTCCACTAAATGCTTATTATCTATATAATTATATATATATATATATAGATATATTATTATATTATAATATTATAATTATTATATATATATATATATATATATAGAGAGAGAGAGAGAGAGAGAGAGAGAGAGAGAGAGAGAGGTATGTATTGAATTCATTTGTATTTGTTTACATCCACATCCTTTCTTAGAAAACACAGAACAATAGATAAATAAACATCATTATATATTAATACTGTAACGATGAATTTTGTAAACTTTCAGATTGCTGGGTGTAATTAAGAATCCAAGGATGAAAACATTTTTTTATTTTTTGAAGAAATATGGTTTCATAAGTCCACATTAATTTTTTTTAAATAATATGAACAATTATTATTATAGGGCTACTATACTTCATGATATGAAAAGAATATAAACTAATAAATCTTTCTTATGACAGAACAACCTCCCACTTATTATGTTTTATTAAGTGCAATGGATGTCTAAAAAATCATTCTTAAAAATGGTATGTGGTATATATTGCCAACTCATTGTACAATTATTTTCTCCAAATTTAGTGAAAATTTTTATTTTAGAAGAAATTTCGGTATTCAAGGACGAGGTGGTCTTTATTTTTATGTTATTTTCTCCTTTTTTTTTTTTTTTTTTTTTTTTTTTTTTTTTTTTTTTTTTTTTTTTTTTTTTTTTTTTTTTTTTTTTTACAAGATTATGGATATTCTAGAGATTTTTACGTCCAAACAAGAAGGAAATAAATAAATAAATTAGTGAACCTGTGAAGTTTCAAAAGTTGAAAAATGGCGCCTGTTCAAATATTTAAAAAATCATAAAATGGTATGTAAAACATAATATTGGTACATATTACAGGCTGGTTTCTAAGATTAACGGCCAATAAAGTTTAATTAATTAAAAGTGTTATACATCATAATATATAGTGCCAATACATTAACTCTGAAGAGGGCACATACTGGTCTTTTCGACTGGGTTTAGAGATAAATGCTTATAATTCTGAACATTGTGAGCCACTAGTTTCCCTCTCAGTACCTATTATTTTACTCATCCACTGTCAGTGTGCATAAACACTTCCTCCTAGACCATGCATTATTATTTGTTATATAATTAGGTTTTATTTATATAGTTTAGTTTAATATAGCAAGAAAGTGTTAGTTGTATTAAATTTGTATGTAAATAGTACCTTTGTATATACTGATGTCAAATTGTTTTATTTTTAGTGCTTTTGTATAAACTAAATCAAATAAATTTGTATTATTTTCTCGTAAATAGTGCTTTTGTATATACTGAAGCCAAACTCGTCATGGATAATAGGGAACGGGATATTCAAAGACTTTTAGAATGTGTGGAGAAGGGAATGGCAAGAGAAGATTAGAGAACAGATAATCCAGAAAGGTTAGGTACCAATTGTTTATAGATAAACCTGCTGTTGAAGGGATTGATGAAGTAGCGTCAGATGATGGTATGTAAGACAAGTTACAAATACAAGAAGCAAGTTTCAGATCAGAGGAATATGCTGACGAAAACGACCATGTTAATTACTTTGGACCTCAGTATGTTGGAACGAACAAATTAACAACATGGGTTGGTACACTGTCTTCCAAGAAATAGAAATATGTACGCATGTAAAATATATAGTGAAATGCTTACCTGGGGTGAGATGTCATAAGCCAAATTCACCAATAGAAGGATGGAAAATATTATTTTTGGATGAAGTGTTGGATGATATCGTAAAGTATACTAAACAACATATTGCAAAAGTACGACCAGGGTATTCAAAGCAAAGTGACGGCCAAGACTCAAGTAAGACTGCGATAGAGGCATATTTATTGACTGTCTGTATCTGGCGAGAGTCTACAGAGGATTTGAACTTATTGGATTTACGGAAACTGATGGGTTTGGGATTGAGGTCTTTAGAACTACCATGAACTTAAAACAATTCCAATTTATAATAATAAACATAAGTTTTGATGACACCACAACACGCAAGCAGCAAAAGTTAATAGACAAGCCTTCTGAGACATTTTTGAAAATGTTCTTGAGTAATGCAATACTAAGTTGTCTGTGAGCAAATATTTGATCGTTTGATGAAATTCATAATTCATACTTGCAGGTGGGTGTAAGCAGGAAAGCAACCTGAAGGACTCTTCAAAGTTGATAATTCCAGACTTGCCATTGTAAAGAGAATGATAACATTCATAAGTGGTACAGGGTGGTCAATAACTACTGATAATTGGTTTACTTCCATCCCTCTTGCAGAGATCTTGTTAGAAGACCATAATCTAACATTTGTAGGAACTATCAGGAAAAACAAAAAGGGGATTCCATCTGAACTTATTCCAAAATGAAAGCCAGAACATTACAGCATCTTTGTCTTCAGAGAAAACCTAACTATGGTGGCTTATGCTCCCAAAAAACACAGAATTGTGACTAATTTCTAGAATACAAGACAATGATGATATCGACTCAAAATTCAGAGATGCTTCTAAGCCATACATTCTATAATATAATTCTATATAATATAGAATATACATTCTATACTTCAACTAAATGTGGTGTTGATGTTATTGGTCAGTATAAAATGAGTTACTCTGTTTCATGCACAGGCAACCTTTGGCCAATGATTTTGTTTTTTACCATTACTGGTATTAATTCCTATATTATTTATAAACATGCAAAAAGTAACTTTGATATTCAGATGTGAAGTTATTTGAAAGAACTATCCATACAGCTTTATATGAAATACTATACTTGCAAGAACGCAGTTCTATTCAAACTCTTCTTAAAAGGGCTGAAAAAAAAATCTACCAAATGTTAGGATTGCCTGAAGTGGAGTCCTTTGTAGCTCCACAAGGACTAAGAGGACCTGGGAGATACACGCCTAGAATGATTGGGAAAATATAGGAAAAACAAGACTAGATGCCTTGACATATCTGTAAAGATCACTCGACAGTGACATGTGTTCAGTGTGCTATGGTAAATAAAGAATCAAGGAATGATGACTAAGAATGAATGGCATTTGCAGTTTTAAAAGTTAACATCCCAATTTTTAAAATATATATATTTACATTATTTATAAATTTTGATTAACAATTATTTACTAGTTTTGTAACATTAAAACTAGTTTTTAATGTAATTTGTGTTATTTTTTCTAACCCGGTCTAAAAGACTATGGGCACTTCCTAGCAGGATTATTTTAACCCAGTCTCTCCAGAGTTAAAATGAATCATAATGGTAAAAATAGTAAAACATTAATTTAGTATTTATTCAATGGCTTAGGAGCATAAGAAACACAAAAACAATATAACCAAATTTGTGGATATCTAGAACCCAGTAAAATAAGTTAAGCACCAAGAAATGTTTTTTTTTTTAAAGACGTTCCAGTTTTAAATAATTATTATAATATTTTAGTCAAAGTTAAATTTTTATTATTATTACTAGAAGTATAAATAAACATACTTGAAAAAAAAGTTTTTATATTCAAAATTTCGATGGCAAAATTCTAACATATAATCTGTACAATTTCAAAGTGTGTATATGACTTTTAAAATTTTGAAACAAAAAAGATTTGCTAAAAACAAATACATAAAACAATTGGAGGATGTTCAAATGTGGTGTATCATTTCTACAAGTCCCAAATGGCTAATTATATATGCTGTTTACACCAATGATCCAGTTATATATTTATGATGATCTCTGTTTTTATTTTTCCTCCCAAAAAAAGTTGAAGGTTGTCTGAATGTATCTTCTCTACAACTCAAAGTCTGTGGCTAAACAGATTTTCATTATTTTTTCACTGATCAGTTTTTTGCATAGACTATTGTTGTAGCTTGGGTAGTGGTGTTTATCCAACGTCAGCTTGTACATACCCAATAAATTGTTCAGACTAGTTACAATGGTACTTTTCTGAACACATTTATATTTATGTCCAAAATGATCTTAAACACTAAAGAAAACTTATATATATAATAACATATATATATATATATATATATATATATATATATTACTTACACTGAAGCTCATATATACGAAAATATGCAATACGTTTGCTGTTTAAGAAATTGAATGTGTTACCCCAAAAGATAGTAAGCAACATAAATACCAAATACAGATTTTTTGAGGAAATTCATTAAACCATTTTTTATCACTTAATTTTCATAATTTTTCTAGGTTTTTTTAAAATGTATTTACTAGTGCAAACTAGTGCTCTATTTATAAACTGTATTCAGAATGTTTTCGTTATTGAGCATATCACCATAGTGCTCCTTGGACATTTTATGTTTTTATATTGTTCAATTTTTATTCTTAAAATATTCAGTGAAAATAATGGTTTTTATACAACAAGGTTGTAGCTAGCAAAACCAATATCAGTTACAACCTTATGATATTATGTATATTTTACTTGAACAAAATTGTTAATAAATGTTTACTTACTTCAAATTATTATTTAATAGTGGCTTAGTCAATAAATCAGAAGTATAGATAAATATGGCAACAACACATTTGAATAAAAAATTGATTTGTTTATTATTACTTCTATATAGACACCAGACAAATTAAAATATTTAAAGCTAGTAAATCTCTTTTCAGTCAGTGTTAATTTTTTTTTTAAATCATTTTTTAATGAATCCTCTAAGGAGAAGAATAGTAATATTTTTCATTAATTAGAAAAAAGTGTTCAAAGTGTAGGAAAAATTAATTGTAGAGTAAAAACTGATATAAATTACTTTACTCTACCATAAGTTCTTCATAGAACCGACTACATTCAACAGAGATGAATCTGCACATGTTCATATTTCTGGAGATGTTCTGTTTACACATTTTGGAAAATACCAGCTTATGGCTGGTAAAATTCTTCTATTTGGGTATTTTTTTTCTTTTGACTACAGAATATAATACTCAAAGGACGAGAAAATTATGGCATTTTCCGCAATGAAGTGTGGTTCCATCATCACATCTTACCTTAAGGCACATACTCCATGTACTTTTTTAAAGAAACTTTATTTAGTGTTCATTATACTCATATCTTTAAAATCCTCAAGTTATAAATATGTAAACAAAACTAGTTACAGCCTTTTCCTGCATACCATATTTGGAGTCATTTTTCCAGGGACTGGCTACAAATCTTTGTTTATTAGAAGACTGCTATTTTGTTTCTTTAAATCATAAATGTTTGTAAGGGAGAGATATTATGCTGATCCCCCCCCCCCTGCATACATTTCAAACTTTATTTCAAGCACAGAAAATTATCTAAATAATTATAATAATTGTTAAAACTGGATTTTTAAAAATTATTTCTTGGAAAAAATATGTTAGTTTTGCACCCAGCCATTCAGCTTTGACTCCCATGTAATTCACTAAAATTAAACTATTAATAATAAGTTCAAACTTGTTTTTCAACCATTAAATTATATAAAATCGTTTTTCATATAGTTTCAAGTGTTGTTAAATTTTGAGTTTTAAGATGAGATAAATTTGTTAGATTCCAAACTAAATGGTAAAAAACATACACATTTAATATACCATACTAAATATATGGTTTGACCAAAGCTGTTCAGTTATTCTGAAAAAAATCACGAATTTATGATTTAAACAATGTTTTTATAATTAAAATAATGTTAAGAAATAAATTTAAAAAATTGACTAACATGGGTGTGCATAGCTCAAATAACATACTTAACCATAATGAAAACTAATCAAGGAGTACCTAATTAATTTTGTCTTGAATTTTCTTATTAGTTGTTCATGTATAACTCTAAACCTAGCCATTCATAAACATAAAACAGATATATTATCATGTCATCCATAAGTTCAAATATGCTTACAAAACTTCTTAGTTTTATTCAATATGACTTGTACAAAGTCTTTTAGCTAACGTCACTATTGAACATACAAGCTTTTGCATAAATAGTTTTAAGACTACGAATATGGGTAAATAATAAAATGCAATGACAGTTTACACTCCTAAAATAAAATAACAATATCATTAATTCATTTGAGTCTTAGTTTTTGACTTTTGGAAGAAATCGCAACAGACTCTATATTCCAGTTTTAACCCTCCAACTGTCTGTCCTAAAATCTCCAGTGACAGCATGTTTTTGGGCGAAACGCAAGCTTTTGGTAAAAAATGTTTTAAGCCTAGGCACATATATGATATATATAGAGAATATTGATATTCAAACAACAGTGGCACACATTTGCTGTAACTTTTGTGTATTTTGAAAAAAGGGGAAAAAAATTCAAAATTTTTTATTAGGGGTGGGACCCCTATAAGGAAATCTACCTAAATCAATATTACGAAAAAAATAGCCATAAGGTTTGAAACAAAATTTAAGTTTAAATGTTAAATTTATAGTTTTAAAATAGTGTTAGTTCACAAATTTATACAATTTCCAATTCCTCCCGCCAAAAAAGACATGATGGTTAATTTTTTCCCCCCCGAAATTGGACTGACCTTGTGGAGCAGAATGCTTGCCGACAGTACTTGAAGTAGACTCGAAGCGGACTGACTACAAACCACTCTGTGACTGTTCTCTTCCCCCCCCCTCTTCTTAGTGTATCACAGCATCCGTCTATTACTTCATAGAAAATTACAATTTAGGATCCCTTTACAATAAATATTAATTATATATTATACATGGTGGGCTCCTTGGCTGAGCCACAAGATGGCTTAATTAAGTCTGATCAGTACTATATTATTAAGAAGCTCACCTAATACTACTAGTAAAAAGGAATGTTGGCGTTGTCAGTTTATTTTAATAATGGGATCTGTTCCAATTAGACCTCACCATAATGTACAAACCATGTTATACAAATTGAAAGGTTAATTCAACATATTATTATTTTTGGAAATTTGTGGTTAGCCTCCAAATAAAGTTTAATAAAAAAAGAATATATCAAACTAGCTTTTAGTTTCCACTATAGTTAATGTCTTTCATTGATGAGGGAAATTAAAACCACATGTAAGAAATAAGACTTTAAACATGATTAATTTATTTAGACAAATGTCAAGAAATGACATACATAATATTACAAGTATATTTATTTACAAGGTTTCATTTTTTAAATTTTAGTCTCCATTGCCATAGGGATTCAGTTACTTACATTCATGGATGGTTATCATTTTATTTAAATAGTTCAAATCAATAAAATACATGAACATAGATATGTTTTTTTTGACTTATATTTCATGATACTCGTATATGTAAAGATATATGCATGTACACAAATACAAAATTCAATATTTTGGTCACAAAACTTGGTTTATGGTTTTAAAATAAACATACAAAATAGATTCAATTGGTTACAAATACTGTAATAAATGGTTCAATGACATTCTAATTTAATTTATTATTTTTACTCCATTATCCTTTTCATTTTGACGCTTTAGTTCGTTGAGCGGACATATACTCTTTAATTCAAATGATACCTTGTTTATATTTTTATGAAAGGTCAATTAAATTTCTTTAAATACAATTTTGTTGACTTCTTGTTTTTGTCAAATTTATTAGTATTATGTTACACATAATTCATGTACTTTTTTTTACCACATTTCTTGTAAGACTGGTTATAAGAAATTGATTATTTAATAATGCTCTAAGTATTATCTAAAGTGTGCATTTCAAATGTCAGACTTATATTTTGAATATATTAAGTACAGTCCGTGTATTTATGTATTTATTTGTTTCTATGCATAAATTTAAGGTGGCAGGATTTTTCCTTCTTGTGTATTTTTGTTTACTTCATCAAAAACCAAATTTACTATATATCCATATCATGAAAATTAAAGCCAATGTAAATACATTTAAAATCTTGTTAAATCAGTTTTTAGCTAATTTTTGTGCCACTTTCAAGTATTTACATAATAGCAGCCACAATTGTGTTCTATTTATAATAGTTATTCAAAGAAGTCACAACACTAAAAAAAAAATGGAAATTACTGTCATTTCACATTCACCATGTAAGCTGTGCTTCATGTTATTAAATGATTTGGTACTTTTTTATACTATATATTAGCATCTATTATATATCATTTGCATTTTACTTTTAACAATTAAACACAATTAAATGATGCACACATTGCACTAATTTTCTTCCTTTATCTCTTCATTGTACACACACTTCCACATATTCTGTGGATATAAAACAAAATTTAGTTTGTAGTGTTGATATTTCCTCTACTTCTTCATTATTTATACACACACTTATTCTGTGAATAGAAATCAATATTGATTTGTAGTACCGGTATTAATATTAATATTTCATAAAAATTGTCAGAATCAATTTATGGAGTAATTAATAACCCATGCAAATTAATTTAATTATCTTTCTTTTTATCAATTACTCCTCAACCATATTTAGAAAGGGGATGGGGAAGGCACATGGCTTATGGCATTATATTTTTGGAGTTTAGGAGCTATGTTAGAGCCAACTTCAATTGATAGCATTTAGTGCTGATTAGAAAGAATTATTTGTTTAACAGGTGTGTGTGATAGGTACTCCAAGATTTTTAGTAAGAGTATCAATTTTATGTGCATGAGCCCAATTTATATACTCAAATTTGTAAAGCAGTTTTAGAGAAATAACCATGGATTTTAAACATATGTAAAATCACTACAGAAATTGGTCAACGTTTTTACCCATGAACAAATAATTTTGATAAAAATGTCAAAATCTATTTAAGCTAATTTTTTAGCAACTATGTATAGTGATAAACTAAAAGATAAATACATAACAAAGTAAACATATTTCATCTGTGACTTAGGATTTAACTATAAGCTACTTGATTTTAAATGACATTCAAGAATTTGCTTGATATGCAAGTTTAAAAATCAACTTATATAGACAAAATAAATTACACTGATTTAATAACCATACGCATTTTAAGTCGATAAACTGAATTATTTGACTATATATTTCTTATTAATGCTACTAATATTATTGAAAATTGCACTTCAAAATAAAAAAGTATAATTAAATATTAAAATGCTTTAATAATAAACAACATTAAATTGCTATATTCTTTACAGAAAGGCAACAAAATTCACATTATGCTACATAAGGCATTGATGAATTTTAATTTGATAAAAATAAATCATTAAAAACAATATTATGGGATTTTATCTTGTAGAAAATCCTAGAAGAACACATCTAAATTTTGATGAACATTTTACATCAAACTTACAAACTCATCAGACTTCAACAAAACTTGGAATGTATACTGTACTTATTATATACATAACATTTACTTTTGTATATTTATACTTTTGTATATATGAGTCCCACCAATTGGTGATCTCTTCAATGATTAAATTTAATTATAAAAAGGTAATCAGGAATGCTCACTGCTCAACAAAGCGTTACCGGTAAAAAAAAAAAATAATAATAATAATTGTTTGTTTTCTTATTCTAAGTACTGAATACAGAAAGCTTTGCAGTCATTTAAAAGTAGAGTATTGGTTTATAAATAATTTTGTTTAGTATAAATTAGGTGAAAAGATGTTGTTGGATTAGGCTGTTTATATGCTTGAGGTAATTGTAAAAATAAATGAACCCATGATTATAAAATTTAGTGTATGTATAATGGCATTTAGACAGTTGAAGGTGCACAGTAAAAGGACAAAACTGATTTATGCAGCCATATGCAATGTTACAATTTCCTCGTAAAAAAGTGAAGTTAAACTAGTGTAATTTGCGGAAATTGGCTTATAAACATCAAAACTATCCTCTGTAGATAACACAACCTAAATTGCCAAATACCTAACAATATTTACATATAATCAGAAAGTAACTAAGATAAATTTAAGTAATTAAGTAGATTACAATTTAGGCTAAAATATCTAAAAACGGAAAATAATTGTAATGAATTTTTTTTAAACTTATATTAGTACATCAGAGATTTTAAAAAAATTTGCTACTACATGTTTATCTCTAAAATATAAAATAATATCACCAGCAATAAGAACTTAAGTGCTTGCAAGCCATTTTCCAGACACTGCAATATGGATACAATGTCATTCTGCTGTTTTGTCCCTTTAGTAATATTCACATATGATAAACATTTTAACTGTATGTTTTTAGCCTACTATCAAAATTTCACTATTGACCATACACTAAACTTCAAAACCTAACCATCCATTCATAAAAGATCTTTATATAATCATTCGACTACAGAGAATGTAGTCATTTAGCTATTTTGTGTCGTCACATATTTCAAAGTAACAGCTGTTTCACAGTTGAATACATAACATTATACATCGCAATACATTTAGTAGTATAGAATTGCTATTTAAATTAAATTGTAATTTAACAACCAAATTCTTTATGTATATTTATTCTGCCAACAACATTACAGTACAAACCAGTTTAATATCACATCATATAAGAATAACAAATTCATGTTAGAAATTATCCATTAATATGAGAGATTTGAATATGAGATAAGTAAAGTTGCCAGAACAGAATTAGTGATATTAGACTGAACTGAGTTGAAATAAAATGAAAGATTGAGGAACAAAGGCGGAAAATTTCAAGACCATATATTAGAATACTAAATTTGATAAAACAGTATAAACACATTACGGATGAGGCTTGGTTGTCAGACAAAACTTGTAAAGTACCATTGATCATTATGGATTTATAATATTTTAGTTTAAAAGCATTTAGTACTTGGTGTACAAGAAGTAACCACAGTTTAAGCTGATTCATAAAAATACAAACTCCATCAAACAACAAATTAAGGAACAAATGCTTCTTCATATGAGAAACCACTATAAAAACACAGACAATAAGTGTTGTAATCGCATAGTTAAAAAATGAACGTAGAAGATTTCAGAAGGTCCCTATACAGAGCTGACAAGGATGAATTATACGTTGGAATAAAGAAAGTATTAAAAGGGACCGTAAGTCCCTTTAAAGTCTAAATTACAAGAAAATAACAAATAAAAGAATATGTATCTGAGATCTCTTGAAGGGCTATAAAAATATTGATGCTTTAGAAATATTTGTTGTTCAAGAAGGAAGTTGTATTAAGAACATGAGAGAAGTAAATGAAAAAGCAATGTTCTAGTTACTTCAGCCAAAAAGCTAGTTTTGCATCCAGCAATTCAGTTTTGACTCCCCTGTAATTCACTGAAATTGTAAATAATTCTACTCGCTACATGTTATACACTGCAGTAGATGTACATGTGTTCGCAAAACAACAAGTTTAGATTTTTTGTTTTATATCTATCATAAATGAGCATTGCTGTAAAATTGGTCAAGAATTATTTTATGAAAGAAATATCTGATGTTGAAAAGTAAGGAATGACAATTAGGTGACCATCACAGTTAATTAAAATGTAAAAATACAAGAGAATAAATTGAACTATTTTTCCACAGATGGTGTGGTATAATGACCACACTGCATTTCATATACAATGACCACGACTGCAATAAACTTTGTTCTAGCTAAATCATAATTAATTATCTATATTTCTTAGTACAATTTTTAATTAACAACAAACAGTTATTCTGAATAAATTCTTTTTTTTTTTAATTCTGAAACAATTAGTAAAAAAATATAGAATTTTACATATGACATTAGTATTTCTTGTGATATTTGACAGAGGTTATTGCAATAGTAATTCAATTTATTAACTAATAGTTTTAAGGAAAAGTGAGATGATATTCGAGTCTAATATCTATTAAAAATTAAGTAATTTCTGCTTATGACTTATATCAATTTGTTACATCTTTAACTCATTTTTGTACTTAATATATTGATATTTATTTATTTATTGAAAACTGAAATATACAAGAACATTAATCTTGATTACGTTATAATTAAGTTATTAAAAAATATATATAAACTTTATTCCTGATCAAAACATTTAAATATTTCCCTTTTAAACAATTTCAACAGAAAACAACTATGTAAATAATACTGTAATACAAGCAGAATAGTCAATCTTTCAGTGCTACATAAATTAAAAATTGCTTCATGGTTTGTTTGTTTCAAGTTAACAAGATTTGTAATCTCACCCAATAATATTAACAAAAAAAGATGAAGGAAATTTGTTCAAGTTCTAAATTATTAATTAAAGAATAAAGACATGACACTAAAGATAAATATTAACATTTCAGTACAAATAGTATTTTTGTAGGAATTTGAAGTAACTGTATTGTGTTAAAAACTACACTGTGCTTAATCTTGATTTAAAATCATTGTGGTAAACTCCTGATTAAAAATATATAATATATCACAATTTTAAACATGAAAACCAAACAACAAAAATTTTTGATCAAACAACAAAATTATAATTAACAAAATAAATTTGTGCAAAGTTGAAAATATTCAATTAATTATACCTTAAAAACAATCAATTGTTTATAATATTTCAGAATTATAACAAGTTAATATCCATAATTTACTATATATATAAATTTTTAATTTATAAGATTGATAAAATAGAATGTTTCTATGACACAAGTCTAAGTCTTCAGCAATAAGATGTCAACAAAACATTCACTGCTAAGCACAGTGAACAAAATTAATTACTTACTGCTTACTGCTATAATTCTACTGATATTAATCTCTTCAAAAATGTTCTACAGACACCCCTTCCCCCTACATACACGCTTGCATGTGCACGCGCACATACACATACATACACACACACTCACACATGCACGCACGCATGCGCACACACACACACACACTACATATGACCAAATGTAGATTTTGTACATTCAAACATTACTTGGTTGCAATGTATTTTAAAATAACTTAAAAACCGAATAGCCATTACTGATGTAGAAGTTAATAGAACTTGAGCTCCATGTTTTTCACGAAATATTAAAACCTACCCTTACCCCTCATTTAACCCCCAAACCTAGTGAAGGTGAACAAGGCCATAGTAGATATAAAAAAAAACTCGAACACAATATCTAATAAAAATTACGTTTATTTAATCAACGTGTTTCAACGACAAAGTCGCCATCCTCAGTGACACTTGAGCTACTATAACTGTATAGTTATGGCGACTTTGTCGTTGAAACACCTTTGATTAAGTAAACGTAATTTTTGTGAGATCTTGTGTTCGAGTTTTTTTTTTATATATCTAATATCTCACAAGTCAAGCTCAATATTTATTTAAGGCTATAGAAGTAATAGATATTTGGTATACTATGTGCTATAAAAATTTTAATTGGTACAAGTACCATGTATTATTAAACATTATATAGAATATTTAAAATCAACATTACTACTTTTCTCAACATAATCTTACGTGCCTCAATATTTTTTAAAAGTTTAAAGCTATCTGTTTAGAACAGGCTAGGATGAAAATAGAGTCACAAAATTAGTAGAAAAGCACTATACAACCGGTTCCATACATGTACTTTAAAGTGTATATTAAATATTAAAGTATAATTATTTGTAGTAACAATAAAAAAAAAACTATATTTGATTGTAGTATTGGTGAATTATTATATTTTGATTAATTATGTTATTTTATAACATCAAAATTGTGAATTAAAAATATATAGTATTTATCTTGCTGTTGATTTAATTATTTGTACAGGATTACATTATAAAAATACCAGAAGGCTTCCATATTTTTGTTTTCTATTACACAGTTAAGAAAATATAATGATTGTGCTCCAATCTTGATGATTCTAGATGTTTGAGCTCCTACAACATATTTAGCCCATGTTCAGAATGTCATTCTATCTAACCGTCCTACAATCAGCCTGTCTGTGATATTTTAATCATGTATTATCATAAGAACCGATGGTCCGATAAAGTCAAAATTTTGAAAATTTGATATTGGTTGATCTAACCTTTGGATGACTAGATTTTGGACACCAAATGACATGATAGTTTAGAGATGAAAATAGGATGCGAGTGAAAAATAATGCTATGTATTATCTCGCGAATGGGTGGTCTGAGTAAAAACAAATGTATGTAAGTTTCCTAAGAAATTATTAGCTTTTTGGTCTATCTGGTTTGAGAGATAGGTGGAAAAAATAGGTGTTAGTTATTATTTTTTAAAAGTATTATTGATATGATTTAGATGAAACTCATTATTTATGTGGTTCGGTGCACTGAATTTTAATTTGACATAGGTTTGTCCATACCTGGCCACATATTAATAATAAAATCCAAGAATCTAAAACTTTTAAATTTGTTGTTTGATTAATTGGACCAAACTTATACAGGGTGACACACAGGAGACAACCGGTTTTGAACTGCGTAGTACTGAGAGTGCAGTGGTGGGAGGTGGTCGTGATGGTGATACTTCTGCTCTACACAAGACGCCATTTCATTACTCAGTCACTATGGAGTAGTGGGACTTGCAACGTCGATTGTTTGTCTGTGACAGTTTCGTGAGAAGTGGTGAGTCTATTACAGCTACGCAGAGATTGTTTTGTGCACGGTTTAATATCGGTCTACATGGAGCTGTTCCGAGCCGTAACACAATCCTCACATGGTTGAAAAACTTCAGATAGACTACAAAACATACTGGATAAGAAGCATCCTGGCCCGAAATGCAGTGTAACGACACCAGAAAATGTTGAAAGAGTAAGGGAAGCTGTAGTCAGAAGCATGTTTTCTGGACAGATTATCTCACGTTTTGGCAATGTTCATTGGCCTCCCAAGTCTCCCGACTTATCAGTGTGTGACTTTTTTCTATGGGGGTACCTTAAGAGCTGTGTCTATAACCACAAACCATGAAATTTGAACGAGTTGAAGAATGCAATCATTCAAGAAATTGCTGACATCCCTGCAGAGATGTTAGTCCGTGTGATGGAGGATTTTGAGAAGAGACTTGAGTCCTGCATTCGAAATGATGGATATCACCTTGACGACATTATTTTTCACAAATAACTGAAATGGCAGGCAATGAGCTTTGTTACTAAAATGGCAAATAATGAGCTTTGATTTTGTGCAAATAAACATGCATTATTTGAAAATTGGCTAAATATTATTTCATTAAAAACCTTCCTTGTGTCACCCTATATTAAGCCTATTATGTTTTTGAAGGTACTTACTTCAAATTTAACATTGGTTTCATACATAAAAATTGGAATGTCATTTTCTGGCCACATGTTAAGCATAGATGTCTGCAATTAAGAAATAACCATTTCTGATGAACACTTATTTTTAAAGAATTGTAGTAGAGGAAAATAATATTCAGAGGTCTGACTAGCCTATAATGACTTGGAATAATGTTAGAATCTCTAAAAGGAACAAGGACCTAAATAATAATCTGCTCAATTTGTCCTGGATGAATATGTTTAGAAATCCATTCATTTTGTTAAGATCAAAGTAAAATAAGGCATATTTATTAGACAAATCTAAAGTTATACGATTCATAAGAAATTTACTAAACTTTATTTGAGTCTTTACATAAATACATATAGGATAAATATGGATACACAACAAGTATTTAGAAGAGATAACAGGTTAGGTTAAATTGTCTTGGGTTAAAAACATTTATATAAAAATTTAATATTTAAATTAGAAACTAATACTCAAAAAAAGGTAGGGATGTATTTCACATACTAGTGTGACCATTTAGAATTTTTATTTTGTCTTAATAACTTAGATGTAAACTAGAGATAAAATCGGATTCATCCTCCTACAAAAAAGAGAGTTTTAGCCAAAAAAAGGCTAATTTTATTCAAATTGTTAATAAAACCGTTGAAACATATAAATTCACTATTTTGAATTTTTTTGACATAAGTTACAACAAATTTAGTAATAAAGTCATGTTCCAAAAAAAGTAAGAGAAAAATGAAGTGCCTAATTTTTTAAATATAACAACAATATAATAAAAAATTAAAAAGTTGAAAGTTACTTGCCACCATTTAAAATTTTTAAGATTAAGAATTTTGATTTCTGAAATATTATTATTATGAAAATATATAGTTCTGACATTTATCGTAAATTAACCATGTTACTTAATGAGGAAATAAACCTTTTAATTAAAACCAATGTTTAATTATGCATAAAAACTCGAATACAAAATATTAATTTTTTAATATAAAGAAGTTAATATTTAAAAATCAGACTTTGTATTATACAACTAACTATTTAAAAAAAAGAGACATGATAACTGTATGTGGAGTTAATAAAATTTGTGAAGTTTTCTTACATGCTCACTGGAATGAAGTAATGGACTCAAGTACACTTGTCTAAAGATATAGGACTCAACAGGTTCTGAACTCCTAACAGCCAATTTCTGAGTAATCATTCTAGACAAATTATTACATGGGTTTATATATATTACAAAATATTTATTAGGTTAAATTATTTTTTAATAGTTTAGTCTACTTATTGTATAAAAGACAAAAAACAAATAACTCCGATTAAATATTTGAACAAAATATATGTGTAGCCTCAAGGATTGTGTTAATATTACCGGTAAGTGAAAAGATAAATTTACCTTAGACATATCTATTGAACAATGCTATACTTCATTCTCAATATTACCAGTTTCAACAATATACACTTGTCATCTTCATATTTCTTTTGACCTCATTTTAATGCTTCTTGAAGTTGATAAATATTTCTAATAAAACATTTGAAAAAAAATGTTTTAATATATTTATTTATAAAACACAGGAATGTTAACATGTAAATTTATAAACCACTTTAAATAAAATACAGAGTTTTTAATGAATAGTTCGTATTAAAATTAATCACTAGTAACAATGCCTATAACCATAGGTATTGTTTTAATAAACTGGGTCCTCAATGTCAGTCTTTCATTAGGTTTTGTGTTTGTTCATCAATCATTTGTCTAGTAATTTTAACTAGTTTGATATGATCTGATATTTTACCCGCTGGAATCATTTCCAGAATGAGCTCATAGTGTCTTCAAATGCAGAACTTCAATTTTACATGCCAATTTAATATTCCACCACTTATTTTATTATAAATGATTTAATTTAATAAACATAAGTTTCAAAATCAATCATTTTTACAGATCCGTTATAATACTATCAGGTTGATAAAAATGTTAGGAAATTACGGCTTTATAACAAACACAATCTCCAATGAGGGATGGCAGTGAAGCTTCCATGTATGTAAATGGTGAGCCAAAAAATCAATATTTCATTAGTGATATTTAAATATACTACACATTTCTTTTGTTTTTGAAATGTGCTTCTGAATAATTATGTTAACATTCATTTTGAGTGTTCTATAAAAATACTATTTGTGATTAGATTCACAAAGAATTAGCATGAGAGATAGTTTGCATAATGTCAAATATCAGATGGTTTGAATGAGGGATATAAAATGATCTTAAATTGAACTCACTTTTATTATTTATATAAAATAAATAAAAGAGCTCAATATAATGTCCACACATTACCCAACTGAAAAGCCGTCTATCAAGCTTAAGCTTTTCACGAGCTCTTGCGCCACAAAATTTTTTAGTTTAGTTTAAAATATAATGTCTATCTCAACCCAAACTTTTTATCGAGAAGTAAATGAGAGTAGTATTTAATTTAGATCTAACCTATTCAGTTTATCAAAATATTCAAGTCCTATTAAGTTCATCATTAATAAATTATAGTCGTAATTGATGTTTTGTTGTATTTTTGGTGATTAGAGAGTAACTAAAATTTCACTAATCACCAAGCTCCTTGTGCATGTTTAATTTCAGTTAATCAATATTTGGTTTAAATATAATAATAAATAAATTTATTATTGGACTCTTAATAAATCAATATTTATAGGACCTCAATAACAATTAATCAACATTTTATTAATTTATAACGAATTGACTGAAATTATACCGTACTATACAAAAGATAGTGACTTTAATATATCAACATACAATATGTATATTATAATATACATAAAATTATGTAAATACTACCACAAATCAAGGGCCACTAAAATCATGTTCAACTTGTTTTTTTCTTAAAATATAATGAGCGATGATTACAAACTTGTCCTTACTCTATAAACAGTATATTAATAATTTAAGTATTCTTACTACTGGACGTAAACAATTTTGATATCATTTCGTTATTCCATTTTAATTGTGCTTTATTTATTTTTAAATTTCAAAGTCAGTTTACTATTAAAATATTAAATAAAATCAAATTTTATTTGATTAAAATTGCTATCAATATCAATATTTAAATTCTAACACTAATCAAATTTAAACATGTACCGTACCAAAAGTACAGTACAATAAATATCTAAAATTATGATTCCCATGTAAGCAAGGATGAGATCACCATGATTAACGTCTACAAAAGTGTGCAAATAGAACATTTAGATATTGGTAATATGCAATTACTCTGGCCTGTTGATGAAAATAGATATCATACAAATTGACAAGATTATAATATGATAATTAAATGTAATCTACTGAAAAATTAAATCAGAATTTTAAAATAGTCCTACTAATTTATAATATAAAGAAACAGTATTTTAAGGAATGTACCGATAGGCCTACAGTTAAAATATCAATACAATGGCAATAGAGAACAGTCTTGCACAGAATACAATAAAATGATGCTTAGAGGTTGATTTTCAAATGCCTTTAAATCAATTTTTAAATAATACCACCCATAGAATAAAAAGGAAAGGCCCCAAACTGAGCATTAACGGGTGTCTTAGGTGATGCACAACCATACAGAAAATCATCTGATTGGAGCTGTGTACGATTTAATGTAGGCTCTGATGTGGAGCGATGTATTTTAGGAAGGGCACGTTGCAAACTTTCCAATGAGGCCAAAATTTGTCGAAAAAGTGGTCGCTCATCTCGACTTAACTTTATACAATCTTCTGCTAACCTCCTAAGAGCTTTGGGAGTTTCAGAGTGAAGTTTGTTGAGATCTGGTCGAAGGAATCCTCGTCCAACTAAATAAAATATCACATCCTTATCATTGCTTGAATAAGGTAATTGGCCAGATAACAGCTCATATAAAACAATTCCGAAAGCATAAACGTCAGACTGAAAACTATATGGATTTTCTTCTTGCATTCGAATTACTTCTGGAGCCATCCATAATATTGATCCTGTTGGTTGTAGCGACTGTTGGCCACCAGACCATCTTGACTTTACAGTTGCAAGTCCAAAATCCCCAATTTTTACAGTCAAGTCATGCAAAAAAATATTATTACTTTTTAAATCACGATGTATAATATTTTTAGCATGCAAATAGTCCATACCTTGAGCCGTTTGTCTAGCAATTTCAATTAAAGTCAAAAGTTCAAATTTTGTCTCTAATACATGTAGATGTCGGTACAAACTTGAACCTTCACACCACTGAGTTACAATTGCTAATTGAGGTTTACTTACGCAACCCATAAAAAGAAGGATATTTAGATGACGAGTTTTTCGTAAAACTGCTACTTCATTCTTGAAAGCTTGAAGCTGTGCAGGAGTAGGGTCCTTGACATTTAATGTTTTTACTGCAACGGGTCCATGCCAGTGGCCTTTATAAACTGTTCCAAATGAACCAGATCCAATTCTAGGTCCAACAAGAATTTCATCAGCAGGAATTTCCCAGTCTTCTATTGATTCTCTAGGAGCATCCTTGTGTATTTTTATTTTATTTGCACTTTCATCCGCACTTCTTGCTCTAGGTCTCCAAGGCCTAAGTGCATTAGTAGGTGATGCTTGGGCACTCTGGCTATGTGAGAGTCTATTACCTGCTGTAGGACCAGGCACTGTACTACCCAAATTAACAAACTCTTCTAATGATGTAACATCTCCCCCAATTGGATTGACAAGATTACAGCATACATTTGGAGCAGAACTAGACCTTTCTCCATGTCCTAGAGCTCGTGGATGCCTTCTTGATGAGTTCCTTGCCATACCATAACCAGAAGGCATCTGCAAAATACCAGCTGATGTTTCTGCATTTTGGGCTAATAGCATCTGATAGTAAGTATCTTGCATACGTACTTGCTGACACAAAGCTGGAACACCAGCCGCACATCTTTGATGAAACCGATAACCACATGTACGACAATAAAATCCTTGAAATAATAACCTCCTACAACACTCACAAAAAGCCAATGAAAAAAATGTTTTCCTAACAAAATTATGTGATATGCTAGTAGTTACTGGAAATTTGTCTAAAATTTCTACTCTGATTTCTTCACAATCAATAGTAGAAATGTCTGAATCCCACGGGATTTGTCCACCACTCATAAAACTATAAACCACGCACATTTCTGGAGTTAAATTACGCAGCTTCATTGCTTTCGATAATGCTTCACGAAGGCTTTGGCCTTGTCTTACTTGAACACTAGTACGTTGCTGATTTGGTAAATGAGCTCGAACCACTGACTTTAAATGTGTTAGAACAGGTTTGTAAGGTTGGTCAATATATATACTGTGATCACTATCAATTAATGTATCTTGAGGACTAGACCTTGCATTACTAATTTCTTCAATCAGTTGTTGTTCTTTTACCTCAAAATCATGCAGTTTACTAGTAAGTTCTTGATATTCTGTTAAATACATAGAAGGAGGGTGCTGGAAGCCAGCAAACTTTGCATTCAGGGCATCAATGTTTTCTCTGGTTAAATGTATCACACTTTGAATGTTTCTAAGTTCATCTTGTACAGAGTCAATTTCTTCATAATCGGACGACATGATAGCTTTTTAAAGTGAACAAACACACAAACTTTAAAATATATCACTAACTCACGATCTAAGAAAATAACCTATCATAAATCGAAAAAATAGGTTGGTAATGTTGAGGTTGAGACTGACTTGACAGCACAGTGGCTGTCTGCTACTATCTCGGCAATATCAGATTACTTCAATATTCAAGGAGTATGCTAAATATTTACTCCTAGACTTTTATTATTCATTCAATGCTCTCGGCAATGACAAATTCCTAATAATAGACAAAAATATTCTATTAGAATATTTACTAAATTATAACAAAAAATATGGGACTACACATTGTATATATATTGACAATATACTCTAATACTTCTTTTAAGTTTAGAGTATTTAAATATATATTTAAACTCAAATAAGAGCATTTATATTTTCTAATGGTAAAATATTTATAGAACTAAATAATAATACAACGATAAAACTTCTTTGTTAAAATTGTAATATGTCGTAACTAAAATAAAGAAGAAGATTTCATTAATGATATATTTTAATAGTTACTAAACGAAAATATGACTTTATTCAAATATGTTATTCCGAAGACACAACAGCCACATATTATGGAATCAACATCTATTAGCTACGAGTAATAGAATTTGTCCATAGATTAATCAGTCATTCTCCTAAAGCCTATAATTGGAGAGATTATTATTAATTTATTACTTGATTAGGTGGGCTATAGGAGGTTTTAACATTGGAAATGATACATCAATAAAAAACGAAAAGAAGACTTATTAAGTCTCGATATTGTCTTTTACTTTCTGATACTATACATAGTATGAACAAAGTTATGCGTTAGTTTTAAAAAAATCGATTACGAATTTGATGCGGAAATGTCAATTTTTTAAACACCTTAGCTTAAAAAAAGGAAGTTTTTTGAACGATGTCTAACGTTTGTGCAGAACTCCACAGTTCTAAAGAAATAACAAATTTCACTAAATTTGGTTTATGAACATACTAATTTTAGTCAAAAATCACAAACTATTTGTATTTTGTCATACTATTTCTTTTCATGTAAATCAGAAACACTTTAAATGAATACAAACTAGTTAAAATTTTCTACTTTCTTATTTTTCCGTGCCGTCGTAATTCCTGTCCTCTTGGCATTAGACAGCCTGATCAATGAGTCACAGTAAAATTCTGAGCCTAATCACATACCGTGGGAAATTTTAGCTAGGAGCCGGAAACCTAAAATTTGACTAAAAATTGTGCTCTATTGTGAATTGTATTGTAGTCATAGGGATGGGACAAACTGTTATTTTCCAGTAATATGTTCCGACGTTAGGGTTTAGGACATTGATTGTCTGATTAGGAAATGCCTAGGAGTTAAAACTTCCAAATCGTTGGGATCTGCAGATAGTGCAGTTAAGATTCATGAATTCAATATTCCTTCGATTTTGATAATAATAAAACGTTTGGAATGGTCTTTCACATGCAGAAATTTTTTAAAAAACTCAAAATTTTCCAAAATATAGACAAACGTTTTGTATTGTTTGTTCCATAGAAATTAGGTAACAATTCTCAATTTATTTTTACACTTTTTTAATGGGTGCTATAAATTTTAATTAATATTTTCCTTGACCATAAAAGTTCGAAGTTATATCGTACGTATGAAAAACAATAATTATTGACATAAAATCTGTATGTTTAAAACTATTGCTTGCATAGATATAATTTTGTTTTGAGGGTTTGTTTTCTTTAAAAATATATAAATTTTATACATCGTGTCCAAACTGTGAAATTAAAACAATTAAATCGACATCTTGGCCTACAACTATAGTCAAATTACTATCAATTTTAACCTAATTTATTGACGTCCTAACTATAATTAATTATATTTGCGTCTTCTTAAGCAATTTTATGTCTAAATCCTGCTTTGTTTAATTTCGGAACCAACATATTAATTATTAGAATTTTACTTTATCATTGCTCAAGAAATCATTTGGTTTAGTAATTTTAGTTTTTGAGACAATACGAATTTTTCGTATTGTCAAAATGTAATAATTTTCCCACAAAATAAATCAACTATTTGGTTAGGTTGTTAGCTTTTTTGGGGCCTTTAAACTCAAAATATTTAGATAAGGAGTATATACTCTTTTACTTCCCAACGCTGCTTTTTCAATGAAGATAAGACCTTCCGCTGAAGTAATAAGGCCCTTAAAAGGGCTTCCTATGGCTTAATTAATCGCTGTTTGGCAAAAACTACAGAGGCTAAAGTATCCATCTTTAGAACATAAATTGGGTATGAAAAGATCTACGTTTTCAGTTAGTAAGAAAGATTTACAAATACATAAAAAATGTACAAACATTATAAACAATAGTTTTTCGTGTTTTGGTTAAAATATCAAAATTAATAAATAGTGGAATTGAACTTCATGTAATTCATTTTGTAAGGTTTTCAGTTCTCGAAAACATTGTCCATAATAGCTATAATGGTTTTAGAGGTAGATTTGGTTCAAAATGCAAAAAAAACTAAGTTTAAAGTGATTTTTTAGTGTTAAAAAAATACACCGATAAAAAATGTAGAATTATAAGCCTATTAGTTACATTTTATACTACGAACACGTTGGGGTTGGTTTGTTCTTCTCTGAATTTTGTTACTAAAACGCCTTTTTTTTCTTCTGTAAATGACCTGGGCTAGTACCTCTAAATTTGAATTATAAACTAACTATTCCAATTTATGGCCAAAATATGTTTACATCAAAATTTGAATAAAATAGGTTGACTCGTTTGGGTCGTAGATAGACGATAGATGATGTTATCATTTATAAAACTACTTTTTTGGACTCAAAGGACCTCGAAAACGTGACACCAGTTTGGAATTGGATCTATCTCATAATTTTCTCTATACCACCCCAAAAGGTTCATCGGAATAATAGTTGTGGCAGTTTTTGGAACTATACTGTTGTTTCGTCTTTTCTTATAACATTTTCCTAGTCTGTACCTGTGTATAACCTGTATTCTGTAGTAATCTGGTAGGCCAAAATGACAATTTGTTTGCTCGTTTGTTATTATTTATGTGTTATAATAATAACATAACCTTTATCAAACAGTTGCAAATACTAATAACAAGTGATAATTATTTTTGCAATAATAACAAATTTTGATTAAAAATCGATTTTATATCGTTGAGTAAAACATTAGTGATTAGTGATTTTAACTTGGTGTATAGAAATGAATAACGTGTGTAAAAATAAAAGAATATCAAAAGGATTTGCTTTCCATTCTTACGATCAAGGGATATCTAAAAACGTTTGTGTTAAATTTACCCTAGTGTCAAAATCAACTATCTGGAATGTAGGGTATGTTTTAATTTTTCCAGCAATTGCAGGTTCAAGTATATTTTATGACTGTGAAAGTGGCATAACCTATCCTTGCAGTATCCTTCAAAACCGAAGTATTTTGTTTTTATTTATACTTTACATTTTCATCTTCGTAGTGACTGTATTACAACTACTTTTTACAATAAAAAAAGAAACTTTGTTAATTACGGTACCAATTGGAATACAGTTTTCATCTACATATACTTATGGGAAAAAAATTGTAACTTTTATACCATGGTGTGCTATAGAAGATATTGTAATAATTGAAGTTATCTCAGGTCAACAGGTTTTGTTTTATTTAGGTTTATTGTTAAATGATAATTATAAAGATGACAATGTAAAAGGTTTATTAGTATTATTTCAGAATACTAGACCAAGATTGACAGTTTTAGAAGAAATGTATAATATTATTCAAAAAATCATATCTCCTCATGTAATATCATAGCTAAAATAACCAAAATTTTGTAAAATAAAGTTTAGTTTACATTGACATATTTTTTATTATTAATGTAAACCACAATCAATTTACTATAATACCAGATTAAAAAAATATTACAATACTAACTGTAATTATGCAATCGATCTTGCCCTGAAAATTAGTTAAAGAAACCATTGAAATCTTTTACTACCTTCCATATTTT
Source organism: Aphrophora alni (assembly GCA_963513935.1). Classification (NCBI taxonomy): domain Eukaryota; kingdom Metazoa; phylum Arthropoda; class Insecta; order Hemiptera; family Aphrophoridae; genus Aphrophora; species Aphrophora alni. Next base: position 46,342,898 of record OY740769.1, read on the forward strand.
GAAAAATATGATAACATATCAGGTATCGTAATACACTTTTAAAGTACCAAAATACATTAGTTTAGTAGAAAATTAGAAATAAAAAGTACGAAATGCACCTCAGGTTATGAATGCCTACGCTAATATTTATGACTTATGACTACATTAGTCAAGTTAGTAAATGTGTGATCATTTGTTTTATTAGATCTGGTTAGATGACTTATATATATTACCTATGTGATGCATGGATAAATGTTTACTGTAACTGCGACTGGTTTTTTAAAAATTATGTTCTTAATAAAATAAGTTTTCACCACAGAGCTAACCTTTTCACTGAAAAATCACGATTTTAAAACGTCAGAATTCAATACATTTATAGGTTAGAGCGTAATAACAATATTTACAATGCTTCAGTATTCTCGTCTCGAACGTTACTAAAGAAGTTGTAATTTAAGATCACAGGTAACATGAAATGCTGTCAATCATCAAAAATATTAATTCCTACCAATATATAAATTTTTAATGTAAAAACAACGCAATTAGTGTCAAGTATTGTCAAATAGTAAACAATGTATGATGGTTGTGAGTTATTGCTATTCCATTTTAGGAATTTTGTTGATTCCAATATAGAAATTTTTTACTTATGTCACAATATAATTAATAAACAAACAGTGTGTAAAAAGCGTCGAAATATAGTGACATTAAATCTTGGACGTTTCGTTGTATAAACAAGGTTAGCTTTAGAAAGCAGAAACTACAACGTTGCAACTGGTTTGGTTCAGTAAAAACTGGTAGTTTTGTTGGGAAATTCAGATTAAATAATATGACACTATTTTGTCTAATATCACTTTTTCTCATTTTAGATTCGCCTCGTCAAGAGTTTCATTCAAACACACCTACGCCTATCCATTCGTATAATTGTTGGTTGGTACTATTTATAAGAGTAATATTTATAAATGATACAATGACCAATTCTGTACAGATAGGGCCTGGTGTAGTTGTTAAAAAACGACAAGGCGTAATTTGGAAAAAGAAATAAAATTGTGGTCGTAGAATAAAGGGCAACTGGGTACTCAGCGGTATCCAAAAACATTCAGGGATGTCGTTTTTGGTACCTGTGAAAAAAAAAAAATAGGAGAACCCTATAATCTCATTAGAAAGTGGGTGAAGCCAGAGTACGACAATTATTACAGACTGCTGGCGTGCATACAACACACTATCGTCATACAATTTCACTCACTCAACAGTCAACCATAGGCACCATTTTGTTGAACCAAACAGCGGAGCTCATACAAATACCGTTGAGCGTGGTTGCAGGGAATTTAGGAACCACATTCCTAAATATGGCGTCAGGAACTATCACTTCCTTGGATACCTTGTTTAAAGAGTATATGCTTAAGAGTAAACAGAAACCAGAATACAGAATGCGGCTGCGAAATTATATAACCCTAAATTTTAAGGTAAGCTTAATTATTTATCTGAATAAACTTAAGAAAGGATATGCCAGGTGGCTATTTATATATTGTCACCTGGCCAAACCTGCTCCTAGTCATAGTAATAATGTAATGCGCTTGTGTGAAATGCAGACGCTATTCCAATTTCTATGAATTTGAAGCATTGCCATTACGCTGTAACATATAAATGCAGTTATTTTGTTGTTTTTAAATCATGATTTTTCAATGAAAAAGTTAGCTCTGCTGTGAAAACTTTTTTTAATATGAATAAATAAGGTAGCCTATGTAGTAATGTAGAACATAATTTAAAAGAAATCGGAAAAAAGAAAAAAAAATGGTTGCAGTTACAGTAAACATTTACCGCTTGGAAGCCAAACATCCAGTGCCTCTTTCTTGCAAGACCCTTACAATCATAGATTATATGACCTGCGGTTTACTTATCCAAGTCATATAGTCTGGACACTGTTTCTCTGTAATGTACTCCTATCCTTTACAAGTGCACCCTCGGACCAATATATTGTGTCCCGTAATAATTAATTAAGTGTTGAAACCCTATTAATGGATGTTCTGGCCAGGCACATGGGTATCTCAGCTTAGGTCCTACAAAATCAGATACAGATCCCAGTTTGGCCAATCTATCAGCCTCTTCATTTTCCCCAACACCCGTGTTCCCCCGTGGTACCCAGTGCAAAGTTACCCAGTTTTTTCAGCATTCCTAGACTAATTTAGATTATACAATAATAGTGCCTGTAAGTGCTTTGATCGTTGCCTGATTGTCAGTGTAGATAAGAATACGTGTTTTCTTATATACCCACTTCAAATTCTTCTGAACATAACTAGACCTACTACAGTTTAACACATTCACTGCGGTAAAAATGACCATTAGGGTTGGATTATACTAAAAAATTTTTTTATCACCAAACCTTACCTTTCTAATGTAGAAGTTCAGTTTTAGGGTTTAAAACTCGATTCCAGCTCGACTTCCTTCAAATCCAGGACTTTGAAGTCATGCCCCGCCGGCGTCCTGGCCGCATCATACCACGTCCGCCATTGCCCGTCACTGAAGTCTTGGCAGCGCCCCGCCACGGTCAGTTTCAATGAGTCTGCTGCGCCGCACTATACGTTTATGTTTGATGATCGATTGACTGATCATCTAAGTTTCACATGACTATTATACATATTTCACATATTTACAAATATATACACTCCTCCCTCCACCCGTGAGTTCACGTCTTACAAATAGTCGTGATATTTTTCAAAACACGCACCGAGGCAAAGCCCTGGTTTATCAGGACATGTTCCGCAAAAGTTTGTCGTTTTTGTTGATTTTCCCTCTTTTCGGCAGACTCGGCAGTTTTTCCTAATGGTCCTGTTCCTGTGGTCACGTTCAGTAAATTTCTCCAATTTGTGAACCTCGTTTCTTTTTTTCTTCTGAGCGGGACTTTCAATAGTTACAGTTATAGGAGGTGGCAAGATGGCTTTGATTACATCGATTCTAAAATCATAAAAAGACATTTTCCTCGTGTACATGTTGTACAAAGTATGTGAATTCAGCAACAACATTTGCAGAATATGTATGAAGATTTTCTTATACCATCTAAGCGTTTTTCGCTCACATGGATAATACGAGAGCATTTGATCTGCTCTAACGATTCCGCTCATATGTGCGTTATATTTTATTATCGGAAGAGGTTTTTTCTTTAGGTTGCCTCTTTTGTCAGTGAAGTCAACCATAACATTCTCATACTCACTGGAAATATAGTGGACAATACGCTTGTCTTTCCACTTCCCAATCATGACGCTATCACCATACATAGCAACCGTCTCGCCTTTTTTCAAGTTGGCATTTTTCACTTCAGCTGGAATAAATTTCCGATCACATCTGAGAGTCCCGGTGCAATAGGTCTTGCGAGACAACAGTTTTGCAGCTAAGGTGAAGCTATTATAAAAATTATCCATATACACCGCATGGCCCACGTCAAGTTTATCCCGTAAAAGTTTCATTACTACTTTTTCTGTGTGACCTGTACCTCCGACATCTTTGTCAGCTTTTCCGGCATAAATTAGAAACTTCAAAATTAATCCTTGGTGCTCAGTCAATGAGTATAATTTGACACCATATTTATGGCGTTTGCCTTTTATATATTGTTTGAAGTGCAGTCTTCCGCGCCACAGGACCATGGCCTCATCCAGTGAGAGCTCCTTTTGAGGGTAATATATTGCAAGCATTTTGTTGTTGAAATAATCAACAGCTTTCTGAATTTTCGACAGAGATACGTCAGAGTTGTCTTTATTAGGCGTAGAAAAATGCAGACAGCGGAGTATTGACAAAAATCTATCTCTAGACATGTACGAATTGAAACACTTCAAATTAAATATATAGTCAGTTTTCCAATAGTCTTGGAGTCGATTCAGACGTATTGTGCCTGTGTGTAGGACAAGGGCCAAAAAGATTCTAAGTTCAGGAACGGTCAAGGGTTTCCAACTATTTATCCTTGACTTTGGCATTAATGATGGCTGAAAGAATATTTCTGTAGCATTTTCGTTCGTATCTATACAGATCTCCTCCAGAAAGATAACATCAACTAGGAGATTGAAAAAATCAATTGGAGATCCTTCACCTGGTATAGGCACTAACAGAGTGTCCGTTCGTACAAACTCAATCGGTCGCATACCAGCTGATGCCTGTATTGTCCATTGCGGACATGTTCTTCCAACATCAGGATCATCCTCACTCTCATAACAGTCTTCAGAATTTTCAGATTCACTGTCAGTGTCATCCATAACTCTTTGTATTGGATCGTCAACGTCCTCTTCACCATCAATGTGTTCAAAATCAATGTCCGGAGCAGATGAGGGTCCAGGAACTGAACTCGCCATTTTCAAGAATAAATCAATGTTATTGAAAGTAAAATAATTTAAAAACACAAAACAAATATCAATTGAAAGTAAAATAACTAAAAAACACAAAATAAATATCAATAAAGTCACCGACCGCGAACCCTGTAAGCGCGACATAATCGGTCACCACAAACGAACGCCGAGCCCACGATACACAAACGATGAAGTCGTAAACAAACACAAGGGATATTGAAAGTAAAATAACTAAAAAACACAAAATAAATATCAATAAAACACACTCGTCACCAGCCGCGAACTCTGTAAGCCCGACGTAAAGGTATCAGTCACCACAAACGAACGCCAAGACTCCGAAACACAAACGAAGCAAGTTGTAAACTAACACAAAGGATAACCTTAAAATGCGCGCAAACTCGACCCTTCTATCACAAATGGCTGAGCCACACTGAGCAATAGAAAACATTGGTTCTGTCTGCCCCGCCAGTGTCGCGGCAGTCGGGCACGCACGGCAGGCCCGCCCCGCCGGCGTCCCAGCCGCACTCAATGTGTTAAAGAAGTGTTCACTCCTCTGTTCATGTATAAATACCATTATGTAGTTTTAGACAAATTATAATTTATTTTTCTATTAATTATTATATTTTTGATGTTTATAAACAAATTTTGGCCTAAACTTACATTGATGGTCATTACCTCTTTCTGAAAAAAAACTGTGATAAACTACCCAAGGGAATCAAAAACTTCAGTGCCTTTCTTTATCTTGGAACAATCAGTTTACCACACCAGATCCCCTTAATTATCTAACACATGATCCTCCTCCCCCTAGGTCAGTTCGACTTTTCGAAAAAGAGTATATAGTTTCTATCTTATTGATGTCCATCCAGGATCAAGTGGATGATTGTTGCTGTAATTATGGCATATCTCAAGATTGAGGTTCTTCAGAAACCACTAGATTCTAACCTATACACTGACTTCCACGCTTGTCATGATAAATAAATCAATGGGTGGAAGCCTTAGCATGATCTCCATTGTTGCGGTTGCAGTTGGTAATACAGACAGAACTTTGGTCAGAGTTGTTTGGCATTTCTCTGCTCAGTTTTAATCCACCATACCACAGTTCCATAATACATCCCAATGCAGATATATTTCATCATAGCTGGTCTTGATCGGTAAGTTTTCCCCACAAATTTTCTTACTGGCATAATGGATTTTTCTATATTATGCCATAAGTGTGAATTCCATTTTAATTTGGTGTCACATGCCAATCCTAGATATGTAACTTCATATGCACTAGGAAGGGTCTCATACAACTCAGATTTGAGGTAATCATCTTGTAAATAGAATCAGCCTCCTGTTACTCTACCATAACATTTGGTTGCATTAAACAGATTTGTAACTTGTCTTTTTGATAGGAAAGTGATTGAGGTCACTATTTAGTATTCCCTCAGTCACCCTCCTTATAAGAGAACAATTTTATAAAAATACTCCACATCTGCCAACTCAAAGTGTATTAACAATTAATTGATCTCTCAATCATCTTTAGGTTAATTGAGGCTCTCTTCCTGTTCTCCCTATCTAGTGTTCCTAGTATCCAGTATCAACTTATCCATTTTCTACTCGTAGTTCAATGACAATGTGGCAGTGATCTGACATAGACAGCTCACCCGACACATACCACGTGAAAAATAAATTTATGCTATTAGTTCCAAGTGTATACTGCTAGCTTTTGTAACGAAAATAGGTATATTCCCTTTATTAAAAATTTAGATGCTATAATATAAGAAATAGAAGACTCATCTCTTTTGTTCGTGTTACTGTTCCTCCATACTGTACATTAACATCTGCTTCCACCAGGAATTCAACATTCCCATGGATGCAGTGCACCACCACTTTGCTAAAATTGATGGGTAGAGGGTTTTCGAATGAGTTGTGTAGGAAATATGTGCAAGTTACTATCAGCATCCTGCATCTTGAGCCCACACGTATTCAGTGTTAAATATTATGGTGTCCCTGGAACAACTATGCAGGTTCTAGGATTATTGGTGGTTCTGTCTATAGACTAACTTATCTCCACCTACAAACAGCCCTGTGATCCTGCTACTAGTCACTCGTGGTTCTTGTATTAGGGTGATATCGGCTCGTTCCTGCTCAAGGAGTCTTTGTAAGACAGTGGTTGCCGAGTTAATGTGATAAAGGTTGACTTGAACTGCTCTCATCCTTCCTTGGAGTGAAGATGAATCTGAAATTACTTTCTGAAAGATTCACCCTATAGCCCACTGCTTGAAGTGCCTTTAGTGAAGTTTCGTAAATCACCATCACTAGATATTCTAGCCTAGCTTCTTATCGATGAGTAACCACCCTTGCGTAGTTAGCTCCTTGTTCTGGGTTTTCGTCATCCGCAGTACTTGATCTGATGGAAGTTATCCTAATGGGTTTGGTACCCAAACCAACAACTTTGTTATCCTGAGCACAACCCTGAACAAGTTCTCTTCCACAATGATGTGAGGGACCATGGTCTTCCAGCCACTTCTAGACCGCCTTATCCACTTATGTGATCAGGAAAGCTCCTTTCTGTAAGTAGAAGTTATGACATTTAGATGCAGTGTCCTTCTCTTCACTTCACCCACAATCATCACTTGCATTGCATCTGCTTGATCTTGAGTTAATAATATCTCTGAAATGTTCAATGCTACTAAAGTCATCTTGAACGCTTTCAGGCTATTCGATCTTACTGTTCATTTCTTGTCCATCCGTGCCATAATAGCAAGGGGTTTTACTATCCTCTGATATTGGTGTACTCCAATTAAATTTCATTATGTTTGAGTGTCTCCCAGGCTTTCCCCTACAAGATTTGTATGGTTCTTCACAAAGGTTTGATCTCTGTGTAGTCATCTCTTTTTGGGTTTTATTGGAAGCCCCTTTGTCACTATCTATTTTCTTCTTATTTTTTGCTTTTGTAAGATACTTCCTATTGATAATGAGATGTTCAACCTCAACTCTCACTTTTTCAATCACAGGTATAGTCGGTCTTCCAAGAGTCCCTCGTTCTGAGTGCAAAGATTAGAAAATCGGTTCCATGGGGTTAGAAAACGCCTAATTTCCTCCATCTCTAGTTTGTTTTCATTCCAAATGTTGTTTTGCAAGTTCCCCAAAATCGGCTTTGTTCAACTATTTATTGCTATCCATTAAAATCCCACATGTAGCTAGGAAAATAAACAGTCCACCCTGTGTGTTCAGCTTGGGATAAATATTGTTTTATACTTTTGCTGCTTTGTTGCTATATACCAAAAAGTTATATGTATGCGTTGCCCACCTTGAACAGTATGAAGCAAGTCCGCATTTGATCCTGCACACATATTCCTTCACATCACCAAACTTTCGAAAGAGTGGTTATACAAGGTACATTCTCTCACGGAGCTAGAAGTAGGATCTTCTTGATGGAATTGATAACTGAATTTTAATGTATGTAATATATTTACAATCTAACCTGTTGGAGTTGTCAACCTCCATAAAAAAAAAAAAAAAAAATCCTTTACCATCGTCTACAAGAAATAAATATCTACTCAATATAATTGATTAATACACTAGTTTTTCTTTTGCCTATCCATGCCTGGACTTAACATAAACTACTGTAATAGAAAAATTTTGTGACCTATTTACTATGTTCGGAATGTCGTAAGTCTATATGTCCACACAGACAGGGGAACATCTTTTATATCTGAAGATTAAAACCTTCCTTCATTAGAGCAGATTAACGCCTTAAAATACCTCAAGCCAATGTACAGATGGAGTGAACAAATGGCGAGCTCAGATCCATCTGTACATTGACTTGAGTATTTTAAGGTGTTATTCCGCTTGAATGAAGGAAGGTTTTAATCTTAGACATAAAAGATGTTCCCCTGTCTGTGTGGACATATTATAGACTTATGACATTCCGAACAATTTTTATAACTTTGAAAAGCAGAAATCTGTTGATAATTAATTGGGATTAAGCATTGAAAGACTTTCTACATTCCATGAGATTTTTGAGTAAATTGAACTAAAATAGTAGTGAATTTACAGAATTTTAATATTTGAAACTATGCAAATTATTTTACTATGTTCATGCAAATAGTGTAAATACCACTTTTAATTTTGTGTAAACAACAAAAATGTAAGAATTTATGACATAGTATTAGAGTTATTTATTAGCGCTCTTTCAAACAGTACTTTTTTAAATAAACTAAAACCCTTTTTATATATTTTTGAGTGTTGGTCCAGTTTAAATAATTTAAAAAGTCTGTGTTATTACAAAATTCGGAAAAACAAAGACAATTGCTAATGTTTTTTTATGAATTTCTACTAATAAACCGACTTGCCGTTTTAATATTGTTATGACTAACGAATAAAATAGGCAACTAATATGATAGGTAACCAAATTTCATTAATATTTAGGTCAGGATCAGTTAAGATATTTTATGATCATAGGTTAGCAATGATTGTCACATGTGAGATAGTTATTTCCCAAACAGGAAATTAACTTTGGAAATTATTTTAATTATGTAAATTACTTATAAATAAACAAATTTAAGGCTAGAAAAGCTTTAGCAAAAGTCATTATGAAGTTTTCAAAGTTGCAGTGTCTAAAGATTGTTAAATATTTAAATATCTCACACCCATAACAAATAATAATACGAATATTCAAGAAATATTTGGCGAGTAGGAGAGGTTAGGTTCATGTTTTAAAAATTCAATATTAATAGATTCGGTAATTGTTTACAAGGAAAGTCATGGCTTTTTATGTGCAATTTATTTTAACATGCTCTACATACCTTATTTCTCAATACAGTAATAAAATAAGTTTTCAGCACAGAACTAAATTTTTCAAGGGAATAAACTTATTTTCAACTTTTCTAGGTTAAAGTCCATTAAGTGAGTTATGCATTAAAATATGTATACACGCGAAATTTTACCTTATAAAGGTAAGGTGGCTATATACATATATGTAGCCACCTTACTCAACCTACGTGTAAATTTGTAAAAAAAAAGAGAAATTGTGCGGTATTTACCAAGCAGTCACCCATCCAAGTACTAACCGCGCTCGATGTTGCTTGACTTCAGTGACAACTGCATTGAATTTTGTAGTTTTGAAATTGCGATTTTCCGGTGAAAAAATTAGCTCCTCGTGAAAACTTATTTTATTATTAACAAATAAGGTATGTAGAACATGTTTTAAAAAAATTGCAAGAAAGCTGTGACTTTCTTTGTAAACAATTAGGTACCGAATCTATTAATATTGAATTTAAAACATGAACCTAACCTCTCCTACTCGCCAAATATTGCTTGAATATCTGTGTTATTGTTAAATAATATTAAAAACAAGTTTACACAAAATTGAATTGGGTGGGTGGAGAGGGGAGCAACGATTTGTTAGAGAAATGAATAAAACATTATTTTTTATGAACTATTGTTGTCCACATAAAAAACTCCAAAGCTCCTTAAGGGTTACTTGAAGTGAGTATGGGTGTGGCAATCCCATATATCCTAGCTGGATATATATCTTTTTTTCCCCCGAGGAGTTCACATTACCAACTATGTACAGGATTCGCAATTCTAATCCTAGCTGGATATACACCTATTTACATGATTGTAGTCTTGGGTTAGCTCACTTTCGACTATTTCCTATTAAGTCTCTTTGCCTACAAATTCTCTTCTGTCTCTGGCGCTATTGGAATATTCCAGGGCTGGTGGTCTCTGTGCCCTTTTCTTCTTTCTTAAGCCGACGATAACTACGAGGTTTTCACCTTACAAAAATACAAATAAATCTCCAAACTGGAATCGTATTTTCCAATGTAATTTGAATAAAAGTTAATTAATTTTAACAAATTTTATTTAGTTTTTGTGTAAATGGAACTTATTTATTTTGGTTGAAATTAGTTGTTTTCTTGAAAATAATATATACGCTTATATTTTAATCAAAATTATTTTGCCTGCTTCATTTTATTGATGCCCCACCCAATATGTATCTCAATTCTGTAATTCTTCAAAATTCAAAGTTTTAAAATGTATTTATATGATATTATATATAAAAATGCGCAACACTTTTTGTATGTTTTTTTTAAATAGCAATCAATATAACAAAATTCAAATACAATAATTTATAATCATGAACTACGCTGATAGTACAATCGTTAGTTGCATGATGTCGCATTGTCGATATTTCAAGTTTTAATTTGAATTGCTTATCTTCAATTGTGTAAGTAAGATAATTATTATTAAAAGCACAGGACGTGTAAAGAAGCAGGGCTGAATAACTTGTGTGAAACGTTTATCTTTTATTTATCTACAAGCTTGTACCAATCACATTTTCATAATACCAGGACATGTTAGATAACAGTTCTCATTTAGTTAATCTATGCAGTGTTTCACTAAGTGAATCATTCTGATTCTGAGCTAAGAACTTTATATTCATTCTGCTCCCAGTATTTACAGTGTACCTCAACAAAACGTCGGAAAGATCCTTTTGAAAGGTTAGTTATAGTTGAGTATATAAAAAAATATTATAATATTGTTATAATAAATATTTTTAAACAGTATTAGCAACATTTTCAATTTAGTAAAGGTCTTGAAAACGACAGGATAGTGTTGTTATAGCGTGTTTACAACGAACGTGAACTTTGACACAAAGTTACATTTCAATAGTGTATAATTGATTACTCCTAATAATTTTTAACCTTTTATTTGTCCAGAATATGTATTGTATGGGATTGACCAGTCTCGATATAAACCCAATTGACGCTTGACTGTGTGCCATTATTATAAACAATAACACTGTTTGCATACCAAAGAATTTAAAAAAAATTGTTCGAAAAAGGTTTTCTTTAAATAATTTGGCCAAAAGTTAAAACTTTGTATTCTAGTCCTTTTAAAAAAAAACGTATTTCCGAGATATAGATATTTGAAACAAAATTTAAAGAAAGAGGAGAAGAAATCCAAGTTGTCATAAAATCGGAAAACATTTAGAATGTTGGAAAATTAAAATATAAGACTACTTCCTCGATGACTTTTTTCTTCTTTTTTTTTCTCTCGAAAAAATGGATATTTAAATAATAATAATAATAATTAAATAAAAGTACAATGAACATGGATATATATACACACATTGATCAGCATTTAAGTATGGATAATATTTATTTTTCAGAGAAAACCCCAAGGGAAATGAGTGTTTTTTTCAAAACATCTTGAGTAAAGATATCATATTCATTTTTCCAGATTAAGAAAGGGGAAAAAAAATTTGTTTGGAATTATAAAATTTTGACCAATTTTAAAGGGTTTTACAGAAAAGGTTGGAAAAAAATCTGTTTTTTGAAAAGTCAATAAATAGTCTTTGTATTTTAATTTTTCACCTTCCTGAATTATTTTTACAGATTTTTTGACGACATTTTGATTTCTCTTTTTGGATTTTTTTTTCCAAAATCTTAGAAAGTACCTGTTGTTTTCTCGAAAAAATAACAGAGTGGAAAGTTCTTCTTTATTGGCCTTTTCTGGATCTTTTTTTAATCATTATTTGGTATAGAAACCAATTTTATTGTTTATAACAAAGAACATTCAAACATCGAATAATTTTTGTCTAGAGTTATTACGAAGCGATTCCCCTGTTTATATTTTCATTTCATTCGCTTCTGGAGATTTTCGAAGTTATTTTCTAATTTGACTGGACTAATACAGAGTGATTCTTATATCTCCGGACTCAAGTGAAAATTTACCTCAATATAGAAATTGTAAATTTTATGTTATTTAACGCAATATTTGTTGTATACATTTTGTACCTTTACAGAAGATGTTTAAATTGTTTACCATTTTATATTAGAAATCTACTCGACTATATATGTTTGCAGATAGGAATGTGAATCAGTACATTAAGTGGGATACCCCAGCATTGGTTATACTGTATTGGTTATGTTGTTTTATAAATCTTGCAGCGATCTAGGAATATGCCCTCACAGAAAAAAAGAAGAAATTTGAGGGACACAGATTCGGCGACCGTGGTAGTCACAAATTATTAGAGTTTAATCTATCGTCTAATAACTCACGAGGCAGTCATTGCTTCATTACAGGTGTGACTAGAACAAGTGTGACGGAAGTGGGTAATGACGTCATCACTAAACTTGTTCCCCAAGCCCAAGGATAACCAAACATATTACAACCAACGAAAGTTAGCAATCTTCGTTAGTTTTATAGCTTAAATTAAAAAGAAATACAGTCCGGGGATATAAGAACTACACTGATATAGGAATAAAGTTGTATTACAAATTATCCAATCTTAAACGCAAGACTTGAAAGACAGGAAGGAGCAAACTAATTTTAATACTGCTCCAAAATAATGGTATCGATGTTGTGTAGGGTATACTGTAATGTAAACAATTCTTGATGATAAGACGTTTTTACAACATCTAGAAAATCCTGTAAAACTATAATTAAAACTTGAAAAGATCACCATTGTGCAATTTGTCAAAGACAAGGAAAACAGAAATCTGAATTTTCTCCAATTTCTGGTTTTCAAAAATGTGAAAATTAACTGAAATTGAAAACTACATTACATAAAAAAAATACATATGCATTTATATTTTGGTACTTTTCTGAGTTAAAATTTTTGAACCTGGCTGTAAATTTACTTTTTTTTAACCCCCCCCCCCCCAACCCCAAAGGAGAGCTTGACAATAGCCCTTCAATTTATTACTGTGGTATGACGTTTCTATAGCGTCCATTTGGGGAAGTACGGTAATTCCAAAAAATTGGCTTTCATTTTGTTATATTCGTGAACATTTTAGACTAGAAATCCGAAATGACTATTTTCGGCCATCTGTACGAATGTGGCCATCAAAATCAACAGAGACTTAAAGTTTGGTGTCGGGACGCTCGTGTTTCGTGTAGAAAAATCTACTGAAATTCAAGAAAATTTATTAGAAAATTTCAAAATGTCTGTTGTTTTAAATAGTTTTGTGCGTACGTTTTATTAATAGATCCAACATTTTTCAGATTTTAATTTTGCTAATAGTTCGTACATTTCAACAGTTCCTATTATTTTATAACTTAAAACATCCGACCTTGAACTTCCCACAAAAACAAAAATGGGGGAATGGCGTAGCTCAGTTAGCAGAGCGCGCTTATTTCACTGCAGTTCAGACTAGTGAACAACTAATAATGGTTACGCAAATTCGGGCAAGTTGATGTTGTGTTTTTTACTGTGTTACCTATTCTCCCCAGTCTTTATTAGTCTAACGGGCATAAAAAAAAAAAAAAAAAAAAAAAAATACGAGTTTAGGCGACATCTATGCGAACATAAATTTTTATCGTTTACTGTATATTAGTTTTATATTTAATAACTAAAACAGTAAACTAATATAGATAAACTAATATACAGTAACGATAAAAATTTACGTTCGCATGGATGTCGCCTAAACTCGTATTAGCAATACAAATTTTTTTTTGCCCGTTACCAATTGCAAACGGAAAAAATCCAATCATTACCAATTAATATATTATTATAATATGGATGGTAAATCAAAAGGTACAAATTGTGTAGTTTTAAGCTCCTTTTCAAATAAAGTAATTGAAAAATTATAATTAGTGTATAATTTGTTCGTAAAAGTATGCAATTGGTATCCTTTTTTTTATTGTCATTTTTATAGAAAAAAAACCTCTAGGTTATACCTTCTCATCTTTTTAAAGGTAATGGCGTTAAAAGAAGAAAAGAGCATAAAATAAAAAATCCTAGCCCTCGAATACTCTAATAGCGTCAGGTCGGAAAAGAACAAAAGTTGGTCAAGAGAAAACTAACAGGAAAGATGAAAATGAAGGATCTAACCCAAGACTACAAGAAAAAAAGGCGTGTGTAGGATCAGCTAGATTGGCAAGCCTGTACTAGTTAAAGTGAACTCTCAATTGGTATCGGGCAGTCTTGGTTATACTGCTGTTGAAGAAATTTTAAATACAGTACTTCAAAAACTGATTCATATGAACTATTTCACTAGAAATTTCTCTATGTTTCTTGTAATGTTGAATTACAACTCTAGATGTGAGATTGACGTGAACTTATCTTGTCAGTATTTGGGGGGGGGGGGGGCGGATGTTATTTTGACTTAAAAAAATCGTACCCTTTCTAAAAACATAGAAGTCCCTACTTCTACGTCACTCTATACATGATGTAACTCTAAGTTATATTAATCATATTTTGTAAATGTTGTATTATTTCGAACTCAAGAAGGAAAGGTTCAATAATGTTATCCAGTGACGCATTTGTTTTTGACTGCTATTAGGCTGGAGCAGTTGTCCTGTCTGTCACTCGCACAGCTGAAGCGCACAGTTGCAAGTTCATAGATCACGATTTCCTTCTCTTTCAAGTCAAAATTTCAGCCTTTCCCGCCCTCATCTAAACCAAAAATTCGGCGCCCCCCTACGTTATGCAATAATAATTTTAACTTTATATAATAATGAACATTATATAGGTTAATAGGAACAATTACCATTCTTTACCAACTTATTTCCCATAAGAAACACGTGGGCAAAAACTCGTTAAATTACTCTCTTTTTTCTGCGTATAAGTTGTATAGGGAATTATTTAGTAGAGTTATAATTAATTATGAAGATGTTTCGTGAATGGGTGCGTGAGAAAGTTTTTGTACTGTTTATTTTTTAAATGTTTTCTTTATAAAACTGCTAGTAGTTGTGAATAATCTTGCATTTTAAGTCTCCCCAGTGTTGATATACTACTACTGTACTGCATTTGGCGTTCTAAAAACAACCACAGAATATTGAATTGGAGAATAGAAAGTTACTCATTTCAGGGAAAAAATAATTTAATTAGGAGATTAGGAAAGATTTAAAAAACTATATATACAGGATGGGTGAAAAGTATGAGAACGGCTTACTATCTCGTATATAAGGGAAATTTGAAGGTAGATGTGATTGAGAAACTTACAGTACTCCATTTAAAAATACTGTTTTATTGATTTCAATAATTTTGGTTCGCCATCTTGAATTTAACTTTATTTTTTTAAATGGGAAGCTATATTATTTTAATGTAGAATTTTAAGACAAAATCAATAGCGAAAATGGCACATCCTTATCTTCAACCGTTTATTTACATTTAATGTAAAAATATTGAGTGTGACTACAGTCGGTACTCGGTGAAATTCCATAATAAGGCAAAACAAAAATGAAAAAGCACTTATAATTTCACAAAAAAAAAAAAAAAAAAAAAAAAAAAAAAATTATAAGTGAAATTATAAGTGCTTTTTCATTTTTGTTTTGCCTTAATGTAAAAATATAATAAAGTACATTCAACTTCTTATCTATCAAATTTTAATGTTCAATAAAATTAATAATTATCAAACAATTAAGACATAAGGTATTACATCAATAATAACAATAATAAATCAATAATCAAAACATAAATATCAACCCAATGAGTAGAAAGAAATCATGTTCAGATAAATAAGAAGAAATTATTAGCAATGTTTAATTTTCAGCACATAATTTCAACAATGAAATCAGTTGATATTGTTATCACAATCTATGAATCTGAATTTAATGTTAAGAAATAATTGTCGGTCTGAGTCATAATTTTTATTAAACCGTGAGATTGGGTTGATGAAATTATTAGTGAAATTTTTCATCAAGTGACAACCTTTATTTTTAAAGATAAACTAAAATTAGTGATTTTAATCATTGATTTATTATTATTATTTATTAGTCTTATTATTGATTTATTGATTGTAATTAATAATTTATACAATAGGCCTATTTGTATCATAATAATTAAATAATTAAAATAATAATTAAATCAATAGCTGCTAGTAAAAACGTATAAGCGGAAAAATCAATAAATTAAAAAAATTATAATAATTTATGTTTAATTAACCCTTACAACTCTCATGTTGGCTATCAGCCGACATCTTTTCCCGTTCCGGATCGCATGTCGGCCAACCCCCGACAATGAATAATTCGATATTTTATCTTTAATTTTCGATAGTTTACGATATTTGGATATATCGAAGTTGTTCTATTACACATTGTTCTTTTATTGTGTAACTAAAATAAAAATTATGAAGAAATTACATTGTTTTAATTTTATAAAATTTAAAGTATTATTAGCTCTATTTCAGCTATAATCGTAAAAAAGAAGAAAAATAAAGATCTGAGAGTCTTCAGTGCAATACATTATTATTTGGTTACATTAATGTTGTTCTATACACATGGTTCTTTTATTGTGAAACTATAGTAACTAAATTAAAATTAGGAAGAAAATACATTGTTTTTATTTTATTTTATAAAATTTTAAGTATTAGTTCTATTTCAGCTATAATCGTACAAAAATATGAGATCTGAGGGAGTGTTCAGTGCAATATTAAAGATAGTGTTAAGAGTCAACATTTAAAAGAAGGTCATTTTTCACAAACCACATCATCATTTTATGTAACGACTGCTATTTTAACTGTGATATTTGTAACACAGCTTTGTAAAACAGAAAAATATACTATATGGAACCCTGAAGTATATCATATAATACTACATTTGGATCCCATTTGGATATGAATTTTTTCTTTCTCAAAAAATAATGGATCGATTTTGAAAATATTACTTTATCAATAATAAACACTTTCCGTCTATACCGTAGTATGCCAACTTTTCAAATAAAAGAGAATGATTCACATAATCAAAATCTCACTGCCTTGTGATAGATCACAGAAAATTGCAGCAGTGGCCCATATTCCATTAAAAGCATCCCCTACCTCACTTGTATGAGGACATCCAAAGTGCTCAACTTCTTCCTAAAACCAAACTGTAAAGGATAAAACATCCTGTTAAAATAAAAAAAAAAATCTTAATCTTTGCTCAATTACCTTTACAAAAATGTTTGAAATGTTTGGCAAGACAGATACAGGGTGATAATTAATGATATTAGATTTATCTTAATTCTTAAAAATTTGTGTTATTTCTGCCAATATAATTAAATCAGGAAAAATGCCTGTATCAAAGTTTTATTTATTACAGATGATAGGGGCAGCTATTAAGTTTACAGAAGCTTTTAATATTCCAACTGGAATTTTATCCCACCAGCTGCTCTTTTATTTTTTAAAAAATTAATCATTTTACAGATTTCCACTTCATTTACAACAGCAATATTAATTTTACTATATTCATTTTTTTGAAGCCCTCATTTTTTACTTTAGGTAAATTTAAACTCTAAGGCAATATTTGTAAAATAGCTATTAAACTATTTACTACTAGTAATTTGTGACTAACGTATTTTTTGCATTTTTATCATACATAGTATTTTTACTTGTTTGACAAGTGTTTTGCCTATCTCCCTATTTACAATATTCCAAGAAGTTTTACACATATTATCAGAGTTTTCAATAAATCTACTATTTGTCATTTTCTTAACTCTCGCAACAACCTTCTTATACTTTTTCACATATTCCTTAAAATCAGGATCACTATTTGATTTTGATTCATGTTGTAATATCAATAGTTTCCTTTCACTGAGATTTTTATGTCATTTATTTTGTTACCCATTTTTTTCTAAAATTAAAATTTTTCATTCTATTTATTTTTCTTCTTGTTTTATAATTGGGAAACTGTGGTTAAAAGAAAGTAAACAATTTCCTAAAAAGTTACTGCAATTTTCATTTACATTTTGGGAACTATCAAAAATAAAATCAAATAAACTTTGTAATGTGTTTATCACTAAAATATCTTTTTTTAAAGTTAAACTTGTTTGATAATAATATTTTTTACTTGACTGGTAGATTGATAAACAAATCTGTGGCCAGACAGTCCTAATTCTACATTACCCTTAACATTTATGTTATAATTTTTACTTGTTGCAATGTAAACAATCATTTAGCAAAATTTGAATGTCATATATCCTTATCCAAATGGATTCCCTGAATATTGTAATGAAGAAAATATTCTAAATTTAAGTTATCTTTACTTTTACTCCCTAATTGCTTGCAGCTATTTATACAGCTATATTATGTTCATTAGCTAACATTTTATCTAAACTACATTTTATTTTTTTAATCTACTTAAATCTACATATGCTGAGTATTTCTCATTATCTCTTCTAGAGGTAAAAAACTATCTCTATTTATTTAGGAAAGTAAGTTTAGCAAGACACCCTGTTATATCTACTGTTACAACGCCTTGAGTTTTCTTTATCCAATTCCTCATCGGCCATTTTTAAAAGAAAGTGAGTTTAGTTTTCTCCCTTGATGTTTGTTGATTTGTTTTTTCTGTCTGATTAATTATATTTTTTATCAAATCCACCAACTTTTTACAAACCATATTTTTGCCCCTCACATTTAAATGATTGTTAGTTATGAGATGATGTTTTGTCAAGAAATATTCATTTATAAAATTTATTAAAATATTTTCTGCATTCTTATTTCCCTAAATCATTTATGCTTGAGTGCAGGAACTGATTTGCACATTCAACTAGGTGCTTTTTCAACAAAGTATTTTTTGGCACAGGGATTGTATTTATGACAATATTAGTCTTGTTAGATAAGAGTAGAAGGTCACATCATGGTCCCTCAATGTAATGAGGTTGTACAATTCTTGCCCAAAGCGACATCATTTCCACCTCCAAAAACAATGACAATCATTCACAGTAAAAGTCTCTGCCAGCTTTTCCACCCTTTCTACCATCATCATTAAAGATGCACCTTGATAAACATACCCAACTACCTTATGATTCATAAAAACTTCTAAGAATTTTAGAAACTGTGACTATGGCTATCTCCCATTATTAAATTATTTTCCTTTTTTCCAGTATTCATCAATAATTCTTTTTGAGGAGTTAACTGTTTTCTATTCTTTATATTGATAGGCATTAACACACTTTAAAGGTCTATTTAAAAAGTGATAAATGCCACAAATCCGACTTTAAAAGGTTGAATCTATCTTGAGTAGTAGACGTTTGAAGTTATGAAAGAACAAAACTGGGCAATAAACTTAAACACATACAATCATAACTTATGGCTCAATCATCACTTTTCTTATAAGTTTATATAAAAGACAAATTAGATAAAGAGTTTAGTGTAAAAATGAAATTCCTTAAATGTAGAATGACAAAGTTAAAAGAGAAAGCACAGAACTTTTTTCTTATGTTAATACCTCATAAAGATGTTACAAAAGATGCTCAAAATGCTCTCCAAGTACATTGTGACAATATGCCAGCCTATGGAAAAACCTCTGAATGTGACATTTCGCAGCACTTTAGGTGTAATTTTCCTTGACTTTTACATTATGTGGTTTATTAGGTCTTCAGTGTTAACTGGTTTGGTTTTATAAACATTTTGTTTTAATACACCCCAGGAAAAAAATCTAAAGGATTCATATCCGGCGACCTTGCCGGCCACTTAATAGTGCCCCTACGACTGATCTATTGGTTAGGAAACACTTGGTCTAAGAGTGTGCTAAAGAGTTTGGGTGTATCAGACATACGAAAATTATCGTGTTATTACAATAACCAAGTGTTTGAGTACAACATACAAAAAAGTACGATAATTTTGAAAATATACAAGTGACAACACAGTAACTTGTTTTACACAAAACTATGTAAATTATTGTTCCTTGGCAATGACTACTTGGTCTCATGAATGAACTTTAACCTTCTCCCATACTGTTCGGAAGCAGGTACTTACTGAAAACACAAGGAAAGCCAAATGAAATTAAAAAATAATTAATATTTAAAGAATTAAAGAAGTTGGAAATATCACCAACACTCTTTTTATCAGGGCCTCCTATTTCGCAATGTTAAACCCTTTTATTTGTTGCCACTTTTACGCTCTGAGACAGGAAAAAATATTGTAAGATGTTGGAGAAATAATCAGAAAGAAATATCCAGTTTTGTTATTTCATAACTTCAAATGTCCACTACTCAAGATAGAGTCAAGCATTTAAAGTCAGATTTGCGGCATTTATCTCTTTTTAAATAGACCTTTATTTTGATACCAAACTCGACATATGCTTACATTAAAGATTGTTGACCGACTCCTGGATGGGACATCACCCGAGCATTTAAAATCTGTGAATAGGGCATGAAACTCTTTAAACCACGTACTAAAAGCAAGGTGGGAAGTTCAATTCATCTTAATTACATAGTTTAGCATTTATAAAAACTTTACATACTTTTTCCCACACTATATAAATTGTAAAATATAGGTATGTCTTGTGAGAATGTTTTAAATCTTATATAGAGGTTTTTATTTTAAAACATATTTCATTAACAATCCAAAAATTATGCAAAAATTAAGCTACAGATAAAATAAAAGAACAATATTACTTGGTAGATTTAAAGAATAAATGTTATATCTGTTAATTTTGTTCTAATGGTACATTATAACGAATTGGTACATTATAACTTGTATATATGGGGTGTCCCATATAGAGGTCACTATTTTTGAATGAATATACATTTTCTTTCAAAAAGCCCCAAAGGGAAAAATTGCAAACAGTCAAGTCTGGGGATCTTGGAGGCCAGTCCATGAAGTTGCTGCCATGATCTATCCAATAATGTTGCCAATATATCTATCTAAAATTGCTTTGGCCACATTAGCATAATGAGGAGGAAAAAAAGTCCCTCATCTCTGAGTAAGATGAAGAACTATGTGATCAGTTAATATTGATGCGTATCTATCTCCAGTCATTATCTGATTCAATAAGTCATACAATAAAACACCATCTTTGGTGATGGCAGCCTAAACAGTTACATCCTTTGATTTCAAGTCCTCTTCTTGTAAGATAAGTGGATTTTGTGTGTTATAAAAATTACAATTATGTCTGTTTACAGACCCTTTTCGGTAAAATGTAGCTTCATCTGAGAAAATAATTTCTTCATACTATTCAAAATCTTCATCAAGCTTTTCAATTACCTTTGAACAAAATTTCTTTTGTCTGTCTGGGTCATCTTTCAGCAGTACGTGAATTAAATGTGTTTTATACAATTATTTTTCGGCATACCTTTGAACTGAGGACTTTCATATCCCAGTAACAGAAAATACCATAGATTTTCTGTTAGAAAATCTATGGTATTTCTTTAAAACTGATTCAGTTTCTAGAAGCATAGTTTTCCATTTATGAATTGCTTTTCTTGATGGAGGAATCACATTTGGGTAGGTTCTTTGAAAATATCTTATATCTTTATATTCATTTTAAAAAGCAATAGCTCGAGAGTAACATTTCACTTTTTGCTCAATTGAAAAATTCATTGTTTCAAGGTTAGATAACTACACATATAAACTAATTGAACAAAAATACCAAATTTTTTGATTGTTGAGCATTAAAAAAATAACAGGTGATTGAGGTTCAACAGATGGAAATGCACATTTTAATTGCATTGTATTGTGGGAGGAAGTGGTTCTATCTAGAAGATTAATGTTCTTTTTGTAATTATTAATTTTGATTTGATTGACCATAAAAAAATGAAACTTGATTGTAATTTTTTTTTACATATGTTACATAGCTGTAGAGTGTTGAATATGTCCGACCGGTATATTAATAAACAAATTAACGACTTTTCGTGGGACAACCGGTAAACAATCTGAAATATATTATTGTCCTCACGTTTAAAGGTAACTTATTACCAGAATCAAGTATTAATAACAGGTATAAGTATGTAATAACAGGTATACTTATATTATTTACAGTAATATTATTTACTTTATTATGTATAAATAGGTTTTAATACATTTTAAAATCCAGTACCTTAATACACTTATTTTGTATGTGGTCTAATTATTTAAATTTATTGCATAGATGTTAGTATAATTTACTTTTTTTTTTTTTATTCAGCTAAAATGACAAAACACATTTTGTCATTTTTATCTGCTTTATTGCTGTTACCTGGTCTACTGGAAAGTAAAAAATACAGTTATATTTTACCAAATGGAGGCCAGATTTGGGCATTTCTTGTTGCAGGATCTGATGGATTTGGAAATTATAGGCATCAGGTATTATTGTTATATATCCAGAATAGTTTTAAAAGTATTAAAAATTTGCTCTGAAATTGTGTTTAAATTGAACTTAATGTAATTATGTAAATTCTAACAGACACAGTAGACTAATAAATACTCTATTTATTTAATTACTTTGAGTAAAATTTTGTGATATTTTTTAGCATTGTCAATGCTAAGAATGTCAGAAAATTGAAGTTAAAGTAATTATGTAAATTGTAACAGACATAGTAGAATATTACAATACTGTATTTACTTAATTATTACTTTGAGTATAATTTTGTGATATTTTTAGCATTGCCATTGCTGGGAATGTAATAAAATTGTAGTTAAAGTAATTATGCAAATTTTAACAGACACAATAATTATAATAATGTTTTTATTTATAAAGTTCATCCTATAATAAGCAATCAATTAGAGGAATGTGAGTGACAAATTCGTAGAGTTAGTTATGGAATATATCAGTTATAGTGACATGATTATACAGTCATGTCACAGCATACAATTATCCAGTTATCCACTTCTGTTATCCAAATCTTCAGGATTGATTATAGGCTAGTATTTTCAAGTAAAATATCAGTATTGTTTATTTTTATTATTTATTAACAGACTAACAATAAATACACTCTTTGTAATTTTATTGTGTAATTTATATATTGTAATAATTAATATTTAAATTTGTTGTTAATTTTAATATTTTTAAAATGAAGTTGGGCGCCATTTTGTAATATTTATTACAAAAAATAAAATAAAAATAATGACAAAGAAATACTCTTGAAGAGAGCATAAAACATTTCTTTGGGGTCGCAAATTCTTTAATACAGTGTAGTTTGGAGAATTTCAAATAAAATACAGAATCCAATTTTCTGAAATGTACCACATATTTTATGATAACCTAAAATTATAATTCATTAATATTTTATTCATGATCAATCTTATGGTTGCAACCTAATTTCAAAATAAAATCTCTCATAATTCAAAATGTAATATTTTTATATTACAAAATCTCTTTTACTAAATACTTATTTTTTATTTTTAAAACATCTAATCTAACAAATCAACTCATGAATGTTTTTTATTATTAAAGTTTATAATCATTATTTTCAAATAAAATATTTTTCTCTTGTTAGAAGCCACGTGAAATCTCTGCAAACATACTATCCAAGTTTCATTAATAAACTGTAAGTTCTAGTTACTTTTATGTTTAATTTTTTTATAAAACATAATTTGAGCATGTTATACCAAGCATGCCAATATACACTGAAGATAAATTCTGTATAATACTTAAAACTTTCATTTTATTAAAATTATTTCCTCGTTCAAACCACATGTCGTTTTTCAAACTCACATCCCATCTCTCTAAAAAACAACTTATTCAGTTTTACATCTCACTTCCCAAATAATCACTAGTGTTTACTTTCTCTTTTACTCAAAACAAACTTATTAAGTCACATGATTTTTATTTAATCACAAACTCTTGTCTTTTTTGAAAACATTTTTCTCCTTCCACGGTGCTTTGTCTAATTTGTCATATTTGAAACCATGTCTTCTCTCTCTCTCCAAAAGTATCTGTCTCACTCATTCAAAACTAACTTATTAAGTCACATAATAATTCTTTAAACAGAAACTCTTGTCCTTTTGAAAACATTTTCTTTCTTCCACGGTATGTCTTTGTCAAATTAATTTTATTTGAAACCACATCCTATCTCTCTTAAAGTATATTTCTCACTGGAACAGTTCTGCTTTGCCACTGTCTCTCCCCACCTTTACACACAACACTGATGTCACATTTCTCTTTTAACTAACATTATATACAATTTTATTATTAACATACTTTTAACAAATTTCTCTGACCATTTAGTACTAATTACATTCTTTATTTATTTTATTCAATAACAGAATACATTTCCTGTTCACTGCCTTGAGTCAAACTTATTTTCTATTCAAACCAAGATTACAAAAACGAAATGTACACTATTACAATATTAAAACAGTAGGCTTTCCACTATATATTCAACAAGGTTCTATTCAACAAGCCTGGCTATGAGCTTTTTACTTTCTCACAAATATGTAGTAAGTAAGAATGTTATGTGATCTTCTTAGTCCAATGAAGTAGTTTTAGAAATGATGCCTCTCTTTCGTCTGTGCAATGTTCTACAAGTCCACACATGTAAACTGATAATATTCTTCTTTTTTTTTCTTTCTTTTTTTTTTTTTCATAGCTCAAAATTAAGTGGTCCCTGGTATAAAAAGAATAAACAAAATTCCAATTTTCTCAAAATCGAATCTAAAGATTTTATAACATCAAACATGTGAGATATGATTAGATTTTATTTTTAATGATTGAAAGCTTTAACTAATAAAAATTTAATGAAGTATGTGAAATGCAAGTAAAACACAAAACATACAAAAATAAAATATAGTTCTATTCTTTTAAATAGATAGAATGAAATTAACAAGTATTAACTTAAAACATAAATTGAAATTGAAAATTTCATAATTTCATTATCATAAGAATTAATTATATAAATAAAATTTCAATTATTGACTTTGTCTGACACAAATTAAAATATCATACAGTTATAATATTAGTTTATGTTCATCATCAATATCACACAATAAAATTCTTAGATTATAAAATGAATTAGAAAGTTTTATCAAAATCTCTATAACAGTCTTTGAGATATACCGTTTCAATTAGTTCATTTGAATGTCTAACTTATAATTTACAAACATTAATAATCAATATAGAACAAAAACGAGTTTTATCTTTGGTTGGAGTTGGTACGGGCTTTTCCCAAGTAGATAATGCAAAACAAGAAACAGAATTGAAATAACTAAAATGTCTGGACTACATCCCAAATAATTCATACAAGAAATGAAAAACAATATTATAGTTCAAAGGTGGAATGAATTGAACGTACCATCATGTGGGGTGACTTGAGACATTTTAAATCTTTTAAAGGCTGTAATTCATTTACTGAAAAACTTACAAACTTCTCTGTGGTCATAAATGTTAAGTCTTGAAGGGTAGAATGCAATTCTTGGTTTAAATTTTGATTTTGTTAGTGCTGTTATTAAAAAAGAAAATAGTATATTGTCTCGTTGGGGTGACTTGAGAAACATACTATAATCGTATTAACAGATCATTTTAACAGCACTGGATGTTACTTGGGACACTGGGTTTGTTTTAAAAATAACTGAATAGTCAACATATATATTTGTTACATTCTTTAATTTAATTAATTAAATATTTATTAAAATGCATAACACACAGATCGGAAATGGATGAGCAAAACAATATGTTTAAAATATTACATTAATACATAAAAGTACTTTAATAAGCCTAAATAGAAAATAATGCAGTAGGGTAATTAATTTTAAATTTATTAAGAAATGAAAAAAAATTATAATAAGAGTAATCTCCAATTCCACTGCAAAAGAGTCTCTCGTCTAATAATCTGTGGCTGTAATGTGGAAATGGATTGTTCTCCTTTGATTTTGGCTACATCATCAATATCGGGAAATATGTAAATATTCCGTGCTTTCTGACCTTTTCTCATAAATTTACATAGAAATCCATTTTCTGTCTGTACTTCAATAATTTGCCCAATCAATTTCTTTAATGAATTTTTTTTTTGCTACTTTATAAGAGGACTGTACTAGTAAAAAATCATTGACGCTTAAAGCATTGAGGTCCACTACTTCTTCATCCTTCTCATGTTCATCACCTTCATGTCCACTGGATGTATCAACGGTCAAAAAGTATCAGAATCATCATCTTCTGTATCATCTAAACGTTCTTTCTTTCTTCTGACATTTTAGATGATAAGCTACTCCAGGATCTGCCTCACATTCAATATCCTATGGGACATCTACAACCTCTTCCATGTTTTCATCTTCAGCGTCACTCAAATTGCAGATACTTATACAAATAGCTGAAAGCCTTTTCTTAGGAATGTTTTTTAGTATCCTGTGTTTCTCTATTATACAGATTTAAAAAAAAAAATTCAAATGAATTGTCAATTATTGTGTATGTGTGTGGGATTGGTCAAGATGGTAATTTTGTTTTGTTTGTTATTTGTAATTGTATTATGTAATAATAAATAAAATATATATGAAAAAAAATGTGTGTGTGTGTGTACTGTCTGTGTGTGTGTGCGCGTGCGTGTGTGTGTGTGTATGTGTTAATCAAATAATCTCCCAGGCAAATTAAAATAGTATCAACTAATTTACATATTCAAAATATAATACAAGATGCAATGAAGTTATGACTTAATCTCAATGGAATTCCATTGTCCAATCATTGCACTAGTTGCCTTCGTGGCTGTGTCCTTTGAATGGGAAGAATCTGCAAGATTTTAATTTCAGTTATGTTTTTGGTAATATTTGTGTTGGTTTTCGATTTATAACAAATGATTTGTACATTCTATGGATTTTTACTAACAATTTATTAGACGTAAAATATTTTATTCAACACAATGATAATATTCATTTGTTTCGTTAAGCTTTCCGTTTTCTCGTAATATTGGCAATTCTAAAGTTGTTGCCTAGACTTGTAAAACTTAGGCCTTTCTACCCATGTTTTAAAATTCAGATAATTATTTTGAGTAGCTGTGTTGTGTTTATTTAATAATTTCCCCGGATAGAATGAACAATTTTGATATGGTTAATATAAGTCAAAAATATCGTGAAATAATTTTGTTTTATAATTTTCTGATCGAAAGTCAGGATTTTTATTATAATGATTGAAATGTTGAATTGGAGTTGATCATAACTGCCATTAGGTGCCGTGTATGTCGGTTTTAGACTCAGTGGAATTCTTTGGATGTTTCTTTTGATAGACATTTTTCACAAATAATATGTTAAGTAGGTATTATAATTCAGTGATAACAGTTTGAAAACCATCTTCAGTAATTCATGTA
Organism: Aphrophora alni; assembly: GCA_963513935.1. Lineage (NCBI taxonomy): Eukaryota > Metazoa > Arthropoda > Insecta > Hemiptera > Aphrophoridae > Aphrophora > Aphrophora alni. Next base: position 46,370,114 of record OY740769.1, read on the forward strand.
ATATAATAATCAAACTGTTTATTATAATAATCAAACTGTTTGATTATTATAGTTCATACATCACTGAAGATAGAGCGACATTGTCGTTGAAACACTATTGAGTTAAACATATTATAGTAGAACCCCTCAAACTCGACACAATGTGGACTTTAAGGTTGTCGAGTTTGGGGGTTGTCGAGTTTTAGGGAACATTGGTATTTAATGGTTAGGTTTGCAACAAATACTCAAAACTACTTTAAATAACTGTACATTTATTGATTATAATCAATGATTACACATTTATTGCAAAAAAGTCCCTGCCTGACAACAACAAAAATAGTGTGTTCAATCACACATTAAAATGAAATTTATCGTTGGGTCAAATGAAATTAAAAAAGTATTGGCCTTGTACAAGGCTCAGTGAACTAAAAAGACCTATCCTAATATGCTGTAATAAAATTTACAGTAAAGTCTACAGTAAAAAACAGACAGTCCATTAAATATTTTTAAAGATTAAAACAATTATACATATATATATATATATATATATATATATATATATATGAATTAGAGCAAAGTTAGCATTGTTTGAAAAAACTTTTGATTGATCTTTGTTTTTCATTTTCGACTCGACGTCTGGCAGCTTCATCTCGAAGTCGCCGAAGAAAAAGAATGTCCATACCTGTTAAAGGTAAAGTTAAAGTTAAAGGGTCCAGGTAGACCGGGACAGCTCTAATCCTGTGTTGTCAAAACATACGTATTGTTGTGAACCCAAGCGCCTAACCACCCGGACGCTACTGGTCATTAGCACCGATTCCATTAAATTCTTGGAAATAACACGGTCCAATACAAATGTTATAAATTGAACTGCTGATCGCATATAATTAAAGAGTCGGGTCATTTTTCTCACCTGGTTAAGACCTTTATTACAAAACTTGAATCATAGTTCTACGACGCTCCGTTGAATTGTTATGACAAAAGACTTGCCGCTTACTTTAATGGAATCGGTGCTAATGACCGGTAGCATCTGGGTGGTGAGGCGCTTGGGTTCACAACAATACGAATGTTTTTACAACACATGTTTAGGGCTGTCCCGGTCTACCTGGACACTTTATCTTTAACTTTGGCCTCTACTATACAGTAGGATTAGAAAGTGGCTAGACAAAGGAGCAACCCTCACAGCTGTATAAACAAAAGTGACAAGCCTCAACCTCCCGGCATCTGGCAGGCAAACCTGGCGTAAAACAATGCAGTGAATGACCTTGGAAATCCCACGCTCCTGGTCACTGGCCCTGTCGAGTTTGACGGAATGTCGAGTTTGAGGGGTTCTACTGTACTTGTAAGACATTGTGTTCAGATTTTACTAATTTTTTATCATCTCACAAGCCAAGCTCAATATTTATTTAAATGTTAATATAGACAAAGTATTTTCTCTGTTAGTACAAATAAAGGGGAAAAAATCTGTTTTATCGGGTTCGGTATAAAAGGTCTATATTTATTTATGTAGTATTTGTTTAGTTTATCAGACTTACTCTTCAATCAGTAACAACAATAGAAATTATGAACATTGAATTGAACCAATAAGTTAATCTTTAACCTTTGCCTATGACCCAATCACTTATTAAAACCTACAACTTATTTAAACAAGCAATCAGGGACATTTGGACTTTGAATTAAAGATGGATAAAATTAATAACTTTCAGTTTCTGTTTCTAATACTAATTTTTCCATATTGCCCTTCAACCTATTATCCACTCAGTGTTCACAATTTTTCCTCAAATTTGTAGCAGCATGATTGTATTTAATCTAAATATTTCACCTTCTGTGGTGGTAATATGTAATAAATTCAAAAATCCCTCCACAGTGAATCTAAGTAATAATATTTAAATAAACCAAAAAAAAAAAATATTTTCAGTAGTTTCAAAATTTTAATTCTACTGGTATAGCACAATCTTACTTTGATAATATATATTTATGAAATGTTTCCTTTGTTTATATAAAAGGGAGGGAAATATGTTTTTATTTTTTCAGAACACCTGTATATGAAACACCCTGTCGAGAGCCCAATCATTAGCTTTCCATTGATGTGTTTATCACCTTCCTACACCAACTAAAAGCAGAGATTTTGGAATATATGGGGGACCTTTGCCCAACTCTGAATATAAAGAGGAGAGTTTTGCAAGTTATACAAATGTATAGTTTTGAGTTTATCTAAACATTATTTTTATTAAATGCTTTGCCTTCTGTCTATCATTCGCGATTATTCAGAAACCATTTGACCGATTTTGTTTCAACTAAGCACCTAATTATAATCACTGTAACTAAAAATTTAAGTTTTAGCTATAAAAAATCATAAAAATTAAAAAATTTAATAAACTGCTAAAATTATTTTGATAAATATTGTTCAATTGTACTCCCCAAGATACTATAAGAAAATGTATTGGTCCTCCTGTTTAAAAAATTACAGTTCTGGAGTTAACGATAAAAATGAGAAACCTGTTTGGAGTTATAGAAAAGCCCTCCAAAATTTCTTAAAATTGGCACTTCCGATTTCAATAAAGTTGGGTAGCATATTAAAAAAAGAATATGTTTGATTGAATATCCAAAAAACTCGAACATGAATCAGAAGATTAAAATATTTTTTTAAATATAAATAGCTATGAAGTTCAAAATGACCTTTGAGAAGCAAATTACATTGATTATCAAAAATTTATTTAGACATAGACAAAATCATGTATAAAATAATGGTGACATGATCTTAGCACTGGAGAATTGATTTTGTATAAATGTGAGGTAGACCTACTTTACCAAAGTATTAAAGTACCTATATGTTTAATTAAGAAAATTATTGCAATAATCGTGCATCGTTTATTTTCTTCTTCAATAAGCTTCTTCTTTATGATACATATAAATATTTTACTATCTCTGCTACAGTATTGTATGAAGTAAATGAAATAGTCGAGAGTGGTTTTAGTTATTCTTTATAAATACATCAATGAAATGAATGTTACAGTTTGGCATATGCATTTCAACTCCAACTCTGTAATTTGTATTGTACGTTGTTTATTTTTAGATCCTTTTTTCTGTTTAAGGCTGATGTGTGCCATGCTTACCAAGTATTGCACCAGAATGGAATTCCCGATTCTAACATCATTGTTATGATGACCGATGACATAGCATATAATGCGGAGTAAGTATAAAAGCTATATACATTGTACCATTATTCAAATTTCTATAGTAAATTTTTTGAAATTTTCAGAATGTTATAAATGTGTTGTTGAAACTAAACTGTTTAATTATTGTATTTTATATTTAATAATAAACATCTTAATAACTACAAAAGGTATTGTAGTTTTTCAAAATAAAAAAATAGGCCTTCTTATAATAATTCCTTTTTATAATCAAAAGTACAGAATAATAAAAAGTAATAATAAGTACAGGTAATATGAAGATATGATTCTAGAATTATTATTGATTTATTTTTCAGTAGAGAAAATCTAGAAAGTTAGTACTAAATTTGTTCAGAATGTCAATAGTCATTATTGTTATCAAGTTTTTATCAACATAAACAAAAAATATAAAATGTTTTGTATTTCTGAAATTACTACAATGTATTTCTTATGAGAGAAAAATAGGTAGAGAAAAGTTAGTTCCCTTATCAATGGTTGTCCAAATTATATCTGGGTTTAAAACCAAAATACACATATTTGTCAATTTCATACACTTTTTCACTTTCAAGATACATGTTTGATATTGTTAAATTATGTATTTCATCAATAAGATGCAATGTTTTTTGTTGTGGAGTCTTAAAGTATAACAATATGCTAAAGTAAAGTTATTTTCTTTATAATTAATCAGTTAATTTTCAATTTCAGTAAAAATTATATTTTTACTAATTAAAATATTTACCAAGAGAAATAAAGTAAAATCTTTTTCATTTTTTTTTTAAGAGTTGCAACTAAATAATATTAATATAATTTGATTAAATTCTTTTTCTTTTGAGATCTGAGCAATGATAATAATATTGATAGGATGTGATAGTACAAGATATCTTATATGAATTTCTCTTTTGATGTTTGTTACATGCATTTAATATATTTTATGTTTAATAAATGTTTATGTTAAAATTTCAGCACAAGTGTTATTCATTTCTATCCAGAAATCACTGTATGAGTACACATAGAACAAGAACTTGCGACCCTGAGATAAAATTCATTAAATTCATTTTTTTTTTAATGTTTAAATCTGACGAAAGTCTGGCGCGCCTATAAGATGTTAATAAAATTTCTAGATTAAATAATCAATATTAAATTCATTTTTTATTAAATAAAATAAACTCATGAACTCTTCAAGTTCTCTACTTTTTAAATTATCACAATGTTTTGGTCAATTTTTTAATTTTAATTTTTAATAAATATGTTACTATAATAAAAAGTCATTATATGGTCATTCTATTACAATTAATTAATTGTAGTGTATAGTAAAAAAAAAAAGTAATGGGGTATTACCACACAAGTCAGCATGCTAGACTACACCTTCCTTTAAGGTAGTATGCACCTTAAAATGCAAAAATTTACCAATATTTGAGTCTTTTGCGCTATCACAAATTGAAAATTATGAAGGTGTGTGTTTTTCAACCCTTTTAATAAAGGATTTTCACTATAGCAGTTTAAAATATTATTGGCTGAGTACTGCAAAAAGCTTGTAAAATGACTTGATTTTCGAAATATATATATATATATATATATATATATATATATATATATAAGTACAATGGGCTAGCTGGGGGTTCAATAATTTTTTTTTTAATTTGCATTTTACTTACCTACCCCAGAGGCAAGTTTACTGCAGTTAAGCATTTCGAAAAAAAAAATTTATTTTTTTCAACCCACCCTACTTTAACATTGTTTAGAGCAGTGTTTTTCAACCTTTTTCATGACACGACCCCCCTATTATCAAAAAATATTTCGCGACCCCCGACCCTTTTTTCATGTATATTAAAAATATTTCATCAATTATTCTATCTATACATAACTTTTAGGCATTTGCATTATTAGGATTCGGATATAAATATTAAATTAAGTACATAAAACATATAATTTTAAATCGAATACGTGGCCAATTGATAACTTTTTTTCAATTTCAGCAATCTGGTACCAAGTTCGTAGAACTCGTCCTCCAGGCCGTGGACCTACAGTTGATAACTGTTGATAAACCCCACAATTGATAACTAACAAATAAATACAAACATATTGTTATGTTTATTGAGACTCTCAGCGCCATCTGTTTGTTAGTAGCACAGGTTCCGAGTGTTACCAACAGATGGCGCTGGTAGTCCGCGACATATCCACAAGTTTCGAGACGTTTCGTTATGCTTCAAGATTATTCTCACTAGAACGCGCTGCCCTATAAATAGTGCGGTCGACCGCGGCCACGGCAGTTGAGTGCAAGACAGCAAAGCAAGACTGCGATAAGTGGAAACAATTCGAAAGTAAAACTACGGTGTTATACGAACTTTGTGTAAGGTGCTTTGCAGTTGGAGTGATTGTAGACTTGTAGAGTGATTTGTGAGCGTAAGACACACGCGTTTTACGGTACGTAATTATTTGAGTTGTTATAATGAATAAATTCCTGAAAAGATCATCAGAACTATCAACGTCTATCGGGAGTCGTGGAATTCCGAAAAAACGTCTTTATGAAGACAATTATTTGAAATATGGGTTTACTGTGATTGAGAATAAACTGCAGTGCTTAATTTGCTTTGACATTTTGTCAAGAGAAAGCATGAAGCCATCGAAGTTGGTACGCCACCTAAACACAAAACATCCTAATGAAAAGAATAAACCCGTGGAATTTTTTGAGCAAAAATTAAAAGCTCTTGAACATCAAAAAACTGCTATAGGACAAATGTCCAACCTAATGAAGAAGCATTGCTCGCTAGTTATTGAATAGCTTTTCGTGTGGCTAAAGCAGGAAAACCTCACAGTATTGCCGAAAATTTGATTTTACCAGCAGCTTTAGATATAGCAGAGATCATGTTTGGCAAGGAAGAGGTCAAAAAGCTAAAAAGTATACCTCTGTCTGACAATAACATTCAACGCAGGATAAGCAATATGGCGACTGACGTTCGTGATCAAGTTATACAAAAAGTGAAGAAAAGTTCTTTTATTTCCTTGCAATTTGATGAATCAACATATATCGCGGGTTGTGCGCAGTTTGTAGCTTTTGTGCGTTTTGAATCCAATGAAATATTAACGGAAGAAATACTATTTTGCAAGACACTTCCCAAAAATACTACAGGCCAGTGCTTGCATAACATGTTCCTTGAAGCTACACAAGATATGAATATCGATTGGGCACAAAAATGCGTCGCTATTTGTAGTGACGGAACAAAAGCCATGACTGGGGCGAAGAGTGGATTTATTGCTAGACTGAAAGAACAGATGTCAAACTTTTCTTGGATGCATTGCTTTCTCCATCGCCAAGCTCTTGCATCCAAAACCTTGCCACAAGAATACAGTCAAGTTCTAAATACTATTATTAACATTGTAAATTCTATTAAAGGGAAAGCGTTGCAGACTCGATTGTTTCGAGTCATTTGTGAAGATATGGGGGCACAACACTGCAATTTGCTTTACCATACAGAGGTTAGGTGGTTATCTAAAGGCAAAGTACTAACCAGAGTTATGGAACTTCGCTCTGAACTATTAGTATATTTACAGCAAGCCAAGCCACATTACTCTGAATTTATTTCTGACCCGGAATTCCTTCTGAAATTGGCTTTTATTTCTGACTTATTTCAGCATTTAAATAACTTGAATAAAAGTCTTCAAGGTCGGGATGAAAACGTGATTACAGCAAAAGACAAACTCCATGGCTTTATAAAAAAAATTGAATTGTGGTCATCATCTATAAATCAAAACAACTTTGATTCATTTTCGTCGACACAGTCTTTTATTGAAGAAGTCGGAAGCGAAATAAACATCAACTCATATATATATCTGGTATGAAAATGGTGTTATATAATTTGAAGAAAGAATTGTGTTATTACTTCTCAGTGCAAGAGATATCGGATAACATTGGGCAAAGATGGATCTTAAATCCGTTTTTAAATGCAGCTATAAATGAGGCAAATTTAGCAACTAAGCTCAAAGAGAATCTGCTGGAATTATCTGCCGATGGGATGTTACACTTGGAATTCAAGTCTGAAAATTTGGATACCTTTTGGTTAAAAAGAAAAACAGAATACCCGGAATTAACAACCGAGGCTTTGAAGTGTTTGATTCCATTTTCTACCTCGTACTTGTGCGAGTTGGCTTTTTCATCAATGGCTCAAATAAAAAGTAAACTAAGAAATCGCTTACATTTGGAAGACGATTTAATACTTAAGGTGGCAAAAACGGATCCACGATGGGAGAAATTAATTGAACAAACTCAAGCGCAACCTTCACATTAAGATGGAGTACTGGAAGATTTTATATTTTGTTGATGTGTTTGTGTAAAAATAACATAACGAGTATCATTTTGTTAACTTTTTATTAATTCAGCATTAGTGTGGTGCAAATTTGTGACATGGGGAGTGTGGTCGGTGCTGACAGGACCGATTATCAGAATTTTTTTAATTGATAAAAGTTATTACATTTTTTTTGTCCTTGTTATATAATTATTTGTCTTTTACATAACATTTGCATGTGATAATTTTTGTATATATGTTGTTAGGTATAATTCTGTGTGAAATTTAAAAACACTATTAAAATTTCACTTTTTCTTTACTCAACTGAAACTTAAGACTTATAATACATTTTGAAATAAATAACCATTGGATATCTTATTTATAGTCTATATTTCTGTAAAATTCTGCTATTTAACATAAGCAAGCACAGATGTAGTAATTTTCTATTTAAACACATTTTAAATATTTTTTTGTAATAACCTGTTTTAAACTAGCATTTTTCTGACTTGTGTGATTGATTATATGGAAATTTCGTTAAATATAATAATTTTAACTCTTCTCATGGACTTTTTATTTAACTCTTACAAATCTTATAAAAATAGAAATTCAGTTCTCTCTCTCCCCAGGGGGTCGCGACCCACAGGTTTAGAGGAAAACATTATTTCAAAACAGAAAATTGTGTTCTTGAAACAAGTTACTAAATTAAACACAATAGTTGCTTGGGAAACGTTTTATATTAACAAGTACTGTAATATAACTGTAAATAACGAATTAGGGCCTTTACAAATTTCTATATTAATGTAAAACATAAAATGTATTGTTAGATATAAGATTAGTTCAGAATATTTTATTAGTTAGAAGTTAACTCTTAAGTTATTTAGAATGATGCCAGGCAATATTAGTTAACGTCTTAATATTTGAAAGTAGGTTTAGGCCATGCCCCTTTAGTTTTCTATAAATAGGGGGTTTGGTGAAGTGCTAAGTTAGTTATAGTTTAGTTATTCTAGCTCATATATCACGAGGATGGCAACTTTGTCACTGAAATGCATTTGATTAAGTTAACATAATTTTTGTGAGATCTTGTATTCGAGTTTTATTTTATCTAGTTTTATGTTAGATCTCTCTTTTTTATCTTTCCTGTCATGTTTCTCTTGACCAATTCTTGTTTTCTTTCAACCCTGATGGTATTACACAGCTAGGGTATCTATTTTATGCTCTGTTTTTTGTTCAGACAACGATGACTGAGATTTAATTGAAAAAATATTTTTTAAACTAATTTATACATACAGTAGGACCTCATTAATCCGGACACCGTTAGTCTGCTTAATCCGGACAGCCATTTTTTACCATCTAAGACCTTAAAAATGTTTAATTCAGTTAAATTCTAAAATCAATATAAAAAATATAATTTTTTTTTATCGTTATTGATAATAAAAAGTTAAGCATAAAGACAGAGACATTGTTCTCTGAAAGGATGCTGTATACAAAAATATAATAATCAGACAGTTTTATGGTGGTAGATGGTTACAATTTATTCAAATATCAAATTTTCCATCAGTTAGAATCAGCAGAAAAACAATGTGAACAGCTTTCCCACGTACTTGAAAGATGCGGCTCGCAATAGCCCACCCATTGATGATATAGGGGGGGGGGGGAATCTGCCTTCCTTCACATGTTCCTGGCTGGCCAGCACATCTTTGATCTCCCCCTCTGAATTGTTGAACAATAAATGGATTAAATATTTGTCCATATGTCTATTTATGTAAAAGAGAATTTCTACAAGTGTTGTAATAAAATTTTTAATACGTTTTATGTTCTAAAATATAAAACTTTTAATGGGTTTCATAAGTTTTTTTTTTTAATTATTAAAGAAATTAATGTCAAAGGAAAACAACAAAATATCACTAGTTTCTTCAAACCAGCAAGCATGTCAAGTGCGGTCAATGAAGTTGTGCCTTGATTGCCACGTTCTAATTCTGTTCTGCAATAGTTATTCTGTATTTTGTAGGGCCTAATATTGTATTGGATTATATCTTGTATTTTAAATAACCTTTCTATTTCTTAAATTTCTAATACACGTTCTTTTTACTGAACCAGGTGTTTAACTACATACCTTGGCTCATTTCAAAGGTTATTTTGTTTAATCCGGACTTTCATTAATTTGGACAACCAAGAGCCCCAAATTAGTCTGGATTTATGAGATTCTACTGTATGTATAAAATGAAAAGTTATCAATTAAGTTGTAATTAAGCCCCTAATTTGAATGTCATTTAGAACATTTGAAAAACAGATATGTTCTTGAAGAGATAGATATTAGTTCAGTAGTTCCCGACTTTGCTAATAGTAGAGCAAGAACAGTACACATTCTTATAAATTAAGTTTACGGTTGGTTAACACTTTTACCAAAACCCTAAGCCTCACAACGCTAACCGAAAACCTCGGTCTCTCAGACCTCAATATAATATAACCCATGTTTCCTTCAGTTTTTATTGTTAATTACCTTGTACAGTATGAAAAAATATGGTTATAGAAAGACCAAACCCAATTGAGCCAAAATCTATGTTTATTTCCATATGACAAACTTCATTTTGAAATAAAAATATTAGTTTTAGATGTCCACGTTTTTCAAATGTCCAGTGAAACTGAAACATCACCTGATTATGAAACAGCTTTTTTTGCACATTCCAAGCAAAGTTTTTTACTTCACTCTAGACAGATAGCCTTTGAACAAACTATGCACTTGTAGGCTCTCTTCCTTTTCTTTGCACTTGGGCAGGTAGTGCAAGTTTTCCTCTTCTCCATCCTGTCACTCGGTCCAGCGTCAGCACCGTCTCCTTCTCCCTGGCCTCTACGTTCTTTGGCTGGCACGTAATATCCAAGCACTCTTCTGATGTCTTCTTTCAGGGTTCATTGAAGTCTTGGAAGTGAGAACCTTTTTTGAAAATGGGGTTTGATGAGCTCAAAACTCAACTGTTTTATGAACTCGAATCGTACCAGAAGAGGAAAGTTCTGGTAGCTCATGTACATAATGAACGAATTCACTGAACCAATATTCAGCATTCTGTAAAATATTGCAACTGGCCATCTTCTTGTTCGCCGGCTTGAAGAATATATCGTACACTTCATGTCCATTATGTCAACTCCAAATTATATGGCAACTAGCATTATAATACGCTATTATCTCAGGTTTGCGCTTATTCTCATTTGTTTCAATTGAATGATGCATCGATGAAATAAGGATAACAGCCCGGTTTTTCTTTGGCACATTGCTCAGTAAAGTCATTTTATCTCTAAATCCATACAATGAGGAGTCAACTGGACGTACAGGTTCTTGTAGAAATTCTTCTGGGATAGCCTTCTTGTCTTTTTTTTACAGTGCCGACGTAAGTGAGATTTCTTTTCAGTAACTCATCTACAACTTCAAGTAAGTTGAACCAATTATCTACAGTAACATTTTTCTTACTGTTTACGATCAGTTGACAAAGTTTTACTACAGATTGAGTTGGTATGGCAAGGGTTTTTTCTGTCTCACTCAGTCCCATGGAATCAGAACCCTTTCCGGTGTAGATGTATGCATTCAGAAGATAGGAGGTTTTAGCATCACATAGCCACATGACTTTTATTCTGTATTTCTTAGGTTTTTTGGCATATAAACCCTGAACCTGTATTGTCCACCAAACGGAACTAGCATCTCATCAATTGTTACCTCAGAAGCCACTGATTACGAACGTTTTCAGTTTTCAATGAATTTTCCAAATATCTCAGAAATAGGTGTACCTTTGTCTGTTATTCTTCTTTGGTTACGAGTTCTAGAATCATCGAAGCGTAGACACATTAGAAGTATCTCAAATCGTTTGATGGACATAGTCGCTGAATAAATAGGTCTACTGTAAAGATTGTTTGTGTAAATACAGATGTCATTTTCTCTTGATTTGAAGATAAAACTGATTATGCCAACAATAATCCAAATAGAGCGTTGAGCTCCTCAATGTCAGTGTCTCTGTAGTTGTTTTTCTTAGTTGTAACTGACAAACCAGCTCTTACAGCTTCAAGTTTTATGTTGGTGTTTACCAGGATCATGTTCATAATTATGTCATCAAATAATAGCTGCCATACCTCTTTTTTGCTTGCTTGGTTTCTGAGTGTTCTAGCTCATCTACATAATCCAGGTAAGCCCCTAATGATGTTCCTAGCAAGTGTTCTCACGTTTTGGGGTGGTGGCTTGTTGGTCCATGCGTTAGGAACTACTAGCTCAGTCTTCTTAGTCCTCTCAATGAAAAATATTTTCTCTCTTACAGCTTGATTAGCTTGAATAGGCTCGTTCGAAGTATCCTCTTCTAACAAAACTTCATCTTCTTCCTCAGAACTGTCATCTTCAATATCTTGTCCTTCACGACCTGGTAAAATGAAGTCGGGATCTTCGTCGGAGTCGTCCACTTCATTTTCACTGTTAGCGTCATTGTCAGGGACGTCATTATCCAGTAAATCCCGGATAATATTTTCCAAACTGTGGATCACGAGGGTCCAAACGTCTATGAGGTCGGTTTTGATTACTACCACTCTGATCCTCATCCATGGCACAAAATACCACCTGACATACAGATACAGTCTAAAAATTATATACACACTACTTTAAATCCTAAATTGTAACTAAAAACTAAAGAATAAATAAATAAGTTCAAACATAAACAGAAACCCTCGGTTTGTGTGACCGTGCGTCAATACAACACTAACAGAAACCCTTGGTCAGGGAGACCGGTTTGTTTATAACTATAGCTCAATCAAGGTCAAGCGCCACCCGCAAACTGAAAAAAGAATGTGTCAGCAGTAGGAGGGGTGGGTGGGAGGAAGGTACTGGGGAGATGGACCCAAGACGGCTTACTAGTGTTGCCAACTTTTGAACGTAAAATTTCCTAAAGGTCCGTGAGACTGGGGTTTCAGTAAAAGTGTTAAGCTAAGCTTGATTATAGTAGGTATATAATTATAGTTATAATTTTTGTGATTTTTATTTATTTCATGGGTATATCATTCACAAAATAAAACTATTGTTTTCTTGTCAAACATATTTATATCTTACCATATATTATTATCCATGTACATCTAGATGTTATTTTTCAACAAAATAACTATGAGGTATAAATTTGAAAAACTCACGTGTCAAAATGTGGAAATTTCTGACGTAAAAATGTTCCATTTTGAGTTAAAAAGAGAACCTAAAAATTTTCTTTAAAAGATAAAATACAACATTTTTGAGCTGGTGGTATCCCAGGCTCCCAGTGATTCTCGTTCCTTCAATACTGTCCATTCCGGAAGGAGAGGAGGCGCAAAAACAGCAACTCCCATAGGCTTAAATATACCCTTGGGCCTGCCCTGAGTAAATGAAAATGTACACATTTGACCAAATGTAGCAAGTGGAGGCTATAATTAAACATTTCAATCTTTCATGCCCACTGAGAATGCCTATTTAATAAATAAATACCTAAAGATATAATTAATATTGTATTTATTTCATTGTGTATACTATTTCTAAAATCAAAATAAAACCAATCATTTTTATTCAAGTAAACTTTGCCAAAATATTAGAAAGTATTTTGTGTAAATTACTAGACAATAATAAATATGTTTGTAGTTATATTTTATTTATAGGAAATAATTATTTTAAACTTTAAATATAGTACTAATTTGTATGTTTTAGAAATCCAACCCCTGGAATTATAATTAATAAACCAAATGGAACTAATGTATATGCTAATGTTCTTAAGGATTATACAGGAAAGGTAATTATAATAGTTATTTATTTTATTTTGTTTATAAAAGTTATTTTTAACCATCATTTAGTTAGAGACATACATTTATTATCTGAAATTTTCATTTATGAAATATCATTAATAATTAAAATTGTATTAATTTTAATTAAAATTAAAATTTTGACGAACGATGTACAGCTTCTTTGACTAATTATCAGCTGTTAAAAACATTTAAACTAAAGTGTTAAGGTTAATAATAAGGGCAGGGCAGGGTGACCTGATTAAAAGGAAAAAAATGATCAACTGAAATCAAACCCATGAACCTTTTCATGAGGTCAACATTAAGCTGGTAGATGTTGAGACTGATTACATCACACCATTTCCTATTTAGATAAGCCTTTCTATCATGGGGTACTTCTGCCCATTTTTTACTTTAAAACAGATTGGTGTTAAAGTGCTCTCTTGATTTGTCAAATGATAATGGTAATGGTAAGAGAAAATTACTCCTTGGATTTATTTTAGTAATAGAGCAAGTAATTTGTAAATCGACTTTCTGAATTATAAGGTTAGGTTATTGCATGAAGGGAGTTAATAAAGAAATAATGTCTTCAGTGATTGCTAGTGTATTAAATGTCCATCAAATCATGGTGAGGGTTCAAATGATAATATTATTGCAAAATGTAATAAAACATGAAAAAGGTATTACTTGAATGGCGACTCTCAAAGTTTTCCTCTAAGAGTAAAGATGGTTATAAAGGCACAAGTAAGTTGTTTTAAAATAATCCAGTATGGCAATTCATTTTCATAATGGTATTCTTAGTTGCAACTGGTATAAATTTAAAGATCAACCCTAGCAATCCAAATGACTTTTAACACAAAACAAATAATTGCGCTTTTATTCATTCCTTGTTTGATATTTCTCTAATACTTTGTTGGATGGTATGAAATACCACCATGTTTAGAAATTAGAGAGAGAGAGAGCAGTTTATGAGCCTAAGAGAAAGAAATACATAACAAAGCACACTGTCTTTGTTTAATGAAACATGTGTAGTAAACACCATGTGAACCATTGTTAACGAAGTCAAGAGCTTGTTACTTAAAAGCAAGGATATTAAATCATAGTCTTTAAATAGTTGTAAAAACAAAGTTACATATTAAAAATGTAATTTTCAAAAGTTATTATTATTATTATTTTTTTTAGTTTCTTACAGGAAACTATGGTAATTTATTCTTTCAATAAACATGTTAAAATAGAATAGTTATCTAATAATGGTACAGTACCTACTAATATATTTTATGAAAATCATGGATATTTAAAACATTACTTTTAAAAACTCAACAATGAAAAGCTTTTTCCCCCCCATTTTCGTATGTTTTATGCGTACTTTTGTCATTATTCCATTTCTTTTATAATAACATATTCTATTTCTAAAGACACCATCACTAAAATCTCTAAATATACTGTTAGGAATCGAAGGGATTCCTAGTTGGGTTCTAATGAAATGATTTAGGCAAACAATGGTTTAGGTTCTAAAATGCTGGTATTGACAATCTGAGTTTCTCTCTAGTAAATTATTGACTTTAATACATATAAAAATCTTTCTAGTAAATTATTGACTCTAATAGGTACATATATGGAATCTCTCCTATAAATTATTGACTCTAATACATATAAAATCTCTCCTGTAATTATTGACTCTAATACCTATAAATATTGACATGTAATACCAATCTAATTGATTAGTTAAATATTCTAAGTTTTCGAATCCCTATACGATTATGACAGAATATAGACTTTTACATCTATTATAAAGATTTATAAATTGCTTTATACATGAAGCTGGCTCACCTTCCTAGTGCTGAACTCCAGTGATTCCGTGCCATGAACCCCTTTATTCTCTTCAGCAAACAATCTAATCCTGCGACAGCACACTGGTCACTTTCTCCTGTCCAGCAGAATTTCCACCTGGTTAGTTTCTCCGTTAATCAACTTACTATCTGGCAACCCCGTATCAACTCTAGCTGCCAACAACTGATCGTTGATAACTTCCTGCTGGGTCTGATCTCGATTTCCTACCAAACTTGGGTTATATAATTATTGTTAGTAATTTGTAATTTGTGACACGTTTAGAAGATTGCAAGCCAAGCAATTTTCTAACTTTTTTACTCTGTCTGATAATAATTGTTTATTCTCCGGTGTCTAAATCTTATATCCTAAATCCTAACAGTACTTAACCATAGTTTTCTACTAACTTCATTGCAAAATCATCACAATACGTTAATAGAATCAAATATTTGATGAAGGTGTCACTTTCACTTGCAAGTAAGTAAAATTGACACCTTGATGTTGCTATATTTGTTTTGGCAGATGTAATTAATATATTTGTCAAGTATTAATCTATAACCTACAATTTTAAAATTAATAAAAACACTTTAAATAAAAAAATATATATTTTTAAGGTTAATTTTTTCTGTATATATAGGTTGTTTTTGTTTGGAGTCAGGTTATGTATTTATATATATATAAACATTCGTCAAACATCATCATAGTGTTTGTTTATTTTTAAATATAATGATTTATGTCACTAGTAAATATTTTTCAAATATAAATGTACATGGTTAAATGTTTACAAATAGATAGCAATGATTGTGCATAAGCCTAACACAATTTTGTTCTATGTTTCAGGATGTGAATGTAAAGAATTTCCTTAATGTGTTATCTGGAAACAAAAAAGCAATGAAAGGCATTGGCTCTGGTCGGGTTATAGAAAGGTTAGTTCTTCAAGCTTTTAATAAGCAACTGAGATAATGTTCAAGTGCAAACTAATATATATATATATATATATATATATATATATATATATATATATATATATATATATATATAGTGAAAGATATATATAGAAAAAAATATATAGATATATATAGTGAAACAATAGAAAAATGTAATTTCATAAAGGTCCAAATAGTTTTTTGTATTTATTATGAACACGTGGAAAAGATATTTATTGTAGATTTTAATGAGAAATCCACACGATATCTTATTGAGCTGGTTAAAATGGTGTAAAGAAAATGTCAATACTTTGGTTCTAACCTAAACGTTGTAAACTGATTGTTGTTATAGTGTACATTTTCAGTTTTGTGATCTTAGATTGAATGGAGAATGCGTATAACTCAATGCAACAAACAGGAAACGTAATTTGTTTTTTGAATAAAATGAATAAAGAATAAAGTAAATGAAGAAAGTAATTAGTACAAAATAATCAGGGAAATTTATTATAGATATGTTAATTTTTAAAACAGGTATAATTTTAGTTGTAAGAAAATTGCTACATTAACATTTTGAAACATAAAGGACTAATACTGTTGCCAACTGGGTGGAAGTCAGTCGAATCTGAGCATTCAACGGAAGGGGCACGCATTAAAAAAAAAGTATGTTTGTTGGTACAGAAGCCCAATCATCGAAAGAAAGTGTTTTTCTGAAGAACTAAAAGTTACATTTAAAGAATTATTATGTAATTACCTGAGTTAGTTTAAATAACAGAGAAATATACTTTTAAAGTAAAAATATATGATTTAGAATATGATGCAATAGACAAAGTGTACTATGTAAGCAGGAAAACATGAATAAAAAAGGACAAGTATCTGAGTTTTTAAGAAAAACTATATGATTTGAATAAAGTGTTTTGAACTAAAGACAAAGTATATAATTGTGACTGTTACAAAAGTGATAAGTAGATCTAAAAAAGTTATTTTTAAAAATGAGAGATAAGATTTTGATAGAACGACGCCATGTGGTTTCAACCCGGAAAAGAAGTGAAATAATTAAAAGTTTTACGTAAAACATTCAATTTAACTTCTGTGAATATGTGCATGTCTGGTATAACATGCTTAAACTATTTTTTATAGAAATTTAAAAATGAAAATAGTTAGAATTTGTAATTTATTGTTGAAAGTTAAATAATATGTTTGTAGAATCGTCACATATTTTTTCAAAGAAAGAAACTGTTTTATTCAAATATAATTATAATTAAAAGATTTTCATTGTTTAACTTTTTAATTTAGATATTTTAAACTATTAAAAAAAAAATGAATATTTTATGAACGTAATTGTGAAAGATAAAAAAATATTAGCTTTTGAATAATTAGAGATTTCATTTTGAAATTAGGTTGCAACCATAATAATAATAACTAATGAAGTTTTAATGAAACATAATTTTTATTAATATAGAATGTTGGAAGTTATGTATAATTTTATCTTTTCAGTTGATATTTTGATTTGTATGAAATTTTAGGTTAAAGGATGTTTATTAATAATAAATTGTGCATTTCAGTAAAAAGGATTCTGTATTTTATTTAATATTCTTCAATGTACACTGTTTTGAAAGAACTTGCAACCTCAGAGAAACTTTATTACTCTCTTCAAGAGTAAAATTTTTGTAATTAATTTAATTTTAATTTTTGTAATAAAACATTACAAAATGGAGCCTAACTTTAGTAATAAAATATTAATAAAACAACCCTTGTTTAATTGAATTATTACATTGTTAACCATATTTATGACCTCCATTTTGTTTAAACACCTAATATTAAGAAAAGGATTCATTGATTAGGCCTTTATTTTGACATAACAACTTCTTATGATAAAATGTTACCCCATCTCCCAATTTTGTCAAGACTTGGAAACTAGAGATTGTCTAGACTTGGAAAAAACAAAATCAATATTTATAACTCTTTCCTTTGAGTCTAATAAAACATCAACTACAGATTTAATCTGGTTTTGCTTATGATATTAGTAATATTTTGAGATGATATCTTAATATTTTTTAATAACTCTAAGACTTACTAGAAAATACAAAAAGTTAGATTTTATTCAGCTTTAACCATTTTATAAAGCGTTGTTCTATTACTATACGAAGTGTGTCGAAAAAGTTGGGACCCGACATGTGTGTGAATACTTATATCCAAAGTTATATTTAGGAGTGCATGTGACTATCAAGGTTAACTAGCTGCTTGCAGTTGAATGTAGTCAGTTTGAGAGGTACTGTCACAGTGCAATGGAGCAACACATAAACATGAAATTATGCTACAAATTGGGGAGAACAGCGATGGAGATACATGAAATGTTAGTGCAAGTGTACAGGCCAGAAGCTGCTAGCAGATAATGTGTTTACTAATAGTTCAAATACCTTTGGGACGGGAAGGGAACAACATTTGGGTCAGCCGTCACTACGCAGAAGCTTAGAACACGAATGAGCGAGTTTGATGTTGGTACAAGATTGCCGACACTATGAATGATAGAACAATTAGACATTAACAAGGATAGAAAAAACTTGAACACATGATCTCACAAAAGTTACGCATGAAGATCTTTGTCATTGAAAAACGTTTGATTAAGTAAATGTACATTTTGTCAGATCTTGTGTTCAAGTTTTATTCTATCTAATATTATCTCATAAGTCAAGGTCAATATTTATTTATAAGGATACTGTGCATACAATAACCCACAAAGATCTGGTAAGCGTAATAATATCTGTTCCCACTTTGTGCTACATATGCTGAAAAATAACTATGAAGTTAAATGGATGGAAACCATTAGAGATTTCATAACCACATGTGGCTAGGATTTATACTTTCTGCAAACTATCATCACAAGAGATGAGATCTGCTGTTACCAATATGATCCGGAATCTAAGCGGCACTCAATAGAATGACATTCTCGACCATTCACCTTACTCTGCTAATCTGGCACTTGCAAACATTTTCTATTTCCTCACCTCAAGATGGTCATGGTATGTGATTTGAGGACATGTTGACTATCCAAGACTGTGTGACAGTGGTCCTGAATTCCTAAAGAGGACTTTACTGCCATGTTCCAGAAGCATTATGAACATTGTCAAAAGTATGTTGTGTTGAAAGGTGATAATTTTGAAGCCCAATAAAAATAGTTTGTTTAGCCTATATCTTTTGTTTTGTTTGTTTTCTGATACCATTCACCAACCTTTTTAGACACACCTCATATTTCTCTTTACACCTTTAAAATAAGGTGTCAGTCACAAAATCCTTTTATAGTTATAGTTATACAACCCTCAAAATATTACTAATATCATAAGCAAAACCAGATTAAATCTGTAGTTGATGTTTTATTAGACTCAAAGGAAAGAGTAATATAAAAAATTAAAGTATTATATATAAAAAATAATATATATTTGTACTAATACAAGCTATTACACTTACAAATAGTGAATTTGATTAACTTTGTAAATTGAATTGGAACAAAGTTTTGTATTTAAAATTAATTAGTTGAAATATTGTTGTTTAAATATACTATAAAATGACAGAAAACTACTAGTTCCTCTCTTCCACACTTACAGTATAGCCCCAAAGATTTAAAAGTATTGTAATTCTGAGAATTTTGTTATTGTTTTAATTATTGTTTCATTATTATTATTTCTGATTTCAGTGGGCCTAAAGACCATGTATTTTTAAACTTTGTCGATCACGGCTCGTCAGGAGTTTTAATATTTCCAGAAGAAGAACTATCAGCATCAGATTTGCTAAACACTGTTGAAAAAATTGCTGCCAATAAACAATTTGAAAAGGTATATTTATAACTCAATGATATTGGATTTTTGTTGTTTAGACTCTTGTAATGCATTATAGGGAAAGGGTCAATAATCTAAGCATGATAGGAACTTAAGCAAAGTCGAGTTACCAAATGTGATGGATAATTTTGTTATCTATGCTGGATATGTTTTTTTTATATATTTTATGAGTATTTGTATTTATTTCCGTAACTATGTGATAATATTGTAGCTGTTTGACACATTTCAATTTGATCTTATCTTCAAAAACATATATTTTTACTAATCATGTATTTTGACTGGCTGGGCCCTCAGACATAATGTTTGTAAGCACCTCATTTACTAAGGCATTTTCTCTTTACCCTAAACCACCTTACAAAATAAATAGGCCTCATATAAACAATAAGAGAACAAAAATTATTTTTAAAAAATTCGTAAACAACTGCATTAACAGAGTGGTAACCCCATCTGTCAGTCGCAGCCCAGTATACGAAATATAGAGTAACTTTGGTAATTGTCAAAAATTTTGACCTCTGTTTTTGACCGATTTACATATTTCATAGTCTTTGGAAACCGAAAAATGTATTTTCGACATTCCGTCCATTGTCCATATCATCTGATCATAAGTATGATAGCGGCCACAAAATTTAAGATAGAAACATGAAAGTTGGACTATACAACTTGTATAGAGGACTATACAATAGTATGCTCATATTGAACCCTATTAAAATAAAGATTAAAATTTCAAAATGGTGACAGTTTTAAACATTTTTATTTTTCATTCATGTATGTTATTTCACTTAAACATACTAAATTGAATAAAAATTTGCAGATTTCAATTTTACGTGTAATGTTATCAACTTTTGTGTAATATATTTTGAATTGAAATTGAATTTATTAAATACAAGTAGAATAATGTTAAGAAAATATATACTTTTTACTGCTGCATTTTAGTGTGTTGGTTTTAGTCATGTGGTCGGAGTTTATTGTATGATTGGATTGTTTCTGTTTTGATAGCATTAAAGCTATTGTGCCTTGGTTCAGATTAATAGTTTTCTTTTGATTTCTTCTCTTACAGTATTTGTAGCATTAATAATTTTAAATAAAATGTAATTTATTTTTTATTGTATTCTTGAATTAATAACACTATTAATTTAATGTTTATATATCTATAATTTGTTTCCAAATATTTATTCTTTTTTTCTTTTTCAAAACCTGTTTGATGACTGGGTAGTCTTCATATATTTTATTTGGAACCATTGAATTATATTGAAGCTAAATTTTTAACTATATGTGTAAAACAATAATTTCTGAGCTGATGACAGACATTTTATAGAAAAACATTAAACATCATCCTATAATTACCCAAAACAGAGAAATCTTTGAAAATATAAACATCTTAACTATGATCTTTTTTAATCTGGTCAATGTAGCACTTGTTGCATTTTATAATATTATATGTAATATAATATTAAATTCCTTCGATATGATTTGAATTGCGTGTAATGTTAAGATTTTGTAAATGTTGTTTATTTTAATACAGTTGTAATATTTGTTTTTACAAATGTTTGTGTTGTTTTATTTTTAGTGTGTCAAAGTAGCCCATTTTTTATTCATACTGTGTTGGTACGAATTTCGATTTCCTCTCTGTTTTTATTTGTATACATTCTATTGTCTTATGTTAAGTCCATTCCCTTTAGTTTTTTGGCAATATTTCCTTTTTTTGTTTCTTATTGCTAAAAAATATTTAAAATAATTTATTATTCATAGCCTTTTTATAATATAGACTCTGAGAAAAAGAGAGAATGCACCAGCCGACCTGCGCCAACCACTTGGTTGGGTTTGGGTTTTAGCCAGTATACTACCCTTTTCAAAAACAGCAGCGAGTAGGAGACTGACTGTCATGACAATGTCATGTTGAAGTGAAAGTACTTTACAATCAAAAAACATCTGCTGTTTGAATGAATATAGCAGATATTTTAATATTTAATTAGATCAAAACTTTTCTATTAAAGAAAGGTAAACATTGTAGAACTTTTTTTTTTTACCTAACTAAATAAACAACAATGTGTTTAAACCTATTAACAGGTTTATTTTGATAAATAAATCACTAGAGCACTAAGGTTTAAAGATCAGAGGTTTGAAGATGATAGCAGAGCTATCGAAATGTACATAAGGTGATATAAACACATTATACAGTTTTGTGTAGTTGTGTTATTTTGTGTTTTGGGGGTTTTCCTTGTTCATAGGTTTATTTTGGTGGACTAGACTTTTTGCCTATCGTTTGTCAAGATTTTTGACTATAAATAAGGTTTACATACTCTTTTCAAAAATTAAAAAAATTAAAAGCTGATATTTGTTTTCATATGATATTTAGTTTTAAAAAGCTGATTTTTTTTTTATTATTGATTTTCATTACATATATGATTATATTAAGTAATTTATTTTTGTATTTTGAAAAGAATTTAAACATTATTTTACTTTTTTCCCTTTATAAATTTTTATCAGAGTGGTAGGTAGATTTTATAAGAAAAAACACAAATAAATTTTAATTTTCTAAAACACATGAAGTATATAGGTTTAATTTTAATCAAGTATTTACGGGTTGTATATCATCTAAATCGTCATCTGTCTCCATATTGTTGTCTTCGTATTGTTCCTCAGAAATTTCATCATCGTCACTTTCCTCTTTCCCAATGTTTATAATTATTCTCTCACTAGTTTTATCCATAATATGTGTTGGTATTATCCACTATCACAATCACCCCAGTTTTTCATTTTTCATATAATTTTACACGTTGAACACAATCTCCTAAGCTGGACTATTCAAAGTTATACCCCTGCCAAGTTTTTATTTTGGAGGTGCCATTTTATAGATTATAATACGCAAAACAAAATTCCACTTTGTAGTTCTAAAAAGAACTGATTGTTATTTAAATAATAATAATACATTGAATAAATAAATAAAAATAAAATACGAGTAAGACATAAAATTAATCCATCACAACAGAACAACATCAAGCAATGCTTGAAACAATTCAATTAATCTGGGATTATATCTTAATGTTTTTATAAAAGTTGGGCGCCATTTTGTAATGTTTATTACAAAAAAAAGTACTCTTGAAGAGATCATAAAGTTTCTCTGAGGTCTAAAGTTCTTTAAAACAGTTTACTTTGGAGAATATTAAATAAAATACAGAATCCTTCTTTCTGAAATGCACATTTTATTATTAATAAACATTTTTAATATTAAATTTCATACAAAATCGAAGTATTGTCTGAAAAGACAAAATTAGACATAACATCTTACGCTCTATGTTAATCAAAATTATATTTCATTAAAACTTTATTTGTTGTTAATATTATGGTTGCAACCTAATTTCAAATTGAAATCTCTCATTATTCAAAAGCTAATATTTTTATCTTACACAATCTCTTTTATAAAATATTTACTTTTTTAAAATTTAAAACATCTAATTCAAAAAGTCAAAAAATGAAAATCTTTTAATTATAAAATTCTTAAATGATTATGATCAAATAAAATATTTTTCCGTATTGGAAAAACATGTGATAATTCTACAAACATGTTATTTAAATTTCATCAGTGTATTACAATTTCTAGTTATTTTTATATTTAAATTTCTACAGAAAATAGTTTAAGCCTGATATACCAGACATGCATTTACACACAGAAGTTAAATTGTAGATTTTACATAAAACTTTCAATTAATTCACACTATTTCCTGGTTGAAACCACATGGCATCGTTCTATCAAAAATCCCGTCTCTCTTTAAAAAATAACTTTTTCAGTTTTACTTTTGACTTTTATAATAGTCACAATTGTCTACTTTGTGTCTTTTATTTAACCCTTTGCCATCTGAATAAATATTTGCCACTATTCCTCAGCGATCGCGCGGCCAGCTATACTGGCCACCGCCATTCGCGCACCAAGTCAGATTTTTTTCCACAGCAGTTTTCCTTTGTGATTGGACGACCAACGGTGCTGGCCAACATGAAATCCAACGAACGCTCAGGCGTCCAGCAGAACTGGCCGACAACGTATGTTATCGTTTGTAATATTCAAACTGTGGTATGATGCCTGTAGAGTGCTGCAACATTTGAGAGGAATTAATGAAATAAATGATCAGCAGGCTTGCAACATTATATCGTAAAAATTGTGGTAAATTAAGGTAAAACAAATGACTGCGCGGTGAGTAGCGATAGGAGACAAGGAAAAAAAGAAAAAGGACAATGTTTTTTTGTAAAACTTGTTTAAACAATCCTGGACTACATATGGGTGAATGTTTTGAAAAATACCACTGAGTGAAAAAAATTAAAGAAGATTAAAACAGAATACTGATTTATCGTTTGTATGAGTGACAAATATAGCCTATGTACGTTTTACACATTTAGTAAATAAGTTATTAATTTGACTTTCAATTTTCAAACAAATGTATGTCATAATTCAATATCTTATTTGTTTTTGAGATTCAATAAAACAGCTGTCAGTATAAAATTACAATGGTTTTATTACAATTTAAATCCCCTATGCTAACATTGTAGGCTATCAGTGAAAACAATTCCGAGCTGCCGGGAATAATCCGCCATTATGAATGCCGAGGTGACTCGGAGTGGAGCATGGCCAGTACAGCTGGCCGTCCGACCGCCGGAACCAATTTATACGGAAAGATTCCGACTGGCTGCTGATTGCGTTGTGGCCACTCCTACTGGCCTTCCAATCGCAACGGGTTAAAACATACTAGTTTTATCCCAAAGTTTTTCTTAAAAACACAAATACATGTCCTTTTTTATATACGTTTTCCTGCTTATGCAATATTACTTTGTCTATTCATCATTTTTTACAACCACGTCTTTTTACTTTAAAAGTTTATTTCTCTCTTATTTAAACTGACTCGCATAATTACATAATACTTCTTTAAATATAACTTTTAGTCCTTTATAAAAAACACTATCTTTTGATTATTCGGCTTTGTTCCGGTAAACATACTTATACTTGATACATCTTTCCTCTTAGAAAATCTAGATCCAACTGGCACAAACTTGGTGGGCAACAGCATTCCCACTATATTTCACAATGCAAATGTAGCATTTTTCTTACAACTAAAATTAAATGTGTTTTAAATATTAACATACTTTTAATAAAGTTCTCTGATCATTTTGTACTAATTACTTTCTTTATTTATTTTATTCTTTATTCAAAAAACAAAATATGTTTCCTGCTTGTTGCATTCGAGTTAAATGTACTCTCCATTCAATCTAAGATCACTAAACTAAAAATGTACACTATTACATGCTCAAGTCATAGAACTGTGCTGTTTGACACGAACAATAACATATAAATGGGAGGATCAATATTTTTTAAAAGGGTTAGTAGTATGGTCGGCATGTGTGAACCATTCAGATTGGGGTCTGCGCAGTGCATTCTCTTTATTCTCAGACTAGCAGATGGTTTGAGTTATTTGATATTTTTGGTAACATACTGTATAGTTAACTAAATAACTGAAGGGAAGGGACACTGCTGAAAGAAATAGACAAAATAGAAAAAGAAAGACAACAGCCTTCTTCGGAATAAACATTCCAAACAATGCATATCATTTCAAATCATGGTCAACAAAATAAAAATAGAACGACGAGAACTAATGTGACAATGTCAAAAAAAAGTTTGGAGATGTAATTATATCTAGAACAGACTATATTTTATAATTAAACCTTTGCATTAAAATGATGAATAAAAAATTTTAAAACCTAAATTGCATTTAAAATTTTTTAAATTGCATAAAATTCAAGGTATACCTTAATCTATAGAACTTTATACCAATTTGTAAAATCTCCTTAAAAACCGTCTACAAAATTGTATATATAACATTAACTAATGGTTTCCAGATGATATTCTATGTGGAAGCATGTCATTCTGGTTCGATGTTTGATAATATATTGCCAGATGATTTGGACAGTAAGTAATACTTCAGTATTAATTATTGCTTATTTTTTTTATTTGTTATTGTTTGCAAGCTTCTATACCATTATAATAAATTGTCTTGCAGCACAACAATCTGTGAAGGGTCTAAGACCTGTCAGACAAATTTTCAATCAAGTAATTTAAGGTCAGCATTTTGAGTTATCACCATAATTCTAGCCTTCATTACCAATCTTAGTTCTCTACTTTTATCATAATGTCGGGTCAACACCACCATTTTGTGAGCCCCATGAAAATTGAACCAGATTCTATGACATACTAAGGAAATGCCAACTACTAAACCAATCATTAGAAGTGGGCCATTGCTATAAACCATTATCAAATTTAATTACTTCCAAAGATGTTGAAAAAATAAATAAGATACAATATATTTGAACGTAACTGAGATAAACTTATTACAGGAACCTTAATTATTGTTAGTGAATTTTCTGATAGTCAGTGTTTTCTTCCATGACATAAAATAAGGATATATAACTAAATTTATGTAAAAAAATATATGTATGTATAAAAATGTATACCAATATGGTAATATTGTATCTTCCCTATCTCTACCTTCACATACAAATTTCAAATTTTCTCGTAATCTGGAGAAAATTCTATGAAAAAATCTTGGTTAAGGATATATCATAAAGATCGTGATTGTGTTCATTATTCAATAAATTTTAAAAGGCAACATGAAAAAATCATGTTTGCATTTTAAAGTTTTAATTTCACCTTTGAAAGAACAATAAAAAGAACAAAATATACGTTTCAAATCAATTTATCTCATTTTAAATTTTTTAGAAAATTATATAAACACCAAAATTAAATTAAATAGTTAAAAGAAAACACAATTTCTACAATAAACTATTTATTGTATTGAAAAATACAATACAAGATGGCATTTCACATGCACAAAAATCCTACTGGCACTAAACCACAACTTGGTTCCTGGAACTTGGTGCCTGGCTCTTGGGAGTTGTGGTTCAGTGCCAAGAAGGTTTGTGTGCATGTGACAGTTGAGTATCATGACTTAGTCATTGAAATTTCATCTTGTATCAATTGATAAAATTATGTGAATAAAATGTTTATGGTTGAAAATTGTGTTTTATTTCATTTGGTGATACAATTTCCACAAGCATTGTTATTTATAGTGAATAAACATAATACTATTATCCAATATACTTCTTGTGGTGTATTTACATTACTGCTATAACTTGTGAAAAACTTTTCTAATTGTCTCTATATTTTTAGGATGAAGTATTTTGTCGAAAAAAAAAAAAACAAAAAAAAACTTGTTTTGATTGATCTGCTAATTCTGTATTACAAAATGACAACTAACCAAATAGTGGTAAAATTGAAATGGTAATTTTAAAGTAGATTCCTTAGACATATATATATATATACAGAGTGATTTTTGAAAACTTACCACTGAAAAGACTGAAAAAGATATGCATAATTTGTTCTTGGACAGTTATTCACCTTCAGGGAGAATCTTGCTTTGCTAACTACTCTGCTTTCTCATTTCTGTTTCATAACTTCTTAGTAAAATAGTATAATATTTGAAAGCAACTAAAATAAACTTTATACAGAAATATTTTTTATTTAATAACTTCTTGCCAGAATTTTTTTAATTTAGTACCACAACAATAATATTGGATCAGCTGTGTCAAAAATAGTAACTAATGTAAAACTTACAACTATATCTTTGCATATCATTAAAACCAACGAAAGTTGTTACAAGTAAAGTTAATACAAAATACTAGTTCTGTATACTTTTAAATTTGTTTTGTTTTATGCTTTATTAATTGTTACCAATTTTATGTTGTCAAAGAAACAAATTCAATATAAACTTTACATATTTCAGTTTTTGTAACTACAGCAGCAGACCCATTTGAATCTTCATTTGCCATTTATTTCGATGTGGAGAGACAAACATTTTTAGGAGATGTATTCAGTGTAATGTGGATGGATGATGCAGAACATGTAAGAATAATATCTATTTTTTTTAAATTTCTTATTTAACAAATTTTACATTTCAGTAATTCTAAATGTTTTATACTTAAAAAATAAATATAGTAGTTAAAAGTAAAAAAAAGGACATATGTTTTAGTTCTCATATGAAATCAAACACTATTTATAAATAAAGGTTAAGAATAATATTTTAAGTAGTAAATGCAGATTGAATATCAAACATTTCAAATCCTTGTACAGTTAATCATTAAGTTAAAGAAACCTATCAAAATATCGTCATTAATTTGATTAAAAAAATTTAAAACGTCTTTCTTAAAAAAATATAAAAAAAATAAATAAAAATTAGTTGATGTGACGACCACATGGGTAAATTACCTAAACATGGGTAAATTACCTAAACATGGGTAAAAATTATTGTCAAATTCTAACTCTGAGCTTTAAAATTTATTATTACAACTTTCATAGAAATTGGTAAATAAACATTTACACCATTTTTGTTGATCTGGGGACCAAGTACAAGCAAACTAATTTTAAATTTGAACATAATATTCCAAAAAATAAAACAATTTGAATTTTATAAGAAATGGAAGACTCCATCTAACTTAAAATTGTTTAGTGATTCAGATAGGATGTTCTTGAAATACTGTGTGACAATTACTCTTGACTGTCCCCACTTCCTATTTGAATTCAAGTGGAACAATATTTAAGTGATTTGTTCCAAAGTTTAATTATTCCAGACATTATGATCACCTGTTTCTGAGATAATTCGCACCATAAGGAAACAACATCCAAAATGTGGTTTTTAAGCTAAATTTGTAACCTTGATATCATAGTTTGTAATAGGGTACATTTTCGGTTATGTAAACTTGGTCTGACTAGAAACGTAGTTTGACTCAAGGCAGTGGATAGGAAATGTATTCTGTTATAGAATATAATAATAATAATATAATAAATAAAGAAGGTAATTAGTACTAAATGGTCAGAGAGATTTGTAAAAAATATGTTAATAATAAGAAAACATATATAATATTAGATATAAGAGAAATATGACAATAGTTTAGATGTGCATATAACTTTAATAGATGTGTCATCAGTGTGTTGTGTGTAAAGGGTAGGGACAAGGAAAAAGCTGAAGAAATTAGACAATGCGTGCAGTTTAGTGATATAGATGTTTTCTCAGAGACAAGACGTTGTATTTTATGGGATAGGATGTTTTATAGACAATAAGTTATTTTTGAATAGAGGAGAAATCAGACAATAAAGTGATTTTCTCTGAAATGAGACATAAAATTTGAATAAGTTACATTTTAGAGTGAAGGGATCTTTTCAATAAGATACTTTTTGATAAATGTGATGTGAATTCAAATGACGACATACGAACAAAGAAATAGTTGGAATCGAATGAAAATTTAAAGTTTTTTGTACAATGTAGCTTCTGTGTTATCATGCTTGGTATGACATGCTCATATTATGTTTCATAAAAACATAAACATAAAAATAACTGGAACTTACAATCTATTTTAACAAATTTAAGGGGTAGGATGTTTTGCAGAGATATCAACATGGCTTCAAATAAGAGAAAAATGTGTTTTTTTTTAATAAAGAAAAAATAATGATCATAAACGTTAATAAAAATTTAAAAAAATAAAAATTCATGAGTTGACTTTATTAGATTTGATGTTTAAACAATAAGTATTTAGTAAAAGAAATTTGGTAATATAAAAATATTGTAAATTTTGAGTATATTGCGTTTTTATTATATGAAAAAATTTTATTTTGAATTAGGTTGCAACCACAAAATTAATTATAAATTAAGTATGGATGAATTATAATTTTATGATGTTATAAAAAATGTGATGATTTCTTTGATTTATGTTTTTTCAGGAAATATTTTAACTTGTATGCAATCTATAATATTTTTCTTAATAATTAAATGTACATTTCAGAAAATTGGATTCTGTATTTTTATTTGAAATTCTCTAGAGTATACTATATTAAAGAACTTACGACCCAATTAGAAATTTTCTATGCTCTCTTCAATAGTATTTCTTTTTCATTATTTTTATTTTGTTTTTGTAATAAATATTACAAAATGGCGCTGAACTTCATATAAAATATTACAATTAACATATAGAAAAAGAATCATATTAAACTATTTTAAGTTTTCTTACATGTTTAATGTAAGATTTTCTTACTAAGTAATTGGAAGGTAAAAATAAATGCTGTTTCTAGTGTTGAATTTTACTTTACAAATTGTAATTGGAAAACCTATCAAGTTTTATTTTTCTAGCCTTTATAATGATAAAAATAACGATTGATCAAAATTATGTAAGTTTTTTAAAATATGTTATAATATTTACTAGTACAATGTACAAAAACAGATAATAAGAGAAAAACTACATTCAAAATAAGCTTATAGATGTAAAAATAATAAATATCTTAGGTGCTGAACATCTTCTTATGGTACAAGTTGAAGAATTCATTCAAACATAAACCGTGCCACTTTGGTTTGGGTGTGCTTAGTCATGTGGTAGGAGGGAAAAAGATAACTCATTCTAATTTGTAATGAAAAAAAAAATACTAATAAAAACGATAGATATAAATAGGGTGTCGTACTCTTTATGCTGGTAGCAATATTTCTATAATAGCTGCAACACGCAAAGTGTTAAGGCCCGATCAACAATTAGTTATATGTATGTTTTAGTTGCGGTTTGAGCTTTTAAAACTAGGGAAGGTTCTAGCGTAGTATACCAAAGCAGCAGTGACATGTAATAATTTAAATGTGATTAAAAGACAATCTTATAAATAACTACATAGGTAAATTAACTAAATTATTAAAGACATAATTAAAATAATTTATATGGCACAAGCATACCTTAATTTATCTGTTCCTTTCCTAACAAAGAAAATCCCGTACCACTATTTATGTGTATTTCACTAATTTTTTTTTTTTACTTTGCAAATTTTTAAGTCTGTAACACTCATTATGGTCCATGCTGTATCATATGTTTTCATAACCAGATATGTAAATCAAAGAAGGCACTTGTAACTTCACACCCACATAACCATTCAGCTGTGTTATACATTGCAGGTTTAAAATTTCGATGAAAACTACTTTTATTTTTATTTTATCTTTTACTTTTACTACTTTTACTATTTAATCTTTCTGTGCTTGTATTATTTTAAAGTCATTGGAGGCTCTACTTCTTTCAATTTCAACTTTCTTTGAAAATCGTGCATTTCTGTTAATATATTTTGTACAGAATTAATTATTAGGTGCAATAAATACAGCTAACAACGAAATAATATAATTTACAACTACACTGAAGCATAACACTACAATAAACAAAACCTATGATCTAAGGGTGCACTTGCACATACCATGGAGAAACTGTGTAGACTGTGTGGGACAGGTGAGGAGATCGCAAAGCACATAATCGTTGATTGTGAGGCTCTAAAGAGGCAAATAAGAGATATTGGGATATTGGCTTCCTAACTCCTGGTGAACTTTCATTGGACGAGCTAGTGAATAAGTTACTAAAACTTGTAAAGGTATTGAGCTAGAAATAAGAGGCTCAGCGTACAATAGGCCAATGGTTGCAGTGTCTGGGGCCAGTTTAACCTCTATTTTTAATATAAATCTGAAAACAAAACATGTAGCACTGGACAACACATAGCAATTATTAACAGCGCGGAGTAAAATAGGATTGCTCCCCTCCACCACTGACTTACTCACCAGTCTCACTTCCAGTTGATTAAGGGCGTGCTTGCCTATCGCCTATTATAGTGTCTATTCAAAAAACATTATTTTCTATCAATAATTCCAATCATATCGACCACCCCGAATTTTGCAAATTTTTCCTTAATTAATAAATTATTGATATTTATACATCTGTTACATTTTACATTATTATTATTTCCTTATCATAAAAAATTTGTATACATTTTTATTACAATAAAGTAGGAAATATGAGAAAATTTAAACAAAATGACAATCTACTTTTAGGCTCCATATTTCTGGGCATAAAACATTTTGTCTCTATCTCTTATTTGTATAAACTAAGTTTCATCAAAATTAAGAAAACCATTTTTATCTCTATTGTCAAAAGTAAATTATTACACTTGTAATGTTATAAAAAAAAAACTAATGCCCCCACGTTGTTGCGTCATTTTGTAATATATAAAAAAATAATAATAAATAAAATAAAAAGAGAAATACTCTTGAAGAAAGCATATGTGATTTTTAATTATTGATTTTATTATTATACATTTTTCGGACATTTGCCATCATTTGTGTGTTAAAAATCAAAACAAATTGTGTGTTAAAAATCATTTGTGTGTTGTATCTTTGATATTCTTTGATACAACAACACATATTTGACGTTAGTTGTGTGTTACCGTGATTGTTTTTTGACTTCTCAGTTTTAGCTCTGAGATGCATGCTCAGATATTAAGGTTGGTGGTATTCTTATTTAATTTTACTTCTTACATAGGCTTAGTTTCTAGTTTCATGTTTCTTTAGTTTTTAGTCACTTGATAACGGGAATTGATTCTTATTCCCGAAACGTCGGGTTTTGATTTTTAACACACAAATGATGGCAAATGTCTGAAAAATGTATAATAATAAAATTGAACTTCCATCATTAACAAATAACTTCAAACAGAGAATATTGATTTTAATTTAAAACTTATATTGAAAATTTCTAATTGGGTCGTAAATTCTTTATCAGTGTACTTTGGAGAATTCAAAATAAAAAATATATATCTATTCTATTCTATAACAGAATACATTCCTCATTTATCATTTTCTTATTATTAACATTTTTTTTTACAAATCTCTGACCATTTAGTACTAATTACCTTCTTTATTTATTTGTATTCTTTATTTATTATTATATTCTATAACAGAATACATTTCCTATCCACTGCCCTGTGTCAAACTACTTTCTCTAGTCAGACCAAGTCTACATAACTGAAAATGTACCGTATTACACACTATTATATAGCATCTCAAACAATGCAATTTAAAACTAACAGATATTATCGTATAGACTCCAAAACTTATTAGACAGACTTAGATATTATTATTCACTTATATATAGCAATTTTTATAGGTCTTTTTCAACATATTTTGTCACAACTCTTTATATCTAGGTTCATCTGGATGCTGAACTTAAATTCATCATTTATATTTGTCTAATGTGAACTAGAAGAGAACTTGAACTCAAAAAACAATTGAAAACGTTTTTGAAGATTTCTAAGCTTTTTGATATCAAATAGATTCCATAATAGAACAACAGTTGATTTTTAGTCACTAAAAATTCAGTTATTATCAATAGCCTAAAAGTTTGAATTTTTGAGGAAATCAATAGTTCCTGTATATATTTAGTTAGAAAATAAATCATTGTGATTTTAAATTTACAATATAAATAATTATGAGTTGTATTTAAAAAAATATATTATTTGCAGATTGTAATGAACACACATTCTTTAAATACTCATGATTTAATGAAATGTTTGAATTATTTAAGGAGGCACTTGCTGCTGAAGATTTGAACCATCAGTTCCAAAGAGTAAGAACAGCTACTAACACAAGCCATGTTGAAGAGTATGGCGACTTAGACATTGGTAATACAAAACTGAGTGAAGTCATTGGAGAGAGGTTATCTATGGAGAGAACAACAAATGAAAATCGAATAAAAATTACTGTAAGTGTTAAAATGTTGTAAATAGTTATTTGTGTGTGTTCTAATTGAAAACTATACTTTTGAAACTTCTTCTAAATGCATCTCTTATTTGAAATACTAATTTAAAAGAAATTGTATACAAGGCAACCTCCTGTCACTCTGTCAACTTTCACCATTAATTAATCTTACTCCTTAGTTTTATTTAACAATGTTTAGTCAGTTTACCCAAATAGAATAGAAGTATTTAAAATTTTTATTTACATTAATAACCATCTTATACACATTAAAATTCAAATTGATATAATATATATATTTTTTTTAATGGAAAGGAGTCATATTTGTAATTATTTCTTAATTTTCAACATGTATATTTTTTAAAGTAAAGGCTTAGGCAGACAAATCCTTGTCAAATTGTTAAAATTATATAGTTTAAAATAAAAAAATTTACTTTTCATAACCACTGAAAAAAAAGATTAGCCAAAAGAGCATAAAATTTCTTCCAACTGTTTAGGTTGTAGAGATGATATTTACAGGTGTCTAGACATCTTCAGGATATTTGATTTGTATATTTGCCCTTAGTTAGGTCTGAAAGAGGAAGTAAACAGGTTTTTTTAAAAAATAAATGTTGATTTTGTTGTGTAATAATTTTTAAAAGCTGAAACATTTGATGTTAACTTATTTAGATGTTGCTATTATTAAATTAAAGGACAAGAAAAATATTAAGTAAAATGTTAAGGGATTTTTAATCTTTTTAATATAAATAGACACTGTCTGTCTAGGGTTCAACTTTATTTTGTTATTGACAGTAATGAAAATCTTAACTTGTAATAATTTAAAAAACCGGGGAGCTGACTTTAAGTTATAATCGCCACACGTTCTGCGACAATTGCAATACCGTAATTCAGAAAACGTGGGGTTGAAATTTACTTAAAATAACAAATTGCCCAACTTTGTGTGACAATTCTGATAATTTACTAAAAGGAGAGAAGCTAATAAATGAAAAGTGATAAAATGTTGGGCGCGATAGCAAGTGCACAATTGCCAAATTAAAATTTTGAATATTAATCTTAAGGGTCGTGAATTCTTTGGAAACAGTGTACTGAACGGAATGGAATGTAGAAGTCTTTTATACTTTTAAACTAACATCTTATTTAATTAAACATAAACAAGTTATCAATTACATACATGTTTATTTTACAAATTTTCATCAATAAAATGTCTTTCAAAAACAGATTAGCATAGTAATGCCATCTTTCTTAAAATTTAGAGTAGAAGTTTTCTACTTTATTAATCTCTATTATTAAAAAGAAAAAGAAGAGTTTGAAACTAGGTTGAAATTGAATATTTCAAACTCCTATTAAAACTAGATTTAAATTGCATCTATGCCAACATGTATCTTTGATCAAACTTTTGATCCTTCCATTATAAGAAATCATCTATTTTTTAATTTTTTTTATAACACTTACTCAGAACATAAAACTATTACTAAACATGAAAACAACAATAAGACTATTCCCTATAACATGTTCAGAAAAAAGACAAGTAATTTTCAATCATAATTCTTACATCTAATACATACAGAAATCATGCCTTGTTCCTTATGTGCATTTCTACATAGAAACAGTTTTCCTCACAAGGAACGAATTGTTCAACCACATATAATGTCACGCTCCTGTTCATTGTACACATTAAAACGGCAAAATCTCTTTCACACATTAACGGAGTTCTCATCTGTTCTAATTTACTTTCAAAATGTTTAAAGCCATTAATTTACCATCACGTTGTATAGTTTATAAAAGAAAATGTGGTATTCACATAAATCGTTTATAATTACTTGTATGATAGAAAACTAACCCTAGTCCTCTTTCCACAAAACACGTGGTCTCACATATTACACTGTTTTACCAGTATATCAGTTTATTATTTGGTAACAAATACTGTCAGTAGTCCATTCTCACATTGCGCATTGATACAAACTAGTTTATACCAAAATATCACACCACTCTTTTAATTTTGAGGCCAAAACTTATCTCACACCATTGTAAGCGACGCACACACCATGAAGGAGCTAACTAGAATAATGAAATGTCCTCTTACGCATTAATCTCTATAGCTCAACTCACGTGATTTACACTTCCCTCTTTTATAATTGTCCATACCATTCTACCTTTATCTAATCATAACATACATTTCTTTGATTGTTTTTGTTTAATTAAATCTTTTAATATCTCGTCATTTTTTATGTTATTAAAAATAAATGTTCGGACTATTTCTCCTCGCTCACCAATCCCATACAGCCTACTCACATTTTTACTCATTTCTAATTACAACAATTCTTATTCTCTACTTATCTCTAACCACAATATACAATTTTCTAATTGCTTTTCATCATTTATATCGCTTCGAATTTTGTTGGTTGTTAAATTATAAAAGATCATTTTTGCAAACTATTTGGCTGTTCGATTCTGCCTGCCGTTACTTCTGAAATACGTACCCCCTATTGTATATTATGCTTAGTTCCTCCCTTATTCAAACATCTGTTCTCTATTTCACTAACTAATAACACTCAGAAATTCACAATGTTACAAACTAAATATGCTACTTTTATATTTTGGTTTTTACAATTTATAAATTATCAGTATTGTACTCGTGATATTAATTAAATGGACTAGCCTTAAATTTTGTATTACATTTTAGGATGCTGTATCCAATTACCATGTACCAGTAGCTGTTCTTACAAAAAAACTTGGAATGGCAAAAACACCAGAAGAAGCACATGGGTTTCGTTTAGAATTAAAAAAATTACTTGAAGTAAGTTGATTAACATAATGTATACTTGTGAATCCAATGATGTATTGAGTTTAAAATAGACTTAAGATTTTGTTATAATCAAATATGCTACTACATTATGTATTATTTTACATTTTGGTAGAAAAGAAAGGCTGTGGATAAAGTTGTACTTGCGGTTTTACAAAGTTCTGTATCTTATGGCAACGATCTTGAAAAAGTCATGTATTCAACTTATAAACTTACAAGAAATAATATGCATTGCCACAAGAATGTGATTTCACATCTCTCTTCTGAGTGCTTCAGCATTGCTAAGGTAAGAAAATAATTTCATAAATCTTAAGTATTATTTACTTGACTCACTTGTGTTAAAAAATCATATTTTATCAACTTTTGTATTGTAAAATCAAAGTTAAGAATTGTGTATTACTTTTGAAATTACCACCAAAAATTCACCACAGCTAGCCATATTATGTTACTTTTATTAAAAAGTTTTGTTCCTGTGTGAATTAAAATGAAGATAAAGAATAATGTTTAGTTTTATTATTTGTTATCTGTGACTTACCGTTAACAATCCTTAGATTTTTTTTTTTTCAGTTTATATTTTCATATAACTAATTTCACTACACGAGTTTCGGACATTATTGTCCATCGTCGGGTGATAAACACTTAATTAAAACATTCAACATAAAATACAAGTATCCACATAACACTCATGCACAAACACAATATTTTATTTTACGTTAATGTCTCCGCGCCGGTGCTATATAGTATACTATACATTGGTTACTATACGTATGGTAGTCAATCTGTTTATTAGCTCGAAGGTGGGGGTTGCATCAAACCTTTTCTTATCATTCAACAATTCATCCGGGTTCTGCATCTTGCTGCAATAAATTTGGTATTCTTCCATGTGCTTCATATAGTTCTCCTTTTTACATTTTTGTAATATTTGCATGTTATCATAATTTATGATCACAATATATCAAGTGCTCGGCAAACTTGGATTTTTCAGTGTGTTTTAGCGCTTGAATATGTTCTTTATATCATGTTTTAAACGAACACCTTGTCTGTCCCACGTAAAATATATTACATGAACTACAGTTCAATCTGTATACACCAGTATTTGTGAATTTATCCTGATTATTGGTTACGTTCCTACTTAGTATTTGGTTCAGGTTGGAATTGGTTTTATATGCTATTTTGTAACTCTGTTGTCTGAATATGTTAGCTATTCTGTTATTGAATTTGGAGTTGTGTTGTATTGTTAAGAACTTGTTCCTGTTTTTCTATATTCATGGTGCTGTTTCATATTTTTGAGTATATTGTCGGTTTGCATCCATTTTGGTGTGCAATGTTTTATTATGTTTAGTTCCTCGATGAAATCGGCTTCTTCCATAGGAACTGATATTAATCTGTTTACCATGTGGTTGTAGGCCGCCATTTTGTGTGTAATCGGATGGTTGGATGTTATGTGAATGGTCTGGTCCATGTTTGTAGGTTTTCTAAAAATTTTGAATTTATGTTTCCCCTCCAGTCTTGAAACAGTCAGGTCCAGATAGTTTAATGCATTATTTTGACGATGGACAATAATGTCCGAAACACTTATAGTGAAATTAGTTATATGAAAATATAAACTGAAAAAATGAAAAATTCAAGGATTGCTGGCTGTAAGTCACAGATAACAAATAGTTATTCAAGCATATCCAGTTGCAGTTTAGTTTTATGTTTATTTATTCAACCACACTTTTTGTAATATTAAATTGTATTTTAATGTTGGTATTAAATGTTACAAATTCAGGTGCAAAATTTTTTAATATAAAAAGGGGGTTAATACAGCCTTTTATAAAAGAAATAAAATTATTTTTATTGTTGAATGAAATCAGACTCTTCAATGCCAGTCTACAGTTGTATTTAATACCAGCTTTATTTTCTGATTAAAAACAGTTCTTTAGATACAATTGCAAAGTTTTTAATTATTTTAGTATTTTATCACAAGTACAAGGTTTAATATTTTATTTTATTATTTATTTAGAATTAAAATTTTAGCGCTCTATTTCTTTTGGGAGATACATATTTCCAACATTTCTTTAAGATCTAATGTTGAAACTTCTTGTAATACCTAAAAAAGGTTAATTTGAATAGAATATTTACTATAATGGAAATCGTATTGAATAGAGGGTAATAGAACGTAAGTCAAAAACATGACTTATGGCTCTTAAAGTTAAAACAAAGTAAATTCAACTAGAATAGATTTCCAAACACAAGTAAATAATAATGTATAGATTTTAAGAAAATTTAGTTATAAGAAACTTAATAATTTTGTTTGTGATTAAAATTGTAAAAAGGACGAGTTGTGATTTGCGTAGTATTTGAACAGAGCATTAGATGAAATGCATACGAGACAGATAACGCTAAGCCAGCGAGATTTTGAACAAAGTCCAATATAACGGAAGTAAGAAATTCACCATGCGTTCGGCAGTCTTGGTTGAGGAGTTAAGATGGTTAGACGTGTTCTAATATAGTCTTAGGAAGGAGCTTGGAGGTGATGGTTGTGTTAAAAAAGTCTTGGTAGAAGTATTGATGAGATCAGACTTATTATGAAAGTTCGAATAGGAACGTTTGTTAAAATGTAGGTTATTTAACGTTCAGTCTCAAGTAGAGACTAGTAGTGTATAAAAAGGTTAGAAAAGTGGTAAAGAGTGTTTTAAATGACAATGTCGCATCAATAAAAGACATAGACTCAGTGTAGACGATGGACAGACATAGTGAGACAATTGGTATAATGTGAATGACTGGACAATTAATACCAATATTTTAATGAACACTCGTGTTTGCAAGATTAATAATAAAAAGGAACAAAGAATTATTAATAAAAACCAAAACATTAATTTTAAGAGACTATGTTCTCTATACGCGAGTTTTAAACAGATCGTTTTCCGCGTGGTGAAAATCTTGTTAAGATGAACATTCTTTAAAAAACCATAAACACGCTGTGAACTATTTTAAGAAAAACATTTCTAGTGAGCTGTGCAAGTATATGTGACATGAACTTTCCTGAAAGCAACGATCGCAGTAAACTACAAGATACGGGATGTCTGAACTGCTAACTTCATACATTTTTTATAAAAATTGGTGTTGTGGTATAGACACCCTACGTTAACTTTAGATTAAGGAATTGTATTATGTTTTAATATATTTGCTATATATGTTTGATCATTTTAATCTTCTTGAAAATATTTCAAGAAAAATAAATAAATAAAAC
Source organism: Aphrophora alni (assembly GCA_963513935.1). NCBI lineage: Eukaryota > Metazoa > Arthropoda > Insecta > Hemiptera > Aphrophoridae > Aphrophora > Aphrophora alni. The sequence continues at coordinate 46,409,567 of OY740769.1, forward strand.
AATGAAATTTTCAAAATTTAAAGTAAATCTCCTTCAGAGATCTACAAAGTAATTTAAATTTAAAAATTAACTTCTTGGTGCAACATAAAAAATAAATGTTAAATTCATGGAATCATAAATCAGTTCTCCTTCTGAGAAAATAAAAAAGATAAATTCAATTAACTAAAATAATATTCATACTTATTTTCATGATATGTCTAAATGATGTTACTGTATAAAAATAATTTGTTTATAATAAATGTATGTTAAAATTTCAGTCTACACAAGAGTTATTCATTCACTACCAAGAAATCACTGTAAGTACACTTACAAAAGAAGCCATGCCTCCAGATCTTTCTAATAATTAACATCATTTTTTCAAAATTGATGTTAACAACATTTGGAGCCCATAAGCTGAGCAACAACTTTAAAATTATTAAAATTATAAGTAAAAATAAATTCATTTTTTTTAATAAAGTAATATTTATAAATAAAACCGTAAAAGGTGCTAATTTATATTTATTACAATTGTCGCACCAACTGTGTGGCTATTAATGTGTAAAGTAGTTTTCCTTTGTAATGATTTATAAATATTACATTGTATACATTTTACAGTCAATTTAAATCCTCAAATAAATGTATAACAGCTGAATAGAAAAATCACGTGTTGATTAACATTGTCCGATACATTGTAATACTGATACTGAGTGATAGTTCTGGATGTTGTTTAAGTATTATTGGTAGAAATTTCTAGCCATGTATTTTAAATGAGATTCTCAGTGCAGAGATCTTTAAATTGGGAGATCAAAAATTCTGTGGGTTCAATCATTGCTTCACAATTTTCATTTAAAAAAATGCTTAGGAATTAAACTAGATTATAGCACTTCTCCATTTAAATTGCTTCTAGAAAAAAGAAGGAGATGTGTAACTCTTATAAAATATAAGACCTTAATGGTTCATTATGTAAATGTTACTTTAAGAATAAAAAAAAAGAATTTAATTTTACTATTATATTTAAAATTTTAAAGATTGCACAGCTTTATGGGCGCCAAATTTATGAGTTCTCTTGTCTATTTTGAAAAATTACTAATATTTATGAATTTAAATTGAATTTTAATCTCAGGGTGTGAATTCTGTCAAAAAGTGTACTTTCAGTGATTTTTAGGTCAATGGAATGAGAGCACTTGAACTGAAATTTTAACATAAAATATTTATTGAACATGAAACATTTATACATTCAAATTTATCATCTTCATAAAAATTGTATCATGGAAATCACTTATTACTAACATCCTATCTGAATTTTACTTGCCTTTTGCCAAGGTCTAATTTCATTTAAAAATGTTAAATTTACTTTAAATTGCAATTATCTATTTTCTTTTATGAATTTGAAAATATCAAAATTATTGGTTACTTTATTTATCTGAATGTAATATAAAAAATTAATTAACTATGTCAGTAACCTACTTGGTATTCTGACTGGAAAGTTTACTTAATTAAAAAATGATTAAAGTTATAGCTAACACAACAAAAAACATAATAATTTTATAGAATATACAAATTTGAATATGGCGTGTTATATAACACGTTTTACCAATCTTTTGGAATGTCTTTGTCCACCATGTAATCTAATCGAAGTCCTGTGTCCTGCATAATAGCTTTCACCGTTTTGAGATTACTTTAACCGCACTTCCGATTCTATCAAAGTTTATACTGCGATTTTTTATCACCATTGTTCGTCTAACGAATGTGAAATAAGATAGTCTTTTTTGTCTGTACTTCACACCATGTGCACAATACGAAAATCTAATTCTTTGCGCTATTTTTAAATTAGTACTGTTTCAATACGTAAAATCATTGTCCTTAGTACTTATTAAAGTGTCTGTCCACTATAAATCCTTTACAAAAAACTGTTCCTTATACATTTTACATTTTTAACAAAACTTGGTGAGCTACACTTCAATAGGTCTTATTCTGTCAACTCCCATACTAAGACTCTCTCAATCACATGGCTTTGTCCAAGATCCGACTTCCCGTTAGGGACCGGATATTTTCAATTTCTCCGCATCAGCTAATCGTATGCAACGTTCTATTAAAAAAAACTACTCACTTCATAAAAGCGTTCAAACACATCATTTTACAAAACATATTATTTATAAACACTTTCTATCGTTAAATTATCTTAAAAACTCTACATCATTATTTATTTATGTTTGGAAATCTATTTTAATTATGAATTTACTCTATTTAACATTGAAAATCATTAGACATGCTTTTGACTTATGCCATCCCCACTACGATTACCCGCGATTTTAAATATTTAATTAGACCAACCTTTTCTAGGTATTACAGATGTACCGGTACTGTGTTTTTTTTTTTTTTTTTTTTTTTTTTTTTTTTTTTTTTTTTTTTTTTACTTATTTTAATACAAATAAATGTAGTAAATATTAGTAACAGGAAATACATATTAGGCTAGTCCTCATTGTTGAGGAGTATCTGGATTGTTTTTATTTTAGGCAAATATTTGTTGAATCATTAGTTTTGTAATGTACTAATCTCATTTTAAACTGTTTTCAGAATCCTTATTCTTTAACGCATATGCAGAAGTTTATAAATCTCTGCAGTTTGCCTTCATTTAACGAATCTATAGCAATATCAGCTATGACAAAAGTATGCAGACATAATCAGACCCGTTTAATAGGAGTAGTATAGCATTATTATTTACTTTTATAACAGTAACTACATCTTAATGTTTGCTGCAACATGACACTTTATTGTCATACTTTGTTATCTTTATTACAGTAGTGATGTTGAGTACTATATATAAATAAATATATTGTTAATTAATAATATGTTATTATTTTACTTCTTATTTCCACCTTCCTTAATTGTATTCTTTACTAGTGGTTAACATTATTGAATGCTGAAAATTTTGACTGAAGAAAAAACTAAATAACAGTACTAATAGGAACTGGGGTTTGGAAGCCCTAGTGGTATTGTCTGGTAGGAACTGTAAATTTTCAAAAAATAAAAACAACACTGGTAAAATGGAACTTAAATAAAGAGTTTTAAATGTAATCAAATAAAGAGTTAAGCCTTTCAAATATGGGACTGTACTTAACTAAAATTAACAAAGCCAATTACAAACATACAGTTCATGATGAAACTACATATTAAAGAAAAGAAAAATAGCATCAATAGAGTTTTTCACAGGTAAATTGCTTAAGGCGACCAGGTCATAACAAATTTTAATTTTTAAAAAGTTGTTTTTTTCATGTTTTTCTATTCTTTTCTTGTTTATAGATGCCAACTATATAATTATTGATATTTCTTTTATTGTTTATATTCAGGTTTTATTTCACTGTTTTTATGTGAAGAAACTGGTTTCTTTGTTAGTAGCCTACATGAGTGTTTGGATCATGTACTGCACAACTTTTATAGAAAATTGTACCCAAAACTAGACAATTTAACTTGGATAAGATAACCATATGACCTGGTCCTTTTAGAGATATGCCTTAAAAGTTGGACATCTAACACAACAAGAATGGTTTCTGTTACTAACCCTTAAAGCGCTATGTAAAAATTCTCATTTACTGTAAAAAAATAAAAATTATATTTTCTCAATGTTTTTTTTTAGATTTAGGTAATTTTAGTCAAGTAGACAACAGAAATGTTATAAATTTTCATTTAATAATGCTAGGCCTACCATAGGCCTACCAATAACCATAGGCCTACATGTTGGAACTAACCTACTTCTTGATTTTCTTCATTTTCACTAGAACTATCAACTTCACTTTCACTAATATTGTGTAAAATTACATTTTCATCCTCTTCTTGTTCTAGGTTATGAAAGTCAACCGCACTAGAAAACAATGTGTTTATAAGTCCATTTACAAATTCGTCAAAATCAGGATCGTCTGGATGAGCCATTACAGTGTATATCAAATATACACATTCGATAAGAGTCCCAGAAAAAGTCAAAACTAACAAAATATTTATATTTATTTACCGCCAAAACTCGACGTAAATAAACACACAACACTCAACAGACGTCAACAACAAATGCAAGCGAGAGTGAAAACACGAAAACAGCTGACCGTAGTAGCCCGCTTTTATAGGCGCAAAAAGCAGTACGGGAGCGAACAAATACTAGTCTTTGTTCCTAAGCAACCATTAACGATAACAAAATATTTCTAAATAGTCGCCATATTGGTTTAGAGGGTCCAAATAGACAAAAGCGACATTACTATGCACTCTATCGGATATTTTACGACCTACAGCGCAGTAATGGCAGACGATTGAGCGATCACACTTATAAGTGCTAGCCGCGTAGTGGAAGTGGGCAGTGCCGCGTCTGTAGGCGCTAGCCGCGCGGTAAGGGTTAACTCTCGATTCCATTACTTCTTATTTATTGGACTTCATTCATTCAATAAAGATCAGTAGTTCAGTTTATTATATTTAAATACTATCACAAACTACTATAGTCATCAGTGGTTCAGCTATGGTTGTATTTAAACTATTACAAGGTGTTATGTTATATCTAACCCAGAGCAAAAACCGTCTTGTGGCAAGACATACAGATAATATAATCTTTCTTCGAATAGGCAGATCCATACGAACTTAGTAACTCAAAAGAAATCTACACATGATGCTTACTTGTTGTGCTGTCTCTCTTTGTGAAGTCCCAAATGCGCCAGGGCCGCTGACTGTCCCTCCGCCAACAACTGACCCTGACCTCATTTATAAATAAATAAAGAGCTCTTCCTAAATACTCTTGGCTCCTCCTTATACATGTTAGTAAATTACGATTTGGCAATTGTTTAACTTTCTGCATCTTGTTGCAACTATTACTTATGCTCTGGTAATTGACAAATGGACTTAGAATAAAACGGTATTGTTAGGATTAGATAGATACTAGAGTAGAAATATATAATAATTAATAGAATTAGTAATAATAATTAATATTTTAAGTAAGAACCATACATGAAACCCAGAATAGCGACAGGTATTGCGAAACAATTAAAAAAATGATGAAATGCTTACCTAGCATGGGCAACCTACTTAGCAAGGCAGGTCGAAGCAATATAAGCGACGACTCAAGAGAGGTGGGGATCTTTCGATCAACAGCGTGAGTGAAGACGTCAGGAGGAACGTTCGAGGCAGAAGGAGAATCAGCCGTTGAAGCGGTCTGATAAGGACACGAGGGTATTATTGGCGAGTTGGAGCTCCCAATAATACAAGCTGTAGTAGCGGCTTTTGCAGAGCACAGAAAGGGTGAGCAAATAGACAAAATATCAGCACAAATAATCATCAAAGTAAATATATTAAATTCATTTCAAAATAGCTGGAACTATTCTGGGTTCATCATTTTTGAATATATATAGATATGTCAATTCAGTTTTAAAGTAACAATTGTAAAGTAATATGAAGTAGATTATATAAAGTATATGTTTATTATTTAAATAATTGAATGAGTTAGGGAGATATGTTGATTCAGTTTAATGCAATATTTTTAAAGTAATAATTGTAAAATGAGATAAAGCATAATATTCGTTAATTCAAACACTGAACCACTGATTGAAAAGAACCCGATCCTAATAAATACTTTAAATAGTATTTAAAGTATTGAATATAGTATTGAAGTATTAGAGTGTTTAAAATGTTACCCAAGTCTCATAAGCAGCAATAAAGATTAATTAGTATACTGAACCACTGATTTGATGATAATTAATTGAAAATCAGAACCCAGGCATACCTAGAGAGCCAATCCTAACAAATGGTGCATTGGCCGTGTTTTTAGTTTTTACTAAAATTTGTTACTATATGAAAAGAATTTTGTTTTTGTAATTTTTATGTAATAAATAGTCAAAACAGCCTTTCTTTTAATTTATTACTAAAAATTAAGAGTATTTTTTATTACAGTGATTATTTTTTTGGTTCTTTAATCAGCTATATATTTATAAAACTGTATTTGAAGTGTTATTTTTGAAATAAGAAATTGGAATGATCTGATAATTATTTTTGAGAAAAACAAAAAGTAATAAATTTGTATGTTAATAAGGTGCTTTATCTATAGAGATATACATATTTAAGAGATTTTGATATATGTGTTAAATTTGTGTTATTATTATTATTATATGCGAACGATTTAAATTTGAGGTATGTGTGATTAACAGATAATCAACAGGTAACAGATGATTTTGATTATAACTATAGTTTAAGATTATTCTTGCATTATTAGCATATTTGTATGAGTTTGGGAATGATGTCAACATTAAAATAGAATATTTACGAATCACACGCGTCAGGGGTTTTGTTGCGCAAGGCCGAGAGTAATTACACCACGGAATGCTGACGACAGTTTGTTTAGATTTTGTTGTTCTACATTGCTACTTCTTGCTTACGTGACAAGTCTTCCCGGGAACATAACTCATACATACTTGATTCAAATTTTTATTTTAATTTTGGTGAATTAAGTAACTAAAACGAATATTAATGAGAATTGGGTAATGAGTTATTCTTTCTTTGAATAGGGATTAATTTACGGTACTTTTACAGTTACAAAACAAAATATAACAAATTAATGAATTTAACCTTAGCAGAGATAAAAGCACTAAATAAAACTCAAGCCATTAATATTTGGAAAGACCTTGAGTGGAACATATAAGGTCATATATGGTTTTCCTAAGGTCATATATTCGGTTATGGAAAATTGATACCACTTCGAAAATGAGCCAAGTCGAGTTAGAAAATCAATACACAAATTGGCCTAAACAAACAGATAAAGAAACTAATATTCACGACGCGGTTGAGGGTTATTCGGGAAACAACAAAGACCCAATTCCAGACGATAGCACCTCTAGACAGGATATCACAATGAATGAAAGACTACCGTTGTTCGAACCAAGCAAATTTAGTGGGGACACGGCAGAGAATATTTCCAAGCACATAGCAAAATTCGAAAGGGCAGCCGCAGCGAACGGATGGTGTGATAAAAAAAAAAGAATCTATTTTCCCTGGTATTTAGAGGGAGTGGCAAGCGATTATTATGAAATTTTTGAAATAAAACAAAAACATCTAACATGGGTAGAAATAAAAAACGAGTTCATGAAGGCGTTTGCTCCAAAACATGAAAAAGAAATGTTGCTCATGAAATTAAATAATAGAGTACAATTGCCGGGAGAGTCCTTGATGCAATACAAGACTGAGGTGGAATTACTATGTACACATTATGAGCCAGACATGAGCGAAGATAAACTATGTAGTCACATACTAAAGGGGCTCAATCCAGCACTATTGCAACAAATTGCAATGCTCGACAACACAACTTTACAAAAACTAAATGAAAATATGTTTACTGCCGAAAAAGCTTCCTACATGCTCAGAAAAAGATTAGGCATTGATGATGGAGAGGCAGCGAAATCTAAAGAGACGATTACATGAGACGACCTACAAACAATAATGGAGCGAATTAATGAATTGGAAATGGAAAACAATAGATTAAAAAACGAAAATTGGGACAGGCGTGATAGGAGACCTGATACACATACTGAAACTTATAATTATCAAAAACAAAAAAAACAACACGCAGGTATACCGTGAACAAAGACAAACACCTACATCCAGACAGAATAATGACGATTACAGAACAAAACGTATTTATGGACAGACAAATAGTCAGACCAGGCAGACAGACCGAAACAACGGAACTTTCAGAAGAGACGAGACACGGGTAGAACCAGAGTGTTTTAGATGTGGTCGTAGAGGTCATTTTGCAAAACATTGTACACAGGTACAAAAAAAACTAGTAAGACCGGAAGTACACGACAAGTATTCAGAACGGCCAACAAAAATTCGGAAAAACGAGAAAGAAAATAGATATAGTGAATGGCAGAAAAACAAAATAGGTCACAAAGTGGAACAACAAAAACACATAAAATTTATAAAAAGGTATTTCGACACTTGTGGAGACAATGTTAACAATTGTAAGCCTACATATATAAGCAAACGTACACACGCAGTGGAATTTGGCAACAAAAAAAACACAACGTCAGGATTAGTTCATAGTCTTTCTAGCCCAATGCTGACAACACATAATGAGGTCGATGCACACTCCACGGAAAATATTACACTACAAACAGTAATTGGAAATATTACTTCTAAATTAAGTATAGCAATTCCAGGAAAAATTAGGGATAAAAATATATCAATTCTGTTTGATACAGGCTGTAGTGTTTCCTGTTTGAACGATAAATATGGACATTTAACAACAAAAATTGAAGGAGATAACATATGGTTGACTTCTGCCAATGCCACGACAGTAAAGGTCACGGGCAGAGCAATCCTAAAATTCTATATAAATAAACAAGAATATGAACATAAAGTATATTTGGTGGAGGATTTGACAAGCGACTTATTGTTAGGAAATGACTTTTTAATAGCCCATAAGGCAATAATTAATTTTAAAGATAACAAAATTACACTAGGACAAAACACGGTACAAATATTTAGGAACAATTTGATGGAACTAACACAGGACAATGACACAATAATGGAACTGATACCAATATATACCAAAGAGGATATTGAAATACCACCCCATGATACTAGAAACATAGAAATAAAGATAAAAAATTTAATTCCTGAGGGTGTAAAATATAATTTCGAATCTAAAGAAAACCTACTATCACAAAAGGGCTTATATGCGTGCGCGGATACTACACATACACCAATAAAAATAAAAGTTACAAACCCTACATCAATGACCAAGCAAATAATAAACGAGACACGACTAGGCGACATATACTTACCCACGGAGAAAGTAAAAAGAAAATTAATAAAATTTTCGAAAGCAGACACTTTCGAAATTGACACAGGCAAAGAGTATAAGGTTAATCACATCAAAATAAATAAAGAAAAAAAAATCTCAAACGACATAACGGACCTAAAAGGAGACAAAATAGACATCAACAAAGAATTAGGACACTCAGAGTACGAGGCGGCCCGATCATTAATAAAAAAATATATACATTTATTCGCACGCGGTCCACACGATTTACAAGAAGCAGATATGCCGGCATATGCTATATACATGAAAACGGGTAAACCGGTGGCAGTCCCTCCTTACAGGCTAAGTAATGTAGAAAGACAAGAATTAGATAGGCAGGTGGAGCAGTTAAAAGAAGCAGGGGTCATAGAAGATTCACAGAGCGCTTTCGCGGCACCCGCATTCTTAGTAAAAAAACCCGGCGACCAATACAGAATGGTAGTGGACTACAGAAAATTGAACGAAGATATGGAGGCTGACAAATTTCCTTTACCCAGAGCAGAAACCATCTTCGACACATTAGGAACGGCACAGTATTTTTCGTCTATGGACATTAATCAGGCATTTTTCCAACAACCAATAGTCCCAGAGCATAGACCATACACGGCATTTGTAACACACAAGGGACTATATCAGTACACGAGGTTACCAATGGGAATGCGAAACTCATCGAACTCATTTCAAAGAAGCATGAATCGCCTATTTTCAGGCTTGCTATATCAGGGAATGGTCATTTATATCGATGATTTGGTGGCATATGGAAACACGTTCACAGAACAATTAGCAAACCTAGAAAAAGTTTTTAAACGATTGGAGACGGCAAAATTAAAACTAAAAACATCAAAATGTCATTTTTTTTACCAAAATATAGACGTCTTAGGACACAACATCTCTAAAAACGGTATTCGGCCTTTAGAAAAAAACTTAAAAGCCATCACAGAATTTCCCACCCCTACGAAAACAAAGGATGTGAGGAGCTTCTTAGGGGCCGCATCATATTACAGAAAATTTATAAAAGGATTTAGTGACATGGCAAAACCCCTAACGGATCTAACAAAAAAGGAAAACACAGACAAAAAAACTTTTAAATGGACTAAGGAACATGAGGAAGCATTTAACAACTTAAAAAAAACACTAACTACGCCACCTGTACTGGCCAACTTCGATGAAAAAAAAGACATAGTAGTGTCATGCGACGCCAGTCGGACAGGGATAGGGGGTGTCATGTCTCAGTACCAGGAGGATGGTACACTTCGACCGATAGCTTATGTTAGCAGAAGATTACGGGATACTGAGGGGCGCTGGAGTGTGTCGGAAATCAAACTACTGAGTGTAGTTTACACAGTGAACTATTTTAGACCATTTCTGTATGGGCGGCGATTCACTATTTTTAATGATCATGCCAGCTTGCAGTACTACAAGAATGTAAAAACATTAAGTTCAAGGTTAAACAGATTGGCATTAAAATTAATCGAATATGATTTCGAAATAAAACATAAACCAGGTTCAACAATGAGGGTGCCAGACAGCTTGAGTCGCTATCCAGGTGAAGTGCAGATATCGGACAAAGAGATACAAGGAGAACTAACAATTAATAAGATTCAGTCGGTAAACTTAGAACACGAACAACTTTCGGACAATTTCCTATTTAACATTAGACAAGCATTACTAGATCCAGAGAGCGCTGACAAGGCACACAGGCGAGCGTCAAGGTTATACGTACTACAAGACGGTATTTTGCAGTATAAGCAATATACAAATGGAGAAAACAAATTATTAATTGCCGTCCCTAAGAAGTTGACAACCGAAATTCTTCAAGCATTTCATGATTCAATTATTGGGGGAGGTCATGCAGGAGTTGCAAAGACTATGTCAAAAATTAAAAACAAATATCACTGGCCAGGAATGACGGCGGACATAATCCAATACATAAAGAAGTGCCACAAATGCCAAATCATGAAGACAGACAGACAAAAATCAGCGGGATTATTACAACCAATAAGAATAACGACAAAACCCTTTACAAAATTAACGATGGATTACCTAGGACCTTTACCAAAGTCGAACAAAAAATTATACATCCTGATAGCAACAGACAACACAACGAGATTTGCGATAGCTAAAACAACAGAAAAAGCGGATGCACAAACGACGGCGAGATTTCTGCTAGAGGACATCATTCCGAGTTATGGCATGCCGGCAGAAATACAGACAGATAGGGGTACGCATTTTGTGGCAGACATATTAAAACAATTATACAACGCGTTAGGAATAGTACACAAAACTTCAGCGGCGTATAGACCTCAAAGTCAGGGTGTGACCGAGAGATACAATTCTACGCTAGTCAACATGTTGCGATGCTACGTCAACGAGGACCAGAAGGACTGGCATAAATATGTCAAGTTGTTGACATTTTCATATAATTCAGGCAAACACGCTACAACAGGATTTTCACCATTTTATTTACTTCACGGGTTCGAACCGAACCAACCGATCGACTTGGCACTAATTCCAAAAGTGCCTGAACATGATGTATTAGAGGCCCTAAAAATTATACATAAAATCAGACAAGACTTACCAAGAATAATGGCTGGGTCACAGCAGGGTCAATGTGAAAGATACAACGCCCACCGGCGAGAGGTACAATTTAAGGTAGGAGAATTAATTTTACTACGGAATGAAAAGAAGGACAACAAGCTCGAACGACAATACACAGGTCCTTACAAAATTTTAAGAAAGTTGTCGCCATTAAATTACGAGATTGAGATCTACAGACATGGCAGATGGATAGGGGACATAGTCCACGTGTCGAGAATAAGGCCGTACAGCGAAACTAATTAAAGCTACAGCACTCATACATAGATAAGTTAAGAAATAAAATGTTGTATATTAATTTGACTATGAGATAAGATATAAATATATATGTTAATTATATGTATAATTATATATGTTAAATATAATTAGGGAATTTTATAAATAGACTTAAAACTTAGGGAACAAATCCAGAATAATTCCAACTAAAGGGGAGTTAAGGGGGAAAAGGAAAATCTTAAGATGATTACAGGTGTATTGATATGAGAATGTTTGCTCAGTTACAGGCAACCTAGATAAAAAGAAGAAAACCAAAAATATTACAAAATACATGTGGATCATCATCCTTCCCCTGACCCTCACCCTTAATTCCCACCAAAAAATTCCAATAATAATTTCAAATGGAGCACACTTCCAACCACTCCAAGCTGAACATATATACGAAGCAACTATCCCAATGACCTACATCTTTCCCTTATCTCCCATACAACATTTCCCAGTCACCATTGCCGGATCTAAATTATGTCTAGGAGCCGAAAACTCAACAGGATGCCAAACAGCTAACACACTGGAGAAACTGATGGCCAGTACTGAAGACATCCTACGAGCACCAATCACGAAACACGAAAAAGGGCGCCATGAACATGCTAGAACAAAAAGAGCGATTAGCAGCATTGGGGACGTTTTTCATTGGTGTTGCGGGACAGCCACAGACGATGAACTGCACGTGTTGACAGCAAACGAGGAGACAGTCAACAATCACCTCAACAGTGTTTTATTTATTAAGGGAACAAAGACAATCTTATTTTAATTCATTGTTATTAGTTTTAGATCAGATTCGCAATAGCTGTAGAGACCGAGTGTCTACACACACGACTATACCCCCTCAACAACTGTACAAAGACTTGAAACAACTTGAGTCACGTCTAAATACAAAACATTGGTCCTTAGTCATTCCAAAAGATGACACTCACCTATACTACCACTATCCCATTACATCCTGTAAAATAACATCCTCCTCTGTAATCTCCACTATTAGTATTCCAATTCAGCGACGCTCAACAAAATGGAGACTATATGAATACATGCCTGTACCACTTCGATGGGAAAATCACACCTGCACCATATCTATGGAACCTACAATTGTGGCTACAAACGGGACATCCATCAGGACGCTGACGCGCAAACAATTGGACGAGTGTCAACCTAAGAAGACAGGGTTGTGTTTCCTACCACGACAACACTCAACAGGGACACTATCAAGAGGTTGTGCGGCCCAGCTGATTGCAGGTGGTGACATTGAGAGTATAGCAGACAAATGTACCTTCCATTGTAGTCCGAGCGAAAACGGAATACTGATCACAGAGATCACAGGGGACACCTTTACCCTAACAAATCCTACTCCAAACACTAACCTACAATGCAGTGATACACAAAAACAAACACCTATCCCATACAATATCCCAGGCACAGTCGAAGTAACCTTACCTTGTCACTGCTCATTACACGAGGGCACACACATCCGAGTTTTTTTTGACATCGGGTCGATGTCTCGAGGGCGGCAGAGTTGTTAGGATTAGATAGATACTAGAGTAGAAATATATAATAATTAATAGAATTAGTAATAATAATTAGTATTTTAAGTAAGAACCATACATGAAACCCAGAATAGCGACAGGTATTGCGAAACAATTAAAAAAATGATGAAATGCTTACCTAGCATGGGCAACCTACTTAGCAAGGCAGGTCGAAGCAATATAAGCGACGACTCAAGAGAGGTGGGGATCTTTCGATCAACAGCGTGAGTGAAGACGTCAGGAGGAACGTTCGAGGCAGAAGGAGAATCAGCCGTTGAAGCGGTCTGATAAGGACACGAGGGTATTATTGGCGAGTTGGAGCTCCCAATAATACAAGCTGTAGTAGCGGCTTTTGCAGAGCACAGAAAGGGTGAGCAAATAGACAAAATATCAGCACAAATAATCATCAAAGTAAATATATTAAATTCATTTCAAAATAGCTGGAACTATTCTGGGTTCATCATTTTTGAATATATATATATAGATATGTCAATTCAGTTTTAAAGTAACAATTGTAAAGTAATATGAAGTAGATTATATAAAGTATATGTTTATTATTTAAATAATTGAATGAGTTAGGGAGATATGTTGATTCAGTTTAATGCAATATTTTTAAAGTAATAATTGTAAAATGAGATAAAGCATAATATTCGTTAATTCAAACACTGAACCACTGATTGAAAAGAACCCGATCCTAATAAATACTTTAATACTTTAAATAGTATTTAAAGTATTGAATATAGTATTGAAGTATTAGAGTGTTTAAAATGTTACCCAAGTCTCATAAGCAGCAATAAAGATTAATTAGTATACTGAACCACTGATTTGATGATAATTAATTGAAAATCAGAACCCAGGCATACCTAGAGAGCCAATCCTAATAGTATCTACCAAACTATTTACAGAAGTGATCCTCTTTCACATGATTTTGCCTACAACTATTCAACAAGTGTTTAAGAGTTCACATCTTTGTTTAATAGAACACAGTTTTTTTCCATTATTATTTACACAATTTCAAGACTGAGATTGTTGCTGTTTCAATAAGTTTGCAACCGATAGACAACTTAACTCTGTAGAATCATAAAGCATAAAATTATGATTGAGTAGTTCTGTACAAACCTTAACTTTACTTTTATTTAAATGCAGTACTTTATTTACACAGTCAAGTATATATGTCATGTATTAAATATAAGTGGCACACTGTAGTGTGGTGGTGTCTTTCAATGATTTTACTAATACAGTAGAATTTGGATAATTCGAACCTGAAGGGACCAATGGAATAATTAGAATTATCCAAAATACAGTAGAACCCCTCAAACTCGACACAATGTGGACTTTAATGTTGTCGAGTTTGGGGGTTGTCGAGTTTTAGGGAACTTTGGTATTTAATGGTTAGGTTTGCAACAAATACTCAAAATTACTTTAAATAACTGTACATTTATTGATTATCAATGATTACACGTTTATTGCAAAAAAGTCCCTGCCTGACAACAACAAAAATAGTGTGTTCAATCATACATTAAAATGAAATTTATCGATGTGTCAAATGAGATTTAAAAAGTATTGGCCTTGTACAATAGGCTCAGTAAACTAAAAAGATCTACCCTAATATGCTGTAATAAAATTTACAGTAAAGTCTACAGTAAAAAACAAACAGTCCATTAAATATTTTTAAAGATTAAAACAATTTTATATAAAAAAAACATTAGAGCAAAGTTAGCATTGTTTGAAAAAACTTTTGATTGATCTTTGTTTTTCATTTTAGACTCGACGTCTGTCAGCTTCATCTCGAAGTCGCCGAAGAAAAAGAATGTCCATACCAAACACGGTCCAATACAAATGCTATAAATTGAACTGTTGATCGCATATAGTTAAGAGTCGGGTCATTTTTCTCACCTGGTTAAGACCTTTATTACAAAACTTGAGCGTTTAGTTCTACGACGCTCCGTTGAATTGTTACGACAAAAGACTTGCCGCTTACTTTAATGGAATCGGTGCTAATGACCGGTAGCATCCGGGTGGTTAGGCGCTTGGGTTCACAACAATATGAATGTTTTCACAACACATGATTAGGGCTGTCCCGGTCTACCTGGACCCTTTATCTTTAACTTTGGCCTCTACTATACAGTAGGATTAGATAGTAGCTAGACAAAGGAGCAACCCTCACAGCTGTATATACAAAAGTGACAAGCCTCAACCTCCTGGCATCTGGCAGGCGCACATGGCGTAAAACAATGCAGTGAATGACCTTGAAAATCCCACGCTCCTGGTCACTGGCCCTGTCGAGTTTGAAGGAATGTTGAGTTTGAGGGGGTCGAGTTTGAGGGGTTCTACTGTAATTATATATTTATAAGCTTCATTTTCACAAATCAAAAGTTAATGAAGCTCTTTTATTATACAGGGTGATCAACTCAAGATGACCACCATTGGGATCTAGGAAACTATCAGTTCCTCGAAAAACTTTAAATTAGGAACCTTCCCTGGATTTATACATTGTAATAATGTAAAAATTTAGTAGAGAAAAAAATTATTATTACATTTATTTAAAAATATATATATATTTATTTTACTTTACATGAATTTACATTTCTTGTTGAGCTAAATTTGTAATAGTTGTTTTTTCACATGACAGCCCGTAGGACAGTAAATGCTGCGTTTAGAGAAAAATATCAAAGAACAAAAGTGTCATAAAAAAATGTTCTACCAAAAAAATGCAATAAAAAATATGGTGTTTATATTTAAAATATTAAAGATGGTGGCCATATTGGAAAAATGGAGATTACAAATACTGCAACACCGCAATTTTAATATACGTATAAATCCAGGGAATGTTCCTTATTTAAAGTTTTTCAAGAAACTTATAGTTTCCGAGATCCCAATGGTGGCCATCTTGAGTTGATCACCCAGTATACAGTACTAGTACACAGTAAGTTTATTGTATACACTAAATTAAAATTTGACAAAGTATTGTTAAATATCCAATTGCCTTGCAGAATTAATTCTTTTGAGGTTTCCAAAATCCTCAAGTACATTTAGAGAATGAAAATCAGCTTCACTTACATTGGTTTGTCCATCAATGTTGTAATATTTCAAAAAAGTAGTAGAAAAAGGAGAACTTGAAGAGTTCATGAGTTTATGTTACTTCAATTGAATTATTAATTTTAATATTAATTATTTTGTTTAGAAATTTGTTCTGTTTTATGGGCGCCAGGAAGCTTTCGCTTACCAATTTAGAAAAATGAATTTAAGTGAATTTTACCTCAGGGTCGCAAGTTCTTTCATATGTGTACTCTACAGTGATTTCTGGTCAGAAATGAATACACTTTTGCTGAAATTTTAACATAAAAATTTATTAAGCATGTTTATGATTAATTTTAACATACATCAAGCACAAAATATCAACATACATCAATTACACATAAAATATGATAAACTTCAATTACTACTAACGTCTTATTAATTTATGAATTTTAATGTCTTTAAAAAAGATCTATTATTTCTTTAGTCCTAAAATTTAACTTTAATTTGAAAATTGTATTAATGAAAATTGAAAACTTGCAAGTATTGAATTTGTTTACTGAAGTTAAGAATTTAGAGGTAACTACTTTACTTTTTCTTTTTTTAGTACAAAAGATATATAAGATAAAAAATTGACTTTGTCCTTCATCTAAATGATATCTGGACTCATAGATTTTTTAATGAAAAAGATAAAATTTACACATATTACATACAAAGAAAGATACACATAACATTATTATAAAAATTTATATAAAAGAATAAAACATGTGGTACATGTTTTTTACCAGACTGTCGAAACTCATTGTCTCTTTAGTAAGATCGTTGCTGAATCGCAGTTGTAGTATTCTAGTATAGTTGAACACGTCTGTATTCTTGAATAATGTCGATGTCGTAATATTTCAAGTTCATTTCACCTAACTAGTTAATATAACTGTTCATAGTTCGTCATTTGAAACCACGTGCATGAGATTGCACAACATAGTTCGAATTAACACGTTTTCTCGTTTTTTTATTAAAAGTTTATTTATAGAAAACACTACTGATCACTTTTAATCGTCTACCTTGATTGTTTTTTTTACTAATTTTCTTATTTTAGAAAAGTTTAACTACATTCTAAAACACATAGGTCTGTAGGCAACACGCCCCAAAGCTAGACTGACTAAATGCTTTGTCTCCCGCTTTTGCGAGTATGTTCCAACCCGCTAAAACAGTTTCCATAGTCCAACACACTCCCCTTGGAATGTCCACAGATGACTACGCATAACACAAATTTAATAAACACATAATTTAAATAATTCTTTTTAAAATTGTACAGTATTAATTATTTTGTTGATTTGAAAATCTATTTTTTATGTTAGAATTTACCTTGTTTAATACGAAATATTACTTAATCCGGTTTACCCTTTCCATTGCACCCGCGTTATTCAAACATTCAATCAAACCTTAATTTTTACATTATCACAATGTTTCGCAGAAACTCACACAATTGCTGAAGAGCCTCTGACATTGCTAAAAAGCCTTGATCAGAAAGTTCTCCATATGTTTTTACTTGTTCGTCTAAATTAACGTACTCCTCAAAGGTGATGTGCGTATGGCTTCTCATTCCACAGGTAGAAGGGAACATGTTCTTCTAATAGTTCATGTGGATGCTGGTCAGATTTCTTAACAGATCCAGCTTTTTTATAACAATTTGGTATTGTTGTTTTAATAACTTGCAAACATGCATTGTGACACATTCTTGCTGCTTGAAGGAGATCGATCTTTGAACTTTTGTTGCTGTTTTCCAATGAATCTGTCAAGAAAGTTTGTACAATAAATGCCGGTAAAAATAGTTAAAATTTTTTATAATACCCTGATCCATTGTCTGTACAACTGAAGTCATATTATTATTAACGTTGTTCATAAGTGAGATGGAGTTATGAGAGTACAGCTGCTGTCAATAAACAAGACGATGTTCTGTTTGTTTGCGGAAGGTTTTGTTACGTTTTAACAGCCCATCTTTAAATAGCTCTGCTGTCATCCAAGCTTTTTATTTGATTTGTACTGGAGTAGTTAGGACTTTATGTTTTCAAAACATCTATGATTAGCAGATTTGCCTATCATCAGTAAAGGCAGCTTTTTGGTGCTATTCATATTGGCCCCAACCAATAAAATCAGTCTTTCCTTGCTGTTTTTCCCACACTGCAGCAATTTCCTTTAAAAGTGAATGTTTTGTCTGGGGTACATTTAAAAAACAAACCCGTTTCGTCTACGTTAAAAATGTCTTTTGCTAGACTTTCTTCAATCATTTGTAAAACATCGTCTTTCAACAGAGGCACAATACTGTAACAACAGACCGAGAATAAGCAGAGCATCAATCGACAGACTTCCTAGAGAATTCTCGGAAGACAATAGTGTGTCTGGAATTCAAACACGTGTCCAAATAATAGGGGCTAGGCTTTTATCCAGGGTAGTGCAGTGTCTAATTTAGTGTACAGTATAACCCTCTGAAGGTGATCCATTTTACAATATAAGATTTTATTTTTAGTGTTGATACAAAAACTTCGAATTAAAGAAGTTGACTTCGAATTGTCCATAATTTTTTTACATTGATATCATATAAAGTTCAAAGAACCAACCCAAACTTTTAACGGCAATTGAATTAAAGATGTTCGAATTATCCAAGTTCTTCTGTAATTCCATTAAATTTGTAAATATTATCATTTACATGCATATTGTCAAATCTATAGGGAATAGTGCACATTACTAGATTTGTGTGGGATGTGGTTGTGAAATATAGTTTAAAGTTTCTGCAAAAAGTTTGATCACTCTCAACATCATTTGTTCCTCTTATTACTGTCACAACATCATGCTTGATGAACTGTGACAATAAATTTAAGTCACCACACACATTATTTACTCCTGCATTAGGATAATAAAAGTTTAAAACTTCAAAATCCTTGCGAATAGATGTGTGTATACTGTTCTATAATATTAAACAGCTCCCTGCCATAACTGTCCGCCAACATTGTTAATTTTTAAATGATGTGTAACATTATCTGTTCGACTGTGTGACTTTTAGATTATTTATATTTGTTTAAAACTGGACCACATTCCTGCCCAAAGATTCATTTTCCTTTATAACAGCATTAGCCTTTTTTAAGTCTTTTTTCAGGTTACTAAGTTTGTCTTCCATGTTTTAGTTCTTTACCATATTCTATAGTTTCCCTACTTTTATGCTCTAATTAATTCAGATTTCAACAGGGACATAGATTTGAACAATTTATTGTTTTTTTCTGAAAGCAAGTCATTTTCTTTCACTCAGTCACAATTTACCTTGTCCTCCAAGTCATGGATTTGTTCATACAAAATTTTGTTATTGTCTTTATTACTATAACAAATTTCCTGCAAAATCTTATTATCATTGCTGTATGAAATTATATTCTTTTCATAAAGATCTGAGTTTAACCCAATAAAACAATCAACAAATGAAAGTAAATTTTTAAATCATCTATTATGTATAATTAGCACGTGTTTATCAAGACAAAATGCACCTAATTTGTAAAATTTTAAACAATTTTTTTTAATGCGTTTTTTGAGCTAAGCTCAAAATTTTAAATACTGTAATTTTCTATACTTTTATCTGCATTCAAACCATAAAATAAAAGAGAGTAGTAAAGGCAGCAATAATGACAATGTGTGAATATATTTAGAAAGAGACAAACACAAGATTTCTAATATAAAGTTTTTTTAATGTTATCAGTGCAAGATATTTTTCTCTCAATATGAGAATTGTAAGGTGACCATACATTAACTAATTAGCTGCACCTACAAAATAATGGAAATGTATAAGATTATTTGTTTAATCTTTTGTTCTGGTTTTGCATAATAACAAACAATAACAGTGTAAACTGATTAGATATGCTAGGTTTATTATGGTTAAACCTACATTTCAACCACTTTACACTTTTTAAGAATAGCTTTGATTAAATGTTCAATAAAATTAAGAATTATGTTGTACAAATATATTTGAAATTAATAATTTGAAAGTTTTAAAACAATATCAGATTTTTTTATATAAAAAACTTATATAAAAAACTATATTCAATAATTAAATTAATTTAGTTGAATATAAAAATCCAATTATTGTCTTATTTCCTACTTACTCATCTGTGTCTTCTTTTACTAAGTTAACAGTATTTTTCAGCCAAGGATTGGGAACCGGTGTGACCAGCCCATGTATAAACTTGCTATGTTTTAGTTGATAAACTTTTCTGTAGCTAATTATAGCAGAGACTGTATCTTTAAGAAAATACTATGATACAATAGTATTATTGTAGAAATTAATGAAGTGAAAATACCAGATTTACTATAAAAAAGTATGCATCAGATAAACAACATTTTTCTTTTAATATATAGGCTTGTAATAGTTGACAATATCTTCAGATTTTCTGTTGCAAATGTCTATGTCTAAACACAATCTTTTTTCAAAACACTGTAAATGGCAGAAGCAGGAAATTTATGTTTTCCCTGCAAATTTTACAAAATTAAGAAAACCTATCAACACTTGGCTTGTTAAAACATATTGAACTGGCAATGGATGTTGTCTCTAGTTTTAGAATTCTGAATTAAAATTTTGTAACAAAATTAGCTAGCTAATTCTCACCTGCCATGTTCTTCCCTCATTTTTCCTTTTCTGGTTAATGTTAATTTGGGAATTTACGTGGCCAAGAATCACTCATAGATTATTTTGATTACCCTTTGCTGTGACTCTTAATCTTTGGTGATATCTTAAAGTTAATTGAGGAATTTTTCTCTTCCTTAACAAATTTAACTTAATTTATTTTATTTTTATCTTACTCATTAAATTTAAAAATTCACTCTCTCAAGAAGGTTGTACCTTTTGGAAGAAATCATCTTCTGAATTCTGATAGCAATTTCACTCTTATAATTACACATAGACTTTTAACAGAACACGATAATTTACTACACTACCATAACCTGAAAAGGAAACATGGAATATTTTAAAAGGAAATTTATTATTCTCTTAAAAAAAATAAATAAATAAAAACAAACCACATAAATTTTATTCAAAATAAAACACATTCAAATATTTGAGATATTTATCAAATTATAAAATTCTTAATTTAATTACAAACAAAACATTTATTAATTTTGATTCAAAATGCATTTGTATACTGCTCCAGATAGATCTCACAATTTGTCCTATCCAGAAACAATACAAAATTTATTACTTCACTAGGTACAATGTATTATATTATTTTTATTTTATTAACCAAAGAGAGTTGATTTTAAAATGATTAATATTTAAAATTTCCCCTGTTTTGAATTTAATTTGTTCATCAGAATTTAAAATTTGCGAATTATTCGTAAATTACTTTTGAGTATCTTGTCACTTTTAATTTTGACTTTCTTGAAGTCCTGGAATCTTGAATGTTGAAATTCCTTTTCCAAGTTAGATTATAGTTGAATGGTAATATAGATTGCTGCTTATTAAGGTGGGTTATCTATCTGATTATGTGCTTTTCTCCTTCTTGAAATTTAATCCTTCTTTATTGCCGTCATTTATACCTTGTTTAATATTTAGACTGAAATTTGAACCTTGTTCACTGCACCATTTCGAATTTTGAATTTAATTTTAAAACTTGATTAATACAAGAAGTTTGTTTTCGCTGTACCATGACTTTTGTAAGAATTGATTTAATTTTGAAGTTAATGTAAAAAATTGATTAACGCGAAAATACGTCTATTCTACACCACAATTTTCACAAGAATAATTAATCTATCTTTTTGTTCGCCTTGGTTTGCTCTCTCTCAAGGCAAGGAAAATTCCCATTCCGGCCTACCACTGTCTCCTATTTTTCTATTCAAATTTCCTTTTTAATTTGCGTAATTTGTCTATTTTCTTCATTTTATTTGGTGGTTTTTTACCTGTAGTGCTTTTGTTGTTGTTTCTCCATGTTGTTTTATTGCTTAGAAATTTTTAATTAGTTTTGGTTACCGTTTGTTGTCTTAATCCTTTTTTTATTAATTTCTATTAGGTTTTTCCGTAGTGGGGACATTGATAGTGACATCATGCTTCGACGCACGACTGTCTGGCAGACACTAACAAGAAATTTGATATTTGTCTTGTTTTGTGGATTTTTGTCTCAAGCTGAAAAACGGCTGGATCGATTTTGCCCTCCTTTTGCTGCATTCTCTTCCTTATTTTTTCTGTTTCTTGTCGAACTCAATTTGTCATAGTAAGACGCTTTTTCGAAGATTCATTTCTCCTTGTTGTCTATCAAAGATATCCTCTTGCAGATTCTTTCTAGGTGGCTTTCTTTCAAAGTTATGACTGTTTAAAGTTGATATTTTCCGCATAATTACTTTTATTACAAATCCCCCCATTTTATCGCAGGTCTCTTCTATATATATATATAGACATTTTTTTTAATTTTGTATTTTGATTTTTCACCTTACTCAATTTTTGCATATTTTATTAAGAGTTTGATTTCCCTCACCCTTTTTTGAATATTAAAAAAAAAAAAAAATCAAAAATATCCATTTTTTTCTCAAAAAAATGACAGAAAATAAATTCCTATTTATTAGCCAATAATTATCAAATTTTCAGGTAATTTTTTATTACTCATTGGTATGAAACCAATTTTATTGTTTATAACAATGATAAACATTCGAGCTTCGAATTTTGTTTCTCGTTTAAGTTTTGTTTAGAGTTATTACGAAGCGATTCCCCAGATTATATTTACATTTTATTTACTTCTGTTGGTTTTCAATAATTTTTGTAATTTAACTGGACTAGTTGTAGGAATAAAAAGTTGTATTACAAATTGTCCAATTCCAAAATGCAAGACTTTGAAGACAAGTAGGGGCAAACTATTATCATCATTTGCAATTTGTCTATCAAAGACTAAGAAAACAGAAACCTGTATTGTCTCCAATTACTGGTTTCCAAAAATGTGAAAATTATTTCAAATTGAAACTGAATTAATTTTTCAAACATAAAAAATACATTGGCATCTCTCTATATCGTTACTTATCTGAATTCAAATTTTGCCTTTAAATTTACTTTTGTCTACACCTTCCCCTCTCCTACAGTAAGCTTGACGCTTGACAATAGCACTCTGATTTAATAATGTAGTATGACATGTTGATATTGCCCATATGGGGAAGTATGGTAATTGACATTGTTTATTTTAATTCACTTTCCATTTATTATTTGTTAATTCTAATACATTTTTATTTACATATAATATTTTTTATTATTAAATTTAAACTATATTATTATTTATTGGTTGAAAGATGTCTCATGCTTACAGTGAATATACGCATTAACCACTTAACCTAACCTATTTTGTGAAGATTCTTACTCAACCTAGTATTAAGAACATAATTTTATAATAAATGACAAGAATTCAATAAAAAAGGAGAAAAATCATGTAATGAAATCCTGAAAAAGTCTAAAATTAGGGAGTAGCTCAGTTGGCAGAGCACCCGCTTATTTTACTTAGTTCAGACTAGTGAACCATTAAAGGTAACAAAAGTTCATAATAGGTTGATGACATTGATTTTTTTAGTGGGTTACCTACTCTTTCTTACCTTTATTAGTGTAATGGGCATAAAAAATTGCCAATACAATATTAAGTGACATCCATCCAAATTGTGATCCATCCCTACATCGCTATATACAGGATTTTTATATGTAACTCATAGTTATTTATTGTTAGTCAAATTTTGTGAATGCTTTATTATTTTGAATTCAAGGAAGAAAAGATCAATAATGTTATCTATAGTGATGCAGTTGTTTTTGGCTCCATATGAGGATGGAATATGAGTTAGTTGTACTGTCTGTCACATACACAGGTAAAGCGATTTAATTGTAAGCTCATACATCACAAATTTTTAATTCACGTCAAAATTTCCTCCTTCCCCCCTCATCTAAAATAAAAATTTAACTTCATATAAAAATGAACACTATTTTATACATTAAACGATTATTTTGTCACATGTTCTCTTTTTAATACCTTAATTATCTTTCTTCTGGTTGAAACAATTTTATAAAGGGAACTCTATTTATATGAAATGCCACACGTTGTGCGACAATTGAAACAATATTAAAATTAGTAAAAGGTTGGTTTTATTGAATGATGTTGGGCGCCATTTTGTAATATATTGATTACAAAAAATAATAAAAAAATAACTTTAAAATTCTACTAGTGAATATTACTATCTCTTTGGTCGTGAATTCTTTTAAAACAAGTGTACTGAATAGAACATTGGATAAAAGAATAGAATTTTTTTATTCTGAAACGCACATAATTTTTATTAAGTTAAAATTATTAAAACATGGAAACATATATGAAATCGAATTCCTATAAACATTTACTACTTGTAGGTACATATATATATATATATATATATATATATATATATATATATGTTTTTTTTAAACCTTAATAAAGAAAATTTTATTTTATTAAATTTGTTAAATTTAAATTTTGGTTGCAACCGAGCTATTGAGATTGAATTTAATAATATTTTATAAAAAATTAATAGACTTTATTCTTGAATTAATATGCAACAATATTCATCAAATATTTAAATCAAAAAGAAAATCTCCTATAAGTTTTAAAATCTTAATATTACTTTCAAAATACTGTAACATATTATGTCTTTTATAATAAGACATCAAACAAAATTATAAGTACAAGATTAAAATTTTCATCAAATATTTAAATCAAAAAGAAAATCTCCTATAAGTTTTAAAATCTTAATATTACTTTCAAAATACTGTAACATATTATGTCTTTTATAATAAGACATCAAACAAAATTATAAGTACAAGATTAAAATTTTCATCAAATTTGCAAGTCATTGAACAATCACATTTTATTTTATATAATAGTAGTTCACATACGTGCTTTACCAAACACGTGTTTTTGTTTAAAACAAACATTTTATTTAAAATCACTTCCTTTCGTTGTTGTAGCTGCATGACGTCGTTACATCACAATCACTCTAACCGTTATTGAAAGTTAGTGTTTTAAGTTCACACTTCTTACTAATGAGAACACATCAATTGTTCATATTGTGAAAAGGATAATTAAATGTTCAATTGCTTTATTTTAGATAAAATACAAAATAAAACTTAGTCTTTACATCCGTACTTTCCAGGTAACATACATTTGCTGAATGTG
The DNA here is from genome assembly GCA_963513935.1 of Aphrophora alni. Lineage (NCBI taxonomy): Eukaryota > Metazoa > Arthropoda > Insecta > Hemiptera > Aphrophoridae > Aphrophora > Aphrophora alni. The sequence continues at coordinate 46,434,976 of OY740769.1, forward strand.
CAAAATTAATAAGTCAAATATTTTCACTCTGAACGTTCATAATTTATTCAAACGTGATTGAATCTTTATCACATTACATTATTTACTAAAACAGTTCATTTTTATTGTAGAAAACACTTTTAATATTACTTTGTCTTTGTTCAAAATCGGACACAATTATATAAGCAACATGCTCTCACTTTAAAAGTTCTATTCAGTCTAAATGTTCGTTTTCTAGATTCAAACGTAACTGAATTATTCACCATTTAACATTTTTTACTAAAGCAGTTCATTATTATTAAAGAAAACATTTTTCTTTGTCCGAGAGTGGACACGACTGTACAGCCGATGTCCATTCGTCTTGAAAGTCCTATCTAGACTAAACTAAAATCAGTTAGCGGTTATTCTCCAAATCTTTCTTCTTTGTATACAAAATGTTTGCACTGCACTTTTTTAATTATAAAGTTTATAATCATTCTAATTATTGTAATACATAGAATAAATTTCTCTGATCATTTTCCATTACTCATTTTATTTTATAATTTGGTCTCTTTTAACTTATTCAAAGAAAAACAAAATATGTTTCCTGCTTGACTCATCAAGTCTAGGCATATACCCCACTTTTATCTAAGATCAAAGTACATATTCCATTCTGCTTAAGATCAAAGAACTAAAAATGTACACTATTACATGGTAGACATTTTCTCTGCTAGTACTTTCTCATATATTTATATAGTAAATAGAAAGTTATATAAGAATATAAAAAATAGAAAGTAAAAAAAGCAATGTCGATATTTTTCATTTTCATGGCAATTTCGAAACTTCCATTTTGAGATGCCCAGAACCCCATATAATGGTTTTTTGAATTTTGTATGTCTAGATAACTGTACTTCAGCTGAAACGAAGGAACCAATTTTTGTTAAATTTGGTATGTGGATATATTTTGGCCATAACTGGATTTTAAAAACCACCAAATACAAATTTTTGCTTTTCTCTAACGATTTTGATCAAATTTAGTTAAAATGTAGCCTTTAACAACTAAAATAAAAGGTATTATAGTCCCCATCTCCCCTAAAATGCCAGTTAATGCATTATTAGTGTTAAAAAACCCAAACATTTGTCATTAAGCTGTTATAAAAGACAAATATTCTCAAAATTGGATATACTGATTTTGTTCAAATCTTGATGAAATGTGGAAATTAATTACAGCCCATTGGGCTAAATTTCAAGTAAAAGAAAAATTCAGTTATGGAATAATTTAGCAAAGATTAAAATTAGTCTTTGTCACCGTCATTAAGAACATGAAATCATTGAAATACAATGTAGTTTAGAATGACTATACGGCATAAATGAAGCAAGTTTACACTGCATTGAGATATACCATGTTTAAGTAAAAAGATTTCTAAACATATGGCATATGTTTAGAAGAACAAAAAGGTACTTTTTTGCGTATGAAACGATTTGACTTGTTCCTCCAAAAATACGGGTTTTGGGGGCATAATCTTTTTTTTCTTGTTTATCTTTTATGATAAATATGAGGAACATTCTTCCCTTTATTTCGCAGAGAGTTATTGACTCAAAATCTATGGTAATTTGCTAACGTAATTTAACTTAGTGTCAGTGAGGGGTTTGGATTACTTATAATTTATTATTATAATATGTATATTCTTCCTTATATAATCACTGTATATGAATTTGTCTACAATTTTTTTTTTTTAATTTCTTTTCTTCTCACCTAAAAAGCAAGTTTGAGAGACTAAACTCATGAGATTATTAATGGGGCAGGTAAATACTTATTTTGTCCTCCCTACCTCACTTGGCAGTTCACATATCTTACCAGCACATTACTTATAATTTCACAAATCATACAATTAATTAGCTTTGAAAAATCTCTTTTGTATTGAAAATTACCATTAACAAATTAGTATATATGTCAGTTGTCATTCCTGACATTAATACTAGCAATGGGTGATCCAAAGTTGATAAAATGTTAACAAGTTTTTTTCTTGTGACATTTCTTAGCATGAATGGATTTTAGATGAATGTGTAAAAACTTTAAAAGTAAGGTATTTTGAAACTGTAGACATGTTGAACACCATGATGTAAACTACTAAACAAATATTTCATAGGATATCTATAGTTTAGAAATATTGTGATTTTAAGAAAAACACAGATAGGCAAAACAAAACATTTTAGGCTACATTTTCTTTAAGCTTTTTTCTCTACTTACATACCTAGTATACAAAATGTAATTTATCAAGACTAAATAACCCTTTAAAGTATTCCACTATATAGATATAAAATGCAAAAGAATTTGAAGAAAACTTTAGTGTTCATTTTTTTATCACTTCTGCTTATGAATGGTAACTTTAAAAAATTGATCATGAATGTTCAAAGAATAGCGGTATAGTGATAAAGACAATCAATAGCGGTATAGTGATCTGGAAGTTGATTAATATACTTCTAGTAAATTAATTTTTTGTCTGGCAAGGAAAATATAAATGTTATTAATATTTATATAAATCATATATACATACTCATTTCAGTTTATCAGCATTTTGTGTAACAAAATAATAGTACCTTATAATCCTGATTTTCAAAGTTTTTAAACAAAAAATTTTAGAGGAAAAAATGGCACAAATTTCTGTTTTAGATAAAAGAATAAATAAATTTTAAAAATTATGTGTGTCCTGATGTCCGTATTTATTGTTTCTATATAGATGTTGTAGTTGTAAACGTTTTTGAGAATTTTAGGGGGAAGTTTATTTAACTTGATTTTTCTGAAGTTTCAAAAAAATCAAACATCAGACTTTGTTGTATGCAAGTAGATCACTGAAAGAAAAGATTCAGCAAAAAGAGCAAAAGTAAAATGTCTTAGGTTTTACTGCTGTTTGATGATAGTGGGATGAAGTTATTTGTTGGTTGTGTATTGACAAATTGCTGAAACCAATTACAATAATTTATTCTTACATACATGATAAGCACATGCTAGTCCACTGAATAATGGATACAAAATACTGTAATCAAAAACAAACTACTACGTACTATGCGTCTCACAGCAACAGAACCGCAAACTCACAATTGTAACAAATAAGCAGGCTTTAGTACAATAACATAAAATGGCAGACTCACACATGGCTAGAAAGTCTGTGGCACCTTCTACAATAGAAAAAATGGCCGTCTCGGCGCATATGCACTCTTAGTAAGTCTGAAGCCACTACCTATCATGTCATCACCAGACATACCAAGGTATGTCCAAACCAAAATTTATTTAATTATGGCAATTACTTCGATTTCTATAAAGGAGCTGAGAACGAGTGGTACACCATATCAATGGTTATATTACACTTCTTTAATCAAGAGTGACACCTATGATCATGAATTTGAACCCCATCCAGAATAAAAAGTTTTTTCTTAGAGCTTCATTTCTTCCAACTTGTAAGGTTGAGAGAGGGCCCACTATAAACAGTGGTTGGCTTAGTGTGCATTAGAATCCAACTGCACAAAAAACAGCTTAATTTTGTTACGAGTAAATAAATATCGAGTTTGATTTCAAAGATGTTTTAAAATTAAAATTAAACTTGGATAACAATTCTCACAAATAATATGTTTATTAACTCATATGCATTTCAACAACAACAAACCAATTTAGGCCACTCCGCTTCCCCCGCATTCTGTTTAAATACGGGGCGTGGCACAATACTTAAATGAATAATTCTACAAAACAAACATTATAGATCATTTACAGAACAATAAAAAATCATGTGTTTATTTTATTGCTATGGCTTAAGATAAGATCTATTGATTATATACTAGATAGGAGATATAGTACTGAAGTGCTTGTCAACTGTATAATTAGGATGGGAAAAACAATTGCAAGGATTTGCATTACCTGAGTGGTAAATATGTTTTCTTTAAGGACAAGGTGACACCAAATTTTACACCTTATCAAGTATAAAGAAGATTTTGATATAACAGGAGGGTTGGCTGCCATATTATAATGAATATGGAGCACCTCGTAATTTATTTGGAACACATTTGAATTTAACTATGATAATCAAGTCTAAGAATGAAAATTATTTTAAGAATGAAGATAATAAACAAAATGTTTTCATTATCATAAACAGAGGAATGATATATTCTGTTTAGTAGTGCATTAGGACTGAAAGTGTACTCACTTTTCAGAATAAATATTTATTTACACAATTAACATATTTGTAAAAAAAAATCAGGACCCCTATAACTACATAACATTTGAAATGTTAACTTTTTAAACAAAGAATTGACTTTTTCAGTTATTTGGCTCAACGTAAAACATTAGAATCAAGTGTAATGCTATTAATAGCACAAATAGTTTGATAACACTGTAGTTCACTTACATGTCAATTCATGTTTGCATTTTCTTCATGTAATTCCTGTAATTGTCATTCACCCATATCTTCCCAGCTTGGATGATGTATCTGAGCCAATATTCTTTCCATATTAACAGAGTATACAGAATTGGAAAAAATTACACTTCTATTAACCTGCAAAAAAAAATCCTTAAAATGTACACACTACTAATCAAATAAGATATTGTTTACATCAATTACAACCAAGTCAAAAAACAAACAGTAGGCCAGCGAATATCTCAACTAATAAATAATAGAGAAATAATCAAATATTAATATAAATAAAATCAATAATGAATTAGCTAACAATTTTAAAATCATTTGGACATGAATTGTTCTATCATCTGTTTGGTTTGAATTACCATTAGGTGATTTTATTTTAGTTTAATTTTAATTGTCTTAGAGTCTAGCTCCATAGTATGTTCAACAACTGAAACAATATCAGGTATTGATGACTGGGAAGAGCCCTGAAATGATTTTGAAGGGGATTTTGTCAGGTGGATAAGATACAGATTTTTTAATAAATATTGTTTTATAACTGGTGATGAAAGCAATTTTGTCACAGGTGCATTTGTTGGTGTCTTACTCCTCACACCTAGGTCAGAAGTGGATGGAGTTACATCTGGAGGAAGAGTTGCGTTCTCCTTAGAAAAACTGGTAATATCTCGATTACTTTGGGATAAAACACCAATAATTGAAGGAGACCTGCTCTGTTAGTAGTTTAACCATCTTGGTTAGCTCTTCACAGTTTTCAAAAGGTACCCTTTTGTTTGAAGTCTCAGCATCAAAAGATTTTTCCATATTCACAGGTTTGCTAACTTTATACGGCTTTCTAGTATCAAAGGGATCAGATCCCTACATGTTACTACACCCTTTAAGTAGTTCAACAATCGGTAGGGTTCCACCAACATATTAATCTGGTCAAAGGATAAAATCATAAAATCATTTTTAGTAGCGTCAAGCTTTATTTATTGCTGCTTGTTTCTACTAAAAGCGTTCTATTTTATAGCTTCTTGATGGAGCTTACATGATCTGCTATACCAGTAATGACTTTGTTAATTCAGAAGGAGGAAACCTTAGAAATATCTTTCCCTTCCTCTATATTCGTGAACACTAAAAATTTAAGTGCTAGCAACTCAAGGGGTTGGGAAGCTGAGTTTTTACTGTCTATGAAACATTAATAAACTTGTCAGATGAAGCTGAAAAAATCTCTTAGCACTAACATTTTTCTAATTTGACATTTAAAGTTGGAGTATCTATGGTTTTTTTTTTTTTCTCCGGCACTTTCTGGATGTAGAATCACAGTCGATAATCGGGTATGCAAAGCATAATCAATAACCCAGGCAACTCAAACTACGAACTAATTTAAGCGAGGCCAAATTTGAGGCGAGTTCCAAATTTTAAAAGGAGTAAAATACAGATGTCTTCAGTGCCCACCTTAAACATAGAGGTAAGTTCCATAAAGCATTACGATTCCTCGCCCCCCCCCCCCAGTTACTACTGACTAGCCACCCATGTATACATGAAAAATTATCGACTCAGACTACATAGGGTTATAAGTTCCGAGCCCCATTTAAACCAACAACAACTTGCTTGACAAGCACAGCTAGGTGGCCAGATCCTGAATTCGAACCGTTAATATCCTTGACAGTTAAAAACACACATTGATTCCATCAATGCAATCAGAATACTCATCACTACTCCCAGACATAACATACACAAGCACAAGATTCTTTCTCTCTCATACCCATCTGAAAAGAATGGCAGTCACATCACTTTGTTGCCAAGTGAGGAAATTTTGCCACATAAATAGTCATTGTGTAATATAGGTGAACTGTAGGTAAATGACAATATGGATGACAGTTTATGTGATATGTTTGAATGGGGACTATGGGGGGGGGTGTCAACCTCCTCTTAATCAGTCCAGCTAGCCTGCCTTTTCCCTGCGGGATATTACTATTTCAAAGATATACCACATAATGTAATTAGTTTCATAATCTGAAACCTACATTTTTACTGAGATGCCGATCAATTAGTTTTGTCCGGCACATATAACTTACAATTTAGAAATTTTTGTATTTAAATTGTTTGAGCCAATTTTTAGTAAAATGGAATTTTTAATTTTTATTCTATATCAGTTCCTTGATCCTTCAAGTCTGATTGGTGTTGGCAATTTATTTTGAGTATGAGTAATGGAAGAGTTTATTTATCGCGGAAACAATTTGAAGTCTAGTATCCAAGAAATAGTTTAGAATCTAAAGAAAGAAATATTATGAAATGAATTAAAATTACAAAAGAATGCCCCAAAATTTTTAGGAATTATGTGAAATGTGTTTTGGAGGTTGAAAGTTGATGGGAGCACGATTTTTCCTTATCAGGTTCAAATGAATAAATAAGATAGTCAATCAGTGGTTCAATATTAACATGTATATTCTAATATTAGTAACAACAATATACTATATAAATGATCGAGCTAGGAACAAGTAAATTAATACATACAATGCTTCAAAACTTTCAATCCAGAACGATACCAATGATTATGACAATTATGTGAAATTAAAGTAATTTCCAACTATTACAAGTAGAGCTTCCTCATCTTTTATTACTGGAATGGTCGTGATCCTGAACTTTGACCCTCTGTGGTAGATCCTTTGCTCGAAGAACTTGATATGTGAATGCACTCCCCTGGTAGCATTCCCCTGTCCGACAGTCTCTCCGCTTAGATCCAATTGATCCATGATCGATTAACCTCGTTTTCCTTTCAACCTGACATTTGTAAGAAGTTTGCAAACCATCAGGTTGCAAACTAAGCGATTCTTAACTTTTAGCATTCTGTCATAATGATTATTTTCATTCTGGTTGGTACTGAAGAGACTTGGTATATTTCTACCGTTAACTTAATTCTAAATTCTAACAAAGTGACGTGAACATTTCAAAACATACCACCAACACACCTAAATGAACAATGTTTAGGTATAATAAAAATTTTTAATAATAAAATATATTTTGATTACTTCTACATACTCTACGGTCTATTGATTTGTTACATGCCTATGGTGCTCAACTCCTTGTTCATATTATAAATAAGCAGAAAAGTGTTTAGCTGTTCAAACTCTTTCAACTAACCTGGAAAGCCTCCAGACAAAATGAAGGTGAGATAGAACTGGTATTAGAAGGCTCTACATTGCTGCAAGCATGTCTGATCGCGATGTCTTGTTGTAACTGAGCAGGAAGAGGACGGCCTGACGGAACTAAATAGTTTTCATCAGATTCTGATATGTCCAACACAGATCTATTTCAACAAAATATATCTTTATGTTTTATTTTATTTTATTCTGATTTTAAAACTATATTAAAAAGGCAATATTTAACTAGATGATTATTGTTGAAGACTTTTTAGTAGATTTGAAAATATTCTCCCATTTTAAAATACAATAACTGCTTTTAATTAATAATATATAATAACTACCATTTATATATAATAACAATTAAGCATATACGAGGTATCGCTAGAAAAAAACGGGCTTTTTTTGTAACTTTTTTTTTTTTTTCATTAACAACTTTCACATTATCTCCTTCAATCCTCTCCATGATCCCTATACCGCTCCATTCAAATTTTCCATTGATCAAAACCAGTGTTTCAGCTTATTTTCATGGACTCCATCGCTTTTTCTTTCACAGCTTCGACTGTCTAAAACCTAGTTCCTTTCAATGCTTCCTTCACTTTCGGGATCAGAAAAAAGTCACATGAGGCTAGGTCTGGTGAGTAGGGTGGATGTTCCACAGCGATCGCTTTCTTCTTACTCACTCACTGAGAGTAGTTAGAACCTCAATAATCCTTATTCACTGTTTGACCTTCAGGCACCCAATTTACATACAGAATCCCACGGATGTTGAAAAAAACAAATCATCATGGCTTTGAATTTTGATTTGGACATTCGAGCTTTCTTCATTCTTGGTGAATGCGAGTTCTTCCATTGTATGAATTGGCGCTTAGTTTCTGGGTCATAGGTAAAATACCACGCTTCATCACACGTAATAACTTTTTCCAACAGTTTAGGATCCTTTTCGATGTTTTTTTCAAAATATCAGAACAAATAGTCATCCGTGACTCCTTTTTTTCAGGTGCAAGGATCTTGGGCACCATTTTGGAAGAAACTTTCCTCGTGTTAAAATGTTCATATAAAATCTGTCGAATTGAATTTTCCTACAATCTTGGCAACTGCACGGATACTCAAACGACGATCTTGACGGATGAGATTGCCTATTTTTTCAATGTTTTCATCCGTTTTTGAAGTGGAAGGACGTACTGGACATGGATCATCTTCGATTTTTTCTCGTCCTTCTTTGAACCATTTCTTCCACTCAAAAACCTGTGTGCGTGACAAACACTCATCACCGTAGACATGTAAGAGAGAATAGACACGAACGAACGCTGGGGCCTGACTGAGCATGCTACGATCGTCACACCAGATGGAATGTGGAGGGGGGATGTCAGGCGACTCGACAATATAGCATTTGACCCTGAGGCTTGCGTTGTTTTATCTTTCAAAAATCAATCCCGTTATTTTCTAGCCACACCTCGTATAATAATTAGGAGGTTTTCGTCAAGCACAAAACACACCTAATTTGTAAAATTTTAAACACATATTTTAAAGGACCAAAATAGTTTTTAGAGCCAAGCTTATAATTTTAAATTGTTTTCTATACTCTTAACTAGTAATAACAGCAATAATGACAATGCATGAATACATTTAGAAAGAGACAAACTCAAGATTTCTAATATAACTTCTGGTTTTATTTTTTGCAATTTTATTCTAAAAATTATTTAAGACTAAAGTTTTTAAAATGTTATCAATGCAACATATTTTCCCCTTAATATCAAGAATATAAATTATCCATTAACTAATTAGCTGCACCTATAAAATAATGGAAATAGATAAGATTATTTCTTTAATCTTTTGTTCATGTCTTATACAATAACAAACAGTAACAATGTAGACTGATTAGAATGCTAGGTTTATTACGCTTTAATCTACATTTCAACCACTTTTTATCATTTTTAAGAATATATTTTATTCCATGTCCAATAAAATTAAGAATTAATTTGTAGAAATATATTTTAAGTGAATAATTTGAAAGTTTTAAAACAATATCAGATAATGAAATATACAATAATTAAAAATACATTTATTGAATATAACAATCTAATATATTTTTATTATCTTTTTATTTTCTACTTACTGATTTGCATCTTCTTCTACTAAGTTAACAGTATTTCTCAACCAAGGATTGGGAACAGGTGTGCCCAGCCCATATATAAACTTGCCATGTTTTAGCTGATAACCTTTTCTGCGGCTAATTATAGCAGTGATTGCATCTTTAAGAAAATGCTATAACACAAAAGTATTATACAAATTAATAAACTGAAAATGCCAGATTTACTATTAAAAAGTATGCATCGGATAAACAACATTTTTCTTTTAATATATAGGAACAGTTGACAGTATCTTTAGATTTTCTGTTTCAATTATCTCTGTCTAAAAACTATCCTGTTTCAAAACAACTTTCTTATGTTGTCTGTTATTCCATTCAGCATGGTCTTCAATGGTCCCTTCTCACATTTTTTGTAGATATATTGGTTTTGAGGTATCTTTAGGTTTATGGAATGGTGTCTGTCATATGTGCAGTGCTCTAAAAGCCCAAACGTGTGGAGCGATTTTTATTAAATTATGTGGGAATAATTTGACAATATCTCTGGATGTTATTCATTTTTTAATGATTCTTAATTTAAGGGTAGCTGTAGAAATAATAGATAATATAATAAGGAAAGCTAAATTTAGGAAAATTAAAGAATTTAGATGTAGACATGTAAACTGTAAGGCCCAGTAATGATGGGCTAAAACAGCTTATGCTGGTTACTTAGCTCATGTAGTACCAATATAAAAACTGATTAAAAATTCATTAGCAAAATACCCAAACTTAAATGTAGCTTTGTCAGATGAGAATAATCTTGGTAAAATATTAAAAAACCGTAAAGATCAAATTAGGGTGGCCAGACGTTAAGATTTTTACAAGATATCGAACGTTTTAGAATTGTTGTCTGGCCATCCGGCATAGGTACTTTCAAGTAGCGTATAAAAATAAGGTTGATGGGTTTGATGTCTACGATTATACACTACATATAAGTTGTGTTCCATTTAAAACATTTTTTGCTATATATACAATTCTAACTTCATAATGATAACTACCAAATTTTAATATTGATGTTCTATTTACTATCAATATATTCGATATCACTAATTGACTCAACACGTAATTCGTGTAGTCTCTCATTAGGTGGGTAAAAGAATTTGTAGGTTATCAGATGTGTTTGCATTATGAGTTTCATTTGAATTACGTAGCATAGTGAGAAACGAATTTAGTTTCATTCATATCATTAAAATAGTTTTTGTGTGTATATGTAATGCGTAATTTTTGTTATGCCTAAAAGGAATTCAGTGGTTAAAGTTGATGAGTGGTCTAGAGAAATTGTGTTAAAAAAAGTTTTAAGGTTGAGCATTATATATTTTTTTTTTTGTAAAAGTGATTTGATTGTTCTAATAAAGGAAAGGCGGATGTTTCGCAAAATGTAAACTGAAAAACATGTTTCAAATAAAAGAGCTGTAACACAAAGTGCAACTGTTGAGGCCTTCTTTAAACCTTTATACATAGTTTATCTGAGGAAGCAATTGCTTCAGAATTAACATGATGACGTATCACAAAACAATTTACACAAAATTATATAAAAGTATTTTTCATGACACAAAAATAGTTAATCAAATAACTTTAGGAAGAACAAAAGTTGCAACTCTTTGTCAGAATATCTTTGCTCCAGCTTCAGTAAATAGGTTAGTTATACAAATTGAAAATAAAAATTATTATTTTCTTATTGCAACTGATGCAACAAAATGTTTTACTTTTGTTCCAAGGTATTTTAATTTTGAAGAAGGTATTAAAATAAATCTTGTCTGCTAGATTGTTATGAAGACAGTAATAAAAATGCAGAATCAATCTTTCAACGAATTTTAAATAAACTTCAGAAAGAACAATTAGATGTTACAAAAATAACTTCTTACTACGCTGATAATGCATTACAGTAGAACCCCTCTAATCCACCCTCGGGTGGTCCGTTACTCCGGTTCATCCGACCGTGCTTGAGCTCGCGATATTGTGCCGACTTGCCGACTTGTCGATGACTCACGGAACGTCTGTCACCATTCTTTCCAGTTTGTTATCGCTTTCCCGCTTCAGTGCTGTGTCATCTCTCGTGTTGTTTCTATTGATTTGCTATAGTACTTGCAAAGTTTATATATAGACTTTTAAAAGTTTATATATCACTTATTTCACTTTAAAAAAATCTCTTTATATAATATGTAATAAATATTGACTTTTTTCGGATAATCCGACCTTTTTTGCGTTCTGATCATGCCCCCAGTCCTGAAGGTGACGGATTAGAGGGGTTCTACTGTAGTTCATTTTGGATCCAAAAATAGTGTTTGGAAAAATTAAAAAACAAAATAGGTAATATTCAGAAGTTAATTGTCTTGCACATATCCTTCGCAATTGTTGTAAACTCAGTTGTTTAAAATTGAAATTTGACATTGAAATCTTAATTTTTAAAATTCATTCTCATTTTGTCACTGCACAAAGAATTACGGAACTAAAATCTTACTTTGAATTTTCGGAAACTGATTACACGCAGGAAATAAGACATGGTTATCTCTACTTCCAGCTCTTGAGAGATTGTTTCAAAATTGGGAATCACTGAAAAGCTGCTTTCATCACAAAATGAGCATTTCTTAACATTTGTTTTAATCTTATTTCAAGAAAAAATCATTCAATTAGAAAAATTTCACTAACAGCTACAGAAATTTTTCAGATATATTTGAGCTTAGAGACCAAAATTGAATGCAGATTTTTTGATAAATATTTCAGTTCATAAACATCCAAGCAAGAGTTAGAAATTGATAAAAATCTTTTGCAAGAATTTAGTGATGTTTTTGAAAGATCTATTGCATATTTAAATAAATGGTATGATTTTTCAGATACAAATTTCCACAAGAAAGTAGACTTCTAAAACCTGTCAAAAGAATTCCTTTCTCACAATTAAGTTAAGTAATATTGTAGACATTTTTTAACAAAAACGTAAACCAACATGATGAGCTTTATGATGAATTTTGTCAAATAACAAACATGATTCCAGCCTTAAATGACAAAAAAAAATTGACTCTATACCTGAAAAGAATACATATATTGCAAGAGAACAAGTGCTTTCACTAAAAAATTTCAAACTTATTGCTTTTTATATTTTAAGTACATATACTTGTCTCAAATGCTAATACTGAGAGAATTTTCTACGAAATGAATTTTTAATATGCTGAAGTAAGAAACAGACTAGATATTTTTTCTCCATAAAAAGTGAATTAAATGTATTAAACAATTATGATCATATGAATTGTCAAGAAATATTTAATGTTTAGAAAGGCTGATAGTAGCTTGAAACAGAAAAAAAAACATAACGGACTGGGAAGATGAAAAATCAAGCATTGACTTGGCTGTTGCAGAACCTTCTCAATAAAAAATAACCAAGGTAATAACTTGTTTAGAATAATTCTACTATCCTAAATATAATAACAGAAATTAATCTTTTACAAAATCAGCTGATATTGTAAACTGTTTTCATCATAGAGTTGAGAAAAAAAAATTAAAATTAAGAGTAATAAATAAATTTACAATACCATACAGGTAATTTTGTTAATTTTTCAAACCTTAATGGGCTAATAACTCCTCAACGAAAGAAGATAATTAAAATCGGCTTTCTAAGATGGCGGAAAATTTTTGAATTATATTATAATATTACTCTCTAGCCAGACTTTTGGGTGACTCTGTATTTTAATAGTATTTATGCATACAAGCTTCGAATTTTCCAATTTTATTAAAAAAGTTATCACTAAACCCTAATTTTATATGGAGAAAAATAATATGCATGTCTATATCTTTTATGTGACATGTAAAACCAAAACAATTTGGTTTGAAACTAATAGTCTTGCAGAGCTCTTTTAGGCATTTCCTTATTAACCCCCCCCCCCCCACTTCATTATTACTGTTTGTAAAATTTTGTATTATACCATCTAAAAGTCAAACTACATTTTAAACCAATAATTCAGTGGTTCTCAATATATGGGCTTGACAAGGATTTTGTGGACAGACACAACACAAAAATGTAACTTAAAAAATAAGTTAAGTTTTAAATTGTTGGATCCCAGAAATGGTCTCAATGTTTCCTTTATTCAATAAAATGGAGGGAAAACTACAGAAAGTATACAGTTAGACTAAACTAAATTCACTTATTAGAACAAGTTAGGAGATAAACGAATATGTAAGAGGGATAAAATAAAGCAAAAGCTTAAAGTTAAGATGTTTAACTTAAAAGCATAAACTCTTCCTATGTGTAAATCTTATTTCATTAAAATAATGATACCTATCAAAATTCAGTTTCGTACTTTCCCAAATATTTCCTTTTACTTATTACTTACTATTTAGCACACTGTTCTATGACATAATTCTTCATTTCACTGTATGTATACTTTGAACAAAATGGAGAGAACCGATTGTGAATATTAGGATATATATCAGTTCCATAGATTATTATAATTTTTCTTTTTTTTATCACCAAACTGGTATTTTTGTATGGAAACCTTTAGATTTTGTTTTGGAGTCCTTAAAGGTAATATTTTATCAAAATTATTAGAACTGATTGATTTTGACAAACATGTAAGTTTTTTTTTTATCGCATTAAGCCCAAAATAATCCCTTGATACATAGCCAATGGTTACGTACCACATAAGTTAGCAACTTTTTTTTAACATCATTCTTTGACATTTCCGAATTTTTGTCTACAATTTTTTATTTTTTTATTTACAATACTACACTTTGATATCGTAATGATACTCCCTGGCCTAGCCGATTAATTTATATAGGCTGAGGCATTATAAACAAAATATCACTAACTATATTGACTCTATGATAAGAAAATAAGAGCAACTGTTATGATATAGGATGAGTCAGTCAATCTTTTCTCTAAATCACTTTCTAAGTTATACCATTTTGACTTGTTCCACTCCTACCTACTACTTTCAACAGTCATGTCAAAAATACACAAACTCGACTACTGCACAGCTCAATACTTCTAGAAGTTAACTTTGTCCTACTATACTGTACTTCGAGCGTCATTACATGGTTTGGTTTGTTGGCTATGCTTAAGACTAAGCGTATAACTCTGTTTTAGAATCTAATTTTAAAAGAGGACAAGAATGGTTAGCAAAGTACATATCCATGCAAAATTTAACATACCAATCAAAAAAAATACAAAGGAAAAAGATAATGTACTACAACGGAAATTCGTTGTATGGGGTTATGTTTTGGTCAAAAAAGAAAAATATCAAAAAATAATCCCAATGCAAGGTATGGATGTTTTGTAGAACTTTTTACTGCTTATAGCCGGTCGGTGAGATTGAACTATGAAATGGTCCAAGGTCAACTCTTACCGGCTTGTTCTAACAGTAAATTCCTATGTCGGCGGATTTTGAATTGAAAAATCATTTTTTATGAATTTTGAAAATGTGAAATAATAATGTATAAGGATATGTAGTTGTAATACAAGTTGTATGCAATATATATCTAGTACTGTTATTTCATATTAACTAACAGACGTTACGGCATATTTAAATGAAGAATTTAAAATTTTTCAAAATTAATAAAAATTAAAAAACCTTGGTATTTCTGAAAATAAAATGTAATTTTAAGATAAAAGTATTCTTGATAAAATTTGGAAAAAGTTGATATTTAAAAAGTTAGCAGAAAAGGTTAAGTATAAAAGCTAATAAAAGTAAATAAAAATAAATTTTGAAAAAAGGATTGTATAGAAGTAATTAAATAAATAAAGTTATATTATAATTAATGATTAAAAATTTAAATTTGAGTAAAACAAAAGAGTTATGGTTTTCACGCTATATTATGAAAAGGAAAAAAGATAAGAAGTGGAAATTTTGCAAAAAGAGGTTAAAACCTAATATCTAAAAGTTGTGTAAATTTCAGGAAAATCAGTTAATAAATAAACCCCAAACCCAAAGGTGTGAAAATACGCACTGGATTACATCACTACCAGAAGTCGTAGAATTATGTTATCACGGCTAGTGCGTTTAAATCACGAAATAAACAAAGTGACAAAGTTTGAAAGCAAAAACTTTAAAGGTGTAAGAATTAAAAACTGTAAATTACGCAAATTCTTACGTAAGCTATTGAAGGCGAATGAATAGTCCGAGAAATGTCATTCGAAGTGCGGGAAATTGCCGCGGTCGAGAGCTACAATACACCGGTTACGTAAAAACGCAAAAACTGTTAGGAAAAGTGTTATAGACAATTAAAAGGAAAACAATGAAGATTTTTTCATCGGCCAGTTACAAGTTGCAGGGTTTAAATGTTCAAGGATAAGTGACGTAGTTAGAGGCGGAGCTAGAATACCAACTTACAGCAAAAATAGATTAAAGGATTAATTAGAACAAAGTGATTAAAAAGGACAATTTAAAAACGGTAAACGTAATAAATAAATTAATAATAAATAACTGAACCACCTACACCAAAAATAATCAAGAAATTGCATAGAAATACACCATAAAATGGAACTATCGTATCGGTCCAGTGAGGGAAAAAAATTGGTATCGATATACGATAGTTTTTGGCTATAAAAAGAGCCGCACGAATCTCATAGAGGTCTCTCGAAAAAAAGTCATTGAAACAGTTGCTAGGGGTGACTATGCCCGAATGTCTCTCTTTTAAAAAATAGTTTGAACAAGTGCTCGGGGTGGCTATGCCAGTTTGCCGACTCAAGATTCTCAATAAAGAAGTTTAGGTGTTACGATGTCAAAGTATTAAAACAGCGTCAGCGAGAGCGAGAGAAGGTGATAGATTCGAACAACCAGCCAGCCTTCTAAACTCCATGGAGAAAATAAGACAACTTTAATCGCTAAACTCAACCAACCAGACACCAGAGGACCATCAGCATCTCAGGACTCAGGATCTTCAACACGGCGGACAAGGTCTGAGAAAATCCAAATTTCCTTTTTTAAAGGGCAAAATTGGCCCGATTTTAGAGTCTCACTGATTTTCCTGAGATAATTTTTTTTGTGTGTAATCAAATAAATATATTAAATAGATAATGTCAAACTCATGTGTGGATAAAAATCTTTTTCAATAAATAAATTTGATAAATTAAATAATTTAAATTCAGAAATAATAGAAATTTTTTATATATATCAATTTTAAGAAAGTTTTAAGTGATTGCCTTCTGCTAAAAAGGAAAAATATTTAGTTGTTATCCATTAATTTTGTTAGAGAAATTGTTTTGAATTTTATTTTGTTGACTTGTGTCAAGCTTATTATTTCAGTTGTTTTGTTTCAGATAATTAAAAGAATTAATTTTTTTTTTTATTCTCTAAAACTGCGTTTTATTTAGAATTGGTCACACAATTATATGCTATATTTTCAGGTATGTTATTTTAAAAAAGGGTAAAATATATTGTATCAAAAAGGTATTCCTAAGGACACACACCGACGAGATTAAAATTCGAAAATAAAGTAAATTCGTGTTCTCCCTGAGAAATAGGGTAATCTTAAATACAGTTACTGGAAGTCGTAAATAAAAAGGGGGGTACCGGTAATTTGGGGCAACTCAAATTATCGAAGAAGTTATTCAATCCAGGCCAGCAAGATAGTAAGCCAAAAACTTCCAGTGGATTGGATAATTTATTCTTTTTGTCACGCGAGAACGAATCCTGTAGGCAAAAAATCTCAGGATTCGAGACTATTACGTATTAATAAAGATAGGGGGCGTAATTAGTCTGACTCTAAAAAAGGTAGAGTTTTTTCGTTGTAGATAGAAGATGGCGCCCATACGGTGAAGCCCGAATAATTGTTTTTAAATTAGTAGTTATAAAAAGTACAGGGTAAGCGATTAGTACGTGCTATTGACAAGTAATACGGACTGGTTGTTTGCATTGTATAGTGTAGCTGCTATTTGGGAAAATTAGGCTAGGCTTCAAAGAATACGGATACAGTATATTTTACCTAAATGTGTATGCTTAGTATAAGATGTATAGTTTATAAGTATACTACATACCTTAAATTCTGGTGATCTGTGTTGGTTGTATAATTTGGGAGGGAGTGGAATAAATAAAAAATAATAATAATAAAACATAATTAAATTCGGGTATAAAAAATAGAAAGATTAAAATAAATAAATTAAATAAAGATAGAATCAATTAAAAAATAATTAATAAATTTCTTAATATTAAATAAAATAAATAAATAAATAAAAACATAATGGCGGAAAAGTCTCAAGAAACTAAATCGTTAATGGCCTACTTAGAAAAGAGAGAAAAAGATGAAAGGGCGTTAAGAGAAAAAGAAAAACAAGAGGAAAGGGCGTTAAGAGAAAAAGAAAGACTAGAAGAAAGGGCGTTAAGAGAAAAGGAAAATGAAATAAGGGACAAGAGAGATAAGGAATGGAGGGAGAAGGAGAGCATAGAAAGGGAGAAGGAGAGCAGAGAAAGACAGCAGGAAAGAGAAGAAAGAAGGGCACTCTGGAATAAAATAGAAGGGAGAGTTCAGGGAATAGAAGTAGAAGTAGCTAATAATGTGGCTCAACAAGAGGTTTTTAAAGCTGAAGTGGAGGGGGAGTTTAGAGAAGTTAATGGTAAAATTGAATCATTAGCTGAAAATAGTAAAGTAGTAAATGCTAAAGTAGATAAATTGGAAAAAGATAATAAATTGTTGGAAAATAAAGTTAGAATTATTGATAAAAAAGTAGGGGAAATAAATTTAGGGGGAATTAGTAGCAGAAATATAATAATAAATAGAATAGATAATGAAAATGTAAAAGTTGAGTTTTGGGGTAATCATAAGGAAAGGCCCATGCAATTTATTAGGCAGATAGAAAATTTACTAGAAGAAATTCAAGAGGGAATGGAAGATAAGGAAAAATTAAAGGTTGTCGAACGACATTTAAGATCAAATGCTGAGTTATGGTGGAATGTAGTGAAAACCGCGGATATGGGTTATAGTGACTTTAAGAAACTGTTTATAGATCACTATTGGAACTTGCAATCTCAGAAAATAGTTCGAAATAAAATTGAATATGGGAAATTTTTTGAAAACGGAAATATGACCAAAGCCGAATATTTTTGTTTACTTGTAAATAAAGCCAGTGATTTAGAACCACCTATCCCGGAAAAATATTTAATTTTCACGATCATGCAGCATTTTAGGGAGAATATTAGGATGACTAGTATGGGGAAACCCATGGAAAATATTCAAGAAGCACTCACGTTTCTAACTAGTGTCGATACGATGGAGGAATCGCGTAGGGGAAACTGGAATTCCAATCCGGAGAGGGATAATAGGCAACCCAAAACCTTTCCTAATAACCCTAACCAGAGATCCTATGGTGACACCCAAAATAAACCTCGACCTCCAAACCTTTCAAAACCTGGTCCATCAAGAAACCATCCTAACTCGCCTAGGAATTTAAACGGATAAAAGAGGCCTTTTTGACACCTAATAGACCATCGGATTACACTAAGGCTGCGGATAAAATAATAAATAATAAACAAAGTAGAAATTTAATAAACAAAGTGAAAATTAATAAAGAAAATTTAGAAAATAAACAAACCGTTTATCATAATAAAAATAATATAATAGGAGGAAGCAAGAAACCAAATTATCGTGTTTACGACTCTACTAATCAATTAGGGGGGAGTAAACAAAATAATAAATGTCAATCGTTAACATTCGAGTCAAAAATTAAAAACAGATGTGATTCTAGGGAAAATCAATCAGAAAATGAATGTAAACAATCGAGTTATGTAACGTCAGGAGACAATCTGCGTCATAATGTTGAACCACCAGTTTACAAACAACCCACGAACTCTAATTTTAATTCGAATACAGCGAAAGATAAAGGCGGCTTCCACTACGGAGTGCGAGATAGGGGCGCTTCGGTCTCTACAAAACAAATTGTAGAGGAAAAACTAATCCCGAGTCCGCAGGAAACATCTAAACTGTGTGTCGGAGGATTGCATTTAGATTTACGAGGGGATTTATTAGAAAAAGATAAAAAATATTTCTTAAAGGAAAAACCGATTGAGGAAACTCCTAAAATACCCGTAAATCTAGGACACAATGTAGTTATGGTAGAAATAGATACAGGAGCCGAAATTTCACTAATTAGTGAAGAATTATATTTAATATTAAAGAAAGAAGGGCTTGAAATTTTGGAACTCCCTGTAACTGGGGTGGAAATCGTAACTGCAGTTAAAAGTAAACCATATAAAATAAATAAACAGATTATGATATCAATTAAAATAAAAGAAGTAGAAATCGAATTAAAATTATTAATTGTAAAAAATTTAAGGTCCAGAATAATAATAGGATGTGATGTATTGTACGAATTAAAAGCTAAAATTAATATGGAAGAGCGATATATAAAACTGTATGTGGAAAAGGAGGAAGTAATAATATATTATGAAAAATTAGTAGAAACAAAAAGTCAATTAAAAGAAAAATTTTAAAAAGGGTTCTGTATATTTTAAAAATAATGTTAAGGGGATAAATGTGAACAAAAGGATTCAACCCGAAGGCATATTAAAAAATACAGCAAATAACAAAGTGTTGGTTAATAATAAAAATCAACAAACTTTGATAAGAGGGAGGGAGAGAGATAAAATGTGGATAGAAAACCGGATGAGACTACCAGAACGTGACAATCCCGAACAGTGTATGCAGGAGTCGGTCAGGGTCTTAGTTAGTAAAGAAGGGGATAAGATATTCAAAGGAATGGAATACTTATCGGAGGAGGAAAAGAAAAATAAATTAAATAAATATAAATCGACGAATAAGGAATTAAATAAAAATAAATCGACGAATAAGCAATTAAATAAAAAATATAATAATAAGGACATGCAGAGTAGGATAAAGGTACTGCCTGGAATGTCTATCGACACGCGTGAAAATAAAACTAGATCCAAAAACCACACTTGTAACACAAAATCACTAAAAACACTATCCACTAAAATAAACGAAACAGATAATTGTAATCCAGAATTATCTGTTTCTAAGGAAAAAGACACAACCGATGTTGACGAAACCCGAAGACGACACACCACGACGGACGGACAAGAAAATCTACGTCACAAAGAAGATTTCCACATACATGTTAAAAATTCAATAAGTAATAAGAAATCGCGTAATAAAATTAAATTAAACAAAGGAAGAAACAATAAAAGTAATTTGAATAATAGTAATAAGAGTACTTCGCATAAAAACAAGCAAAATTATAGTGTTAAATTTAGTCCGAACTATCACAGAACACACGTGAAACTGAAGACAAATTTACGACGGTATTCAGCCCATACCGTTAGGAAAAGAGAAAGTGGTTAGAGTCCAGAGTAGACGGTCGAGCGATAACAAACAACCGAACTCTAACAAAGGGTTGTAAATAAGAAATGTTTCAGTCGACTATTCACATAACACTATTCTTACAGCGCAAGAGGAAATACAGTTACAAAATTTAATAAATAAATACCAAAGTATTTTTTCAGAAATTCCAAGTTTGTCCAATGGATATGAACCTGAGCTTAAATTAGGATCTGATAAAACATTTGTAAATAGGAACTATCCAATTCCATTAAATTATAACAAGCAAGTAAGGGAAGAAAAATTTCAGAAGTTTCAAGATGGTGGCCTTACCAGGAAACCGAAGAAAACGTTATTTTGCCAGGAGAAAAGTTAAGATTACAATATTTAGTACAAAACTTTGCACTTAAACAAGACGAAAATTTAGAATGTAGGAAGATTAAATGTAATATAAATAATTATAATAGAAATTATAGAATTGAAAATGAATTGTTATATAAATATGGAAGAAACCGTTGGAAATTAGTGATTCCATCAGAAATAGAGACGGAATTAATAATGGAGATACATAAGGCTTATGGACACCTGGGAAGGAACAAATTATATTACATGATGAAAAATATGTTTAGCTGTAAGGATTTATTTAGAAAAATACTAGAAATTATAAAATACTGTGACATATGTCAAAGGGCGAAGTATACAGTGAAGTATTTACAAGGTGAGAGTAAACCTATGGTGACCGATAGGAAACTAGACTTAGTAGCTATAGACTTCTTAGGACCACTGCCGAGAACAACAGGAAATGTGCAATATATTTTGGTCGTTATTGACATATTCTCTAAATATGTAAAGTTGTATACAATTAGGAATCCAACTACTCAGGCGAGTATAGATAAGCTTACTCAGTATTTTAGGGAGGTAGGGAAACCAAAATGTGTGTTAACGGATTATGGCAGGGCATTCACCTCAAGACATTGGGATCAATGGATGGAAGAGCAAGGAGTTCTGCATAGGTTGATTCCAATTAGACACCCACAGGTGAACCTGGCAGAACGAGTCAACAGGGAAATCGTCAGGATTCTGAGAACTTTCTGCCATAATTCACAGACAAGTTGGAGGAACTACGTGTCATACATTGAGGAGCTGATGAATACAACACCACACGAGATTACAGGATATACGCCAGAGGAAATACAAAATGATAGAGAACCAGAATATATTTGGCACAGGTTGAAATACCAAGGACCACAGGTGATGGAGACGGCAAGGAAGAAAAAGCAAAATTGTTTCGCAAGGATTTTGCATAAGGGAAGGAATAGAGCTACACGTCAAAATAGGGGCAAGAGGTTCGTAATGCTAAGAGTAGGAGATCGCGTCTTGGTTAGACAAAACACCAGGATTCTGGCCAAGACGGGAAAAAACGAAACACAAAAACTCTTTCTACTGTATACTGGTCCATTTGAAATTGTAAATAAAGTAGGTAGTAAGACTTTCATAGTAAAAAATATAAACAATAATAAAATTAAAGGGAAATATGATATAAAGGATTTACGAATCTACTATGGAGCATGAATTAAAATTTAAAATAAAAATAAACAAGTGTTTGGGATAGGACATGAATTATGAAAACCCTGTATAAATGTAAAAAGAAATATAAGCATACAACGTTTAAAAGGAAAATGACTAATAGTTATAAGAAAATTCAAGATATAGTATAATTAAGCTGAATAATAAATAAGAATAATAGGTTGATGGATTTAACATGCTGCAAGACTAAATTCAGTATCCAGATGTATACTAAAAACAGGTTTGATGTCAGAACGGGAAACCAGCCCTAATGAATGAAACCGTAAGCAGATTAAAAACATAATATTTAGATTCAATGAGTAACGGAAGAAAGGTTGTGTTGACTAGGTCAAGGAAGACAATATTGACTTAGGATGTCTACTGTCAGTCGGCTAACGGAACAAGGTCGCAAGAATACAAAGGGAATGGAATGTCGACAATTATACTAAATCACAACAGAGAAAATTAGTAATTAAAATCAGGACCAGATTAAGTGTTACATCATTGGATTCAGCAAGTTCAGACGAAAAAGCCTAACAAAAAATTTTAGAAAAAGTAAAATAATTTAAAATAAAAAAGTTTAATAATAATAACTAATAAAAAATCAAAGGGGAAATTTTAAAGTAAAAAATGAAGGGGTAAGTTGACTAAGGGAAAACAGTAAATTAATTAAAATTAAAATTGAAATCAAAGCGTTTTGAATGGGGTAACTTTGTTATTAGTAGAGACTAGCCAGAAGTTAAGGTATGGAGATTATATAATGTCAAGTTATCTCAGGAAAGTGTTAGGTCCCAATATAGTGTGAAAAGTGAAGTGAACTGAATAATTATAAGAAAAACAATTAAAAACAATTATAAACAATCAATTAATATTATAAATAAATGTCATGAATTAATGTATAATATAAAGATATGTCATGTATTATGTTAGAAATCTAGGAGCAGAAAAGGCAGAACAGGGTAACAAGGTGAGATTAATTTTGAAGATTGTTGAAGTTTAAATATGGGGTATCGTATGTTATGTCATAACTCATGAAATATTGAAAATATTTCAACGTGGCTGACATAAGGAGGGAGCTACAACGGAAATTCGTTGTATGGGGTTATGTTTTGGTCAAAAAAGAAAAATATCAAAAAATAATCCCAATGCAAGGTATGGATGTTTTGTAGAACTTTTTACTGCTTATAGCCGGTCGGTGAGATTGAACTATGAAATGGTCCAAGGTCAACTCTTACCGGCTTGTTCTAACAGTAAATTCCTATGTCGGCGGATTTTGAATTGAAAAATCATTTTTTATGAATTTTGAAAATGTGAAATAATAATGTATAAGGATATGTAGTTGTAATACAAGTTGTATGCAATATATATCTAGTACTGTTATTTCATATTAACTAACAGACGTTACGGCATATTTAAATGAAGAATTTAAAATTTTTCAAAATTAATAAAAATTAAAAAACCTTGGTATTTCTGAAAATAAAATGTAATTTTAAGATAAAAGTATTCTTGATAAAATTTGGAAAAAGTTGATATTTAAAAAGTTAGCAGAAAAGGTTAAGTATAAAAGCTAATAAAAGTAAATAAAAATAAATTTTGAAAAAAGGATTGTATAGAAGTAATTAAATAAATAAAGTTATATTATAATTAATGATTAAAAATTTAAATTTGAGTAAAACAAAAGAGTTATGGTTTTCACGCTATATTATGAAAAGGAAAAAAGATAAGAAGTGGAAATTTTGCAAAAAGAGGTTAAAACCTAATATCTAAAAGTTGTGTAAATTTCAGGAAAATCAGTTAATAAATAAACCCCAAACCCAAAGGTGTGAAAATACGCACTGGATTACATCACTACCAGAAGTCGTAGAATTATGTTATCACGGCTAGTGCGTTTAAATCACGAAATAAACAAAGTGACAAAGTTTGAAAGCAAAAACTTTAAAGGTGTAAGAATTAAAAACTGTAAATTACGCAAATTCTTACGTAAGCTATTGAAGGCGAATGAATAGTCCGAGAAATGTCATTCGAAGTGCGGGAAATTGCCGCGGTCGAGAGCTACAATACACCGGTTACGTAAAAACGCAAAAACTGTTAGGAAAAGTGTTATAGACAATTAAAAGGAAAACAATGAAGATTTTTTCATCGGCCAGTTACAAGTTGCAGGGTTTAAATGTTCAAGGATAAGTGACGTAGTTAGAGGCGGAGCTAGAATACCAACTTACAGCAAAAATAGATTAAAGGATTAATTAGAACAAAGTGATTAAAAAGGACAATTTAAAAACGGTAAACGTAATAAATAAATTAATAATAAATAACTGAACCACCTACACCAAAAATAATCAAGAAATTGCATAGAAATACACCATAAAATGGAACTATCGTATCGGTCCAGTGAGGGAAAAAAATTGGTATCGATATACGATAGTTTTTGGCTATAAAAAGAGCCGCACGAATCTCATAGAGGTCTCTCGAAAAAAAGTCATTGAAACAGTTGCTAGGGGTGACTATGCCCGAATGTCTCTCTTTTAAAAAATAGTTTGAACAAGTGCTCGGGGTGGCTATGCCAGTTTGCCGACTCAAGATTCTCAATAAAGAAGTTTAGGTGTTACGATGTCAAAGTATTAAAACAGCGTCAGCGAGAGCGAGAGAAGGTGATAGATTCGAACAACCAGCCAGCCTTCTAAACTCCATGGAGAAAATAAGACAACTTTAATCGCTAAACTCAACCAACCAGACACCAGAGGACCATCAGCATCTCAGGACTCAGGATCTTCAACACGGCGGACAAGGTCTGAGAAAATCCAAATTTCCTTTTTTAAAGGGCAAAATTGGCCCGATTTTAGAGTCTCACTGATTTTCCTGAGATAATTTTTTTTGTGTGTAATCAAATAAATATATTAAATAGATAATGTCAAACTCATGTGTGGATAAAAATCTTTTTCAATAAATAAATTTGATAAATTAAATAATTTAAATTCAGAAATAATAGAAATTTTTTATATATATCAATTTTAAGAAAGTTTTAAGTGATTGCCTTCTGCTGAAAAGGAAAAATATTTAGTTGTTATCCATTAATTTTGTTAGAGAAATTGTTTTGAATTTTATTTTGTTGACTTGTGTCAAGCTTATTATTTCAGTTGTTTTGTTTCAGTTAATTAAAAGAATTAATTTTTTTTTTTATTCTCTAAAACTGCGTTTTATTTAGAATTAGTCACACAATTATATGCTATATTTTCAGGTATGTTATTTTAAAAAAGGGTAAAATATATTGTATCAAAAAGGTATTCCTAAGGACACACACCGACGAGATTAAAATTCGAAAATAAAGTAAATTCGTGTTCTCCCTGAGAAATAGGGTAATCTTAAATACAGTTACTGGAAGTCGTAAATAAAAAGGGGGGTACCGGTAATTTGGGGCAACTCAAATTATCGAAGAAGTTATTCAATCCAGGCCAGCAAGATAGTAAGCCAAAAACTTCCAGTGGATTGGATAATTTATTCTTTTTGTCACGCGAGAACGAATCCTGTAGGCAAAAAATCTCAGGATTCGAGACTATTACGTATTAATAAAGATAGGGGGCGTAATTAGTCTGACTCTAAAAAAGGTAGAGTTTTTTCGTTGTAGTACGTATCCATGATTTGTATTTATGTGAATTAAGGAAAATGACTTCCATTTAACGGTAAGAAAATAATAGCCTACACTTAAGTCTTACTTAATTGTGTAATCCATGAGGTCAGAATCTGAACTAGTTAAAGATATTCACACAAACCCCGATTTCCATATAGGTGGAGCCAAAGGAATATACAATTAAATAACAAAATAAATGGTTAGGTCCATTATATGCTACAGATTTACCTTAGAAATAAATTTAAAGTAAATAATTTTGACCAGATCAGGATTCAACCCAACAACATGAAACTGGATTTTTCTGATAAATTTGTTTACTTATTTAGTTTAATTCCTAGTTTGGTAACTGCTTAAAAGCAATTTAAACTGTGTAATTAAATTAAATAACAGACCTATCTGTCTCAAAATATTTACCACTTTCATGGTGACAAAAACTATACTCCTTCATGCTTAGATTCTTCCCGCTTTTAACTTATTGTCTTCTAAATTAATGTGAAATAAAAGTCTACTTAATCTTACATACTATAATCCTCTTAATCAATTGAGAAAATTATTTTATAAACTATAAAAATTTTGTGAACTCCACCACATCTTAAATATTTTCTGTCGGGAAAAATAAATATGTTACCCAATAAGCCTTTGTAAAGATTACATAACCAATAAGATTAATCACAATTAATTCTAAATATACCTGAATAGCGACAACCAAAAGATCGGCTGCAGAATCTTCAGCACCTTTTAAGCCACCTTCCCATGCAGCTAACATTAGTCTAAGGTATATAAATTCATGATCTGGAACCAAAAGCTCTTGGGTACAATATCGTGGAGGTTCATCTTGTGGTCGAGCTGGACGACGGATAGGTATATGATCATGAATATCTGCTGCCTGAACAAAGACCAAAAAAAACCCTTGTTAATGATGTAGAATGTATGAAGACCTACAAATCTAAATTATGATATTCATGGAAATTAGTATAAAGAATTTGGGGGATAAAATCGGGAAATCAACAGTTATAAAAATCATACCTTTAGGTATTATTGTATTTAAAAAATAAGTTGTATTATTTTCCTTTCTCAAGTTCAGTCCTTTCAAGTAAATCTACCAAGTAAAGTTCTGATGTACTATAAATAGAACTTTTTATGGAATGAGGAAGAACCTTAAGTTTTAAAATCAGGTAGTATATGGAAATTAAAGAATAATAAAATGATGAAAAATTACTGTTTGTGCTGAATTTTAGGTTAACATTTTACATGTTATGTTTAGATTTTGTATGGACAGGAGACAGGCTTACTTTGGAAAGTGGTCCTTTGTATTATCTAGTAGTTCACAAAAAAAAATGTTTGTCCAGAGTGCAAGTTGTTAAAACTTAGACAGTGAAGTAAACAATAAGAATATTAGGAAAAATATAAACAATGTCGGTAATTTATTATGGAGTTAAATACTATATCAAATATCGGTAGTAGGATTATTTATGATTTCCATAGTGCCTTATGACTGCTTATATTTAAGTTCTGTAAGTACCTACATCAAAACCAGTCTTTTCATTTTGGACAGTATTAAAAACCTATACCTTACGATAAAATAATACCAAAAATCCAAAGTTACAAGATCATACATGCATAACATAAAAATCATACAAATAAACACATTCATTATCACCAATCAAAAACATAACCCATTTCATCAAAACCCAACTACAGTAGATATTTTTTATCTCCATGTAATATAATTTGTACAACATTAACAGTAATAGAATTCACAATATATGTCATGGGTTTAAAAAAGAGAGAAAGAAGAACTATCACTTGGGAGAAAAGGGAAGCACCTATGGTGAAGAAGAAAGAAAGTTTTTAGACATTCTAGTCAAAACTTCCAAAGAAGCAGCATCATTGTTATAGTTCCAGGAAGATTAAGTGTTTTAAATACTTAATTCAGTGATCAAAAAAACAAACAAAAACAGGTAAGTAGCAATAATATTAGAACTTAAAATCATTGATGAGTAAATATATATACTTTGGTTATCCCTCCATGGAAATGATTAACTTTATAAATTCACCTCATCCAAATTTTACCCAGCCAAAATTAACAAACAAAAATGACATCTCTCTCTCAAAATTCACCAAATCCCATAACAACAAACTCAATACTGTGAAAGAAAGAACTTTTATTAACATAAGCAACATAAAAACTTTTTTTAAACACAATCCACCATTAACTTTCTATCATACACACCTATGCCTTATCCCCTTCTATCACACACCTCTCGTTAGTTTTTACTAGGAAATTTCACATATACTAATTTTTAGATTAAGTTTTTATAGTTTTAATACTCCTCATTTTGTATATTTTATAATTCAATTATTTTAAAATAATAAAATAATCTCTTTAAAACAAATTACAAATTGTATGATACATAATTTTATAATATGTACTAAATTATCAAACATTATATTTTTATGTTTTGTATAATGTGTATAATGTTTAAGTAGTTTTTGTGTATATGTTTTTTTCGTCTGGTGATGGTATATTATATCAAATAAATGTAATGAAATAAAAAGGTTTTACTAACTAAAGGACTGGTTTTAATGAAAGTATATTATAAAGAAATTAATGACTGAATTATTTAATGACAAGTAGAAGCATGTATATTAAAATAATTGTAATTTCTTCAGATACATCAACAGATTTAGCTTTATGTAAGTTTATATTTACTTCAAAGATCGATAGCATTAATTATTTAATGACAAGTAAAGTATATTAAATTTCTTAAAAATTATAGTTTCTTCAAATACATGTATAAGCTTTAAGATACATTTGCTATATGACATAATATAGCTGACAAGGCAAAGTTATTTTGTTCATTTCAATATATAAGCATTTGGCCTAGGTTAATTATTTTGTTCAAGTTAAACTCAGATATCACCTGTGTCTTTATTCTCAGTACTTTAGAAAAAGATTAACTCACTTTGTTAATCTACTCAATCTTTAAACCTCAATACCTTAATTATTATTGTAACATCTTTGTAATTAATTTTTTTTTTATGTTACAGTGCTGTTTCATTACTCACCGACAGCTTCCTCCAGTATTTACAACTATAAATAAGGTAATTATTATGTATAAATCATGTATTGAACTTGCAAAGAATTTTGGGGGTATATTTATTGTTATGGTGGGATTTGTTTGAGGCCGTAGATCTCTTATTGATGCAATTCGGCCGTTGGGTTACACTAACGTATAACTTAACACTGGGACATGTCTCAGTGGACTAGCCATTTTGATGAGCTCATAAAACTAATAACTAATTAATCTAATTAACTAGATCTAAGTAATAAACAAGGGAATTATAATAAACCACCACTAAATTGAACAATCAAACAACTAATATGATAGGTGAGGGTGGTGTAACAACCAGGAAAGTGCAGAATTGTCAGTGTATAATTGGAAATCCCTGTGTTCCAAATACTGCTGTAATTCGGTCAAGGCAAAAACCACGGCAGGTCACTAGAGTTCCATAGTAGAGTAGTTAATTACAGCAAACGCGAAGAGTAAAAGAGCACCATCGTAGTCTTGCGAGAGGGTTACCCCGATTGCTGTTCCCGAAGCATTGGAGTGGACTATAAACCTTATTAAAATCAGGTATGTGAAGAATCAGATTCTTGTTAAAACAGATTTCAATTTTGAAAATGCATTTTTCTGTTCAGGTCCCCACACAATCTTTAACGTTCTTGCGTTTATTGAGTGAGTGGGCAATTTTTGCATAGTTGTCTATGAATTTCACATGCAAGCCTGAAAGACTGAGAAATCTGACTGTTTGCCTAAGGTTTTGGGGAATGGGATAGTCAGCAATAGGTTATACTCGATCAGAATGTAATTTAATGAAACTGATTGGTTTCTAAACACATGCCCCAAAAAACTGGACTTAATCAGAGGCAAGAGTTATTTACATGGATTATTAACAGTAAGGAATTAAACTGTTTCAGTTTAATAAAGTTATATTGACATTAAATAATGTGTGTATGTAATAAAAGCACATCCTGAAGAAATACGGGAAATCCGGATTAACCGTAAGTCCAGCGTCATACAATCTTACCAAGACCCCTCTACTTTCTTAATATGATCTTCAAAGAATCCATTTGAGTAAACGCATATGTCATCAAAAAATGAAGAGAGGGGTTTATATTTAATATCACCGAATATCTTTTCTAAGACAGGTGAGAACCAGACAACCGCTGGCTAAACCAAAAGGGAGAAAATTATATTCATATTGGCCAAAGGGGCACATAAAAGAAGTATACTTCTTTGACTTCTCGTAGAGAAGATTTTTCTGGTAGGCCTGATTTAAGTCCAGTAAGGAAAACCATTTGGCTTTGTCTAGGTACTGGAAGGCGGATTCTAAAGTAGGGATAGGGGTAATCTCAAGCTCTATAAGTTTATAGTTCACGACCATTCTGGTTTTACACCTTTTTTTGGTATCAGAAAGGCGGGACAAGCAGAAGGAGAAGTGGATGGGAAAATGAGTCCTTTGATTAGGAGCTCATCGATATGTTCTTGTAAAGCCTGAAGCTTTGGAGGAGTATATTGATACGGTCGTGAACAGACTTTGGTGGTTTGGTCTTTAATATTAAGTAGTAAGTTAGTAGGTTGGTCTTGCCAAAGTTTAATGGTGACCGTATTCGGGAATTGGTTAATGAGAGTAGCAAGCTGGGCCCTTTGCAAGGTCGTGAGATTACTACCCAGCTGTGGAGATTGAGGTGAATCTATTTCGTTGAGGATAGGTGACAAAGTACAAATTAAAGGGGGCGTGTACAGGAAATGAACCTCCTGAAGTCAATAGTTGCTTTGGTTTTCTGGAGGAAATTACAGCCCAAAATCATTTTAAAGGGTAATGTAGGTGCAACTAGGAAAAAATAAATATTAAAAACAAAACTGAAATCTTTTCAACAATCTGGATGATTAGGTTTCGGATAATCTGTGTCTACTGTACCTGTAACTGCTGTATAAGATACATTTATACTTTTTCCGAGTACAGTCTAATATTACCAAATTAAAGAGAACACAATTTTCTATAACAAACACTTCAGCAACAACAAACAATTCTATTATACTCAGTGACTAACTTATCATCTTCCATTATTACCTGTAGACAAACCTTTTGTGACAAACTAGCTTATCCATGTATTTTTGAATATCCCTTTAGGCAGAAGTGAAACGAAAAAATAAATGGTTTGGTTAAAATTAACATCTAAGAGTATTATTAACATTTCTCTGATTTTTTGGTCTCAGAAAAGCTTGGGCTAAATCAATTTTTGAAATACTGTAGTCCGTGAAAGAGAACTTAATGATTAAGGTATGGAAGGCGATGGATACACATTTTTACTGTATTTTTATAATCTATACAAATAAGTACACTCCCATCTTTCTTAAATACTGGAACAATGAACTCCACTCTGAATAACTAGTAGATTCAAAAACACCTTATATTACTAAACTGTAAAATTATATAATTTGGTTTTCAATAAATAATTTAACATTTTTTCTCTTTTTAGAATTTTTTATGCTGTTTTCAAATTATCCTATTTTTTTTATTATCCGGATCGGCTGCAGTCCAAATTAATCCGGATAATTGGTGCTCTTTGAAAGTATCTTTACCTTTATATAAAAAAATATTTATTAACACTAATTACCTGGAAGCCACCATTACTTTGACGACTCCGCCGCTTGTTAGTACCTGCAGTAGGTTTTGGTCGATGTCTATTCCCTGTAGATAGTGTTGATGAAGGACCACAGTTTCTTGTTGACTGAACACATTTATAAAACAGCTGAGACATGAATTTATTATGTAGAGCTACCTGGTTAGAGTCCAAAATTGAACGCACTTCTTCATCAAACTCGTATTTCGACAGCTAAGTAAAAACATGAAAAATATTAAATTATAGTAATTGAAAACAACATAACAATATTTTTTCACAGTTGTTTTTAAACAACAAAAATTTTGGTCATTAAGTACGGTAAGTATCTTGTAATTCTACATTCTTTAAAGATTATTAATATTAAAAGTTTTTGAATAGAATGTCAAAACAGAGAAAAAAAATTACAAAAGATTGTATAAATGTGAAATAAAAGCTATGAGTTTAACATCAGAAACTTTATTATGATTCCTCAATTGGAACAAACAATGTTTGTTCAACAGATGGTACAAAACTACTACTAATAACCTCTTCTTTCAAAGTTTGTTTAAAAAGAAACAAATGACACATGGGAGGTTAAGTGGAAGGTACCTTCATGCAGATGCCTCAATTTTGTACCATTGGAAGAAAATATTAGACACTGACATTCAGCCTGTGAGTGAAAGAGAACATTTTCATTAATCATAAAATTGGGTCCTCTCGGCAGCATTTTTTGAACTTGGGGAACACAAACATCACAAGGAGCTATGTCGAGGAAATAAGGACCCTGTCATACCCCAGGAGTACTTTATGTGGACAAGAAAGCATGAATCAAATATGAGAAATGATGCATTGGCCAAGTTCCCGCTGCCTATAGGTTTGGTCTTTTGCACAAAAGTGAAGGACCTCAAAGTAATATTTTTTGTTTAGGGTCTTATATTGTGTACATGTGATGCACCACTCCACAGGAGTCAAAGAAAACAGTCAACATCATTTTAACATTGCTGCAAACCTTCCATACATTTTTTATGGCCTCAGAAATATTAAATGTCTCAACACTATGACAACAGTAGCTTGGTTTCTGGGCTGTATCCATAAGCCCATAAGTTATCACCAACTTAACAATAAGTGATCTTGGAATTCATAAAGTCGCCATTGCTTTTTCGGAGTTCAGCATTTTCTGTGAGACTTAAATATACAAGAGTTGCTTTTGGATGATTTTCGCAAAACAATCTTCTCACAGCAAAATCCTCACAGTGTTCATCCTCATCTCATCTGTAAGTTCTCAGTGATACGATAGTTTTCCAATAACAAAAACCTCACTTTGTCAATGGTTCATTTTGGCTTGTTGAGGGCTTACAGGAACATGAGTTATTCTCCATCGACATGCAGCCATCTTTAAATTGGTTGTATCGTTGTATCACATTTTAATTTGTGTGATATCAATGGCAATCGCCGAATGCCTGCTGAATAATCCGAATGGTTTAAACTTGGATATAAACAAGATGAAATACCTTGTTGATCCAGTAATTTTATGGAAAATGAAAATCCAATTGGCTCTAGATAAAATTCTTGGTTGACTGCCAGCAAATGAAGAATTTATATGAGCAAGAAAAAGTTCATGCATGAGTATAAAGGTTCCATGTTTCATTAAACAAACAATAATTTATTAATCATCTATCTAATTATTAAACTTACCTTCATTCGAAACCAAAGCTTCATTTGCTGCAT
The DNA here is from genome assembly GCA_963513935.1 of Aphrophora alni. NCBI lineage: Eukaryota > Metazoa > Arthropoda > Insecta > Hemiptera > Aphrophoridae > Aphrophora > Aphrophora alni. The sequence goes on from OY740769.1 coordinate 46,468,448, forward strand.
ATATCTGAAATAATATATATAGATATATTTTTTCAAGTGTAACCACATTATTTATGCTTAAGTAAATGAAAATAAAATTTAATGAGATACCGTAGCTTAAACAAAATGAGCCTCACAAAACATTAATATTTAGGGGGGCTAATTACATTTGTGTCTTATTTTTATACAAACATAATTATTATGTAGGTCACAAATTTTGATTTTATTTATTTAATTTATTTATATAATATTGTTAACACTGATGACCGACGGTACTTGATAGAATTCCATTTTAACAAATAAAACACAATATTTCTTTTGTAAAATTCTATAATTTATTTGGTCTAGCCGACCATGGTTTCGCCAGTTACGGCATTGACGAGGCTCTTACAAGACTAAATACAAAGCACACCATAACTATTATAAAAGGTTGAGAAAGGCAGGAAATTCCCGTTAACAAACAAAGCACAAAGACCCGGGGGAAAAACCCCACAGGTCATTCACACAGGTATTAACCAACCTTGAATAGAGGTTGAAGTAAAGGAGAAAATGACAAAAATTCCGTTTGGTCATTTAAAACTAGATTATCATCATTACACAAAAGTCTCTTAATTTCTAAAATTTCCAAAACATTTAATTTTCTACTTTTTACGTTAACATGTAGAATTTCAAAATTAACATTAGAATAAAAATCTGTCAATGCATGATTTTTTAAATGGTTAGAAAAACTAGAATCATTATAACCTAACCGCCAACTCCTTTCATGCTCACCTAACCTACACTTAAAACTACGGCCTGTTTGGCCAACATAAGCAGCATTACAAAGACTACATGTCAGTTTGTACACACCACTTTTTTGCATTTTTTCTATTTTGTCTTTGGAATTTACTAACATCTTTCCTAAATTTTGTTTACAATAATAAGCTGGTTTACAGTGTTTTTTCTTTTCTAAAACTTTACCAACTGCATGGCTAACTTTACCAAAATAGTTAATTCTACGCCACTTTTGTGTGGAATTATTAGAATTGACTATTGGGAAAATAAAGGATTTAGCCTTATTTTTTAATTTTTTTTTAACAACATTTTATCAATGAGATTAACCTCATAACCATTATTAATGGCTATTTGTTTAATACAAGCTAGCTCAGTATAAAAATCATCATTAGACATAGGAATATTAATGAGGCGATACAACATACTATGAAAAGCAGCCAATTTATGATTATAAGGATGCTGTGATGTAACATGTATAATGTTGTCACTAAACGTAGGTTTCCTAAAAATGCTGAAACTATGCCTACCATCAATGATTTTAATTGTAAGATCTAAAAAATTAATTTGATTATTCTGTCCTACTTCCATAGTAAATTGTATCGCCGAGTTAATTGAATTTAAATAATTTAAAAAACACTCAAGTTGGCGGTCAGTACCTTCAAATAAACATAAAACATCATCTACATATCTATACCAATAATTAATACAATGCTTAAACTTGTTATTACTATCAAAAACTATAGATTCAAAAGTATCCATAAAAATCTCAGCTAACAACGGAGATAACGGAGATCCCATTGCTAACCCATCAACTTGTGCAAAAAACTTATTTTGAAATTGAAAATAATTTTGTTTGATACATACTTCAATTATATTCATCAATTCTATAGACATACAAGGATCAACTTTAGCTCGATCTAACAAAGATTGCACACCAGTCAAACAGTCTTTGACCGGAATACTAGTAAATAAACTTTTTACATCAAATGACACAATTTTAGCGTTAAGGGGGGCTTTGACATCTTTAATCTTATCCACCAAATCTAAAGAATTTTTTAAACCAAATTTAGGTTGGAACCTAGAAATGTTTTTTTAGAAATGTGTTGGCAAATTTAGCTACATTGTATGAAGGTGACTGTACAAAGGAAACTACAGGGCGGATGGGAATATCCGGTTTGTGTAGTTTCCTAAGGCCATATAATCTAGGAGCCAGACTATTCATCACAGGTAAAGTTTTAACATGAGCCTGACTAAAAATGCAATTATTTTGTGCTAACATAGATTTAACAATATTAATATTTTTCTTAGTTGGGTCCTTTTTTAACTCCACAAAAGAATTGGTTTTTAATAAATCTTGAACTTTACTGCTATAGACCTCTAAAGGTAAAACCACAATTGAATTACCCTTATCTGCTTTAGTAATAACTAGATTATTATCCAATAGCTTAGACTTTATGTTCTTAATGACAACATTTTCATTATTATTAAATTTGGTATTACTGCAAGATATAAATTCTTCTTTTATTAAATTAGCACACATGTATTTAGTATTAATATCTTTAACTATAGCCAATTCTGAATCTAAAGCCAGGCTTTCAAAGTTAGAAGCTCCCGGTTTTGATCTAGGAGCGTATTTGAAACCTTTAGATAATAATTGCATTTCATTACTATTAAATTTAACATCTGACAAATTGACAGGTCATTCACACAGGTAAATGAACAAAAACCGGGTTTCCCCCGGGTCTTTGTGCTTTGTTTGTTAACGGGAATTTCCTGCCTTTCTCAACCTTTTATAATAGTTATGGTGTGCTTTGTATTTAGTCTTGTAAGAGCCTCGTCAATGCCGTAACTGGCGAAACCATGGTCGGCTAGACCAAATAAATTATAGAATTTTACAAAAGAAATATTGTGTTTTATTTGTTATTTATATAATATATAGCCTATATATATATTATTATATTTCCACAAATTTACTAAACTAATTTAATTATAGGTTTTAGTTAATGTGAACTCATACATTATCTGATAACTAAGCAATAAATTATGAGCATGTTTAATCACTAAGATGAACATAACAGTCAGGGTTCCACATCCATGAATACATTCTAAAGCGAAAGTCGACTTCATCTAAATGTATTGAGCTGTTGATATGCCACCATAATTATGTGTTGCCAAATTATTCTTTCCCAGAGACACAAGAAGGATTAGGTAATTTTTTTTTTAGGACACCAATTCAAAATAATATTACATAATTTTTTTTTTAATATTATATTGATTTTGAAAAGGGAAATATATTTTTAAAACCATAACCATGGCACTAATCCAATTTCCACTCATCCTTAACCTAGGCCTATACAAATTAATATTCTTCATTTTCAGTTGCACTGTCATTACTATGAAAAATCTTACAAAATAACTTAAATGACTAATAAAATTTAGGGTATTTGTGAAATCTAACTAAAGAATTTTGTTACAATATATAGGCTAGCATAATAAATATATAAATCAATGAAGTCTTTTCGGGAGATATAAAAATGGTAAGCCTACAATTTAAAAAATGAGCATTTCCCATGGATTTTGTTACATGCTGGCAGCCACTTTCTATCCTAAATAAATAATATTCTATGGAATATTACGGTATTTTGTCAAGTTAATATGATTAATTTGTTTACAAATATATCATAGGGGTTCCCAAATTTTTTTGTCAAAATAAGGGGGACTTTGACCAGACAAAACGACTGATATAGCCTGTATTTTTTAAAAATTTTAAAACAGGTTTATTACATCAAACAACCAAAAAAACTACTCTATAACAATTACAAGCTAAAGAGTTTCTTACTTAAAATTATATTTGTTTACATTTTGGCAGCAGCCTGAATTTTTATGTAATTTTTTACAAATTCCACTAGTTGTTTACACGTGTAGGCAAAAGAAACACTTACAATTCAAATTTCATAAAACCTACATTGTAACAATTCCTATCATCAAACCATTTACTGTTCATCAAAGAAAAAATTCATTCTGTGTGAGTATTGGATCTTGGTATATACTGAGAACAAAGCCATCTTATTTATCTCCTGAAATTTAACACCTTTGGTTTTTGCCTCAATCATCACATACACCAACTTTTCCAGTGTTATGATAAATTGAAATTTTTTTAGACAGTTTGGTGTCCATCCATATTGCTAAATAGGATATAATATGTGTTACTTTGATTAAGCAAATCAATCAACAAGGAAATTCTGTAATTTCCAATTTACTGGAAATGGTAACAGATTGTTTGTATTCTCTACATATCGATACAGTTATTGTATCAATATTACATTGCCAAATCATTCTTGGAATGATCACCCGGAAACGATATTTGAAAAATGTATAGCAGGTTTAACTATTAATCTGGTGAAATTTTCTGAATTAAGATGGATACAATTTTTCGGATTAAATAAAAATGTTATTTTTATTATGTTATTACCCCCCAAATTAAAAATGTTATTACCCCCCCCAATAATGAACTGGTGATGACGCCCATGATCTAGCCAGACATAGTTCAAGAACTACGGTTCCTTTACTAGTTCTGGCTAAGTAAATATATAGTCCCCTACCGAGACTTACTTCTCACGATCCTTAAATCATACAGTGTAGTAATATTAACCACTCTTCATAATGTATAAAACCTAGATGCATAGCACGATTGTGTACTTTAGAATATCATGCACATGTGAATATTGCTTATTTTAAACTTAAATAATGTATTGTGAAACATCAAAAGTGTCGAGCATAATAAAGGAGGATGTAATTATTTCAACAGAAGATAATTATGTAGGATACAATTGGCAAAAATGGCACCAATAAATTGCTACGACAAGTACACTACATATTTACCAACCTGACTAATGGAGTAATACGTATTAAAGTATATATACATACTAACCTAAACAAACCTGGATTTCTTGTTTTTAGAATTGTTATCTTCTACTATATTAATGAAATTTAGGACTTGAAGGTATCTTCCGTGATAAAAAAATATCTGATTTCAAAATAAGGAAGGTAGTAAACGAATTAATGATTTTTCAACACTAAATCGTCCCAAGAAGTACACTATATAATTACCATGAACTTTCAGGTATTTATTTACTGCAGCGCACCAATTTTTATTATTTTTACAAGCTATCTATGTTAAGGTCCATTAAGTAAATTACATGTTAAAATAGGTTAGTAGGCTACACGATTTTTTTTTACCTTACAAGGTCAAGGTAGATATATATATATATAGCCACCTTACTTGATCTATGTGTAAATAAACCTACGTACGATATGACAACACTAATCCCAATTGAAATTTTGCATGTGGTGTTCCTATGTGGTCAACCATCCAAGTACAAATCACGCTCAATGTTGCTTGACTTTGGTGATCGGATATTGTTTTTACCTATGTGCGATATGACAACACTAATAATTTTGCATGTGCTGTTCCCAAACTGTCACTCATCCAAGTACTGTACTAACCACGCTCAATGTTGTTAGAAGTCGGTAATCGGATATAGCCTAAACATCACAAATCAGTCGAAACATTGTGTTTGCTATGTGTATTTAACCTACAAATATGTCAATTTCGAAGTGAAGAACAATTTTACAACGAAAAATGTTACTATTCTTATGAAGATTCAATGCAGTTATATGTCACCAAATTTAAGCAACATCGAGCGTGGTTAGTACTTGAATGGGGGACAGTTTGGGAAATAACGCAGAATTTCTCTTTTTTTTACAAATTTAAATGTAGGTTAAGTGAGGTGGCTATATATTATATAGGCCTATTACTTAACCATAAAAAGTAAAAATTCGCCTACATACATATTTCAATGCATAACTCACTTAATGCACCTTAACCTAGAAAAGTTGAAATTATGTTTTTTTTCCCGAGAAAAAATAAGCTCCGCGTTGAAAACATATTTTATTATTAAGAAATAAGGTATGTAGAACTTGTTAAAAAAAAATTGAAAAAAAGGCGTGACTTTCTTTGTAAACAAGTGCGGCATAAACTAATTGCTTTAAATTTATTTTTCGTAGTTTATGTTTACGAAAAAACAGCACTAAAGCCATTAAGTATAGCTTATTTTATATGAAAACATTTCTAACCTCAAACTATCATACCTTGGATTCAAAGTGCCTACTTACGTTTCTTTTTTTTCGCCTAAAGCATCCATTAGTTTAGTTCGAGCAGAATTAATGTCATCTAAATTTGCCATTGTTTTATTTCAAAAGCAAACGCAGATTTGTAAAATAGAGTTATTTTTACAATTACTGTACTACGATTTTGTACTTATTTAATTATAAACATTAACGTTGAGTAGCACACACCACAGTACCACCTACCACTCCACTCCACTGTCCACTACTAATTTTAATTGCAAAAATGCAAAAGCAAAACAAAATATCTACCAAGGCCTTACAAACCATGCCTGAAGTCTGAATGTATAATGTTCCGATTGTAATACTCCTTGCAATTATCTATATTGTATGTATAACAAACTAAATAATTTGATCATTTTAAACAACTTTTATGCAAATTTTATAAAAAATGTGTACCATAATATAATAACTATGTATTACACTAAGCAGAAGGGAACAGATTTCCTAAAGCAAAGAATCAATATGAATGTTATAAAAATTCTTTGACAAGGTAGAACTTTATTTTTAAAATGAAATAGTAATTAACCAATTTTGAAATGAATAGTTACATTTTTAGAGAAATTATTATTTTCAGTAATAGTTTATAAATATAATATTAATAATAAACATATTTATAAAATATTAATCAGATTTTAATTTTAGTACCAACTGTGCAGGTGCTCACTTACGTCATTGTCTTTGCTTTTATTTTATTCTAGTGGAAAATTCCTGATATTAATCCGGGGTAAGGTATTTTATTCAAGCCTTAATAAAATAAAGTAGCCTTTAAATACTAATTTCGTGTTACAGGTTGAAGCTGTAACTATAAAAATAAATAATTTATCACTTACTAACAGGTGTACCTGTTTGCTGTAATTATTGATCTTGAATAAATTGATTGTTACTAGGTAAACAAAAAGTTCAATAAAATAGCAAGAAGCTTAACAATAATAGTCTAAAAAAGGTAACAAACAGCTTTAGTCACAATTTGTTAGTGCTCAAAACTGTTATACGTATTCTTCCTTTATTTATTTTTGTAGCAATATTTTGAGTAACCTCTGACGATATAGCCTACTAATAATTATAAATTTCTGACCTGCTTGAAATGATTTTATAACACAATTTCCTAACGTTTTTATTGATTTTATTAGATTTCATAATGTGTTTTTGTATCAAACCAAATAAATTCAAAGGACATATTAAATATCACGGCTTGTAAAATTATGTTGAAAATTAAATGTGTTATTTACACACGAAATAACCCATAAAAATTAATAAAAAGTGTATTTATTATTTAGGAAAAACTAGCAACATTTGTTGAAATTTCAATCATGTACAAAACATACATTTTTGGCCTGTTCTAGTTGTGTCAAGAAGGTTGTGTATATGTAATAACTGAAAATGATGACTTCCTAATTAATTGAAACATCACCTTCTTGCTAATAATATAGTGTTTGGGATTGAAAGTTGTGCATTTTCATTCTTTGGTTTTACCTTATTCATTATATATATTATATTTAAACATTTATTTGATTAGTAAATTTAAAATAGCAGAAGAAATGATAATTGTTAAGAAAAAACTTTTATAATGTGCTTCCTAAAAATGATGTTCATTATATTGTAAGTTAAATGTAGAGTAGCAAGGAGCTAAGAGATGTAAAGTCAATCCACTATACTAAAACGATTTATAATATTACTTTAACTTGGACATAGGCACTTATAACTAAATTGTGTATCATGAAATCAAATAACTTTCCAACAAATATGAACTAATGAATAAAACTCGGACTACAGCTGACATGAGAGAACACGAATATAATGATAAGCCTATTTGACGATCTAAACTTTGATATAAAAATGCGCAGATCGCTAAGCTGCATAAAATCAGTTATTCTAAGTAATATGTAATCTACAACTAAGAAATAATAAATAGTGAAAATGACAACAAAACAAAATAAAAAACCCTATAGACAAGAAAATATAAAAATCACACATACGCTCAAAGCATATAAGAAAGAAACATAAATAACTAAACGAGACAAAAACATTTAAAACCAGGAAAAAACAAACAAATATAAACTAATATATATATATATATATATATATATATATATATATATATATATATATGTGTGTGTGTATTTAATTATGCGTTTTACTCTCAATGATAAATGAACACACACACAAGGGTTTACAAAGCAAACAATCAAATTAAATTTTATTATATCAAAAACTACAAGAAAAACGATCAAGAATTAGAAACAAAAAATAAGTTGAATATTAAACTATATAGTCGAGAGAGAGAGAGAGTGAGAGAGAGAGGGAGAGAGGGAGGGAGAGAGGGAGGGAGAGAGGGAGGGAGAGAGGGAGAGAGAGGGAGGGAGAGGGAGAGGGAGAGGGAGAGGGAGAGGGAGAGAGAGAGAGGGAGAGAGAGAGAGAGAGAGAGAGAGAGAGAGAGAGAGAGAACAATCCCAGTCTCCTGATCGTAATTATTGAAATTCTCAACCAAATATTAGATTAAATTTCGATTATAAAATATAGATTTGAAAAATTTGTTTTGGAAATTAGAAAGTTCGAAATATTTTGGATAGATCTCACCAATTTCTTGTATTATACTCCTGGTACTGTTTATTTGGGGGTCTGTTATTCTTAGCACTTATATATTCTCTCGTCAAGCACAAACAAAAAAAAAAAACTATACTTTTCTTCACTTTTCACAATTGAAAATTCAAATTTTGTAGTCCGTCGCTGTACTCGTCTATACGTTTTCGATGTTAAAACTAGACTGTTCAAAGGACGCTTTCTTCTTGCTTGGCACACATATATACATACATGTTGTGTATATACATTAAGATAGAAAAAGGAACAAAAAATAATTATAAAGGCAACACGAAATTAAAAATAAGTAATAAAAAAACAATATTAAATAAACAGAAACAATAATCACAAAATCCAATTGACAACTGAAATATAAAAGAAATACAAAATCCTGTAAAATAAACATAGAAAAAAACACTCATATATTCACAACACAAGCACATAAACACATGATAAAAAAAAAGAGGATAAAAAAGGCGATTTTTTTGTGGAAAATGATGTTTTTGTTCATTTGGTTATTGAAGTTTCTACAAGTGTAGCTCATTATAGTTGATTATGCAAAATAAAGTTAGTAAATTTCTGTAACATAACTTTTAAAAGTGCATATACCAAATATGAACTAAATATCTATTTCCAAAGTTTATTATTTAAACAAATTTAAACCCGAAAGCGGCTAAACGAAGATGAATTAGAAAATATTTTACTGAACATTTTTGTTTCTTTTGGTGTAGGCCTAGGCTATAGAATCCGAAAATATACAGCGCGCTAAGGGTTTCTGTGACCCTCTGTATATAAGTGCGAACATAAATATCTACGAAGACTAAAAATGTGTTCTGAGCATGGTCATCTATAACATTCCATTAGCAAAACTCATTCATGTACAAAACTAATAACATACACCAGTTGAATGAGGCCTATCGCCTATCTTTATGAACTTATCTACAATTATCTCACTCAACAGCGGACGGTGTTTTTAAATGAATTGTTTTGTTGGTTACATGTTCATTTTGTTTACTGACTGTGTTTTGTATGTTTTATTTATTTATTTGCTTAATATCTATACTTTATAACCGTCAGATACTGTTCGAATACAGGGAAGTATATAACCCACACCATCGACCGGGCTCGAACTTTAATTTCTCTACAGATAAACGTACCCCCAAACCAACTCAGCTGCATTCTCCATTAGTATGTTTAAAACTCTACTGTAAACGATAGCACAATGCCGAAACTCGTATAAAGGTACACACACAAATTCCTGGCGTACTAATGTAGGTCCTGCGGTATTAATTGAACCTATTATAATATAAATAAACAATCAGATAGGATTTCATACTGATACAAATATAATATATACAAACGAGAAAATTATAATTAACAGTGGCCAAATCGAAGAGTACTGTAGCCTTTCAGTTCAGTAACCAAAGTAGCCTAACCACTATGTTCAACGTTCAATTTAAAACAATTCAGAGAAACTCAAGAATACGAAAACAAACCACGTGAGACTTCAAACAATCTGAAGGCATTTCTATCTATTAGTCTATTTTATTCACCTAGTATTCGAAGATTAGATTAACCATAATAAAAAAAAGTCTGTTTTTTTTCTGATCTTCACTTTTCAACGCCTACACATATCCAATAAATAACGTTTGTATCTCGTTTCCGTTCTAAATTTGGATTCTGTATATGGACATAGGTTAGGTTAGGTCACAAATTAAAATTGTGTCTTTAAATCAGCTAATGCCCATACAGAAACTTCAAAAAAATGTAATAGAAAAAATGGGAGCCATTTTTTTTAATAATTCAAGATACCGTACAACACATCAAATTAGATTATAATTTGCAGATTTTTTATCCTGCATTTATTGATACCAACCCCAAATATCTATGATAACTAATAACGAAAACATAATCAACAGTATAATTTCGAACACCGTTTCACATAGGCCTACAGTTTTTCGACCTCACCATGGGCGATATACTGAAACGAACGAAGCGAGAAGAGGCTTGCAGTAGCCTACTTCATGACATGTCAGGGTACAGTCACAACAATTACGAGATTCAGTAAACATTATACGTAAGCAACTACAGTATAATCTTGTTTAGCACTATGTTTCGGACATAAGTGTCGCCACAGAACTTGACAGATGGTTGGACATGGCGCGGGGAGGAGGGCGGGTACTTTTCTGAAAACATTGGTTTTCCTAGAAGTAAACTAAAGAAATCGCACGGTGTTCATTTTACAATTTACATTTTTAAATTGTACTTAAAAACCATAATAGCTTTAGGTCAGTGACACTTTTATACCCGATAACTCAGATAAATATATAGCTGGGATTGTTAGTTTTTAATTATAATTTGTTTTCCTGACATAATGTTTAACTTTTATAAAACCTTGCAATCATACAATCGGCTAGTCACAAATCATTCCTTCTGCTCTCAATCAACTCACAACTTACAGTAAAAGATGAATCACAATCTAAGTTTTGTAACATTAACACGAGACTTTATATAAATTCTTCAAAGAACTCGGTGAGGCGCCGGAACCGTCATGTTTTCATAATTGGTAGTAGAGCCGATTCATCCGTCAAGATATGTGGCGACCCTTATACCGAACGAGGAAGGAGTTAGTTTTGGGTTAGATCCCTCTATTTTAACTTTCCTATCAGGTCTCCTAACGAACGTATTGTTATTTTCCAACCCTAGCGCTAGGAGTCTTTATTTTATGTTAATTTATTTCTTTTTATATAAGTCGATGATGACCAAGAGGATGTTCGCCTTGGAACATCCAAAAACAAAATATACGTTGTTTTGATTGTCATATTATAAATAACTTGGTTATGATATGAATAAAAAGATTTAAACGATATTTAAAGCAGTTCAATCAAAAAATTAATTTTTACTTACTCAGGATAAGTGGGAAAAAACGACTTCATATTTTCGACCAACCTTTACGCTTAATGGCTTAATAAATATTTTAAAAATGATTTCTGATATCCTGTCCGTGTGTCGTTGACTGGACGTAAGCACAATAGTAACACAAATATAGGATTGAAACTAGAAATTTGATTTGAAAGTCTCTTGAATGTAGAAAAACATTTGTGATTCAATCAATAGAGTTAGGCACGAATATAGCCTATTGCAGATCGGATTTGTTAACCGTCAAATGTTGCACAAGTTCGAGCCAAGCTGCTAGTTAGATTTTACGAATCCTACTCACCGAATTTATTCGTCCAACAGGCGTGAAGTAAAAACGTTCAGCACAAGAAGTAAAACATTATAATTTTTACACGTGGTGTGAAAATATCATTGTCGATATTTTTACGTTTCCTATTGTCTCGACAATTTGATCCTAAATATCTTTTAATAAATCTCGTCGTTAATTTTCATCTTTTTTAACGTAATTATTTTAAAAACGTGTTGGACAATAATTGTTTTAAAATTTTAAAGTATAATGCATATTGTATATCTCATGTAATAATATCATTTTGGAAAATCGTACTAGGGTTGGGGGTGAAAATAAAGAAGAAGATGAAAATGATTATCAATTATTATCTTAATAATGAGATGCTCCAATTAAACCAAAATTTTAAGAATGGATACGTTGCAGACGTCTTATGGAACGATTATAGTTTGGTCAACATCGCTTGAACTGGTTTCATCTTGTATTAAGATGGTTTGTAGCCTAGGCATTACTTTTTTGCAAACACTCCTTAGTACCCCTATATTCTATTCACAACATCTAAACATTAGAGTTTATACTTTATTTTAAGTTCATTGTATACACAAGTCACAACTATAGGGTGTATATTCCTCGTCAATTTTACTCTCTCACATAGCCTATGCGTAGATTAGAGAAAGTTTTTGATGAGAAAAAGAAATCTATGTTAAGTTTTAATGAAAATATTGATGAACATAAGTTCAAAAAAGTTGTTTTGGAAAATATGTCTGTGTGGAAAATAAAACAATTCTGTGCATTATCCTACAGACTAAACAAGTAGATATGGACATCTTTTGAAATAAACAAACAAACAAATTCCGTTATTCTTAAAACCGGTTTCAATATTTTTGATCTAATTTTGCTAAAATGAAACCATTAAAGCTCCAAACAAATGCGATTGGTCACAATTCCCCAAAATACCAATTCTGGAAATTAAAAAAGAGAAAATGAACAATCGCCGCCGTCGTAAAAGTTGTAATATCTCAAGAGTAGCGCCTACGATTTCGATTAAATCTTGTTGAAATGAGAAGATGTTATAACTCAAAACAATATGACAATCCTCAAATAGCCTAATAGAAAATTACAGTTCATGAGTGATTTGGAAAATGCCGAAATAAACTTTGACTGCTGCCGGGTTAGTTTAGGTTTTTACAAATCATTCACAAACCGTTTTGACTTGCGTATTCAATGTTTTATAAAAGAGTTTTTAAAATGCCTGGTTCATTTTCACTTTTTAATTGATACCTCAGTCACCTGGGTAGGGCGAACAATACTTTTGTTTGGTCATTTTGTTTTGTTTATAATAATTGTTAAGGTCAATTTTGAAGAAATGAGAAATATCAGTTTTTGTCTTATAGCAGCTCCCCCCTTTAATTTCTAGCTTGATAGGTATTTGTTTTTGTTTTTGGTTGTGTGAGAATCTTGAACAATGTTTTTGCACAGTTACATTTTTTAATAGGCGTCATAAAAACAACTAAGGATTACCAAAAAGGAAATTCATCCTTTTATTGAAATGCATTTTGTTCGCTATTTGGGGTGAAAATATGAGTAAACAGGAGAATTTATTTTAATCATGAGATTTTTATGAAACTCATAGGTTGTAAGTATTTGACAGATAAAATTATAAAATATGTCCTGGGTCCTGGTCACCATCATATATATTCTTTCCTGCGTTTAATTCAAGTATTAGACCGCCCCCCCGATAGATTACCAGCCTTTTGCACCTACAAAGAATGAATTAAAATCGCATACTAAAACTGGCATGGAACCTACCAATTAGAAGGAATAACAAAGTTGGGTTGACAAAGACCAGACAGGCAGACACACCTTCAAGACCCACAAAGGAACAGGTAGCACAACTTATGATGATGACGTTGGTGAGTTATAAAATCTAAAATAAACACAACTTTTTATTTATTAATCGATTCTGAACCCGTCATAATATTTATTTTTATGGTGTTGAGACAGCACTTTTTACGTAAGTGATAGAGTCACATGTGCTGGCCACACCAAGCGGGGGCTTGTTGCTTACATCAGTCAGTGCGTGTGTAGCCTAAATGTGTAATGTATACAAAAGCAACCAGTGGGCAGTGATTGCGTGGTCTGTTGTCAGCATTATCGTTGAAGAATCGATTACTCTAATAGTTTTCAGCTTTACAACTTATAACTTATAATAATTGAACAGTGACAATATCGGCTACCTATTAGCGTCATCAAATTACAACTACATTACAATTTCCTCACTGAAATGTTCATCTATCCGTAACAGTAATTTGTCACCATTTTTTGCTCCTCTTCTCTCTCTCTCTCTCTCTCTCTCTCTCTCTCTCTCTCTCTCTCTCTCTCTCTCTCTCTCTCTCCCTCCCCTCCCCTTCTCTCTACCATCCCCAAAAACAAACCTGATTAAAACATAACCTTACATTTAGAAAATCACTATTAAGTAACTTTAGTATTCAGAATTGTAGCCATTTTGAAATATGATATTAGTCACTACTATGATATCAATTAAATGGTTTAAAACATTACATAAATTTTGTCATTCATCCATTTCCAAAACCAAATCAAAAGATAAAACAAATAATCATAAAAAAAAAATTAGTTTTGTAGTTGTCGGGAAAAAATGAAAAAGAACCATGGACGCTGTCTGAAATTTTTTTTTACATAAAGGGCCTAAACGCCCTAATTGTAAATCATATTTGAATATACTCCAGCTTTTAACGACGGTGGTTCATTTTAAATAATTCATTTTTTATTTTTACCAATTATTTCTCAACAGTACTGTAGTATGTTTTTATTTGAAATAATGCACCGGGTTATTGATCTTCATATTACACTAAAATTTAAACGAAATTAATGGAGCCGATTTTGAGAGCTTAAATCTTGATTAGAGTCTTATGGTCGATTTTTTTTTTTTTTTTTTTTTTTTTTTTTTTTTTAATGTAATAACTCACGATCCGGTATTTTTGAAAAGAAGGCGACCAAAAATTTTACGTTTTGCTTTGGTCTTTACAGACTAAATTTGATAAAAATCGTTATATAGGCCTACTATTTTAAGAAAATCGTAATTTTGTGTTTTTTTCTTATCTCAGCTGCCCGTCCCCCCAAGTTTTAAACTGTGAAAGTTTTGAGGAGTGGCCAAAATATGCTCTCATACCAAATTTTATTAAATATGTCCTTGAATTTGGGCTGTAGAGTACTCCATACTACAACAGACAGACATAATTTCAAAAACCTTTATTCTACAGCTTTCACATAACTTTCCCAATACTAAGTATCTGGGAAAGTATAATGGATGTTGAAACAATTTGCAAAATTAGGCCTACATTTTACATCAGCCTATAATAATTGCTCATTCTGTACAGCTTAGTGATATGCATATATTATTACCAAGGTGGAAGTCTGCAATCAATCGGATAGAAAACAGCGTCCTATCACGTCAGCGTTTTACCTACGTGTTCAGAATTTTGTCTTTTAACGTTTCGGACATAATTGAGCTCAACTTATTTGTTTTGTATACGCAGTTGATACGCTGACAGGATAGAGAGTGAATTTATTTCAATGTAATTTTAGAATCAGCTTGTATGAAATCCATTTCCCATGCCAATATGTGCAGATTATCAAGCTGGACGAAATGACTTATTTTAGACCGTGTAATAAATTTATTCAACGACTAACAAAACCTATCTTACTTGTTAATTTTGTAACTAAAATTCCGTTTATGTTTTACGACCACTTACGAGCAAAGTTCTGAAGATGGAGCAGTTTCCGAAACGCGTAACGCAACGTTACAAGCTACACGACGTTACGTGACGGATCGAGTACAAACTTATCTTAAAATTCCGTTTTGTTTTACGACCACTTACGAGCAAAGTTCTGAAGATGGAGCATAGTTTCCGAAACGCGTAACGCAACGTTACAAGCTACACGACGTTATGTGACGGAGGGAGTACAAATTTATCTTAAAATTCCGTTTATGTTTTACGACCACTTACGAGCGAAGTTCTGAAGATGGAGCAGTTTCCGAAACGCGTAACGCAACGTTACAAGCTACACGACATTACGTGACGGATCGAGTACAAACTTATCTTAAAATTCCGTTTATGTTTTACGACCACTTACGAGCAAAGTTCTGAAGATGGAGCATAGTTTCCGAAACACGTAACGCAACGTTACAAGCTACACGACGTTATGTGACGGAGGGAGTACAAATTTATCTTAAAATTCCGGTTATGTTTTACGACCTCTTACGAGCAAAGTTCTGAAGATGGAGCATAGTTTCCGAAACACGTAACGCAACGTTACAAGCTACACGACGTTATGTGACGGAGGGAGTACAAATTTATCTTAAAATTCCGGTTATGTTTTACGACCTCTTACGAGCAAAGTTCTGAAGATGGAGCATAGTTTCCGAAACACGTAACGCAACGTTACAAGCTACACGACGTTATGTGACGGAGGGAGTACAAATTTATCTTAAAATTCCGTTTTGTTTTACGACCACTTACGAGCAAAGTTCTGAAGATGGAGCATAGTTTCCGAAACGCGTAACGCAACGTTACAAGCTACACGACGTTACGTGACGGAGGGAGTACAAATTTATCTTAAAATTCCGGTTATGTTTTACGACCTCTTACGAGCAAAGTTCTGAAGATGGAGCATAGTTTCCGAAACACGTAACGCAACGCTACAAGCTACACGACGTTACGTAACGGAGCGAGTACAAATTTATCTTAAAATTCCGTTTATGTTTTACGACCACTTACGAGCAAAGTTCTGAAGATGGAGCATAGTTTCCGAAACGCGTAACGCAACGCTACAAGCTACACGACGTTACGTAACGGAGCGAGTACAAATTTATCTTAAAATTCCGTTTATGTTTTACGACCACTTACGAGCGAAGTTCTGAAGATGGAGCAGTTTCCGAAACACGTAACGCAACGTTACAAGCTACACGACGTTATGTGACGGAGGGAGTACAAATTTATCTTAAAATTCCGGTTATGTTTTACGACCTCTTACGAGCAAAGTTCTGAAGATGGAGCATAGTTTCCGAAACACGTAACGCAACGTTACAAGCTACACGACGTTATGTGACGGAGGGAGTACAAATTTATCTTAAAATTCCGGTTATGTTTTACGACCTCTTACGAGCAAAGTTCTGAAGATGGAGCATAGTTTCCGAAACACGTAACGCAACGTTACAAGCTACACGACGTTATGTGACGGAGGGAGTACAAATTTATCTTAAAATTCCGTTTTGTTTTACGACCACTTACGAGCAAAGTTCTGAAGATGGAGCATAGTTTCCGAAACGCGTAACGCAACGTTACAAGCTACACGACGTTACGTGACGGAGGGAGTACAAATTTATCTTAAAATTCCGGTTATGTTTTACGACCTCTTACGAGCAAAGTTCTGAAGATGGAGCATAGTTTCCGAAACACGTAACGCAACGCTACAAGCTACACGACGTTACGTAACGGAGCGAGTACAAATTTATCTTAAAATTCCGTTTATGTTTTACGACCACTTACGAGCAAAGTTCTGAAGATGGAGCATAGTTTCCGAAACGCGTAACGCAACGCTACAAGCTACACGACGTTACGTAACGGAGCGAGTACAAATTTATCTTAAAATTCCGTTTATGTTTTACGACCACTTACGAGCAAAGTTCTGAAGATGGAGCATAGTTTCCGAAACGCGTAACGCAACGCTACAAGCTACACGACGTTACGTAACGGAGCGAGTACAAATTTATCTTAAAATTCCGTTTATGTTTTACGACCACTTACGAGCGAAGTTCTGAAGATGGAGCAGTTTCCGAAACGCGTAACGCAACGTTACAAGCTACACGAAGTTATGTGATGGAGGGAGTACAAATTTATCTTAAAATTCTGGTTATGTTTTACGACCTCTTACGAGCAAAGTTCTGAAGATGGAGCATAGTTTCCGAAACACGTAACGCAACGTTACAAGCTACACGACGTTACGTGACGGATCGAGTACAAACTTATCTTAAAATTCCGGTTAAGAGATACTGATGTTTGTAATTTTTAAAGCGGTCTGTTAAAAGATCAGCATATTTACCAATCATTTCCTTTTTTTTATCATGGAAAATCCATTGGTTACATATTTTAAAGTTGAATGCAATAAGCTATTGTTATTAATATTGAAGATACAGTACTACAAGAGATATGTTATACAAAACTGCTGCTATTTTTAAATTTATCAATCAACTTTCGACCAACGAACTTGTCCAAGCTATTGTAAAACAGTATATTTGTATTTTGTGCCAGATATTAAGAAAATCGGACAAGTATTTGAACGAACAAGCAAATCCTGCGCTATAGCCTACTCGTAGGTTGAAGACAGCTGCAATAACTACATTAAAAAACAATCTCTGCGTTGTAGGCTATTAAATTCTGCCTACATAGGCCTATACCCTTCAGACTTGACAGTTAATTTCAAGTCTTCATAACATCCATTCTTGAGGGGGGGGGATGTGATCAATCTCTTTAATTATTTATCCCTTCCTCTGGGTTGATTTTTTCAAAAACGTAATAAATACTCGTATATAACAATTTGAATAATATTAAACGTAATAGTAATAATAATTAATCTTACTACTTATCGTGTAACCTTCTCCCCCCTCGCTCTTTTTTATTTGTTACAGCATTTTTAACGATTTTAACAAAATTAGGTCTATTCTGGATTTAAAGTTATTTGATAATGATGGATTGTTCGTATTATTAATACGGTTTAATAGGAGATTTGACATCATTTATGTATACAGACTAAATTTTGAATAAATCCAGCTTTAAACTCTGGGTCTCAAACAAAAAAGGTATACAATATCACACAGATAGATAGATATAATGTTCTAACTGTTATGAATATACGATATCCTCATTTCATTATATTGACCTTTACTACGTTATGCGTCTTCGTGTAATTGGCACGTTAAATCGGACTTGGTATCCCTAAGGTTCTTTATCTTGTTGTCACAATGATGATCGCAACGTAAGGAAGGTAATAGTATAAAATAAAAAAAACCCCAGTTCTCGAATACTCTAATAGCTTCGGAGTCGGAAAGGAACCGGAGTTGGTCAGAGAGACCCGATAGGAAAATTAAAAGAGAGGGATCTAACCTAAGACTATGTGAAGAAAGAAGCAGATCCAGGTAGGCTACCCCAGGCTTGTCACACCCCACTATCAATAATCTCCTGAGGGGATACATACATAGGTTTAAGTCCTGTTGCTCCTGGAATTGGATTTATACGTTTTTAAGCGTACAGTATGTCTATAGTCTATAGTCGATACTTATAAAATACTACCTTTCATAAGAGGAGTCATATGTTACTAGTAATATTAGTTTATGAAATCATTAGGCCTACGTGAACAAAATTGTAAATTAGAATTTAACGCTTAAAACATTAATATTAAAAGTATACAAATATTCATAATTTTACCCTCACCCTTTAGGCTTAAGTAATTTTGACCAAAATTAAATTAACTATGAAAACTACTCAGAACCAAACTGTATAATGTTCGTTAATGCGGATTTCCATTCTTCAGATAATGTGCTCATTTCACACTACCCTTATTTCAGTCAACAATGACACCAAACCTTAGCGATTTGATTCAAATTTTAACACCTCGCTACTCACTCATCGAACTTCAAAATTTTTATTAGGCCTAAGCCATACAATCTGAGATATTGAGTGACCAAATTGCATGAAAATGGATCATTACAAAAATGATCTAAGTGTGTCCCTAATAGCTGAAAACTGAAATTTGTTTCACCACCCATCATAATACTTTCCTTACTACACAAATGGAAAGTAAAAGGGAAATTTTGCATAAGTAGAAAGTGTTATGCAATACGTAAGAGTGCACTTGTGTTTTGAACTATTATTTATTTTCAGTATAATGACTCCTTAAGGATAATTCCTTCTCCTTAATTAATCTATAATTTTAACTCTACATCCCTAACTATTTAGACCATAATCTAATAATTTCGTGGTACCCAAGCCTACATTTAACTGTGAATTTACTCCATCTTCCTTGAGAAAAATAATTATAATGATACTTCTCCTATTCTTCACCCTGCAGCAAACAATAACCTCAATTTAAGTAAACCGTAGCCTCCATTTTAAGCAAACCGTAGCCTCCATTTTAAGCAAACCGTAGCCTCTATTTTAAGCAAACCGTAGCCTATATTTTAAGCAAAACCGTAGCCTCCATTTTAAGCAAACCGTAGCCTCCATTTTAACTAAACCGTAGCCTCTATTTTACGCAAACCGTAGCCTCCATTTTAAGCAAAACGTAGCCTCCATTTTAAGCAAACCGTAGCCTCCATTTTAACTAAAATTGTAGCCTCCATTTTACGCAAACCGTAGCCTCTATTTTAAGCAAACCGTAGCCTCCATTTTACGCAAACCGTAGCCTCCATTTTAACTAAACCGTAGCCTCTATTTTAAGCAAACCGTAGCTTCCATTTTAAGCAAACCGTAGCCTCCATTTTAAGCAAACCGTAGCCTCCATTTTAAGCAAACCGTAACGTCCATTTTAAGCAAACCGTAGCCTCCATTTTAACTAAACCATAGCCTCCATTTTAAGGAAACCGTAGCCTCCATTTTAAGCAAACCGTAGCCTCCATTTTAAGCAAATCGTAGCCTCCATTTTAAGCAAACCGTAGCCTCCATTTTAAGCAAATCGTAGCCTCCATTTCGACTAACACACTTGCAACGCATACATTTTGAGAAAATCAAATGACACAATCATGGAAAACCGTGTTTTAATAACTTTTCACTCTCACTTCAGTAAGTTAATTTAATCTAATCGGACTGTCCATACTTGTAATTCATGACTAAAAACAACCCACTCATAGACACATGGACTCGTTATGCAGCTGTTATTATTAACACGCGAATTTCTTTCGGTAATTTCACTTTCCTTCACCTTAAACATAGTGGATGCTACATTTATATACAGATCTCCAAACTGCACAAAATGATCTATTATAAACTCATGTAAGTCCAAGTTGAAAGGAACTAGAGTAAAACCAATCTAATCGGCCACCATTATGAAAATTTTGAATTTTTTCCATATTAACGAATAGTAAATCTAGCTTAGATGTTAAAGTTGAATAAAATTATTAAGGACCCTTTAGTTTTATCTTGTATTTAAAATTTTTTAATCTTTAAATCAGCTACAAATTTGAAAACTACATACCAAATTTTCGGATATAGCCTACAACTTGTACGATTTGTAAACCTTAGTCTACATACCAAATTTAATTAAAATTACGACATTTATACAGTTTTGAAACCCTGTATAGGATCTATATACTTCCTCCACTTTTTTTCACAGATTATTTGAAAATCGTAAATATTTTTTTACGTGTGGCGTAACAAATTTTGATTTCAGTCACAAACGTTTATAGGGTATTTCACAAAAATGAAATCGAAACAGTTAGACCCCATTTTGAGATATTCGACCTCTTAAGACGTCCGTAGGCCATTTTCAGTTTTTTACGGGTAACTTGTAAATGGGCATTTTTATAATGATGATGATAAACAATACGTTTGATTTCTTTATATCTTTAGGGGATACATGTTAGCTAAATTAATCAACACTGTTAGATCCTCTATTGAATAAAATAAATTTGCTGGTTTGGTCTTAAGGTAGCTACCTAAAAATTTCGAGTTACTGTATTAAAAAAAATGTAATTAATATTCTCTATATACTAACAAATAAACAAATCAAAATCGGTCCGTCGGTTTGAGCTGTACAGCACTGGCACGGACAACAAACAGTACGTATTATATAAAAAAAAAAATCTAATTTTTAACAAATCCCATTTGTGTTTTTTATTTTTTTATAACAGACACTCCCAAAACGGAGATTATATTTTACGTGACAATTAGAAGGGGAACAGTTAGGAACAAAATTTGTCAAACGGTTTCTGAGAAATCATCGTGAACTGACCATCAGACACATATTTAAACAAGTTTTTTGTTTCACGGACATCGTCAGTTTTTCATTCACAATACATTTTCTTTATGTAGGCTTATAAAGTGATAGACTTGGAAAATTAATAATAAAATACATTCTTAAAGGAAATATTTAATTTATGGTGGTACATTATTTGTAAAATATTGATCACAAAGCGTAAATTCTTTTGGTTTCAAACAGAACCCAGTAGACACACTATGTTCACGATAGACCGACTGGCGCAGAGCAGAAAGGTCCACCACTGGTCCAGCATTCTTTGAATTCCTTTGATTTATGCATTGCCGCAACATCTGCGTCAGATATATGGCGTGATTTCCTCTGAGTCACTTTGTACATAACTAACTTTATACAGAATAAACGATTCAAAATTAAATTATTTGCTTAACAATTTCTGTTATACACCACTATTAAATCTTTTAGTTTTGATTCTTATGGATCCAGAGTTAGTTTGTTTTCATATATTTAGTATAGCTAAGTACTTTGTAGGTAAAGAAAATTTAATAAACCATTTAAATCTATTTTAAGTGTTACTTGGTAAAAAAAACGAGTGTTTTTCTTCTCAAATGATTGTTTGTGTTCGACTGTATGCTATCCTTACATACAGTTGTTCAAAGCGTCTTATTCTAAATTGGAATCAAGGTGAATGTAAAATATTTTTTGTCAACTTAAAATTTGACTCTAACGAGTTTGAGTGAATTTATTTCTATCTAGTCTTTAATAACGTATCGATAAGAATATATTTTACATTATTTGATTACTCAAAATTCTAATCCTAAAACTACTGAAGTAGTAGGCCTACTCCGAGAGAGTTGAAAAAGGTGAGGTAAAGTTTTTTTTTTTTCTAATTTACTCGAAACCCGATATTTACGTGCGGCGCAACAATTTGGTTTGAGTCATACACGTTTTACATTTCACCAAAATTTAATCGAAATCGCTTTGGCGGATTTTGAGATGTTCTACCTTTCAATAAGTCCATTATTTATTTTCACTTTTGACCGACAACTCTTGAATTGGCATTTTTTGTATAACGACGAATAGACCTACGTATACATTTTCTAAAATGATCAGATCTTATATTTTAAAAAAACAACAACTAAATTTAGTGTTTTGGTTTAAGGCAACTACCAACAAAAATTGAGTTATTAAAAATGAAATTTATTTCCTTGGTATTCGACCAAAATATGCATACATGCAAAATTTCATCAAAATTGGTCCATCCGTTTGAGCTGTAGCTCACTGCACGGAGAACAAACATTCGATATTATAAGTATATATATATATATATATATTTATATATTTATGTGTGTGTGTGTGTGTGTGTGTTTTCATACTCGGGGACAGCAATATATCATAAAAATTCTACACAGATTTTGTTGGGTTATAATACTTTCTTTTAAACTAATTACTTTTATTTTTGTAGTCGTATAATATATGTGAAAGAGTTTTTTAAAAATGGTTTAACCTACCGATCCAAATCTAATTTGCAAATGTTTTTATTCTCACTGTAAAGTTTCAAAATAAAAACCATTTTTAGGTTTTATACATTAGTATTAAGTTACATTCAATCCTATAATTTTATGATAAATCTAAATTATTGTTTCATAAGATGGAAATGCGTCGTTATATAAATGATACAAAACAAAGTCATTATGTACTTAATTACTCATTTATTTACATTCTCAAATTTTCTATTACTTATTATTAAAATAAAAATATCTAGTTAAAATCTACTTTTAAACAGTCAAAATCTAAAACCTGAAAACTGTCTAAAATCAATGTAAATTATGTAGTGAATCACAGGTTTTAAATTACGATAACAAAGCAACAGTTTTGTAGGCAGTACCAGGAATTCGGTGGGTGTCAAAAACCTTTTAAGAGAGAAAAAAAAGCGAGATGAAAGAGAGGAAATGAAAAGGCAGGGCAGGCATGTGATTTGGTAGGAGAAAAGAGGGGAATCTTGGCGTCACCCTGTCTGGCACGATTGCTTGGAGCTTTGGCACATGGCGGCAACAGTGTTGCCACTTCTCAAGGACATTTTGTTGCAACAAAGAATTGAAATTTTACAACAAGTATTTATTGATTTAATTTTATAACAGAGATATTTAATACACCTGACTTTACAGTCAATTTACTGACATTATGACTAGTACTAAAAGGAATTTAAAACATTTTTCTAAGTATTTTAATCTCCGAGTAAATATGGCAACGTTTAAACCAAAACTTGTTTCTATCTCTTGCCCCCTCTCCCCCTCCTACGTTACAACATTTTATGAGTATGTGACGTGAAGGCTACAAGTACATTTTACATTATAATATTGATCATTAGTGTGCTTTATTTCAATAATATTAAAAAGTATTTCTTAATATTTTATTCTGATTCATAATATGTTGACGTCAGTGTGTAAAAATGAATCTTAGAGAAGTTAAACAGACCGTCGCATCTATGGCGTGATGCTGAGCTGCTTCCCGCCTGCTATTGTGTGTAGTGGGGATCGCTGAGAGGGGAATGTAGGATAGCCCCAAGAGAGAGAAAGAGGGAGGAAGAGTAAGTGAGAGAGAGGAAGAGAGACAGTGAGTCTAAAGTCTAACTTAGTTCTAGAGTGGTGTGTCGCGCTGGTGGAAATTGTGCAATACGTGCTTGTGTTCTTATTGTGTAGTTTTGTTAGTACGTTTTTATTTAATAGTGATACGGAATGGCTCATGGAGTAAAACAGGAATGGGAGGAACATCCGTCGCCACCAACTTCAATCAAACAGATGATAACAGAAGAGAAAAAAGTTAAAAGTGATGGTAAAAGTATGGGTTCAAGGCGGATATTCTCACCTCAATTTAAACTACAGGTTTTAAATTCGTATAGAAATGATAAAGATTGTAAAGGTAATCAACGAGCTACGGCGAGAAAATACGGAATTCATAGAAGACAAATACAAAAGTGGTTACAAATGGAATCAAATCTAAGATCAACAGTACAAGCAACAGAAAATAATACAAGTGATGAAGTAGATACAGCCTTGAACCTTAGCTCGACCAGACAGCGCGACGACAGTGTTCGCGTGGAGATAGAAAGTAATGCGTGTTGCCTAGACTCGCGCCTTCAACAACTCGTACCAGCCACTGCGGCGCCGACTTCGCCTTTACCTTCTTCAGACGTTGAAATAAATGTGGATGGAAACTCTTCTTCAGACGATGATGACATCAGTAGTACGGAATCTATTTACGACCATTCTGATCAAGCTTTGGATTTTACTTGTGCAAATTTAAGTAAACGTCGGTTTTTTTCTACAAATTTTAAGTTAGAAGTTTTGGACGCTTTTTATAATGAAAAATCGTGCTATGGGAATCAAAGAGCGACTGCAAGAAAGTTTGGTATTCACAGAAGACAAGTTCAAAAATGGTTAAAACTGGAACATTTGCTGAGAGGTGAAAACAACAACGAATGTTTAGATTTGTCCTGTAAGAAGAGGAAAGCAGAAGACATGGGAGAAGTTGAAGCAAAGCGAATGTCTCCAATGTGGTGTACACAAGGATGTGCAGAGGTAACAAGTATGCAAGATACAGCTTTGTGTCTAGTTAAACCAAGAACACCCCATGAAGTGACAAGTTCTGTTGACTTTTATTATCATCCCACCTCAACTCTATGTTATTTAAGTCCTACAGAACTACCTACATATGATCCTATTACAATTGAACCTATTTCCTCTACCTGGCAAGCACCCTATTACCCTGCCTATCCCATAGAGTATGTTCCAAAATGGTTTAATCATGATTACAGTGCCAATCATATTAAAGTTTATAATATGTACAGATAAAATTAGATTTTTATTTTTGTTATTTCATAACTTAATAGACTGTATTGTTTCTATTTGTTACAAATTTAAAGTAGATCCAAAGTAAAGTAGGCCTACATTTAAATTTTAAAAATGTTTTCCTCTAGCAATAATTATATGATAAAATCTCGTCTTACATTGTGGGAGACTTTCATCACTCACATTAGTTCATTAAGTTATGAAGGAAATCTTTTGTTTAAATATACCCTTCAAAATAGCCTCAGCGAAAGACTGAAAATAATTATTGTAGGACTTTACAAATTATTTTTTAAATGAAAAATATAACCGATCTCTTGTAATACGATTAGCTGACTTTATGAGCTAAACATGATTTTTAATTGGGATTACTGACACAGTCCTTGTAACTTATAACAATATATTTTTGTATCTTTTAGTTGAAAATTATAATAAGTATCACATAAATTAATTCTATTGTGTAAGGTTCATAAAATAAACAATTCTTTACATCAAAATTTAAAGTATACTTTTTAAAATCAGAATGCCAAATTTTGTACTCTTTTTATAAACTTTGTGTTGGGGATATGTATTGAATATGTGTATGTAAGACAACATTATAATATAAATAAATAATTAAGAGTATAAATTAAATATTCTCTGTAACAGCCTCCTTATATCTTGGCATCTTGTAATTTTTCGGAAAATATCTTTTAAATCAAACATCTGTATAACATTACTCAAAATTATCGCATGGCTCATCGAATAGCTTATATAAACTATTACTATATTTTTAACAACGTATGTTCTATCTAAAAGGCATCAGGCAGCTTTAACAAAGTTAGGGAAGACCCTTAACTTCAAATAATTATGAGTATGTTATAAACATACCTAGTCATAATTATTTGGAGAATAGGTACTCTAGCCAGAATAAAAAAAGAAATTATATAAATACAGAGATAAATGATATATATATATATATGGGGAGGGAGAGAAAGATAGCACTAGAATAATTATTGATATTGTGGATTGTTATTTAACAGCTGTTTTGTCTATTTTCAGACATTATCAGAAAATACTTAAAATAGTTAACTAACTTATATATTTATATTTTATAGCTGTAGAATAACAATCAACAATATCAATCAAGATTGGTCAGGGAAGTATAGCCCACCTTATAAAATTAGTATAATGATGATAATGACTGCAATGGTTTTTTACCACAAAAAAAAAACCAAAAAAATTATATTATAAAAGCAAAACTAATAAGCTGGGCTAACACACAAAAAAAAAAAACAAACAATAAATATTGTAATATTTATGTGCCATTATTATATATTTTTTTATTCATGTAGTAACACAGTTCAGGTATTGTACCTCTTGAACCAAAATCAATAATAATTTGTAGATAAAAATTATTCTTTTAGATATTTATCAAATGCCTTAAACCATTTTAACTTATAACAGTTATGCATAACTTATACAGTTATAGTTTCAGTTTATTTAGACTACCGATTATAAAAATAGTCATAATTTTGTAGTTTAACATGGAATGATCATGTTGTTTTATTAATATTTAAGATTAGTTAATGTTACAGTTTGTGTTATTCAAAGCTGAAAACTGTTTTTGTGAAATGTTCTTCCTTTATTATGTAACATTTACTAATGGAAAGTATCCTATAATTTTATTAAATTTTTTGAATATGTCTTAGTTAAGTAATTTTGGATCAGTATACAAAATTCAACAGTTTGTTATATTACATCATTTTATATGTGCTAAAGGCGGCATAATAACAAACAGTAAAGTTACAATTTTTATACTAATCATAAATTAATCAGCTTAAGATAGATTATTATTTATATATTATTTTTAAAGGCAATAAAATGTTGATTAGGCTACTGAAAAATAGAATATATACGATAATAAAAATGTCTTTTTTTTTAAATTTTTACTTTTAATAATACTAGCTTAAGAAAATATTTACAATTTACAAAATACTGATGGTAATTTGTGTTCTATTAAGTGGAACAATTTCATTAGTTTTATTAAATCTTACCATTTTATAAATTAGTAAGTTTTTTTATTGTGTCACGGTTTTCGAGTTTGAAATTGATAGAATTGATAGAGGTCTAACGTGTGGTGTGATATATATGTAACTACATAATTTAAATTTTGTTTTTAAAAATACTGTTTAATTGCTATTATAACAATTAATTTCCCTTATAAAATAGCTGCATACTAAGGATATTTCTGAGTGGTAACAAAAATATGTTGTGCATATTTTTAACATAGGTCTTCTGCTGCCAACAAATAGGTATTATTTGAAGAAATTTATTGTTGTAAAAACCATTTAAATAATCTAAATGACATAATTAACAATAAATAAAACATAAACAATTTTGATATATTGTACCTAACGATCATTGAAGTCTGTGTGATATTATGTATATTTTGTTTAGTTATATATGTATATAATGTATTAATTATATATTTGGAATAAATAATATAATATATTATGTATTTAAAGTGCCTGAACACAGCCATTGCTATTTGTAACATTATAGTTAAGTTTTTTTAAGTGCCTTCATTCAAGCTCAATATCTAGTGCCAATTAATTATGGCTAGCAATTAAATATAATTAGCTTAAATAAAAAATTAAATTGTATATATATATATATATATGTATAATTCTATTTTATATGTATACAATTTATGGGATTTTAAGTTAATATTTGGTTTTTAATGTATAAATGGCTATGACCAAATATATATCATTATCTAAATACAGACTTAACAATTTTTTTTTATTTAATGCAAAGAATTATTTCTGAGAATCTAGTTCTTCATTACTTTTTATCATTTTTAAATATTGTAATAATCTACAGAATTTGGTTTTATAGATAATGTTGTATATTCAGAAGTTATTTTTCAAATTAATTTGGTAATCTGCTGTGACGTATTGAATAATTTTTCAGTTGTAATTTTATAATGTTTATATAAAATTGTAAATAACTACATAATATAAAAAAAAAACTTTCATAAAAATAATATATTTTGCTATTATAATATTAAATATATTTGTATTAAGGTTGTATTTGAAAATTATGTTTTAAGAAAAGTTAAAAGATATTTTAAAATTATGATTAGGTTATATTTATTTTGTACAGTTATATTATATATATATTTATATGAAAGGACAGGGTATTTTTATGTAAAAAATACATATATTTTACCTATAGTTGTGTTTGTATAATAACTTTACGCTTAAAATGTTTAATACAGATTTTTAATGACACCTATTTTGTGAATTATTTTGCCTTGTTTTATGTACAAAAACTCCCCAACAGAAGAAAAATATGAAATGGTTATGTGTGATAAAAAACTTTCCGAATTTGGAGTTTTGATACAATGTTAACTTATCAATACAATATGTGATAAATATGAGATAAAATAAAAAGATAAATACATTTTTTTTTAAAGACAAAGCTATTTATATGTAACAACTCCCTTTTCACAAACATTAGAGCTTGTTTTTATGAAGTTGGAATTATGAATCTTTATTTTTCAACTTACATGGCATGCACCTTTAAAAAATAAAGTATTCTTCTTTTTGAAATGCTTATACATGTCAACTAGTTCACGCCTTAATACTCTAAATTAATTGGTTCACTTTGCTCATAAGTATGAAAATGACAAATTTAACAGAAATTGATGATGAGTCAATTTCTTCAAACTGTTTTGCCCACTTCAGAAATGTTTGTGGTTCTACAGACATTTTGTAGGAACTATTTTGAATGTAAATAACTTCTAAATCTGGTAAATTAGGCGAGTTAAATTTTTTGTGTGAGACTATATATGACTGAAAAAGCAGGCTTAACATAACCATTCATTGAAAGTGGGGAATAGACTGTTGATTTAAAAAAAAAAATAGTAATGAAGAACAATGCAATGAAGAGTAGATAGTAACATACAATCCCAATGTTTTTCTGTTTTATCTAACCTCTGCCCTTTGATAACTGACACAAAGAAACACTTATTAATCTGGCAAAGTGCCACTTTAGTCTCTCCAATATGATAACCAAAGTAACAACATTTTTTTATATCTAATCACAAAATATAATAGGTCTGACAGTAATGTATTTGACAATTTAGTTTCATTTGTTCTTGAATGGCTTTCAGATATGGTGACACTAAAGTTTGAAAAAATAATAAATTTAATATTTTATATAATAAAGTCAAGTGAAAAACCACACATAGCTGGATATAATATAGATTTCTTCATGAAGTCTTGGGTTAGATTCATATTAGGTTTCTCTTGACCACTTCTTGTTCTCTTATGAACTTGATGCTATTAGTGTACCCGAAGGCGAGGAGACGTCTTTATTTTATAGTCTGTTATTGGACGATGATGAGAGAGAAGTTTTTCACATTTAACCAAAAGGGAAAAAAATCTAAATAATAATAAAAATAAATACAGTTTGTGAAAAATATACAAAGTTATAATTTTGTAAAAATTAGATTAAATAATTTTCATTTTTATGTGATCAAATCCTTCAATATCCTAAATAAATGTCTTATCCCCAGAAAAGTCATCATATAAAATTATTGACAAATTACTGAAAGAAGAACTCGCCCACTAACCAAGATGAGTTGAAAGAATAACCAGAGGTCAAATATCTAGTAGAAAATTAACTATAACAAATATGACAATATTTCGTCAAATTTAAATGGTACGACACAAACCATTTAAGACTAAACTGCACATAAAACGTAATATAATTGGGGAGTAATTAAAATAACAAAATATGAAGATATTACCCCTATTCCACTATTTGTCTTTGTTATGTGTTAAAGCTTCAATTCTGTCTGCTAAATTTCTTCACAAATAGTAAAACACTATATCACTAGAGATATAGATAAATATAATTCACTAGAGATAGAATATAAATCAATATTCTGGGTTTTTTTCTCTTTTTAAAATACAATTTCTGATCTTGAGTTAACATTTATATTGAAACCTTCTCTTTATAATGCCAACCGAAACTCGGTCTGTGAGAATCCAATGTGCAATATACTTATTTTTCATGTGCTTATATATAAATGAAAACAAGTGAAAAGGGTCTTAAAATAATACCACATAATTTTAAATAACCATTTCAATTTATTACAATTTAAAATATTGAACATATATGAATATGTAAACATGAATGTACAATCATAACTTTTTATCCTACATTCCTAAATATTTCAGGAAATTAAGTATTATTTCAAAATTATTTTTGTGTTTTTAATCTTTACTATGAAAAAAAAAAATTCTCTTTTAAACAAAACTTTAATATTAATTAAAAAATACATATATAAACACCTAAATAGAGCAATAAAATATATATATATATATATATATATATGGTAATAAAATTACATAATATAAATGGGAATAACACTAGTAAAAATATTCAAATAAAAAACTTACTTTAGTAACTAAAAAGCAAAAAGCATTATCAAACAAATGTACTTTACTAGGATAAAGATTGAAATACAAAACTTTGAAATAATAACTAACTATTCATCTTTTAGAATACAAACAAATTCAATGAATAACTTTTTTAGCGCAGTCCACACACATCTTCCTGGTGCAAATGGGTTTCTTGCACTTTATGCACAAGTATGAGGTTTTCCTTCTTTTCGCGGATGGATGTGTTATGTAGGTTTTCCCCCTTTCCATTCGGTCACTGGGTTCCGCTTCTCCTTCTTTGACTTCATCTTGCTGAACTGATGGCAGGTGTTCTCCCCAAGGAGGTCTTCTGTATACTTTCTTTCAAAACCCGTTGAAGACTTGGTGGATCCAATACCTTTTGAAGATGTGTGACCATGAGTTCGTAGCCTAATGCCCTGGTAAAGACAAAGTGGATCATAATAGGGGAGATCCTGATAGCCATGTAGTGCTGATGTTGAGCATTCAGTAAAAAATGGTAAGTGGCCAACACCTGGTTCGCCGACTGGATGTGAACACAAAACACTTAAAGTCCAATACATTTACGCCACATTTAGTATTATTATAATAACATATTATTTCTGGTTTTCGTTTCTCTTTATTAGTGTTGATTCTGTGGTACATTGATGACACAAGCACAACAATATTTTAATTTTAGGGGCAAAGCTCACTAGTAATTTTTCTTTGAATCTATAAATAGAAGACATGACAGGCCGATCCGGGCTTTGTAGACATTTTTCTGGGTGTGATTTCTCACCCCTCCTTATGGTCCCAATATAAGCTGTTTTCAATGATCGGCTGTAACGTTGCTATTATTGTTCACAATTGATTTGCACTACTGACTTCTTTTTCTTCTTCACTAAGCCCCACAGAATCACTCCCTTTCCCTGTGTACATGAAGGCATTCATTAATCGCATAAACATATGATTTTAATTAATACCATATTTTTTGGATATTTTAGGCATAAAAATCTTAAAACTACAGTATCCTCAAAACAGAACCAGTATCTCATCAACGGTAACATCAGACGAAACTGAGTATACACTTTTGCTATTTAAAATAAATTGTTCAAAGATTTTAAAGATTAGGGCTAACTCATTATTTACTTTTCTTTGAGCCCATGTTGATGCATCATCAAATCTCAAACACATAAAAGGATTTCAAATCTCTTTTAAGACATTGTAGCTGAGTATATTGGACGACTGAATGCACCTTTCATGAGCAATTAAGTGGATTTTTCATCATTCAGAACTGAGGATACTAACAGTAAACTGACTAGAGGACTGATTTCTTCAATGTCTGTGTTTCTGTAATTATTATTTTTTGTTTGTTCAGACAAACCTGCTTTTACAGCTTCAAAATTTTTATTTGTGTTAATCACAATTATGTTCATAATTGTATCATCACACAATAACCATCTTGCTGGATTGGTTTCCCAACGTTCTAACTCACCCTTTTAGCCTTAGCAACGTCCGTATTTTATTTATTGCTGGTATTCCTACATTCCTAGGTGGTAGCTTGTTACTCCATGCATTAGAAGCTCTTGATTCAGTTTTCTTTTTATATAATATATTTTTTTCTTCTTTTTCATTATCTTGTGTCATATTTTCTATTGTTGCCTCATTTCCATTACCATGTTCTTCTAACAAATTTTTCTCAACTCCTTCCTCTTCTGAACTCAACTCTTGAAGATTGGTAGCCTCCCTCCTCCCTTGTCTGAAAGAACATAATCAGGGTCAGCGTCCAAATTATCTACACTATCACTGTCAGAATCATTTGGATGAATGCTTTCAAGTAATTCGCAAATTTGATCACCAAATGTTGTGTCACACAGGTCCAAATTTCTCCGCGGTCGATAAGGTTGTTTCATTTTGTTCATATATAAAATTACTCTGTTATTTAGAGCCATAAATAAGAATATTTATACACTACTTATATACACATACATATTAATATACATATTATACACATTTACACATATGTATCATATCAAAATTACAATATAATAAAAAGGTAACATACACAAACCGAAACAAAGTAATGTGAGATCACACAATAAAACCCTTAGTCACTGATAACGGCAAGATTTTTACACCTGCTCTATCACGATCAAACACAACACCATTTTTACACTAAACAAAAATGGGTCAATAGTCATGGCAGGAGGAGGAAGAAAGGTATTGGGGCATGGGTTGTACCTGTCAAACAATGTTGCCAATATTGACAAGTAAAAATTCCCGTGTGCTTGTGAGATTGGGGTTTTAACAGTAAAAGTGTTAAATATATGAAACTAGGTAGAATTACTTTCACACATAGAAAAAAACACAATTTCCCATAATTAGTTACCGGTAATACTACAATTGTTCAAGACGACATTTCAATCACAAAATCATCATCTTCAGATGTTAAAAATACAAAATAACATGTACTAAGAAAAATTGTGTACATGTAACAACAACTTAGTCATGAAATGTTGTCTTCAAAAAATTAAGTGTTTATTGTGGAAAATTATGTATTCTTTCATTTGAAGTGATGGTTAAAAAAAAATCTGTTTTGTTTTCATGGATTTATTTATTTAGGATTTACTAAGTCCAAAATAGTGGATTTTGTGATGATATCCATTTGTCTATATTTTGTCCATACAGTATACTTAAATGAGTAGACCCGTTTGAAATTTTGATTATATTTTGGTCGTGTTTCAAAGGGTTTTCATTCAGATAACTAAACAATTTGAAGCTTCTAGTATTAAAACAAAGCATAATTGTTTCAAAATTGACTAGAACAATTTGTGTGGTGTGTAAAAAACTAATGCATTTATTTATAATTTATAAAGTTATTTGTTTTCCAAAAGGTCATTTATTTTCTCCAGCCATATTTCATGTAGTAATGTATTTTGAGATCTGAAATATCCCATCTTTCTTACTTCACAATATAAGTATTAAACTTTATTTTACTAAAATAAAGGTATACTGAGGTGGCCAACTGGAAGGTGTTTCTAGAAATTTGTGTCAAAATAACTTTTCCAGTATCGATACAAAATTCACACTTTTTCAGAAAAGGCCAATATACAGTTTTATTAAGTTTTTTAATAAATAGCTTCTCAAAATTAGACATTCATGCAGTAAAAAAAATTAAAACAATAACTTGCAATGACATAGCATGTTGTGGAGTTAATGAATTCATGTTTGACAGTCATTAAAATGAATGTTGATTAGATTTTGCATTTTTGTGTGTGAATGTATTGGTCACACATTCACAGTACCGGTACAGAGAAAGTTGTGATTGTAAGAAAACATAATTTGGTTTTGAAACTAATAATTTGAGGTGTTCTGAGCCTCATGAAAAAGTAAGAGAGAGCTAGCAAAAAATGTTATAAAAAAAGCAGGAAATATGTTTAAGTAAGCAATTAAGCATAATGCTTATGCTTAGTGAAGTGATAATTAATTCAAAAAAAGTTTTGGAAGAGAATGTCATTTACATTCTAAACCAACATATGTCCTTTGTCAAAGAGTGATTAGAGATTTAGAAATGAAATGACAAAGCAACTGCCAAATGATGTGTAAGCATCAGGTGTGTAATATGTGGGAACTTTTGGCAGCTACCACAGACAAATCTTGGCATGACTCTGTAGCACAGTATTTTGTTTGGAAATTACAAACTGTCATGAGCAAGTAGATATAAATAAGTAGCATTGGCAAAAAATAACTGTACAAGTTATATAGTTTAAAATCATATAATTAACACACACAATTATTAAATGTTTACACTAAATTTAAACTTTATTCTTATCATTTGTAAGATTTATTTAGATTTTAATGATCATAAAGTTAATACACAATGTTTCGAGAGTATGGATCAATTATTAAAATCATTCTAAATTTCCTAAAAATGTGTTTCACTTTTCGTGATAATCCCGTTACATAAGGCTAAGGATGTTATTTCCCGTCATGAATGTTAAGGATTTACTATTTTCTTTAGATTCTTCTTTTTATGACATTTAGATGTTAGGAATTGAGGAAATGCATTAATAACCAAGTCATCCCTAGTACAATTTAGTTCTCAGTTAAGACTATCTTCATCAGAACAAGTATTATTAAAACTCTGTCTAGTAAGGAATGAATTTTGACAATATTAGTATAGATAGGAAAATGGTTGAAGTACTGACCAATGTGTTTTTCACCTATAAACCATAGTCTTAATAACATCTTTACTTCTCTTAACATACAGATAAAAAATGAAAGTTCAATGATTGACTTAGTTTTGGATGGTTAGGGAAAAAAAAATTGTGTAATTATTATTTAAGGTAATTAGGATTTTAATAGTATAAAAGTGCAAACAAATTGTATAATTACAATTTTTCAACTGATGCTACATCACAATCGATGAGTAGTTTTATAATTGATGATATATTGTTAATTACAAGAATGTTTCACTTAGTGCTTCAAGTAAAATGTAAAAGGATAGACTTTGCTTTCAAATAAACTCAATGGTTAACATCATCTTCAGTTGTTATATACACACAAACTCTACTGACACATTCATTTGATGAATAAAGTTTCCACAAGTGTAGCTCATTACAGTTGAATTTCATTAATATTTAAAAAAACCATGTTTATCTTATCTATATTTAAAACTTTTAATAAACAAAATTCTAAAGTGAAATAATTAGTAACTAAGCTAATTAAGTTTACAAGAGTTAACCAGGTTTATATACCATTATTTTTAACATCAACCTTAACCATGATTTTCCGGGATTTTTAAACATCAAACCATTGACAGCAATAACTATTTTCCACAACTGACCTTTTCCAGAGGTCTGTGTTAGTTGTGTATATGTGACAACTGAGGATAACGACTTAGTCACTGATGTGTCATAATGTGTTGAATTGTACAAATAAAGTGTTTACTGTAGAATGTTGAATTTTCTTTCATTTGGTGAATAATTGTTTTTTTTTGTTCAAGATACTTAATTAGTTTGGAAATGAAATCAATTAATTGGAACTATATAATAGAGAAATTAATATCTTGGTGAAAGAATGATATCAAACCAAGGGAGAGTGGGGTGTATCAAAAACAACAACATTATAAATTTGTAAAACTAATAGTATCATTAGTAATCTTTATTTTATATAGTTTATGAACATTTTCTTTTGTTAATCTATATGATAGATTACAGTGTAAAAATAATAATAATTTAAAAAAAAAATCTATAATTGTTAGGGAACTGAAAACTCTTATTATTGTTTTTAAATGTATAAAAGACTGAAGGATTTTCAGTTGTAGAAATTTAAGGACAGCACTAAGTTTAAAGTACTGGATAGTGGTGCTGTGCCACAATACAAAAATATACGTTATTATAGGAGATCAATATAAAACATTTAAAAAATATCCCGTTACTGGGAACTTGACCTACTATGTTGATAGCTATATCACACAATGAACTTTAACAAGTTTTTATAACGAATTGAATGCTGCAAATTGTTTCACAATAGGAAGCTGACTTGATAATTATTTTTAAATGAAAATTACAGTAACATAATGCAAATAAATAATCATTTCCTGCAATTTAGTTACATCATAATTATCATGCTTGATAAATTACAACGGATTCTTACAAAGCAGTAGATATGGACATGATGACGATTTACCACTTCTCACAACATGCTGTGGAATACTAGAAAACAGTTCCATTTTTATAAATCTGAGTTTATTTAAATGTTCAAGTCTATATACACTACATTTTTGTACCAAAATTGAGATTTTGAGATCTGATTTATTGACTGATTTTTCTGACAGACGAACTCAAATCTCTAAATGAATTTAAAATAATTGTACTTTAAATTTCATAGAAATCGAAGCATCCTTTCCAGAGTTATAGCGAGAACTGATACATGCTCTAGGACATATTAATGTACACTGTATGTATATGCACAAAAACAATAAATTCTTAATATATATATATATATAAACTTAAGAATTCAAAAATTATTTATACAGTCACTTAAGAGTTTATTTGAACACACAAACCTAATGATCCCACGAGAAACTAGTTAATAGATCCTTCTTGAAAGGAAATGAGCTCATATGTGTCAACCATAGAAAATATAATAACTAAAATAGAAAATACAATATCAAAAACAATAAAAGTCAGTTTACAGCATACTCACAGGAATTTGAAAAATGTATTTTGAGTACAAAGAGGAAATATTTTAATTATTTTTAATAGTGTAAAATTTGAACTGTGTGTACAAAATTAATTTAGAATTAAAGTTTACAAAGTAACATCTAATTTTTAAATAAAAAATTAATAGCTATTTGTTGCTTTTGAGTGATAACTAGAAAATGATTTGTCTGTTACATAAGTTTCATATATATATATATATATATATATATATATATATATATATATATATATATAGTTTAATTCTTAAGCTCAAATATTGGTTAATTTTTATGGATAGCTGAAATTTAATTACAGATTAATTTTCAGTAGACAATGTACCAAACAAGACAGGAGTGTAATTCAAGAATGATTGATGGAACTAAATTTAGTAGTAGAAATCAAAAACAAATCAAGATTATTGGAGCGCAATTATGTTCAAGGTCTATTAACTGATGCAAAGTTCTTTCCTTTATAAAACACCAGAAGAGATAAAGAAACGTTATCAAGACACAGCGCTAGTCATATTCCAGGTAGTTTTAATTCTGAATATTCTTGATGGAAGCGTGTTGATAATGGAGCATGTGTTGATAAAGGGGAAAGTTATTAAGGGATAAATTATAGATATTCTATGATTGAAATTCATTTGACATATCAGTTTTTGTATGAAATAAATAAACAAAGGCAGCTTAGTTTAAGTTATTTTGGAAACAAAAAGTTCATATTTAAACTAGAATGTAAAAACCAAAAAAAAAAAAAAAACAACAAAACCCCGAACATAAAAGATACTAATATTTCCTAAACTACTTAGACCGAAAAAAAAGACATTAAATTTTTTTATATGATATGTGTGTATGTATCCAATTTCCGTTATTAGTAAATAATTTATGTAAGTGGTTAATACAATGAATATGTATATATACAGTACTATGCACTAATTTCTATTTGATTATATTTGCATCACTAAAATCTCATATTATTTCGCCTGGCACAAAAAAATACATGGAAACAAAATGTGTATTAGCTCAGTGTACTTGAATATTTAAATAACAAGAATATGAGAAGTAAAGCAATGATTTAATCTTACATTTTTTTGAGGATAACTAGACAGCATATAGTACACAGGAGAAGGAAACCCGGACTAGTGTATTTTGTGAATGTTAACCACAATGTCTAATTTTTTGCATCAAATTAGATACACTGCGTACACTGTATTAGGGAATGATGCTCACTAGACCTGTAGTTTTTGTTTTCTGTGTTGAGTGACAATAATTAAAGGAAATTAATATTATTGATAGAAATTCTGTCTCAAAATTGTACATTTACAATGACTGATTGCCATTGAAAAGGAATTCCCATGTCAGAAACTTAGCCATACCGTATTCTGTACAGGTCCAGTTTTAAGTAATACCCTATAGGAATTTTGCCACACTAACAAATTAGCCGCTCAGAGCAACTTTCTCTTTTGCATAGCCCTAAAACCTATTTACACCATATGTAAATAAACTGGAAAATGCTAAAGCCTATCAGCACGTAGTAGTGACCCGTTAAATGTTTAATAAAATATCATTTTTCTAAATATTATTCTGAATCAATTAATCTTTTGTATGGATTAAATATTTTTAAAATATGTTGTGTATGTACATCCTACGATATGCCTTACTTACAAATAAATAGTATTGAAGTTGTGCAAGAACTGGTAATATTGAGGATACCAAATGCCACATATATACTTGATAACATTAAATATGTAAATAAAATTCACCTGAGTTATTCACATAAAAAAACTGCCGAAAAACACACCTCAAAGCCCGCCGAACACACAGCATGCTGCCCGGGCAAACCTATTCTTCTGTTAACGCCTCATGGCAAAGATATATGTAAAAATCCGTTAGGACAGCACTCCTAGTGAAGA
This sequence comes from Aphrophora alni, assembly GCA_963513935.1. NCBI lineage: Eukaryota > Metazoa > Arthropoda > Insecta > Hemiptera > Aphrophoridae > Aphrophora > Aphrophora alni. Next base: position 46,507,558 of record OY740769.1, read on the forward strand.
TTACAATACTAAGCACACCCACATAACATTCCTAGACACAATCTCCGAATCTCTCCCCAAACATCAGCTCAATACTGATTGACTCGGAACTTCGCCTCACTTGAGGTAACATTTCCCCGCTGTGGGCCAGGTCTTCAAATCTCCTGTGAAGACCAACACCTTTCTGGTTGGTCCATAGTACTGCTACTCATAACAATGAATTTCACTCCTTTATTTATGATTCCCAGGCCAAAACAAGTAAATACAGAGAAATCCTTTTTGAAAATCACTTCACTCTAGACTCGAGTTCCACTCTGGTTCTCAGGACGACTATAGGTTCCACAGCAGTTCACTCTGGATTTAAATTCACTCCTAACTCAAAACGACTACCAGTTCCACTCCAGACTCAGTTGTCTCAGCGATCTTAACAAGTTCTTGTCAAATTCTACTTCTGGACCTATTTTTAGATCACCTGACTGGTATTGAGGAAAGGGAGATATTTGATCCAAGACATGACTGTTTTTTTGCAACCATATCACGTTGCTTCCTGGCAGGGAAGGCAAATTGGAATTAAATTTGTAGGCATACACAGCAAGACATCTACCAGCAGGGAAAGGAAATTAGGGTTAAACCAGGCGACCGACTTTCTTAACCTAACCTTCCTTTATCCAATTATTATGACTAAAGGTCGAGATTATTTGTATATTCCTGTCTAGGCTCACTCGAACCCGACACCTCAGCCTACCATCTGTACCAGTTTGTTGGGATGCCAACAAATAATAACTAACAATCTAGTTCCATAGGTTTGTAAAGTTATGTTTATGTATTGTTTGTATTTGATTTTGGTTCTGTTAATTAGGTATTTTGTAAAATTATTCAGTATTTAACTTAAGTAGTATAAATAAAAATGTAAGATGCAACAGTTGAAATTATTTACAACATATAATTGATTAATGATAATCAATTTTATTCAAACTATAATACAAATTTATTTTTTACTTTATTAAAAAATAAAATAAAATAAAAGCAGGGAGAAAGTAAAATCAAATCAAGAGACTAGGTAATTGTAACACACACATTTTTTTTCAGCATGAGCTGCCACTGCCTGCATTCAATCACTATATCATTTCACTTTATTTACAGGAACAACAAAAACTTTTTCACAAGAAGAGTTACCTACAATTTGGCATTAATCGAAGAACTTTTTTATACAGCAAATTTGGTAACCTCCCAGTTGTGTTCAGGAAGAAATATAATCAACCAGAATCACAACTTTGTAGTTTGATGTAACATTAATAATAAATGTATTTATAATTATGGTAGGTGATCTATAATGTTATAAATGCATGACTTATACAGACAATATTAAAAGTGTAAAAAGTTAGGGAAAAAATGTTTACAATGACGAATCATCAGAGTCAACCATTTATTTTTTCCACATCAAGCTTTTTATACTTCCAAGTTTTTTAAAATTTGTACATTTAATTATATTTTATATAACAACATTTATGTAAATAAGATTTATTTATTGAGATAAACTTTAAAAATAAATTAATAGAATTATAATATGGCTATTTGTTACTTTATTTATCTAAAACCATAATATTTTCTTGAAAATATTATCAAATGGAGTGTTTGATATCACACCTAAAATGAAATGTAACATATCATGCCATAATTGTGAAATAAACATAAACTTGCTTTATATAATTATCATAAAACTTAAATAAAATTAGTTTGAGTACAATCTTCTGCCAATCCTAGAATTGTCTTATTATTTAAATTTGTTGACATGTTTTGGAGTTCTCCCACCTTCGAGACCTACTTTAATACTCTAGTAGCCAATATGTTGACAAATATAAATAATAAGAAGGATTGGCAGAATATTGTACTCAAACTAATTATGTAGATCCTAGCAGATATGATTATTATAATAATTTTACAAAAATAAAACTTTTATAATTAAAATAGTAATAAATCTGTGCAATCTATGTTGATAGATTTAAAATATAAAGGCTATTTAGATTTTACAATACAATGGTATAATAGTACAAATTGATAAAATAGCAGGAGAAGAAAAAAATAAAGTAACTTATACCTATAGTCTTTAGTTATCATTGAGTAAAAAGTAAAAGTTCCTTCTTAACAAAGAAAGAGTACACCAATTAATTTTTATAAACGCAACATATCTCTTGAGATTATCGGTGATTAAATATGACTGATTTTACATTCTAATGATCACAAATTTTTACCTGATTTTATTTATTTTTTTTGGTGTGAATATTGGATAAATAGTTGGCCCAAAATTGTTATCCTAGGAAATTAAAAGTGAAGAATTCAGTTGATAAAAAAATAAATAAAAAATTGCTGATTTCAGTACAGTATGAAATTCACAATTATTTTAATATTTGATGCCATCATCTTTATAAAGATTTTGAAATAAACGTCTACAATTATTATTAAAAAAAATTAACAGTATTACTTGTGAACAGCTCACATTGGTAAGTTATAAAATTGGAAATTAGTTTCTTTCCATAGTAAAAATTTGTGAACTTGGTAGATATTTATCACAAACTTTGCTTGAATAATTGCCCAAAAAACTATTTACCTTACACTTTATCACATGTTTTTCTAAACTGTCTCTACATACACAGATGCCATGTCACATGTTTCAAACATATGCTTTACACAAGACCTCAGGTGTTTTATGTCTTATGTATCAGAAAATAACTATTTTAACACAATAAACGTCATTAAAAAACAATATCCGCTCCCAACTCTGTACAGCTAATGTTAGTTAAGTGAATTTCATTAGTGGAAAAAATGGTAAGCTTGGTCAGTTTAGCATAATAGGACCGAGATTTTGATCTATTTCTACCATTTTTGGTGTTTATTAACAAATATTTGTTTCATAATTTATATATGATTATTCTTTATTCAGTTTTAAAATTTGAGATTTCATAGAAATTTAAATTTTGCCTTTAATTTTGTTATTTTTTATTTGTCTTGAATGTTTGGGTTGATTCAAGATATTTATAGCTGAATTATTGGAAAAATATAAAAAAAAAAATTCATAGCCACCAAATTTGAAATAGTTCAAATATTTTGTTTATAAATGGACTTCCAAGATAATGCAAAAGATATCCTGTAAACCTAATCCAAATAACAATTGTGACTGCAGTATGGCAACATATATTTATTTACCATCTCATATATTTGGCTTCATGACGCCGAATGATGAGTGGTTTAAAGCTTGTGTTCATTGGAATGAGATCCCCAAGGGTTCGAAACCCAATAATTATGGTGGTTCCAACACTCATTAGTATTACAGGAATGTAGCATAGATATGAAGAAAACAAAAACAAATAAAATGTAGCTCAATGGTCAAGATTGAAAACATTTCACATTCCCAGATCTGGGCTGTAACATAAGGGCTCCTACAAAGCTCATTTTGTTTACACAAAAATTTAATTCCCTCTACCATTTTCTACAACTTAATTTGAGTTTTTTTTATAGCTGTAAGATAATATTACAAAATTTTCCTACTTAATATTACTGATTAAATTTAATCCTACAAGACTCAGTTAGCTATGTACACAAAACATTTACGTTTGAGGATTGTTGGAAGTGTTGATACAAAAATTTAGTTTTAGTACTATCATTAAGAATTGAATTTTAATTTTTAAAATAGTATAAATAATAGTTTGTCATAATATTGACAAGAAAATGAATATTATGTAAAACAGTTTGTTCACTATTTCCACTTCGTTAATGATGTGTAAACTAATGTAAAGAATTTTGTCTATTGAAACAGATGTTATCTACAGATGTTCTATTATTATTGTTTGTTTTTTACTCATCGAATTCTTAATAAATTAGTATTGTTATATCTCCAGTGGTGGCGATAGCAGGCCCGCAGGGCCCGTGAGCCTTGACCGGGATTTTTCGGGAAATTTTAACGGGCCCCCTTATCATAACAATATTTTTATGAGTATTGTCAAGAAATTACTAAAATAAGGTAAAATGTCTTCAGACAAGATTGTGCATCGTGCATCCAAAACGGCAATAACCATTATTTTTTAGAGAGCAGTATTTATTATTTAATGTCATGATACGAAGTATGTGTATTGTTTACCGTTGACCGATAAGTAATGCAGCTATCGCTGTCGCGCATCGCGGTGACACACCGGCGCCGGTTGGCGAAAATATAAACATCCGGTCCGGAAGGGGAAGATTAACATTTAAAAATAGCATCAGGTATCAGGCCAACAAATAAACTTTCATATTGGTGACTCCTTAGTTGTAGTCGAATTTCGGAAAGGTACGGTCGGTTTATTGCGTGTGTTCTAAGGGAGAGGGGGGCAGATGAACATACTTGCGGGGGGCCCGTCGGTACTTATCGCTGCGACTGTATATCTCTACCTTATCTTACATTGGGATGTTGAAAATAAATAAATAGGGTTGATTTAGAAAACACAAATTGAATATAATTTATGGATTTGTGTAAAAGTAGAGGATATTTGGACAATATTATCATGTTATTAAAACTCAAAAGTGATTATCCTATAAATGATAAAGATATTACAGTAAAACTTTGGTTTGATAACGTCACCTATACAGGGAACTAGTCTCCCCACAAAACACAACAAACACTGCCAATACACGCACACTAGCCCGCCACATCACGTCCCTAGCTTTGCTTCGGCCAATCCAACTTAAAAACCCGCACTAGTTAGCTTGCTTGATTGACCGAATAGCTTCATGTTAGTTGACGGAGACATGAAAAAGCACGAATACAATACAATGGTGCTCCGTCAACAAGCTACAGACAAATCATAGCCCAGCTCCAACCACAGTATGAGTACAAAAGGCCAGCTCATTGTTTTTGAAGGACAATAAGCTGAAATTTGTAGAAGTAGGGTGTGAAAACCAATAAAATAATCACTTCTCCTCCAGGTATCAAAATTGAGATTGGAACTTCATCCCAGCCTATCGATTTCTTATTAAAAAAATTAGATATTAATTTTTTAACATCAAACTCTGTCACTTCTTTAAAAGAAAATGGTAAATTACAACATTTATCATAACTGTTACCTTGAACATTTTTGATTTTTAAACTCTTTTGCATGCCACCTCCAGAGAACAGCCATTTATTGATTTTAACGCTTATACATTATTTTACCAAGCTAGTAATAATAATAATTTATTGATTAAATAATTATTTCAAGTGAAAAATATATTTGATTTAGACTGGGAATTGAACCCAGGACTTTTGGCTTTATGCGCCAATGCTCTACCATCATTTAAGTAAAATATATTTTGGGGATAATTTTTTACCTACACAATAAAGTAATTTTAAAGTCATTTTTGTGGCTTTAATATTTGCACCCAATGACCCCAAACATGTTTTTATAACAAAAAATTGATAGTTATTACAAAAAACAAAAACTGTGTAATAGATACATTTTTGAATTTTTAAATTAGAACCAAGAAAACACATGGTTTAAAAGCTTGTACATGATTGATTGAGTAATTATAAAATGAGGAATGCGATTGGTTCTAAAAGTAACACCGTGAGTCAAAATAAAGTCTAGTAAATTTAATAAATTTAAAAATAAAATAAATGTCAAGAGTATCCAGAGAATAATGTTTGAATGTAAATGTGTTTAGAATAAATATAGGGTTAACAATTAAGTAAATTTTCATGTATATATGTGTGAAATATCGGTTACTATGTGAAAAACAGGAAGATGATGCAATCTACCATGATTTCGGTTAAGCGTGCCCAGAGACAAAAGTAGTCTGGATTGTGTGACCAAAGTGGTAAGACGTATTAATGTGGTGTTGAGTGAAATTCTATAGACAATGAAAATTGCAAGAAATGTCTTTTAACCGAGGTTAAAAGGCACGAACAATAGGCAATCGTAATAGACAATTATGAATAGTTAAGACAATTGTAATAAACCTGTTCGACGATTATAAACGTTTGGTTATGTGGCTGATTTTGATGAGAAACAATGGATTTGGCGGTAAGAACATGAATCACGTGGTTTTAAACGAACAATTATTTCTGATATCGGTAATGAACTATTTCAGTGTATTTTGTGTACTACAGATCACTTAAAATAAACTTAAACAAAAACTTTTAATGTATGATCTAAAAAATGGTGCATGTGCTTTGTATAAAAATGCTATGTTGGCATTGTATATAATAGAGTAAAGCTTTGTGAAAAATATCGAACAGTTTAATCTAATAAAGAGACTAATTTACAAATTTGGCTATTAGCAAATTGATGGCTACAATTAAGAAGAGAGAGTGAAGACTTTTTTGATGTCGAGACAAGGAAGGAACTTTCCCACGAGACCAGGTTTTGGCGGCTTCGACAACAGGATCGCAATTCATCAACGCAAAGTGTTAACAGTGACTTTATAACATGCTTGGTATACATGTTCCAAAAACCTTTTATGTTAATAATTATATATGTATTTGATATAAACTCATTTTTTGATAAATGTTAGATATAGGATTTTTTTTTTTAGAAGTTTTTATAAACAAGTCAAAACTGAATTTTCAAGTTATAAATGATATCTCAAAGAAGGCATAAGATGATTAGATAAAGCAATGTAAATTGTTTAAAACAAAAGAAGTTAAATTTCACTTTCTTGATTGAGGATGAAAGACGACGTTGGGCTAAAATTATTTATAAAAAGACTCCGTCAGGAGGGAAAACACAGAGAAGGCCTAGGCGATTATGGGATAATAATATCAGGAATGTGATGAGTTGAAAGGATTTTAATGAGGATATGGTAGTGAACAGAGAGGCTTGGAATAATAGGGGATAAGACAGGCAGCACACGGTTGTATAACTTGTGCAATTGTACACTTGTGTTTGATGTGAGATGTATATTTAAACATTCTTGTTTAAATTTATTGTAGAAAAGTGTTATGGAAGCTATTTTTGTTCAGTGTAATTAAAGTTGTATAGGTTTATAATGTGGTGGCTAATTTGCCTATATATTCAACTAAGATATAACTAGCACAATGCATATTGGAGTAGACAGGTAAAAGTCAGCCATAACAAGTATATTGAGTTGATAATGAAGATTCAAGTCTTAAACAATTGCATAGTTCAAGATATAAAAGATTTGTACACCTGCCACAGATGCACATCTGATGACTCATGAGTTAAGCATTTAATTTTAATTGGATTCAGTTCATTACAACCTCACATTAAGATTATTATTACATTTCATTAAAAGTCAGAAAATTATATAAAAAATGCTATAAATAAAAATAATCACCAGATAATGATTGTTCAGATGTCTTTTTGTTGAAGAAATTATTAATACATTCATCTCGAGCTCCAAACAGGATGTATGCACAGAGCATTGTGTGACTTAGCTCCTTTTTATAAAACACAACTTTACTTCTATTTGGCTATGTTCCTATAAACAATTACTGGGATGTAATTATTAAAATATTAGTTGAGTAATATCATGTGATTTTCATTTGACAAAGTTTGTTACTCTGAAATGAAGGACAATAATACTGGTTGTCAAATCAATAATATGATAAGATATGTGTAAATTAATTTTTATATTATTTGAAGATCTCCCAGATTGGGATTTTGAAAATTGCCAACCAAACCTATTCAATGAATGGTACTTATGTTATAAGTCAAACTTTAGTAATAGCTACATGAGTTGTTATTGGGTGCTAGATTAACAGTGCTTTACTGTATATGTCCTATTATAATGAGTCACTGTAGAAACAAAAGAATTAGCAGTGTACAATATTTAAAATGGGAAATTTAATGGCTTTCAATGACTTTATAAAAAAGTTTAAACTACAAGAAACCGAAAATATTATTTTTTCTTAATAGAGAATCAATGATTTAAATGTATAGGAATCATGTAATTGTTTCTGTGAGTTAGTCTGGTACAGTAGAACCTCTGTTAACCGGCCTCGGATTAACCGGTCCTCGGATTAACCGGCCTACCTATATCGTAGTGTACTGGTAGGATGAGAGTTTCCGAAAATAAATTGTAATTGAAACACCTAAGTGGCGGCGAGTCAAACGACTTTGTCGATAGCGGTATCCCATTGTCGGCAGCACCAAAGCAGCGGCGAGTCAAACAATTTCGTCGATAGCGGTATCCCATTGTCGGCGGCATAAAACACCGCGGTATTGGCACCCGTCGGTATAGCAGACATACACCACAAAAACGTTTGATGGGCCGCATTTATTCCACGAATCATTATGGAAAATATAACATTTCTTTTCCGTTTTCTTCTTGTCTTTGACTGGTTATGATCTACGTACAGTATATACAGTAAATAAAAATGAGCAAGTTACGAAAACGGAAGCGTGTGTTGGTTTCGTTTGAGGGCGCGGTTAAATGTGTCAAAAGACTTGACAGAGGGGAATCTGTAAAAAAGCTTTGTAGTGTTTAATTTTTTCATGTTTGATGTATAATATACATAACATAATATATACGATACATTTTGTACAATAATATGAGTTGCAATAACATCTTAAATGCATAATTCTTTTCGCTACCTGATTAAATAAGCTTTCTTTGAACGAAAACCGATTTTTCATGGGAACCTCGGATTAACCGGCCAAACGGGCAACCGGCCCGGGTGTCAGTCCTGACTAGACCGGTTAAGAGGGGTTTCTACTGTACCTAGATCCCTCAACTATGTGCAAGAGGTTCTTGGTTCAATTCCTGTGGAGACTTAAACAAATTGTAGTGTTGTCCCAGATCGTGAGGGAAAAGTGAAAAAAGTAGTAACAAATCCTGGTCACAAAAGCTCAAATTATGGCCATGGGAAATAAATGTGCTGATCACATGTCACTAAATGAAAAGTGATCTAACAGGCTATGCACACAAGGAGCTGTTAAGGAATCATGTAATTGTGGTTTATTATTTTAAGAGCAAAATATGACAATTTTTACTACACCTAATATTTTCTCAGTTTTTAGCTTCTAAGGTGCAAAGTAAAACAACCATTTGGATTCTTGTTTCATTTGATTATAGTTGTAAACATCACAAAATCTGAAGTATTTTGTAAGATCTACTTTTACAAGTTGGTTATACAAATCCCTATTTATATTCACACTCACTAAAACTGGAAACAGATGTTTAGATTTTGAATAAATTAATAATAGAGATGTCCATAAATTTGAGACCTGTGTTTATAAATCAGTAAAATTGTTAATAAAATACGAGCAATTGAAAATAAAAAAAATTAATGGTTTTTATCGAAAGAATTCAACATGACAATCCCAAATTATTTGCAAGAAATAAAATATACTAACTTGAAAAATCAAGGATTAAAACTCAAGATTTCAGTTAAAAATTTGTTATGTAGATTTTCATGTATTAATTAAAATGGGCAGTCACTTGTAGAGCAAAGCAAAAAAAGTTTATGTAACAACTGAAGAGGATGACATTGAAACATCATCTCGTTACAAATAATATATCCGGTAGAAAACTGTGTTTTCTTTCATTTGGCTCATTTTTTAAGTTTATGATTTGTGAAATTGAATGGAATGTTAAATAAATCGAGTGAAATAACTGTGTTTTAGATAGCTCTAATAATTGAAAACATTTGGAAAACAAACTAATGATTTTAATAGAAAAATTCATAATGATATGTAGTAAAATTCATAATGAACAAATAATTAAAACAAATAGTTACTCAAATAGTTTATAGCACAGCTATATACTGAGTTTATTAGACAATTTTGTCTAACGTCATTGTAAGGATCATGAAAAGGTAATAAATATCCTTCTCATTTTGGTAATAAATTATTAATAATATAAAACAATAATACATTTATGTTAATAACAAAAGTAAGAAGTTTCAATAATCAGAAGGCAATACCTAAATGTTTACTTGATCATAACACAAAGGTGAAGAAAGTTATCTGGATAGCTGAGATGTTCACTCATCCATTGGATAGGCGTTTCCCATGGTGGCTCTACTCCGTGTGTTGTTAGACGCACTGAAGCATAGAGATTATTATGAGACAAAAGTTTCATATGAGGCAATTCAATTTATTAGAGGTAAATACAAAGTAATGATTAAAAAAAAAAATTACCTTTTCATTTTAAACTTCCCTTAAATCAAATATAAACAAAATAAAAGGATGTAGGGATATATTGTCTCTCCAGAACTAACAGTTGGACCAATTTTTATGCCGTTTTCACTAATTTCTTTCTTGGGTGTTCATGGAACTATATAACCCGAGTTGCCAAATTACAAAACCTTCTCTAAATGTTAAGTGTGAAACGTTTATGTCTACTTTTTCTCTTATAAGAAATATATATATATATATATATATATATATATATATATATATATATATGGATAAACACAGTAAAAACAAGAAATTTTTATTTTATGACTATTTTTTATGAAACATGATATATTCCTGATTATTGAGACATTGAACAAATATTTGGTACTAAGTTTCTCATTTTATTTCTAAAAAATGGTTTCCTTGCTGTTTAAAGGCAATAAACCTCTCAGTTATCATCACCTTATAAAAAAAGGAAGAAGAGAATATAAAATAAAGATGCCTAGCCCTTGAATACTCTAATAGCATCAGGGTCAGAAGAGAACAAGTGTTGTTCAAGAGAGAACTGATAGGGAAAATGCAAACTACATGCAAAAAGGTCCAGCTACGGCCCTAGGGATTGTCACACTCGTACTCAGTTTTAAGAGTTAGATTTAAGAGCGAGATCTATTTATAACATTTCTTTTAAGAGACACATTTTTAATGGTTATTATAAATGAATTGGCAACTCTTTTGACATATTTAAGTTTTAAAAAAATTGTGTCATCAATACGGGATGATATTGGACGGACAAAACAAGAAGAAAGATTTAAAATTTTGATGATGGGTAGACAATTTAAAACAATGTCCTAAAATTGTATACAAGTGTTGGATCCTAGGACATATTTTATTATTGATTTTATTTGTTCCTTTCCAGTTTTATCTCAGGACCTCAGTTGTGATACATTCTGTTTTACAGTTATTGGATTGTAATGGTTTATTCATATTATTGATTTATTTAGACATTTACCTTTATTTGGGTACTATAAAAATTAATACAAAACATTTCAAGAGTTTTAAGTGAAAAAATCTAAAATATGACAAATAGAGCCACAAATGTATCTTAGTATGAATAGCCTAGTATCTTAGGACTACATTGGTAATTAAAACTAGTAACCTAAGAAAGGAACCCACAGCTAAAACTAGGATGGAATGGTCAAAATAACTATTACTATATAAAAATGTGATCAGGAAAAACCATAAGTCAACAGAATTCCATATTAACACAAGAATGGACACCAACTTGAACCAAGTTCATACATTGGTTAGTTCCAATACCGTAGTTACCTAATGGTTATATCAGCGAGCACAACCTTCTGTTCCCTCTGTCCAGAGATTGGTGTATGACCTTGTAATCCTGCCTTGTGGTGTTTTAACTGGAGAATTTTTAGCTATACTTAAAGAAGATTAGCTCAGATCCAAAGTGGAGATCAAGGTATGTATATTTTTTATTTTTCTTACAATGAGTAGAAAGACAACTTTCTTTCTCCATAATTGGAGATTTATTATAAAATTAGTGTTATGGTTGATTTGAATCGGAAAATGTCAGTAAGAAGAAATGATAAATTTAAAACAACATTGAAAAAGGAGTAACAAGCAAAAATATGATCTGGACAAGACAAAATTCTGACTACACAGGAAATAAATCAACATTAAAATTAGTTTGGGTTAATGTAGTTTAAACATCTTAATTGTTAATCAGTCTTGTAAATTAGATCTTGTGTTAATACTAGAACCACCGTCTATAAAATCAGCCCATTTTGCTCATTTGTTAATAGTTTTTTAAAAATTTATAAAAAAATAGTAATATTATGCAAAACACAACTTGTTATCATTTTTCTCAAAAAATGAAGTGAAAACACCACAGAAAAGCTTATTTATAACATATAACAAATTAAATTTTTTCGATTTACAAAAATTTTGTCATGTAGTTGTGAATAAATGTTGATTAACCAATTTACAAAATAACCAATTTATAAAATTTACATGTTGAAAACTCAATTTTATGATGAAAAAAAAAAAAAATTCTGAAATGTTTCGATTATTTTGAAAAATTTACAAAAAATAGTTATATTATACACAACACAACTTGTTATATATCATTTTTCTCAGAAAGGTGCAAATAATTTATGTATGTAATGAAACAAATGTTAGATGTAAAGGTTTTGGATAGTATGTTGGGAATCAAAAAATGTGCAAATAATGAAGTGAAAAGCCTACTTCTACCATATAACAAATAAAAATTTGTTTCAAGATTTACTAAGTTTTGTAATGTAGTTATGAATAAATGTTGATAAAAAATTAATCAATTTATAAAATTTACGTGTTGAAAAATGAATTTTTATGATAAAAAAAACTTTCTGAAAAGTTAGATCTTTCAAATTTCACCAGAAATATTAATATTATGCAAAACACAAATTATTATAGACCATTCATGTTTAAAAAAATCTACATAAAATTGAACTATGAATTTATAAATTTTTTACAATAATAAATTTTCAAAGTAATCAAGAATGAGAAAAGTTGTCTTCACGTCCAAAAATATTAAACTAAAAGTAAACATAATAAATAATTCACAATAAATTATAAATCAAAAAACTCTCAAAACCATGATTTACTGGACACTAAACTTTAATATATACCGCTTGGCATCCGATTGCTGTGTTACAACTCAACTCTATTAGCAAGGTCACATTAGTTGATGATTTTCCTTGTGTCAGTCCAGTCCTAAATATTAGTTAGTTGTGAAAGAGGAATGGAATAAAACATTCGACAGATCTGAAATTCTATTTTCCAATGATATAAAGATTGTAATAAAAAAAAAAAATATTACTAATCGATATTTGACATAAACGTATCAAAAACAAAATTGGATTGGTTATTCTTGGTTACAACTTCGTAGAATATATATCTCAAAAACTATGACAGCTACGATAATTTGAAATACAGTAGAACACCTCTTAACCGGTCTAGTCGGGACTGACACCCGGGCCGGTTAATCCGAGGTTCCCGTGAAATATCGGTTTTCGTTCAAAGAAAGCTTATTTAATTAGGTAGCGCTAAGAATTATGCAATTAAGATGTTATTGCAACTCATTTTATTGTACATAAATGTATCGTATATATTATGTTATGTATATTATACATCAAACATGAAAAAATTAAACACTACAAAGCTTTTTTACAGATTCCCCTCTGTCAAGTCGTTGACACATTTAACCACGTCTCAAATGAAACCAACACACGCTTCCGTTTTCGTAACTCACTCATTTTTATTTACTGTATATACTGTACGTAGATCATAACCAGTCAAAGACAAGAAAAAAACTGAAAAGAGATGTTATATTTTCCATAATGTATACTAAAAAATTCGTGGAAAAAAAGCGGCTCATCAAACGTTTTTGTGGGTGTATGTCTGCTATACCGACGGGTGCCAATGCTGCGGTGTTTTTATGCCGCCGACAATGGGATACCGCTATCGACAGTCATTTGACTCGCCGCCGCTTTGGTGCCGCGGTGTTTTTACGCTGCCGACAATGGGATACCGCTATCGACAAAGTCGTTTGATATCGCCGCCGCTTTGGTGTTTCAATTACAATTTATTTTCGGAAACTCTCATCCAACCAGTACATTAAGATATAGGCCGGTTAATCCGAGGCCGGTTACACAGAGGTTCTACTGTACATAGTTTGAAAGAGGAAACAAACTTGTGGTATTGGACAAGTATTACCATTTACAAAAAATATACGATCAATGAGATCATATTTTGTTATAATGCTATGAACTGTGAAGTGCTCCTCCCTAGTGGCAAAACACTCCAACTACAACTAATTCTTTAATTTTTACCTTTTAGCAAATAGAATTTTGGTTATATGATTTTGGAAGATTGAAACATTAGGGTTACAATGATATATACATTATTTCAAAACTACTAATTTTAGAACTCTAAAAGTTGAATTGAAAAAAAAAAATGTAATTTTTACGTTGTAAAAACGTGTTGAAATTCTTGATTTTGTTTAATTTTTATAGATTCAAAACTATAAAGATTTGGAAAGCACAGATCGAAAGATGAAGAAACGTATTATAGAACAGTGTTACTGTAGATTTGTTAGATAGAAATGTGAACCTGTGAAAATTTGACAAAAAATGATGTAAATTTGTGTTTCACAACTACACAGTTGTTCCATTACTCGTTAGTGGCGAAATACACAAACTTTACCTATTAATTAAATATTATTATACCATATTATGGATTTTTGGTTATATGAATATGAATGTTTGGAATATAAGCTTTACAATAAATTATTGTGGTACGATTTATTCTTAGTGGGTAAAAAGTTGAATTTAAAAAAAAAGTGATTTGGGTCGTTTAGCGCTACAGGAATGGAGTTCATTGACACAGAATGTGTCAAATAGCGGTTCGAGGGTTAAAGAAATGTTAGGATTGTTTTTAAATGGTTAGAGATAGGTTGAACCTTTCTCTAATCATTTAGGCATAAATGGTAGGCATAACCTTTCCTCAGTTATGTTTATTGTAAAATTAGTATTAAAGGTAAATTAATGGGAAGAAATCAATATAAAGAAAAAGAAAAATTTTAAACATTAAAAGTGAAGTTACAAGCAAAAATATGATCAGGACGAAAAAAAAACCAACCTATAATCATTTGCTCCTGAGTGAAAACAATTTTACAAAAGAATGGCTATTTTGGTATTAAAGTTATTTGATGTAATGACAGATTATTCATATGACTTAAATGGACATTTGCCATCATTTGTGTATATAAAAACTAATACACAACATTTCAAGAGTATAAATCAACTCACATTATCAAGTGATAACTGTAGAGCATAAAATGTGTAAAAACACCAAGATAGCCTAGCACCATGTTAAAAACTAAAATTATAACCCAAGAAAAAAACACACGGCTAAAAATTAGGCCTGACCAGTCAAAACTAAGACTAAATACAAATGTGATCAGAAATAACCACCAGATACAGGACTGCACTATACAAATAAGTGTTAAATAATGGCGATTAACAGAAATTTATTTATACATTTTTAATGTCATTATAGTTTTTATATTAAAAAATGTTGGTAAAAGTTAGATATAAGGAACAAAGTTATAAAGTTTAAAGATACAAAGATATAAAGTTTGTCTATATTTGTCTAAGGAAAAAAACTCTTGCCTAAGGGAAATTATCATTAGTTGTTATGCAACAAGTAATGGTTTATTTGTACTTCTCTTACATTATTTACAAACTGCAATATTATGTTAGTAAAATACAGTATAAACATTTTTAAACCATGTTAAGGAAAAATCGAATTAAAACATGAAGACAAGTAGAGGTAAGAAAAAATATGTAATCTGAGAAGGTATATCCCTGATTAAACAAGGTAAATAAATCTACAACAAGAAGTTCTAATTGTAGCCTTGCATGAGCAACAGTATTATAAGAGAGAGGCTATATTTTAAAATAAAACATTTATTTAAAGATTGGCTCCGAGTTCAAGGATATGTTATTTTTTTTGCAATCCGTAGAAAGAAATTACATTTCCTCTTTTATTATTTATTTACTGTAATATTGTTGTTAAAGTTAAAATACATTTGAAGTAATAAGCAGCAGAAAAGGAAGAAATTAAAGATTACAGTAAAAGAAAAGGGGAGAAATAATGTAATTTGATCAAGATGACTGAATAATCAGGTCAAAAGTAATGTCTGCGGATGATGTGGTCTATTTTTAGGAGAGTTTATATGATGTTCTAATAACAAGAAAAGGAATGCTGTCATTAACATAAACAAAAAAAAGTCATTTTTCAAATTTCAAAATATTTAAATGTTTTAAAAAAACTGTAATATGTTTTCATCTACTCCAATACTGCACTAAAATGTACAATTAAAAAAATATATATACTATTCATTTTAGAACTATACATTATTCACAATATTAGGTAATATATCATTAGATGATGTTATAACATTTATATAAATTGATAACTTAATTTGGTGGCCTAAATGAATTAAAGCATAAATAATGTCAATTATATATATAAAAAATTAGAGATTTGAGGGACAGTTGTAACAGTCAAACTGGATAGGCCACACAATTTAAAGGTTAATAAAATATGTTGATAAAATGCTATAGCCTAAATATAATAACTTCAAAATTCGTCCTAGCCTAATAATTTAATTAACTTAAAGATTTTGGAAATTTTAAATGAATAATATAAAGCACAGTCATAATATAATAACTACAGCTAATTTAAATAAAACTTACTTCCATTTCAAAAAACAATAATAACAGTAACTTTACTTAATAACCTAAAATGATTGAATAAGAACGTTTTATTATCCTTTTGTAATTTATTTCATGTTTAGATAACTATTTTAAATTCAAATTCAATGTATATTGTGTATTAGTTAATTTAAATAACAAACTGGTTGAATAGAATAAATTAGGTTAGTTTTAGTGTTTACTCTGTTTACAACGAATTAATTATTACAATAAAGTGGAACAGTGCGAACTGGCGGCGAAAGTTAGAACTATTGTTGAAATCTAGAATAAAAACATAAATATATATAAAGTGAATGTGGATTAATTAAAACCTTTTTTTAAAAAAAAAAAAAAAAAAAATTTTAACTTCAGGTATGTCTACAAATTAATATACTATTTAAAAATGACTATGGAAGGACATTTAAAATATATATTTGATATGTTTGAATGCACGGCCATACGAAAAGCCGATCACGGAAAATATACCAATGATGGCGGTACTTCATTGTAGCCCGGGTGGTTAGAAGAAAAGAATAAGAGAGTGCTATAAAAAATTTCATGGAGGCAAGGTTAATTTTCGTTGTTCAGCAATTTTAAAAAGAAGGATTTTATAGACAAGTAAATATTTTAATAATACAAACATGTCAGAGGTGAACTACATGTGAATAATGATGAACTGGACTTAAGTAAATATATAGATTTTATTATTATCAAAAATTGAACTTTAAGAACTTTTAATATTGATAGTACTGTATAAGCTGATTTGTAAATTTTAAGATATATGTCCATAATTGTAATAATTGCACATTTAAAAAAAGGGCCCAAACCTTAGTAAGACCCGAGAATAAAGAGTCATTTAAACAATTGAGTTGTGGTTATTAGTTAACTATTATATTTTTAAAGTAAACGTGCTAGAGCAATACCCAACTAGGCTAAATTAATAAAAATAATTGTGTGTTATTACAAAATTGGCGCACAACGTGCTGGCTCGATTAAATGTGCAATTAAGAATAATAAGCAATATTTCAGGTAATATATATTTAATAATTTGAGATATATATTATAACATTTATATAAATTGATAACTTAATTTGGTGGCCTAAATGAATTAAAAGCATTGTAATATTTCTAAAAAAGAGCCTTTGTCGTACTTGAAGAGTACTTATTTTTTATTAATATTGAATTCAATTATTAATTTGCTCGACTAGGGCGCCAGGTATCCTTAACATACCAATTTAGAAAAAGAAAAAAAAAATGAATTTAAATATTTAAAAGAAAGAAAAAATCTCTGGGGTCGCAAGTTCTTTTTACAGTGTACTTACAGTGGATTTTGGTTTTTTAATGAGAACACTTTGACTGAAATGTTACAAAGAAAACATTTATTAAAGACAAGTAAGTTTTTATACATTAGCATTTGTTATAGAGACATATATCATGAAAACAACTATAGCTATCATCTTAGTTGAATTACTTTTTATCTTCTCAGAGGGAGAACTGATCTTTTATTCTTTGAATTTAAAATTGACTCTAAGTTGCAACTAAAATTGATTTTATGAATAAAAACAAATTGAAATTCCTTTAATAAGGTTAAATATGTCTTCAGACATTTATTTCTTCTTTACATAAAAAGAAATTGCTATCCTTTATATATCAAATTTATATAATAAAAATTAAGATATTAAACATTGTAAATTTCTATACAATAACAGAGTAAATATAATGTGTTATTTAACACTAGTTACCAGACCATAGTCATTGTACATAATTCAATGATGTTCCTGCAGCGTCCTAAAAATGCCGTCGTTGTGTCCGTGGCGAAGTTGTATTTGCACCTCACGAATGTTTATAAAAAGAAAATCTGTTTACACATTAGTCCATTCTACAATTTGTAACTGTTCATTTTCCGACCGCATTGCTATGACACACGCTAATTGTTTATTGTCTATTCGCGTGAACACTCTAACTAATTTAACTGTTCAAACAGAGTTTTAACACACTCTCACTCTTAATCGACCAACGATTAAAATCTTCACATTTTCTATTTTACTACATATCAAATTATTACATCACACTATGTCCTTTCATTCCACGAAAGTCTCTGAATTTCTTACTCAACTCTACAAAACACATCTTGTCCCTCCAAGCTCTGGACTTCAACTTTTTAGAACACAACCTGTCACTCCTAACGCTGGACTTAGACTGCTGTTGCCATGAGGCAAATTCTTACTTCCGAAAGCGTTCCTTCCGGTTACTGTTCCCACATTTTACCACACTTTCGTAAAACACAAATAATTTACATATTATAACAATAAAACTGAATTATATTAAAATTAAACATGGTTATTCATACTGTTGTCTTGAAAATCCATTTTTCTTTTATTAATGACGTTACTAAATTTACTTTATTATTTGAATCTCTTATCTCTTTGGCTTCACCGCGTCTTTTAAATGAGTCTATATTAAAATCTGACTTTTCACACTGTCACAAAACCCCACAAGGTTTGTATTTCAATACAGGTATTGTAATACAAAGCTTTTATATATATAAATTTCAAATTGAAAAAAAAATATTAATGGATGTTCAAGACATTTCATTTCAGAAGCTAAGGACTTCATGAAAAATAAGCATCACTAGTATACTTAAATTTAAGAAAGATTCTCTTTTTTTTTTATGAAAATAAAATCTATTTGCTAAAATCCTATTTCATTATTTTAATTTGTTAGCGTTATATTAACTCATTTGTAAAAAAAAATATACGAATCAATTAGTGCTAAGCCTTATCTCTATTTATACAATAAAACCCATCATCAGTTTCCTTTCCAACCTCGTTGGCTGAAACTTTCCATCAACATTTTTTGTTGACAGGATCCCGTCACTCAAAGCTTATCTCCCAGACAGCCGTCTATATACTTTTTCTCGTCTCATCCTCTTTGCCAAGACGACATTTCTACATCCTTTATAGAAATCTACCTTTGACTCTAAATATTCATCTGAATAATTCCTTCAACTTAATACAATTAAAATTTAAACTACTCATTATTATTTAACACCTTTACAAAATTATTTACTTTTTACTCATTATTACTTCAATTTACTTTAAACTTTTCAATTTTAATCTTATATTATTTTAGTTTAAATCCAATAATTATTTATTCTTTATCAATTCTCAATTACTCTTTGTCTCGCTGGGATAACATGTTAGCTACTGATTTTACAATTACAAAAACTCTTTTCTTCAACTTAGTACTCAAAATATAACATCATTATTACAAAAAAAAAATAAATTTACTTACAAAACTCATCTATTTATTTCAAAATTACTTCTTTACCATTGTATCATCTTTTAGTACCTTATCTTAAAACTATTTCCATCTTATCTTTCATATTTTAATAATCAAAGTTGCATTAATCCCCAAACAAAATTCTTCATAAATAAAAAAAAAACTCCTTATTATTTACCTATATTATTTCATAAATAATCTCCTTATTTCAACGTAGCTTCCTTTAAAAATCATAATAATCGCCGTATTTCGTAGAATTCCTCAAATCTCCCTTTATTTCATTAAAATCGTCGCATATTTCCTTTATTTCATTAAAATCGTCGCATATTTCCTTTATTTCATCGTAGTATTCAAAAAACCTCTTAAAAACTAAAAAATTACCATTAATGCAACCTAACTACCTTTTTTATAAAAGTTTCTTAACAGAACAACTTCATTTTAAATACCACTTTACTCAACAATTCTGTAAAGTCATCATCTTCATATAAAACTCAAAAATCTCTCATTTAAACTACTTCTTATTAAAATCTTCTTAATCATCTATTTCTTGTATATAAAAACTTCAAAAAAAAATAAAATTTACATTGTTTCCCAGCTAACACCGTATTTCATCAAAATTTTTAGACATCTTTATCAAATAACTTCTCACAATCATCTATTTTTAAATTCAAACATTATTTATTAAACAAAACATTACTTATTCATTTCATTTATCAATTTCATCAAAATCTCTCTTATCATTGTTAATTTACTATTCCTTCCTTTAAAAAACAAAAACTTAACCTCCTTTATTCACTATTTAACATCAAAAAACTTAAAAAACTTAATTATTATCTGTCTTGGCAAAACTCACATAAATTCTCTTCATATTATATTATTTATTAATTATATCTCCTTCCTTTAAAAAACAAAAAACTTTAACATTTTTAACTCCATTATTCATTTTATTACCATTTCATTATTAAAAAACAAAAAACTTCAATATTATTATCATCTTAGCAATGCCTCTTGAAAACCACTCAATTCCTTTACAAGTCACCTTTCAAATCTCAAATTATTTAAATCTAACAATATTTTGCATATAATTACTTATTTTATTATCCTTAACTTTTGTAAACAAATATCAAATACTTTCTACATATAAGCCAAGCATTATTACTCTTAATCTATTATATACATTTTAATAATTACTATCTTTCTTACTAAAGTACTCCCTAATAATGTCACGTCCGGTTTAATTTTGTATATACAGATTGATCAGTTCTGTATACACTACACTTTGTCTTTCTTCTATCATCTGTCTAAAATTTATTACATGAAGGTTTTTCATGTAATAATGTCACACTTATTTATGCATTTTTCTTCCTAACCTCTCCTACAACAGTTCTTCTAACCGCCTACTTTATACCGTGCATACTTCTAATTGCTCTTTAGACTCTTACACAAAGTAACATGTTGTGACGTTGAAATGTGCAGTGGTTGAATGCAATATCCCTACTTGATTCAAGATAAAGCCCAAAACACATCCCTATTTCACAACACGCCCTCTATGCAGTCCCAGAATGCCTTATTCTTGCGAATAAAACATTCTATTATTACTACACAAACTCCTACCTCCTCCCAATCCTTCTGATGGTCTAATATTTTACATGTGTCCTTCTGATCACACTCTAGACACTTACATTGAAGTATGCATTATGATCTTCAGATGTGAGAAGGTTGAAATGCAAAATTCCTACTTTGTTCAGAATAAAGCCCCAATCACACCTTTCAACCATAACACACCTTCAATGCTGTCTACATGCTTTATTCCTAAGAATAAAACATGTTTTCTACTACATAAACTCCTACCTCCTCCCAAAATGTTCATGTACTCCTTAAATGCATTTACACGAAGAAAATTTTAAAATTCATAAAAAATTTCATTCAAATCGTATTATCCTAAGTTGAAATAATGTTTATTTTACCAAGCTTATTACTAGCATCGTCGATTTTCTGTTTATTCAATCCTTTCTAGATGTTATTATTCAAATTCAAAAAGAATTTTTATTTTTTAAAACTTATTCTAAGTTTTTTACTTAGAAATTTTACATTTAATTCTATTAAAGTTATTTAAGTAATCTACTTTTGTTCTTGTTTACTTTATTTAAAGCCAATTATCCTTTATTTAAGTAATTTTTATTTTGAAAACGCAAGTTAACTTTGAATTATAAGTCAAAAGTTTTTTATTTTCAGAACAGCACTTTCGTAACACGCTGTATTTCAGTCTCAATGTCATGCAAAGAACTTATACCTGACTAAGGAATAAACAATTTCCCCTTTGTATATAGAGACGCAATTCTTTATCTGTTTACTACTGATAAGAAGTGAACCTTTTAGCTCCAATACGGTCTATAGATGAATCTCAACTCTCGTCACGTTTTATTGAATATTTAATATTGAATCCACCTACTTAATATTGTATATCATTTCTTCAACATAACTCTGAATCCTTGCTTCTAACTAATCTGTTTTATCTTAACACGTAAAGTCAATATTTATCTTAGTATAAACACACTCGGTTATTTACTAACAATCTTGCATCTTTCACTTAGCAAATACCTAAACGTTTTCTAAAACTAAACTCTTAATATTTTACGCTTGGCTTATAATTATTTTCTATATTTTTGTCTTAGCTTACAAAATTTATTAGTACACGCAAATTATTAATATTCATAACTCTTAATTATTCATTATCAAACTTAAACTTATTTATTAACAAAATTCTTATTCTATTAATTATTTTTCAAAATCAAGTCCTTGTGTCATTATAAAATGTCTTTACATTATTATTTATTCATTCCAAATCTCAAACTATTACAACAATTATGAATTATACATTTTTTACGATGGTTCCCAGATTGGTGAAAAATTTTAAAGTACATGATTGAATTTTTTAACACACTTTTAATGTTAAATACTTCTGTCCACACGGACAGTTTGTCTAGCCTAGTCATCATAACTGACCCTTTCCTAACAAAAGATTCCCCTTTGTTATTGTCTCGGAGTATTGACAAAATACCTTTCTCTTTCTCCCTTACAGACATATCTACATTTCTCTTTCTCTCAAACATCTTAGAATCTACTGACCTAATTTCAACATCTGTTAGTTTAGGAATTCTAACCCCACCATTCTTGTATATCATCACAAATACTTCTTTAATACATACGTTTTCATATTTAATTTCAAAGCTACTCATTTCACAAAAACTTTTAATTTCTTGCTCTTGGATTCTAAAAACATTTCTAAATTCTAACATCGTGTATTTTTCAAAATCTACAGTCTTATGGTAAACTCGTTTTTTAAGATAAACAGCTGATTCCTTTATTATTAGATTATTTACCTTTACTTTGTTTTTTGAATTAATTATACCTATTCCAACCCCACCAAACTTATTCACTTCAACATTACTTGTTATTTCTAGATTTACCTTGTTACCTAACCCATTATTCATTATTTTAGAAATTTCTTGAACACAATCATTCACACAATTGTCTTCTATTATTATTAAATCATCTGACATCTCTTTTGTTTCATTAAAACTGTTAATTTCAATTTCAGCTATTGCTTGATTTAAATTGTTATCTAAATTATTAATATTTTCTACCAAAACACCTTCTACACTATTAATCTGTTCAAATTCTACTTTTTTCTGACAATAGCTTAATTCAAATTCTACTTTATTATTAGTTTCCATTACATTAATTTTCATTTGTTTAATTTCCAATTTAAGATTCGGTTCTGATTTTACATAATTTGGCTTTAATTCAACCCTCATTTCTTCAAATTTCTTACACATTGCTTCTCTTAAATCTAAATTATCTTGTCTTAGTTCTAACTTGCTTTGTTTTAAATCATCGTCTATTTTATCCAGTTTAACAGTATTCTGTTCAAGTTTAATATTAAAATCTTCTAGTTTAGCATTGATTTCCAGCTTATTCTGATCAAATTTATTACTTATTTCTTTTAATTCCAAATTGTTTTGATCAAACCTATTATTTATACATTCAAACTTCTTATCATTATCTCGTCTAAATTCTAGATTATTCTGTTCAATTTTATTATTTGTTTCTTTTAATTCTGAACTATTTTGACTAAATTTACCATTCATCTCTTTCATCATTACTTCCAACATTCTCATTACTTTATCATCTCTATTTAATCTATCCTGTTCAATTACACTAACCTGCTCAATTACCCTAACCTCTTCAGCTCTTAATTCCCTATCTGAATTTTCTTCTACTATTTCTACCCCTGTTGTTTCTACTAATTTTTTATTCATATCTTCACACTGTTGTTTACTATTTTGAATCCCATCATCGCTATATCCCTTAAAATCTGAACCTGAATTACTATTCCCGTTCACACTCGAACGTCTACTATTACTATTACTACTTATTTCTTGATCTAAAATACTTTGTCCCTGTTGATAAAACAATTCATTACTACTATTACTTTGTATTGTCTGCTCATTACTTTGCAATTTCTGCTCTAAATTTTCAAAAGTATCTTTTTGAAATTCCAATGGCTCTATGTTACTTAAAGAATTTTGATTTCCTAACCCTACCTGTTCATCATTATTATTAACATTTACAATTTCTGACTCCATTTTTACCTTACTATATTTAACACAAAAAATTTTTAAAAAAGAATCTTTCTTATTTTATTTAGAGAGTCCTTACCTTGATTAAATGTTCGCATTACCAAAATCACTGTTTATTTTGACCATAAACGCCCCATTGTTGGGCCCAATTGTAATAATTTTAAAAATGAAAGGTGTAACAGAATTTAAGATTAATATGGAAGTTACTTTTGTTCATCAAAAATGCCACACGTTGAGCGACAATTGTAATAATTTAAAAATGAGCCTTTGTCGTACTTGAAGAGTACTTATTTTTTATTAATATTGAATTCAATTATTAATTTGCTCGACTAGGGCGCCAGGTATCCTTAACATACCAATTTAGAAAAAGAAAAAAAAAATGAATTTAAATATTTAAAAGAAAGAAAAAATCTCTGGGGTCGCAAGTTCTTTTTACAGTGTACTTACAGTGGATTTTGGTTTTTTAATGAGAACACTTTGACTGAAATGTTACAAAGAAAACATTTATTAAAGACAAGTAAGTTTTTATACATTAGCATTTGTTATAGAGACATATATCATGAAAACAACTATAGCTATCATCTTAGTTGAATTACTTTTTATCTTCTCAGAGGGAGAACTGATCTTTTATTCTTTGAATTTAAAATTGACTCTAAGTTGCAACTAAAATTGATTTTATGAATAAAAACAAATTGAAATTCCTTTAATAAGGTTAAATATGTCTTCAGACATTTATTTCTTCTTTACATAAAAAGAAATTGCTATCCTTTATATATCAAATTTATATAATAAAAATTAAGATATTAAACATTGTAAATTTCTATACAATAACAGAGTAAATATAATGTGTTATTTAACACTAGTTACCAGACCATAGTCATTGTACATAATTCAATGATGTTCCTGCAGCGTCCTAAAAATGCCGTCGTTGTGTCCGTGGCGAAGTTGTATTTGCACCTCACGAATGTTTATAAAAAGAAAATCTGTTTACACATTAGTCCATTCTACAATTTGTAACTGTTCATTTTCCGACCGCATTGCTATGACACACGCTAATTGTTTATTGTCTATTCGCGTGAACACGTCTAACTAATTTAACTGTTCAAACAGAGTTTTAACACACTCTCACTCTTAATCGACCAACGATTAAAATCTTCACATTTTCTATTTTACTACATATCAAATTATTACATCACACTATGTCCTTTCTTTCCACGAAAGTCTCTGAATTTCTTACTCAACTCTACAAAACACATCTTGTCCCTCCAAGCTCTGGACTTCAGCTTTTTAGAACACAACCTGTCACTCCTAACGCTGGACTTAGACTGCTGTTGCCATGAGGCAAATTCTTACTTCCGAAAGCGTTCCTTCCGGTTACTGTTCCCACATTTTACCACACTTTCGTAAAACACAAATAATTTACATATTATAACAATAAAACTGAATTATATTAAAATTAAACATGGTTATTCATACTGTTGTCTTGAAAATCCATTTTTCTTTTATTAATGACGTTACTAAATTTACTTTATTATTTGAATCTCTTATCTCTTTGGCTTCACCGCGTCTTTTAAATGAGTCTATATTAAAATCTGACTTTTCACACTGTCACAGCATAAATAATGTCAATTATATATAAAAAATTAGAAATTTGAGGGACAGTTGTAACAGTCAAACTGGATAGGCCACACAATTTAAAGGTTAATAAAATATGTTGATAAAATGCTATAGCCTAAATGTAATAACTTCAAAATTCGTCCTAGCCTAATAATTTAATTAACTTAAAGATTTTGGAAATTTTAAATGAATAATATAAAGCACAGTCATAATATAATAACTACAGATAATTTAAATAAAACTTACTTCCATTTCAAAAAACAATAATAACAGTAACTTTACTTAATAACCTAAAATGATTGAATAAGAACGTTTTATTATCCTTTTGTAATTTATTTCATGTTTAGATAATTATTTTTAATTCAAATTCAATGTATATTGTGTATTAGTTAATTTAAATAACAAACTGGTTGAATAGAATAAATTAGGTTAGTTTTAGTGTTTACAAAGAATTAATTATTACAATAAAGTGGAACAGTGCGAACTGGCGGCGAAAGTTAGAACTATTGTTGAAATCGAGGCAGTGACATATAAAAACATAAAAATATATATATTATATAAAGTGAATGTGGATTAATTAAAACCTTTTTAAAAAAAAACAATTTTAACTTCAGGTATATCTACAAATTATTATACTACCGTATTTAAAAATGACTATGGAAGGACATTTAAAAATATATATTTGATATGTTTGAATGCACGGCCATACGAAAAGCCGATCGCGGAAAATATACCAATGATGGCGGTACTTCATTGTAGCCCGGGTTGTTAGAAGAAAATAATAAGGGAGTGCTATAAAAAATTTCATGGAGGCAAGGTTAATTTTCATATGTTCAGAAATTTTAAAAAAAGAAGGATTTTATAGACAAGTAAATATTTTAATAATACAAACATGTCAGAGGTGAACTACATGTGAATAATGGTGAACTGGACTTATAGTAAATATATAGATTTTATTATTATCAAAAATTGAACTTTAAGAACTTTTAATATTGATAGTCTAAGCTGATTTGTAAATTATAAGATATATGTCCATAATTGTAATAATTGCACATTTAAAATAAGGGCCCAAACCTTAGTAAGACCCGAGAATAAAGAGTCATTTAAACAATTGAGTTGTTGTTATTAGTTAACTATTATATTTTTAAAGTAAACGTGCTAGAGCAATACCCAACTAGGCTAAAATAATAATAATAATTGTGTGTTATTACAAAATTGGCGCACAACGTGCTGGCTCGATTAAATGTGCAATTAAACAATAAGCAATTTCAGGTTTTATAATATATATTTAATAATTTTAAATATATATTATTTTTTAATATTAACTTATTCAATTAAAAAAAATTTCAATTTAAACAAAATAAATAATTAAAATGTCAGAGCAAGGACGTTATGAATTAAGGGATAACCCAAAAGAGACACAAAAAAAGAGAGAATTGGAGAATCAAAAGAAACAGGATAGGCCTAAGAAGGGAATGGTACAGGAGGAAGGACAAATGGTTAAAATATTGGAGGTTCAGGAAATTGATGAATGTTCCCCATATTCAGGGCAGGACAGGTTAGGACAGGATGAAAGAGATAGGGTACCATGCTCTGAGGTAGAAGAAAATGTTAGGGAGATAGAAATAGAAAGAGGAGGTGTTACACTTGTTACAGTGAATAAAGAAGAATCAGGTATGGAGAAATTATTGAGAGAAATGATGAAGAAGATGGATGAGAAGGATAACAAATTTGATGTAATGAGGGAAACAATGTCAAGAATGGAAACAAAAAATGAAGAGAATAAAAATGAAATGATGAAGAAATTGGAAGGATTTGAGAAAAAATTTGAAAAGTTAGAGGGAAAGATTGATAATAAATTTGATGAGTTTAAGAGAGAGATAGAGGAGAAACAAGAGAGGATAATAGAAGATCATAAGAAATTTGGGAGGAAAGTAGAGGAAAATTTTCAGATGTTGGGAGAGGAATTAAAAGAACAGAAGGAGAATATTGAAGAGTTAAATAATAGGGTTAAAATTAATAAACAAAATTTTGAAAAGGTAGCTAGTAATATGGAAGAGAAAATGAAGGAAACGGAGGAGAGATTAAATAAGAAGGATAGTATGGAAAATAGAACTACTCAGGTAATATACTATGCTAATGATGAAAGCCACGCTCAGACTACAATTCCTAAGTTTAATGGAAGGGGAATAAACCCAATTGAATATATAAGAAAGTTGAAGAGATATGTAGAGAAGATGCAAGAGAGAAGGGAAAGAGAAGGTAGAGAAAAGGTGGACATTAAGGATATAATGGACATATCTATGGAAGGAAATGCTGCTAGATGGTGGCAAATTACAAGGGAGGACATAGAAGACTTGGAAAATTTCCAAGAAAGATTTTTAGAAAAATATTGGAATGATGAAGTTCAGAATGGTATCAGGAACAGGTTGGAAATTGAAAAATATAGAGTTGGAGGTCAACTAAATAGGACTGAATACTTTATTGAAAGGGTAATAACCATGAGGAATTTAATACCAATGCCATCAGAGGAGGAAATTGTTAAAAAATTAGTAAGACATTACGACGAAAAGATTAGGGATGCCAGAAGGGTACAGAATATTAATACTATTCGAGGAATGGAGAGGTTTTTAAATGAAGTAGACGTTGAAGAGATAAATGAGGAAGCAGCCAGGAGAGATCTAATGCAAAGGAGAAGTAGACCACAGTTTGAAGGACAACAACTTAATTATAGGAAGCCAAACCAAAGTGATAGCAATAATAGACCAAATTTCCAATATCAAAATATTCGACCAAATTTCCAACGACCTTTTAACAGAGACTATAGACAGGGAAACAATCAGGAAAGAAATATGGTATATTTTAGAAGGGAGCAAGAAAACAGACAAGTCAACCCAAGTGTAGAACGAAGAGGGGAAGAAAATAACAGGAGGGTGAACGCAATTGAAATAAGAAGGGAAAACAAAACAGAACAAGGGAATACTAATGATGTATCTTTAAACTAATAGGCACTGAACAGTCAAGGGTAGGCCAGAGGGAGAACCAAATACAAAGTTTTGAAGAAAATAAATCAGATTTTTCAGTGCAACAAAAAGAAGGAAAGTTTAGGCCGATCAGTAAAAAACAAATTATTACAACTATATTATGTGACAGAAAATTTTTAATAGGATGTGACAAGGGTGGGAGTGTGGATGAGAATGAGAATAAAAACATCCAGAAAAGTAATCCAGAAATAGAATTAAAGATTGGAGAAGTGAAGGTTAAAGGTCTTATTGATACAGGAAGTAATGCTACATGTATACAACAGGATTGGCTACAACAAAATTTTAAAAAACTAGGAAAGGTGGAAGAATTGCCGGTTGTTGGGATAAATATTGTAACTGCTACAGGGAAGAAGAGCCGGAAAATAAATAAAATTATAATGATGAGCATTCAAATAGGAAAAATAATATATAACATACAATGTTTAGTGGTACCAGATCTATTGAGGGAAATAATTATAGGGACTGATAGTATAAATGAATTAGGAATGGATATTGATTTTAATAAAGGTAATATAAGGATTAATTATAATAGTGAAGAGGAGGTAGTGATGTTTAATAATAGGGAAAGTAATGGGATTAAATGTAGAATGATGAGTCAAGTGGAGGATGACGTAATAGGAGATATGCACCAAACTAAATTTATTGAAGAGAAATATGATGATAGATATGGCATGAGTAGTTACAATAAGGATACAAACACTAGTGAAGAATTAGCAGAGAAGGAAATAGTAGATATGTTAAATGGCCTAGATTTATTAAATGTTGATCAAAAAGAACAGTTAGGTGGATTATTGAGGAAATACAAAAATATATTTTCGAAATTACCAGGCAAATGTAATTGTTATGAACACAAAATTCAAATTTCAGAAAACAAACCATTTTTTCAAAAAAGTTACCCTATCCCAATAAAATACCAGGAGGCAGTACACAGAGAAATACAGAATATGTTAGACAGAGAAATAATAGAAGAAAGTAATAGCCCTTATATAAACCCTATTGTAGTGGTAATCAAAAAGAACGACGAAATAAGACTATGTTTAGATGCAAGATGCATAAATGATTTAATTATACCGGACTACCAATGCAATAGAGGCATAAATGAAATATTGAATAAAGCAAAAGCGACAGAGTGGTTAAGTACGATTGATTTAACGAGCAGTTTTTGGCAAATACCCTTAGAAAAGGAATCCAGGAAATACACAGCTTTCCAATATAGGGGTAGAATTTATCATTTTAAGGTTACACCATACGGTTTATCAACGTCTTTAGCAGCTTTAGTTAGAGGCCTACATCATGCAATGAATGACGAGACAGAGGAGTTTACAATGATGTATGTTGACGACCTAGTATGCATGTCAGATAGTTTCGAGCAACACTTAGAACATTTAAATACAATATTTTCAAAATTCAAAAAAGCAAACATGACTATTAAATTTGAGAAATCCATATTTTGTAGAAAGGAAATACCATTTCTAGGTTTTAAGTTAACAACCAAAGGATTAATTGCCAATGATGAAAAAATTCAAGCAATTAGAAATTTCCCAACACCAAAAAACCATAAAAGTGTAAAAGGATTCATAGGCTTAGCAAATTTCTATAATAAATTCATTGATAAATATTCGGACAAAGTTAAACCTTTATTGCATTTGACTTCAAAAAAGACAAAATTTAAATGGACAGAGAAGGAAGAGAAGGCTTTTAATGATTTGAAGGAAGCATTTCTAGAAACGGTTATGTTAGAACACCCAGATGTAAATAGAACTTTTATATTACAAACTGACAGCAGTAACTATGCAATAGGAGGACACCTTTACCAGATCAAGGAAAATGGAGAAAAGGCAGCCATAATGTTTATGAGCAGAACATTGAAGGGAGCTGAAATGAATTATTTCACTACTGAGAAGGAAATGTTGGCAATTCTATTTTGCTTGCAAAAAGCAAGACCATTAATATTAGGAAGGAAGATCAAAATTATAACAGACCATCAGGCTTTAACTTTCATGAAGAAATGCAGACTATTAAATTCAAGATTATCCAGATGGATTTTGTTAATACAGGAGTATGATTTTGAAATTGAACATTGTAGAGGGAGTGAGAACGTAGTAGGAGATACTTTAAGCAGGAACCCATGTGACACAATAATAGATAATGAAAATTCTCAAATTATAATTTCATATTTAAAGAGGATAGTTGATCAGGATTTCATGAGAAATTTAAATAATCTACAATTTTGGCAACAAGAGAGCGAGGACACAAAATTAATAATTAAGAATATTCAAAATTATACTGGTATATACAAATTAGAAGAAGGAATTTTAATTAGAAAATGTAAACAAATTTGGAAAGTTGTAATTCCAGAAAATTTAATTTCAAAATTGATAATAACCTGTCACGAATTTTATATGCATTGTGGGGTTGCAAAATGTATTAAGATATTGCAAGAAAGTTTTACATTTCGGAAAATGATACAAAATATTAAGGGCATAATAAGAACTTGTGAAATTTGTCAAAAATGTAAGACCACAAATCAAACCAGTTTCGGTAAAATGAAAAGTGTAAATACAAAAGGACCTAAAGACAAACTATCAATAGATTATTATGGACCATTACCAACAGGAAGTGGAGGTAAGAAGTATTTATTTGTGGTAATGGATACATTTTCGAAATTCGTACAGGCATATCCAATAAAAAAGGCAACAACTCTTAGTGCAATAAAAAGCATGGATGACTATATTGCAAGGTTCGGTAAAGTGAACAGAGTGCAATCAGACCATGGAACACAATTTACAAACCAAAGATGGATTAGATATTTGGAGGAACAAAACATCTTACCTATATATTCGCCGGTAAGAAGACCAAATAGTAATATGGTAGAAAGGGTCCATAAAGAAATTGGTCGATGCCTTAGGACATATTGTCACCATCACCACAGAAATTGGACAAAATTTATACCTTTAATTATCGAGTTTTTAAATGAGATCCCACACGAATCAACGGGTTACACACCAAATGAACTCCAATTAGATAAAGTAACTCCCAGGTTTTGGCATGATGTTTTAAAATTAAAATGTTTAGAAGAAGATAACCTAAATTTAGAAATAAAAATTAAACTGGCAGCCCAGAGAATGAGGAAGAAGGGTATTATTCGGAACAAAAGGTACAATGAGAAACATAAAATTACAGAATTTGAGAAAGGTGATCAGGTTTTATTAAAGGAGATTGGATACTCACACCAGTTAAAGGGTGAAATGTCCAAATTTTTTGAAATTTATACCGGACCATACATTATAGGAGAAAAGTTAGGGACAACAACATACATATTAGTCCATAAGGATAAGCCAACTAAAAGGAAAGGAATGTTCCATATAACAAGCCTAAAAAAGTTCCATGAAAAGGAAAATGACAAATAAGAAACCAAACTAAAATTGGGGAAGAATAAATTTGTAAATAAACAATTAAAGGGAGATTACAGTAGGCAAAATGAAATATAAAAAAAATATATATATTGCTTATTGTTCATGTTGTTAAAATGATGTTGTATATAAATATGTTATTAATTGTTTGTTATTTTCGTTAAATGTCGTGAATAAGATATGTCAAATATTTGTTAAAGTATGACAGATTTGAAAGAGAAATGTTATTATGTAAATTTATAATTTATTCATAAAATATGTAAATATTATAAAAAATTATAAATTTAGGGGACTGTTATAACATTTATATAAATTGATAACTTAATTTGGTGGCCTAAATGAATTAAAAGCATAAATAATGTCAATTATATATAAAAAATTAGAAATTTGAGGGACAGTTGTAACAGTCAAACTGGATAGGCCACACAATTTAAAGGTTAATAAAATATGTTGATAAAATGCTATAGCCTAAATGTAATAACTTCAAAATTCGTCCTAGCCTAATAATTTAATTAACTTAAAGATTTTGGAAATTTTAAATGAATAATATAAAGCACAGTCATAATATAATAACTACAGATAATTTAAATAAAACTTACTTCCATTTCAAAAAACAATAATAACAGTAACTTTACTTAATAACCTAAAATGATTGAATAAGAACGTTTTATTATCCTTTTGTAATTTATTTCATGTTTAGATAATTATTTTTAATTCAAATTCAATGTATATTGTGTATTAGTTAATTTAAATAACAAACTGGTTGAATAGAATAAATTAGGTTAGTTTTAGTGTTTACAAAGAATTAATTATTACAATAAAGTGGAACAGTGCGAACTGGCGGCGAAAGTTAGAACTATTGTTGAAATCGAGGCAGTGACATATAAAAACATAAAAATATATATATTATATAAAGTGAATGTGGATTAATTAAAACCTTTTTAAAAAAAAACAATTTTAACTTCAGGTATATCTACAAATTAATATACTACCGTATTTAAAAATGACTATGGAAGGACATTTAAAAATATATATTTGATATGTTTGAATGCACGGCCATACGAAAAGCCGATCGCGGAAAATATACCAATGATGGCGGTACTTCATTGTAGCCCGGGTTGTTAGAAGAAAATAATAAGGGAGTGCTATAAAAAATTTCATGGAGGCAAGGTTAATTTTCATATGTTCAGAAATTTTAAAAAAAGAAGGATTTTATAGACAAGTAAATATTTTAATAATACAAACATGTCAGAGGTGAACTACATGTGAATAATGGTGAACTGGACTTAAGTAAATATATAGATTTTATTATTATCAAAAATTGAACTTTAAGAACTTTTAATATTGATAGTCTAAGCTGATTTGTAAATTATAAGATATATGTCCATAATTGTAATAATTGCACATTTAAAATAAGGGCCCAAACCTTAGTAAGACCCGAGAATAAAGAGTCATTTAAACAATTGAGTTGTTGTTATTAGTTAACTATTATATTTTTAAAGTAAACGTGCTAGAGCAATACCCAACTAGGCTAAAATAATAATAATAATTGTGTGTTATTACAAAATTGGCGCACAACGTGCTGGCTCGATTAAATGTGCAATTAAACAATAAGCAATTTCAGGTTTTATAATATATATTTAATAATTTTAAATATATATTATTTTTTAATATTAACTTATTCAATTAAAAAAAATTTCAATTTAAACAAAATAAATAATTAAAATGTCAGAGCAAGGACGTTATGAATTAAGGGATAACCCAAAAGAGACACAAAAAAAGAGAGAATTGGAGAATCAAAAGAAACAGGATAGGCCTAAGAAGGGAATGGTACAGGAGGAAGGACAAATGGTTAAAATATTGGAGGTTCAGGAAATTGATGAATGTTCCCCATATTCAGGGCAGGACAGGTTAGGACAGGATGAAAGAGATAGGGTACCATGCTCTGAGGTAGAAGAAAATGTTAGGGAGATAGAAATAGAAAGAGGAGGTGTTACACTTGTTACAGTGAATAAAGAAGAATCAGGTATGGAGAAATTATTGAGAGAAATGATGAAGAAGATGGATGAGAAGGATAACAAATTTGATGTAATGAGGGAAACAATGTCAAGAATGGAAACAAAAAATGAAGAGAATAAAAATGAAATGATGAAGAAATTGGAAGGATTTGAGAAAAAATTTGAAAAGTTAGAGGGAAAGATTGATAATAAATTTGATGAGTTTAAGAGAGAGATAGAGGAGAAACAAGAGAGGATAATAGAAGATCATAAGAAATTTGGGAGGAAAGTAGAGGAAAATTTTCAGATGTTGGGAGAGGAATTAAAAGAACAGAAGGAGAATATTGAAGAGTTAAATAATAGGGTTAAAATTAATAAACAAAATTTTGAAAAGGTAGCTAGTAATATGGAAGAGAAAATGAAGGAAACGGAGGAGAGATTAAATAAGAAGGATAGTATGGAAAATAGAACTACTCAGGTAATATACTATGCTAATGATGAAAGCCACGCTCAGACTACAATTCCTAAGTTTAATGGAAGGGGAATAAACCCAATTGAATATATAAGAAAGTTGAAGAGATATGTAGAGAAGATGCAAGAGAGAAGGGAAAGAGAAGGTAGAGAAAAGGTGGACATTAAGGATATAATGGACATATCTATGGAAGGAAATGCTGCTAGATGGTGGCAAATTACAAGGGAGGACATAGAAGACTTGGAAAATTTCCAAGAAAGATTTTTAGAAAAATATTGGAATGATGAAGTTCAGAATGGTATCAGGAACAGGTTGGAAATTGAAAAATATAGAGTTGGAGGTCAACTAAATAGGACTGAATACTTTATTGAAAGGGTAATAACCATGAGGAATTTAATACCAATGCCATCAGAGGAGGAAATTGTTAAAAAATTAGTAAGACATTACGACGAAAAGATTAGGGATGCCAGAAGGGTACAGAATATTAATACTATTCGAGGAATGGAGAGGTTTTTAAATGAAGTAGACGTTGAAGAGATAAATGAGGAAGCAGCCAGGAGAGATCTAATGCAAAGGAGAAGTAGACCACAGTTTGAAGGACAACAACTTAATTATAGGAAGCCAAACCAAAGTGATAGCAATAATAGACCAAATTTCCAATATCAAAATATTCGACCAAATTTCCAACGACCTTTTAACAGAGACTATAGACAGGGAAACAATCAGGAAAGAAATATGGTATATTTTAGAAGGGAGCAAGAAAACAGACAAGTCAACCCAAGTGTAGAACGAAGAGGGGAAGAAAATAACAGGAGGGTGAACGCAATTGAAATAAGAAGGGAAAACAAAACAGAACAAGGGAATACTAATGATGTATCTTTAAACTAATAGGCACTGAACAGTCAAGGGTAGGCCAGAGGGAGAACCAAATACAAAGTTTTGAAGAAAATAAATCAGATTTTTCAGTGCAACAAAAAGAAGGAAAGTTTAGGCCGATCAGTAAAAAACAAATTATTACAACTATATTATGTGACAGAAAATTTTTAATAGGATGTGACAAGGGTGGGAGTGTGGATGAGAATGAGAATAAAAACATCCAGAAAAGTAATCCAGAAATAGAATTAAAGATTGGAGAAGTGAAGGTTAAAGGTCTTATTGATACAGGAAGTAATGCTACATGTATACAACAGGATTGGCTACAACAAAATTTTAAAAAACTAGGAAAGGTGGAAGAATTGCCGGTTGTTGGGATAAATATTGTAACTGCTACAGGGAAGAAGAGCCGGAAAATAAATAAAATTATAATGATGAGCATTCAAATAGGAAAAATAATATATAACATACAATGTTTAGTGGTACCAGATCTATTGAGGGAAATAATTATAGGGACTGATAGTATAAATGAATTAGGAATGGTTATTGATTTTAATAAATGTAATATAAGGATTAATTATAATAGTGAAGAGGAGGTAGTGATGTTTAATTATAGGAGAAAAGTTAGGGACAACAACACACATATTAGTCCATAAGGATAAGCCAACTAAAAGGAAAGGAATGTTCCATATAACAAGTCTAAAAAAGTTCCATGAAAAGGAAAATGACAAATAAGAAACCAAACTAAGATTGGGGAAGAATAAATTTGTAAATAAACAATTAAAGGGAGATTACAGTAGGCAAAATGAAATATAAAAAAAATATATATATTGCTTATTGTTCATGTTGTTAAAATGATGTTGTATATAAATATGTTATTAATTGTTTGTTATTTTCGTTAAATGTCGTGAATAAGATATGTCAAATATTTGTTAAAGTATGACAGATTTGAAATAGAAATGTTATTATGTAAATTTATAATTTATTCATAAAATATGTAAATATTATAAAAAATTATAAATTTAGGGGACTGTTATAACATTTATATAAATTGATAACTTAATTTGGTGGCCTAAATGAATTAAAAGCATAAATAATGTCAATTATATATAAAAAATTAGAAATTTGAGGGACAGTTGTAACAGTCAAACTGGATAGGCCACACAATTTAAAGGTTAATAAAATATGTTGATAAAATGCTATAGCCTAAATGTAATAACTTCAAAATTCGTCCTAGCCTAATAATTTAATTAACTTAAAGATTTTGGAAATTTTAAATGAATAATATAAAGCACAGTCATAATATAATAACTACAGCTAATTTAAATAAAACTTACTTCCATTTCAAAAAACAATAATAACAGTAACTTTACTTAATAACCTAAAATGATTGAATAAGAACGTTTTATTATCCTTTTGTAATTTATTTCATGTTTAGATAACTATTTTAAATTCAAATTCAATGTATATTGTGTATTAGTTAATTTAAATAACAAACTGGTTGAATAGAATAAATTAGGTTAGTTTTAGTGTTTACTCTGTTTACAACGAATTAATTATTACAATAAAGTGGAACAGTGCGAACTGGCGGCGAAAGTTAGAACTATTGTTGAAATCTAGAATAAAAACATAAATATATATAAAGTGAATGTGGATTAATTAAAACCTTTTTTAAAAAAAAAAAAAAAAACAATTTTAACTTCAGGTATGTCTACAAATTAATATACTATTTAAAAATGACTATGGAAGGACATTTAAAATATATATTTGATATGTTTGAATGCACGGCCATACGAAAAGCCGATCGCGGAAAATATACCAATGATGGCGGTACTTCATTGTAGCCCGGGTGGTTAGAAGAAAAGAATAAGAGAGTGCTATAAAAAATTTCATGGAGGCAAGGTTAATTTTCGTTGTTCAGCAATTTTAAAAAGAAGGATTTTATAGACAAGTAAATATTTTAATAATACAAACATGTCAGAGGTGAACTACATGTGAATAATGATGAACTGGACTTAAGTAAATATATAGATTTTATTATTATCAAAAATTGAACTTTAACCCTCCAACTGTTCAATGTTAAAGGTTTTATTTTCTTAAAAAATTAATAAAAAATATTAATTTTACACAAAACCTAACTTATAAGACATCATTTTTCTCAGAAAGATGCATAGAATCCATCTATGTAAAAAAAATTTTTTTTTTGTAACGGTTTTGGAGTAAGTATGTTACATGTCAAAAACGACAATATCATTTTTCAAGAAAAAGCTGATTCATCCAAAATCAAAAGCTTACCACCTTTTTCTAAGATATACAAAAGTTTTGTGTACTATTTGTGAATATATTTAGGAAAAAAAAAAAAAAAAATTGTTATATTTTTAAAATTAAAAAAATATTTTACGTAAAAACTGAATTTTCTCTTTATTTTTTCAAAAAAACATTAAAAATAGTAAAATATATTTTATACAGAACTTCTATAAGTCATTATATTCAGAAAGGTGCATAGATTTTAGGTGTGTAGTGAAAAAAAAAGTTAGATGTAAAACATTTGTAGTTTTTATGTAAAATAACCAAAAATCGGAAAGTAGCGTAGGCAAGAATTTCACAGAAATGGTAATGTACACCATAATAAAAAAATTTTTGGAATTTTTTCAACCTTAAAAACAGGTTTGTAATATATTTGTGAACATATTTAGAAGGGAAAAAAAAACATTTGTTACATTTTCAAAAAAAAATTATCATTTTTTTAAAAAAAGGTAACTTTATTCTTTTCTTTTCAAAAATTTACCAAAAATAGTAATATGTATGGAAAACACAAATTCTATATATTATTATATTTAGAAAGGTGCATATAATTTAGCTGTCTAGTGGAAAAAAAGTTAGATGTAAAACATTTGGAGTTTATATGTGAAATACCAAAAAATCCGAGAGTAACGCAGGCAAGAATTTCACAGAAATGGTAATGTAAATCCTACAAAATTTTTTTTTAAATATTTTCAACAGTTACTACATATTTGTGACATATTTGTGGATAAAAGTTGCTAAAAAGAAAAATCAATTTTGAAAATTTTCATTAGACATGGGTCATTTATGATAAAAATCTACCTTCACAATAGCCTAGACGTTGAGGTTAGGGCTGTAAAAAAAAAACCAAAAATATGAAATATCACTAATAAATACACTCTACAAACATTGACACATTTATTATAAGTTGTATATACATTTATATATTATGTATATACATATTATAATAAATAAATGGTTTCTTGAAACTAAAAGTTCCAATAGCAAATCTAGAACTAGGTCTGACTAGTACAAGATTTGGCTAGACTAGGCCGAAAATATGAATTATCACTCATAACTACACTCTTCAAACATTGACACATTTATTTTAAGTTGTATAAACAAATTATAATAAAAAAATCACTTAGTGAAACTTATATTCACTATAAAAACACAAAGCTATTGCACATTGAAATTTCCACATCGGCAAAAATCTTGCGAGATCGAAGTAACAAATTTGAGGTTATTCTACATTTTATAAAGTACTACAGCCTTTGTATTTTTCCTTGTACAGATGTGTTTCAAATACAAGGTTAAACATTGAAACCTCCTCTTTACAGTTATATCAAAAACGACAAGATTGTATAAAAATAAAGATCGGATTCTTCAAGACTGTCTAGATACTGAATATCGCAAACCGGTCTGAAAGTTCAAAGGATCATTTCCTAGAATGGATATAACTCGTAAACTATATAAATTAGGATGATTTCGTCTTCATAGTTCGAAAGAGGAAGAAAAATACTATATAATATTGTCAACTTGTAACATTTGGACAAGTTTTACCATTTCGAAAAAATATATGAACATATAGGTGATATTTTCTATATAAAACTCGCCGCGAGAAACTGTCGCAATCTAGCGCTAACAAGGTAAACTTCAGTCTAGTCTTATTTCTGTACTACTCGCTACATAAAATTTTCTAAACTTGGTTATGACAGATTGAAAGATTACCTATTCAATGGTATAGAATACATTTCGATAATATAATATCTACTAGGATAAAAGTTGAATTGCAAAAAATGTAATTTTTAGCGTGTAAAAAGGAGTTAAAATTCTTGATTTTGTTTAATTTTTATATAATAAAAACTATTTCACCTAGAAACAAATGAAAACCACAGATTGGATGAGAAAGAAACGATCTATGGAACAGTGTTATGTTTGATCAATTTGACAGAAATGTCAAATTAAGAATATTAGACAAACATGACGTTAGTTTTGTTTACAAATTGTTACCGCAAATATTTGACGTTACACATCAAAAATACGTGTAATTCAGCAATTTTTGGAATATTATTTATAACTTTTGTGGTATTTATTTTGCATGATTATGTATCTACGGATAATTAGCTTTCCAACACTATTTTTTTTAGTGCAATAGGACGATTCTAAGTGAGCGAAATGTTGAATTGCAAAATATGTGTTTTATAGCCAACTTGTCCGGAGAATGGGTACGGTTTTGGGCCTTTAACAGTTGGAGGGTTAAGAACTTTTAATATTGATAGTACTGTATAAGCTGATTTGTAAATTTTAAGATATATGTCCATAATTGTAATAATTGCACATTTAAAAAAAGGGCCCAAACCTTA
Organism: Aphrophora alni; assembly: GCA_963513935.1. NCBI lineage: Eukaryota > Metazoa > Arthropoda > Insecta > Hemiptera > Aphrophoridae > Aphrophora > Aphrophora alni. The sequence continues at coordinate 46,547,926 of OY740769.1, forward strand.
GTAAGACCCGAGAATAAAGAGTCATTTAAACAATTGAGTTGTGGTTATTAGTTAACTATTATATTTTTAAAGTAAACGTGCTAGAGCAATACCCAACTAGGCTAAATTAATAAAAATAATTGTGTGTTATTACAATGTATATTATATTTGTTTTAGTTGTAACAGATATTTTTGACAAGTTGATACAATGTTTTTATGCTGACTAATAGTATAGCGGTTCAACAACATATTTCGGTTGGTGATTAGTATTATCCAAGCAGTGACACCAAACATTGTTTCTTCTCATTTGTCTTTAATTTTACAAGAGAAGCTCTATCATTTTGAATAACAGGAAAATTTGTGAAAATTTACAAAAATATTTCAAGGGGGACTTTTGGTGAATTTTGTATATTACAGGAGATAGAGGCATGATTATTTCTATTTTTTTATAGTTTTTGTGTGTAATATCAACATAAATAACAAATAGAGTTAAAGAGAATAAACGAACCTTAAAAATAACAGATTTAAACTGTAAATCTTAAAGCTGTAGCAGACATCAAAATCATTGTTTTTTTAATCGGCAATTTAAAAAAAAATATCTAATACAAATCAAAATACTATTAAAATTTCATGAAAATCAGATTTTTTAAAACTCCAATTTTGTTTAAAACTAAACTTATTGAACAAGAGGAAAAATTATTAAGTGATTGTACTTTTTGTTCAAATTTTCAATTACCACATGTTTATTTTTTAGCTATGAGTGGCATGGTGAATTATCAGTTCTGTTCCTAACTAGATATTACTAAGAGGAAAGAAATAATTTGGAGAGCCATTAGCTCTCCAAATTATTTCCATGGTGACATTTCCATGGTGACAAACATAATTTTATACAAATCTTGTGATAAAAATGCAATTTAAAAACATAATTATGTAAAACATAAATGCTAATGAAACAGGTATTTAAATTCAGATAATTTTTGGTGACTCTCGTGATATGAATATCTGTTCCATTCTGTTTTCCCTAATATGAAGTTCATAATACTATGATTATTTACTTGTTCATTGACTGATCACTATTTCATAAAAATTTATGATCATATATATGATTACCATTGTCCGCTTTGGAAGGGAAAACTTCTTCTATTAAGCACCGTAGTGTCTTTCTATGGCCATCATCTGTGAGTGGTTTAACTAGACGTTGAATCATAGAATAATCATGATCCACAAGATAACATCGAAAAGGAATGTATTTAAAAGTATCTTCTCCTCCACTTCCAACTTCCATTAGTTTACGGTTTACTGCCCAAAATTGATCAAACTTATCTGAAACAGTATTTAACATTTTAAACACATAATTTGAACATTTATATACTTGTAATTTTTTTTATAACTTAACCTAATTCAACTTCTAAATCTAATAATTTTACTTATTTTATTGATCAAATTGATTTGTATTTACCAAACACTATTACCACTTTTTTTTCGAAAGCAATGACCATCATTAGTTTGGGTTTTTCATTAAATCTCGTTATGTACTGCCAATGTTATGATTCTATATGAGGTTTCCAAATATATAGTGCAAGTATTCAAATTCAACAATTTCCTTCCTTACAATTATTAAGCTTTTAGATTTGTGTTTTCCATTTAAAATTTTTTTTTAGCAGTATGCCCATTTTTGACAAATTTTGAGTGTTCATAAATTAAAAAACTACCATGATTGCTTTTTGAGGTTCTGGTGTTAATTAAGTTCTTAAATCACAAAATCTTACGAAGTGTAATTACTTAGGAGATATTTTCTGAGTCATTGATGATACATAGTTTAATTAAAAATATAATTAAATTGATATTAACACAATTTAAACAATTTCAAAATGTCTATTAAATATCATACAATTTTGCACCACAATTAACAACTTTCAGGTGAATTTTAAATATAAAATGTTAAAGTCAATTAAAAAAAGCAAATGGAAATAAACACATTAATATATTATGTTAGGTATAGGTAATATCTAAACTAACCATTCTGCAAACCAAGCCACAGCTGATTGTGATCTTTCTTCTGCATATTAGATACAATCTGACTCCGATGTTTCAACACGTCAGCTTCTTTAATACAAGACATGAAATGGGATTCCACTGTCTCTCTGAAACAAATAATTAGGCTTCAACATACAGTAATTGGCTTCAAATTAACTACTATTACACTATACTGAAAATTATAACTTACAGAAATACATGATTTTCAACCTTTACACTGAGTTAACCAAGATTATTATTATTATTAAGATGAAAGGTATAGTTTTAAATTATAATGACACTTTGATAATGAGAATCCTAATGTAAGTTTTTGTAAATAACATACACATATAGGTTTATATTATATTTACAAATATAGATAATCATTTCAGTTTTAATATGGATGTCTGTGTATTTATTTTAATTTCAAATGTCTGTATTTTACCAACCTGCTAATGCAGTGCATCAATTCATCCTCAGGAAATCTATCAAAATGAACTGTAATATTCCAAGGTAGTTGTATGTCTGATTTGTTCATATCAAACAATACACCGATTGGGTAATGCCTAAAATATAAAGAACACATTTAAATCGAACAACTTCATATGCAAATAAATGGTTTTATTATTTATGTAAAATTATAAAACAGCTGTTTTTAATATATCCACTAACTTAAAATTTTTATGCTTGCCAGACTCTTAAAGATGGATGGGAAACTAAAATTCTAATGAAAGTGACTTGGAGAGATTAAAAACCTTAACACTCCTGTAAAAATATTGAACTCTAATTTCTTATAAATTTACTACTCTAGTTTTTATTTACTTAGAAACTGTTGAGTGATAACAATCAGTAACTTTGTATATTATTAGTCCCAAATATCAAAAGAAGATAAAAACTATATTTTTGTATTGTCTTTACATGAAAACAAAAACAAAATAGAATGTCTTTGAAGAAACAAATATACAGAATTTGGGAATTACATAACATTATATATATTTTCCTTTTGGATCAAAAGACCATGAAATAGTATTTTTTTCTCAAACATAGCAAATAGATATTACAACTAACATAATATTTAAAACTACAACACTCTTGATGACATTTACAGTGAGCGTGCATCAGTTTTATTTTCAAGAACTTGAAAATAATCATAGTTGTTGTCAAGATTCATGTAAGTTAACATGAAATATTCATTGTAAGATTCAACAATAATGTAGTTATGAGTTAAACATCTTTTGAAATAGGTATTCATATTTTTCATTTTCAAAGTTCACATTAAATTTGTTTACTTTTTAAGGTCATACATCCATTGGTAGCATTTCTCCAACCCGAAATGGATCTATTGTGGAATATTATATTTAACACAAATAGAATTTTTCTCCGATCCTTCATGGAATTACATTCACAGAGAAGTTGTTCTGCCATTTCTGTTTCCTTAGAGTAGAGCTGACAGATCTCTTGTTTTTAGATGATATATTACTGAGCAGTGTTCCGTCAGAGTGGTACTCAGTGAAAGATACTTTTTGCTTTAACTGAAACATTTCTATATTTAGAGCTGATCAGAATTCTAAATCTTTGATTTTGTTGATGATGATGTATGTATGGCCAATAGACAAGGTCACTTAAGCTACTGCCCCTTGTTGAACTCTTCTGATGATCTTCCAGTCATTCACATTGTATCCCGTATATTGTAACTCATCAAATCAAAAAATCTTTTCATCAGAGCTCCTCTCACAGTTAGAAAAATAATTTTATATTTATAAATATATATATCCTATGGATGTTTTTCCCGAACAACTCTCAGGTTGGCTCTTTCCCAGGATTCTAACGAATTATTCAGAGAGAAAAATAAGTATCCCACAAATCCCTTATCAGTACAGTTCAGAATATATTGAATCCTGAAGAGACAGTTTAACATAATATAATATAATATAATACATATAGTTTTTATTTATCTAATAAACAATAAGATAATGTTATATAAAATATGTACAACTTGTGTAACTAATAGAATACAATTTTTCCCCCAAATAAAAATTAGTTGGGCAAAGCTTTGAAAATAAAACGTATAGCCACAATATATTTATGTAATTTTATATTTACATTTTAGAGGATTTCTGACAAAGAATACATATAGAAGAAGAACATCTATCGAACTACTCACAGAACAAATTGTGTTAGCATATGTTTCACACACAGCTGTCAATGACACTGCAAATATTGACTTATTCTGTGTGCATGTTGTCGGCCATGGTGGACCGACGGGGATTTTATTCAATTTTTGTCCCTCAGTTTAAAATAATTGAATACATATTTTGTATATTTCATGACAACATACATAGAAATAAATAGATTTGAAGTATGGTTTTGTTTGAAGAAGGTAAATAATCAAAGAAACAAATCGTAGCATACAATCAAAATTGTTCAATTGACTTTACAAAACATGAGATTTGTTGTATAAAATGAGCAATACTATCAATGAAATATGAAGGCAATAAGCATAAGTTTTTTACTTATGAAGTTCCTTGAAGCATGATTCACACATAAAAGGATTGTCAGGGCACTTGTCACAGTAAGTGGTCACTTTGGTGATGTTCCTAGCCTTGTCCCGTCCCTTTTCTTGTGCCGCTCTTTCATAGCATTTTTTGCAGACCTTCCTGATTCCTCTTTTGTTATTTCCTATACCAACAATTTTTGATGAAGTAAGGTGGTGGTGACCAGTTTCTTTTACTTCTTGAGGAACATTGCTTTCTGGTAAGCCCATAAGAGAAAAGGCCAATTGCTCTCTGAAGTTTGTGATTGATGGAAAGAGATGCTTTCTAGCAGCAGCAGGTACTGGTCTTGATTTAAAAAATTCTTTGTAAGCCAGCCAACAATCCACTACCGCTATACCGAGAAGCAGCTCCTCAGCCACCTTGTGATATTATCTAACTGTTTTTTGGACAGCAGTGCTATAAGATGACATCTGATCCGAAAGGTCAATGCCTACTTTGGCCTTGTTGTACTCGGTTATGACAAGTGGCTTTAGTATGGCTACACCATCACAATCTCTTTTGTTAGTTTCCACATATTCTGGTTTATGGAATGAAGAAAGCATTCTCACTTCTCTTTTGTCTTGACACATGGTAACAACAATTCCACCGCCATTCTCCAAACATATCATTTGGCCTCTGAGAATCTTTTCGTTCAGCTCCTTATTAGGTACATTATAATTTTTTTGTTTTTTCAAAGTTCCAACTAGATAGGTTTTATTCATTAGTAAAACGTTGGCTAACTCAAATGATGTATAGAAGTTGTCAGTATACACTACATGGCCGTTGTTCAAATTGTTTGTCATTAATTCCATTACAACTGAACTAGGAACAGAAATATTTTCATAGGTGCTTGTTCCCTTGCCCATGTAAATTTTGAGAGAGTAAGTATAGCCAGATCCGTCACAAAGTTTGAAAACTTTCATTCCGTACTATGAGCCTTTCCAGGAATGTATTGTTTGAAAGCCAATCTGCCTCGATAGGGAATCATTGTTTCATCAACTACCAAATTCTTATGGGAAAATTTTACCAATACGCCCGTCTGTCCTTAAGTTTGCATTATTGTTGAAATGCCAAAAACGTAAAATCAACTGAAACCTGTTCCTAGTCATTACTTGAGGAGCAACGCAGTTCTTATACAACATTTTTTTTTTTACCAATAATCTGATATGTGGGGCATTGGAACCAAACCCATCCATATTAGAAGGCCTACTAATGGTTTCATTTCTTTGGAATCAGTATCGTTCCACTCATTCGACCTACTTTTACGACTAACCATTATATTAGAAAATACCTGTCTAGCGTTACAATTAGTTTCTTCAGTTATCATATTTACAATATCATCAGTTAAGTATTGTTTGTAAAAATCAATTGGCTTGCAATCATTATTTTCAAGAAACTTAAATTTAGAATTAGACGTGAACGTAAACAGTTTCTGCTTACCCTCAAAAGGCTTCCAGCCATCATTTAGAACAACTTTCTGAACAGGCATTGTAATTTGTGTAGGTGTAGATAGAGAAGTACTAGTCATGTTACCAATTTCATCTTCAAAAAATTCATCAATGTCCATGTCTGATACAGCTGCATATTCACTTCCATCACTAGGGGCAAAATCAGGGTAGGCATCGATATCGTCCACGTTGTCATTCGCTGAGTCCTTATCTGTTTTCACTAGCACTCAAAGCCATGGACAAATCCGTTTCCGATGGCAATTGAAGAAAACAATCAATCTTTAAATCACTTACTTGATCACACATTCTTATGTGTTATAATTAAACTTTAAACTATTGGACTACTAAAACAGTTTATAAACTGTTATATTGTAATCTATTTACATTTTATTTACAAAAAACTAGAACACTTTGAAAACATCACAGAATTACACTAACACAGTACAGAAAGCAACGAGTGAGAACAAAAAACTGCAATACTGACAGACAGGCAGCTGATAAAATAGAGAATTGCGCCTAAAACACAGAGTGCCAACTTCACTGAAACAAAATTACGTAAAAACAGCGTCGGGCCAATGTGGCCGACAGCTTCATTTACAGTATCATTTTCATTACAAAAAAAAAACAAAAAAAACATGTCGGTCTGATATGACCGACACCGTTATAAGTATTTATTAGAGTGAAAACCATCATTTTAGGGTATTAACATGATATTGCAATATAAATAATTTACCTGTGTAGGTAAAACTCGCTTGGCATGTTTTGGCACTTTACTGCGAAAACGCTCATAATACACATGGCAGTTAGTGTTAAACCTTTTTGTTATAACAACATTAATATTTGTATACAAATTATTCTTAAATAAAAAACAAGAGATGAGCTGAATTTCAATTAAAAACATTACCCATTAACTTAAAAAACCAATGTTCCAGTAGGTTATTGATAAGACTTATCCAAAAGAAGGCTACTCACCATTTAAGGGCTTGCCCATTGAAATCAAGCCACATCTCAGCATCATTTTTATCAGGATGTATGTGTTTTTGAAAATGTTTCCGTATCTAAATCAAAAAGTTTAAATTGTATACCATTTATATTGATAGAAATTTCTTAGTATTATGCCAATAATATTGACAACCTGTTTTGATCTACACTATCTAAAGAATAGGTTATGTTAATGTATAAATGAATATATGTATTTCTTTTGGTAATACGTTGTAATAAAATAAAGGATTGTAAGATATAGAATGGTGTTCAAATATAAAGTTTTAAATTATATTGCTATCTAAAAATTATCTTTTACTATGTGATAAGACATGGCTCTAAAGAGACTACGTCTCCGACATGTAACCACAGCGCCGACACCTCCTGTTGTCATTTCTCCAACGCTTGTAGCCATTCAGCGGTAAGGTACCCAAATTACACATTAGCAGTGTAGCGGTACGGCTACACTTTGATCTTAGCCACGAGGCCGAGAAGCGATCATTCTAACGTATTCCAATCCAAATTGGTCAGCTTTTAAAGTATTGGTCAGCTTCTTCTGTCCGAATTGGCAGTTTTTAAAGTAGCCAAGCCCAAACTTCTCAGAGCAAGATATATGTCTTTAACATCAGTGTATTGGTTCACAAGAGGTTTAAAATAGAAAATTACATTTATTAGCTAATAGTTAAAGTCTATTGTTCTTCGATTATTGGTAGATAAAGCAAATCAGCTATTGTGCTATGTCAGTAATGTAAAATGGCGTAAGGAGAAAACAAAATCATGATTTTCTTGAAGACATTGATATGACATAATGAATCTTCAAAAACCCACAATCAAAGATACTGTGTAACATTACTGAATATGATTGACCAAGGATGGATTATTATTATATAATAATAACATTTGAAATATTAATAATGAACTCAAAATTTGTTTATGGACTTAAAGATGGTCTTATTGTTATGAAGGCCTTGTATTTTTTAGGAATGGTGATTCCTTTTAAATTATGAAACAACATGATCAACTTAATACATGGTTGTATGCAGTCCGATAGTTGTAGATGTTACTACAGCGCTGTTTCACCAAACACAATTGGTTTAGTCAGGTACAGGTACTAACACATAACACAAACAGTGAACAATTAATAATAATCCGAGTCCAGCTTTTTGTTTTAAACATAGTTGTTGTAAAAATACATATGTCACAGAGAATTTTTAATAATACCTCTGTATAACGAAGAGCTAGAGTTGGATTATTTTACACAGTTCAGTGTTTGTGTTATGTGTTAGTACAGTGGTTGATGAAGTCGACAATGTTCGGCGAAACAGCAATGTAGCAATGCTTACAACTATTGGATTACGGACAACCAATAAGGTATTTATAGTAATAACCAGTCCACAGGCAAACAATAAGTTAAAATGAAGATATAAGTAAAACCATTCTCTCACGTTCTACTTGTCAGAGATTCCAAAATAAAAATGTAAAGGAACCACATATATCTACAGAAATACTAAAACTTCCTTTGCAAGCTTTAGGCATAGGATATAAGAAAGGATCATGGTTTAGTGTTTCTTGTGGTTGAAGACTAGCCTATTTATTGAGATGGTTAGAAATTATTCCGTTACATAGTAAGACAACTCATGAAATTATTCTTGTAAAATACCTTGACAATGCTGTAACTAGCGAAACAATGGTCGGCAAGTTCCAATAAATTTTGTGGTTATACTAAAAAATAAGTGTTTTATGTATTAAAATTGAATAACACTGAGTACCTATGGTCCTTAGCATAATTAATTTAAAAATTAATAAATAGATGATATTTATTACTCATAGAATGTCAGAAACAATCAGATGTGATAATAGTCTTTGAATATGTTAACTGCCACACATTATTTTTGTATTTTAGTTGTATCACCCACTTTAACTACGTGTAATGTTTTAAAATTGCATCTGTTTTGGTTATTAGTCATACAAAACATAAGACAATTTATAACAAATAACCAACCAAAATCGAGCAGGGGTAATTGTCGACCGATCTGGTCAGCAGTGTTATATGGATTTTACACTAAAATAGCTCGGACAACATCAATAGGTTACATATTTACCAGATATTTCCTAACAACGCAACACAATTTTCAAGTCTCATAATCCATAATATTGAAGAAAGTGACAATTTGAGACACAAGGAATTTAGGTTTTTTTAAATGACGAATGTGTACAATGACAACGTGAGTCTAGTTTAAGACTGCATTATCATTCTAAATTTATGTTATACGTTGTACGTTACATTAGTGTAAATCATGGTGTGTAAATTAAAGGACAAAGGTCTGGGAAGGACTCCCAGACATTTGTAAACATAGACTTGTAATGCAGTCACAAACTTGAATCCCGTTGTCATTGTACACATTCATCATAACCCAAATAAGCCTTAATTCTTTATGTTTAAAATTATCATTTTCTTCAATAATAATGGATTAAAAGACTTGAAAATTATTCCGTGTTGTTAAAAATAAAAAATATCCGATTAATGATAAACAAGGTAAATAGGTTAAGTTTGCATGATTTATAGCAACTAAAATTTAGGGTGAACTTCAATGTATAATTACTTGTTAACGATTTCATATTTAAAAAAAATTAAATCTGAAGACAATATACAATAGATATTTACCAAAAATATTAATAGACCAACAAAAGTAAAATGTATGTCTTACCTTATCTGTAACAAGTGGAAAATAACTTAATCTTGGAATCATTAAATAATATGGTTCTGGAGTTTGAACATCATTAACCTCTTCAGGATTTAATTGAAAACAAACTGGTAGTCTACCTTCCCATATTTCCCTAAGTACTTCTCTGTCATTTGCCATATTATAAACAAATTGTAATGATTTACTTTAAAAAATGCTGAAAATTTTGTATAGACGTAGATAACATCCAAAATCTTTTAACTGTAGCCGTAACTCAATGTTATAGGCCTATATACAAACAAACTGTATGTACACAACATAGTCCTTATATTTAATAAATTTCCTACGAATAAATCCTTTTATTCAAGTGCAATTCACGAGTCCCAAGTTTAAACGTACACTACAGTTTATTAAAAATTCTAAGATATTCAACTGGGTGTAAATGAACTAATTTGTATGATAAATATGATGTTGTATTATAACAGATGATCTTCAGCTTGTTCCTCCATTATTTTTTATAGTTACATACGTTTTACGTTGTCAGTTGTTAATCAGCTGTTATATATTTAAAAAATGGTTGCTAGGGATAAGAGTTGGGTTAGTAGTTACTAGTAAGTTAGTAGGTTATGTTTACGTAATTCGTAGTACTGTAAATGAATAAATTGAAAATGGTAAGCAAAAGTTGATTGGCTTTCCAATTTAATTATTGTATCGTGTTTCTGTGAATGTAATGTAGTGTAGTTAATTTTTTTAAACTTGGTGATTCGGTACAGAAATAGACTAATAAACATGACAGAAGAAATTACACCAGAAATGAAGCATGACTATGAAATAGAAGAAATTCTGGTTTATGCAGAGTTTGATGCTTTATTGGAAGATGAATTGTTTGATTCTGGCTCAACTGTTAAAATTATTGGACTTGAATCACATGAACCATTTGTTCAAATAGGAAATCAGGTGAAGTTTAGTTTGTAAGGTGCGTTTATATTGTTTTCTAGGCCTAGGGCAATTTCCAGAATAAATTTCGACTTTTTAAAATTTTTCTTCATTGAATAAATATATCCTCAAGGTTCTATGAAACAAGATTTGTCCTCAGACACAGATCAGTAGAAAAGTAAACATAAACAAAAGTACTGTTAAATATGCAGGAGAGTTCTCCGATTGATTTAAGTGCGAACTCTCAGCATTTTTCCTTCTAAATATCGTTTTTTCGATCATTCTTAAAGCTAGTGGTTTTTATCTCTCATATTCATTATTTACTTCACAATCTTAGAAATTGTCAAATGTGTTAAATATTCTATCATGTAGCCATATTCTATGTTACATCACTCGTGGGATGCATGCGCACTTCATTCACTAATATAGGTTGACATTACTATGCTTCTATGATATAAGATTCATGATGACTAGGTCTCTGAAACCCAGAGCTAGAACTATAAGTAAAGTAAGGTGTATATATTATAAGGACCTTCCTTGACCTATGGTTCTTTAAACTTGGTGTGGTTAGGTAACCATATACATGACATGATTCATACTAAATGATACGTAGTTTGACAGTTCTTAAAACAGAACTATTTTCACGGAATAAAAAAAAACAATAGATTTTACTAAAATTGATGAATATGTGTTGAAATAACCTCAAAATGCAATAAAACAGTAATTTTACATCACTGTTTTCTGACAGAAATAATGAATTGAGAAACATAAAAAGTCACTAGCTTTGTTAAAAATTATTGATATTATCGAAAAGAAAAAATGCTATTTTGAAGACGAAATGCTGAGATTTCGCACTTAGATCAATCGGACAACTGTCTTGCATATTTACCGGTACACTAAACAGTAAATATCGCCCGATAATTACCAACCTACCACTATGTAGTTTCCTTTGCTTTATTGTTATGTGTATGTTATGCTATATTAAATTATTGGAATTTTGTAATTTTCTAAAATAACAAAACCGTCATGTGTCATTAAAGATTTACTGATGGGCCATTTTGAAATAAAAATGGCTTGTTTAAAATAATTGTTACGTCCATGTAATCTAAATCGGTTCATAGGCCTAGTACAAAAATTGAAGTTCATTTGTTAGTCTTTTTGAAATTTGTATTTGGCTTAATTTTCCCCTATAACTAGTGACAATATCATGTCGAACATAACAAATACTATGAGAGAACTGAGTTTCATAAATTTTTGTATCCCTAATCAGAAAAAATTAACATCACAGGTTATGTTGAATTTCTAAGGGATGTAATTTTTTTTACCATTTTAAATAATACTGAATAGTAGTTACATTGATTTATTTCTTACCTACTTCATCTAGGTATCTAGTGTCAATAGATACTAATAGCTGTATGTCCTTAATATGTCACTGCTGTATTACCCATATGTGTTTGTTTTTCAGTATTTCATTCAGTTCCTCTACATTTTCAACTAATGCTCTCAAAGATTCTCTAGTGGGGCTCTCAGACGAGTTCTCAAACAGCTACATGCTCCACCGTCATCTCCTCCGACTGACAAACCATGCAAGTTAGAGAATCGTTCAGGTAGAAACAGTTTCTGTAGCGTGTTGTCTGGTATAGGTTGTAGTCAAAAAAGTGATCATCTCTTGCTTCCTGACCTACACCTTTTTATCCATTAATTTCTTACTACTCTAACTGCTGTCTTCTTGCAACATTCCAGGAAGTGTTGAATTGGACGCAGTTTCAGCCAATTTGGCAATCTAATCGGGTTGCTCATTTCCCGTCACCCAACAGTGGGATGGAAAATGTATCACAGATTTTTACAACAGATCTCTCAGCTCTCTAATATGTGTAATCACAAAGTTACTTATAGCTTCCATAACTTTGAGTCAGTGAGAATGCATATTTCCTTTTCTTCCACCTGCAAGCAGCATCTAAGCCAACAACTCAGCATCCATGCTATTGCTAGACGATACATGGTAGCTCTCACATGTCTTTTAATTATATAATATCCTGTTTCTTCTTTAAGTCTACTGATCCATCTGACTAGGGTACCACATCTGAGGCCCTCCACTGTGTTCATCTTAATGGGTAAGTCAAGCTCTACCTTCAACTGTACCACCTCCCAAGGTGGTTCTAAGGAACATACAGGGATGGCTTCTAGAACCTCATGCCTGTTTTAGGAGATGCTGAAAACATTGTTGTTGTGCAAGAGGATTGTTTGTTCTGCTTAGGGCATTGAATCGGCGACTTTCTGGTAAGGTTTGAATTTGTAAGTATTTATTCTAGGCTCAGTGTTGTCTTTGACAGCTCCAACAGTACACCTAGCTCTATTTTTTATTACAGCAGTAGAAGTTCTTGGGGTATCAAGGATTCTTTTTGATTGGCTAGTCCTAGTCTCTGTAGTTTTTTGATTGATGTGTACGGATGCAACTGAGCCCCAGTTACTTCATTAAATCATATTTGATCGGATTTAAACTGCAGAACATTTTCAATTTCATGGTGCCTGGATCTCACTCTTGTCCTGCGGCAGCTTTCAATGGATATACAGTAGAACTCCAATTATCCGGATCAGATTGAGAAAAATTAAAAAATCGGGTTTTTATAGGCACATCGTCCTGCGAGCAATGAATATGCAGGAATCGCGCGCAGTAGTTGACTCTTCTAACTGCGAACATAGTGCAGCTATAGCGGAGGGCATGAGGGGGAGTGATGACTCACACTGCCTCACCACCCTGCTACTGTGACTCACTAGTCTATTAATAGTCAGTCGGCCAGTACTTCTTCAACTTGCCGGGTGAATTGATATATTGACTTTTTCATATTCCTTAGTGTTTTGATTATCGTGTACAGTACTACGATGAGTTCTAAAAGGAAACGTGTGGTGTTATCGGTGGCCGATAAAATTAAAATTATCGAACAGTTGGATAAAGGTGTCTCGGGTAAACATTTAGCTGAGGTGTACAAAGTGGGAACATCAACAATATCGGATATTTAAAAAAAATTACGTAATGTAAACATTATTATTGATATTGTTTTTTCATAATAAATACTGTAAATGTTCTCTATTGTGTTTTGTTTACGTTTTTCCCTAAAAACGGCCTTTTTTCGAGAAAAATTCAATTACTGTATCCGGATTTGATTATCCGGATCGGGTCCGGTCCGAATTAATCTGGATAATTGGAGTTCTACTGTAATTGTTTACCACACTAGTCCACAACACTTTCAATATAAACCTTCCATTGGAGCTACCTGTCTACATTTACTCCAATCATTTTGAGACTGCCATTTAGCCGAAGTTCCATATTAATTATGGTTTGATGAGGAGTAAAGGCGAGCGTGAATGTTCCATCTGCTAAAGAATCCACATTCTGTCTGCAGGTGAGATTTTGAGGGAACATTTCTGTATTTGGTTGAATATTACTTATATACATTTGTTTCAGATGTGAATTACAGCAAAAGTTATAAAGTGTACTTCTGATGGAAGAGTGAAGTCAAAGTCATTGATAAACAAAGGGTAAATATGTAGTGTTCCTGTCATTCCTATTTACTAACTAAATTTCGCAATTCACGTTCTTCCTCCTCCTTTTGCAACAATTATATCATCTTTTTACATACATTTTACTTTTGAATTACCGAAATCCATTATTTCTGTCGAAAACAACTTTTTTTAAATGTCGATTTCAGGTCTTTTGAGGTTAGTTCAGCTCTTTATGTTACTACTATGACAACTCTTGAATATATTTAATGTCTTGTCCCTCGATGTTTATGTTCATCCATGACAATAGGTTTGTTTAAAGAACTCTCAGAGTAGATGTCAATTATTGTTAATCATGTACCTAATAACTAGGTACCGGTAACAATAATAATTGTTAATCATGGATCTAGTTAAAAGAACTACAGGTCTAGGAAGGTCAATATATATTTACCTTACCAGACCTATAATTCCTTTACTAACGAGAAAATAGAATGACAGGAACACTATATATTTACCAAACAATGTTAGGTTAATTACTGATCCTTGTAGAATTCTATTCTCAACTTTTGCACATCTTGATTCCTATCCATTTAGTGATGTCGTTTTTCTAAGAACATAGCCCGGTATCTCAACATTTTGTTCCTTATTTCCAGCTTCATGCACTGCAGTATTAAGAGTATAGTTGTATATGTAATTTTATCGAAAGCTGCCTCAAAGTCAAGCAGAACTGCTACTTTCGATTCCTGTTTTTGGAATTTGGTGTAGATTTTATTTGTCAGATATATCAATGGATCACTGGCACCTCCCTGCCTCTGAAACTTGAACTGTAGGTCACCAAGTAGGCTTCCAGTCGCCACGTGACCTAAGTGTTTCTACTTGAACTAGACTTTCCATCAACCCAGACACAAAGTGATCGTAATAGGTCGATAGGAGGAACTGATTTTAGACTTATCTTTGCCATTTTTAAAAGAGGGATGGTCAAGGCAGTTTTCTATGATTGAGGAACATCACATGTATACAATATTTTATTAAATAGCTATAAGAATTTATCTAAATGTGGGAGCAAGCGTTTTAACATTTCATTGTGGATATTGTCCAATCCTGAGGTTGTGCCAGGAAGCCTAGAAATTCTTTGTTTCAGTTCAATCATTGAGAAAGGTTTGTACAATGCTCATACAGAAATAACAATTCAAATCCAACAGTGATTACATTTCCATTGGGGTTAAGTGTTTTGGCCAAACATTTTTAATGCCCAGCTTTGTTTTTATAATATTAGCTGAAGGCTTCTGCCTTTTCAAGTCACTTACCCTCTTCTGTGTAGTTACATTTAACATAAGTAATTATATTAAACAAATAAAAAAAAATATATCCCATCAAACAGTGTTAATTTAAACAAAGTGCTAGAATAGAAGTAATTCAGCTAAAATGTACGGTTACGTAACATATGGCCAAAATTTTTGAAAATTGTTTATTTTAACAGGCACACAAATTTATATTTTATAAACAAAGAATGTAATAAATCGAATAAAAAATAAAACTAGCACATGAACTAAGCTAGTTTTGAAATCTAAATTGGCCTAAACTATAGGTGAATTTTTTTAACCTCTTTCACAAATATTGATTTTTTTAAACATCAGTTGATTACATTGTTTCACCATTCATTTATATTTTTTGTATAGATTGATCTTTTCTTTGAGATATGAATAAGATTTCACAAACGAAATATTAGTTAAAACATTGCATGTACTCTTTTTTTAATAATATTATGTCATATAGTTATGTTAGTAACCTCTTTAAACAAAAGATGATCATAAGATTAGGTGATGTAATATTATTAAGACAGAGTGTTTGTATTTCCTTAGAAGAAATTTATGTATATTGAGTGTAAAATAAGTCCGGATAAACTTGGTTAAACTTTAAATGGCTTGAGATATCAATGGGAGAGCTCTATATTTATTATAAGTTTTGTGATTTTTTTTATAGGGGTTAAAATTTTTAAAGGGAGGTAAAAGGGGCAACTTTATTTTTTAATGTAAACCCCTATCTTGTGACATATCATTGGGAAGGTCTATTTAGAAGAAAAAATGACATAATAAAAGTCCCCAAGACACAACCAATATTATTACGGCAATACCAAAACTAGTGTATTTTTTACACTAGAGATATTTACTATCTTACCTGTTTTTATGTAAGAAGTGCTTGAATTGTTGATCTGAGTGGTTTGGAAAACATTTGGTTACAGAAAATAAAGAAATACCACATTCTGGCTGTCAAGTAATAGTGGAACAGGCCTAGAAGGCACTTAGCAGATCGGGTGAAAATGGTGTACTATTCTCGAAGTAAACGTTTAAGGGGTGCGAGGAGGGCAAGTCTCAGGTAGCTGGCGATTTGGAGGCAAAGTCAATATTTGTGGAACGGTGTTATTTTCCGACATAATCCACCTCTTCCTCTACCGCCCCGCACCGGGCACAAGTGCCTTCTTAGGGCTGTTCCACTATACCTGGACAGTGTTTTCCCAAGATGATGGATACAAAGGAGTGCTGTGGAATGGTCAGGACTGTTTCTTTTAGGGTCAGATGAAAAACTTAGTGTACCACACGAAGCCAACTAACCATTATTCATAATCTACAAGATAGAATTTTATAAATGGCTCAATCCATTCCTAGGGAATTAATTTTGAATGCTGTCTCAAGTTTTTACATAAAAATGATAAGATAAATAGACAGCACTTATCCTTAATTTAAAAAATGTACAAGTTTTAGTATTACAATGATAATTTTTGTTAGGGGTGTTTTAGAAACTTCTTCTAAATTTTATTATAATATCTTCAAATATACCTTTCCACTGATATGTCACAGATATGGATTGCCATTAAAAAAAAGGGCAAGATTAATCCCATAAAAAGTCATAAAACCATATATAATAGGTATGGTGAAGATCACCCACTGATATCTCAAGCCGTTTAAATTTTCGCCAGATGTATAGGACTTATTTTATATTCGTGTATATATATATATATATATATATATATATATATATATATATATATATATAGATTTTGTATGGATAGGAGACAGGCTTACCTTGGAAAGTGGTCCTTGGTATTACCTAATAGTATACAAGTGAGAAAACACACACAAAAAAACACAAAAGTTCTGAAATATTTCGTAAACACTGTTCACTTTCTCAATCAGTAGAGTAAAGAAGAAGAATTGTTTTGATCTAGGATGGATCTTCTATGTGCTCTATTAAATCCTAACACACATATATATATATATATATATATATATATATAATATTATATATACTACTATATAATTATATATTACTATTATGAGTTTCAAAAAAATTGGATAAGAATTAAAAATATATGACAAATGATACTTTAAACCGCATGGGTACTAGAACATTTAGAAATAATAACTTTTTCCAACTCTAATGCATATTCTTCACTTATATTTTCCTAAAGTTGTATGTATGATACACTATTTTTAATTCAGTTCCATCACCCTTACTCTTTCTGTTTGAACAAAATTCTGCTAATATCATTTATCATTCTATGTAAAACCATTTATGAATAAGTTACTTTTAATAATGGGGTTTCTATTAGTAATGAGGGATTTGGAGCAATTTTTTTTTCTTGAAAAACAATCTATCTTGTTATTAATTTTATGTTAACGTAATGTTTTAAATAATTTTTAATGCATTGTATTGAAGATATAATTGATTACCTTTTAACATATTTGTGTAGGACTAATGAATATTTTATTCATATAGATGTACTGTGGGAAGTGGAAAGATATGACTGGAACAGCATTATTCTTTGAGGAAGTTGAATCACTACCACCCAGTGACCTTGTTTTTTCCGAGGCTCCCGCAAAGATGCTAAAATACCAGAATAAAACTAGGAAAGGATTAGCACTATCTCGAGTTTTTATTAATCCTAAAAATAAAACAACAGATTCAATAAAACCTGAAGATGTACAGAATGATATAAATAATATGACACAAGATTATTTAAATCTAGAAGACATAAAAACTGAAGAAACCTTCAACCAAAGAGATGTATGCTATTAATGTTTTTGTTAGACTTTACAGCAATTTGAATAATAATAACTGGGTTTTTAAAGTTTTTAAGCTACTGTATGAATGTATGATCTGCTATATTCTGAAAACAAATTGCTATAGTTTCATTTTTAGGTACTTACGTATTAACGCCACCGCAGCAGAAGTTGCGCTAATGCGCATGCGCCAATAAAGAGCAAACTGGTTTAAGGGAAGCAGAATTCCATTTTTTCAGCTTTGAGATTTATATAATTTCATTTTATGATTTGTCGCAAAAATTTTAGGCATAGATTGGCGGCACTTCACTTTTAAAGCTCATGTTTATCCATGATCTAATTTCAAATTATTAACTTCAATAAACTTACGAAAGGTTTGGCCAGGTGTTTATATATATATATATAGCTACCTGACCAACCCTGTCGTGATATATAATTATATCGCAAAGTAAGCAAATATTGCCCATTTTTAATATATCTCATATTTAACTTCCAATAATTCAGAAATGTTTAACTCAGTTTGTTAAATCTCTCTCTCTCTCTCTCTCTCTCTCTCTCTCTCTCTCTCTCTCTCTCTCTCTCTCTCTCTCTCTCTCTCTCTCTCTCTCTCTCTCTCTCTCTCTCTCTCTCTCTCTCTCTCTCTCTCTCTCTCTCTCTCTCTCTCTCTCTCTCTCTCTCTCTCTCTCTCTCTCTCTCTCTCTCTCTATATATATATATATATATATATATATATATTTGGTTCAATTTGATGAACATATTGATTTGGTTTTATTTTATGAACATGTGTTTCAGGTTGGATTAATGTTGTTAATATTAAGTATATTTTCAGTTCTAAATCTTATAATAAATATATGCATTTCAGATATCACGACTGTGTTTTAATTTAACTACAGTACATTCTTCCAAAGAATTCGCTCCTTAGAATTAACTTCATTTAAAAAAAGAGTACATGTGCTCAATCACATGTCCCTATTTTTAAATCGAGGTACAAAAGTAAAGTAAATTATCTTAAAGTCAGTAAATTCGTTACCGGACTAGAGAGAAATATTACAATATTATATATCAAATGTCAAAGGAGCCATATATTATATACAATAAAAAGTTGCCATTAATACCCTAAGAATAATAACAACATACATACTTTTTTCATCTAACATTATATACCTAACATATGGAATATAAGGTAAACAAAGAATGATTTACCGATCTTCACACTTTAGAGCTAAATCATAATGGTGTACACTAACTTATTTTTTTTTATGTTATGAAGTTGATAATGTAATGATACAAATTTTATTTTTTGTCTAGGAAGAGCATTTAGAAGAATCGAGCTAATCTGACACATTTAATTCCAGGAGTAATTTTTAAACAAATATTCAATTTTCCTTATGAACATTTTATGTGGATGAAGTTCTAGTGCAAATTGATATTCTGGGACAAGTGAACAAACTAAAATATAATTTGTAAATAGTATTAAATAATAAACAATTTGTTGTTTTGTTTTCACGAGTTTATATTGTATTTTGTAAATTATTGAAAGGCTTCCATGTACCTTATTAAAAATAATTATCTAGTTAATAGTTGTGACAAAGATCACAATTTTTGTTTAAAATCAACATAAAATTGTTTTAAGACTTTAAAATATACAATACTGTTTAAATTTCATTTATTTCTCACATATACACTAGTAACATGAAAATATACATTTTGAGAACCCTTGCGTGAATTTAGGAATATAATCTTTTGTATATAGTTTACATCACATCAGATGTATCAATTTAGGTAAAATTCTTAAATGTGAATATAATTCAGCTGTATCTCCAAGTGTTTCTTTCCATTTTTTATAATATAAAACTATATATTTGCTTCTTACATTAAATTGAACCAATTCATAAACTAGAAAAAATAGGCTATGTTAAAAAAAATAATGACAGTTTTTATATCCTTTTTGCAATTACAACATATGTTCATTGATACATCAACTATGTACATTATAATTACGCACATAGTAATACTAACCCAACTGTTTTAGGTAATAACTTACTATGTTGACAACAAATTAAAGATTCGGATTGTAGGATCTTGCATTCAATAAACTGTAATACAAAATCAGGAGTCAAATTTATTCTATTTAGGGTGATGTTAATGTCCCTGATTCTAACCACTGATTAGATGAATTTTCTGTTAGGGTCTACGTATAATCACCAAAACTTTTGTCAATTTATTTCTATATACCTAGGAATGAGGTTTATGGAAATTTGTCAATAGCTACAAGCCGTAATTATTCTTTAATATTTGTGGGTTATACTACTGACAATGTACAAATTTCTATAAACTTATATTCTCTATTTTATTTCTAAGAGCCTTAGTTAGTAGATAAAGGAAAAAAAAATGGGTGGAAACAACTTTATAAAGTTCAAAATGGTAACAATAATAGTAAGTTCAATGACTTATGTTTACATTTATTTAAAACCAATGTTTCTCTTTTAAAAATATACATCTTTATATTTTTCACTAAACAGAAATCAAAATAACATGACCATTCTTAAATGAATACCGGTAATGTTATAATTCTTTTAACTCATGACCAGTCTTATATGAATAATGTTATAATTCTTTTAACTCATGATCATTCTTAA
Organism: Aphrophora alni; assembly: GCA_963513935.1. Classification (NCBI taxonomy): domain Eukaryota; kingdom Metazoa; phylum Arthropoda; class Insecta; order Hemiptera; family Aphrophoridae; genus Aphrophora; species Aphrophora alni. Next base: position 46,568,705 of record OY740769.1, read on the forward strand.
ATGAATAATGTTATAATTCTTTTGTAGTAATACAAAATTGTTGTTATGATTAATTTAAAGGTTCTACTCATGTACAATGGCATACAGCCAGATATAAACTCTATTGTATTTTCCATTAATTACTGCCAGCATCAGAACCTTTCTTTCCATCTGAAACAGAGATATTTTGAAATTACTAATTTTGTCATATAATGATTATAAAAACATTATATTTTATTCTTAATTTTTATACACAATTAGTTATAATGAAAATATTTCTCAAAAATACAAGAAAGTAATAAGGGTTATAAACTATATTACAGGGTTATTTAATAAACACTTTAAACGTTTGAAAGTATTAGAAATTTATTCAGAATATGCACAGTATTGGTTGAAGTGTTATTTTGTAGGGAAACAAATCCAAGTTTGACTGACTTAGTACCAAATTATTTCTGTCTTGAACTGGCAGTGTGGAGTTCAAAGTGGCTACTTTTACAGGTGCAGGCAATGTAAAAATTTTGGCTTCAAGTAATGGAATTCATGGAGACTTTGATACCAGAATTTTATTGAGACCGATTAAATTTTTAAAAAGGTATAGCTTGTCTCAGTTTCTGATGCTGTTGTGATAAAGATTCATGAGAGCTAAGAAGTATAAAATCAGTGGTATGTGCGATTCATAAAAGTGCAAAAAGAAAGTACAGAGGAGTATATTAGTTGAATATGGATACTGTCTCCACCAGGAAGCTCTGGTGTACGGGAGGACATACACTTGCAACAATAGGAAGAACATAACCCTGTAAGAAAAGGAACTATTAGTAGAGCTTTTCATGAAGTTTCCATGAAGAAAAAGCTTAAAAAAGAGGTCACAAATGCTAAATATCATGCATGGCTCATGCTCTGCTGGGATCTAGACAGAGATATTTGAGGCTTGGGCTTTTTTATGATAAACTGATGGTCCATCTGACGATGCATGTCTTGTACACAGTAGCCGTGGAAATTTTAAAGGAGTTATTCCCGCAAAGAGAACCTTGCTATTGGAATTATTTACCCTGTAGTTGAGATTGCGAAGGTTTGTGATTTCATCAGTGAAGATAGTCATTGCCAGAAAATTAATCAAGGTAAACAAGGCTCCGGGTCCGGATGGAGTACCCGCAAATTGCTCCAGAACACATGGAAGATTAAGATAATCCTAAATAGTCCGTTTCAGATTGGATTTTCCCTGCTCTTGAAAAGAAGCCTGATTGGTGCTATTGGAGAAGCCAAAAAAAGAAAGATGATGCTGAAACCATTATGTATCCTGAATGAAATGAGGAAACTTATGGAAAGTTTACGGACAGCATGACTAAATTAGGAAATAAGACAATAGAGGAAACAGGGGGTTTTGTCCCCTAGGCAGTTTGGATTTAGGAAGAATAAATCCACCATCAACTATAGTCCTGGAGATAACAGAAGATGTGAACTTTGGATGTCATCGAAGTCGCAATTCTGAGCTATCACACCCTTGATGTAAAAAAATGCATTCAATAATCTGCCGTGGGATGGTATTATTCATGACCTGGTTAGAAGAGATGTCTAAAAATACCTGCTGAAAATCATCAACCTAATCTAACCTAACCTTCTGACCTGGGTGACTAAGAACTTCGGTGATACAAATTACTATATGATGTAAGTCTTATCTTAACATGTCGATTTTGGAGTATATTTCTATAGGTTCACGATTAGAGAATCACCTCCCATACTGTGGTGCACAAGCTGTTCCAATGTGCAAGGTCGGTCTCAGACAAAGACGACCTTAGGGGAGAGTGTTGTATACTATGCTTGATGGAGATACATTTGTACCCAGTATGTTCAGAAGTAGGAGAAACTGGCAGGTTATATCAGCTTTTTGTAACACCAGTAAAACAAAAAGAAAGAACATGCTGTAAAAAGAATTCTGAAAAAGATGTGTCACAGGAAAAGTGAATACAGACAGACTCATCATCTTGAAGATTTGCTTATGGTTTGTTCAAGGATGGTGAAGAAGAAATTAGAATAATTTAGTAGGCGTGAGCTAACACTACCTGATGTTGGCTGGTAGAGCTTCCGTAGTCGCTAAGGAAAGATAAGCCCTGATTAAGACTGTAGAAATGGTTAATTGGATGGAGGAAGACATTTCTAGAAAGCATAAACTTTAGTGATAAGTTAACATTTCATGACAATGGTAAGATAAACACCCACAACTGCTGTATCTAGGGCAGTGGAAAACCATATGAATCTCTAGAGCATATTAGTGAGAGTTCAAAAATGAATATATTGTATGCTCTTAATACAGCAAGTAGAGACTGCTTTATTGAGTTAAAAATTCATTGAAAAAAATTCAAGTTATGCCAAACAAATTTCTCATTCCATTGTTAAACATATAAGATCAAGATGATGTACTAATCCACTAGAAGTCAGGAATTTCCTTGATAACAGTTTACCACACTGGTGGAACAGGAAGTTTAATTGTATAGCCACACCTCACTTCCTAAGTTTAACACTACTAAATTGATTTTTTTACAGTGTTTCATTAAAAAACCAAAATCAAGTGTATATTTTGTTCTTAACTTGTTATGATTTGTTAATCTTGCTGAGCTCAAAAATCAATTTCAGATAGGATGCTTGCCAATGATATCATATTACCAATGGCACTTATGTAATGGCGGCTGGTAGAGGAGGCAACAGTTTTATTAAATATATAAATAAAAATAATAATAAACGTAAATAAAATATATGAAATCTCTAGATTTAACATATATTTGCAAAAAGATACAAATGACATTAAAATAAAGTTTGAGAAATCATAGCGCAATGCATGAACAAGTATCGGAGAGAGAGATTTAGTTGGCTGCCTGCTGCTATAATACAATGTAGTGTAAACTTTTGTCTGGTGGAAGTGGTATGGAGGGGAAACATGTTGGTTATATCAGCTGTTGAGGCTAGATGTCTGTCGGCCTCTTGTGCCAGTTCAAAGGGCATTGTTTGTCTGTTGCTGTGTTGTATGTTATTGTTTGTTTGTATTTGTGTGTGTTTGGGTTACTTTATGTCTAACTTCCAACATGGATTCACAGCAGATAACCATTAGTTAATCAATAAATAATGACATAGTTGTAAGTTTACTTAAAGTAGTATTTTTACAATGTAATGTTATTGAGAAAAACTAAATACTGATAGGTGAATTATCGACAACAAAGTTATAATTCTTTAAAAAGTATAAAGAATATAATAGGTCTTTCCAGTTCTCGTGGTAAATTGTACAATATAAGTGGCACCGAGGAAAAGTCAAAATTATTTTCTTGGCGAGCAAAAATAAGACTATATGGTCTGCTGAGGGATACATCCTCTAAGAATCACACTTGTAATTAAATCACCTTTCAAATCAAGTATTTAAAATAACAGAATTGTTAAATGAACATATGTAGGTTGCAAAAAATAAAAATGAACCAGGAAGTTAAAAAATATAGAACTATTAAAATGATGTCACTAGTTTAACCCTTAAAACGCTAAGCTAAAATATGAGCTACTGCTCATTTAATTTAAAATAACAAAATTATTTTCCCAATGTTCTTTTTAATTTTGTATTGTTAGGGCAATGAAGGGGGGGGGGAAAAAAAAAAAAAATATATATATATATATATATATATATATATACACAGTAGGACCTCCATATAACGGAATTGAAGGTTCCAAAGAAAAAGTTCGTTACATAGAAATTTCGTTCCAGAAATTTTTTTTTCCCCCCAGTTTAAAAAAACAGAAATACTGCAGTATTTAACTTGTGTTTTTATAAAATGTAACACAGGATATTATGTTATACTCCTATATAAGGTTAAAAATAAATAAAAACGCTCAATTAGAGAAAAAAAAACATACATATGTTATATTTATCTGCATGAAATATACTGTATGTACATAATAAAATACAAAAAAAAAAAAAAAAAAAAAAAAAAAAAAATACTACATTTTATGAAGCAAAAGGGAAATGTATACATATCAATTGGTAATTTATTTGTTTTGAACTGAGAAATAATGTCTAATATCTTTTTGAACATGTGTTTGTAACTTCTCATAGAAATGTTCACAATCAATTAGCATTTGGAAAACATTATCAGGCACTTCTTCAATACACTGGAAACCATGTCTGATGGTCTCAAAAACAGTCAGCATTTCGGACTTTGAAGGTTTGGGTCTTTCAGGTTCCTCAGCATCATCTGTTTCGTCATCCTCTTGGTGTTCGTGATCTTTTATCGAGTCTATTATGTCATTATCAGTAGGATATTCAGTCACAATCAAGTCCTCGTTTACGGCTAAATAATCTGTCAAGCTGATGTTGTCATTTATTGCACCAGTTGATTGAAGTTCATTCCAGCAGGTATTAATGTCTGGTAAATCATCCGCTGTTTCCTCTGTCGTTTTTTCGGCATATCCAGCTTTGATAAAACAATTTTTTATCGTAGTTTCTGTAACAACATTTTGCCAAACCTTGGCTAAATCTGTTATGCAAACACGCAGGTCAATAACCTTATCAAGGGATTGTTTATTTTCTAATGCGTTAATGATTCTTCTCAGAATTTGTTTCCGATAATTTGCCTTAAGGTTTTTAATAATTACACCTTGATCCATCGGTTGTAATTTTGTTGTCATATTGGGCGGAAAAAATTCAAGTTTAACATTTGTTAGTTTCACATGATGAGGATGAGCAGGGCAATTGTCTACGAAGAGAACAACTTTTCTATGTTGTCATATCATCTTCTTGTCAAAGTTCTTTATCCACTTCTCGAATATTTCACTTGTCATCCATGATTTCTTGTTGTAATCATAGTCCACTTCTAATGATTTTACTCCTTTGAAGCACCTCGGTTGTTTGCTTTTCCCTATTACTAAATTTTTTAGTTTTTCTGTCCCCGTCATGTCAGCACAAACTACAACAGTCACTCGTTCCTTGCTATTTTTGCCACCAAAACACTTATCGTCTTTAAAAGCTATAGTCTTATTTGGAAGGCATTTATAAAAAAGTCCACATTCGTCCATATTAAACACGGCATCAGGTTGATAATATTTTTAAATTAACTGCAATTTCGGTTTCCATTGATCACAAGCAGTTTCCGATACACTGGCACTTTCCTGTGATACTACCTTCTCTGTTATTCCGTGGCGGTTTTTAAATTTGTCCAACCACCGTGAACTTGCTTGAAAGTCTTTAATACCTAACATTTCGGCATATGCAATAGCTTTCTCTTTTATAAGTGGTCCTGAGAGAGGCAAATTTTGATTCCGCACCATTATTACCCACTTTAGAACTGCTTCATCTACTGAACTAAACTTGCACTTTTTAATTTTTTTTTCTTTCTTCTCCTCCAGCTTCCTGACACTTCAAAAATGCATCCCTATTTTTTATTACTGTTGAGAGAGTGCTTGGAGGAATTTCATACTTCTGTGCTATAAGTTTCTTCTGTATGCCGTGCTCGACATCCTTTAAAATGTTAATTTTATCTGCTACACTTAAAGCCTTCTGTTTAGACATCGCGAATGGTCTGTTCTCAATGACAACTCAGTCTATACTGAGAGATCAGATATACAGACGAGCGCCGCCAGTACCGCCAAGGTGGGGAGAGAGAGGGCGAGTCTGGAGCCGCCCGCTGTCTGTGACTCATACTAACTCGCTGAGAGATGCGGGTTCTTCTATGGCGCTCTCCTTGTCACCATTAGATAAATTTTAATAATAAAAATTACTTTTTGGATTTTTTTTCGGACATTTTAATTCGTTATATGGAAAAAATTTTAAATGGAATTTCATTTGTCTTTTAAAAGAAATTCGTTACAGAGAAAATTCGTTACGTAGAGGTTCTACTGTATATAGAATTCATTTTAGAGGATCTATGTATTTTTTAACAATTATCAAAAAATTGAGGCAGAGTCGGATGGACAGTTGAAGTTGTTAATTATAGTGTAATTTCACCACTCTCATTTTCAATCTCGCTAGCCCTAATATTATGCAAGATAATGTCTTCAGTCTCTTCCTCTTATAAATTATGAAAATTAACGGCACTTGAAAATGAACCATTCATTATTTCACTGACAAATTGATCAAACTCTGATTTACCATATTACACACAAAAAATAATTCACTATAATATAATATAAAACTAATATACAAGCACTTTCCCTTCATGAAAGTGAGTAATATGAAATGAACAAACGAAACAATGATCAGCAGACAGAAACACTTGTAAGCGTAATTATAAATAAGTGACAATCTATAAGCGTAAGCCGCAAGCAGCAGTCCCACTTGGACTGGTTTAGAGTGACATTTCTACACACGAGATAAAGCACCACTGACACATTTCAAGGCTTCGTTTTCACTAAACACGCCATAGGAACATCCCCATGCACTCTCGTTGATGTTTTGTAAACTACGACTCTGTCTAAACGTTATTTTACTATAATGCATTTCAAAGCACAAGCCGTGGTTAAAAACTTGGACGTACTGTGTCTAGAGACGCTTACTGCATTTTAAGGGTTAATATATAAATGTTAGATTACTTTTAGGGGCCATGACGAATCCGGTGATTTGTTTATTAGGGGAATTTTAAAGCTCTTTTAATCACTCGTAAAACAACGTTGGGCTAATATGGGGGTTTTAGTGGATTATCTAAAACGATATAAAATGTAATTGAATGTTTTCAGTATCAGTTAAAATATAAAAGTGACATCTGTCAAGCTCCATTTGTCATGGTAAATGAAACAACAGACATTTCTGAGAAAACACAGTTCTCTATAGTTGTAAGATTAGTAGATACTGGCAGTGAACTTCAAGACTACTTTTTGAGGTTTTATAACATTAATGAAGATAGAACGGCAAATGGTCTCTATTGATTTGTGTAAATTTTTTACCTTTCAAGGCATATCTGCATTTTTTAATTGTTGTATCGAAGAGAACAGCTATTTTAGATAGAGCTCTGGGTAAACGTACTCCAACAAATCGTGAGTATGTTGAAATTCTAATTCCAAAATTATCAGTGGAGTTCATACAAATAGAAACTTATTGATTAAGATTTTGAGAGTTATTAGAATATTCAGATGCTGGAACTGCCAGAGTGGCGCAAGGGTACTTAAAATAATTAAAAATATTTCCCTTTTGTATTTAAAAAAAACAATTTACTACTTAAAACCCTCCAAAAAAGTTCAAATGACATACAATTCTGTCATAATTCAGTTGTTGAATGAGTTTCATATATGAGAAAATTGAGGGATAATATATATATATATATGATAAGTTCATTCAACTGATTACGTCTGGTACTGGTTCCAGATCATCAGGCATGAAACTTCATCTGTTCGTAAATAAGGGTGTCTGTATTATTTGCTCAAATTATTATAAGTAAATTTATTTTAAAGTTTTAGACAGTATTATGACACAGCTAAAAATACAATTTTCAAGATGTGAAAATTAACATTTCTTAAGTTGGGTGATACCTAAAACTTTCCAAAGTATGATAAAGATTTTCCAAGTGATGTTTTGACTTCTTTAATACATACATATAATGAATTTTTCAATAAGGAAAAACTAAGGATAGAACTAGAAACTATGGTTTTTCCTCTGAACAAAAAGATAAATTTCATAGTTTAAGTTTAACACTAAATAATTTGAAAAACAGATGACTGATGATAACAAAAAAGACATATTTCTGGAAGCATTCAAATTATTCGTCCTTATAGCAACAATACCTGCTTCAGTAAAATTTTTTCATGTCTTAAAAGAATTAAATCATGCTTGAGGAACATTATGACTCCATTCTTTAAACTGATAACAGTTTATGACTATCCCGGCCTCCCTTCTTCCATGACTCATGACCGGCACTGCGCTTTTGTCAAACCAAAATGACAATTTTATGAAAAACTTAATTGTTTGCTACAAAAAAATACCTCACGGTTTTTATTTGTATTTTAATAAAGTTGTATAGTTGTTAAGTATTTGATTAAATACAATTGTACAAGGAAAAAAACAAAATTTATAGAAAAGTATGAAGTGTCACATCAGAGAGGTAAAATTGAGACTGGTTTGACTCATAAAAATAATAATAATAATGGTAATAAGGTTAAGGAATAGGACAGTGTAGGATTAACTACTAGATGGAATTGATAAGTTCAGATCTATGTAAGGATTGGAAATCCAAAATAAAATACAACTATTAACACACTCATAATACAATAATTAGCTCAGTTCAATATTAAATAGTTAAAAATATTTTTGAGCAATTAGACTGAATTTTACTGACAAAAGTTGCATTTTTTTTCAACTCTCCTTTTTTTTTACTCCATGATTTAGTTGGAATTATAAGCTTTAGTACCAAAATAATTAGCCAGTTGTAGCACAGTTTGAACAATAGAAAGCAATGATGATCTGAATGGTCCATCAAATCAAGAGTTAATCTTAAATAGAAAAACCGTATCATTCAACAGTCTATTTTGAATCACAGAATATCTACAAAACACATACCATAGAGTGCATAGCACAAACTCTGCTCAAATAAACATCTTTATTTGTGACATGAAAAATTAAAAGGGTTAACAAAATAATGGAACTATTGACTTACCTGAACCCTCTTCATCACTACCCGACACAGATTTTCTAGTCTCTGGAGAAGGTGATCTAAAACAAAAATAGAAATACTTTTAGTTACATATATTTACAATTACAAAGTCAGTAAATTTCCCAAATTTCCTGAATTATTTTAAATAAGTAAAATAAAATAATTGAGGAAATTAGGACACAACTTTTCAGTTTGTCATCAAAATTTACAGAAAAGAATCTTGACGTATGTGTTTTCACTGTAGGCTCAATCTTTAATCGCTTAAAAAAGCAATGAATTTTTTTTTTTTCAAAGATATTTGTTATAAAAAAAAGTTAATCATGATTACACAAAATTAGGACGATACAATTTGTTACAATTCAGTATTTTATTATTTCTATATGACAATTACAACTCTAGGCACCACACTTAACTTGTCATAGTTCAAATAAAAGTAAAAAGAGACTTCTTCATTTTTATATTTTAATTTAAATATATAAACTAAATTATCCTAATTTAAATACTTTAATAAATGGAAAATAAAATATTTGTAATTACAACTTATATAAAATCAAATTTCATAGATATTTATTAGAACTAAATTCAATCACATGACAGTCATCATTAGAATGACTAACCATACTACAAAAACAACTAAAATCAATTGCTAGTAAATTGCAGCAACTAACTATTGAAGTAATGTAACATTTGAAAATTGTTATAATTTACTACCTGGCAGAGAAGTGGCAATGCGTTAATTAAGTTTAGAGAAAATAATAAATGTAGGAAGATATCTTATACTACAATGAATAATGTTAGTAACACAACATATTTCGTTTATCTTTACCCTAACGTACCAAGCTTTTAAGTTAAGCCAGCTATTAAAAAAAAATTACACGACTATAAATTCTTATTGCAAGTATGGAGTCTGAGACCACGAGGTCATTGTTATTACGAAATCTTCAAGTTAAATAAACCTAAGTTATCATATTTATAATAAAATGTTAAATAAATATAATCTTAAATTTTGAGAGCAAATTCAGAAAGTGGCCATTCAGTGAAATAACCGAATGTTTAGAAATTACTGAGTTTGAAGTATCCAACTTTATGTGAAATATGACAAAGTATATGTACCCTACGAGAAATGACTATTTAGCTTTTTCTAAATGTTACGATGCTATAAATGACAAATCTAACAAACAGGTTGGGTAAGGTTTTTTTATTTAAGTGTTTGATTCCGGTTTCATATTACAATGATGCAGCCCATTTGAATTATAAAACCTACCTCACCTAAACCTAATCTGTTCTCAGTGTTATAACTAGGTTATTATATAAACAACAAATTGTTAATGACATCTATAATTTACTAAGACAAGACAAATATAAACTTCAACTTTCACAAAGGAATATTGCAGTACCTGCTTCCTTTGCTTGATCCTGAGCGGCTGCGGGATCCACTTCTGCAACAAAAATTTACATCTATTTACAATCTATTCTGTTAATTTTATGGCAAGAATAATAATAGTGATAATGATATTAAGATAATTTTGAATATTGATATTGAATTGAATTAAATATTTGTTGTAGTTTACAAAATGTTTTGTATAACAAATGTCAAAATATTAATATTATTCACTAAAATTGTAATTAAAGCATTGGAAATAAATATAAAACTACACACACTAAAACAAATTCCAATTGAATAACAATAAACAATACAAACTAGACATAAAATATAACACAGTGAAGGCATTGTCCCCTATCCACAGCGGTCATAAATCCACCACCAAATACACAAGTAACAAACTCCATGAAAAATGTTTAAATTTAGTTTTAAATTAGTTTAAACTGTCTATATTTATTACAGCATGGAAATCAATTATCCAGAGTAATTCCAACCTGAGCATTGAGCCTTTTATAGAGGTTCAATTTTTGTTGATCACATCTGAAACCAATTCTTTTTCTTGTGTCATGGACACCACTATTATGAGCTGTATACTTCTTAAATTAACAACATAATAAATAATAATACTTCAACGATATAATGCTTGGGATTGTTGGTTATTTAAATCTTTAAAACCTTCCTTGGATGATTATAGTAAATTTAATTTAACTCCATCAACCTTAAAATGCTGAACTCTGTCATATTATATGATTTAATCCATATTAAGGGAAAACCCCTTACTCCGAAATTTTCTAATTTGTTAAAAAGTATTTGAAAATCCACAATTAAAAGTCTTACTAAGATTAAAGAAAAGGCTGAGTAGCTGTTCTCTATTTTCTGCCTTCAAAATGTGATAAGCCTAGCATCTATTGTTGATTTTCTTTTCCTAAAGCAATATAGGCAGTCCGAAAGGAGTTTAAAATTTTTACAAAACATATAGAAATTACTAAAAAATAATAGGTCTATAATTTATAGAAATTGGCAATAGTGAGACAGGTCTATAATTATTGTTTAAATTTTGAGGATCAAGTTCTATTTTAAATATCTCTGTGAACACTTCACTTTTTTTATAAAATAGTAATTGTGTGAATTAATAACATGATATAATATTTTACACATATAATTCAAACAATACAAAACATATAAAAATTTAAGTTTATAATTTAAAAGATATTATTTTAAACAATTATTTCACTTACCGTCTCTAGTATTCTGTTTAAGTGTGTATTAATTTATGATGGCTGTTTTGCATATTCAGCCATTTTCAAGTTTAAAAAAAGTTTTGACAAGATGGTCCTTTGTCAATTAAAAATACAAACACTTAATTAATGCACATCAATATTTTATACACAAAGAAAATAGTTTAACAATACGTAAACATAAGAAACATATATAAAACACACACAAATATCCTTTTTTTGTACAGTCAATTTGTGATGTTCGATCCTTAACAATCTAAAACAATATCAATTCTAATTTTGTATAAATTTATGTATAATTCTAATTTGTGTTCTTATCTTTTAAAAAATGGTTTCATATAAATCCATTTGGTTTTTAAAATTTATTTAAAAAGATTGATCAAATTCTTTTCATAGTTTTGTTAGGCTACCATATTACCTCATCTTGAAGAGTCAAATTTGGGTGTGAATTATTTTGATCCTATTATTTTCCTGGTTTGAATTTTATACACTTATTTATTCCAACAATATTCTTAATGTCTCCTTTTTCATAAATTGATTCTTATCATATAATTTATTCGAATTTCTTGCTATGGTTCAATTTTAATAATTCTCAGTTTAAATACCAAAAACGAAAAGAACTTCTATTGTTTCTTTTTGTAACAAAAGGTCGGCATAGCTTGATTTTTATACTTCTTTATCTTAGAGCCATATTACACTTTTTTCATATATCCCGTCTTATTTCTGTGCAATTAATAATAAATCTTCTACATGGTTTTATTTTTTAACTTTCCATAATAAATTCTGTCATATTTAATATATAATCCACTGCCTTGATAGTTATAGATCACAGTTGTATATCGTCTGACGTTTAGTAGTCTGCCGTAGGCTCTAGTTAACTTCACTTTATATGAAACATTTCACAACACTCACTTGGATTTCATTTACCATTGTTTTAAGCCATTATTATATAAATTATTTGCACTTATCAACTAACACATATATCTTAATAACTATATATATAAATCACATTACATTTGTTGTGTCATTTCATTTATACCTCAAATTTTCTCTAGCTTATCTCATTATTCACAAAGTGTATATTTAAGTAAGTTCGTACTTTATTATTATTATTTTATTTTATTTAGCGTTATTACTTTTATTATTATTGATTTTGTATCTATTTCATCATTTAATTCTCTATAATGTCAATTGAGTGGTTAGGCCTAAAATTCAATGTGATTTAATAGTTTATACTATCCCTATTGATACCTATCCTTTAAATTTGTTATACTAGTTATAAATTTTATTTAATCTATTTGAGACTTTTCTTTTATATATTCTATTAGATTTTGTAATGATAGGAGACACAGGCTTACCGTGGAAAGTGGTCCTTGATGTTACCTAATAGTACAAAAGTAAGAAAACACACAAAAACACTAAAGCTCTGAAAGTTGTTTTTGTGTGTGTGTACTATTAAGTAATCCCAAGGACCACTTTTTAAGCTAAGCCTATGTCTCGTATAAAATCTAATTTAATAGGCTTAATTTAATGTGGCCTATTAAACTCTAACCTTTTATATATTCAAAAATAAATTAAACATTGCAAAAACATTTAAAATCCATAAGCCAGCACGAGTGCCCCTCTCTGAAGTTATATGTGTATAGGATATAGAACTTTAAATTGCAAAAACTCATAGCATACTTGAGATAGCTGTGACAGAATTAATTACAAATAATTTATAAAATTCAAAGAACTTATAATGTACATTACAATTTTGAGTGTGAATAAATTATGTAATTGTAAATTAAATTTAAATAATTGATTAAAATAATCTTTGTGTAAAATATAAATTTTTGATTTTCAATTTTTTTATGAATTATAATATGTTTTTATACTGTGGTCATGTAAGAGTAACGAGTAGAAAGTTATCAACATAAGAGCATTGTGTTGTTTTCGACTTACAGGAATAGAACACTTATCAAACAATGTACTTTCATTTACAATTTGAATAAAAGGTTAAAACAGACATGAAGTGAATTTTCCTCATTCAGGTTAATATAAACGTCATACATCTTGTTAGTATAGAAGAAAATCTTTACATTGTAGCGTAATGTTTTGTACAGTCATCTACAATGTTAAGATAAAAAGACCCCCATTTTTAATGAAATTTCAAGAATATCCCAACAAACTATGATAAATTTTATTTATTTTTTAAAATTAGGGCTGGATTCTTGTAGGCCTAATTTATTTCAAGACCTAAAACAAGATAACCCTGATAGATGTTCACAATTTTGCAAATGGTACAATATAATATAAAAGTATGGAAGTGATAAAAATTTTTACAATACCAATCTCTAAACGGATGAGAAAACTTTTAAGTTAAATGGAAAAGTGAACCGGCACAATTGTGTCTATTCTATTCGGATTTGGTAATGCAGATAGAATAAAATAATCTTGACCCATGTGAGCAGAAGTTTTTGCTAGTGTGCTCATTGGAACCCTTTTTTTGACTGGACAGTTAAGTATGAAAACTTAGTTCACATTTTCAAAGTCTGCAATCAGTTCGGCAGAAGTTAATTTGGTATACCTCTACTATGGTCTGATAGTGAAGATCTTTTTGAATGAAATGTTTGATGAATGGATACAGATATGGTATTGCTAAATGGCATCCTCTTTCACTAGATTTTACCCCATTCGATTATTCCATGTGGGGAATAATGAAAGATCAAGTTTATTTAGTAAAAAACTGTAATAAGAAACATTTAAAAATTTTTGATTATGGATTCTAAAACTTCTCTCAGAATATTTATTTTTTAAACGATATGTGTTTCTGTGTTAAGTAGATATTTTATATTAAAAGTACCACTTTGATGATCTAATGTAGGTTAGAAGTGACATTATTATATTGTATAAAACTATAATGTTATCTGTACAGCTTATGTTCCTAATAATAAGTATCATCTTTTATTTTTCATTACTGTTGAGACCGATGGTTCTTGGTGGAATTCCATGTTTAAAGATAATAAAACACAATAAAATTAAAAAATTGTGTTTTATAAGTATTATCTGTTTACAAAAATAAGTTTTTTCAACTGACTAATGAACCACCTGTATTTTTTAAGCATATAATCAGATGTATTGAATTAAATACAAAGATATAATTATGCAATTTCAAATTAATTAATAATGAGCAAAACTAATTTTTGATAAACTGAATTAGATGTTTTCAAGTCTCAATAAATTGTTGTAACAACATATATCTTAACGTGACAGTAAATAGTTAAAATAACATTTTATTCTATTACTACAATATTGTGTTTAATTAAGTGATGAATTAATATACTAGAGTATGATAATACTTGTGTGAAAACAGTAGTCAAAATTAATTTCTTTAACATATATAATAACATAATACAAGCAAAACAAAATTAGACATGCAGGTGACAGTGAGTTATAAAAGCCGCAATTGCACAAAAATAAAGGTTCACATTCAATTACCTAGAGCGACTACCAGACTTAGACCTTGATCTGCTGGTTGAGCGTGATTTACTCTTGGATCTGTTAAAATGTAAATATACAATAAATGTAAATATATAAACTAATTTTATGGCGCTGGACTCTCATAATTTCCATTTTTAATCTAAATTATTTTTGTTTTAGTATCTTAGTTTACACACAGACAAATTTTATTATTCCATTTAGTTTCAAGGTTTTGTAGTTTATCAACAGAGTTATTGGATCTATTTAATTGATAACACAAACAATCATCAACAAGAGACCAATTAATTTCAACTATTTACATTTAAAGATGACATTTTGCTTACCTCATGTAGTTAAATTAGGAGAACAAAAATATATTGTAAGAAAACACAAAACTCATACATAATATTGTCATAAAGAGAATTACTTTCTATCAACATTAAATCATGAAAAACCAAGTATAGTAGGGATTGCGACAATGTAATAGATGTGAATTTTTGGTGGTAGTCAAGAATGGAAAGAATATACGATGTCAGAATTAGATAATGACTTCTTCTCACACATAAGAGATAACGTAAGAAGCATTTATTTAGCATGGAAATATCGAGTGAATCGGTGAAGATTGTTTGCCAAAACAAATGCTAAAATGGAGATCACCAGGACAAAGAAGGTCAAGTAAAAAAATGGTTCAAGGAAATAACAGTGAGAAGATGGAATGGAGTCTTCAACAGGGTCAATGAATTGATAGATAAAGAGGGAGATTGACTATCGAAGGACATAGGAAAGCTTAGTAAAATTGAATAGGATTGTAATACAAAATTGCTGAAGACTGGGTATGAAAACCACGGTGAAACTGAATGGTGATGATTTTAATAATGAAAACTTGATTTTTAAATTTGTAAAAAACTTTCCTCAAAACTAAAACAAAGGATTACATATGAATATTTGCATAGGCTCATTTTTCAAAGACATTGAACTTCTTTTGGTTCAAGTTGGTATTTCTGTGTCTTTCATTGTATTTTTACAATAAAATAGATGATTCAAAATTCAAATTTCGTTATTTAAACAAAAAATTTTATTTGTTATATCTTCAGAACAAAAAATCAAATTGATTTTTATTCCCAATTGGTATAACTCATTAGTAAAAATACAAGGTTCAGTAAACGACCTTAATACACAAATAGAACACATAAATAAAATTATAACCTTTAAATAAAAAAAACAAGCTTTAGGTATAATCTTTCCCCCCTCCTATAAAGAAAAACTATTGAAATAAATAATACATTTTTACTTTCTCATTCTCTTGATATATTGAAAGTATTGTGATGGGGAAAACTATAAAAATAATTTTTTTTTTGCTGACATGAATGAAGTAAAATATTTTTACTTTTCCCTCTATTTAGAGAGAAAATATTTTTATGAAAAAAATTTGGTGTTCAATTTTTAGTAAAATTTTCATTTTTATGTCATTGCTATTGCACACTTTAAAATTTGACATATAGACACAGTTAATTGTATAAAAATAATAAGTGTTTTTTCTTTATAACAGCATTTTTTGTCTCTACAGTGAAGACACACACCGTAGCAATATATAAATAATAGCCAACTATAACAAGGACTGTTAAGAGACATAATAACAAGTATTTATAAACAAATAATTTATATCCCAGTATAAATAGAAAAATAAAAGTTCTTATAAAGTATGAACAAGAAGTGGTACTTGACTATAAATCTAGGAATTTTTACTATAATTTCTCCTTTTAAAAATTACTGAAAACACTGGAAAATAATTATTAAGAAGCTTCAATTTCATTACCTTGATCCACTTCCAGATCTTGATCCTGAGCCACTACCAGACCTTGATCCACTTTTTGATCTTGAATTGCGTGATCCACTACCAGATCTTGATCCAGAACCACTCCTAGATTGTGATCTTTTTCTAGAACCACTACCAGATCTTGAGCCACTTCTTGACCCACTGCGAGATCTCGACCCACTACCTGAATCGGATGCAATTCGTCGACGACCACCTTTACCGCCTTTGTCACTTCCACTATCATCACTAAAACAAAAAGTAATTGTTGTTATTTTTGACTTACCGCCAGCAATCCTTGGATAATTCTATTTTAGTTTATATTTTCATATATTTATTCACTACACGCATTTCGGACATTATCGTCCATCGTCGGGTGATAACACTTAGTTAAAATATTCAACACAAAAATACAAGTAACACATATGAAAAAGTATCATTATGAAAAAGTAATTGCAATATATATACTGTGAAGAAAGAGAAGTTGATGATAAAAAAAGTTTTCACAAGTATGAAGCAGTTTGAGATTTAAAATAAAATAACTTATAGGCAAAAATAAATGTACTTATAAAATTATGCATATAAAATGGATTAATTAAACTTTTTTTAGATATTTGTAAAATAAATTATTTATATATTACCCGCTAGCTATTTTAAGTTTTCCGCTGTCACTATCAGAGTCACTGGTTGAGATAGTTGCCTTGGAAACTATGCGCATTTTCTGTTTAGCTGACAAACCATCATCTTTAATGGATTTCTTTGGCTTCTTTGGATCCTATAATGATAAATTGTTTATAATAAAAAACACAAAATTTTATGATTATTGATATATTAAATTCATTTTAATACCAGTATTTTACTCTTGATTTTTAATAGCAAAAAGGTTAAAATTAAAAGTGGTAATATTCTAACAAATAAATTTAGGCCTAAAGTGGATAATTTTATGTAAATTTTAATTAAAACCTACATTTACATATAGTGCAAATACATGGACATTAACGATACAAAGTTTTAAATGATCTGTACTGACTGTAGTACAAAAATATATATGTAGAAAACAAAAATTGTTTTGCTAAAGCAGAAATTAAAAAAAAATCAAGTTATGTTAAAAGACAAGCTTGACTCTAGAGATACATACTTTGTACCATAATATTTTTATTCAATGTCATCATTCAATTTTGTTGAAAAAATGTTTACACTTTACACAGAAACAATCCGATACAAAATACATTTTTCACTAAGTATTCTAATTCAAAATAAAGTTTGATATTTTTCAATTCAATTAAAAATAATGCAAATAAAACCATGTTAAAAAATTTGGAAGACTTCATGATTGTAATTTAATTAATTCTTATAACATAATGAACATGTTAATTGTACTACTGAACTCAGAATGATATATTTATATTGTTTTTAACGAAACATACCTTAATTTTGCGGCCTTTTTTCTTTCTAGGCTGATCACTATCGGAATCAGAACCTCTTCTATCTTCAAGTTGCTTCTCCCGTCTTTTACGACCCCCACTTCCTCCTTTTTTTTTGCCTTCCTTGCTGCAAAAATATGAATTTTAATTTATAAAATTTTTTGAAGCACAATAAATGCATTAAAAAAATATCACAAACCCAAGCTAGAATATAAATCACCAAAAACCATGGCTCTCCTTTAAATTTATACACAAAAATTGATTTTTTTTTTTTTAATAACAGATACAAATACAAGATTTCCTAGAGCAAACTAATTTTTAATCAAAATTTTACTACCAAATAATAGAATTAAAAAAAATAAGCAAACCATGATTACAAAAATGACAGTAAGTCTAGGCACCCTTACTAAGTATCTAAGTGAGTTTCATAGTTTAAATACATCTTGCCTGCTTTTCTGTTTAGGAAGCCTTTCTCGTTGTGATCCACTAAGTTCTCCTCCACTTCCAGAATCAGACACATATTCAGTATCTGCTTTACGACCTCTACCTTTACCTTTCTTCTCATTTGGCATGTCGCTAAATACTAACGCTCCTTTTGTTTTTTCTTTAAATTCTTGTCGTTTTTGCAGCATCTGTTCAATTTGTGATCGCTTCTTTTCTGCTTCTGCTCTCTAAATTGTAATAATTAAGAAAAACATAAGTAAATATTTTTAAATAAAGGTTATTCGTGACGAATACAATAATTAACATATAATTTTAAGCATTCTTTTATTCATTTAAATTGTTAATGATCATCACAGGTACTCTAGTTTTAGAGTTATTTGATAATGAAGGATTGTTCATATTATAGTTTAAATGGACATTTGGCATCGTTTTTAGCATACAACTTCCATTTAATCAGTTGATCAGTTTAGGCTCTCATATCAACAAGGTATTGTATTGTGTAGTTCAGTGATGTGTGGTTTTCTTAATCATGTTTGTATTTAATTTTAATTATTTTGAACCCTCAGCCCTAGCTTTAGGACTGGTTTCCTTTGTTAGGATACTAATTTTACTTTCCAACATAGCCTTAGACTACTAAACTATGTTGTAGTTTATCAGTTTTTTCATCTTCTAGGTTTATCTCATTTGATAACAAAGTAAATTTATACTATCGAAACATTGTGTATAGTTTTTACATACATAAATGATCCAAATATCTGCTTAAACTATACACGAATCACAGAAATAGTTATTATATGCCACATTCAATATTATATTGACTATCATACAAAATTAAGCATTTTTAGAATTTGTGTAGACAAATTATTTTTAGTTGTGCTGTTTGTAAGATAGTACTAATTTTTATTTTTTATTATCTGTTTGTTCTTCCTTAAACAACAATCAACAATAACAATAGTCCAACTCTTTCCCTGTTTTTTAAACATCAACAAAATTTCACATGTTCTATACACAATTTCAGTAACATAAATGTTTTTATTCCAAATTTTTGATTAGTGGAGAATGAAGGAAAAAATATAATCATATGGTAAATTTGTATGGTGTTTAATCAAAAATTTCTCAGCTCCTATTCATAACATAATCTAAATATAGGGCAGTTTTTAAGTGGATCATCATTCTTTTATCTGGAACTTACAATGATATAAAATGCTTTAAATAGGCAACATGCCAGACGAGAATAATATTATGGCAAATCATTTATAGAAAAAAATTACTTTCAATTCAAAACAGTAGATGGTTTTTTGTTGTTTAATCAATCTAAAAGTTTTTTTTAAAACAAGTTTGTTCTTTGCAAAATTTAGATAAAATGTATTTGAACAATGTAAAAACCATTTTTATTGTATAAAACAATGAAACTGGCTTACATCATGGCAAAATAGGCAGCAATATATTATTTACAAAATAGTCTTCTTAAAAATTATAGCACATTTATTAATTGATAAGATATGGTTATTTAAAGAAGAAGAAAAAATTAGTACAACAATGTCAATGTTTCAATAGTACAAAATGAAAAGGTCCTACAAAATTATAAAATGTTTTCTTACCTTTTATAAACCTAATCTAACTTTGGCACTGGTGACATGAATCACTCAGGGAAAAGATTTGAAAATTATTATATGGCCTCATTTGCCTTTACATGAGCTGGCGATATAGTCATTTTTGTTTGCAATGCAGATATACAAAGAAATGAGGGCAGAACTGATCAATAATATAGAAATGTGTTGAATATGTGAATGAGCTAGATATGATTTGAGCGGAAAGTGTTTAATTTTTAAAATAGACCTCAATAACTTTAGTGGCTTGTGGTGAACTCGTTTCACCACCTCCCTTTTCCCACTATTCTAACAGCTTTACTAGCGAGTTGCCTGAATGGTAAATTGCAGTGGAATTGTTTGTACAAATCAGTTTACCCCCTCCCTCGGTGATGAAAATCCTTGTCATACATCAAGGTTGAGAATGAGTTGTGCACCAGCCGCAAGAGAGACACGGATGTGTTCAAGGAAATGCATGTGTACAGGTTAACCAATATTTTAGGTACTCCTCAAATTGTTCACCCACCAAATAATGACTAAATAATGCCCCTTTTGGGATGGGTCAGACGTTCCAGGAATTTTGGCGGTGCATCTTAATATTCTGCATAAAATTAATTATGTGATAAGTAGTTAAAGGCCATTTTGGCCTAATACTGTTTCCTAAACCACTAGTTTTAAATAGAGTCATTCCCTTAATATTATTTATAGTTAATTTAAGAACATAGTTTTAATCGCTCATGGAGCTGGGTGGCTGAGCTGTAGTATTTGAGTAGTCGAGGGTAGGTGTCAGGTTAATCCCTCCCCATACCCAAATAATTCCTAAACTCAAATTCTCTTAAAGATCCGCATAAACCAATTTATAAAAACTCAGGTTGCTGCAGCCTTGTTAGTTGAAGATTTCACTGACAATATTACAATTTATGTGAATTAAAAATGCAGACAGCAAATTTTTAAAATGTTCGGTAGCTTAATATAACTAATATTTTAGGTTAGGATTTCATCACTCCTGGCTGGTATGAAGTGACTGATATTGGTGTGGAAATTCCCTTAGCTGGGAGCAAAAATTCCCCTATCTATTGATCAAAAGATTAAACTACCTTAGGCTGTAGCTATAGCCCTACAAACTACTTTCTCACATACTCGGGTTAGATGAACCATTGCCATGTAAAAAGTATTATACTCATCCTCAACTTAATCCCTCCATTTGATACAACCATAGATCACAAGAGGTCATTTCCACACCCTAGTTCAACCAAGGTTTAGAATATTTTTGTTACCTTTACTGGATTAGAGATCAGTTCAGGCCTACACCAATGTACAGAAGATTATTTCAGTCCTGCAAACACTACTTAACACCCTTAATGTACGTCTCTGATACAGTAAGAATTTATTCTTTGTTGTTTAAAGGCGAAAAACTACTCTTTATAAGAAAGGAACATAACATAAAGACCCCTAGCTTTCGACTAGCCTACTCTAATAGCATCACCATCGGAAAAGACCAAGAGTTTGTCAAGGGAGACTGGATAGAAAAGATGAAAGAGAGGGATCTAATCCAAGACTACATGAAAAAAGGTGTAGATCCAGGTAGGTCTCCTCAGGATAGCCAAACCCGTATTCACAAAGTGAACCCCTGAGGGCGATGCAGTGAGAAATACCAATACGTTTTATTACATTTGGCTAGTTTGCACCTTTTATGCTTAAAAAAAGAAGAAAAAAGCTTATGGGTACATGCTGTCATCAATATTCATGCTGGTAATATTCATTGTGTCCTGTAAAATCTTTATAAGAAAAAAAAAATGAACTCAGTTCTCTAGAATTAAAAAAGTTATATGAACTCAAAACAGTTTGTCATTGTATCTCCTTTATTTAACAATGTTCATATCAAACTTGTAAAAAAATCTAAAAAACCATTTCCGATTGCTTTCACTAACAAACTTCTTAAATTGAAGTCATTTCAGAAACCAATATCAGTACCAAATTTGGTGTAACTCTAACAAATATTTGTTAGATTACAATGACAAATGTAAATAAATTGGGACGACCTGTTTAACTGAATTCCAGGAGTCACAATCGATATACATTTCATAGTATCTAAATGTTAGAAAATGGCAAGTTGTTAAAAGTGTCAAGGAGCAATTTTATAATATGCTTAAACTAAATTAAGATATTATTTTAATTAAGTTTGAATGTCAATTTAGAATTAATAAAATTTTAGTCATATTAGTAATATGTCAAAACATTTCTACCAATATTTTACTTTTAAAGTCATTGATAAATGATCAGAAAGTTATAACAAAATGAAGTTTTAACAAATGAAAGCATTTTTTCAATTAGTGCTCAATTCCAAATTTTTATTTGTATTAACACAAAGTTAAAATTTATATTCAATTTTTTATTTTAGCTCAATATTTAATAATCGACTGAAATTTGTTATCATAACTTAAAATTGAATTTACTTTTTCTTCTTAACTTGATCATCTGTTTACTGTTATTATCTGTTTTTATGCGAACATGAAATAAATTCCAACATTTAAATTAATAATCTGATCTCTATCTGTTAATAATAACTTATATGATTATCTGTTATCAGCATTCTTCATTTATTGTTATAGTGACAGAAGAATTGTCAAAATATTAAATTAATTTGTTATAATTAATAGTATAGTCTTCTGTAAGTTTTTCTACGGAAAATATTTAACTATACCGAGTAAACCATATATATTAGGATAGGAATACACAATTTAATACTCATGCTTATATTATCTTTCAACTTAATAAATAAAAAACAACAAATGTTATTTTTAAGATGACTAAACTAAACTGGATTTACCTGTTCTTCCACTTGTTTCAATCGGAATGCTTCTCTTTCCTCTTCCTGTTTACGTCTAAGTTGTTTCTCTTCTTCATCAAGTCGACGAGCACGAGCTACATGATACTGAGCTTGAGACAACAAATCCTGACATTGCCGAGCTTCCATACCAGCTACAT
Source organism: Aphrophora alni (assembly GCA_963513935.1). Taxonomy (NCBI): domain Eukaryota; kingdom Metazoa; phylum Arthropoda; class Insecta; order Hemiptera; family Aphrophoridae; genus Aphrophora; species Aphrophora alni. The sequence goes on from OY740769.1 coordinate 46,591,638, forward strand.
TTACATCATACTTCATTCTTTCTCCATGTATTGATAAATATTGGAAATATCTGAAATGCACAACAAATGTGTTTCATAACTTATAAACATGTAAAAGTAAATAATGAGATGAAATTACATAAGTTTATAGTTGGAACTATTACTGTATATTAATCATTAGTTTCTTTAAAGAAAGAAATTAATCTATAAAAAAATGCTACTTACTTATGGGAGAGCCCAAGTTCATGTACAGCTTGCAGTACTGTTGGTAGATCGGATTTCTCATCTTTCAGAATATGCATGGCAAGCCTTTGTAATACTAAAGCAATGTTATAGAGTAATACAGTGTCCTGAGGAGCTACACGGCGTGCCTGCACATATAATTATTGTCTGTTTATTTATTGAGAAATCAGAAATTTTAATTTACAATCATCAATTTTTGTTTTATTGGATATAAACGCTTTTAGAATAATTCTTTTAACTGTATTAAGGAGAATTATTATCTTTTGGTTTCTCAATGCTATTTAAATCAGTTTTTTATCATTAATGAGTATGAAGTGTACCTAAGCGTTAAACAATACAACTTACGGTAAATCATATTTAGAGTAAAGCTTTAAAGCTAACAGTTCGCTAACTTTCACATAGGAATACTGGCACAATCTGCTACAGTTTGTTTACTAAATCTACTATACTTTTTGTAACAACACTTTTGTTGGTTTTTTATTTCATCCCTACTTCTCTTTTTAAAATTAATATTAATACAAAAGTAAAACTTACTTTTTTTCTTTTTTGTTCAATTGAATTTTAACCAACCGCATCATCACTCATGCCAACCACCTATTATTTAAAGTGAGCCCTTCCTCTGCTTTACCACATAAGAACTAAATTGCACAGAAAACATCTTTGCAATAGGGTGGGATTCAAACCTAGTCCTTAGAGCTACTCTTGATCAGAGAAACAACAACTTAATCAATATGGTTATTAGAACATAGGAGAAATTATTTTGTTTTTAATATTTGAATAAGAAAAATCTCAAAGGTGGTAGGTTAAAGGAATTTCATAAAATCAGCACAAAATAATAAAAAGGTGCAATATATAGGCGTCATTCTTAAATTTTGTCTAAGTGGGTTTAAAACTAGTGAATAATTAATGATTAGTGTACAGAAACTCTTAGAAAACTGAGTGTCATCAAAATTAGTACTAATTAATAATAATAATTAATAAGTACTCATTAAAGTTGTATAATGTTTAAAAAAAGACAAAATCAAAAATCTTCTTTCATGCTGGACAACTAGACTACTTAAAGAAGGAAATAATGAAAATTGCATGGACATCAATTCAACCGTCTGAAAAGTCAAACCCAAATTTAATATATCAGGTTTCATAGCACACAACTAGACAACAGAAAGAATATAAGAAAAAATTGGATAAGCAAATATTTGTAGTTTTTTTAGGATTTGAATTTAAAACAACCTAAAACGACAAAATTCCACATTTCTCAAAATAATTTAAGTGTGTACCATACTTCTCAGGAATAGAAAATACAAGATGATCATAAAATTGCATTACTAAAAAGGTATTAATTTATGATTCCACCCTTTCCAGGCAAAATTATACAGTAATCTTTATAGCTATATACAGTAAATATTATGTGGGCAAATAAAAGATAACACTCTGAACGAGTACTGAAAGTTTTAAATGATCAGTTAATTTTGATCTAAAAACGATTAAGCAGTTAAAAATTTAGTTATGTTATATTGCATAGCCTATGTATGTTAATGAAATTATTTGGAACATTGCTCACTGTTCTACATATTTACTACATACTATTCTGGTATCTAAATATGTATATTAAAAACAACATCCTAATTAAAAAAAAAAAAATCTAATAATAGAATAAAAATACAATTGAAAAAAATTAAAATAAACAAAAATGTAGGACATAAATAACAACCTTAAGTAGAATCAGTTTAGAGTCTTTAAGTTTTCCAGCTTTGAAGTATGCTCTGGCTAAGTATTGGAGTACTTCTACATGATGGTATTTGTAGAACTTACGCAAGCAGTTTTCATACTGTGGAAGAAAAAACAAAACTGATAAATATTGTTTGAATAATAATGTTTAGTAAATTAAGAAATCAGAATGCCTCACAGGGTTATATCAATTTTTTAGTGTACCAGTTTAAATCTTTACATTCCATGTGAGTTGGTTGACTAAGACATCATACAGAATGCATCGGTACCACAATTTATTTGTAACAGGACACTTTTAATAACATTCGTAATAATTTGTTTCCATTGGAATCATAATTTATATTAATGTAACCTTTGAAATAAACTAATTACAGTAGAACCCCTCTAATCCGCCCTCGGGTGGTCCGTTACTCCGGTAAATCCGACCGTGCTCGAGCTCGCGATATTGTGCCGACTTGCAGATGACTCACGGCCTGTCTGGCGCCATTCTTTCCGGTTTGTTATCGGTTTCCTGCTTCAGTGCTGTGTCATCTCTCGTGTTGTTTCTATTGATTTGTTATAGTTCTTGCAAAGTTTATATATAGACTTTATTATATTGACTTTTAAAAGTTAATATATCACTTATTTCACCTAAAAAAATCTCTTTAAATAAATATTGACCTTTTTTCGGATAATCCGACATTTTTTTGCGTTCCGACCATGCCTCCAGTCCCGAAGGTGACGCATTAGAGGGGTTCTACTGTACCATACAATTTATACTGAAAACAAATAGAAACCACTAGAAGACGGTAATATATTCATCATAATCTAAAACACTTACAATATTAAAGACTCTCCAACAGATTTAATTTAATATTTTATACAGTGTGTCCCACGAAGGTATTTACATTTTTAAACAACAACCAAGTATATATGCGTCTACCAAATTGTAAGATTTTTTTCTTACATATTGGTAACATATCCAAAAGTGTACTAACAAATTTTTACGCTGATATCTGCAATAGAAACAAAATAACTTTTTATTCTTTTATAGACTTTTAACAACTTTTAAATTTAATTACCACAATATAATAAATAATAAAATTTCTTTTTATGGTAAAACATGTTTCTTAACAAAACAAAAAAATCATTCAAATTGAAACCCATTTTTTGGCCATTTCTTTGTTAGGTGGCTTTCTTTTTACCAGTAGGCGATACTTTTTTTGTACACTACCAATTTCAAGTAAAAGCTTCCTCCACTTTGTGATGAACATGACTGAGGGAGGTTCAATTATTGGATATGTAGCTTGACATATTCTGTGTGCTTCTTTGTCATTATTAAAAGCAATAGACCAAGCACAGAACAAAACCTTCTGCTCTATCGTAAACAACATGGCAAAAATCTAGAACAACCTAAGGTTATGTTTGTTCCCTAAGAGAACACAATAAAAGTTGTCAACAATGCAATGATCTGAAATAAAATAAACAGCTGTTTGTTTTAAAATAACCAGCTGTTTAAACATTTAGAGCTTTTATGTTATCTTGTTCTCCGGCGGCAGGAGCTGTTGTTTAAACTGCATTGCTATCAACAGCCACCATTATATTTCTCTTGCAGATATCACCGTAAAATTTTGTTGGTAGACTTTTGGATATGTTTCCAATATGAATGAAAGAAATCTTACAATTTGGTAGACGCATATGTACTTGGTGGTTGTTTAAAAATGTAAATACCTTCGTGGAACACACTGTATATTAATCAAAACAATCCTTACATAATTATTAAATAAACATTTATCACATAACCAATATAGCAGGTTAGATTCCACCCCCCCCCAATTTCTCAGTCTATAATCTCTCATAATTAAAGAAAAAGAAAAACAGCACATTCAAGAATTACTGATCAATTTCCAAAATATCTGCGGGATGGTCACTATTTGAAAATTTTTATTCTGATTTAGGCTGGACAAAATCTATAGTAAACAAGTGTTCAATCTCAAAAAACTAAAATATATATTAAAAAAATAAATACAAATTTTGTTATTCTTGAATTTAATACTTAAAAAAATATATAGTATAGCCAGACAGAAATTGATGGAGGTGAATAAAATGCACTAAACATCTATTTGTTTCTTTTGGATAGTTTCAAAATATCAACTTAAACAAGAATGCTCACCATCTGAATAGCACTGACATACTGCTTCTGCTCCACATAAATATGAGCAATGTTAAGCCAAACATCACAAAACTCTGCTGTCGCTTCACGAACTTGGGCAAAAATATCTCTGGCTTCATTCACACAACCTTTATGTGCCAAAACTGCCCCTAAACCAAGACGAAAAACATTTATAACGAATACAACTTAACTACAATATTTGTTTTACAAATATAAAATCCATGCAAGTTAAAATTAAAAACTAGTCAAATTTTTGTCCTTGTATGGACAAGTATTAAAAAAGATATTGTGACAGGATTATTTACAGTAAGTATGAGTATGGCAATTCCAAGGTACCCTAACCGAGTCTAAACCTTTCTTTCTGGAGCAACTCTTCTCTTCCAACCCTGATGCTATTAGAGTATTCAAAGGTCTTCATTTAATTTGGTTTTCTTTTCTTTTTTTAACCCTCAAACACACGCGCAGGGTTGGATTTCACCCAATACTATTTTTTTTAAACTGTTTAAGTAGCAAAAACGTGTTATGTGCTTCTCCCCCTCTTAGTTAGTTGTTTGTTGTCTCTCCCACCATACGCTTAACCAAGGTCAGCCAGTTTCGGTACAGCTGTCATTGTGTTTACATCGTTGTTTTGACAGCTGGGTAAAATCGACCCCACACGTGTATTCTCGTCTAGGAAGTTTTGTTATGTTTTTATGATATATTTTTTTAATCACTATAATAATTTGACTTTAAATAATAGTTTTTTTAAGTAATTTATTTGTCTGTGTGTGTTTCGTTTTTATTTTTATTGTCTGCGTAAAAAATTAAAACTATGAAAAATGAATATTTTTATAAGGCAACAGGACAGACTTAGGATCTTTTTGATTCAGTTGAGAGTGTTGAGGATACAATTATTGATGATTCTAGTGAAGATGAAATAAACCATGAATCAACCAGCGACTAATATCGGAAAGCGAACAAGAAGGAGAAAGTGAAAGTGAAATTTTATCGCAAGATGATACACCTCTTGCAAAGATTAGGCACATTGGTGGGGAAGGATGGCAATGAATGGAAAAAAAAAACCCTCCTAAAAGTGTTAGAGCAAGGCCAGTAAATATTATTACACATTTGTCTGGTGTTGCTGCAACATCCCTCTTAGATACATGGTCATGTATGCTAGACGATTTGATTATAGATGACATTGTTACTTGCACTAATTTTGATATTAAATTTATTTGTGAAAAATTCTCCTGAGAATGTGATACAAATCTTACTAATAGAGATGAAATCAAAGCCTTATTTGGATTGCTTTATTTTTCTAGAATAATGAGGTCTAATCATTTGATCACCAAAGATCTTTGGAATAATCATCTTAGTGGAATAGAATTTTTTACTCTTACTATGGGTATAAATAGATTCCATTTTTTCTTAGATGTTGACGCTTTGACAACATCAACACGTTGACAAGTTCGCACAAATTAGGGATCTTTTTCAATCAATTGTGAATAATTTCCCAAAAGCATTTTGCCCTTCAGAGTACATGTCAGTAGGCGAAAGACTTCAGCCTTTTTGTGGAAAATGCCCCTTTAGGCAATATATCAAAAATAAACCTGCCAAATATGGCATAAAAATCTTTGTTTTAGCAGATGCTCAATATTTTTACACGAACAACATGGAAGTTTACTGTGGTCAACAACCAGCAAGACGTTACCAGATGTCCAATGCAGCGCCTGATGTAGTCAAATTGATGAACCGAGATTTCTGATTCTAAAAGGAACATTTTTACTGACACTGGTTTATAAGTGTACCAATGGCAAAGGACTTGTTGAAAGATCACAATCTTACTATTACTAGTACTATGAAAGTAAACAAAAAGAGAAGTGCCTCCAGAAATGACATGTAAAAAACGAATCATAAGTTCAAGTATTTTAGGATTTTCCAAAGACATGACTGTGGTGTCTTATTCACCGAAAAAATAAACAAAAAACAAAGTTGTGAGCGGCATCTTGCATCATGATGTAAAAATAGATCATTCTACAGGGGATAAAAGGAAACCGGAAATGATAACTGACTACAATTTAAACAAAGGAGGCATTGATGTCATGGACAAGCTGTGTGGAGAATACACTGTCTCTAGGAAGTGGAAGCGCTGGCTTCTCACCCTTTTTTTGGATGCTGGACATTGTCACAATAAATGGATTGGTCATTCACAGAAATAACATGATGCAAGAAAAACCGATACCAAGAAAAGTATTTCATAAGGAACTGGGTCAAGTTATCAAAAGCCCACATTGCTTCGAGAACCTTTCTTCCAGGATTACTTCTACACATAAAAGCTGGGGTGAAACTCATAAGTGGTATTGAGAAGCCTCCGAAAAAAAAAAAAGAAAAACGAAGTTCTGGAAGATGTGAGGTATGCCCGCGACAAAAGACAACCATTTCATGTTATAGTTGGAACAAGTTACTCTGGAGGAAACATAGTTTGACCAACTGTGAGGTATGCCCACCTGAATATAATAACTGTTCATACTTGCAGATTAAATTAATTATATTTTTAAGCTAATTTTATTTCTCTTCTGACAAATAATCCATTCAAAGGTTTATCCTTTTAGTTAATCTTTTCTATTTTCATTTAAAATTTTGTATTTTTCATTTGAACTAGTATTTTTAAGCCAATATTTTTGTAAATACTTTGTAAATTAATTTTCTATTGTATATAAAAATTACTTTTTTTAAATATTTTATGTTTTTGTGATTTAAAAGTAATTCAATTTTTGATTAGTAAGGTAAATGTAATGTAAGTTTGCATTGTTATAACTATTATTTTTCATATTGAGATGTGTTGTTAATTTAGTGTGTTGTAAATTTTACCAATTTTTAAGTTGAAATTACAGTTTTTTTTATTGAGAAGTACTTTAAAGAGTCTAGTCATCAAAACCTAAAAAATAATTATAAATACATGTATAAATGTTTAATTTGAAAAAAAAAAAATACAATTCATGGTGACAATTTCAGACTATTTACTATTAAAAAAAATCTATATGTATTACAATTATAAAAAACAATTAACAATTAAAAAAGAACAGACACCTTTTATTAAACAAAAAATTTATAAAAATTACATTGCATTTTGGTGAGGTGTAAATTTAGTTAAAATATGGGGTGAAAAATACCCTGCACATGTGTTTACGTCCAACTAGTTGGCGCATGTGATTGAGGGTTAAGGTGATGATATCAAGAGGTTTATCACTTTTAAACAAAAAAGGAGGGGAGAGGAAATACTTTTAAAAGGCATCCACAATATTACTTTTATTTCAAAAATACTTATTATTTTTCAAAAATGTATTATTATAAGTGTGACTCTTGGTTCTTAGTAATAAGATTCCTACATAACATAAATTTAAGCACACAAAATAATAATATATTATAATAGATTATAAAACCAAATTAAAAAAAAAAAAAATTTAATGTCCCTCACTGCTGAATTGTTCTGGGTACTGAGACCAATTCAGCAAATCCATACACTAAATTTAACATTCTTGAAATTACCCCATACTATAGTTAAACTGTATGATATTAACTCTTTTTTAGTGCACTAAATATAAACTAAAGATATAAATTGTTGAGATATTTTCTAACCAATCCCATTAGTAGCCCAAATGTTCCTTGGATCACTTCGAAGAACTTTATTGTACATAGACAAGGCTCTGTCTTGATATGTTTTCTCTTTAGATTTATCCTTTGTTGGTTGATGCAGAGTCTGCAACCATACATTGCCGAGAGCTATTTGTGAATATGCATCATTGGAAGTTGCTGGATTCTGGAAACAAATTGTATATTATGTGTCACATGGATTAAAAAAAGAGTTAAATTATTTTCTATTTCTACTGATAATTTCATAATCATTAATTTATCAGTAGAAATGGAGACTGAAATTATATAAATTGAAATATATGATAACTTCCCTTCTATAAATATTGTTATATTATTAACTCATATAATCATTTACCTTGATAAAAAAAATTTTTTTAAATATTTGTAATACAAAGATTAGTCATTTATTGTCTTGAAACATCAAATAATAAAATTATGAGTTCATTCGAACTTAATCGGTAGAATACATATATAAAATCATTTTGAAGTTAACATAAAAAAATAAATTATCAAACAATTGAGATGTAAAAGGAAATGTCTCTTATTAACTACACTGAGGTTATGGAAAGTTTATAAACATATGTAAATATAACATAAAGGAAAGATTTCATTAGTTCATTTTAGAGTCTTACTATCTCGGGTTGGGAGGAATTGGTTTAACACATGATTATTTAAAATAGAGCACTCAGAGTCTGTTTCTCGTAAAAAAAATTCATATACATAGGCTACACATACAATTACAATAAAACACAATCAATTAAAGTTTATCTCTTGGTGAATATTATTAATTATTATTTGAGTTTCTATCTCTCGGGACAGGGTCAGTGCGGCAAATTTGTCAAGGAAGTGGGGTAATTATACACATATTGACAAAGATATAAAAAATAAATAAAATATTAATCGATTAGTTTTTAAATAAATGATGAGTGGTGAAATGATGGTAGACAACAATCACAACGTTCACAAAGTCTATGTTTTTGAATACTCGGTGTACATATAGGAAATAGTTCAATTAGTATGATATTTGTTATAAGTTATTCCACTTTTGTGTATTAATGCTTCAAAGTTTATGATAGTAGGCTACTTAGGCCTATTAGTGGGGATATAGGATGACTTAAAAAAAAAAAATAAATTGGAATGGTCTCACCAATGTTCTCAAATACGTTGTTGAAACTAGCTTGTATTATGTCTGCTCCTTGGTAGATTTTTTTAGAAAAATTTCAACTGTTACTTATCACTTTTAATTTGTGTTACTTCTCAGCACTCCATAGAAAATTTAAATATACTTTTCCACTTATTTAAATTGCATTAAATTGGAGCTGAGTCAGGAAACGTCCATTAAGCTTGGGATCTCCCAACCAAACTTCCCAAAAATCATTGTTACAGCGTCCATAGAGATTCAACATTATCCATTTTTTGTGATCTTGATTAAGATTAGTAGCACTGATGAAAATGAATACATGACCCTAATTTGTTAAGTAGGAAGTTGTTAAGAACTTCATTTAAGACTGTTGACTCTACTATTACGGTATACATTTAAATTTGTTGAAGACATACTAAGAGGGGTTCCAAATAACTTCCTTTAAATTTAAACTATCTTATTCCTAAATACGATTTCACCTTGGTCTTAATCTAAAACTAGTTGGAATTTCCCGCACTTTAAATTAGTTAGTGGGCTAAACTTTGGTCACGTGATTGCTGTATCGGTGGGTGTGGCTTATTTGATTTCTGTCACATATTATGTCTGTTCCGCCATCTTTGAGATACGACTTTGGTTGTGTTTATCATCAATACTAAATAATTTTGAAGTTTTCTTTGTATGTTCAGGTGACATTTTATACTCAGAAATATATGGTTCATATATAGGCCAGGTTTGTTTTGTCCTAGCGTCTTTAATGTTATTATAATCGCCGAAATACTGGCGATCTTCCATTTGATATAACTTTCTAGGCCGTTCCGTGTCCACTTGTAAGTTGATAAATTTCTTTTAGTCGTTCTTTTTACTATAGTTCTTTTATAAATATTGGTTTTTATAGATAGGTGGGATTCTTTAGATTAATTTTGATATGGGTAACATAGGTCTAAAATTTCGATAAAAGGCTTTAATTAATTTTGATCTGGTTGAAAGTCTAAAATAGTTTATAGGCAATTGTTTAGATCGCTACCGTTGTGCATTTTTTCCGGTAGGTGGCGTGCGTGTCTTCTCGTGTTTGAAAGGAATACCAATTATTTATTGAAACAACATTATTTTGAAATGTTTCAATATCCCCACGATACTCTTTCCTGAAAATACTAGGAGTACTTGTGTTTTCAGGGAACCATCACCATAAGAAATAATGTTGTTTTATGTGGATTGGTGACAATCTAGTATTAAATCTGTCAAGATGTGTGATATTTCTTACTTTGACGTCATGCACTTTTGTCATGTAAGGTCATTGAACTATGGACGATCAGCTGTCCGGTTGTAAAGATGGGACGTTTCCGCTTATGCACTTGTACCTTTTAATTGCTGTTACATGATATGGTCCTTTCTCCAGTTTTCCTTTCAGATCACTTATATAGTAAGTCGAGTTTCCTATGATTTTACTTATTTTATACGGACCGCTAAATATCTCGAACAATTTATGAGTCTCTCCTTCAAAAGCATTTGATAATTGATAATTTTTTATTAGTACTAAGTCATTTATTTTAAATATTGTAGGTTTCGATTTTTGATTAATTTTTAAAGCTCTATTATTTTGTCTCTTCTTAATTCGTTGTGATGCCAAAAATAGTTTCGTTTCGATCGGTAGATCTGTTTGTTTACAATTTCTAATGTAAGGTTCCCAAAATCGTACATCACGTTGTCCTAACTGGAGTTCGTTGGGCGTAAACCCGGTGGTTTCGTTGTGTACTTCATTCAACATGGAATTGATGTCGGCTATATAACGAGCCCAATTCTTATGGTTTCTAGAACAATATGTTCTTAGACATCTTTTTACTTCCCTGATCGGGCGTTCTGCCATATTTGATTTGGGGTGATAATACGGGTTGAAGACGGGTTCGATTGAATGTTCGGTTAAGGTTCGAATCCAAGCTCGACTTCGAAATTGTGTACCGTTGTCACTTTGTAATTTTTTGGGTGTACCATAGGTTGAAAAATGTAAGTTAAGTAGTTTATATAAAATCGTTTTCGTGCTTGCGGCTCTGATCGGGTAGAGTTTAACAAATTTTGTAAATATATCTAAGACAATGAGTATGTATTTAGTTTGACCTATACTTGTGGGAAGTGGCCCAATTATGTCCACAGCTAGGTGATGATTTTTGAAAATGCAAGTGATTCCTTTTGCTATCCCTCGGGAAGGATGTGGATCGCTTTTACACTTTTGACATGAGTCACATGTGGCGAATGTAGTTCTAATGCGGCGTCCCATATTTTTAAATACGAAACTCTCTTTTAGGATGTCTAAACATTTTTTAGCTCCACAATGCAAGTAGTATGTGTGGCACTCCCATATGAGACGACTGATTAAGTGTTCTGGTATTATTATAAGCCACTGTTGATCTAAACGTTTATATAAAATTCCTTCATGTATCATGTAGTTTTCCATTAATTTTGAATCGTTAGAAGGAGAAATGTTGTTCTTTAAATTTTGTATTATAGCAATTAAATTTTGGTCTTGTTCTTGATTAATTTTCATATTTTGTAGTTCGTGTTGTAGATTGTGGTCTTGTATGCGATCTATGTACGCCATCATTAGTTCGGGTATATCGGCGATTGGATTGATACCTTGTGAGTTTATGATGCGACTTAATGCGTCCGCAGTACAGTTTTCACTCCCTTTACAATGTAATATCTTGAAATTGTAATCTTGTAAAGCTAGGATCCATCGCGTTAATCGAGAGCTTAATAATTTGCATGTTTTTAGAAAAGTAAGAGCATGATTATCCGTTATTATTGTTATATCGGTGCCATAAATGATATACCGAGTTTTCTGTAAACAATAGATAATTGCTAATAATTCTTTTTCGGTTGTCGTGAACCTTCGCTCTGCTGGTTGCAATGCTCTGGATAAGAAGACTATTGCTCTTTTCTCTCCCTGTTCATTTAATTGATATAAATGGCCGCCGATTGCAAAATCTGAGGCATCGGTCTGTAGGTAAAACGGTTTGTGCGTATCGGGATGATGTAATATTTGTGTTTCTAGGAAAAGTTTTTTGATTTGTTGAAATGTTTGGTCGTCTCTTGTTGTCCAGTGGAATTTTATTTTCTTTGAGGTGAGCCGAAGAAGGGGTTGTACATGTTCGGAGAATTTAGAGAGAAATTTATTATAATAGTTAATACACCCGAGAAATCCTTTTAATTGTTTTCGATTTTTTGGGGTTGGATAATTTAGAATTGGCTGAACTTTGCTATTGTCCATTTGTAGACCAGTAGCTGTTAAGGTATAGCCTAGAAAAGGTACAGACGTTCGACAGAAAAGCGATTTATCAAATTTGATCGTCATATTAGCATCTTTTAATCTTTTAAATATGTGAGAGAGATGTTCTAAGTGTGTATTAAAATCTTGAGAAATGACACAGATATCGTCGATATATACAAGTGTGAATGATTCGACGCTGTCTTCGAAGACGTGTTGTAATGCTCGGACAAGTGCAGCTTGGGATGTAGATATTCCAAATGGCGTAACTCTATATTGGTACGTTCTTCCTCGAAACTGGAACGCAGTATATTTCCTTGACTCTGGCGTGAGCGGGACTTGCCAGTATGAAGCAGTTAAGTCGATGGTGCTGATCCATTTACAGTTTTTTCCTTTAGCCAACAATTCATTTATGCTCCTATTCTGCTCATAATCCGGTAGGGTAATCTCGTTTGCTTTTCTAGCATCTAAACATAGTCTAATTTCTCCATTCTTCTTTGTGACTGGGACAATCGGGTTAATAAAATGACTGTGACACGGTTCAATGACATTCATACGCAGCATGCGTTGGATCTCGCGTGCTACGGCTTCTTGATGGATTAAGGGGACAGGGTATGTTTGCCCTCTAAATATTCGGTCCTCTCTTATTTCGAGGTGATGTACATATTTATTGCATAAGCCCGGGGTGTCTGAAAAGATGTCTTTATATTCTAATATTAATCTGGTTAATTCTAATTTTTGATGGGGTTCCAAATTTCGATTTTCTTCCAAAGTGTTATTAATATTACATTCATTTAATTCTCCAAGATCGTCGATATTGTACTCTACTTGTTCCTCATTATAATTCGCTTCGCTTTCATTGTACATGTTATTTGATATATATATTTATCATTATCATTATTATTATTTATATTTATATTTTCTTCAGTAATGTAGCATAAAATTCCTTCTTTAATCGCATATTCAAACTTCAATATTATTCTCTTATCATTTGCTTTAATTTGCAATGTCGATGTCTTGAAGTTTATCTCCATCTCTAGTTTACTTATCAAATCTACACCAATAATTAAGTCGCGAATTAAATTTGGTACAACAAGTGCTTGCACCCATATTTCCTCCTCTTCAATCGTAACTTGAAACATTATTATCCTGGATACTCTGCGGGTCTTTGAGCCGACAGCCGTTGTTATTTGAATATTTGTCATTGGAAGTTGTTCAAATTTTTTAATTTGTTGTCTGTGTTCTTGGAACCATTGTTCTGCGATGCATGTAATATTAGAACCAGTATCGATGAGGGCTGTAACATTTCGCTCTCCTATTAAAACTTTAATCTCAGGACACCGTAAAATCTGAGTATCGGGTCTCGTTGTTAACTCGTAACTATCTTCATTTATCAAGAAATTTCTGTCGCAAAACATATTGCTTATAATCATATTATTTGGTACATATATATATATTTATGATTAGATATAGTGGGCCTGCATAATCCGAGGTCATGTCTTCGCACAGTATTAATGTTATTGAGCGCAGATGATGATGAGTTGTTTTCATCGCTCAATTGGCCGATGACATCTTCTGTGCTCGGCAGTTTTCCTGCTGAGACACTTCCGTTGCTGAACTCAATTCAGGACGATTACTCGTGGGCACAGTTTCAGCAATGGTATGGCACACGTTTATCTGTTCCTGTGTCGGGTACTGCTGGTTTCTAGGCCGTGAACTCTCAAGAAGGTTATCTCGTCTTATTTGGGGCTGGTTTCCTCTGTTCTGCGGAGGTTGAAATTGTCGATCTGTTCGGTATGGAGGTTGATAATTTCCTGGAGGGTTTCTGTTTGAATTAAATGGTCTAGGCGGAGGTCGGTGATTTTGTTGATGAAAAGGTGGAGGTCGATAATTTTGGAACTGTGTTGATGGTCTAAAGTGGAAATTATTGTTCGACCCAACTGGTTGTTCCCTTGGTGTGAATCGTGTTCTCGGTGAAGGTGCAGTAGTCAAATTCTGGTTCCTCCTTTCTCGCGTATAAACATCTTTTAAGTCCTCCCTTTGCAACAGGAGTTCGAAGTCCAGGATTGTTTCGACGCGTTGGACCCTTCGTGCATCTTGAATCAATTCCTCGAAATGATCCGCCAAACAGGTTATAATCTCATCCTCAGAGAGTGGTGGTTGCATTGACTTCAAAGTTATGACTCGCTCAGTAAAATATTCGGCCCTACTGAGTTTGCCATTCCTTTGATACTTTTCAGTTTCCATTCTGTGCCGGATTCCGCGTTGCACTTCCCTGCTCCAATATTTTTTTCTCAAAGGCTTCTTTGAACTCTTCCCAGCAGTGTATGTCGTCTCTGACCAAACTGAACCATCTCGCCGCATGATGTTCTAGGCATAACTCCAGGGTGTCGATCAGCTGGATGTTTGGATCGGTGGTGTTATTTTGAGTTGTCCTCCGCTCATAAAATTTACGGATCCTGTTGAGGTGTTCAGTTGGATTGTGCTACCTGCCATGAAATTTTGGAACGTTATTATCGATTATTCCATTGGTGGTACTTCCACAGGTGACATATATGTTGGGTGGTGCTGTGGGTGAGTTTTTCTGAATCTTGTCCTCGAGGGTTTCCATTCTCGCCTTGTTATCGTTGACCAATCGTTCTAAAGATGTTATCTGTCGCTCTTGTTCTAAACTTGTCTCCTTGTTTTTGTGTATTCCCTCCTGTTGTCTTGAATTTTGCTCAGCAATTTTCTGGGTTATTTGTTCCAGCTCTTGGTGTGCCTCTTCCCTGGTTCGTTGATTCAAGTCGATCACAAACTCCTTCACCTGTTCGGTTTGAAACCGACAGTCCTCTTGTACTTTGTCGATTTTCTTGTCCTGGGTCTCGAACCGTTTGTTAATTCGGCTCAATTCCTGTTTTATTTCTAGGGAGTTTTGTTTTAATTCCTTAGAAAAACGTTCTTCCTGGCCATCGAATCGTTGGTTAATTTGATTCAGTTCTAATTTGATTTCCTTAGAGCGCTTGTCCTGATCCTCGAATTGTTTCTTCATAAACATCATTAATTGGTCGAGATTTATGGTATGGCTTTGCGGTTCTTGGCTGGTCTTCACGTCGCTCGTCATTTCGATGTTTTCACGGTCGGTATATGTCTGTATATTTTCGCCGTATTCTCCTTCTTCTTCTTCGATTATTACGGTCGGTGGTTGACCCGATTCTTCAACGATCCGCGGCCCTTCCAGCGCTACGCCTTCTTCACTTATTTCTTGACCCGCGGTCACGTCTTCTAATCGGCGCGACGAAGATGGGTCCGACAAACCGTGAGACTCTATAGCCTTTTGTGTCCGCGTAATGTTTTTTCTTAAGTTGTATCCCGATTGATTATCCATATTAATATTTAGTAATAATATATCGGTACACAAAATACAACACAAAATATATATCTTAAAACTAACATAAAATTATTTTTAAAAGAAGTTATTTGGTTGGGAAAGACTTCCTTGACAAATTGCCAATACGTTGGGCGCCATTTTGAAATGAATGATAACTTCCCTTCTATAAATATTGTTATATTATTAACTCATATAATCATTTACCTTGATAAAAAAAAAATTTTTAAATATTTGTAATACAAAGATTAGTCATTTATTGTCTTGAAACATCAAATAATAAAATTATGAGTTCATTCGAACTTAATCGGTAGAATACATATATAAAATCATTTTGAAGTTAACATAAAAAAATAAATTATCAAACAATTGAGATGTAAAAGGAAATGTCTCTTATTAACTACACTGAGGTTATGGAAAGTTTATAAACATATGTAAATATAACATAAAGGAAAGATTTCATTAGTTCATTTTAGAGTCTTACTATCTCGGGTTGGGAGGAATTGGTTTAACACATGATTATTTAAAATAGAGCACTCAGAGTCTGTTTCTCGTAAAAAAAATTCATATACATAGGCTACACATACAATTACAATAAAACACAATCAATTAAAGTTTATCTCTTGGTGAATATTATTAATTATTATTTGAGTTTCTATCTCTCGGGACAGGGTCAGTGCGGCAAATTTGTCAAGGAAGTGGGGTAATTATACACATATTGACAAAGATATAAAAAATAAATAAAATATTAATCGATTAGTTTTTAAATAAATGATGAGTGGTGAAATGATGGTAGACAACAATCACAACGTTCACAAAGTCTATGTTTTTGAATACTCGGTGTACATATAGGAAATAGTTCAATTAGTATGATATTTGTTATAAGTTATTCCACTTTTGTGTATTAATGCTTCAAAGTTTATGATAGTAGGCTACTTAGGCCTATTAGTGGGGATATAGGATGACTTAAAAAAAAAAAAAAAAAATTGGAATGGTCTCACCAATGTTCTCAAATACGTTGTTGAAACTAGCTTGTATTATGTCTGCTCCTTGGTAGATTTTTTTAGAAAAATTTCAACTGTTACTTATCACTTTTAATTTGTGTTACTTCTCAGCACTCCATAGAAAATTTAAATATACTTTTCCACTTATTTAAATTGCATTAAATTGGAGCTGAGTCAGGAAACGTCCATTAAGCTTGGGATCTCCCAACCAAACTTCCCAAAAATCATTGTTACAGCGTCCATAGAGATTCAACATTATCCATTTTTTGTGATCTTGATTAAGATTAGTAGCACTGATGAAAATGAATACATGACCCTAATTTGTTAAGTAGGAAGTTGTTAAGAACTTCATTTAAGACTGTTGACTCTACTATTACGGTATACATTTAAATTTGTTGAAGACATACTAAGAGGGGTTCCAAATAACTTCCTTTAAATTTAAACTATCTTATTCCTAAATACGATTTCACCTTGGTCTTAATCTAAAACTAGTTGGAATTTCCCGCACTTTAAATTAGTTAGTGGGCTAAACTTTGGTCACGTGATTGCTGTATCGGTGGGTGTGGCTTATTTGATTTCTGTCACATATTATGTCTGTTCCGCCATCTTTGAGATACGACTTTGGTTGTGTTTATCATCAATACTAAATAATTTTGAAGTTTTCTTTGTATGTTCAGGTGACATTTTATACTCAGAAATATATGGTTCATATATAGGCCAGGTTTGTTTTGTCCTAGCGTCTTTAATGTTATTATAATCGCCGAAATACTGGCGATCTTCCATTTGATATAACTTTCTAGGCCGTTCCGTGTCCACTTGTAAGTTGATAAATTTCTTTTAGTCGTTCTTTTTACTATAGTTCTTTTATAAATATTGGTTTTTATAGATAGGTGGGATTCTTTAGATTAATTTTGATATGGGTAACATAGGTCTAAAATTTCGATAAAAGGCTTTAATTAATTTTGATCTGGTTGAAAGTCTAAAATAGTTTATAGGCAATTGTTTAGATCGCTACCGTTGTGCATTTTTTCCGGTAGGTGGCGTGCGTGTCTTCTCGTGTTTGAAAGGAATACCAATTATTTATTGAAACAACATTATTTTGAAATGTTTCAAAATTAACACACACACATTTTGTAATATATGTTGCTACAAAATTTTGTTACTATGCCTTCATTGTTTTAAATTTTTTAATAGAATTAAATAAAGTTACCATTGTGATACTCATATTTTAAGAGGTGCTACAATAGCTAAGTAGTATAAGAGGTGTCTTCCATGGCGAGACCCTCTTATCAAGAGTTCGAGCCCATATTAACTCTATATATATTTTGCTCTGTTATAGTGGTTTCCCTTTCTCATTAGTCTCATCGGAATAACAACATACACAAAAACATACACCTTCAGTCTCGAAATCAAAATATCCCGTTCTTATTTTAAAAATACAAATTTACATAGTCACCCTACCTTAAAAAAAAGGTTACTCTAATTGGTTAACATTGCAGTTTTGTTATCATGATCACAAATTAAGATATTTCTCAAGTGCCCAGTTGTAATATGATGGAATGTACATACTATGAGCCTCTAAATCCATTTAAAATAAATGTATTTATTATAATATATAGGACTTTGATGTCAGATTATATAAATGTCGTAAAAAAAATTCAAAACTTTTAAATGGACATTTAAATCAAAAGGACAGAGAATATAGTAATTTAAGAATTACTGGTGCAATATTTAGGTTAGAGTTTAATAGGGCACATAGCCTTTTAGTTTAGATTTTGTATGGATAGGAGACACAGGCTTACCTTGGAAATTGGTCCATGGTATTACCTCGTAGTACACAAATAGGAAAACACAAACAAAAAACCTAGTCATTTATCTGGTTGAAGTTTATATAGAATGGATACAGATTTTGTGAAATTTTAATGAATTAGATAATTAGGAATACCAGATTGTGGAAATAATGAGACGATTATTCAATTCCACAAAACAGCTTTAATTGCGACATCTGTTTCGCCGTTAAGCATTTTCAAGCAACTAAATTGAAAACAAAACAAGTCTAAACTAAAAATGTGAGACAAAAGGAAAGGTTAGAGTAAAAGGGGTTGAGAAATGACAAAAGAAAGGTCAATGATCTAACCTGTGGGATGGAAGTGGGGGTGTTTTAGAAAACAAAGGTTACACAATAGGTCTCAATAGTGGTGATGAGTTAAGATTTATTTGTTCATTTAAGTTGGAAGTATGGTTTTTTAAAATTGATCTATTGATTTCTAAACATTCCAGGTTTAGACTTGTTTTGTTTTCAATTTAGTTGCTTGAAAATGCCTAACGGCAAAACATATGTCGCAATTCAAGCTGTTTTGTGGAATTGAATAATCGTCTCATTATTTCCATTATCATGGAATTCCATCATGTACCGACTGTTGTAACATTAAATTATGTACCAGATTGTATCAAACCTGTTACTAAAAATCTTGAAATCTAATTTTAAATAATTTCATAAAACTTTGTTTCACTGTCTGTGAGAAAGTATAAATGAAAAAAAAAAGAAAGAAAAAAAAAAGAAAAAAAAAGAGATTAAAATAACTGATTACATACTTTAAGAATACGTTCAAATTTCTTTTGGCCAGGGCCCCATTCCATTTTGGCAAGATGTAAGTTACCCAGAAGAGACCAAGCATCAGGATGTTCATTATCAATTCGTAAAGCTTCCTTAAACCAATCAGATGCTTCATAAATTTGTCCTTTATCTCTAGCCATACAACCTAATCGTAAGTAACCTGTGGAAATAGAAAAGAACCCATAGTAGAACCAATAGTTAGGCTTTACTTTCTTTAACCACTTACAATGTCAATGTCTGTTATTTGACTATTTTATACATTCAGGTTAAATGTTAAGATATAACCCTCCAACTCCCCTTCCTCTATTCCTTATTTTTGACAGTACCACCCTATTTGCAAATCCATTCAACTTGTAAACATAGCAGATAGGTATATTTATAAACATTTCAATTGTGCATGATTAAATAATAAATTATTTATTTATTACATTTCTACGACCTAAGTATATTCTCTCTTATAAGAGCAACTAAGTTTACTGAAAATCCATTTTTTTATAACACTATCTATTTCAATGCTCATTAGAAAAAAAATTACACAGACAAAAATTAGGTACAGATTAAGAACAAAGACATCTTACAAGGATAATTTTTCAAAAATATGTTAAACTATTAAGGTAATAAAAATGCAATTTTGTATTTAGTAAAAACTAAATAATTTTAATTAGAAACCTACCCCCCAAACATGAATTCAAAATTTGTATTGAACTTTACAATACATATGTCGTTATACCATAATTTTAGTATAATCAAGATATTTTAAAAAATCTAAAGGGGATAAAATTCTGATAAACAATTTTTAAACAGATTTGATCTATCATAATGGATCTGACTAAATTCACAGTCCATTAAAATTATTTATCTTATTTATGAAATTTGTTTAAATAGCAGAAAGAGTTTTTGGTAAATATTTATTTGAACATGACACATAAAAATAGGTGTATAATAAAGTGATGCAAAAACATTGCAAACTTTCAAATACAAACAAACATAAATCAAATTCAAACTCAACACTTAAAATTACACAATTTGAAGAAAAAATCAGTTAAAAGAAAAAATTGATGATTAACATAAATTTACAAACATTTTGAAAATACCCCTATTCCTAAAATGATTTTGTCCTTATAACTCGTGTCATATTTACTGATCTTGAAATAATGCACAATACAAGAGTCACAAGCTTATGTCTTTTATCAAAATGTTCTTTACACCTTTTTTAATATTTGAATTTCTTTGCCATATCTGTACTACTAGTCTCCAAACTTCATGGAAATCAGATAAAATTCAAACTTAACAGGAAATGTATATATATTAGATACTTACAATCAACATAATTTGGATGTTCTCTAAGTATATCTTTATAGAGTTTTTCAGCCTTATCAAACTGACACAATGCTTCATTTAGTCTAGCCAGATTATATGTTGTAGTAACAGCTATGGAGTTGTAATATTGTGGGTCGTGCTCAGCTTCAGTCTTTGATCTCGCTAATGAATCTTCTAAACTATTCCTCGATTCTTCTAAACTATTCAATCTGCACAAATACATAAATGAATATACGTGTATATCTAGTTATTTTGAGTACAATTTTCAATAATTCCCAAACTTTGTTACCTTTAGTTGATTCGTTTGGAGTACATCCATCTTCAAAAACTACAACTAATGTAAGGTGACAAGGCTGGAAATTGTAATCAACATTATTATGTAAATCCTAGATGAAATATGAAATATTATAATAATATTTTATATAGAGAGCTTAATGTTAGACCCAAAATTAAATGGAGGTGTTTCTAAAATTGTTAATGTCCATATTTTGTTAGGCTAATGAGGACAAATTAAGAGATAAGGGGTTCGTTAGGATTTTTGATAAGAAAATATTTATTATAAGATATTTTATTAACAATAAATAGTCAAATGTTAGTCCCAGTTAAATATTCAAAATCAGACGTGTGGTAGTTATTAGGAAATAATTGAAAAAGTGTCGCAACTGTTTAGCTTAAAGGTCATTAGCATGACATGGATAATGAAGCTCTATATAAACTGCTAGTGACCTAGAAAGAAAAGATTGGCATCCGAGACGTCGGCGGTGACGGGGCAGAGACGCTGCTGGTCACCAATGAGACATTGCCCAGGAATGTACTTGCGAAAGAGACTCAGTGACAGTTTATAGAGATTCATAGCCTATATTGAAAAGGTTAGCAGATTCATGTGTTTAGAAAATAACAAGTTATTAAATTCAATAATTTGCCATTGCTCTGGATTGAAGGTTTAAAGGTCTGATTAGGACAGATAACATTTTATATTGTAATTTATAGGATTAAATATTAGATAAGGATATAATATATCAAGCTGACATAGAATTATTTAAAGACCTAAAGTAATTGTAACAACTATAAGGGAATAAAGAATAAATTAATATTAACAATCTGAACCACCAAATTTGTTATTTTATTGGAACCCGTAGATAATGAATGTAGGAGAAACCCTAGAATTCATAACAGGTTCCACAATCAATGGAATCTCACCACATCAAAAACTTGCTTTATATCTGTAGGCATGGCCAGCTTCTAGGTGGGCCAAATAATTTAACAACAAAAATATTCCTAAGTGACAACAAACTTTATTTAATATAAGTTTTATATAATTTTAAGTTATTTGTTACATCCATTGAAGAAATTGTGTTACAAATATATTTCACCTCTTCTTCATCTAAGCAGATTTTACAAAAATCGAAATTTTATGCTGCATATGCTAATGAGATGAGTAAGCAGTTTAACATATTGAAAAATCAACACAACCAACAAAACTTGAGTCATGATTTAAAAGGCTGAAATTTAGCGAGTAGATTTGATCTCTTTAATTCTAACTTGTAAATAAAAGTTGCCAATACCTGTAGTGTAATGCACCAACGTTATTGAGTATTTCTGGAGGTATTTCAGCTTGAACTTTATCTTTTAATATCTTAGTGGCAGTGCCATATGCTGCCAAGGCTGCATTCAAATCTGATTGTTCTAAGATCTGGGCAAGCTCTATCCATGCTTCTACGTCATCTGGAAATTGCTCCGTAACCTAATAAAACAAACATGTTAACAATTTATTTTATAATTACCTAAAATTGAAACTTAAATTTAGAAGTAATAGGATATATCATAAGTTAAAACAAATTTGAATCTTGAATGATTTATGATTTTAATTCAATGTTTGAAATTTATTTTAGACAGTACACTTTAATAAAAAAAATTTTTTAAAGCATTTTTTGTGTCATAAAAATTTAATCTTCAAAAAATTGACACAATATATAGATAAAAATAAATTAAGCATAAACTTTCTAAAAACATATTGTACATCTTACCATTACCAAGTGCTCCAGATATCTTTGCGTCAGAATGTACAATGTTCAAATTCAGAAAAAAATAAAATAAATAAATTACCTTTACCTTTTAAAGTAATATTTAATTATAAGAATTCATGTTCTACGCATAATGTTGAGAGTATTAATCAATTTATTAAAAAACCATAAAATACAAATTGACAATTTCATATATAAAAATAATTGTCTGCTTAACCTTTTGAGCAGTAATTTTTCAAATATCCATCAGGTCCCAAAGAGTGAGTTTTTTAAAAAATTTGGTAAATTACTTTTTTATAATTATATTGATGCTTTATATTGTGTTAGTTCAGAAATTAAGACACTTTGTGAGAAAAATGACATTTAACCACTTGTATGTTATGAAACAAACTTTTTTTTAAAAAAACCCAATTTTGGTAGTAACCAATAGGAAAATAAAGAAAAGCCGTCTATACAAATATTATAGTAGTTTTATTTTTGAAATACAAATATACATTAACGTTGAATATGCCTACATCATATAAAAAAGATAAGTTTTAAAAATATTTATACTAACTTAAAAAGTTTTTTGTAGTATGGTAGGCGCGGAAGCATTCAGGCAGGCAAAAAGCGACATCACATTCCGTGCACATCCATGGAGTTTCTTTTCTTTTTTGGGGCCATATAGTTGTCCACTTACAAACAAGGCATTTCCTTTTAGGCTTTTCTTTTTTACCTGTTGCTGGTATAAATTTAGGAAAGTGTCAAGACGTAAAGCGCATTGGTACGGGTTCCTTGGATCGCTGGGCAACAGAAGGAGATGGTCTTTGTGGTGTGTATCCAACAGCTGCTTCATGAAGCTATGCCTAAATTGACTTAGTTGCAAGTTATTTTTTCAAGTTTTTAGTTTATACAGTATGTATGACTTCAATATACTCAAATCCATCAGGTGGAAGAACATTTTCTTGTACCACTTAGTGGTTTTTCTAGCACTATGTGTAAATGAAATTTGCATGTCGCTTTTGTCGACAAGGCTTATATTCAAATTGTAATCTATGATGCTTGCCGGTTTTACAATAGGCTCTCCTGATACATAGCTTATGAGTAGTCGAAATCATATTTATATCTCTTCGGTAAACCAAAATTGAGGTTGTGAGCTGATTTTGGTATTCCCTTAGTTGCAGCTTAGGGAATTTAGGCATATCCTCTCTATTTAGCATAACTGTGCTTACAGCACCTGTTTTTTTCTTTTTCTTTTTTTTTTCTTCTTCAAAAAGAAACTGAAATGAATTGGGACTACTGTACCAGTTGTCTACAAAGATTTTGTGTCCTGAATCAAAATACGGCTCCAAAAGAGTTGTAACTACAGGCCCAGAGATGCCTAAGTTGTTTTGCATTGTTGTCATGACTTGTTTCCCAGTATACACTATCAAATCAAGTGTGAATCCAGTTTTACAGTCATAAAGCTGAAGTAGTTTGATTCCAAGCCGGTGCCATTTTTTGGGTAGGTACTGCCTGAAGGATAACCTCCCTTTCCACTGCAACATACTTTCGTCTATGCATACATTTTGAAATGGAATGAAGGCTTGGCTGAATTTTACTTTCAATGAATGAAGAATTGTTGTAATTTTGTGTAATCTGTCTCCAGGAATTATATTTTCGTTATTCGAAAAGTGTAGCATTCTGAGTAGCAAACAAAACCGGTCTAAGGAGATAGTTTTTTTTTTTTTTTGAAAATTGGGCTTTCTAATAAGGGATTAGTACCCCAAAAGTCAAATATTTTGTTTTTCTTGTTATGCCCCATTAGCACACAAATTGCTAAAAATGAGTAAATTTCAGATACACAACTATTGTACCATTTATTTACCTTTGAATGTGGTTTTATAATAAAGGCAGATTGTTTATATTGCTCAGAGTAGTAGTTTGTTTCTTCAAATATATGATGAACTAAATCTTTATCAAACAAAACTTTGAACCAATCACTTTAAGAACGGTTTTCATCAAATCTATATTTACATTATTTATGCCTGATTTTAGTCATCAAAATCGAACAGATGAGGTTCAAACTTACTTGGCATAACTTTCGCCACTCATACAGGTTTTGTGGACCATCTTCACAAGGAGTCCTGTTCCTCAACATCCATTTCCTCATCCATATTTAGGTTAGACCCAGACTCTAAACTAATACCATCACTAGAAATGAGCTCCGCATCAGTACCAGTACTATTTACACTATGTACAATTTCAACATCACTTTCGTCACCATTCTCACGATTCATAATTATTTCAAAGATTTCATTGCTTCCTAATCGATCCATTTTGTAAGCCTTGTCCTAATATAAAAAGCTATTTTCACGATAACACTACACATAACACGTGTTGCTAGTAGCCGTGAAACAGTCAAATTGACAGAGGTGAAGGCGGGACACTAATCCTAGCGTTGGGCTAGAGCTAGCTGAATTACCCACCCAGTTACACACACATTACTCACACAACACGTTTCTGACACCTAGCGGATGAGATTAGAACTAAAACAATTTGCTTCTAAAAATTGCCGAGGGATGGCAGGGTAGTTACAAAAATAAGTAGATCGCAATATATATGTTCACACTACTTTAAGATAAATATAAAAAAAATTGATAAACAGTGATGTTGTTACTACGGGTGGCTTGTAGTGCGGTGACGTGACTGTTCCGTCGTTACTGTTCAAAGGGTTAATTGCTCACTATGTCTCAAGCTAGTTCGACTAAATAAAAATGAAAAAAAAAAAAAATAAATAAAAAATAAAACATTGACTATTTATATTGTGATTATATTGTTCCTGTCATAATATTTAAATATACAAAATTTATATCTTGTTACATAAATTCAAACCATACTTTTCTGAGATGATTTTTTGCAATATCCCTCTTAGACTGACTAGTAGAGCTCGCATACAATGAACCCAAAATCTTCATCGTCTCATAGTTTCCAGGTTGAGCTTTAAGTACTTTTTCAAAACACTGAGCAGCCTGAATTAAACAAAAAAAGGCAACTTGGTGTAAATCATATAAATAAAATTATTTTTCAGAACAAAATATTAAGCCTTATATGTGTGACATTAAATGTTTATGCAGACAATTGTAATTAAAATGGGTTTTCACCATAAAAAAGGAAAAAAAAAAACTTTTTAACTAAGGATAAATTGTCAGGTTTACCTCTGGTTGGATAGCTAAACAGTGCACTTTTGTTTACTTTAGTATCATTACTATTCATTTAAAAATGGTTTGAGATTACAAATTGTGCATTTATTTTGTAGAAATTGGTATTTTATATATGTTATGATAGTTTACACAATGTCAACTATTTAATTTCTGATTTTTCATTCGCATCATTTAGAATTATATTCATAGTAATTCATCTAATTAAATAACTTTGTATTATAATATATCAAAAGAAAGGTATTAGTACAGAAAATACAATGGTTAATTTTTTTCATTTCACATTTTATTATATAAAGTTTTACTGAGGAAGAGACCAAATACTGCTAATTTCAATTCATTTTTTTTTTAATTTTTTTATTTTTTATTTTTTTTTTACTAGTAAAATAATTTAGTTTATAATTTCATAATTACACATGATGTAGTTAAACGCTTGAGTAGAGAATTCCGTTTATGAGAAGTTGTGAATTGACATCATAATGGTAAGAATAGGACATTATTCAGTAATAAAATTATGAATGAATAATTGACTTTTAAAAAAATGCAATTTATCAAAAATCATATTAATCTGCTTAAAAAATTTCTAAAAAATTTTAAAAAAACATTCCTAACTTGTGTATGCATGTAACAACAAATATTTTTCTACAATATGAAACAATTCTGTGACAAAATAACTATTTTTCGGAGCATTATGTAAAATTTTAAAATATCAATATCGTAGGTAAAATTTACCTTATTACAAAAAACATATATTTATGAAAAAACATATTAATTTGCTAACCAAAAGTATACAAAATGACACCACACTAACTAAATATTCATGCATACAAACTGCATTTGCTTATGTTCTACACATAATCAAAATATTACAAATATGTTAATATCATATACAATTTTCAAATAAGTTTTGATTATAAAATATCAAAAAACTTATTTCAAAATAAGTTGAACAACAGCATACAGTTGAACATCTCCACAAAAATTAATTCAAATTAACCAATAAAATATATCTAGAGTAGCCGCCAAGAATGTAGTCCACTGGTTAATAGCCAATAGGGGAGTAAGAATAGCATGCTGTTGTCAATTCGAACAACACCCTGCATGAGGCTAGTCGGCGTTCAAGGCTACCGATGTCTTGCAATGCTAATAGAGTTGGGTAAAAGAGTAGTTTTACAATGTTTGCATAAGTTTTTTATGAGTTACATGATAGTTTTTTTGCTTTAATAATTTAAACATGTTTAGTGTAACAGATACATTTTCATATCATTTGTTATTTTCATTTAATTCTAAAATTTATCAGTATTAACATTAGTACTACAAAGACATTAACTTATAACGAAGTGTAAAGTAATAATTATTTACAAATTTATTAGTAATGTCTTAGGCAAGAGAGTATAAGATTGTCTGTGGTAATGTTTAACATCGAATCAGTCATGACATATTTATTTTTAAACATTTTTTGTTTTAACGGTAATCATTATTTCCCCTGTAATAATATTTACAGCCCAGTACAAAAATTAATATTAGTTTCTAATTGAAATTTTCTAAACTTAAATTTATTTATTTAGTCAACATGTTTTCGTTAAGAAATTTGTGATGATTTGTTTACAAGAAAGGAAAGCAGCTACAGATGTATTTTTTAAAAAATTGTTCATTAAATTATGATCTTTGCAACTGTGATGCAAAATGAAATGCATCTATGACTCTTCCGAACGCTTTAAATGAACATAACTGCAGAAGAAATGCAATGCCAAGCGCTGTCCCAGTGATGGAACGAGTTGGCAAACTTGGTTTCATCAAGGCCAGGCTCTCTACAAGCTCCTCCCTCAACGGACTAGATACGTGGTGGCTTGTATAAGGGTTTTTTGTAGTGCTATGCTCGTATATGAGATTTTACACTTAACATCTTCTATATCCCTTTTGAAAACGTATAGCTTTTGTTATTTTGCACTAATAAGTGCTGCTTTCTATTAGAAAATATATGAACTATTTATTTGAATCTTCCCATCACTGTAAATCTAAAAATAGGAGTGTAGTGTTATACCACACAAAGTGTTGTTTATAGGCTTTAGTTTACACAATGGTGTCGTCTTATTTTCAACTTACCGAAAATGAATACAGTGTTGAATGAGCTAATTAGTACTTTGAAAATAAATATGAAGGATAACAATGATTTAGTGAGTGACATTAATGATAATGATGAGCCAGTTTTTTTTTTCATTCTGAAAACAGAACAATAGGCATATTCTAGATTCTACGTGTGCTGATAACACCACCCATGAGCATGGGACTTGTACGAAAGAAGCAGAAAAAATATTTTAATGAAAACACAGTCAATTTTGTCTGAAAGTTCATAATTTTAATGAAATAAGTGGTGATTTCAAAGAAACATTATGCTGTATAAACAAGGGATACTATAAAACCGTTGTGTTAAAGAATATAATATAAATTATGGGGATCATTAACAAAATTGATAGTTACTAAGTTCAGTTGAATGTATACTCAAACATTGAAATTATACAAAAGTATTATGCACCTGACTATACCATTTTGAATTCCCATGCTCCATATAAATAAAAAATAAAAAACAGGATCAAAAATACCATTAGCAAAATTCCAATTCAGAACTAATAAGACAACTGAAATATACACTGTGGCTTCGAATAAATCAAAATCGGATAGGCTTTCTTCTGGTGAGTCGTCATCAAGACTGATAGTTCGACATTTTCCAAAATTCGTTCCAGTAGCATCTGAAGGAAAACAACAATGTTATGTATGTGATAAACGCAATTAGGTCCAAAAAAAGAAAGGTTTCCAGATATCAGTGTTCTGAGTGTAACATTGGTTTATGTATTATTGAATGTATTGAAAAATTACATATAATAAAGAAATTAAAAAAAAAAAAAATTATTCAAAAAAAAAACATTAAAATTTTAGAAATAATGTTCAATAAATACAGAAAAGTTATATTTAGTTTGTAACATATAAAAATAATAATAAATAAATACACAAAAAATGGTCTGAATTAAACGTTATAACATGACTAAAAATAAATGACAGCACTTTCTAAATAAAGTAACTCACAGAATCCTTGGTCATAACCAAAAAAAGTGTTTCGATTGAGATTTTGGTTAACACGTTAGCTGCCATATCGGTCTGATCGGACCGAAACTAAGGTGGAATGTACATGCAGCGTTTCGGCACGATCGGACCGATAAAGTCACTGACGTAATGTTTTGTTTTCTGGCTCACAGTTCGATAGTGCAGCAACCTATCGGCATATTTTGGTATTCTCTGGATTGGGTAAAGACGTGTGTTAGACGTAGTATATTGTATGCTTTAATAACCGTTACCATGGTTACTCAATATAATAATAAAATCAGTGGATATTTTCACTTTTTTGTCGGCACAATCGGACCGATTAAAAATTTTACAAAAACATTTTGGTTTAGTAATGAATAATTCACAAAGAATACAGTTGTAAAATGAATATATGTATTTATAAATTAAATATTAGACAAATAAAATAGTGAGCTTGCCAACATAAAGAAATGAAATAGTCCGTTTAGATTTTTTTTACACGAAAATTACAGAGGTCCGATCGGACCTAAACGTTATACTAAGATTAAATTAAAGCCAAAAAATTGCATTTCGGTCCGATTGGTCTCGAAACTATAAATGTATAAATGCATAAATGTAAATACAATTAGTAAATACTATTGCCTTATATTATTTAACATAGGTAGATGCTGTCAGAGATATATTTAAAAAAATAATTATCTCTGATAGTATAAAAATAATTCACATCTGCAGAACAGTCTCAAGTAACAACTTGCACGTGTAAAGGCAGAACGGTTGTTCAACTTAAGTTTCCCAAGAGAAAATAATATTTGCAAGCTACACATAAAACCCTGAGAATTGGCCTCTGGAATGAACTCAAAGTATTTCCACTGAAAACACAAGATTGCAAAAAGCAACGTCCAATCAAGAAAATCCCGCGAATAAATATCCAATAGAATCTCAAGAAAGTACAATGCTCAATTGAAAATTTTAACCGCGTGAAGGAAAAGGAGGGAGAGACGCAAGTTTTCTTAAGACAGTCTAAAAACTATCACCACGCAAGTTAGACGTTGTAAAGATCCAGAGTAAAATGGTGTAAAATAATTTCAATAAGTTAATAAATCCAAGTGTGTTTTTCTAAAAGGCAAGTAAAGCCATAATAATCATAAAAAAAAAAATATATATCAAGTGTTAAGTGTAAAGTGAAAAATCAATAAAAATAAATTATAAAAAAGCGTATTGTGTGTGGAGTGAATCCGTGTGAATTGTATGTGCGACGGTTTGATAAAAAAAAAATCTGTAAGTAGCTTTAAATATATACACAAAATATGTAAGAAAGATCTCATAAAAACAAAAACTAATTAATACAAATTTTAAAAGATATCCCAGAATTAAAATAAATGATTTAAAAAAAAACAGCATAACTAATTAATCAAATACACATTGAGAGTCCAAAATCATAATTAATCTAAAAACAAATCTAATCTAGAACCATTAAAATAAATGTAGTATTAAGAAATTGTGAAAAGTATTTTGATTTAAATATTAAGGAAAATCTCCTTCATCATAAATAAGCTGATAAAAGGATCTCATGATACCTAATGAAGCTATTTTGAGGGAGCCAAAAATATTTCTTTAATTAAATCAAAATAATTATTATGTATAGTAAGTAATTTAAATTGTGCATTTAGTTAATTAAGTAATTTAAATTAGGAAAAATAAAAATTATAAAAGTAAATATTGGGAAGACTGTAAACTAAATATTGTATAGTCTTCTATCATAGTTTTAACATAGAAATGAAAGTTTAAAATATACATCTAAATATTGTAAATCTTTAATTATGTTTTGATAATATTTAAATAGTTTTGAATCACTTAATTTTTGTCTCTGTACTTATTTAGATAAATCCTATCACAGCCAAGCGATATTGATTCGAGAAATCGAATCCAAAAAACCCTTACAATGCAAAAATAATAATGGCAAAATAATTTGGTAATCCTGGCACTCCAGGCAAGAGTATCGTATTAGGCCTTGGTAGCTAACGTGTTAACAGCATAAAAATTGGTATGTTCTATAAAAAACATAATGTATGCATTAGTTCTAAGATTGGTACAAAAAATAATGGAGCGTATTATTGCAAAATGTAGCCGGAGAGAGAGAGAGAGAGAGAGAGAGAGAGAGAGAGAGAGAGAGAGAGAGAGAGAGAGAGAGAGAGAGAGAGAGAGAGAGAGAGAGAGAGAGAGAGAGAGAGAGAGAGAGAGAGAGAGAGAGAGAGAGAGAGAGAGAGAGAGAGAGAGAGAGAGAGAGAGAGAGAGAGAGAGAGAGAGAGAGAGAGAGAGAGAGAGAGAGAGAGTGACCAGAATGACACTTGTGCATGACAAAAATTATTGAGCTCAGGTTAGTGCAGATTATAAAATAATGATACCGACAAATATAATAACTATGCGGTCTTTAATTTTGTCCCAAACATATCTTTTTATATAGCAGCATTTAACAAATAAATCAACATTATAAAATAAATACATTGATAATGTGAATTTTTAAATATATTTCGAGTTGGTCCACAGCTTATAAAATAGTTTTAACTGCTGTGTTTTAAGAAAAACTGTGGTTAATTTTGTAATGACAGTAATATATTTATTTATTGTAAAATTTTTAGTAGATAACATAGATTATTAAATAATTATTTTTAGTGAAAAATATACAACCTACATTGGGGATCGTTTGGGTTTACGCACATTACGCTCTACCAACTGAGCTATCCTTAGTCACTTGGTACCAGTATATGGTGTACTTCTCACTTAACTTTGTTTATTGCAAATTTTGAGTTATTAGATTAACTACCTCGTTAAAATGACTATGAAATTATTCTTTTTACAAGATTTTGCATGAGAAATGTACTCCCTACACTGGTAAGTGACTAAAGATAGCTTAGTTGGTAAAGGATTGATGTGTAAAGCGAAAAGTCCTAGGTTCGATTCCCAGTCTACGTCCGTATATTTTTCACTTGAAATAGATATCATTTTTATTTGGTGTTAGAGTGTTGTCATATGTCAATATGCTACCTTCTCCCCCGCTCCCCCAACTTCGGATACCTGTGAGAAAGATAAAGTCAATTCCTGAGTATTCTTTGCTTTCTCGAGTTTTTTCCAAAAGGAAATGATGGAACAGGTTTTTTCTTTATATTTTTGTTTCAAAACATGCAATTCCCACAAATAAATAACAATATAGGAAAAGTAAATCAAGAATTTATTATTTTGTTCAATTTAAAGTTTACGATTATTGATTACCTTTCTGGGCGGGTTTCAGTCAATAAATATCTTTTTTTAGTTATGCTGCTCCCAGTCTTTCCCCTCTTTTTTATGATGTATGTTTCGCCTATTATTCAGGCATAGTCAAACCAGATTCCATTACAATTAGTCTTGCATAATATTAAATATAATATATGTAATCCTGCAGAGTAAATGTAACACAGTATATCAATGCAAGACTAACAGACGAAACACGTCATCAAAAAGAAAAAGATATTTATTGAAGTTTACATAACTGTCAACATTTTACAGATAATAAACAAATTCTTCCCACCCACCTCCGCCTATCCATAGGAAGTGTTCTACTATAGAAGAATATACGTCTAAAATTTCAGCCTGAAATTTTTTACAATTATTGTTTAATTAAAACCTAATTTAAAACTATATCAAATTTTGAATTAACAATATTTTTTTAAATATGAAGCTTGATTTAAACGCTGATTTTTTTTGTACTTTGCTACATTCTTACAAAAGAAAACAATGTTAAAGGAATATTTTAAAATTAATTATGCAACATAGAATGCCTTAAAATAATTTGGTAATTCACGATTTTATATATATATTTATTAAATAATTTGTGATAGTTTCAAAACATTTTTTGAAGACAAAATAAAAATAATAAAAAAATAAGCGAATAAAATAGGAATGAAGATGGGATTTAAAAAAAAATGTATGGCGTTAAATAACATTTTTCAAAATACAAAGGGAAAAGTTTAGTCATAAGTTGTTGGTGTGTTATCAGTTTTTACTTTCTTTTACCTTTCCCATCATGTCTCTATTGCCCATCTCTTGTTTTCTTTCAACTTCGACACCACAAGAGAATTCAAGGAATTTAAACATGGCGTTTATTTTACATTCTTTTCTTCCTATTATTTATAAGGCGATGATGACAGTGAGGTTTTTTGCTTTGAACAAGATAAGCTAAGCAAAAAGTATAGGAGGAATACAAGAGCCTGGAGTTTTCCCTTACAGACTTTCAGTTCTTATGGAAAAAAATCACATGATCATAACATGGCTATTAACATCATACATACAACTTTTTAAGTTCAAGTAATTTTTTTCCCGAGGATCTCGATTTATGCAGGAACTCTTGATGGTATCAAATAATTTCAACACCTCCAGTTGTTATTTGTTGACTATGACAAATCCAAGATTGTTATATTTCCATCTTTTATTAGACACAAAACAAATACAGGAGTGTCAATCGGTACTATAACACCAGAAAACCACATTGAATGACAATCAGAACACTATAACTGTTTATATATGGGTATTAAGGTCATTGATATACTTCCTGTTGTTGATATCTGTAGATTAAGACAAAACTAACAATCTGTGATCACAAAAGTGTCACATTTCCATCAATCAATAAGACAAAAAAAGATAGATGTAGGAAGGCAACAGTTCACTTGTTGAGGGGAAAATATATTGAAAGTTATCGGTACCAGGCCTGCGAATATTTCCTACCAAAACAATGTAACTGAGACAGTTGATAGTGAGACTCCTTTTCCTCCTTTCACTGGTGCAGTACGATTAACAATTGTAACAAGATTTTTTTTTAAAGAATATCTAACATAAAATTATAAAAAATATTAGGATTGACTTTTAAACTAATATTCTGTAATATAATTTGACAAAAGAAAAAGGATATAAAAGAAGAATAAAATATATTTGTTTTTCAAGGACAGCTTCAAAATCCCGTAGAATTCACACTTTTTCCTTAAATATTAAATTCTAGTACAATTCATGGTTTTCCAGGAATCTCAGTCACTAGACATCCTGTTATTATCAAGCTGTCATAAGACTTACTCTCAGTTATAGTAGATTAGAACAAATAAAGTGTTGTGTCTAACTTCCACAAAATAAAGACCTTGTACTTTAAGAAATACAATAAAATACACTTACATTTTCCATATCACCTCTGTATATGTACATCTGGCCCAAACCAAAATGAGGAAGCACAAAGTGAATTGGTGCAAACTGTGTAGCTTGGTAATAGTATTGAAATGCTTGATCATAATCACCCTATGTAAAAAAAAACAAAACAAAATTTAATATTAGGCCTACAAAAAACTGTTACAATATTTATGTTTATATTACAATCATTAAAGAAATGAAGTGTAAATCAACTTTAAAATACCAATGCATTTCTTACACCCGCTATTTATTTTTTCACATCAGTGTTTACTTTATTTCGAAGGATTAGAGTTACAGCAGAAAAACTACCAAAATGATAATTGTTGCAAAAGGGTCACATACTTATTTGGGCATTTATTATATTTCCTATTAAATCGAAGCATCTAGGAATATTAAAAACAACTTCACACACACACAGACGGAATGAGAAAGGCACTCGTCTCATTGTCAATTTAAAACATTTAAATTGCCGCGCTAAACTCGATAAAGTGGGAATGCGATAGTGCGGTGACGTCACGCAAGGCGAAGGCAAAGCTTTGCTTGCACAGACATGAAAACCAAACTATGGTAGTTATTATTTTATTAAAAAACTAAAATATTAAGTTAAATAATTATTCAGTAGAGTCAATTGACTAATAATATCAAGAAATAAATATAAAAGCACCTAAAACAAAAAAGTTATTCAAGAAATTAGGAAGGCTCAAAAACCTAAAATTTGAAAAAAGGGGAAATTCAAAAATCAAAAATCATAGAGTCATAACTAATAGGGAAATAATAATAATCAGAAATAAAAAATAAACAATAATAATAATAACCAGGGGAGAATGGAAAGTCATTCTTGGAGTTTTTTAAGTTTTTAAAGGTGAAGGGGAAATAAACTAAAAAATAATAATAATAACAATTGAAAAGACAACCATAGGGAACAATAATAAGCGATCAAAATCAGATTTAAAGTTAAAATGGGGGAGTTATAATAATAACAAAAAGTAAAAAGTTAAAGCCCAAAAGCGGTAAAAATAAATATTAAAGGGGAAATATAAGGAAGGAATAATGTTGTTCGGTAATTTATGAGTGTTAATGTATGAGTTTATTACTTACTAAGTTTGAGTGCCGGAGGACCAGAGTTATTGAGTTTACCTTCATTGAGGTTGTCGTATATTGTGCCAACGAACGGTTCCACTTGATGTGTAGTAACTGGCCAGTACTTCTTCTTACAATCACTTCACACCGACCGCACTTGACACTTTACAATAATTAAAAATGTTTAAAAAGAGAAAGAAAATGTATAATATTGAATTTGAGGTAGCCGGAACTTAAGTCCATGAGAAACTTGGCTTAGAGAGCAGACAACGCACCTGACTCCTACTAGAGATAGAATGAGAAAAGGCTGAGGGAGCAGACAATACATCTGACTCCAAGCAGAGGTAGAATGAGAATGACTCAAAATTGTACAGGTATAAAGAGAAAGTTGCTGTGGCATGTAACCCAATTTAGAAAATGAGAATTGTCGATTTGACCTTAAAACTAATACGCAACATACAGGGGGCCTTGAATCCTCCTGAGGATTCAAAATAAACAAATCTGTTCAAAAAAAAAAATAACATAAAATTTAACTGTTCATAAGAAAATTAACTTAATTATTCTAGTGTGAATATTAATCGGAGTTTATTCTAAATTAATGGGTAACGGGAAAACCTTGTGAGCTGGACGAGTCAAGGTTCCCTGTTGAGTCTTGAGGTGAACAACGCGCACTACCTTATCATTACCAGGGGACACATTTATGATTCTGGCCAATGGCCATGAGAGCGGAGGTGAGGCTTGATGCACCAACACTAAGTCTCCGATGCGCAGATTATCTGTGGGCACATTCCATTTTCCACGTTGTTGAAGAGTGTGGATGTATTCCAAATGCCATCTCTTCCAGATGCGCTGGTGAAGAGCCTGAATTAGTTGCCAGTGCTTGAGGCGGTTAGTCGGAGTGCAGTGAAGATTCTCTTCTGGAACTGCCACCAAGGGCGATCCAACTAGAAAATGGCCTGGAGTAAGTGCGGTAATGTCTGAGGGGTCATTCGAGAGAGGCGTAAGAGGCCGGGAGTTTAGAATTGCCTCCACCTGAGTTGTCAATGTCATTAATTCAGAGAGTGTCAGAATATGTTCACCAATTACACGACGCAAATGGTGTTTGGCACTCTTGATCGCTCCTTCCCACAGACCTCCTTGGTGGGGAGCTGCAGGTGGATTAAAATGGAAGGTGATACCCTCTTGAGAAGAGAAGTCATACAGGTTTTTTCTTCCAGACGACATGATTAGTGCTTGCAAGGCATTGTTTGCCCCTACAAAATTGGTTCCACAATCGGAATAAATGTTATGGCAAAGGCCGCGACGAGAAACAAAGCGTGTCATAGCTGCAATAAAGGCATCTGTCGACAAATCCGTTACTACTTCAATATGGACAGCCTTGGTCACAAGACAAATAAATATACAGATGTAAGCTTTTGTGTAGCGAATTGCCCGCAAGTTATGTACCTTGATGTGGAAGGGGCCTCCATAATCCAGTCCTGTGTTAAGGAAGGGACGGGAAGGAGTCACTCTAGCTTGAGGCAAATTTCCCATAAGCGGAATTTTATTACGAGGTTTGTGTCTGAAGCACACGACGCACTGAAATATGCGAGAACGTATCACACTTCGGGCTGAAAGTATCCACACTCTCTGAGCGAGGAGGGACTGAGTCAATTGAGCTCCCGAGTGCAAATATTTCTTGTGGTAAAAGTCAATGAGAAGGTTAACTACATAGTGCCTTTTGGGCAGAATCACGGGATGTTTCATATCTACTGGAAGCTGGGATGCAGATAGACGCCCTCCAACGCGTAAAATGCCTTCACGATCAAGGAAGGGAGAGAGACGGCGGAGTGATGTTGAAGTTAGCTTAGGTGTGTCCTTCTTGAGTGCCGCTATGTCATGTTTGAAGACCTCTTTCTGAACAATCTTGAAGATCTTCAGTCGGCTAATAGATAGTTCTGACGTGGTGAGGGTTCCAATGCGCTTCTCCTTGTGTTGAAGGTTGTGGATGAATCGTAGAATGTAGGCCATCACACGTTGTAGTTTGCTGAAATGTGAGAATTTTGTGAGCAGATCCCATTCTTGAGGAGCAACAGATAATAAAGTGTTAGGCAACAAAGGCTTGCTTTCTCCAGTTCCATTGAGGTCTGCTGCGACGAAATGAGATACAGGCCATGTCTCTCTATGCTGTTGCAGCCATGGAGGGCCAGACCACCATAAGTCATGGTTGATTAATTCAGAGGGAAGTATTCCACGTGATGCACAGTCAGCGGGATTGTATTCACTAGCGATATGTCGCCAGCAACTAGAGGGTACTTGCTCCTGTACCTGAGCGACTCTGTTTGCAACATATGTCTTGAGACGATGAGGAGGTGTGTTTAACCAGGTAAGAGTGACGGTGGAATCACACCAGAGGGTAACAGACGTAGTTATTTTCTTGGGGATGATTTCAATGGCATACACCAATAATTGGGCGAGTAAGTGAGCTGCGTTCAGTTCTAACCGCGGAATAGTGAGTTTCTTCAAAGGAGCAACTCGAGTTTTGGACAACAACTGCCTTACTGTCACAGATCCGTCGTTGAGCTGGCATCTTAAGAATAAGACAGCTGCATATCCATTCTCAGAAGCATCTGAGAAGCCATGTAGTTCTATGTCATGTGAATGAGAGATTTTTAGAGCACGAGGAATAGTGATATCTCGTAGGCTCTCTGAGGTACCTATAAAGGTTTGCCACATTTCAAGTAGCTCAAAAGGAAGAGGTTGGTCCCAGGCTAGTCCTTTGGTCCATAAGAGTTGCATGAAGCGTTTTGCCCACATGACAATGGGAGACAAGAAACCACAGGGGTCATAGATCTGGGCTATCACACTAAGTACCTCACGCTTAGTAGTAGAATTGCGAGGTAGTCTCATGTTATAAGTGAAAGAGTCTGTCGAAGGAGACCAATGTACACCTAGTATGGTGTAATGAGGTTGGAGAGTTTCTTGGAGAAATACAGGAGTTTCTAGATGATCATCTGGGAGTCTACGTAGGAGTTGCATGGAGTTCGAAGTCCACTTACGTAACTCAAAGCCTCCGCGACTCAGAAGTGAAATAAGCTGATGCTGGAGGTTCATCGCTTCATCTTCGGTGTCTCCACCTGCGATGATATCATCTACGAAGGTTTGATTACGTAGAATCTCTGCAGCTGCAGGGTAGGAATCACCTTCATCGTCGGCGAGCTGATGTAAAGTCCGAATGGCGAGGTATGGAGAACAATTTACTCCATAAGTCACTGTAGTGAGTTTGAAAGTTGAAAGAGGTTGATCAGGACTATCACGCCAAAGAATCAGTTGATAGCACTGGTCTTCAGGGTGCATTCGTATCTGTCGATACATTTGACGAATGTCACAAGAAAACACAACATTATAAGTCCGAAAGACGAGCAACAAATCGCAAATGTTAGTCTGCATCTTTCTTCCGGTGAGAAGAATATTATTGAGGGAGAAACCATTAGAAGTTTTAGAACTGGCATCGAACACAGTGCGCAAACGAGTAGTACTACTGGATTCCTTTAAGACCCCGTGGTGAGGGATAAAGTAGTGAGGATCAGTTAGGTTAGTGTTGTTAGCGACTTCCATATGACCTGAAATGAAATATTCAGACATAAAATCTGAGTAGAGTGCTTTGAATTCAGGTTGCGCCTTGAACCTTTTCTCTAAAGAATGAAGTCTCTGTTCAGCGGTTAACTTCAAGTGGCCCAGAACGGAGTGTTCTTTCTTGAATGGTAGTCGGACACAATAACGGCCAGATTGGTCCCGAGAATGAGTGGTTAAGAAATGTTCTTCACATAGCCTGTCTTCTTCAGACTGTTTTGTCATTATAGGGGGCTCTTCTTGCTGCCAGAATCTTTGCAACGAGTTGTGTAAGTCGATGTCATTAACAGATAAAAGGGTTGCTGACATCTGAGAAGTGATAGTAGAACCAGTATGAGGTGCGCAAGGCGCTTCACCCATGACTAAATATCCAAAGTGTGATCCTATCACACTTGGTAGGCCAGGGCCGAGGTGGTGGGCTACCTGGTTAAATATTAGTGGGAATAAAGAGGCACCCAGGAGAGCGTCAATGCCTCCTGGCATGTGAAATGTAGGATCAGCCAAAATGTATGGTCGGACTTTATTAAAGACATCAGGCTCAATTGAAACACGAGGCAAGTCTACACAGATTTTGTCAAGAATGAGAAAGTCTTGATTCTTAGAGATCATTTTTCCATTTAGAGTTTCAATGTTGAGATATGTTTGGCCCTTAGAGCGGGTTACAGCTTGAGAAATTCCGGCAATGGCCTGAGAACCTTTGTTGCGGGGAGCACATAACAACTGAGCTGCTCGCTCAGTAAGAAAGCAGGACTGACTGCCAGAGTCAACGAGAGCACGGAGTACCTGTGTAATTCCACTGGCAGAGGTGAGTTTCACAAGCAAAGTGCCTAATAAGACTGTTGTGGAGCGAGTAAAACGGCCTTTATCTTGACAGGTTAGACTAACTGCAGGTGTAGTTTCCTGTGAAGTTTGAACAGTTTCATGAGATGAAGTTTGAACTATAGGCGTACGGTTTTCTTCAAAATGAAGTAACGAATGGTGCCTTTTGTGGCAATTAAAACAACTTGATGTTGACCTACAGTCATTGAGGTTATGGTTGCCCAAACATGAAGAGCATCGTTTATTTTCTTTAACGATTTGAAAACGGGATTTGGGATCCTTACTCTTGAAGATGGGGCAAGTATACACCTTGTGATCAGTTTTGTGACAAACAAAACATGGGAGAGGGTTTGAATTACTGCGTTTATTTCCATCAGTGTTGGAGGTCATCAGAGAGACCTTGTGATTTCCAATAGGACCCTTTTTGAATTTAGAAAATTGGTTTTTTGACATATAATCATGGCTTGACTCTGCAGAGGCAGGTTTTAAGAAAGGTGCAGAATGCAAACTAGCGTTTTCAATTTCGTTACAATCCTGATTGAGGAATTTTATTATATCTGCGATGTCAGGTAAGACAGGGCCATCCTCACCTTCAACGGTGGGATTGGAGGAACGGAATTGTTCGAACCTTTTCCTGAGATCGTTGTCCATTTTTCTAAGAACCATAGCTGATAGAAGTGGGTTATTTTGGGTGATGTCCAGTTTTAACCCTTTGAGAGCTTGAACGTTTTCATTGTAAGAGTTGACAAATTTTCTCATTTGTTTTGGAGATCCCGATTCTATTGTCTGCTCCCTCAGCCTTTTCTCATTCTATCTCTAGTAGGAGTCAGGTGCGTTGTCTGCTCTCTAAGCCAAGTTTCTCATGGACTTAAGTTCCGGCTACCTCAAATTCAATATTATACATTTTCTTTCTCTTTTTAAACAATTCTCAAAATAGAAAATGAAAGTGAACTTTAACTGTTTGTACTGTAGCGTGGTGAAAGTTAGAGAATACAAATCTAAAGTGAAAGTTGATAGTAAGCAATTTGAACAGAGTTTAAACCAAATAGAATAAAATATAACGGTATTAAATGAACTGATAGACTGGTTTTTTATCTTACGTCTAGTTAATGAATAACTAGATCCGGCCCGGAGGACCAAAAAATGTTATGTTGCGTATTAGTTTTAAGGTCAAATCGACAAATTTTCTCATTTGTTTTGGAGAATGATTCACAGAGGGTAAGTCCAAAATTTGATTTAGGTGAAGAGTGACGAGTCTCCTTGGAGAGTGGTAACGCTCTTTCAGGAGGTCGTAAGCCACTGTGTAATTAGAGTCGGAAATAGGTAGAGATTTAATCAAATTTAAAGCATCACCAGAGAGAACACTTAATAAGTATTGAAACTTCGTACTGGGTGACAAAGAAGAGTCTTTATTTATACTCGATTCAAATAGATTGATGAAAGATACCCATTCCAGGGAGTCACCACTAAAACGTTTTAATTCGAGCTTAGGTAAGCGAACCACTGACTTTTGTACAGGGGCAGGTTCACTATTACTCTTGGATTGCATTTTGCTTTGAATTGAGGTTAGGGTAGAATTAATATAATTCACTAACTCATCTGCACTATTAAGAGAAGCGTAATTAGGTTTAAATTCAGGATCACTAGCCAATTTAAGCTCCAGGTAATTGTCTAAAGAATCAGAAAATTCTTGGCGAAGCTTACTGGCAGATTTTGCGTACACAAGGAATTTTTGAAGAATATCCTTATCAGAAGTTTTTTTTGTAAGATCAAAAATCATTTGAATCTGTGAGAATGCGTTCTCCATTCTTGCTTTGACAACTGCAAGTGATTTAGCCATTTTACAAAGTTAATTCACAGAAAGACACTAAATTTATTTATTTATCTTGAAAACACAAAAAGAGGTTTATTTTAAAAGATAGGCCCTCAACTTAAGAAATATGGTGAAGTCTACAGTATAAAGTACAATAGAAAGTCAAAATAAGCAAAACTGAATTAAACATATAAATTATTTATAATGAAAAGCTGAATAGACCCTTTTTTGATATACACATGAGGTATGTCAATAATATTAATAAATTTGAATACCTTTTAAACTTTCTCCTTCTGTGACCTAGTTTCTGAGAGTAACTAAAATAAGTATAGAGATAACATATGAGCAGGTAGTACAATACAAAGGTCAAAATATTTATAAGCTATATTTTGTGTACACAATAAGTGAAAGTATTAAATTTACAATATTATTTCTATTACAAGTTTAATTTTATTGGAGATCAATATTAAACTAAAATAAGACCAATCGACAATTCTCAAAATAGAAAATGAAAGTGAACTTTAACTGTTTGTACTGTAGCGTGGTGAAAGTTAGAGAATACAAATCTAAAGTGAAAGTTGATAGTAAGCAATTTGAACAGAGTTTAAACCAAATAGAATAAAATATAACGGTATTAAATGAACTGATAGACTGGTTTTTTATCTTACGTCTAGTTAATGAATAACTAGATCCGGCCCGGAGGACCAAAAAATGTTCGGTAATTTATGAGTGTTAATGTATGAGTTTATTACTTACTAAGTTTGAGTGCCGGAGGACCAGAGTTATTGAGTTTACCTTCATTGAGGTTGTCGTATATTGTGCCAACGAACGGTTCCACTTGATGTGTAGTAACTGGCCAGTACTTCTTCTTACAATCACTTCACACCGACCGCACTTGACACTTTACAATAATTAAAAATGTTTAAAAAGAGAAAGAAAATGTATAATATTGAATTTGAGGTAGCCGGAACTTAAGTCCATGAGAAACTTGGCTTAGAGAGCAGACAACGCACCTGACTCCTACTAGAGATAGAATGAGAAAAGGCTGAGGGAGCAGACAATACATCTGACTCCAAGCAGAGGTAGAATGAGAATGACTCAAAATTGTACAGGTATAAAGAGAAAGTTGCTGTGGCATGTAACCCAATTTAGAAAATGAGAATTGTCGATTTGACCTTAAAACTAATACGCAACATATGTATATTAATTATGTAAAAGTGTAAAACAACAGAGCAGAGGTGAAAATTGATTATGGGGGGGATTTTATAGACAAATAATACGACGCTCAAAAACTCACGACTTCGAGGACCAATAACTCGAGAGCCAAACGAGCTACGACGAAAAACTAAGAAGATATTTCCATCATAGGATCAGAAGAAGAACTTTTATACAAAAGAATTGTGAAAAAGGACTTAAATCAAAAGTTAAAAAGTGAAAAAATAGACATTCGGGAAAAGTGTGGTTACTCGTAAACTAAACGGGCGAAAACGACGAATCAAGTTTTACAAGACCCTCAAGATCGGAAAGAAGAGGAATCCGAAGAGAAATCGAAGATCGGACCAGCCGTTCAGAAGTTACAGCTAGTTGTACGTAAAAGTGTTCAAAATCACAAATTGCAGGAATTAACAGGAAAGTCGCGCAAAGCAGCACTACGTCACAGTTCAGGAATTGGACTCGCATGACCAACTGTCATCACAGATAACGTAAAATAATTGAAAGATCCAAATATTTATTAAAAGGATTCTTAATAGAAAATAGTGAATAAAAACTATACAATAGGTAAAAACTATATCTAGAACAGCTTCTAGTATAAAAATTTCAGAGCAAAACAGCCAGAAAATACGAAATATACAGAAGAGACATTTCTTCACGAAAGGGAGAAAAAGTGGTTACCTTTTGAGGGAACATTCCCACAGAAAGGGAGAACCAAAATTGTCTGTCGAAAGACGGATACTCTAATACCAGACTCAGAGCAGGGAAGACGTTACTTTAGTCACTCTACTAAATTATTCTAAATTCAACTTAGCAAATTTCAATATAAATATTTAAAGCAATAGTAAAAGTAACTTAGAAAATTTTTAACTAATTTTGAAAGCCAATCTGCAAGAAGATTCATCTACATTGAAGGCTACTCAGCAGGGATTCGAGATTATTACCAGCAGTCAACAACTTTAAAATATCCAGGATTTGGAGAGAAAACAACTTAGAGACATTATAAACCGATTACAGCAAATAACTTCAAAACTACGAGAGCTTCATGTTAAGTGTGAAGGTACACTAAATCTAAGGAATAATTCGTAAATAGTAAATTCATTGGGGAAATTTTGAAAAATTAACTTCATTAAACTCAATTCACACTGCTTTGGTGTAAAAAA
This sequence comes from Aphrophora alni, assembly GCA_963513935.1. NCBI lineage: Eukaryota > Metazoa > Arthropoda > Insecta > Hemiptera > Aphrophoridae > Aphrophora > Aphrophora alni. The sequence goes on from OY740769.1 coordinate 46,635,272, forward strand.
TATTTCAAACTTAAATACGACTATTTCAGTGCAGGAAAAGCTATCTGTAGTCCTAGCTGAAATAGTCTAGTTTTTTTCAATTTGTGTTAGTAAATAAGGAATTTATATTAGATTATTTGTGTCATATTTTGTTGTTTATTGTTGTGTTATAAAATTTAAAATTGTTTTAATCTGTGTTGAAGATCAATAAGACATAAAATTTTATTCTCAAGTGTAATTATTTTCATTTACCATTCTGATTTATTAACATTGCTTTTTTAAGATAATTCAAGAGTAAGAAATTAATTACTATAACTGTGCTCTGGTAAAATATAATAAATATAAAATATTGAAGAAATTATTATCAGAATTCAGGAGCCGATTTCTTCCAAAAGGCACTTCCCCAGAGAGAGAGTGTGTGAAAAGGAAAGTAGTAAATTCAGTGAGCGATAAAATAAAATTCAGGGAATTTTCGTATAATTAAAAAATTGTAAGTTAATGAGAACAGACTCATACTTGCAAAAGCCAAGGTTTGCAATAGCTTTGATTAACCCTTTTGGTGCCACGGTGACGATCTATCGTCACCATTTTTTCGAGCGAGAAGTGCCACGGTGACGATCTATCGTCACCATTTTTCCGTGCGAGAAATGCCACGGTGACGATCCATCGCCACTGCGTATTTCGTAGTTTAATTTATTTATTTGCAATCTGCTATATAATATTTTGGTGTTTTAAAATACTTTGTGGTATATCCAGTGATATTCAGTGGTGGAAAAAATTTTGTTTTGGCTAACTAAACAGATGACAACAATCACAGATGCACAAAATCAGCTGTTGTCAATGTTGTCATTTTCACTTGCAGGTTAGAAGTGTACTGATATTGTCCTTGTGTGTTAATATTATTTTCTGGCTACAGTCATCAGTTTTTTTGAAGTTTGTTGTTCGTGTTATTTTATTATTTGTTTGTTGAAGGTTATTATTTTAGTTATTACAAGTTTAAAGTAGTATTTTGGATAATATATTGCTTTGAAATGGCGGAAGAAAATCTAAGCGGTATCGAAGTAGACAGATTACTTTTAGGTTATTCAGACGATGACTATTTAGCCTCTGAAGATGATTTGTTACATTTATTTGGGGATGACAGTGATCTAGACCCGTTATATCAACCAGAAAGTGATAGTGACAATCAGTTTAGTGATAGTGATATTGATTTAACTTAGATCAACCTAGTACATCAGGTAAACAAAATAGGCCTCAGTTAGGTTGGGATAGGTTAGTTCTGAGATAAAAGTTATTTGTTTGAGTTTGGTTTTCAACCAAATAATTTAAAAATTTGGTCACTTATAGAAAACAGTATATAGATAGAAAATAGCACACTTCCCACAAATAAAATATTTTTGGTTTGTGAGGTAAAAAAAAAATGTAAAATTTTTTTTTATAAATTATCTAAAGTTTGTTTTTTAATAAATAATTTTTTTTTTTTTACATATAGAATCCAACTTATTTACAAATATAATTGTAGCCTAGGTAACACTAAACATTTTGACACTAAATTTGTTAAGATATCTTGTATACAATTTAATCTGTGTCGTTTATAACAAAGTTCTCCAAAAAACCATTTATACCTGTGGCATTTTTGGGTGAGTCTGTGCATTTTAGATGTGTTACCGAATTTTCCAGTTATGAAAATTTTCTTGTGGCACTCAAAGGGTTAATGAAAGAGTAAAAGTGAGCAACTTGGTCTTGTCCGCGATTGTATAGACACGAACTCCTGACGAGGGACGTTCCAAAGCAAGGTTAGAATCACATGGAGTTCAGATCGCGGCAAGTGGCGTTCCAACGTAGGGTTCGATCGCGGCAAGTGCCGGCCAAACGTGGGGTACGATCGCGGCAAGTGCCGGCCAAACGTGGGGTACGACACACGGGTAACACACACACACACACAATGATTGAAATTACAAGGATGTCAAACTTATTACACAAAAGTCATTTGCTTTGAATGATTAATTTTAATGTGTGGATATATGCTATTATTACCTTTAATTATTAGGTGCTTATATGATCATGCTTTGAGTGGAGAGAAGTGTGAAAAAAAAATGACAAGTTAACATCGTTATAAGAATAAATCTTAAAAAGTCAATGAGTATTCAAATGTTCAATAGTCAAATAATAAGATGTTACCAATTATAATTATTTGTACAGCTTAAATGGTTCAAAGAAATTTCATGCAATTTTCAATAATGCCTTCTTTCCATCGTCTAATTGTTAACATAATGTCTGAATTTAAGGATAAAATAATTTCATTAGAAAATCTCTGATATCATTTCATGAGACTTTTAATAAATATGTTTCCTTATCTGGGATAGTTGTGTCTGTCTGTGACACGTTTAAAAAAGTTTTATTAAAATTATTCATCCACTTATTTATCCATTCAATCATTCACAAAATTGCAAATTTATTATGGAAAAGGGTCAAGCTGTATCGTCTTTCCAGCAGGTACTTGTAATATGGGAGATTTAGATTTAATACATGTGGTGCATCAATTTTAAAAGTTATAAAAGAGACTCAGATCTCTTATAACTTATGATTCAATTTGTTAAAAAGTTAATTGATGCACCACATGTATTAAATCTAAATCTCCCACCAATGAATTTTACCTCTCAGTTAGACAATCCTTAATTAATTCAGTTTTACATACCAAGTTTACCATTTTATTGCTTTCTCACTAACACATAGCCCATTTCACTTGACATAATGATGCACTTGTTCAATACTTCTTTCATTTTGGCCACTACACCAATATATAACCACATGAGCCTCAGATCTAATAACAAAACAACTGATGAAAAATGGTGCTGAAGGAAGTAAGATACCTTTATTCAGCTCCCATAATTTGATGAAACTTCCCCTGGGGAAATTATGATGATAAAATGTTTTCGAGATCGTTCAGCTCAAAAGCGCCAATCAAACCTCAAACAAAAAAATATCTTAACTTTTTCAAAAAGCCTGACTGTACAAAACATTTAGCTTATGTAATGTTTATCGTAGGTCTACAGATTGTATTTTCTTCTTGTTGATTTGTACTACAAATATCTATTACATACTGTAAAAAAAAAAAAAAAAAGAAAAGTAAAGAAAAAAAAAGTATTTAAAGTTTTATTTTCTCCTCACTGTACTTCACGAACACAACCATAAAATATCTTATTTTACCGTTTCAAAACATTCATTTTAATATTGTTTTATAGATGGTAAATGAGCGCACTATCAAATTTAAGGTGGGGTAAATTATCAATATCACATCTACCATTTTATAAAACATTTTACAATAAAGCCTCACTATAAAATTACTAGGCAACTACAATATGAATACAACACATAACGATAAACTTACCTGAACATGGAAAGCTCGTGCTAGTTGATAACAGCTTTCTGCTCTCATTGCTTCATTCTCTGTATTGTGAAAAGCATGCAAAGCCAAATGTTGAACCTTGTGGTAATCCTGTTAACAATTAATTTCAAAATTTACCATTGACATATCTTGAATGGAAAACCATTTCCCTACTTTAATAATTAAAAAACAAAATTAACAAAAATACTGCATGTACTTAAAAAATAATAATTCAAAACACACAGATCATGTGTACACACTTTATTTCTAGAGATTTAAATCTGGATCTAGAAAATCATATAACTAATACTAAAGTACAGAGTCCCAGTAAGAATGATAAGCCAAAGTTTAACGATGACCAACTTCCTAAGAAAACAAGGTATGGTAGGGTTATACACCGGCCTTGTAAATTTAATGATTATGTTTGTGCTGAGTAAGCAATATTGTTCTGTACACAGATATTTATTTAAATGACATGGGTCTAGACAAACTCTTAATTTTTTATTACTCTTTTCAACAATAACAATATTACTTATCCACTCAGTTGGTTCGTCTACCTTAGCAATAATATCATTATCTTCCATTGTTTTTAATTCCTCTTTTAACCTATCTTTTATTGAATCTGGCACCCTTCTATTAGAACATGCAACTGGTACTGCATTTTTACTTAGAACTAGTTTATATTTAAAAGGAATTTTACCAGTGCCTGTGAATAGATCCCTATTTTCAAAAACAAATTCCTTGTCATTCTTGTAAGTACTTAACAAATCAACTCATTTAAAGAGATTCAAATGTTTACAAGTATTAAGACCTAGGATGGGTTTACTTTTAGAATCTACCACAAAGAATTTTATTTTAAACATTTTGTCCTTAACAACACAATTAAGAACAACATAGCCTAAAATTTTGATTCTGTTATTATCATAGGAGATTATAGATTTTTCTGTTTTATACAAAGTGTTTTGATTATTAATTTTATTGAAATGAGTAAGTGGCAAAACATTGCATTCAGCACCTGAATCCAATTTAAAGAGTATTTCTTGATTATTAATCATAACAGACTGAACCCATTCTTTTACATTTGTAGGCTCTGCATTTATACCTATCTTTTGTAACCTGATTCCATCCAAAACAAAATCATCATCTGTGTTTAATTCGTGTATTTGCTTTGGTTTATTTCTATAGTTATTATTTCTAGCCTATTCATATTTCTATTTCTATTTTTATTCTTACAACCTAATGGTTTAACCCATTACAATAATTACATGTTTTACCATAGGCAGGACACTTGCCTCTTGAATGTTTAGTACCACACTTAAAACAATGGTATACATCATTTTTGCATACACTTTTCTTTTTAGCACTTAGACTTTTCACTTTACTTGAACCCACAACACTATTAACATTCAAAACTTCCTTAATGCCTATTGTTTGAACTCTGCTAGCTTCAGCTGCTCGACACTGTACTTCTGCTGTTGTTAGTGTTAGATCAGAGATGTGAAGTAGTCTTTCTGTTAGTGTGGAATCCCTTATACCAACTACTATTCTATCACAAACTAGCGATTCTTCTTGATCCCCAAAGTTACAGATTCTTGCAAGTAGTTTCAAGTCAGTTACAAAATGGTCGAAATCTTCATTTTCTTGAAAAAAATTTGTATCTGTCATAAGTTTCATTTTCATGAGGTTCACAATAGTTTTCAAATGCCTCCACTACTTTACTATAATCTTCCTTGTCCTTTTCCCCAAGGTTAAACATGTTAAAGATATTTAAAGCTTCTTCACCGGCAATATTAAGAAATATCGCAACTTTTATATTATCAGGTTTATTATACAGCCCTGTCGCTAACATGCATATATCAAAAGATTGACGAAACTTCTTGAAATTGTCTCTTACGTTGTGATCAAACACTATGGCTTTAGGAGGTTTAAAATTTCCAGTCGCCATAGTATTACAAAAAGCTCGTGGTTTTTATAACCTTTACTTTTCTTACAGTCAAATTTGTTTTGAATTATTATTACTGATCACACCCATAATTTGACCCCACACCTGACATCATGTTTCATTTGTGGTATTTCAATAAACACATTGTGGAGCTTGGAACACATATTTATTATAACTTAAGTTATTACACAAAACTAGCTTAGCTTTATACAAGGTAGCGTCCATTACTAACTCTGTAGATCAGAGTACATTGTCAAGATCGGCGTTGCCAAATTTCTTACAGTGTTGTCACATTTAGCACAACATCATACAATATGTTACACATTCTGATATATGGCTAAATTTTATTGTTTCTCATTAAATATTTATACAAAAAGTATATCAACATTTCAAAAATACCAATAAAATAATGACTCAAAGTAGAACCATTTAAAACCCCATTTTAAATTTGCTTAAGTTCAAATATTCTAAAAAAAGAAAAGTATATACTAAAGTAGGCATAAACTCATAGGCTAGCTAACAAAAAGTATAAGAGAGAAACATTTATGTAAACTGTAAAACCGGCCATATCTGCAAAAATACAATGCACACAATTATTAGAAATATAATTATATAAACTGACAATCCCAGCCACTGAGTTGTACAGGTCAGACCTCTTGAATAGCTATATTCCCCAAACTGAAAAACCATTCAAAAAAAGTTTTAAGTTCAAGTTATTAAAAAACTAATGTAGAACCCAAAAGGAAAAAGCAACAGAAATCCTGATAAATGCCTGTATAATAGCATCACAGAAAGATTAAAAATAATATTCATTAAAGGTTATTTATTCAAATAACTTACTTTTTTAAAAAAGAAATGATTAGCTAGATGGTTTAGCACCATAGGGTTTGTAGAATCTATTGTGTATGCTTTAGATAACATCTGAACACCTTTTCTGATGTCATCCGGATGTTGACGATTGAGCTGTAATATTGCCAGCCCAACTAAAGCACCAACACATTGAGAATCTAGTTGCAAAGCTCGTTCAAATGCTAATCTATAAATACATGAAATCATTAACTTTACATGCAGAACTAACTTTTATCACAGAGCAAACCTTAAAATAAACAAATGAAATTTATATACAAATGATATGCATTACAGACCGGATATATAATGTTGTGTTATTAAATAAGAACATTGTGTTGTTGTTAAACAACTGTAAAAGAAATAAATAACTGAAAATATTTCCAAGTAAAGCTTATAAAATACTTTAAAAAATAGACATCCATTAAAAAAGCTAGCTATAAGAATTTGACCTTTCAAAAGTCTCGTAAATTTAAAGTATGCATACATTGATATATTTATAATATTTGTATCATCATATTAAAACATTATAGATTTGGGAAACAGTTGTGCAAAGAAAATAAGTGCTAAGACTAATGATTAGAGGAAAATAAAATAATCTATCTTATTTTTAAATTGGGTAAATAGAAAAACCACTACACAATTAATTGGTAAGTCAAGTAAAATTTATTATTTTAAATACTTACTAACACATGAAGTATTCAAGTGAATATATATAAGTGTTACCCACATTTAAACACCAATGAGATGTTGAACCATATAGGCTTAGGACATCAATATTCCGAACACTTGGCCAATTTAGTTTTACATGGGTCTTCACCTCTGATGAAGAAAAACCAGAGGCGATTCTCCTATTTTATCTGCATTTCTTATATTGCATATCTTATAATTGTATCTTAGTTATAAGGCAACATATGATACTACATATTATTATTATGATTGAACATATTTTACTTTCATATATCATTTAAAATTGGATTGAGAACCTGAGTAATACCAGGTTTATCAACTAGTGATATTTAATTAGTGATCAAATTTTTTTCATGCTATATTTTTTTACCCTCCAACTGATTATTGTACCGCAGCAGTACGATGGCTCCCATCCTGTGTAGTGGTAATCACTTTTTTCAATTCAACATTTTGGTAACTAAAAATCAACCTACTGCGATAATTTATATACCATTGTAAAGGTAATGATCCAAACATCATATTCATATAACCAAAAATCCATAATACGATATAAATAATACTTAATTAACTGGTAAAGTTGTGTATTTCTTAGCGTGGCAAATTTCATAGTAGTAAAACATAAAATTACTTCATTCTTTGTCTAATTTACACAAGTCCATATTTCTGTTTAACGAATCTACTGTAACATTATTCCATAGAAGATATCTTCATCTTTCGACCTGTGCTTTCTAAATCATTCTAACTGTTATAGTTAAGGATCTATAAAAATTATACAAAATCAAAAATTCATAACAAGTGTTTTCACCCTAAGAATTCACATTTATTCTTCAACTTATAGCCTGGTAAAAAAGATTGTATCGGAATAATTTATATACCATTGCAAAGCACATGTTTCAACCTTTCATAATTATTTAAACTAAATGCCATATGATGAAACATAAAAATATAATAATTCGATAAAGTTGTTGGTGTTTTACCACTAGGGAGTAGCATGTGTCGTAATACAAGAAAATAGGACCTAATTGTTCAAATAGTTTTTGTAAAAGTTAATATTTGCCAAATACCATAAGTTGGCAATATTTTATAATATTTTTCTCACTCTTTCGAACCACGTATTCAATATTATAGTAGCTCTCATAGTTGATGAGATATGTACATTGTACAAAGTGTTACAAAGTTGAACCGCTCCCGTTTGTCTTTTGTAGTTCCTAAAAAACTGTGAAAAATTGTTCTTTTATATTAATATTTTTCAACAGCTCTGTATATTGTTGGAAAGTTGAAACTCAGATCTTTGATGTGATACAAACCAACACGTCATAAACCTGGGTTGTCCAAATTCCGTTTCATATAATGCAATCATGCCACCTGCCATGTCATCTCTTGGAGAATCTTTGTGAATGTCTAATGTCTTTATATTTCTTTTCTTGTGAAATTTTAGTGACTTTTAGAATGATTTACTCCTGTGTTTATTTTTTTGAGTGAATTTAAAGTTTTTTTCCCAGTGTATTTGTTTATAGGCCTATCCCACAAGTTCAAAAACAAAACAAAATTTAAATACATTTGTGAAGTTTTAGTGTTGTGTAGAGTGATTTATTTATTATAATTTATTTATATACAAGTTATAATGTGTGTTAGTATTTCTAGAGTTTATTTGTTTGAATGAATGTTAATATTTTCAGTGTATTTGTTTACAGGCCTATCCCTATTAGCGTAAACTTTTTTGCTAATTTCCACTTTTTACAAAAACATTAATTTTTTTGGATTTGTTAACAAGTTTTTATTAACTCGCTTTGGCGGGTTCAGACACAAATTTTGTAATCAATTTTGAACTAACTTCCTGATGGTCTAGAGACTTAAAATTTTGAATATAGCTCAGAACTGGATGACAATGCAATAATATTGAGTTACATTAAGAAATTTTGTGAATTTAAAAAATAACCTATTCTTACGCGACTCACAATTTACATACATGAACACGCGCACGCACACACACACACACACACACACACACAGAATACTTGTTTATGCATAAATACTTGTAACACACACACACATCCATTTACAAGGTAAAGAAAACTTCATAATAACCTCCGTATAACAGAACTAAAGGCGCAATCTTGTATATATATAGATCTAGGAGAAATAAAAAATTTATCTCAAAAAACTAAAAATAAATAAATAAAATATTTAAATACTTTTTAAAAGGGACTACAAATTATAAAATAATTTCTCTTTTAGAAATTAATATTCATAATTCCATATACTACGAGGGTTATCTAGAAAGTAGATTACGTTTTCGTCTGTGCCCGCAAGGGCCGGGGCTAGCGAGGCCATCTTGGTGTCAGGGCGTTACGCTGCTCAGTCGGCATCTAGTCGTGCTAGTGAGAGATTCATGCTGTACTCCGTCGAGTTACTGTGACAGTTTGAAATGTCTGCCTTAATTGAAAATGCCACGAACTGTGAGGTGAGTGCAGAAATAAGGTTTCTGACTGCAAAAAACTGTAAACTAATAGAAATCTATCGGCAGCTTTGTAAAGTGTATAATTAAACATTATAGTGAAGTGTAGAGACAACATTATCACTGAAGGTGGAGTGCGTCAGTGGGTCATAAAATTAAAAAATGGCCGAACTAATGTTCACGACGAAAAGCGAAGTGGAAGACCTAGCATAGTGACTGCCGAATTTGTCGAAAAAGTCATCAAGAAATTAAATCATCACTGAAAAGCTTGGTTACCACAAGTTTTGTGCAAGATGGATACCAAAAATCTTGACTGAGATCCACAAAAATAAGCGAATAGCTGCAGCGTTAACGGTTTTGGACGCTTACGATAAAGATGGCGACTCATTACTCGACTGCATCGTTACTGGTGTCGAAACATGGGTTAAACATGTGAACTGCGAGACGAAATTGCAGTCAATGCAGTTGGGGCACACAAATTCCCCCCAAAACCCAAGAAATGCAATCAAAAGATGTCGGCAAAGAAGGTGATAGTAACTGTTTTTTGGGACAGGAAAGGTGTGATTTTTGTGGACTTCCTGGAAAGAGGCACTACAATAAACTCTCAAAGGTATTGCCAAACTATGCAAAACCTCAGAAGAGCAATACAAAACAAGCACAGGGGAAAGTTGAGCTCAAAGATCTTTCTGATTCACGACTGTTATAACTTCAGAAATATGTATTATGATTTTGGTAGCACTGATATCCGGTGCAGATTTATTCGTGTAACATGGTGGGACCAGATTGTCCTTACATTATGTGATAGTTAAGTTCTTTATAGTTTATGTTTAAAATGTATAGTGTTAGACCTATACAAGAGGTATTGATATTATTATTATTATGTGGTTTACATTAAATAGTTACACCAGACTGTGTATCTTATTTATTGTAGTATGCAAAAACCCAACAGTGGCGACGAGGAAAATATTAGGTTATGAAAAAAAGTGAGCCACGATGTCTCAAATTGGACTCCTACATTTTGATCACCTCAACACAGACTTTTTTGTTTTTAAAACAAAGTTATCGAATCATTTTATAGTGAATGATATTACAGATGATACGAAGAAAAAAGCTATATTAATAACGTCACTAGCTGATGTAACTTATCAACTTTTGTTCAGTTTGTGTGTACCGAAAGATCCGGATAATGAAAAATATGTCGACCTAATTCAAGTTTTACAAAAATATTTTTCACCTGTAAAATCATTTTTTGTGGCAAGGAAAACATTTTATCAATCTGTGCAAGAGAATGGAGAAACTGTACGGGAGTTTGCTGCAAGGTTAAGGAGTTTGGCTGCAAGTTGCAGTTTTGGAAATGAATTAAATATACTACTTCGTGATATTTTCATCATTGGTTTGTCTTCAAGACGTGTACAAGAGAGACTTCAAGAAGAAGATGCAACGAGAAAAGAGACTACATTCGACATGGTGGTCAACTTGGCTGCATCTAGAGAGGCTACAATTAAGGATCATGACCAGCCTAACCTAAATGGAAGGATGTCAAAGTTCAACATTAAAGCAGAATCAGCAGACTTACACCATGTTAAGGGTAGGCCTAGCAATAACAAGAGGTATGTTCAAATTAATAAATATAATCCAAGTTGTAAAATTAAATGTGAACATTGTGGAAGATTAAATCATACTAGTGAAAAGTGCTACTTTAAAAATAAGACATGCCACAACTGTGGAAAAAAGGGACATTTGGCTCCTATTTGTAATAAAAAATTTCAAAGCAGTAATTGTAAGCCTAAATCAAAAAATAAATACTTAGGCCTAGGTGATATGACTGAAATTTGTGACATTAATGACTGTTCGGATAGGTTAGGTGATAAGTATCCTAGGGATGAACAGGCTATTGTAAATTTAAGTGATACCTTCTTTAATATGGTTACAAAGGATGATGGAAATGACAATAAGTCTTTAAAGATGTTTAAAAAAGTTCAGTCTATAAAATTAAAGTTAATTTTAAATGATGTACCTCTCCAGGTTGAAATTGATACAGGTTCATTGTATAATGTTATGTCAAAGGCTTGTTTTGAGAAATATTTTTCTCAAGAATTATTAATTGAAAATGATGTTAAATTAATTGATTATGTTGGTCATGTCATTGAACCAATAGGCAAAATATCTTTATCCAGTAGGCTCAAACTTAAAGATCCTGAAAACAAATTATTTTTTTATGTGATATTGAAAGGAGGTCCGCCCTTACTGGGTAGAGAGGGTCTCAAAGAGTTAAGGTTGTTAAATGAAAAAGGTTTACATCTAGATTTTCAAGATAAAAATATTATGCCTATTGGTCAGCAAAGTTGTAATAGTTTAAGTAGGTTACCAACCAAATCTATAAATATGCCAAATGAAGTAGAGAACATTTTAAATAAATACCCAGATGTTTTTAGTGAAAGTCTAGGAACTTTCAATAAATATAAAGTAGAACTAAGGGTTAAAGAAAATTCATGTCCTAAATTTTTCAAAGCTCGTACTTTACCCTTAGCTTTGAAAGAACCTGTTGAAAGGGAACTAAATAGACTAATTAGCTTAGGTATATTAAAGAAATTAGATTACAGTGAATGGGCTACACCCATAGTGCCTGTCCTAAAATCTGACGGATCAGTCCGCATTTGTGGAGATTTTAGATTAACTTTAAATCCAGTACTAGAAGGTACCGAGTACCCATTACCAAGAATAGACCATATTTATTCTAAATTCAGTAATGCTAAACTATTTTCTAAAATAGATCTAAAGGATGCATATCAACAATTATTACTCTCTGAAAAGTCAAGACACTTGACTACCATAAATACCCACATAGGATTGTTATCTTATTCTAGGTTATGTTTTGGCATTAAAAGTGCTCCTGCTGAATTTCAGCGGGTAATCGATAATTTACTGTGTAATATTGAGGGAGTAGGTGCATTATTAGACGATATATATATAACAGGTCGTAATCAGAAAGAACATAACATTAGGCTCAATTTAGTTTTAAAAATTCTGCAAGATTGTGGACTTAGAGTTAAAATAGAAAAATGTTCATTTGCTCAAAAATCAATCGAATACTTAGGACATAAGATTGATAAAGATGGTCTACATACCACAGATAAACATGTAAAAGCTATTCTATCAGCTCCCAAACCTGATAATGTGACAATGCTTAAATCTTATCTGGGTATGGTGACATTTTACTTAAAGTTTATACCTAAAGCAGCTAAAATACTGCAACCATTGTATGAATTGTTAAAAAAGGATGTCAAATGGGTGTGGTCGGATCAGTGTAACAAAGCTATTGAACAAATTAACACCATTTTAACCTCAAAACCAGTTCTGGCTCATTTTGATCCAAAATTACCGGTGAAACTTACGGTGGATGCCAGTGCAAAAGCAATTGGTGCCATTTTGTCTCATGTTTATGAAGATAAATCCGAAAAAGCGATAGCATTTGCATCTAGGAAACTCTCAATAGCGGAATCAAAATATTCCCAAATAGAACGAGAAGCATTAGGCATTATATATGGCATAAAAAAATTTAATGACTTTTTATTTTGTAAAAAATTTACTCTTGTATCAGACCACAAACCTTTGTCATACATTTTTGGAGATAAGAAAGGTATACCAATTTTTGCTGCTAATCGTTTGCAACGATGGGCATATTTACTATCTAATTATGATTTTAAAATAGAATTTGTCAAATCAGAGAAAAATGTTGCAGATTTTCTTTCTAGGGTTGAAATTCCGCAAGATATTGATCAAAAGTGTAACTATGATGATAGTTTAGGTTATTTACATTATGTACATGAATATTGTCCATTTGTCGTAGATTGGAAAAAGATAAGGAAAGAAACCCGTGTTGATCCTGTATTATCTAAAGTAGTGGATATGGTAATTAGTGGTTTTAAGACACCTGAAGATCCTAAATTTAAACCTTATTGTAAAATATCACATGAATTAACTGTTGATCATGGATGTCTAATGTGGGGTTACAGAGTCATAATACCTCAAAAATACAGACAATCCCTATTAGATGAATTACATGTAAATCATTTAGGAATAAATAAAATGAAAAGTCTGGCCCGATCATATTTCTGGTGGCCTAAGCTAGATGCAAATATTGAACTTATGTCTAAAATGTGTAATGTATGTTATAAATATAGAAGTTTACCCACAAAGTCAATATTGAAACCATGGCCATGGCCAAAAAGAGCATGGACACGTTTACATATTGATTTTTTGGGACCATTAAACAATAACAAATATTGTTTTGTTATCATGGATTCTAATTCTAAGTGGATAGAAAATTTTATTGTTAATTCTACCACAACTGATGTGGTAATAGAGAAATTGTCAGAAACGTTTGCACGATTTGGTTTGCCAAGATTTGTAACTTCTGATGGAGCCACTTGCTTTATGAGTAGCTTATTCCAAAAATATTTACAAAGTATGGGAATACAACATTTAGTTGGTGCTCCATTTCACCCTCAAACTAACGGGGAAGCAGAAAGTGCAGTAAAAATTATTAAAACGTTCATTAAGAAAAATCAAACCAAACCAAGTGGTGCATCACTTGCTGTACAAATAAATAAATTCCTTTTACAATATCGTAATTCAATACATTCAACTACTGGAATTTCTCCAGCTCAAGCTCTATTCAATCGAGGTTTAAGAAATATATTTGATTTACTAAAACCAATGACAGAAGAAATAGTTGAAAATAACCAATCTAAACAAATTAGAAATTACAAAGGTAAACGTAAGTTGGAGTTGGAAGTAGGACATAATGTTCTCGTAAGAGATTACCGAGCTCGCCATCATAAATGGCAGCCATGTGTGATCACAGGAAAACTTGGTTCACAAACTTTTGAAGTCAAAACTCCAGAAGGCTTAACTTGGAGGCGACACCTTGATCAGATGTTGTGTGGTGAAAATGTTCAAGCTAGAACGTCTGAAAATTTTAGTAATCCTAGTTTTCCTAGTATTGACACTCAGACATCGGAAAACACTGATGTGGAAACAGATAACACAACACCCACCAGAGTGTCGGTTCCAAAATTAAGACTAAATGCCCGGCCCCACACAGCAAATGTCACTCGTGAAGTTCTTGAATCTTTTAAGTGGGAGTTGTTTCTTCATCCGCCGTACAGTCCCGACCTGGCACCGAGCAGCTTCCACTTATTCCCAGCAATGAGAAGTGGCTAGCTATGCAATGTTTTGATGACAAGCACAGCTACAAGAAGAGATAACCAAGTGGTTGAAGGTGCAGGCAGCCGAATTCTACAACGAAGGAATTTCTAAGCTCGTCCATCGCTACAATAAGTGCCTTAATTTGAATGGTGACTATGTAGAAAAAGAGTATTTAAGGGTGGCTTTCATCTGTATATAATAAATTTTTTTCCAATACTTTGTTTATTTTAAATTCCAAAATGTAATCTACTCTCTGAATAGCCCTCGTAATTGTCCTTAAATTTGGTGTTGGTAAAAATATATAGATAATTGTTGCATTGATGCAATAGTAAGGATTATAGGTAATAACTCTAATAGCGAAAAATCAAATAATAGTTCAAATCAATTGCATTGCAAGATAAAATTACTGGTGATAATTTATTCATAAATTATCTATTGCATGCGCCCCCACATTTTTTGTTTTGAAATTTACAAGCATTTTGATTTCTTTTAAAATTCACCAACACCAAGTTTAAGGACAATTAGTATATGGGATTATGAATATTAATTTTTAAAGCAGAAATTATTTTGCAGCCTACTTTTTTAGTCCCTTTTAAAAACATGTTAACAAATTTTTAAATTTTTAAATATTAATTTTTTTAACAACATTTATTCACAACTAGATTACAAAACTTTTTTTAAAATTTAAAGATATTTGTTGCAAGGTTTATATAGGCTTTTTTGGAATTTTTGCTTTTGTTATTGCACGATTTTTTGATTCTTGACATACATAACACCAAAATTTTTATATCTAAAATTTTTTCATTAAATACATAAATTATTTGCACTTTTCTGAGAAAAATTATATATGAATTTAAAAAAATAATTGACTCGACTTTATAGTAGGCGGTAAGAGGGTTAAACTAGAAACAGTGACTTTAAAAAATGTTATTATTATTAAATAGGCCTAATTGCAGACATCTCTGAGGCATCATTTTACTTAGATCTATAAATTGAAATTTTAATATATAAAATTAATATAAATACAGATATTATTAACCATAATATTTAATATTTAGTAACAAATGAAACTTCTGTAGGACATGTTATTATCTCTAGCCTTACCTCGCTTTATCCTGGTTGTTCAGTTTCATAAAGCAATGTCCCATACCTAACCTGACAGCGGCTGGACAATTTGGATTTGTACGCAATGCTTTCTTGTAAAATGCAAGCGCGCCTCGATAATCCTTCTTGTTAAAAGCAATACAAGCTTTACCCAACAATGAAGGAATATTATTAGTTGATTGATTCAAAACAAAGTTGAACTGTGCATCAGCTTGCTCCATCTTGTCCCCCTCAAGCAAACAGAAGTATGCTTTGCCCAAAAGATGGTTCTAAACAGAAAGTATGCAACTTTAATAACATGAATAATGTTAAAATAATATATAACATTAAAATTTAATAAGAACTGTGTCAAAGTAAAAATTGTTCTTTTTTAATGTTCTCATATAACATTATATTAAAAATAATGTGAAATTATGCCTGAAGTCTAACAAAAGTATTAATGCATCAATAACTGCTTCAATTTTTTACAACTATCATCAAGTTTGTTTTATTTATACAAATGTTAAATATTTCCTGCCGATAATTTTTCTTAAGTTAAGTGTCAACGGTTTTTGTTTAATATTGATCTAAATATAATGGAAGTAAAAATAACAAAGTTCCATTTACAGGGGGAAAAAAAGTTTTATTTGTTCAAATTTGTATAACACACACACACACACAACATACAGTACAAAAAAAAAAAAATAAAATAAAAAAAAAAAATAATAATAATAATAAATACTGTCAATATATGAGATATAGCAAATTAAAAACTATTTAAACAATAGAAATTAAAAAAAAAAAAAAGGATTGTTATGGAAAGGAAAAATGCCTGAAGACCTACCAATTAAATATAACTATTCCAAACACCAACACCATTAAGATCAATATTATAGAAATGTCATCATCTTTCTCAATTATGGTAATAAGAATCACTTATTTTCAAGGATGGCAACATAAATATTTAGATTATATCACAAACTCAAATTAAAATAAATGTAATGTATAAATGCCACGACTATATATGAATTGTAAACATTTTACAAGTGAAAATAAATGAATTTGTTTGTATAGCAACTACTAGTTTTTGTTCTAAAACATTTTCCTATTCCATAATTGAATTTCTTGGGTCACTGTCTAAATTAACAATGATAATAAATATGTGTATCAATCATCTCAACATCCACTAGTGCAATGAAGTCACAAAATAGTTTCAAATGTATTTTGGCATTCATCATTAGGCGACGAGAACTAAAAGAGTCGCTCACATGAGATCAATAGAAAAACATTAAATTACAACAAATAAAAACAAACAAAAATACTAAATATAAGCCTGATAGTTTATGTTTTTATAGTGAATTATGTTTGTGTATTTATTGTCATTTAGTGTTTTTCTGACAGCCTCATATAAGGGAATGATTCTTTTGGTAATCATTACCTGAAGATGAATGTCAAAAAGTATTCAAAGTTATAGTAGAGAATTATGCTAGTAATCATGAGTTATCCTAGTAAACATGCGACGATTTAAATATGTATTTATTACCATTATTATTGATATACAAAATAAAGACTGAATTCTCATAAAAATTATGTATACGGAATTCAAAAGAATTGAACAAAAAAGTAATAGTATAACATCAAGCTAATATATTTTGCGTTCTATAAGAATTATAGTGAATGTTCGTTATAGAGACAACTAAATTGAAGTTGTGATAACATGGAAAACATTTCATAACTGTATTTTATGAAGTGACAATTTCATAAAATACAATCAGTTCAAACTATGATTTATTTTACCTAGTAAAATTAGAATTGATCATCATTAAAATAAGACTGAAGAACTAAATCAAAACTTGACAATAATAACCATGAGCGTCATCGCCGGGGGGGGGGGCGTCCCCCCCAATATTTGAGATGTAAAAATATTTTTGCTAAAAACGAATGATTTACATAAAACCTTAAAAGGTAAACATCGGGCTTTGTCTTTACTAGGGTTTTTAACATTACATTTCTGTTACAAACGAATAAATAAATGCATAAAAACAATGTTTTGAGAAGTTTAATTTTTAAAAAAATTCCATACCCCCAGACCCCCGGCATATGTCCCCCCGCCCCAATAATGAACTGATGATGACGCCCATGATAATAACAAATTAAATACAGCTTACCTGGTCATACATGATGATTTTGTCTGCTGTGGTATACAAATCCGTAGCTTTGGCAAATAAATCTCTTTTCTTATCTTTATTTTTTTCATGATTTGCTTGTAGTACATAATAAGCTGCTAACATATCCAGAGCTCGCATCTGATCTTTTTCATAATCTCGATAGTCAACATTAGCGTCAATTCTTGAGGACTCCAGGATTTTAATGAAATCCTCAATTTTTCCTTGCTTATAATACTCAAGCTAGAAGTAAATAAACATGTTTTCAAATCAGTAAATATTAAAATTAAATCATTTTAAGATTATTTGTCATGGTTAAGCTATATAAATGTATTTGAAAAAGTCTTCCTTGTTTATACTTATCATGGAGTTATATGAAATATACTCCCTATTATACAAAAAAAAATTAAGTTTTTCAAAACTGAAGTCACGATATTGGTATAATTTGATATCAAAATACAGCAGACTCCCTCTTAACCGGCCACTTTTCAACCCGCCACCGCTTTAACCGGCCAACCCTGTCAGAAAATCGACTTCCTTTTGTAACAAAGCATCGCTTTAACCGGTCGTGTTTCGCGGAAATGGATGACAGGAAACGCTGTTGTTTATCTGAGCTTCAACTCAAGGTTACGTCATAGGCCTGTTGCAACGTGTCCATTTACCTCCCGAATTCATTTACAGTACAGTAGTTTATTTGTGACCCTCGCGGAGAACGGATGTGCTCATGTTTTGTTTTCGTGAAAATACAGTATGAGTGACAAACGTAAACATAACGTTGTAACCATTGAACAAAAACTAAATGCTGTTGAACACATCGCCAAAGGTGAATCAGTGAAATAATTTGTAGTGAACTAAATGTGAGTAAAAGTACTGTAAACGACTGGCGAAAAAATCATAAATCCCTCCAGGACTTTTGTACTCAAGTGGAGTAAAATAAAATACTTTCAACATGATGCACACAACGTAAACCGACAAATGAGTTGGTAGACGACGCACTTTGGTTATGGTTTCAACAAGAACACCGCAGAGGAACGCCATTAAGTGGGACTATTTTAAAGGAGAAAGCTATTTTACTTCATTTGAAAATTGAAAACGGGGGCCATTTTGTAGCTAGTGATGGGTGGTTTACTCGTTGGAAGAAGCAACACGGGGTTCACTTTATAGGCATATGTGGTGAAAAACTATCGGCAGACATAATTGCAGCAGAAGAATTACCAACAAAATTCCAAGAATACATAAGAAGGAGAGAGTTACATCCAGAGCAAATATATAACATGGACAAAACGGGCCTAAACTTTAAGTTGCTTCCTCAGGAAACATTCGCCGGAAGTCAGGAAAAATCTGCCGCTGGTTTTAAAACCAACAAAGAAAGAATAACTGTAGGCGTTTGTTGCAATGCCGCTGGAACACATAAACTTCCACTTTTTGTGATTGGAAAGGCGATGAAGCCCCGTGCTTTCAAAAATATAAACATATCGTCTCTTCCTGTATACTATCGTGCACAGAAATCAGCATGGATGGATATTTATTTATTTAGAGAATGGTTTGTGACAGAGTTTGTACCTCGTGTTAACAACTACAAAGTTTGAAAATGCCAATTAAGGCTGTTTTAGTCCTTGACAATGCCCCGACACATCCGGAGGAGGAGCTCCAGTGTGATGATACAGAGGATATTCTGTATCTTTATTACCTACCTCCCCACAGAACAAACGTAATGCAGCCTATGGACCAAGGCGTGATTGCAAGCCTGAAAAAACGGTACAGACACAAAATCCTATCAGAAATACTGTCAAAGATGGATGATGACAGAGACATTGGACTATTTGCCACTTTAAAGACAATTAATATCAAAGATGTGATTTATATGTTAGCTAAAGCCTACGAAGAAATGCCGAATACGACATTTGTCAAAGCTTGGAGGAAAATCTGGCCAGACATCATGAATGCAATTGAGAGTAATAAAGACGACAATCCAGCTGCCGTTGAGAATGCAACTGAACCTAACGACGAACTGGTTTGAAAACCATATCTCAGTGTGATACGATGACTGTAGAAGATGTGAATGAGTGGATGGCAGCCGATGAAAATCTTGAAAATGAATTTTTCACCGACGATGAAATCATACAAGCGGTTGTTGCAACCAATGATGTTGGAAATGGAGAAGCAGAAGATGAAGAAGAGGGCGAATATATTGAAAGAGTGAATCATGCAGAAGCAAAAAATGCACTAGAACTTATCACTTCTTATATTGAACAACAAGACGTATCAACACCGGCTGACATAATGTTTGTACAAAAAAGGCGTGACTACGCATTCAAAAGAGCAATTGATACGAAGAAACAAAAGAAAATTGACGATTACTTTAAAAACTAATCAGAAACCATTTAACAGTGTACTATATAGTCCTATATTTTATTTGTTGTAATTTGTATTAACAACGTTTTATATTGTGTGGTGAGCCATTTAAAGTTTTGTGTTTTTAGCAAACAGTGTTTTGTTTTTATATGCCAGAGAAACAAATTCTGGGGTGAGTAGTTAGGTTATAAATTTAATACAGTAATATTTTTAGAATTATTTTTCAACTTATTATTATGTATAGTCTACTGAAAACTGTATTTTAAAGAGTTTAAGGGCACGTTGGTTTAACCGGCCAAATCGTTATCCGGCAGCGGTCTCGGTCCCGAGGTGGCCGGTTAAAAGGGAGTCTACTGTATATAGGTAAAACACGTTTTGCCCCCCTCCCCCTCCCTCAATAGTGACAATAAATTTGGTAAAAAGTATTAATTACACAACTTGTTAGTAATTAGGATTAATTTTACATATATTCTAAATTAAATTATTTATCAAAATTATAAGGTCTTTACCAAAAATGTCAGAAAAAACGCCTATACAAAGATTGTACAAAGGGATATCTGAAGATAAAGTCTGGGACTTGTGTCTAAAGTTCTTTAATTACAAGAACAATCTGATGATGACAATGTTAGTTATATAAATAAAAACTTATAGAATTATATTTTATACAACATAGAGAGGATAGTTGCAAATTACTTGCATTGTTTTTATTTGTAAAATTTTAATAAATAAACACTTTGTTTATAAATAAAAACATTAATGAGAAAGTTGAATGTACTAATCAAGAATTACAGATACAAAAACAAATAAAAGGAAGAATTCAAACAATTCAAGATTTAAAAGAAATGTCCGAAGAAACACATTTTCTGTCATTATTGCAAAAAGACAGGTCACAAAGTTAAGGAATATTAAAAAATTAATCAAAATATCTGATTTAACAGGACCATCAATGAGAATAAGATCTGAAGTTATCCCGACACTGGTATCTGTTATTTACAGTTTGATGTCTGACGTTGATGAAGAGAATAGTTGATATCTGAACAGTAAGCCATGTAACTCATCAGAAGGATCTGTTAGTGTTATCTGAGCCATTTACAGCTTCACATTTTGTAAAATGTTGATCTATTGACAGAAGTTATATTACTGAATAATTAATTAGTCCCAGGGCTTTAGTAAGAATTGAGAAGTCAGTGTCATTATTTTTATTAATACATTGTACGATCTGCTGTCCAAATTTTCAATGAATTTAGGCAATATGTAATTGACATTTGAAATTAAAAAACTAAGACAACCTTTGGTAATTTCTCTTATACTGTTAAAACTAAAATTCATTATAAATATTTTTATCCAATTTTTTCTTTCCTATTATATTAAAGTTAGTTAACAGAATAAAAAAAAATCAGCTTATGTGAATGAAAAGTATTTTTATCGACATAACAGTAACTAAATTATAATAGTTTTTTAAACAAAAACTACGTGGTATTTAAGTTAAAATAAATATATAACATATATATCATATTAGGCCTGTGCCCCAGCCAAGGAGCCCACCAAATAAAAACCATAATAAGAATAAATTAGGATGTAATGGGAAGGGATTCTAAATAATAAAATATCAATTGGCACTTTTGTTGAGAAGTGCAAGATTATGTAGAAGGGGGGGGGGGAGATGAGGAGTGGAGGGCTTGAACCAGCGAGCCGGGAGAGAGTCTGTTCTGAGAGCCGCGAGAAGAAAGTTGAACGGCAGACCGCTACAGGACGAAGTCAGTCCATTTTTCGGCCACTTACTATTTAAATTAATAGGTATGCTTTTCGGCCACTATTAAGGCCTTTTATCTAGCCGTTATGCCTTTTTTATAAATTATAATTGTTACTGTATTCTTCTAATTCGGCGCTAAAATAAAAGATAACATTTAATTTAACTTGCGTTGCGTGCGTTCATTTAGCATCCTAACCCGACTCCTGTGTACGTGGTCTCCAGCCAACCGGAGCTTCCAGCTGGTCAAAAGAAGTGGGGACGGTCACAGGCCTATATTTATACAAACAAAATCCACATTTATTTACAGAAGTATATAACTTAAACCCATTAAACCCCTACTACAATTTTTTATACAACATTTTAATCTACTTTTCTTCACAGATCAAATATGATCATTACAAATTTCAAGCACTGAAATTAAATAAAATTTAAATGAGAAAGTTAAGCACAGAAAAATTATTTCCAGCAATATATATATTGATGTATGAAAGTGCTTGTGCTTGTGCATTTGCGTGTGCGTGCGTGTGTGTGTATTCCAGATGAATCAAATACTTACAGCCAGATTAACCCATAAATGAAGCTGTGCATTTTCTTGACGAAGAATTCCAAGAACTTCTTCTCCATCAGGAAGTTGATCAAAGTCTAATTCAATCACCTACAAAAAACAATACAACTGCTTGATACTTTAAAATATAATAACATGACATGGATTGAAAATAATTTTAGACAATATCAAGGAAAAGAATTGCCAAAAATTTTATTTATCTGCTTGGTTACATATCATTGTAGACAACAGTAGGCCAATTAAAAATTGAATTTATCCTGGAGAGATATTATAACCCAAAATAACCATGAATGGATCATGTAGATAACACTACTTACTCAGTAATATAGAATTCAACATACACAGCATGATGTGTGTACTAAAACTTGTGAGTCATCTATTGAGAATCGCCAAAAATTTATGTTAGCCATTATTTTAGTTATCGATTAAACCATGGAAGAAAAACAAAGCTATTATTTTTCTGCATTAGAGTGTAATAGCAGTTACATGTTTCCCAATTCAGCATGTAACAAAATTGTTACTAGTTAGGGTTTAATATTATGGCCCAAGTGGTCCTACGTTAACCAATAAGAACGTGCAAGTTGGTCTATGACACATCCTAAAAGGCTGTTGACCTGAAGAAAATGGTTTTGGTTATAATCCTTGGGTTTACTCTTCTGTTACAATTGTACCATTCGTAGGGGAAAATTTTAACAAGAAACGAAGGAGCGCTTTGGAACCAAAGGAATGGTCATGTCAAGTGGAGAAATTTAGTTATTTAGTTCGCTAGGTGACTTTGGCCTCTTTTAAATCTAGCAGTATCTGAGTTAACCATTTACAGAAAAACAAATTAACACATAACATTAGTTTCCTCTTTTAAAATAAAAAGAACAATTTGTAATGAAACAATTGATTATTTATGCATACTTATATATATATATATATATATATATATATATATATAATATATATATATATATATATATATCCATACATGTGTAAAGTTGATACACCCTTAAAACAAAATAATTACATAATGTTAAACAAATCCCCCCCCCATATGTTTTAAATTACAAAAATATTTTGATGAACAAAGATAATGGTAACAATTTGTTAATAGTACTTAAGTTACAAAAATGATTCTAAGATTAAATTATTAGAAAATTAAAAAAAAAAAATTAATTATTACATAATATATTATCTGAGTTGGCCAACTATAAAAAAAGAGGTTTATTATATATATAAAAAAAAAAAAAATTACTAGTAATTGACGTCAATACTTTAGAAATTTAGAAAATCAACCCCTTTGGGGTCGTGAGGTCCGAAATTGCTAGCTTGTCCCTTCCAAAAAAATTTATTTTTAGTTTTGCATTTTAAAAGAAAAATATTGTTATTATTGTTTAAAAAAAACAACTTAAAGCATCATCTAAACAAATTTCACAAGTCCTCAATTAATGAAATACTTAAATTCAAGTTCTTTGCTTATTTTTTAGTTTTCACTTTTGCATTTTAAACAAAGCTGAAATGTCCTTCGGATGAAATGTCTGGACTTGAATTTGAACTTGAAGTTATAGGTTGAAGTTATAGGTTGTAATTCCAGCTTGAACCAGCATAAGCTGAGAAATATACAGGTTGAAATTCTTAAATGAACAGAGACCTTTTACAAGTTTAAACACTTCTGTTCTAGGTTTATAAGTAATATATTCTCTGTAACTAAGCTCTGAAACTGCAATTTATTTGAAAATAAAATGTTATATATGTCAAATAAGTCAATTTATGATTTCACTCCATAATAACTAGAAATAAAATGAATTGCTATTCGTTTTTAAAAGGACTGTTTGAATTTATACTCTTATAATTTACTGACAAACTAAAGTTTAGTTATAATTAAATTTAATGATTTTCAATTGATGATTTCACTTTATAATAATTAGAAATAAAAGGAATTGCTATTTGTTTTAAAAAGGCTGTTTGAATTTATACTCTTATAATTTACTGACAAGCTAAAGTTTAGTTATAATTGAAAACTGATTTTAAATTTTTACATTTATAAAGACAGCACATATTTTAACATAGTTAACTCAGTAAAATAAAATAGTAACTTTCTTTTACCTGGTTCAAGAATTGTCAAAAGATGTTTTAAGACGAGCCATGATGAATGAAGACGAAGTCATGATTTTTGATTTTTATAAATTTAGAAAGAAAAAAGAACTGCCCACATCTTTGTGAGGCTTCTGTATTAAGCAATTCTTACTTTTTTAAATGACAACATGATGACAGTTGAAGTAAAAGATAAATTTTAGAAAACTTTTCGAGCGAATGTCATCAGTGCAAAATTCAGATCCGAACTAACTGTTATCACCCCAGGCACCGTTAGAAAGCCTACGGCAAGAAATCACCTGACGCTGTTTTCGGATTTGAACGCCAGGGTACAGCACTTCCCGGCAGTAAGTTCTATTTAGGCCTACTTCAAGAAATAAAAATACGTATGTCGGTACACAATTAATCAAACAAATGCTGTTTACCATGAAATACAGTTTCTTCAAGAAGAATTACTAACATTGCTTGAAGATGTTCCTCTTGCAACGCGACGACAGATGTACTTCCAACCATATGGCGCATAGCCACATATTTCAAATATTGTTTTCACCTACTTAATCAACATTTCCCAAATAAATGGATCGGTCATGTAGGTCCTATACACTGGCCATCCAGGTCACCAGATCATATGCCGTTGAAGTTTTGCATATGGGAATGGATGATAGAAAATGTTTACGAGGTCAAAGTAAATTCCCGTGAGGCACTACTTGCCAGTATTAATGAAGCTTTTACGAAGTTAATGGAAAGCCCTTTTGAACTAGGAAAAGCAACAAGCGCAATCCTTAAACGAGCAGAAAAATGCATTGAAGTTGGAGACACTTTTGAGAATTTACTGTAATTTTATTGAATAAGTTTAGATTAAGATTTTTGTGTTTGATTTTACTTTACACTGTTTTAAACAAAAATTAATTTAATCGAACATTGATTCACTTTCTGTATACTTTATTTGCACAGTTTTGTTCAGAGTTAAATTAATCAAGGGAGGAATTTATTAAACCCAGGGTAAAAAATTCTGGGCGAAATCTTTCGCTAGCCGTAACTCAGTAACGAAGCATTTCTGGACCTATGTTTATATAACTTTTTTCCTTTACTTTTACATGCAGAATGAGCTCCCAAAATTTCTGCATACCTTCGTGAATCACCCAGTATGTTGATCATTTGGGTAATTATGCATTAAAACTTCCCGATTTTAGTTGCTAAAAATTATGCAAACTTAAGCTTTTTTTTTCTCACTAATTACATATTTTTTAACAACATGAAACAATTTTCATAATCCATAAATATTTAAGAAACTTACAATTTAAGACACAAAAAATTTAGGCTTAAGTATTTGGGTTATCACGAATGTGTACAATGACAACGTGAGTCAAGTTTGGGACTGCATTACTAGTTTATGTTATGTTACATTACTGTAAATCATGGTGTGTAAATCAAAGGACACAGGTATGGGAAGGTAAATATATATAATTACCTTTCCAGACCTTTGTAAACATAGAGTAGTAATGCAATCACAAATTACTATTGCCATTGTATACATTCATCATAACCCAAATAAGCTATAAATCCTTATATCAAAAAAGTGTCAGTTTCTTCAATATTAATGGATTATGGAGACTTAAAAATTGTTTTGCGTTGTTAGAAAACATCTAATTAATAAAAAAAATAAAAAAAAAGTTTAAGTTTGCATGATTTTTAGCAACTAAAATACGTGGAAAGCTTCAATGCATAATTACTATCATTTGTTAAAAAATAATAAGGTAATTCTGCACAATTACTTGGTCAACCCCAATTTTTTTCATATTTTACTACGATCATAAGGACGTTCTCAGAAAGCAAGAAACATAAAATTTAAGGCCCGCAAGGCCATCTGCCGAGCGATAAGAAGGTTCAAAGTCCACGCGATAACAGTGGCTTGCGGGAGACGCGTGGAAGGCCAGTTGTGACAGTACCGTTATATAATTATATATAATGACAGGTTTGGCCAGGTAGCTATATATATAGGCCTATATATATAGCTACCTGGCCAAACCTGTCATTATAGGCCTGTAGAGATGTATGTGAAACTAAAAAAAATAGAAATTACCTCAGTAATCGCCGGTTCAACGTCCTCATCCAGATGGCAACAAAACGACAAATAGTTTGCTGTGACAAATTATGACTCTCAAACCACGTATTTTTATACTGCGACACGTATTTTTTACACTGAATTTTGACCTTTTTTTTACTACTATTCACTGACTCGATTCTATTCCAACAGTTAAAAGCGTGTTTTTCTTCATTTAACGTCATCGACCCGCCACATGTTGGACACACTTTGGTACGTTGCAAAACGCCGTGTTCGTACAAAAAACGTGTTAATTTTTCCTGATCTTCACTTAAAACCGTGAAACTAAGTAACGTGTTCTCACACCCGTCACATAAAAGAGGATTATCGGAGGAACCACTAGCCATAACGATACTGTCACAACTGGCTTTCCGCGCTACTGCTGCAAGCCACTGTTATCGCGTGGACTTTGAACCTTCTTATCGCTCGGCAGATGGCCTTGCGGGCCTTAAATTTTATGTTTCTTGCTTTCTGAGAACGTCCTTATGATCGTAGTAAAATATGAAAAAATTTGGGGTTGACCAAGTAATTGTGCAGAATTACCAATAATAAAACAAGATTAAAAAGGTAATTGTTTACAAAGAAAGTTACTACTTTTTTTCAATTTAAAATATTTATACTACATACCTTATTTCTTAATAATAAAATAAGTTTCAAGGCAGAGCTAATTTTTTCACCGCAAAATTGTAATTTAAAAACTACAGATTTCAATGTATTTATACATCACAGAAGTCAAGCAACATCGAGCGTGGTTAGTACTTGGATGAGTGACCGCTTGGGAAATAACGCACATTGTTTTAAAATATATATATATATATATGCATGTCAGGTAAGGTGGCTATATATATATCCATCTTACTTGACCTTATAAGCTAAAAATTCACTTTTACATACCTATTTTAATACGTAATTCACTTAATGGAACTTAACCTAGAAAAGTTAAAAAAAATTTTGTTTCCGTGAAAAAGTTAGCTCCGCATTGAAAACTTATTGAACATGTTGAAAAAAATCACAAAAAAAAGCAGTAACTTTCTTTGTAAACAATTACCCTGAAAAATTACCTGATTAGTTCTTTTAACACATGCACTATTCTACACACATAATTTAGGCTAAGGCCATGTTCTTAAAATTTTACAAACAATCTTTCACCTTGAATATAAAACAATTATATTAACTTCTTATATTTTTACTAAAACAAAAAATCTATTGGTCTTAATTTTTTGGAATGTAGTAGGCCAAGATCTAGATCTTTAAACATCAGGTCTTTTCAACACAGTTGCATTAGTCTATGATATAGTTTATAAATAAACTTAGGATATGGATTTACTATATATATATTATTATAGGAATAATTATATATATATATATATATATATATAATTATTCTTTATTATTTTTTTAAATAGCAATAGTAAGTTAGAGTAAACCTTATATTACAATAGGCGTTTAAGGCCTGAAAGAAAGCCTACAAATTGAGGTTTTAACCTAAAAATTGTACAATAATAAAATACATACAAAAATACCAAATATAATAATTATTTTTATTCCTGTATAGTAAACGTACCTCATCGGTATCCCGAAGAGGGATTTCAATCGAATTGGACATAATTAGTTTTTACAAAACTTCATGGAAAATCACAAAATAACACACTATTACACTCCTGTTTACAGGTGAAATGTTTGAAGTTTGAAGACTGAAGACTTATCCAAATCCAAATACCAATGCCATTACAAAAGGATCGTAATTATATGTAATGTATAATATTTAGCACTACTATTATAATTATAATTACCACAAAACGTTATTTTAAAATAACAAAAAACGAAACAAAAATGGTCTCAAAAGCCTATTTCTTTAGATACATGTATAATAATATTTAATTCATATTCACTTTTCAATAATTTCATCAACAGTCCAACAAAATTTTAAACAAATGTTTTACTTACTCATAAATACATGAAATGCTGTTAAACGCTTAAGTTTAAAAAACAAATACTTTTGAAAAATTATAAACAATTTCAAAAATACCCTTATAAGTATCAAATTATCGGCACTTGAATATTTATTATTATTATTTTCTAAAAATTCAATTACGGCCAGCACTTATTTAAAATAAATGCACTTTTAATATGCCATACCTACATATTAAAACATTTATGTCCTTAACACTAATTAAAGTTTATACATTTTTAAAATAGATATCTAAATAAAACAAATGAATTCAAAATTCATTTTCTATGCATAAAATAACAATTCTTTGGAATATAGCCTATTACACGTGAAATGTTGAAAATGCCCAGTCTTAGCTACGGTATTTCAGGGGAAAAAAATAATAGTGTCTTAATTTAAAAGTTGTCATGAACATTTTTATAGATTTAAACCACAGTGTGTTGGTATGATTGGGAGAGAGACGGTTTTTGATCGAAAAGCTAGTTATTGTTATAGGTATATTGGAGTAAGTTTTTCGACAAAACGACAGTGAGATTGTTGGGAAAAGGCCAAAAAAACCACCACCACATTATTTGGCATTAGATATTATAATCAGGCAACTGACTTTTTACATTTTTTAATGTTATATCTTTTACTTCAGGTTACCAATGACGATTGATTCTATGATCATAATTTTTAATGAAGTTTGTTTTAAGAATAGGTTCTAGATACATTTTTTTTTAAATTTAAGGAAATTGTTCGCAACAAATAAGAATAGTTAAATGAAGTATTGTATAAAAACTTCCGCTGACCTATAAATGTCCCCTTAAAGGAAACAATAACACTTTATAAGTGGTAATATCGTCTTCCAAAACTATGAATTTCGTGAAAGAGTCCATCGATACATTACTCTGTTTCAAAAATAGGGACAAGTACAGTAGTGAGAAAAATGCCGGTTCTCCAATGTATTTGACCCGTAACGAGGTTTAGGTCAACAAGGTCTTGACCTTTTTGACCTTATATAATGTAGATATAATGTATTTATTGGTTGGTTATGTAAAAACGATCCATACCGTAATTTATAATTCGTGATTCAGTACACACATCTTTCACGAATTATAAAAAAATCTAAATATAAATTTAATGAATTACTCGTATAACATATAATGGTTGATAAAGCTCGTGGTGAAGAAATCAGTAAAGAAATAAAGGATGGAACTTTTAGTGATAGAATTACGAATTCTTTTCTGAATGAAAGAGCTAATTATCACAGAAATTATACAAAACCACAAAATAATGATAAACCTTGTGCTGTAGTATTACCAAGAGCACATATATGATCTAATACTTTTAAATACACAAGGGAATTCAATCATAATAATTCAAAATTATCAAGTAAATCTTACAAACAATATGTAATAATTAATGATGAGACGTTACTGTATTCAATTCCACTGTAATAACCCTCCAGAGACTCACTGGGGTGATCACATCCCAATCACTTTTTTTCCAATATTACAAAGTTTCTATTGGCACAGGTAAATTTTAGGTCCCTTATAAATTAGGTTGGTAGTGTTGGCTGTCCACTCCAATACTTGATATGCCAGTTCTGTGAATGCTTCAGTACAGTAACCAGAGAAAGTTGTCTTGGGGTTCGTCACACCCCAGTTTGTCTGTCGTGTTCTAGTTGTGGGGTCTGTTACACCCCAGTGTGTTGTTCGTGTTATAATTTTTTTAGTTAAATAAGTGGTATTATTCTATTATTTTATTCAAAATGGACTTATGTAGTGATTCAATAAGGGACCTTCTTGCTGAAGATAATGATAGTGACGTAAGCAGATTATTGGTGACGAAGACCCGGACTTTGTGCTGGAAGAAATGGATGAATCTGATGAAGAGTATGCTGATATAGATGCAGTACCTGAACAAAATCTAGGGGGAGGAGACGGCACAACACAGCCAGGTCTTTTGAGCGCCTCTGTGCCTCTTTAGCGCACCAGACATGTGAATGCACGTTATGGTAAAAATGGACATATGTGGAGTATTACTGAACCAGAACGAAGAGGCCGTCCTTCAGGGAGAAATATAGTACTTCACTTACCTGGGGCTAAAGGGCAGGCGAGAGACATGAGTACTCCACTGGAATTTTGGAATTTACTTCTTGATAAGACTTTTTTAGCAGAAATAAAAACCCATACAAACGAGGAAATTGCCCGAAACGTTCAAGAGGTTCAAATAAAACAAAGCTATCACAAAGAAACTTCTGATAGTGAACTATTGGCATTTTTGGGTTGGTCTGCCTTTCTGGAGTACATAGAAATTGTCACAGAAATCTTGAGGAACTTTGGTCTGTAGTATTCGGAAGCTCTATTTATCGAGCGACAATGTCTTTAAACAGATTTAAATTTTTAGGAATCTGCCTAAGGTTCGACGACAAACAGACTAGACAGGCCAGAAGAAAAACCAACAAATTCGCACCTATCCATGACGTTTGGGAAAAGTTCATCGAAAGTGCTAAATCTCTCTACTCTCCATCTGAATATTGCACTAAGATGAGCAAACTCTTGGTTTTAGAGGTCGCTGTTCATTTAGTTTATATGCGAAGCAAACCAGATAGATATGGTTTTAAAATGCTTATGATGAATGACGCCAAAACCTCTTTTATGATAAATGCAACGCCCAACTCCTTATGCACGTAAATTTACACCTCCTACCAAAGAAAAAGTAACGTCGTACTACGTCAGAACTCTAAGCTAACCTATACATGGGACTAACCGAAATATAACAGTTGACAACTGGTTTTCGTCCGTACAGTTATTTCACCAAATATTGGAAGATCATACGCTTACCATGGTTGGAGCGTTACGTTCTAATAAGCCAGAAATACCCCCATATTTTATTTCCAAAAAAGACGTAAACTCATCATTGTTTGCTTTTGATGCTCATAGTATGTTAGTTTCATACTCTCCAAGAAAATATAAAAATATATTGCTTTTATCAACGATGCACACAACAAAGAAAGTTGATAACAATACAAATAAATCTTCAGGTATATTTTTTATAACAGTACTAAAGGATGTACTGACACATTTGACTAACTATGCCATTCCTACTCAGTAAGTCGAGTTTGTAAACGTTGGCCATTACGAGTCTGGTACGGTATAATGGACCAGAGTGCTATTTAAATACAATGGTTCTCTACAATATAAAAGTTGAAAACCCAAAAACGAAGAGAAGAGTTTTCCTGAAGAAGCTGGCATTGGCAATGGTGAAACCTTTTTTGGAAGAAAGATTAGAAGTAACCACACTTCGCCGCAGTCTTCGTATTTCAATCTGTGAGATACTAGGCCTTCCTATTTGTCAACCACAAAAACCGGATGTTGAGCAAAACAGACATCAACTCCACATCAATTCTGATGACTTGGTAAGTGAAAATTAATATTTGTCTTTAGATAATCTTTATAAATTTAGTGTATGAAAATAGTTGGATTTCACCAATAATTCTGTTCAACTTTAAGTACGTTTTTCTTAATTGTCTCTTCAAGATTCGGAAAAATTCTACTATATATTGAACACGCACTATTTAATACTTCTTCTAGTCTTATTTGACAACCTTGTACTCGTTGATGTACCTTTAAAAAACTTATTCAAAATCTTCAGCTCTGTAGGAACGTCCTGTTCATCTACAAGACGCCAACAGCAACCTATTCTTTTGGGAAAGCGTTACTTGGTTTCAAATCGCCCGCCTTCTATACCACCTGAACTTTTATGTATGCACTTTGTGTGTTTTGTAGGCTAAGAGAAAATTTAGATAATTATTAATAAAATGTTTTTCTAAGGTTTTCAATGATTCAATTTGGAAAAATGGGACTTTAGAACTTTAAAAAAACTAAATTATATTACTAAACAAACAAATAACTTCTTTTTTACATTTAAATATTAATGGTTAAACTAATTACTCTAATTTATACAAATTAATTGTATTTCATAATGACGTCACCACTGTTCTAATATTCACCACCAATCAGAACGCGTGTTTGGGAGGAGTCCTTGTGACGCCAGCTTGAAGTTCAGAATAGATCTATTTGACGGCAATATTTAATTCGGGACTTGGTTTAGTTTTTAATTTCTACCGATTGACTGGTATGTCCTTTGTATTTTCCTAAACGACTTTTTCTACGTAGAAGATTCCGATTTATTCGCTAAAATTAATAGTTTCTCCTGATAGATTTTTGTTTTCTTAGAATCTTTGCAATTCTGTGATACCCTGTACCGAATTCTCATGTTAACTCTTTTAGAAGGTGATTTTAAAATTTAAATATTTCGTTTTAATGGTCGAATTGTGTCTTTATAATAATTTTCCTGGATTATTGATTTAATTTTAATTGATTTTGAGGTGTGAAACATGGTCTTAAAATATCTGGAAATATTTTTAAATTGTGATTTTATTTTCGGATTCCTAGGCCTATAACTTATTACCTAATTATTCAGTTGACGTGTCGGTAGTGTCCGTCAGATCTCGTGCGTGTCGCCTCTTGTTTGAATGGCATTTCCACAAATATTTATTCTGCAGATATTTTATTAAATGACACACACACACACATATATATATATATATATATATATATATATATATATATATATAGTTACGGTTAAAACAAAAATGAACAATTAACTAATACACTATCCCACTATAATAATTTAGAATCAATCATGAAGAAATTTTGAAATCAATACCTTGTACATATCATAGTAGACTAGTAATTGCTGCTTCGACAGCGGGGTCGTAGAATTGCGATTCCGTCCACCCTACCCCAAAATATTTGACTCATTTTCACTCCCTTTTTGATTTTTCACCCCCTTTACCCCCTGCCACAAATAATCCTCCCAACACCCGTGGTTCTAAAATCCTCTCACCACCCCCTGACCCAAAACATCTTCCATCACCACCTGCCCCAAAAAATCCACCCTCCCCAACTCACTACTCATATTTTCACCACACATGAAGCTAGGATCCCTCGGTATTGCTGTGCAACGAGGATGTCTAGTTGGATGTACACTTTGACACTTTCGAAGGACCCTAACTGGATGTACATTTTGACACGCCCGAGGGTGAAAAGTTGTCACCAATCATCCCTTCTAAAATTGCTATAACTGTACAATGCTGTATGGTACTCCAACTATGAGATCCGACAGCCTAATATAATCCCGAACCTTAACACTGTTTAAGTATACTTTGACGTGTTCCATTACAACCTGCAAACATTTACAGGGTAATATTGAATATTTGTTAAAACATTAAAGTTTTTTTTTTTCATAACCCTTTTTTGATGAGTTTTAATAGTGTGCAGCTGTGTTTTTGTTTACATTGATTAAAGATATTTATTTATATTGATTTATATAAATCAATAGTTCAACACTTGATACTGTTTTTAAAGATCGAATAAAAATATTTGTGCGTATGTTAGTAAAAGTAACAAAATAAATCAACACTTAATAGATGTGCTTGCCCTAGCTGAATGATGGATGAGTTAACTAAATGATGATTGTTGAGTTTGTGACGATTTTTTTCTTTTCGGATTCGCCCTAGCGATACGTTCCAGGGGTTCGGCAAGATATGGATTGGAGGATAGGTTTTTGGCTCAGTTTCAAGGCGTTCAGGAGCGAACCAGAGGTTTACACTCTGCCCTTAATAGTTCATCATGGCCAAAAGGTCCTTTCCGGAGATGTTGGGGTGAAAGAGGTCCCTATAGCTACTAAAGATTTAGAAACTATCCTATCGCAAACGGCCTGCCTATCTATGGGCCCATGGCAAAGAAAAGGCTGAATATTCTCCAGCGTGGAACGGGAAGACTTAACATTCTCCAGCGGGAAGCGAGGAGGCTGAATATTCTCCAGCGGGGAGCGGGGAGGCTGAATATTCTCCAGCTAGAAACGGGAAAGCTGAATATTCTTTAATAATAACGGTTAGAGATAAAGTCAAACTTTTTGTTTTTGAAAGACCTTTTCAATGACCTGCTTCACGACTAACGTTTCTATTTGGAGTTTTTGAGTCTAAATTTGTTTTTTTTCCAAAATTACAGGTAAACGTATTTTTTAAATTTGAAAATGTTCTAGTAAAGGGGCAACGTAAGCACATTTTTGGAAAGGGTATCTTCTAACGAATCTAGGATAAATTTTGGTTTATGTAGGATATGTTATGTGGTAACAATAAAATTAACTATAAAACACTACTTTTTCACATTTTGGAACACCCTCTACATACGCAGTAAGATAAGTTAAAACTTTTTTCGAAAATGATTATTGAACAGAGACCTTTAAAATGAAGTATCACTCGACCTACCATTACATTTAAAAAATTTCCAAAACGACCCCTACCCCAGAATTGGGGGGGCCCAGCACTTTTGGGGAATTTTGAGATTTGAAAACATTTTTATTGAATTCTCTAGGGTCGAAATAGAGGGGTTTAAGTTAAAATAAAGGCTGTAGCTCATTTGGTTCAGTCGGTATACATTGCGCACGGGTGGTCTGATTCACTCTGTATACTGTTTTGTCCGAGTGACGGAAATTTTTCAATTTGGTACGGATTAAGTTTCGCAAATGTTGGTTATATTTTGGCCAACATCGTTTAAAGAGTGGAAGTAAAGTAACAACATAGTCACAAATGTATTAACATTTTTATTAATATCCCTCATTATAATTTTATATTTTGGAGAGCTGTGTGTCGATTTTGACAGTTTGTACGTATCTGTCCTAGATTTTTCTAAAAATATACAACATACCCAACACGTTGAACACATTGTTGCCAGATATTGTTTGAAAGTTGTAATGACTTTATTTTTAATGAGTCAAAATTTGACAACTGTGTGTACCTCTGTCCCTTGTTTAGCTAAAAAATCCAAAGTAAATTCAACATTCTGAAAAAATTACCATTATTGACAGATTTTTATAATATTTAATTTATTTTACAAAGCAGTTTGAATCTAACGACTTTTCTTATGTAAATTAAGTCATTGAAGACCAACACAGACATCTTCATTTAATAATAGTGTCTTTAGTGCTACAATTTGTACAAGAGTAAAATGTAAAACAAATTTACCTTTTGAATCAAGGTCAGTTGACTGTCTAAGGAGTAGCAGGAATATAAAGAGGAAATTAAAATATCTTTCCAAAATTTAAAATAAATAATTAAATACACACTTAAAATCTTCAATTTTAACAAATTTTCTTCAAATTTAACAAAGAAATATCAATAATTAACAAAACAATAATAAGCCTCCAAATTAAAAAATATAAAAAAACATAAATAATTATTTTAAAAATAAAAGAATAAATTTTTAATAAAGAAATAATTACAATAATTAAACTCTTCCAATACAATTACAATTAACTCTGTAACAACATATAAAATAATACCAATTAACTCTGTAAAAATAAAATAATAACAATTGAACTCTTCCAAAAACAATTAACTTTGTAAAAATAATGAATTAATACCAATTCAACTCTTTGATAATAAATAATAATAACAATGAACTCTTCCAAAATAGCAATTAACCCTGTAAAAATAATGAATTAATACCAATTCAGATCTTCAGCAATTTAGAAATAATAACAATTAACCATGTAACAAATATAAAATGATATCAATTGATCTTGTAAACATAGTGAAATAACAACAACTTTATAAAAACAATAATAAAATGATAATAATTTTCTGTAAAAATAAAGAAATAATAACAACTAACTCTTCAAATATATTAACAATCAAAAAGAAATATCAACATTTAAAATTTTCAAAAACAATAACAATTAACTCTTTAAAAATAAGAAATATAACAATTAAACTCATTAAAAATAAATAAATAGTAACGATTAAACTTTTCAACAACAATTAAATTAAAAATAATCTACTCAAACTGTATTACTAAAACTGAAAATTAATAATTAAATTATTGGATTAACATGTACCTAAACTGCCATGCGTCTTTTCAATCTGTACCATTTAAATATCCTTTAATTTAACCAAATTAAAAAAGTTATTTCCAAAACATTAAATTTTTTTCAGACAATATAGAGCACAATTCTAAAAATAAAGAACGTCTTCATCTTCCTTTTAATTGCACAACGAACAAGACTTTGAACTCGTTTTGACAAAAAACCTCTCAGTCATTATTCCTTTATACAAAATCCAGTTGATGGGTGCCATCACGGTACTTATCTAACCTCATCATACAATGTAATACATGCAGATCCTCTAAACGTATTGCTCAAAAGTTGTTCTTTTGGGTCTTATACAGCAGGTCTAAGTTTCATAATTAATTATGTACATCACTATTTTCTTAAAGCCTTAAAGAACCTCGAAGATGTCTAATATTGAAAAGTCCCTATTTGCTTCGCTCGTGCCAGTGTCTCAGCTCTGCCAGGCTCGATATATATATATATATATATACTAAAATACTAACCTTACTTTCCGTCTTGTGACTTATTTTGATGTTTTTTCATAAACCCATTACACGTTTTGGGATTTATATCCCATCATCAGAGTAGTTTCACTCATTGTAGGTCGTCAGAACAAAAACACATAACACAATACACGAGAAGGGTGTGTATCACGGCATTTGAGGTACGACTGGAGTTCGGATGACGCAACAGAGATTAAGCTTACATCGTCCGTCCTTATCTTGTATTTTCTTGGCTGTGTCATACAAGGAGTTGGATTTAAATTTGAGTTGGTCGTTCAACAAATTATCTGGACTGTTTATAAAAGCCTCGTATATTTCAATAACCACTCGCTATGCTCTTTTCGGTTACTCGGTCCTTGCAACCAATTCCCAAGAAAGTTGTTTAAAATAACTTCGTTATTTGTTATCGTAGAGAGCTGAGGTTGGTACCATTACATGCAGAATTGAAATCTCCAAATTTAGATCTAATTTAGTATGTTATAAATTGAATAACACACGAAATATGAACACAAAACTGTTTAAAATGCCCACTATTTTTATTTTTTCAATTAATTTTTTCTAAATTTGAATACGAGCACACATATTATACCTAATTTAAATTTCTCATTTTAATTTTGGTGCTATATGCACAGATAATGACGTCGACTAGAACGTCAGAATTGAAATCTGCAAATTTTAATCTAATTTAGGGTGTTGTGAGTAACACACGAGATATGAACAATATTTAAGATTTATTAAAATACCGACTGATCCATCGTTATTTTGTGTGTAACATCTGTGTGTTTTAGATTTAGTTTTGCTTCTAAGTGCGTCGTTTAACAAAACAGGTAGCATCTTCTCACTTCCCTGAATGTTTCCATAATTATAACTTTTATTATTCGCCGAGTTGTCCTTATGGTTTATTTTAATTATATTATTATTTTTATCCCCTTTTCTCCAAAACCAAAACTTTAGATACCGTCTGTAAGTTATACACTATCTTCGGATTCGTCACATCCTGTTACTCTCATCCACGTATTTGAGCATTCCTGCACTTTTTTCAAAGATTGCTGAGCCTCTTTTTCTCCCAACAACTTTAGGTTTCTAATATTTTTAATTATAGCTTCGGGTTGAGTATTTCCTCGGTTTTTTCTCGTTACCATTTTTCTTAAAATATACTGACTTACTACTGAAACTTTTTCCCTTTATTTGATTAATTGTTTTCTTTTTCTTTTCAAATTTAATTATTATTTCCTCTCCTGTTACTTGAACTTTATATATTTTTCCTTTGTATTAATTTTAGCTTTTAACTCATAGAATATATCACATCCTAAAATTATTTTTGATCTCAGGTTTTTTATTATTAAAAATTTCGCACCAATTAGAACATTTGGAATCTTTAATGTCAACATTACTTGTTTATTTATTTTATATGTTTTCCCTTTACCGCGGTTATGATTTCGA
The DNA here is from genome assembly GCA_963513935.1 of Aphrophora alni. Lineage (NCBI taxonomy): Eukaryota > Metazoa > Arthropoda > Insecta > Hemiptera > Aphrophoridae > Aphrophora > Aphrophora alni. The sequence continues at coordinate 46,673,728 of OY740769.1, forward strand.
CTCCTGATACAGGGAGTTCCAAAATTTCGATTCCTTCTACTTTAACTATCTGGTATATTTCTTCATTTATTAATGAAATTTTGCCTCCAGTATCTATTTCCCCCCAGAACTAATTTACTTCCTAGAATTACGGAAATTTTGGGAGTTTCTTCGATTATCTTCTCTTTAAAAAAATATTGTTTATCTTTTTCTAATAAGTCCTCCCGTAAATCTAAGTGTAATCCTCCGACACACAGTTTAGGCGTATTCTGCAGTCTCAGGGTTTTATTTTTCGCTACATTTTCGTCCGTAGCGAACGAAGTGCCCTATCTTGCACCCTATAGTGAAGGTCTTCTTTTACTTCTTCGTTTTTCTAATAAAAAGATACCGTTTTAGATTTCTCATTTTTTTCCCTTTTAAGCTATCGATTAGTTTTCTTTTATTTGAAAATGAAAACTGTAAATTCTTTGTTTTATTACCTTTTCCTATTTGTTTATATTTACAATTTTGTTTGCCTGATACATTACCCCCATTATTTACTACATTATTTATTAAATTTACATTTCGTTTATTATTTATTATTGTAATTTATCATCAGCCTTATCATTATCCGATTTCGTATTTTGTATTAGAAAGGCCTCATTTACCCGTTTAAATTTCGTGGCATGTTAGGTGAAGGGTTTGATGGACCAGGTTGGAGGTCGGGGTCTGTTTGGAGTATCGCCATAGGATCTTGGGTTAGGTTGTCTAGGATAGGATGGTGTTTGCCTACTTTCCCTATTTGTATTCAAGTTCCAGTTACTTCGACATGATTCCTCCATCGTATCGATATTGGTTAAGAAAACAATTGCTTCCTGTATCGTATCTGTAGGCCTTCCCATACTAGTCTCGTCTTAATGTTTTCCCAAACACTAGATACTATTCAGGGATTGGTAGATCTAGGTCACTGGTTTTGTTTACTAACATACAAAAGTATTCCGCTATTGTCATACTTCCCTGTTCGTTAAAATCTACCATATTCCACTGTATTTCAAACTAATTTCAGAGACTGGAAACTCCAATAATGTTCTATAAACAGTTTCCGAAAATCAGTATATCCCATTTCCCCTCTTTTTACAACATTCCACCAAATCTCAGTATTTGATTTTAAATGCCTTCCTACCACTTTCAATTTCTCTCTGTCAACCATCCCCACTTCAATTTCCTCTATTAATTTTTCTATTTGCTTTATAAATTGTGTAGGCCTCTCCTTTGGATTTTTCCAAAAATTCATTTTTAACATGTTCTGGATCAACTTTATTTATAAATATACTTCTATTAGAAACCCCTCCTAAGTTAATCTCCCCTATTTTTTTTATCCATCCTAGCAAATTTATTTTTTACTAATTTAGAATTTTGATCAAATATCTTCTGTAACTCTAAATTAGTTTCTCCCAATTTATTTACTTTTCCATTTATTTCTACTACAGTACTTGCTTTATGAACCCACACTTAGCCACATTACTTGCTATTTCTACTTCTAATCCTTCAATTTTCCCTGACATCCCTGTCTTCATTTTTATCTTTCTCGAGTAATTCTTTTTCTTCCCTCTTGTCCTTTCTTCTTAACTCGTTTTTTGCTTTCTTTTTGTTTTCTAAATATGCCATAAATGACTTCAATTCTGCAGATTCCTTCGTCATTTTATTTTTTATTTATTTAGTTATTATTAATTACTAAAAGATTTTTTAATTAATTTTAATTGGTTACATTTCTTTTTATGTTGTATTACCCTTACTATTTTCCCTAATTTTATTTTTATTGAATTATTGATTAATTATTATTTAGTACTCCCTCCCAAATTCGCGCAATAACAACAGATCACCATAATTTTAGGTATGCGGTATATTTTTTACATATACATAATTTTAGGTATATTTTTACTCACTAGACATCTTATTGTAAACATATACATATATAGCTAAAATATACTGTGTTATTATTCTTGAAACCTTCGTAATTGATTTCAACCAGCAATTTTTTAAATTTCTAATTTAACTAATTATTCAGGCTTCACCGTATGGGCGCCATCTATACTACAACGAGAAAACTCAGCTCTGTCTTCCGAGTTGGATTGTAGGCGTCCCCCCTTGTTTTTTATAACACGCACAAATCCTAGACCTTCCAAATTGTTATTACAGGATCTGTTCACGTGAATACAGAACGAATTGCACAATCCACTGGAAGTTTCGGCTTCTTTTTTCTGGCCTGAATTGTTTAATTCCTTCAACAGTTTGAGTTTCTTCAAACTACTGGTCCCCCCCCCATTTGTTAAATTCTTCCAGTTATTATAGGCTATTTAAATTATTATCTTTTGTTCAGGGAGACCACGAGTAATTTTGAAATTTTTTAATTCACTCGGGAGTAATTTCTTGAGAATACTTATCGTAGCACACTATATTTTACCTTAGTTGCAACCTGAAAACATATGATAAGTATGTGGATTTATAATTTAAAATAAGACTTCAATTTAATATGCTAACTATTATTTTTCATTAAACAAAAAAATCAAGCAATCTTTTTATAAACACTTTTGACATAAAAAACAATATCATTTTAGTTATTAGCGGATTGGCAAATCTTAATTATATTTATACAACAATAAATAATGTATAAGTTTTTGAATAAGTTATATTACAATTTAACAGAATAACCCACATACAGAATTGACATTTAATAGAAATCTTACTATTACAATAAAAAATTTAATTTAAAATTATCCCTAGAAAATCAGATGATTTTTATTTTCATTTCGTTTTTAATTTATAAAACCATGACACTTTGAATTTAAGTATTTTTTTTGAAATTATTTGAATTTTCAAACCTTGACCACTCCTGGAATGATTTGGCTTCAGATGCCTATGTTGTTGTTTATGGATCCATGGATTTGTTAGTTGATTAGAGTTGACAGATGCGTTGGCTTTTTATCCATTACTATTAAAACACTTTTGGATATCACTCTTTTTAATTTCACCAGCAATAACTAGCCCACTTCACTGCACAGATTTAAATTTTACCACATTTTACTTTTAATTATTTCTTTTTCATCTAACCGACTCTAATTATACTTTACTTTTTACTTATTTAAGAATATCTACTCGTTCGGGCATAGTAACCCCTAACTTTTATCACAAAATTTTTTAAGAGTCTCCTGTGAGAGGCAGAGTGGCTGTATTTATAGTCGAAAATTCCCTTATTCTATACCAATTGTTTCTCCCTTCTGGGAATTATCCCTTTTTGTCTTTATTATTTTTATTGTGCTGTTAATTAACTAATTATGGGTGCTAGTGCTGTTAACTATTTGTCCTTGAAATATTTAGGCCTACATTAATTTTCACCTTTCTATTCTTCATTTTGTTAATTTTATTGTAATTATTAATTTTGCTAGTAAAGTTGTTAGTTGGCAACATAACTCCGCCCTCTGCGACGTCTTAATTTCTTAAAGTTTTACTCTTTGCAGTCTGGAACTTGTTACTGAAGATATCTCTTTTGTTTTTTCTTTATACTGTTCCTAATGCTTTCCCACGGCATTTTTCTCATTTTTGATGCAGTCATTTTATTCTACTCGGCGAGAGCTTGTCCTGGAAATTTGAGTGTTGATTATCTGTCCACCCGTTCTTACGTAATTCACGTTACAAGAATTTACGTAATTTGTAAATTTCACTTTACACACCTTTCGAATTTTCGTCTTGAAACTTCACACTTTTTCTGCACACAGCGTATAAGTCCGATAACCGCGACAGAAAGATTGTCCGACTTTCCATTGTTACACTTATACGTACTTATTTTCACACCTTCTCAAAACACGTTTCTTAATCAACTGACCACCCTGAGATTTACAGTATCTATTCGTTATATGATTTTAAGCATTATTTATCAATTTCATCTTTATATCTTTTTCCATTTTTTCACTAAGGTGTTAAAACCATAACTTGCATAATTACATTAAAAATGTATTGTTTATTCTATTTTCCTTTATAACTTTAATGTATTAGTTAATTGTATACCACACATTATTCAAATTATTTTTTATTCAAATTTTATACTATTTTGAAATTTATCATTTTTAGCTTACTTCTACAATATTAATTTTTTCCAAATATTATCAAGAACATATAATTCTTATTTTCCTGTGCTTATTTTGAAAGTATCAAGATTTTTGGTTTTCGACCAATTTCGAAATTATTTTATTTGTTACTTCAATTATATTTTGGCATGTGTCACTTTATATGAAATACCAGTGCTAGACATGTATTGCATATAACTTGTACTACCAATACATATCCTCCACACTAGTTTTCATATTTTCATAATTCATCAAATATAAGATTTTTATTCAAAATTGGCTAACACGCGATTCTTCTGTCAAAACTAGTCCGCGAAAACTACCTTTACCCCTGGCCATAGTACAATTTCACGGACTCGCTTCAAGCAGCAAAATTAGCTACGCTTTATCCAAACCTCGCATTAGATTTATATTTTGGTTTTTGACCAAAATAAAATCCCATAAAACGTTTTTCTGTTGAAGTGCTTTAAGGGAATGATTATATTTGTGTCATATTAGTAAAGAGGTGGTGAAAAAAGCGGTCCAAATTTATGAATATTTTCAACTATGATCCGGATTTGATGAAATTGGTAAAAACAATTTATTTGAATCTGTAATAGATTCATTCAGAAGTACCTTTCCTGTATAATGTAAAATCCAAACCTTAAAATTTTGAACATTTTGTTATATAGCCGACGTTTTGAAATGTGGGAATAAAATATTATAATTTTAAATTCTGAATCCGTCTTTCTTAGTAAATTAAAGAAAAATGTTAGAGGTAGTCTCTAAATATTATTTTAAAGAATTTTTATAATCGGTAGTGCTTAGCAAAACTTGTACATATTTGAAACGGTGACTTTGAATTTAAAAAATTTTTCCTGGAGCTCCACAAATTCATAATAGTGTTTTTAAATGTTTTAAATATATTGGCTAATTTGGATGAAATTAAAAATATTTATATGATTAAAGGGCTGGATATGAGTTCGAATTCGATAACGATTTTAAGTGCAGGCCTATTGAAAATTAAAATTCAAATACTGTACTGACATAGACGGTCTGATCAAATAGATTTTAGAAAATAAAACATCCAATATAAAATAGAAGTGTAAATTACATTACATATCTGTATTCTATTTGTATTGGTAGAAAATTTATAGAGATATAACAAAATTAGCAGCCATCTCTCTGGATTGAACATGCCATAAGTTTAAAATATTTGTTTTGATATTCAGTCAGCTGATTAGTTACTCTTTCAAAATAATTATACTTCGAAGAGGATCAGATGATCTTCGGCTGACGATGAAGACGATTGACAATGCACGACAAGTTAATGCTTGTTTCCATGGTAACAACGTTTTATCTTATGATTTAAATCTTAAGTTTCGTTAAATTTAAAAATGATTTACATGAGAGGTTTTTTTATTACAATAAGTGTTAATTTCTACAATGAATGATGTATTTCAATCAAGTATGTACTAATAATTGTGTCAAATAGTTTCAACGGAAAACAAAAAATAATGTGTACTTTCAGACTAACCTAAAATTCTAGTAATTTATTTTTCTAAATTGTAATTTTTTGTTTTGTCTGTTTTTGCTTTAAATAATCATGTTAAAACCTCATAATGAGTTATAAATTTAGGAGATTTAAAACAGAATATTTTCATTGACTATGCAATGTAGCCGCTAATACTTAGAGGCCTAATTTTGTTTTATTTGTTTTAGAGTATAAAGTACAATGTAAAATTGGGGAAGGCTCTTTTTCAGAAGTCTTAAAATGTCAAGCAAGAGAATCAGGTATTTCGATTGCAGCAAAAAGATTAAAAAAACACTTTAAAAGGTTAGTTACTTTAAAATTAAATATTCTGATAATAATAAGTACCAAACATACTTCCAATTTAGTATTGTAGTTAGCTTTTTTTTGTATTCTAATTATATATAGTAGGGTAAACTGATTTCATTTTGTGTTGTTTTGCATTTCAAAGTGCTGTAGATAATGTTTGAAAAATTTAGTACCCTAAGGTTTTTAAATCAATATTTTTCTTAGGGTATCTAATTACCGTTTCATACTAAACAAACACTAATTAAGATTACTCGTGCTCACTTTTCACTTAACCCTATTTACGTTAATCCTTTCAAAACCAAGTTATGTGTTCCTTTAGAACATAAGGGGGTTTTAAAGGGTTATATTGCAACTTACTTCTTTAAAAATATTCTGCACATCAGTAATAATTATTACCATTAGCATTTTCTTGAGCAAAAACTGGCAGCAAGTTGAATTTGGTTATACCTACATCTTCATTTTGTCGTTTTAAATAAAGTATCGAAAGTCTTCATCGATTTAGATCGGAGTCAAAGGTCACAAAAATCTGTTTTTCTTAAATGTCTAATTCCTATTAGCCTGACAATTAAAACGGTTTTTATAAAACTAATAGATTAAATCTATAACAAAAGACTTCTTTAAAAAAATTTATGTATTTTTCAATTTCATCAAGTCAATTATTTTAATATAAAAATTCAAAATAGTAGGCCTATGTGTTTTGGAATATACGAAAACAAGATAGTTGACTAATGTCAAATTCTAACTCAGAGCTCCAGAATAGTTCATTATTAAAAGTTTCATAAGTCAGCCCATTAATAAACATTCTCATAGATTTAAAACTAATTCCTACTTCACCTCTCCCTCGCCAATTCGACCAAAAGTTAATCAACCCAACTTAATCTATCTAGATCAAATTTCAAAATTTTGAGATATCCTGACTTGAGATAATGGGCGAAGAACACTTTGATCTGCATCTTATTTTTACTCTCGTTAAGAGATCAATCTAATAGTAATTGATCTATTCATTCCGTAGGAGAACCCAAACTGGAAAATGTTGATTTACTCAAACCAATCGTGCTTTGGTCAAAATAGCTGGGGTGAGGATGAAAATAATGGTTGACGCAATATTTATTTATGTTGAATAATTATCAGATTTTTACGAAGCTAATAATATTTTGGTGTTTTCAGCTCTATTTTAACACGGTTTTATATCTAATCTAGTCCCTTTGTGTATTTAAACAAATCATCCTAAATTTTTGAAAGTTTTGTAAATGACTTATTTTGATTAAAATTATAAAACTTTAGTTTTTTAAGGTGGCGAGTTTGAATTTAATGTCGGTTTCGATATAAATAATTTATGAAGCAATATAGCCTACTACTAGAAAATGACTATTTAAATATGTTCAGTAACTATTTTATCTATGTAATTAAATATGATATAATGGTTCACAATTAAGTTGTTGTAAGGTTGTATTTGTTAGACTAGGAGATGCAATTAAACAATTTAAAAATGGCAGTTATTCAAATAATTTGTTTGCAAATTTTAAAATGGTTATATTCATACAAAATATGTTACAGAGCATAAAATGTCCTTCTTGAAAAGAATTATATAATTAACAAAGTTTCATAAAACAAATAAAAAGTTGATTGAGATATGAAGTAAAACCAAATTAGGTAATTTATTTTTAAAGATAAGTTAAAGCAAAGGAAAAACTAAAATAAACCTTCGCTTTCATCCTTCCACATAGACAAAAAATCATAATTTATTTTCTAGTTAGTTCAGAATAATATGTTTATGCTAAATTGCAAATATTTAAAATAATCGTTTTTTTTTCACAATTAAGATCATTAAGTTTAAGAAATAGTAAAGGTGCCCGCCATATTGAATTTGTCCCGTAAGATTTTTCTTTTGTTTCCTTGTTGTTTTAAGGAGAAAAACCTCTCGATCACCTTATAAAAAAAAGAAGGAACGTCATAAAATAAAGACGCCCTAGCCCTCGTTTACTCTAAATATTATTTTAACAGTTGGAGCATATAAGTTATTTCTTTGTTATCTTTCTATGCTTACAAGTGTTTAGGCACTAGTGAGTATTTTATATCTTTTAAGCTAAAATAGAGTTTTGTCGTATTTAACATTATAATTTTTGTTAAGTTCTAAATAATCAATACTTAGATGAAGAATTTAAAATAATTTAAAACTAATTAATTATCAATTATCCTTTTGAAAATTGCTCGGTTTTTATGCTAGTAAAATCGGCTCGTTTATCTTGAATTCATCAGAAAAAAAAGAAAACGTTTAACTAAATTGTGACAAATTTTTAATTATTATACGGATTTATAAAAATATCCGTTTTGGTGTCCCTGAGCCCAAAAAAGCGGTTTTTCAAAAATGTCTGTCTGTCTAAATATATATACAGAGTGAGGCAGACCACCCGTACACAATGTATAGTGGGTAAACTAAATAAGGTAAATCCTTCGTAACAACAGAAACCCCTTATTCTACTCCAAAGAATTTGGAGAAATTATTTTTATTTTGAAATCTCCCAAAATGCGCCAAAAGGGTAGTTTTTGGAAACATTTCAAATGTAACGGTAGATTAAGTGATACATCATTTTAAAGGTAATTGTTCATTGATCATTTTAATAAAAAAAGTTTTCACTTATCTTGATGATCATGTACAGGGTAGTCCAAAACGTATAAAATTCAGTGTTTTACAGTTATTTTTATTGCCACCACCTACAATAATGTAGAGGAATACAATTTTAACCAAAGATTAATGATAGAACGCCCTTTCCAAAAATATCCTCAAATGTCCCATTACCCCAAAATTTACACATTTAAAAAATACATAAAATTTTGGAAAATGTAAGAACTTGAAAGTTAAAAAACTCAAATAGCAACGTAGGTTGTGTTGCACTTAATTGAAATGATCTTTAAAAAACAAACATTTTCTGCATTTAAACTTTGACTCTATCTCCAACGGTTTCGAAACTGCACTTAAAAGGTTGTGTTTTTTTTCAATTCTCCTTGGTGCCTTTACTACTATAAAGGACATTAAGGACAGTTAATATTGTCCGTTATTCATTATGGACAATAGGGCTCATTTTCGACTAGCAAGTTATTGAAAAACATTTCTCGGCTTTATTTATAGGCCTACATTGTGTATGGGTGGTCTCTCTCTCTCTCTCTCTCTCTCTCTCTCTCTCTCTCTCTCTCTCTCTCTCTCTCTCTCTCTCTCTCTCTCTCTCTCTAAAATTCCACATTGTTCCAATTTTGTTTTCATAAAATATGACTTTAATATCCAGGGTGTTTCAAAAAGGACTTTGAAAATTCATATAAAATTATTCCAAAAAGGTAAAGAGCTCGTTTTAGTGTTGTTTTAAAGGGAAACACTTCATGTTTCGACTCGTGTAGTCCGCTAGTGCCTAATCGCGCCTCACAAGCGCTAGCGGCAGTTACGTTAAAAATGGTTGCCTTCACTGGACCCGAGCGCGCTAGCTGTGTGTTTTGGTTTGAAGAATCAAAGTTGGCGACAACAGTTCAGCGTAATTTTCGTACCAAGTACGCTAAAGATCCTCCTAGTAGGCCTACAAATTATGAGTGGCATAGATGTTTTGTAGAAACAGGGTGCTCAGTGAAACATAAGAAATCCTCAGGTCGTCCAAGCACTTCTGACGAAGTCGTTGAGCAAGTGTGACAAAGTTTTGTCAACAGCCCTACGAAATTGACCCGGCGTGCATCTCGTGAGTTGCTGCAAGTCCCACATACGACGGTTTGGCATGTGTTGAGAAAACGTTTGCATTTGAAACTGTACCGATATTCGCTTTTACAAGCAATTAAAGACACTGATAAGATTGCCCGTAAGAACTTTTGTGTGTATATGTTAAATTGAGTAGATGATGATGAACATTTCTTGGACAACATAATCTTTTTTGACGAGTCAACTTTTCACTTAAGTGGCAAGGTTAACACACATAACTGTAGGATTTGGGGCAGTGAAAATCCACATGAAACATTGCAACATGTTCGAGATAGTCCTAAAGTGAACGTTTTTTGTGCGTTGAGCAAGAGGAAAATGTACGGCCCCCTTTTTTTCCAAGAGAGAACCATCAACGGGATAGTGTACCTTGATATCTTGCAACAATTTTTGATACCACAGATCGATGAGGATGACCGAGAACGAAATGTTTACTTCATGCAAGATGGCGCACCACCACACTACTGACTGACACGTCCGGGATTTTCTCAATCACCGCTTTCCAGGTTAATGGATTGGCCGTGCTGCGCCAATTGCATGGCCCCCCGTTCCCCAGACCTGACACCGCTAGACTTTTTCTTCTGGGGTTTCATAAAAGATATGGTGTACGTACCTTCTTTGCCGGCCACTCTACCTGAACTTAGAGCAAGAATTTACACTGCCGCTGAGCAAGTTATACCTGAAATGCTAGTGCGAGTCTGGGAAGAAATCAACTACCGATGGGATGTCTGCAGGATAACCAACAGAACATCTTTAGTTTAATGTAAAAAAAAACTTGAAGTGTTTTCCTTTAAAACAACACCAAAACCAACTCTGTACCTTGTTTCATTAAATTTATATGAATTTTCAAAGTTGTAAAGTCCTTTTTGAAACACTCTGTATAATTTTAAATAAACCTATAATGCAATAATTTTTCAAAAGGTTATAATTTTTACACATACAGTATATATACACAGGGTGTTCGAAAAATGTGGGGCAATAATTTACGCAGTGATTCCTTGGGTCAAAATAAGCAAAAAAGTTTATATAGACATATGTTCTATTTCGTTTCGTTTAGCGTCTGTCTGTCTGTATGTGTTTTTTACAAAATAATTCATAACTCCTTAACTGTTTGAGTTACAGCGTTGAGATTCTGCACAAATGTTCATCTTATTAGCCGCTATCTTTGAGCAAAATATGAATACAAAAATCTTTAACCGTTTCAAAATGGCGGCTATTTTAAATATTTGATGACAAATTTTACGAAAACCGTTAATTTTACAAAAAAATTGCAAGATACAGAAAATGTAGTAAGTTTTATGGAGATTCTAACGATATCTTATTAAGCTTATTTTGGATGAAGAATAACAGAGAAATCAATTTCTTCCTTGCTATACCTACAGTTTTCTCCATTTAAACAATGTTATACTGTAACAAATATCATAAAATCACAAATTATCAATACATAAATATTATTTTATTTTCAAACATGTAGAAAATGAACATTTTTTAAAGAAACACAACTTTTGTTAAGAACTGAATTACTTAATTATAAAAACATCTAATGAACGTTAGATGACCATTACAGTAGATGCTCAATGTGCCTCCCATTTTGTTCGATACAGCCCTCAATACGTTTTAACATTGAACCTCTTACACGTTCAAATATGCCTGGATTGTGCCTTACTTGTTCATTAGAGGCTGTTACTAGAGGCTCTGCCACTGCTCGTTTCACTTGTTAACCCAAGCGGAATCTCCGAAATCTGTACCTTCATATCTGCTACTCCTATTTATATGAAGAGTCTATTGTGTAGGCGCTTAGTTTTAAAAGGAACTCCTAATATTGGTTCAGACACAATCTGTGTAAATACTGTACATACAGAAATACAGAGAGAGAGTTAGACTTTATATAAGGAAGATGGTAGGAAAGGTGCTGTTTGTTTGTAGAGATAGTTATCTGCTTACTGCAGTTTAAACTTGTGTACTGTCAAGAGTTGAGCACGTTTGAGGTCATTTCTTGGAGTTGAGTTTGAGTGTGTTAAACTACTCAAACATTAGCCTGTATTAGGTTAAAATATTAACTATGTTGAAGGTTGGTCTTATAAATCTTAAGTACATGAGTTTGGATTAAGTTGGTGTTGCAGAGGATTTTATTCAGAGTATTTAATTTTCTCATTTGAATTGCATTTTAATGTATACACAGTGATAGTAATAATGCAGCAAGAAAAGGTGTCATAAATTAAACATTAATTTTTATATTCCAGTGAATCTGAAGCTGCAGAGATACCAGAGCTGATAGTATTGCAAAAGATGGCGCCCCATCCTAATATCCTTCAAATGATTGATTCACATTAGTAAGTTGTGAACATATTATGTTAGAAATATTAGGTATATGTTAAACATTTTTTAATTTAGATCATTATGAATTGACTGCTTTAAATAAATGATAATAAAATGGTGTTTAAGTACAATACAGCATAAAATAAGATGTGTTTTTTAAAGCAAGAAAGAGGTACAAATCTACATTTTTTGGCATAAAATTGAAATAAAATGTAATAGCACACATGAACATTATACTTGATTTTTACGTAGAATTTCAAATACATTACTATTTATGTGTGCAGAATATTTATTGTACTTATTTCGCTTACACAATACTAGATCCTTTCTTATCTTCATCCATATACTCCACAAAGTATTTTAGTGTCTACTGTATTCCATCACATCTCTTTCCAGTTGATTCTTTCTGCTTCCACAGAGTATATATATAGCTATTCTTTAGTTTGTCTCAAATTCCATTCCTATTAAAAACTCAGCAAAGGTCATTTTGTGCTGCCTTCTATTTAGTACCTATACATTTTTTAAATTGTTTAAATTCCATAAATTTTATTACTCTTCATCCCCACACCAAAATATCTAACACACTAAGCTTGAATTATTATTTGTGTATGAACATTTCAAAAAGTGTTATCTCAAACCAGTTTTTGAGCACATGATAAAGCATTATTTTGAAAAGTCGTGGGGGAAATGTCTGTTCTTACAAGAAAAACATTCTTCAAGCTTCTCTCTCTCTCTCTCTCTCTCTCTCTCTCTCTCTCTCTCTCTCTCTCTCTCTCTCTCTCTCTCTCTCTCTCTCTCTCTCTCTCTCTCTCTCTCTCTCTCTCTCTCTCTCACACACACACACACACAAAATATTTTTTAAAATAAATATTTCTACCCATAGATGTTCCATCTTAGTATTAATCATTAGTTTTTGTTTTGTTTTTTCAACAAAAATAATTTGAGTGTTTCTAAGATAAAAAAACAACAACCTGGTAGTTTTTCAAATGATCATAGCCACTAATATAATACATACATCATAATAGCTAATTAGATCTATCAGCTTTAATAAATCAATACAAAGATACATTGCATAGCTAGTATTACACATTTTATAAACAGTTGTAACCTTATATTTTTAACAAATAATTAACCTGATTCAATGAATAAACTTCTATAATTTCATATTATTATTTTCTTCTTTTTAAAAATTGATTATGAGACAAAGTATTGTAATACAATTTTAAGTTTTATCTTCTTGTTTGACCCTAACAACTAAACCACCATATGATATTATTCAGCTGTTTTAATTTTTGTTACATATTTTGAGGTTATTTTAAAATCATTTTTTTTTGTAATAAATTGATATTCTGCATGCATCCAAATTGTTAAAATGATATAAAATAAGATTTTTATTTTTCCGATGAAGATAAATTATAAGCATATAAATTTATTACCTGTTTAGCTAATTTGAAATATAATAGTTACTATACTAACTTAAAACTGTTCAAAAATAGTTTTATTATGATAGTCATATTTATATATGACTATCTGAATTATATATATAAAGGTTCCACATATACCGGCCCAAGCAAAAATTTCATAATAATGAGTGATGAATACAATTAATTGTATAATTTTATTTTGCATCACACTCGATTTAGTTACCACTCACTTTTAATTTACTGCTTTCTTTTACCTTCATTTATTATTATAACTTATAGCTTGGAGGAAAAATATGTATAAATTTAACTCAAAACTTTGACATCACTCATATCATACATACTAGTGTTTAGAGACTATTTACTTATGTTTAAAACTCAAAATATGTTTGGTTTTTAGTGACCCAGTTCAAGGTAAAGTTACTCTTATCTTTGAATTAATGGACATGAGTCTTTATGACTTGCTCAAGAGTCGTAAGAGGTAAGAAAACATTACATAGATATAAAGACCTTATTAATAAATATTATTATTCTGTAAAGATATTTTAAATAATTTTTTTTTATTATTTAGGAGTCTTCCTGAATCTCGTGTTAAGAACATACTTTATCAGATTCTAAAGGGCCTGGACCATTTGCATAACCATGGTATATTCCACAGGGATATTAAACCAGAAAATATTTTAGTAAAGGTATTGGATATTATTTTTATTTGTTTAAACATGTTCAATGCACTATGTAACTTTCCTACGACTTGTCTTAACTTGTGAAGATTTTCCAGGTTTTCGTTTCAAATTCTACAGATTTTTTAATTATTTGATTTTTCCGCTTATAAGTTTTTACTAGCAAATATTGAATTTACAATAATATTTCAAGTGAAAAATATACGACCTAGACTGGGAATCGAACCCAGGACCTTTGGCTGGGTTCGATTCCCAGTCTAGGTCGTATATTTTTCACTTGAAATATTATTGTAAAATTCTACACCAATCTTCTTCTTGTTCTTAAGTAGTTCAACTGAAGTTATTTATTATATTTGGTTATAACTTATAAATAGTAAACCTAAGTTTCAGATAATGTGTCTCAAAGCTATTACAGAAGAATGGTTTTAAATTGAATGATATAGTACAATGTTTTACCACTAAATCAAGAATAGTGACTTTTTAAAAATATATTTATTCATTTTTGGACACAGCATTAGAGGGATGTGAATTTTATTCTCAAAATTTACAATTTTAAATATGGATTAAGTGATGTCTCAATTAAATCTTTTAAGAAAATTAATATTTCTACACATTTTTTTTTCAATATCTATTACCATTTATTCACCAAAGTAAATGGCCATACAAAATGTCTGTATTGTTGGAGTTTACAAATATATGTATCTATCTTGACTAGTGAAATAATAATTTCAAAATCAAGTTCAAGTAATCAATAAGCATTATAAGACCTTTATAAAGGATGATCGATGAAGTTACTAACAATTCTGGAACTACATTTAAATACTTGTATCTCAAATATTTTAAATAATATGATAGGTCAAGTTTTAACTCATTTTAAAGGATTTGAAGTTTCAATCTCTGTTTTTTAAAAGGAACTCAAAACGTACCTCTTTGGAGTTTTTTGTGTTAGACAAAAGTCCCTTTTCTTAATTTTGGAAATGTAAAAATGTCTGTGTGACACCTTGTATTGTATCAGCAAAAATAGTAAGCAAAGTAAACAACAACAAAAAAATACTTAACCGTTTTAAATTAGTAACATGAAAATCCACTTCTGTGGCTTTTATTTTAAATGGTACGCCTACACTACAGCCTTTCTTAAGTAGGTTATAATCGTTGATCAGCTTACAAAATTAATATTTATTAATAAAGTTAAAGGATTTTAAAATGTTTAACAAGTTTAAAAAAAAAAACTTGAGAGGGAGAGAATGAATGAATGAATTGTCTTTATTTAGGGGCGAGGTTAGGACTGTATAGTCCTCTCTACCACCTAACCCCATTACAACATAACAACATATAAAAAAATATAAAATACAACTTGATAATAATAAAAAATTAAAAACAATTAAAAATAACTAAGATAATATAAAAAATTAACAAACTTAAATTTAAACTAGCTACAAAATTAAATTAAGAATAAAATAAAATAAAAATTAACAAACTTAAAAATTATTAATTTAGAAACAAAAATAAAATAAAATGAAATACTGTAGCTTACATGCGTTGATACAGATAAATACAATCACATACACACACACACACAAGCACATTCATACATAATAACATTTAAAAAAGACACCACAAAATTAAAATAATCACTATTATTACTACATAAAAACTAAAGAAAGTAACAAATACTTATTTCAATCATTCACACTTATTACAAAAAAAAACTAACTATTCCGCCACACCCAGAGACAAGGACACCAAATCCATTCTATTCAAAAGAAGGTCTTAAGTCATTTTGAAAACTGGACACGACTGTCAACAGATTTAAGTGCCTCTGGAAGTAAATTCCACAAGCGGCAAGCGGACACAGTAAACGATTTATTAAAAATAACAGTTCTATGTAGCGGTATAATAAGCAAAGTGGAACCTCTTCTAGTGCTCTTTGCACTAATGAGAGAGAGAGAGAGAGAGAGAGAGAGAGAGAGAGAGAGAGAGAGAGAGAGAGAGAGAGAGAGAGAGAGAGAGAGAGAGAGAGAGAGAGAGAGAGAGAGAGAGAGAGAGAGAGAGAGAGAGAGAGAGAGAGAGAGAGAGAGAGAGAGAGAGAGAGAGAGAGAGAGAGAGAGAGAGAGAGAGAGAGAGAGAGAGAGAGAGAGAGAGAGAGAGAGAGAGAGAGAGAGAGAGAGAGAGAGAGAGAGAGAGAGAGAGAGAGAGAGAGAGAGAGAGAGAGAACATTTTTTAGCACCTTTTTAACCATCTTTAATACAATCATGTTTTACAATAGTTATTTGTGTAACTAGTGCGCAAAGTGACACTTTGCTGCACTTGAGAGAAATCTTTACGCACGAGCCGCAGGCGAGTGCGGAAAGTTTCTCGAGTGCAGCAAAGACACTTTGCGCCCGTGTAACACATTATATTTTTCCTACAGTTACTATAAACCATATAAATAACAGGTAATTGTATATAAATTATATATATAAATTATATATATAGCATTTCATGATAACAGTATTTGCAATCAGCTGGCATCAGGAATTAAATAATCTCAAATAAGTTAATATGTAACTTGTATTTACTAATTATTTGGATGCAGAGAAGTTATTTGTAGTGTGTTTATGTAATTAATAAAGTTTTTAATAATATCTCTTTATCATATCAAAAATTATATCATTATTGAATAAATAATTCACTGGCTGATTATTCTGTTCAAATACCAAAATATAATTTGGCCTATTATAAAGTAAATCAACACTCAAAAACAAACTCGTTGCCTTGACAACGGATTCACCACCCAATAAGAATGGACGACTCAAATCAATAAACAAACACTCTTATCTATCAAATACTCAACAACAGGATATAGGTTAAGTTATAAGTCCAAAGCGTTGAATGACAACAATGCACCATTTGATCGATTTAGTCACACAGCTGATCGAGTTAGTAGTGTTGCCAACTTGTTTTCAAGAGAAACGTATTACGTGCCTTATACATGCACACTATTTTATGTTGTTTGGTTGAAATTCTGGAGTGCGGAAAAGTAAAATGAGTGCGGGAAAGTGAAATGAGTGCGGGAAAGTAAGTAAATGCAGGAATCAGCTACTTTGCGTACTATAATCAGTGCAAGAAGACCCGCTTTGTCATGTAACTGTAGGAAAAAAAATTTAATTAAAATGATCCAAAAAAAATTTCTTTATGTTGAAATGATTCAATAAAAAAATAAACTACTTTATTAACTAATTGCCACACGTTGGTGCGCCAATTGAAATGATTCAATAAAAAACGGGGAAACTACTTTTGTTAACTAATAATAAAAAAATATATGAATTGAAATAAATCGCTCAGCTTTATTTGCGCCAGATGGAATTAACTCATCAATTTTGAAAGTATAAAGAAAAATTCAAATTACAGTCTCTCGAGGTCAAAGGTTCTTTTTAAGAGGTACTTTGCAATAGGTGATAATTAAGAGATTCAAAGTCTTGTCCTGCTGAAATTGTACACCAAATATTTATTAAAATGATATTTCATGTTACAAATAAAGTCAGAAATATAAATGATAATATATATTCTATTATTAAACATTTGTTCAAAAAATATTTTATCTGAGTCGACTTCTTTATTTTAAAATCAAAAAGTTATGTTTTATGTATTTCTTACTTTGCATTTTAATGTTGCAACAAAAAAAAATTAAAATTATTTTAAGAGAGATATTTTATGTCTCAAAAGAAGACTTAGTTATATATAAAAAATTAATTATTTTGAAATTATCCTGACAAATATAAAAACACAAATACTTCTAGCAAAATCATACTCTATTCATAATACACATAATTAAAATAATGAATTGTTTATGATGTCTGTACCACAACATCTATACCGGTATATAAAAAAATAATATTCATAGAGATGAATCCTGGTGTCCTTTGATTCCATGGATGTCTCCAAACCACAGTTCCTCCAGTGCTCAGTGCTCGTGCAGTCTCCAACTTCTGATACACCATGACATGAAATCCCTTATAAGTATTTGAAAAAATGTTCATTACATATTAACACAGTTCTGCATTGTTCATTTAGAGAATCATAAAAAACTGGGACATAACACTTCTCTAAATTGTTCTGAAGAAAATACTTTTTATATTGACTCACACTATTGTCTTATCTATTTCAAAAGTTCTCTGTCCACACTGATTAATGTCCAAAAGCAAAAAATATTTATTTTAATATGTTTATACATTTAGTTCTACCACCAAACACATGTTCAAAATCTCACTTTTCATTGTTTTATCAAATTTCCCATCATCCCACCTACATCCATCAGGTTGAATGTTCCTGACCAACTGTTTCTAACACATGTTTAAAGTTTTACTCACATCACATACATTTCACTCCCTTGAATGTTCCTGCCCAACAGATTCTAACACATCTGATCACTTCAGATGTTCCCTTCCAACTGAACTCCTTCCTAGCATCTCAAACTGAACGTCTAGTTACAGATCTACTAACACAGCATATTTCAATTAATTACGTTCATACACGCACTTATATAATTGTATTTATATAACAATAATAACGCATTTATATACCAAAACATTGATTATAAATTCATTCTAAACTTATTTATTTTACAATATTACCTTTTTGGATGTTTTTAGTTAAAAATTTACAGCTTTTTAATTAATTTACAGCATTTTCCCCAAGCTCCAACAACCAATCAAAATCTTTGACCTATTTGTGCTTGGTCCAATCACATGTCTTCTTTTTAAAACTATACAATACTCAAATATTCCACATATTACAATGTCATTTTTCTTATCTCATTGAGCATTTTAAAATATGTATCTATCACATAACCATATAACCATATGATTTATTTTTAAATTTTTGATTTACCTTCTATCTTCCCCCCCCCCCTTAAAGTTCAGAACTTAATTATTCAGAATTCTATAAATTACAAAGCAGATTACTCCAAACTATGTTAAGATATCTTAATGAAGTTAAAGAGGCGTGCATCTTAGTATAGTCTAATAGTTATGAAACAGAGGTGTCCAACTTACAAAGCCTCAAGGGCCAAAATTAAACATTGAACGGACCGTATATGGGTTTCCCAGATTATACAAAATAAAAAAGAGGACAACACCTACTTGGGGGAATAAAATTTAAATTAGAGTTTAAAGTTTAAATTGAAGAATTTTATTATATACTTTGAATGTTAAAGTATAAATAAAAACCTATGTAAGGGAAAGTTATAAATAAAACCAAAAGTAGAAATATATCTTTATATTGCTCAAGTATTTTTTTTACATAAATAAATAAAATATTTTTATCAATCAATACAAACATTGCAATGACAATCAAAAAATATATTTAATGTGAACATTGTGGTCGATCAGCTGCGTCCACCAATGAACATATATTCACCTCTAGTTCTGTTGTAGCCAACCTCATGAGATGAAGTAGAGACAAATCAGAAAATTTGTTTTGGCTTTAAGACGTTTCAAAGCAGTTTTCTGATTTAAAAAAAATCTACTAAGCTCTTGCGGGCTGCACAAAACATCATCGTGGGCCACCAGTTGGACAACCCTATTATAAAACCTCTCCCTACTTCATTATGGTGGATCTAAATTATAAACAAAATGATGGGAAACTTATATGTTATTGATGAAAAGTTAAAGCAATACTATTATTTATTGTATTTATCAACCTCTCTTTCTTGTTACAGTTCACTTGGATTATTTATTACTTCCTGGAAGTATTTGTAAAATAAAAGTCACTTTTGTTCTTTAGAGTTAATTCATATAATTTTGTTCCCAGAAAGATCTAATAAAACTGGCAGATCTTGGATCCATTCGTGGGATTTATAGTCGCCAACCATATACAGAATATATTTCCACTCGATGGTATCGTTCCCCAGAATGCCTTCTGACTACAGGTTATTATGGACCTAAAATGGATATTTGGGCTAGTGGCTGTGTGTTCTATGAACTACTGACGTATGTATAGATTAAAAAGCAATAAAAAAAAAACTTTAAAAATTATATTTTGTAACAACAAAGGATTATTAGTGTTCAAGAAATTAGTTTAGTTAAAACAATATATCATTTCAAATAGTGATTTTTTTGGGCACTAAAAGAGTAAAAAATTTCAAGAATAAAACATAGGCCAATTCTTATAAAACTTATATAACTTATTCTTATATAACTTAACTAAAACTTAATGAAATGAAATGAAATTTCCTATAACTATTAAGTGTTACTGTATTTTTATTCACGTTAAAATTAAATATTACAAAAATATTGGCGGGTGTAATTTTGATAAAATTTAAACATACTGAAATTGTCATTATATATAAACGAAATATGTATTTTAGATATGCAACATAAATTATTATCAACAAAGTCTTATTTTGAAGTTGATTTCCAATTTGTTGATAACTTTAAATTACAACATTTATGTATAACATATCAAAGTCCGTGATGAAATTCTAAACTGTCTATTGAGAGGCCCTTTTTGAACTTTTGTGTGTTCATATTTGTTATCGGTAGTGTGGCAAAGTGAGTGGTACTAAAAAGTAAGGGGGGGGGGCTATTTTGTACAATATTATTTTTGAGAATTTATTTAAATAAAAATAAAGTTACAATATAGTTAGAAGACACAATAACAAACATTTTAATATAAACGTATAGGTAGTGTTAGGAACTAAAAATAGGGTTGATACACCATTTGTTATGACTATTGGTTTTCTGTAATATGGGTTTTTGTTCTACAGGTTCAAATAAAATAACAAAATTGGTTGTCAATGTATAGGCCAATGTATTTATTATTTTTTGTTATATTTGTAGGTTTACGTAAAAATCGGTCTGGGAAATTAATGAATTATAAAACACTTCGCTCGGTGGTTCAAAATAATTACTGTAATAACAATTTAATAATGATGATCTGTTAAATACCAAATTTTCTTTATATAATGTATTCTAATCTCACTATTATATAACAATTACTTTATTTACATGACCTTTACTTAATATTCTGAGTAAAAACTTAACAACACTCAGTGTGTTTGTCTCGCTAGACTCAGACAATTAATGCCTAAGTTACCTTATTAAATATCTACATTTAACATAACATTCAAATCTTTAAATCCTCAAACCAGAGCAATGACAATATTTGGGAAATTTAACAACTCTTTGTTCAAAACAGATGAATCTGTTCACCTTCATAATATAGACCATTAATTTCTATCTCTGCTAATTGAGTCCTTTTTCAAACATCTCTAGGCACATCTCAATGGTTACCAGTAGCGTTTCATCGTCCTTCTAAACGTCTCGGGTCAAACTGACCTTGTCTCTAGGTCACTAGAAATTTATATAGAACTTCACTATCCATGTCGTGTTAACAGGCTGCAAGCTATGCAGTTTCAACACTTTTTGCTTTCTTTCCCAATGATTACCATAAGTCTGATAATGAAGATTTAACTGGTGCTAACATTTAACTAATTAAAATAATTACTAAACATAATATAAATATTATTTATCATAAATCCTAATATAGTTGTTATTTTTTAGTTCCTGAGTTTTATTTTATAGATCTTACTAGAGCAATAAGTTGTAAACTTGACTATGTTAAACGAAGTTGCATTTAAACATGTTATTTGCACTGCTCTAATTGTTGAAGGTAGATTTTTTTTTATGGAAGGTGAAATTTTTTTAAAGAATATCATGGTCTTATGGTAGTGTCGAACTCCCTCAATGGACTACCAAGTAATAAGCACCTTCCCTTACGGTGACTAATTGATTTGCTAAAGCCTTAGCCGCAGCTCTTATAGTACACTTAGGAAGATTTTGTGTACTCCCAATAACATCAGATGAAGCAGAACAATCTTTTTATATTTTATGTAGTATAAAAACATAGATAAGATCTGACTTGTCTTACCATGTCAGAGATAAGACACACCATCCTTAGAGAAATCAATGTTTGTACAGAAGAGGTTATTTAGCGCTTTGCTAACAAAGCAATATAGAAGAATGAATCTTATTTTTTAAATAAAAATAAACTTCACAGTGCCGCGTATCGGACCTTGCTTTGAGCCTTCACTCACCACGAATCTTAACCTCGCTTTGCAACGCCGCTCGTCGGGAGTTCGTGTCTGTTCAATCACGGACAAGACCAAGTTGCTCACTTTTACAATTTTTCTTAATCAAAGATATTGCAAGACTTGGCTTTTGCAAGTCTGAGTCTGTTCTCAACAACTTACAATTTGAATTTTGAATTTACGAAAATTCCCTGAATTTTATTTCTATTGCTCACTGATTTTACTTTTTACTTTTTCACACTATCTCTCTCTGGGGAAGTGCCTTTTGGAAGAATTCGGCTCCTGAATTCTGATAATTATTTATATTTCTTATATTATACCAAAGCACATTTATAATTATGAATTTTCTAATCTGTAATTATTTAAAGAAGAAATGTTAAACCAGAATGGTGAATAAAAAGAATTAACACTTGAGAATAAAAATTTTATATCTTCTTGACCATCAAACAATTTAGCTTTTATAGAACAACAAACAAAATATTATTACACAATTAATATGACATAAATTTCTTATTCATTAATACAAAATTGAAAAATGGTAGACTATTCCAGCTAGGACTACAAATAGTTTTTCCTGGACTGAAATAGTCGTATTTAAGTTTGAACCTTATTCTAAACCAAAGCAGAGTTAATTTGAATCTAAAGAAGTTAATATATTTAAAATTTCCCCATTGAATTGTCAATTTAAATGAGTTTACTTTTTACAAATTATTCTATAGATTTAGTGTACCTTCACACTTAACATGAATGTCTTAAAGTTGTGAAGTTCTTTGCTGTAAATGGTTAACAATGTCTTCAAGTTTTTTCCTCTCCAATTCTTGGTTATGTTAAAGTTGTGGATTGCTGGTAGTAATTACGATTCCTTGCTGACTAATCTTCTATGTAGATTGATCTTCTTGTTTATTGATTTTCGAAAATAGTTAGATTTTTTATAAGTTACTTTATATTACATGAAATGCTTGTCTTGAAATTTATCGAAGTTGAAATTAGAAAAATAGTAGAGCGACTAAAATAACGTCCTTCCTGCTCAGCGACTGATATTAGAGTTTCTAAGTTATATTTAGAAAAAATTAGTAGAGTGACTAAAGTAACGTCCTTCCTGCTCGGCGACTGAAACTAGAGTATCGGTCTTTCGACCAACAATTTTGGCTCTCCCTTTTTGTGGGAATGTTTCCCGCAAAAGGTAACCAATTTTTCTCCCTTTCGCGAAGAAATGTCTCTTCTGTAGATTTCTAAGTTTTCGGCTGAATTTTTCCGAAACTTTTCTGCTAGAAGCTGTCCTAGGCTTAGTTTTCATCTATTGTATTACTTTTGTAAACTATTTTCCATTAAAAACCCTTTTAATTGATATTTTGATCTTTTTATTATTTCAATTTATTTGAGCTAACAGTTGGCTAGGCAAATTGAACCTGTGATCTCTGACGTCACGCTACCTGCTGCGACAATTAATTCATGTTCTTGAAAACTCTGATTTTGAACACTTTTTCGAACTTCTTGCTGTAACTTTTGAACGGTTGGTCCGATCTTCAGTTTCTCTTCGGATTCCTCTTCTTCCAGTTCTTAAGGGTCTTGACAAACTTGATTCGACGTTTTCGGCCGCGTATTTCTCGAGTTACCGCACTTTTTTCGAATGTCTATTTTTCATAACCTAACTTTTTACTTAAGTCTTTTTTCAAAATTCTTTTGCACTAAAGTTATTCTCCTGGTCCTATAACGGAAATAACTTTTTAGTTTTTTGTCGTAGCTTGCTTGGTTCGCGAGTTATTGATGCTTGAAGTCGTAACTTTTTGATCGTCGTATTTATCTTATATAAAATCCCCCCATTATTAATTTTCAACTCTGCTCTGTTATTTTACATTTATATACCTTTATTATACATAATCTATTACTTATTTATCCCCTTTAACCTTTAACTTTACCGCTTTTGGGCTTTAACTTTTTATCTTTTGTTATTATTATTTCTCCCCCATTTTAACTTTAAATCTTATTCTGACAACATATTATTATTCCCTACGATTGTCTTTTCATTTGCTATTATTAGTTTTATTTAGTTTATTCCCCTTTCACCTTTAAAATCTTAAAAAAACTCTCCAAGAATGACTTTCTAAGTCCTTTTTCCCCTTGTTATTATTATTATTATTTCTTTTTGATAGCTGATTATTATTATGACCCCTATGGTTTATGACTCTATTACTTTTGATTTTCCCTTTTTGAAAATTTTAGGTTTTTGAGCCCCTCTAATTTCTTTAATAACTTTTTTGTTTTAAGTGCTTTTACATTTATTTGTTGATATTATTAGTCGTCTGATTCTACTGTATTATTATTTATCTTCATATTTTAGTTTTTTAATAAAATTGGAATTGCCATTGGCTGGTTTGTCAAGCTCAGACAGGTAAGGTTTTGTCTTGGCCTTGCGTGACGTCACCGCACTATCGCATTTCAACTTTACGAAGTTTAGCTCGGCAATTTAAATGTTTTAAATTTACCATGAGACAAATGACTTTTCCATTCCGTCTCAACAGGTACATTTAATATTTTAAATCTCAATAATGTCTAAGTATAGCGTTTTATCATGTTCTTAACAAAATTTGTTTAATAATTGTTTTACCTCTTTGATAAAAGATATCTGGATTAGCTACAAAATTCATGTGAAGGGATTTCTTTTACCAAATAATAAATAAAGTTAAGAAAATGTCTGTTGTGAAATAAAATATATTAAAACTTTATTCCTGTTCAATATTTCATATGTTTTTGTTCATGTGCTTTATCTTTGATAATATATATCTGTAATAACTAATCTGTAATAGTTTGTTGTGAAATAAAATATTTTACATTTTGTTGCTGTGTTCAATACTTCATGAATTCATCTTTGATAAAAGATATCTGGAATAAAGTCATATCAACCTCTTCTCATATGACTGTTTCATCCAAGTCTTAAATTTCTATAGTTCAGGAGTTTATCAAAGTTTTAATCTCCGCTAAGTCCTTCACCAAACTTATTTTCACGGTCTTCTTTCTTCAGTTCCAACAATAGCTGTTCTCCATTCTTGTTTTCCTTAATGCCACGTTTTCTACCCTACATTCTGTTTGATTTACTAAAGTCTTCATCTGCTTAAGGATATCTGCATAAGAAGTTCCATTCTTGGCTGTTATCTAATGTGACACAGGGTAGCTTTCTTCTTGTTCATTGACCTTCTGAAAGCAGTTTTGTCTTCACCTACAAGTTTGTCTTATTTTTTCTTTTTTGTTTTTCTGTGCCACACTTCCTCCCTATATATTTTATCATTGTCATGAGAACCAATATTTCCATATATATGTATATCTTCATTTTGCATTTGGAGTAAACACTTTAAACAGTATGTCTTTTACAGACTTGCTAAATCCTTTCTGTTAATTTGTTATTATCATTGGGAGAGTCAGATAGCACTTCTTATATTTGGAAATCTAGCCATCGCCTGTGATTGATATTTTGTAATTTCCATTATAGAAGCCCCAGGAGGTAAATTCTCTGTGGGTTTCAATCTCCCATCTTGTATCTTAATCACAACTTCTAGATCTCAGGCGAGCTCCTCCATAGCAACTTTCATATGTAGTTTAACAGATTTGTGAATATTCTTTCCCTCAAACATAACGTAATTATAATTGGAAGTCTTTCATCCAAAGAAGTAAAGATTATTTCTTCCTTATTTTCAAAGGATTGGATACCTATAAATTTCTTCATCAGATCCTTTGACTTTAAAGTCTTCTTTGCAAGAACCAGGAAGTCATTTTGGTTTTGTGCTCTGACTTTCCTTCACACCATCCTTGTGAGTACTAGTGTGAACTTTTTGGTTTTGTTGTAATAATTTCACTTCGTCTGATATTCAACCTTCAGACTGACTCTTTTGATATCCATTTTCTTCCTTTCCTTGATGTCGTTGAGGAGTAACAGGATTTTCGTGATATTGTTGAATGGCCATCTTTGGAAGGTATCTAAAATAGGTTAGTGACTTCTCTGTCTCACTGGCAATCTAACTATTTATTTGTTGGCTTTTTGAAAAGGGCCCAAAATATGAATACTTACATCTTTCATTCCAGTCGCATTTTTCAGGACCTTGACCGGGTCGCCTATCAAGAGTGTAGAGTAGTCGCTTGCTAACAAACCTTGTTGGCCTGCTCGCTCAATATCCACATGTACCGGCTCTGGGTTTCTTAGACCCTGATCAATAACTTCTATGTCTTTTTCTTCTTCCATCATCATTTTAGTTTAGACTCTTCTGTCAGGGTTACCTTACCTTAGCTAAGGAGATCCATTTTAAGGTGCTGTATACTCGCCTTCACCCTTTCCATTCAAGGAAGAATTTACTGGTACCATGAGAGAAGATGTGTTATATAAACATTTCTTGGTTTTTGTGGCAGCACTTACTCAACATCAGTATTTCCCGAAGGTTATCAACCAGCCATTTTTATCTTACTTCACAGACCACCCAGATATTACTTCTTGAGACGTCCCAGATATTGACAGGACCATTCAGGTTGTAAGGGGATGCAGTTTAATATCATACCCAGGACCAACTGTGTAGTGAGTTCAACGTTAAGATAATAATAATTATTAAGATTACTTAGCTGTTTCTTACAAATGTTAATATCTCTTTTCTTCCATATACGGCTACCAAAAACTAAAATTTTTCTCCAAGGTTTTTGCAATGGTAAGAGGGTGTCAAAATAGAGAATTGTTCTGGGAAATAATTTTTTTTTTTTAATCTCTGAAGTCTTGTGAATATTAGTGTGTGCATAATATATTTAAAAAAAATCATAAATGCTATGAGTAGGAAAAACACTTTGGTAACTAATTCTTTCAATCAAAGGCTCTTTTTAGAACATTTATTCCATCACATAACAATCTTTATAAAGATGTGTACTTGTATAAAGTGTCTGAAGATACTGGGTTTTTAGGAAAAAATATTTACACTTGTAAAATATTTTAAAATTGATAAATACTGAAGTAAATCATTGTTTATAAATTAACTATTATAATTATATTATATTTGATTTACCAATAATTGTTTAAACCTACTAATAAAAATAGTTATTATTTATTACAACAAATATTTTTGTTTGTTTATTACCTTGTTTTAGGTCAAAACCATTATTTCCAGGAGCAAATGAAATTGACCAAATATCTAAGATACATTCAATTCTTGGGACTCCACACATTAGAATTTTGGCAAAGCTCAGGCGTCAGTAAGTTATACTTAAGATACTTAAAATTACTTTGTAATATAACATTGATTTTGTTTTTAAATGCCATTTTAGAATTGGTATATTAGAAAATGTTGAAAAAAACTAGTATACAAATATTGTTTATTTTGATATTTACCACCATTTATATATAACAAGAACAATACGTAATATTTTCATAGTATTGTTCATTTTTTTGTTATCTAGTGACTATCTTCACCATTTAAACTTAGGGGTTTTAAAACCAAAAGGCCTATGTTAGCAACTAAAACTAATTAACCAAGGGTAAGAAACCGAGGGCTAGAGTATTAGGCCTTTGGAATAGATGAACAAAACTAAACTATACATATGATCAGGACAGCAGGTCAACTACAAACACACATGTGCTAAATTATGCAAAATATGACAATATAAATAACAAAATGGAGTTTCAACCTAAAGGTTAATAAACAGGTTAAAAAAATAGTGCTATACTTTTTCTAAAAGTTTGCTTGTATTATTATGCTATGTGGCGAATTAACTACAAAAAATTTAACCTTATGGAAGGATTTAATTTTCAATGATTATTTCACTTTCAACTAATGAGAGCCAAAAGGCGTTATTTTTACATTTATTTTCTAATTAATTCACTATGGAGTATAATCTCTAGGCAAACTTTTAAAAAAATAGGCAGAGATGATTTTTAACCTGATATTTTGTGTTTGTCATTCTTGACCACAAGTATACAGAGAGTACAGTGAATCATAAAGTACCAGCAACTAGCCTATTTTTGTATAATAATTGGTATTTTTTAATCTTAGTTGGAGTATATTCTAATTAACAATTTTACCTCCCCTAGAGGGAGCAGTGGCTTCAACTAAAGGATTTTAAGTAACAAGGGAGGAGATTATATAATACTTAATTTTAAAGCTTTTGTAAGCTACAGAAAACTTAATTCCATTGAGCTAATCCAAAATAAAGTGGTCAAAGTTTAAAACAGATTAGTTTCATGATTTTTGGTATTCAAGTCACTTCAAATATTGAAATAAGATATATGATAATATTAATAGTAAATATTGCCTTTAATTAATCCGTCATGTGACGTTTTGGTTATATGCATTTTGGGATCATAATCCCATTATCAAGTTATTCAGTTTGTCATGAACACATAAATACACTAAAATCCAACGTTAAAACACTAAAAACCACAACATGTACACTTTAAAAATATTTTAAAATTTGTTAGCGCCGGACAATTGTATTCAGTATACACGGTCTCGTGGTCTATGGTATACCCATTTAAAACAAAGCTCTGCAAACACATTTTTCATATAAAACATGAAGAAATGTTTAACAAAAATGTGATTTATAGCTTCCTTGTTTGTCCCTAAGTTTTCCCTGTGTAGGTACTTAACATTGAAAATTGATACCTTAAAAAATTGTGTACAGGTGCTGTTTTAATATTTTTAAATGTCAATAATTTTTGCTCATAAACAGCACAAATAAAATGAATCATATACATCTGTTAGGGAATTAAGATGTATTTAGTTAGAAGATAGATTAATAAAAATAATATTAAAGTCAGAATGGAGACCAACTGTTGTGAAAGGCAAAAGTGGAACAATAATTATGATGAAATGCTTCCTTGCAAAGGCAGTCAACGTTACAAACAAGAGGGGGCTCTATAAGCTCTTGGACAAAAGGAGACAGGGTCTTTTGGATCACAGGAGGAATCGCTGATAGGATATAGTAATAATAATAAATTGTTAATAAAGATTAATTGAGTACTGAACCACTGATTTATTATATTGAAAGTTAAAGAACCCAGGCAGTTTAGAGGAGCCAATCCTGACACATCATTACCTAACAACTTTAAAAAAGAGTAGTATGTAAAATTAAAAAATTTTGCAATTTACTATTAGTTTGGTTCGGAATTAAATAATATTTTAAAAGTCGGTTTTATTTTTGTAATATTGTCAGACACAATTTTAGATTGATTGTGTAAGGAAGATGTAACAAACAAACAAAATGATTGTCTGAAATATTAGAAATAGCTGTAATAAAAGAAAGTAGTTTAAAGGAATGTAAAGCGGAAGCTCTTGTGTATAACGTTACGAAAAAATGTTTTGTTAGTGATAAATCGAAATTAAATATATCTATTTATCAAGGGTATACAAAACCATGGGTGGTGGGGGAAAATATTTTTGATAGGCTTTTATGATAAGGCTAATAAGGATTATACATGTGGTGAAAGGGGTGTAAATATAAAAAAATGAAAAATTTGTAAAAAAATGGCCTATTTGCCCAAAGTAAAGGAAATACAAACTTTTTTATTCTGATCCTAACCTAGGTGTCCAAGAAAATTGTCAGCAGGTTCTTTATAGATACAATTAATCTAAGTAATAAATCAATTATGATTAGCAGTTATAATTGTTACCAAATTTATTAAATATTTACAATGCTTTAACTAAAATATCAGAGGTCAGTTGTTAAATTAAATGATTGAATCTATCAATTTTACTAATTTTTATGTAAAAAAGAACTATATGTTTTACAAAAAGAAAATACAAAAAGAGCAGTTTGATTTAGCTCCTATGGAACTTTATAGTTTTCTAAAATTTCAAGAAATGAAGGAAAATATTATTTAATAAGGAGATTCAATGAAAAACCATTGAAATTAATACCATTCCACAGAAGCCTTGTGTTATGAAATGTTACAGCTTGTAAAATCATGAAAGAAAAAGAGAAAGCAAATGGAAAAAATATATTGCATAAGCATTATCAAATTCAGTAGTCATATTTTTCTATTTACATGCAGTCTCACTTTTTTTTATATATTGTCAACTTCCTGCACTCTCAAAGGTAATCCCAACCATTTTGTACTTTCATATGCTCCAAATAATGACAGCAACTAAAAAAATTAATTACTTTTATGATTTATTTAAATTACTTACATAATTTGTTTCAATCGCTTTATCTGACACTGGACTTTTTTGTTCATGTCTCTGACATAGTAATATTTTTACTTTTTTCTCCTCTCAATACATATATCACTGAGATAATACATTTTAACCAGTATCATTAAAATTTCAAGAACTCATTTCATACAAAATACAAAATATGATGTTCGTAGATCCTATATGATTACAAATTTTTCTCTAAATCATGTGAATTATATAGAAATAAAACATGTGTTAAAAGAAAAGAGGACTGAGAAATAAAATAAGAATATAAAAATGATTTACTTTTGTATATATGCATTATTTACCACATTTTAAGGTAAACATGTTTAGAACAACTGTTTAGTAACAAAATTGTAGTAAATTAATTTATAAATTTATTGTTTGTTTTGATAATAGTAAATCACGAAACAATGATGTCTGTTTTCCAAAAGTGTCAGGACTGGGACTACATATTTTGTTACCATTTACTAGTGACGCTGGCAGAGAGATCCTTAAGCAAATGTTAGTGTATGATCCTGATTCAAGGTCAAATGTGCGCAGACTTCTGGAACACCGTTATTTTAATGATCTAAGGTTTTTATAAATCATATATTATTTGATTTGTAAGTTTTTATGATATGTTATGTTATATTTCATAAATGAGGTATGTCTAAAAAGTTGGTCAACGGTATTAGAGAACAAACACAACAAATTATCTTTTTGATCTTCAAAATAACAGCCTTTCAACACAACACACTCTTAACAACATTCGTAAAACTTATAGAAACTGGTAGCAAAGTCCTCTTTAGGAATCGATTGCAGGATCACCAACTCATTCTTGGATGACCAACATGTCCTCAAAACTCACACCTTTCATGACCATTTAGGAAATAGAAAAAAGTCCACAGACAACAAATCAGAAGTGTACAGTGAATGGTTGAGAACAGTTACGCCATGCTGAGCTAAGAAGTGATGCACTCTGATCATATAGTGCATCATTTGGATTATAGTGAGGCTGAACATGGATGATGAGTACAATCATTTAAAAACTTTCACTTGGGATATTTATAGTTTGACTATCAAGAAGAAATTCACATGAATCATGAAACCTTTGCTGAGAAAGGCGATTAATATTGTCTTGACCTTGGACTTCTGAAGCCATCTTATTTTGGGTGTAGGGGAATTCTTTGAATGCCG
Source organism: Aphrophora alni (assembly GCA_963513935.1). Taxonomy (NCBI): domain Eukaryota; kingdom Metazoa; phylum Arthropoda; class Insecta; order Hemiptera; family Aphrophoridae; genus Aphrophora; species Aphrophora alni. The sequence continues at coordinate 46,705,191 of OY740769.1, forward strand.
CTTTAATTTTTTATCATACTGGTAGCACCATCAATCTTAGCATCAGTCAATGAACTTATGGCAACATGTGTCCTGGCATCTGTTCTGTACACTTGCACTAACATGAACCTCCGCTGCTCTTCTTAATTTTAAACAGAAGTTTATCTTCACACGTTGCTCTATTGCACTGTGACTGTACTTCTTACAATGCCTATGATTGACTACCAGCAGCTGGTTAACCTTAACAGCCACATGGACTCTCCACAACATGGGACTTCTAAATATAATTTTGTATATGTATTATGTGCGTACAAGAGGCCCACGGTGATTTTGAGATATTTGACGAAAACTTTTTTGATACATCTTGTATAATCACTATATATATATATATATATATATATATATATATATATATATATATAGATATATTATGTATATCATCAAAAAGAAATATTCCAATCAAATACGTTTTTCCTACACCAAAAATACTATTGGCAAATAAGAATTTGAATCTTCTTTGCCTCTGACGTTTGAGGTGAATTTTCTAAGTTTGAATTTTTTTGAGGTGTGTAACTATTCAATTAAAAAAGGGCTTTAGTTATTAATTTTTAAAATGTTTTATAAAATGAAGTTGGGCGCCACTTTGTAATATGTATTACAAAGAATAAAATTAAAATTATTACAAAAACATACTATTAAAGAGAGCATAAAAAGTTTCTCTGAGGTCGCAAGTTCTTTGAAACATGGTACTTTGGAGAATTTTAAATAAAATACAGAATCCAATTTTCTGAAATGCACATTTAATTATTAATAAAAATTTATAATAAATTTCATACAAATTTAAAGTATTACCTGAAAAGACAAAAATACATAGAACAATCACATTTTTTATAATAATCCAAAATAATTATAATTCATTAATTTCATTTATTATTAATCATATGATTGCAACCTTATTTTAAAATAGAATCTTTTATTATTCAAAATGCAATATTTTTATATTACACAATCTCTTTTACAAAATATTTATTTTTTATTATTTTTAAAACATCTAATTTAACAGATCGACCAATCAATTTTTTAATATATAATTGATAATTTTTTTTAATCATTATCATTAAATAAAATATTTATCTTTGTTAAAAAACACATGTTAGTTCCGGAAATATATTATCCAAATTTCATTATTGAACTGCAAGTTATAGTTATTTTTATGTTTAATTTTTTATAAAACATAATTTAAGCATGTTATACCAATCATGCAATTATACATAGAAGTTAAATTGTACATATTACACAAAACTTTCAATTTATTCACACTACTTCCTCGTTCGATCGTCATGATGTCTTTCTAACACATATCCCGTCTCTCTTTAGAAAATAACTTGTTCAGTTTTATTTTCACTTTTCAAATAACCACTGTTGTCTACATTCTCTTTTACTCAAAACATAATTGTCAAAACTCACATAGTTTTTCTTTAAACACAATACTTGTCCTTTTTTTGAGAATGTTTTCCTCCTTCCACGGTACGGCTTTGTCTACATTGTTATTTTTCAAACTACGGCTTCTTTAAGTTTATTTCTCACTTATTCAAACTAACTTGTTAAATCACATGATATTTCTTTAAATAGAACTTCTATTCCTTTTCAAAAACACTTTCTTTCTTCCACGGTTCGGCTTTGTCTCTACAAACATACTTATTTTTCCATACGTCTTACCTCTTAGAACGTCTAGATCCAAACTGGCGCAAAACTTGGTTGGTAACAGTCTCCCCACTTTTACTCACAATGCTGATGTCATATTTTTCTTACAACTAACATTATATCTGTCTTAATTATTAACATACTTTTAACAAATTTCTCTGATCATTTAGTACTTTCTTTATTTATTTTATTCAATAACAGAATACACTTCCTGTTTATTACCTCGAGTTAATCTTATTTTCCATTCAAACCAAGATTACCAAACTGAAAATGTACACCCTAAATGCTGCTATCGCTCTCCCCAGTGCATGTCAGTGGGGGAGAGGGGAGGTATTTTTAGTGGGTATGCCCTTTGGGGAGAGTCCCACAGTATCTCTCAGGAGAGAGATCTGCATAAATACGCATTTTTTCCTCCCTAAAAAAAAAAAAAAAAAAAAAAAAAATTGTCTGCAAATGGTTAATTAATTTGCAAAGTTATTTGTTGCTAGATTCCATTTTAAATGCATATGTATGAAGTCAACACATGGTAAACTGGCCACTATAGAAGAATGAAATAAACACATCCCATAAATACAAATAAATGCAGTCAACCCATGTATTTAGATATATTTAATATTTGAAAATAGATATTGCTAATGGTCAATCATTATAAATGTGTAAATTATAGGTGGGGTGAATCTTTTAAAACCAATGAAGCCTACCTTGTCAACAAGGTATATTCAATTAATAAAGAAAAAGATGTGTTTAACAAACAAAAATATTTAAGTTGTTCAAAATCTACTCACTGTCAATTATAGATTGTCATGTTTAGTGATCACAGTTGAAAATTCTTCAGTTGTTTAGTGAGTCTTCAACCTCCTGAAAAAATCTAAATTGATTGTGAAAAAACAATTTGTCTGTGCAAAATGTAAAATTATGCTTTGGTGTTATGTACATCATATATTTTACTTTTGATAACAATTTGTATTAGTAGTATGTTTTTCTTCTGTTTTGTTTTTATGTTAACTGTAATGGGATAGTGTTCTTTTTCCTTGGGGTTAGAAGGTTATGTATAGGCTTTCTAGATCTATCTAGATCTCCCTAGGCTCTTTACAAAACCCATGAGAACACGGAAATCTGCACTCCTAAAGGCTTCAAGCTCTTCTCTTATATACACTGAATATCTTACACCTTACATTTCCATAGATGTTATGCTCCATACAAACAGAACAGACAGATGACTCATTTTACCAACCCCAATATTATTATTCTCAATGAGTGATACTTTATTACTTTAACTAAAATATTTCCAAACATAATGTAGATTACAATCTTTTTATTTTCTCTGTCGACTTATGAACAAGAAATAAGGTCTATTGTGCTAGCACTCATTATTGCCTTCTGATGACATCTCTCCTCATTTACATGAATCCCTCATTTTGGACCTTGATGAATCCAAGGATCCTTTCATCAGTTTCAGGAAATAGGCAACTAGATAGAATCTGTGTCTTATGCATATCTTCCCCCCCCCCCAACTTTTAGCTTGGCTCTCTCCTAGGATTTCAAGAATCAGTCAAGTACAAGATCCATTGAGTAGTCCCCTCATCAATATAGGCTTCCTGCTGACTGAGGTTTGCCATTTCTAACGTAGTGCATAAGTTGATTGTCTCAGGTTTCAATTTATGATTCATAATTATCACACGTTTTGTCTCTACTAATAAAACACAGTTCATTGAAACACTCTTTCAATCAAATATTAAATTTATCTTAAGACTAAACATTGTTATAAATACATTTTTGGAAATTTATTTTTTATTTACTTCCTTATTCTAAAAACAGTTACCAACTTCGGTTTTCATTTTAACCAATGACAGCATTTATCTATTTTACCCCGAGTTTCCATCTCATATACAAAAATTTAAAAATCTGTATATTACAGGTTAATAGTTTGATAGATTTTTCTTGGTTATCCAACCGCTGTGCTATGTATGATAGTATTTCTTTAATTGAGGTTTCTTCTTCTATTCTTGCATTTTTTACAATTTGGGAATAGGTCTTAATATTTTGTATTTTGTTATTAATTTCCGTACCCTTATTTGTTGCAACATCTGATTTTTTAATATATGGTTTTGCTTGTACACTCTGCCGATGATATATTTGCCTATTTCTTCTTTCTTGTTGTTTCTTACCTACTGGACATCCTCTATAGCTTGCAGGATGATCTCCCTTGCAGTTCACACATATAGGCTTTGTACTCCTGTTTAAAGGACAGGCATTTGTAGGATGTTTTCCTGAACATTTTACACAAGCAAAATCTCTGTAAAATCTTGGTGAGTGTGACCCAGGGCCCCCACATGGCTGGTGCTACCGTTGCTAAGGCAGCGGGGCCCGTGGGCCAAGGGGCCCGCATGGACGGGGAAACAATTTAAAAGTAGAAAATTATTAATAAATCATAGAAAGAAAACCATAATTAAATCACTAGGACTAGATTTATGTGTATCAATGAAATATTACATGAGAGTAATATAAATTGGTTAATTGGATATGGAGTGTGTTGCGTACAAATCGTGTCTGAATCTACAACAGCTGTGAGTAACAAAACCACTCCTTAAACAGAATAGGAATTAATACATTAAAAATATACCCCGAAATTATGACCTTCTTTGGAAACAATGTATTCTTTTTTCGCCCATAGTCCTAGAAGATGGGATATTTTGACTTCTGAAGTGCCGCTTTCACTAAAAAAACAATCACAAACAAGGTGGTACGAAAGATTCGAAGCCTATATCCCGTTGCAAAGCACTACCCAGAACTATTAACGGCCTTAGAACGAGTATTAACTGAGTTGAAGTCAAGCCTAGAATGTCTAGAACCAAAAGCATACAATAAAGCTATGGGTCTTAAAAATACTTTTCTTCTTTTCAAGGCCTTTGTATGACAGTATTTTGGTACAAAGTGTTAGGCTGCATCAATGAAAAGAGTGTAATAATACAGTCGCAGAGTATTTCGCTGGACATTGAAGTGAAACTGATGAATGATCTGAAGGAAGACATGCAACGACTGAGAAATTAGTGGGAAGACATCATCAGTGAGTGACGTTTAGTGGCAGAATCCATCAACGTACCATCTACGTTTCCAAAATCAAGAGGTCGCCCTCAATTGGAAACAACTATTGAAGAAGAAGAAAACCATTTTAAAACTAGTATTGTGTATAGAGCTTTGGATCTTATTTTGTCTGATCTCAAGACAAGATTTGAAGCAACTAATGCATGACTGAACTCTTCAGCCCAGTTCTTCAATTCAGCTCTATGGAAGACAGTGATTTAAGGGATAAGGCTGAAAACTTAGTTAAAACTTATAAGAATGATCTATCAGTAAACTTTTCAGATGAAATTATACATCTGAACTATATATTCAGCTCTGTGTTTCAAGTTGACAAAAAAAAAAACATTTCAAGTAACCCGTTAGAGTTCTTGAATGCAATCCATGCCAAACAGTTAGAACCAATATTCATAAATGTGTGTATTGCATTAAGAATATTTTGTACGATACCAGTTTCTGTTGCATCTGCAGAAAGAGCATTTAGTCAGCTAGGCAACGTATTGGAAACATGGCAATGTTCATCAATGACTCTAGATTGTCTAAACTCACTTGGAGTGTTAGCAATCGAACACCGTCTTTCATCACACCTTGACTTCAGTGATGTAATTGTAAAATTCTCAATGATTAAAGCCAGAAAAATGTAACTTTCATTCTTTCAATAAATTATCAGAACTCAGAAACACTACAATGCAACATATAACTTTCATTTATGTGTACTTGGTTTTTAGCTTTGATTTTAAGTTGATTTTAGTAAGCTATTAGTATGACCAATTTTTGTGAAATACTTATTAGATTTTCCTTCAATAATTTTTTTTCTTTATAAACATGTATTTGCTTTGCTTACTTGATTTTTACCTAAAGGTTGTATCTTCTGCTTCTCAATATCTCAATGATAAAATTAGGATGTGTTCTTAACGTATCAGAACACAGATATAATAATAATACAAATGCATCACTACAAATTCAATATGCATTAGCCTAGCCATTAATATACTCATAGTAATTAATTTCTTTTTTTGGTAGTAAGAGGGGAGCCCCATCGTGACTTTTAGCAACGGGGCACATGGAATGATGTGGGGGGCCTGGTGTGACCAAACACCTGACACCGTTTGCACTGCGTGATTAGATTCACATTGTGCCTTAAAGGTTCAACTTTCACAACTATACCCATGACCGATTTGATAGCAAATATCTTTTTGATGTTTTCTTCATTATGGAATGTAAACATAAAGAGCTGCAGTCCTCTTATTTGGCCAATAAGCTCTCCATTTTGATTTTCAATCATTTCTTTTTTAATGATATTTTTCGCAGACAAAATATGTAAACCCTTATTAGTCAAATCCAAGACTATCTCGTTTTTATCACACGAGGGATGCAGTCCTCTTACCATGACCTTTATAGGTCTCACAGATTTGTCTTCAAATGAATGCCATTGCTCTTTCAGCTCTGTCAACTTCTTAGAGACTGCTCTATAGGTGTCACTATCTGAAACATTTATCTTCCAAACGTTATTGTTATAGGACACATATTAACATTCTTTATCAGTAACCTGCTTAATAATGTTCTTTAGTTTATCAAAGGTCTCTACCTTAGAGACAATTATTGGTGGTGTGTGTTGTTTCCTATAGGCTTCTTGCCTGTTTGTTTTTTTTTCTTTTTCTTTATCTTTATCGGCTACATTTTCTTTTGTTTTTATATATTCATCATTCCCCCTTTCTACGACTGCATCTGGGCTGTTCGTAGCCTTTCTTTTCTTTGTCCGCCTTTTATTTTTCTTCAGGATCCAATCCGTCTCCCTAGATAATTCTTCTTCACCAGTATAGTAACTTATGCTGTTTGCTTTGGAACATTCTGCGATTGCTTGTTCTTTATCTAGCATAGTGACTTTTACTTCTAACTCATTAATGAGTCGCTTTAAATCATCAATAGTTACTTCTAAAGCTTTCCTTGCCTTCAATTCCTTTTGCCATTCCTCATGATAGTTTGTGTCACTCTTTTCTGTTTGCTTTGATAATTCGTTGTTCTCTTGAAGAGACAAGGCTTTAGGTGGTGATCTCTCTAACAAAGAGCTTTTCCCAAAAGGGTCACTAGGATCGTGAACGCAATAGTTGGCTCCCCCCAGAATCCTGGAGCCTGCTTCCGTAGAAGGTGGATTTCCCAGTTCAACTGGGCTGCCACCTGGGGTAAAACATTTGTCAGTTTTATCCATTGCTTCATTTAATCCGAATAATCGAGGGTTTTTTTTCCCTGAGGTTTAATCCTCTAGGTTCTTTCGCCTATTCTGCCGTTGGGATCCATCTTCCTCTCTCTTCAGAGCCGTTGACCAAAGTTCTTCCGCCTCCTCCACCATTGGGATAAATCCTATTCCGCCGTCACTGCCGTTGACCGATTCTCAAAGAGTTATACTCTCTTCCAGAGTTTACCTTGCTTCGCGACTAATAAATTAGTTGTTACTACCAGAGGTACTACTAAGCACTCTGTCTACAAGGCCTCGCTGTCCGTGACTGCTTATTCGTTAGGCTATTCAGTTCACCCACTTATTTCGCAGCTAACCACTGTATCCAGTGGCCATTCCACTATCCGCAACCGGTGGACGTGCCTGGTAGCGCGAGGAGCGCATAACTGGGAAGGTGACCCAGAGCCAGGAAATATTTTTGATATTTCTCAATTTTTTGTAATGGGTTCATAATGCATCAGCTTCCCTAAGCTTCATTAAGTTGTTTGGAAATATTAACTTATCCCAATAAAGAAAATTAAATAACAGTCCATATATTTTTTAAAGTTTTTCACATATTTCTTTAATTTTGTTTATGTTTCTGAAACCACTTTGAGTCCATACAGTCTCAAAGGAGGTAAGGAAAATTAAAAAGAGCATACATACTGTTACAACCAAACAACCTCTTGTTTGGTGTACCAATGTTAAACGACCTTTTGTATTTTTTATTGTTATTTACTCCTTCCTGATTAAGAACAACATTTGGAGTAGGATGACCTTTATTTGTTTATATCATTTTTTCTTCATATAAAGATAAATGAGAAAATTAGATATTTTCAATTCGGCAAACAAATCCCGGCGAGTTTTGCCGAGTCCAATCGAATGAAACAATTAATGCACAGTGTTGAATGCAGTGCCATCCTTGAGGTTATAACTCATTTACAAAGGTGCCTTAATTATTTTAAAACCCTGTAATTGTCATACCCTTAATTGTCATATAACCCTGTATTGTACCTAAAATTATAAAATGTAAAATTTATAATCATACATATATTTAATTTCGTATTTTACTTATTTGTCTTGGGGAGTGGGGAGGTTGGAGGGTGTTCTGCAGTTCCACAGCGCCAATGATAAACATTCGACTGTTGACATAAGAGAAATAAAGATGAGCTATACTGAACAACTGGTAAAACAATGTTATATTTGTTTGTGATTTAAATGTTTATCTGAAATTTATCAACCTTAATACCATTTACAAAAATCAAAGACAAAAATAAGATGGAGATAAAATCATTAAAAAATATTTAATAAATATTGATTTAGTAAAATATTATATCCTTTTTAGTTATTATTTTAAGATATTATTAAATTTGTTTCTAGGGAATCACATGTTATGATAAAACGTTATACAGCTGCTAATGAGACTAAACCCGCTTTGACAAAAAACTGGCGCAATCCAGTTTTACTAAGTTTTATGACCACTGAGAAGAAACGCAAGCCTAAGGTATATAAACTAGCTTCTTTTTGATTTGACTGATATTTTGAGAGAAATAATAACTTTTTTTTTAAAAAATAAAAGTTGAACGTAGTTAGTTATGTACTGTATCTTGAAATTGAGCATGGTGATTATTAGGAATAGGTTTTTCCTATACCTAATTTCTATGGGTTCATTAGGTAATCAAAAACATGGATCAATAACAAATTCTGTGGTTCAGATTGTTAATATTAATTTGTTAATTTGTTAATTATTCACTTATAGTTATTACAATTACTTTAGGTCTTTAAATAATTCTATGTCTGCTTGGTATATTATATCCTATCTAATATTTAACTCGCAACGGTCTTGCAGACTGCGCAGGATATATTTCTCCCCGCAATTCCGACACTACCCAACCCTGAAATGTTGTCGCTTCGGGTACTTTCACACACAGTTTCCGCAAACCACTAGTGGCTTTGATCAGTTTTGGGGTGGTTCAGAGTGTGATTTCTGGATATTTTGCGTAGTACTAGTGTCTTTCTAATAGCGGTGTCACAGACTTTGCTCAGTATTTGTGTTACAGTAGCTGCAGTCTTGTAGACCTACCTTAGTAATAATGTTTTGTAAATTGTTTGATTTTTAATTATTATACTGCTTGTTTTTTCATATAGTTTTTAAACCTTAATAATTTCATCAATTGGTAACCAACCCGGTGCATCAATATCTGAAGATAGTCAAGTAAAAATTGGTACTTGACCTCTTTTATACATTTAAATTTTTTTGTTTTATGTATATGTTATAAAACATATATATATATATATATATATGCAGCTACTATTTTTTATTTGAATAAATATATAGCAATTTGTACATGTACACATCTTTGATTTCAAATTAAAATAATTTATATTTATTTGTTTTTGTACCAATTATAAAAAAGGGTTACCCTATTTTTTATATTTTACAATTAACACATTAAAATAAGAATTGGCTGGAGATTTAAATTTTTATGATGTGGTTGTGTTAACTAAGAAAAAAAAATTAATAGGACCATATATAAAAACTAACATAAATATATTTTTTTTAAATTGTTTACACAAATGTACAATTTTTTACACTAATTTAATTTTTATTACACATATAGTAATTTATTTATATTTTGTTTAAAACATATCAAAAATTTAAAAAACAAGGGTAAAATAAGTATTCTTTTCCGTTAGAACATTTATAAAAAATTATTTGGTGAAAAAAAAAATATATAAAAAAAGCTGTCTGGGAGACCCCTGCATAGTAATGGTGGAATTATTACAAGGTATAGAGTTAATCCTTTAAAATACAATGTAAAACATAATCTGTCCTTTTCAGACCTTTAAATCTTCAATCCAGAACAATGTCAAATTATTGAATTACTCATTGTTTTCTAAACACATGAATCTGCTCACCTTTTCAACATAGAACGTGAATCTCTATAAACTGCCAGTGAGTCCTTTTCAGAAGTATGTTCCTGGGCCACGTCTCTCTGCTGACCAGCAGTTTCTCCCCATCCGCACCAACGTCTCGGATACCACTGAATCTCTTTCTAAGTCACTAGCAGTTTATATAGAGCTACACTATAGCTCATTTGTTATGTGGTGGCGCTTGGAGGAAGGGCGGTCTGACTTGGAGTGTGGAAGCCAGCCCGCGGAGGGGAAGGTGTCTTACCCATGTACACTGCAATGCCTGCCGTGCCGACCTTTCGCGATTTATCAACACTAACTATACAGTATTTTGAAATGAATAACCATTTGACAAAAGCTGTTGTACAGCTATATTCCCTTATTGTGACAATTAATTAATTATATGTATTATTATATAATATTACAATATCCGATGTTGTACAATATCATCAATATCAATTGGTTACACATTGTTTATAATACACTGTCTAGAAACGCACTGACGAAAGGACGGCGGAACACTAACTCACTCGCTTCCCCCACCACTAAAAAGTGACGGGAACTTGTTTGCCAGATGTAGGTCAAGTGCCACTACACTAATGCCACTAATGACCTCTAGTTATGCCATGCTAATGACCTGCAGGCTAAGTTGCAGTTGCAAAACCTTTTCAATTATTTCCCAACTACCACAGGTCTGATATTGAAGATTTAACAGGTGCTAACATTTGACTGTTAGTAAAATATTTTCTTATCTTAAATCCTAACATTCAATAAAAATTAGGTGAAATGTGAAGGTTGATAATTCATAATTAACCTACCAACTACAAATAAAGAAAATTACAGTTCTGTAGTAGAATTTAAAAAAATAAACAATTGAACCATAAGTCATTCATTAATATTCTAAATTTTGTTATAGTTTAACGGTTAAATCTAGAGCTATCTTTTAAGTTTATATGCAGACATATTTAAGTGAATGTATAAGTTTGTCGACTGAAAATATCTGATCAAAGTTTGTACGAAGTTTTCATACCACTTTTATTAACTTTTTCATAGTTACCTTATTACTTGTGGTGATGTCCTTTTATGCAGAGTTCAAGATTTATATAATCCAAATCAGTTGCCTTCTGAATTTATCATAATGCATTCCTTTTGTTACAAATAACCACTCAAATGGTCACATATTCTGAAAACTAGCAGTGTTTTAAATATGACACAATTGCCATGGAACATAATATGACACAATTTTTTTAGACATGGAAAAGGTAAAGTTTTGCTTCCTTCCTTGTTGTCACCATCTCATTATCAGTGATCAGAAATCGACAAAAGAGAGGTGGTTTCAACGTGTGTGGTCATTATGCCAGACAACTCAAAAGTCAACCTAAAACATACATAAGTCAAAAATGCTAGTATTGTACACTCATACACAGTTGCAGATTTAAGTTTTTGGAGCTTCTAGGCAAAAATTGCTCTAGGTAAGAGCAGCAAAATTTGGAAAAAAAATCTTAGGCAAAAAAAAGGAATTTAGAAAGTGATAAGCTCTTTTATCAATTGTTTTTTAAAGCATGAAATTATTATTTCACTTTCAACGAAGTTATAAGTAAGTTTTCACATAAAGTACATCATATTGAATTTGTATTCTTATTTTATGTTCTAAGCAATAATAAACAATGAGACAGTCATTCAAAGAATTAAAGAAAATATATTATATACAGTTATCTTTTTCTGTTTTTGACAAATGTAAAATCTTTAATTATATTATCAGATTCTAATGATGACATTATTTTTAACTTGAAAAACAGTGTTAAGTTAGACAATCATTCTTGTCCAATTGTATTCCATAAACAATGCTTTATTTTATTTTTTGGGTCATATTTCAGCACTAACATAACTGTGATTAAATGCAATTTGGTACCCCGTACTATAGTTAAAACATAAAAACAACAAACTACGTTTTTTATAAACAGAAATTTAACACATGTAGATAACATTAAAAGAGGGAAAACTTCAATTTTTCAGGCATGTAATCGACACCTTTGCTTCTTCATTGAGCGAAAAGATCAGTTGCAAGGCAACAAAACTCTGGAATAAAATATTTTTATAATTGTTTCGACCACAAAGCGTTGAATATTTTGTAAAATCTAACTAAACCCTTAGATAGTCAACCCTTTAAAGAAAAAAGATGCTATGTGTAGGGAAAAATATAACTTAAATGTTAAAACACATTTATTCTTATAATGTTATTTCATTTTGTTTACAGGATGGCAGTAACACAAAAAAAGTACCAAGTCACCAGCCCTCTCAAATAAAGAAACATATTTTACCTCCTATCCAATCTGTTAAAACCATAAAGCAACCACAACACATCATTAAGCCTAGCAAAATAGAGTGAGTATAGATTATATATTTTTATCTTCTAAAATTATATAGGTATTTTTTAATCACTACTATCCACTACAACCACAGAGTTCTAACATTAGTCAAGAGATTGATTACAACGGCCAACATTGAACAATACAATATTTAATGCTAATTTTTGATAGTTTACGATATTTAGTTATATCAAAGTTGATCTATAAACATGGTTCTTTTATTGAGTACCTATAAAAACTAAATTAAAATTAGGAAGAAAATAACTTTTATTTTATAAAATTTTTAGTATTAGCTCTATTTTTCAGCTATAATCGTAAAAAAATAATGAGATCTGAGGGAGTGTTTGTAGTACCTAAAATAGTAATTTTAACTTGAGACAACCAAGAAACAGTTATATTAAGATTTGAAACATAAAAATAAACCGGGAGATTTGTAATTGAATTGGAGGGGAGACTATGTGAATCAAATGAATAACTGAAAGTAAATGTTAAAACAAGGGTATATAAAATTAATATAGATTTCCAAAATATTAAATTGATGTATAAAATGTTAATTATAAGTTGTAATAAATATTTAGGTAATAATTGTATTGTGAAAATAGACAAAGCTTGTTGTCAGGCGAATGATTTGAACAGTGTCCGTGTGACCAGAAAGGTAAACCCTGGATAGCGTGATGTGAAAAGGACAAGCATGCTTGATTCAGTTGAAAGCAGGTCTCTGACCTAGGCGGACGTATTTTTGTGTAGAGAAAGTTTTACAAAATGTAGTGAAAATATTAATTCCGAGTTGGAAGATCAAAGTAAGAATGAACAAAATAGTATTTGTCTTAATCTAAAATGTGAACTCTTAATACGGTGATGTGAACTGTTATAAACATGGTGTAAGTTAATAAGTAAGACAATTGAATCGTGAATTCTGGACAAAACCGTTAAGTGTTATAATAGAACGGTTTAAATTATAATACTAACAATCATTTTGTTATTTGAATAAAAAAAAAAATGAATTCTGTAAAGCAGCAAGGTGAATTGAGAGTGTCAGCGTCTGAACATAGGACCATCGTCAACAGCACGAGGCAGTAGGACATTTCCGGAGAACGAAGCGAGGCGTCTCCAAGGAATAGTGTTTTTAACTAAAAAGAATGTGACTGGTATACAAGTTAAGACTTTTATTCTGAAATTATATTTGTTTATAACATGATAAAAAACATTTCAATGTTTATGTATGTATAAGTTTTGATTTAGCAAATTTGAGCTATGATATTTCAGACTATGTCTTTCATTATAAAGTATATAGAAAATTATTAAAATAAGGTTTTTTTTTTTTTATAAATAAATTAACAAAATTTGATCTATTTTGGAAGAACAAAATTTTTAATCATATAAATTTAAATAAACAAACTAAAGATTCATTCACTTACAGAGTTGCACAAAAAAGTAAATTCAATTATTAAAATTCAATTTGATTTTTTAAGAAACATTAGGATGCATTAAGTTAAGATTTAGAATATGAATGTCTAAAATAACATTGATGATAAATTTGTGTAATTGTTTTAAAAATAATAAATTATGTTAAGTTTCAGCACAACAAACAAGATTTCTTTATTTACCAAGAACCACTGAAAGTACACTTTAAAAAGGATTTACGACCCTGAGAAATTTTTAAAATAATAATAAACTTATACTTTTTCAAAATTGATGAGTTAATTCCATCTGGCGCCCCTAAAGCTGAGCAATTTTCATTAAATAAACATTTAAGATTTTTAGATTCAAAATAATTCGTAACTTTCAAACCCCTCGTTAATTAATTCTTACATGTTCAGTACAATAATAATTATAGTGGTAAGTGTTAATACTTTTGGAAAAGTTTTATAAAAGCTCAAACATTTCGTGTTTTTTAATTTAAATATAAAAAAAGTCATCTTTGTATTCTATTTCATTTAAATTTAACAAAAAATGTTTTCTATCTAAAAATTGACCCAACGTCCTATTTTGAAATTTTTTCGGCTAAGGAATCTGATTCTTTGTAAATACCATTATTTGGTACCAAATAAGGTAAAATGGTAAACAAATATGACCACTGTGCTGAAAAAAAACTGTAAACACCAATTCTAAGTTAAAATTTTTTGTTCTAACAAACTTGTTCAAAGCGGTTTACAAACCAATTTTTCAACCTATTACCTTGAGATCGATACACTTGTCATATCTTGGGTCTCTACATGGTGATTTTTGCACTAGCTATAATTCCGATTGAAATTAGCTGAAATGTATTTAGTCTATGTGATAAAGGTATATTTTTGCCTTGATGTTTAAAGGTAAAAAACCTTTCCGATAGTGAGATTTGTGCACGTTATATTCCTTGAAATTATATGAAATTTTTTTAAATTTACTAGATACTTATACATTTTGAGTTTATTTATTTGTTATTAGGATGTAAAGTCAAATTTGTAATTAGATATAATAATAAAATATGCTTACTATGAAAACTTGCAGCACTAGAAATATAGAAGTTTCTAAAGCTCATCCTGAAGCAAATGCATAATTACCTCAAAATGTATTTTATAATTAAATTGAAAAGTGTAATGAAATTTTTTATAATTTACCTATAAAAAAAAAGATTAGTGGTAGATTTAATTTGCACATTTTTACTTAATTTAGAATTTGTATCTTTGTTTTCAGAAAATTACCAAATATTAGCATGAAACGAGTAAATGCAGACACTAATCTTGATATTAAACGCAAAACAAACGAATCTAAAAATATTTTGGGTTCGACAACAAAATCTTTTGTAATAGACAGAAAAAAACCTCGGCTTCCAGCTATACCAGAATATGTTCCTAATTTATATAGATAACATGGATACTTATAAGATTTTGTGTACTGTCCTGTATTGTGATATTATATTTATACAATATAGTTTAAGCTATATTTTTGTAGTGTGGAGTCTTGTGGTTCGACTGATCATTATTAAATTTATACTGTAAAATATATACATTTATCAAATTTATTGTACTCTTATCATTTTATTTTATACAGAGAAATCTTAGTATATTTAAGAGTAAGTAATAATTAATCAAACCTTTGTTCTTACTTACTCTACAATCTTATGCCAAGTTTATCTTCATTAATTCTGGTGAAAAATTAGGTTCACAGCTGACATGCTGACCTTATAGGACACAAATTAGATTTTTAATATTTGACAATGTTGGGATGAACATTTAAGATCGCAAAGATACACAAAATGGGCTATAATAGTCTAATACAGGAGTATTATAACACTAGAAATTTATGAAAGCAATAAATGAAATGGAAAAAAAAGATCTACGGAATAGAAAATATTTAAAAAATAGTTTCAAACTAAGTCAAAAGGTTATTCAGCCTCTTTTGACTCCAATACTGTTGAAAATCCTGTCACCAATTGCAAAGTATATGCTGATATTCATTTTCTATGGGCAAAGAACTGTACGGCAGTAAACATTCATCACACACTTTGTGCAGTGTGCAGTATGTAAAGAACATTATGATTTAAATTCATGCCTACAGATTAATGTAAAACTAATTAACTAGTTATTTTTACCTTAGACTAATCCTAGTTCTATCATAAAAATAACATCCTTACGACCACGGTTTTGGTTTCGGACATTTGCCCATCTTCAGGTAACACTTATACAACACAAAAAAAACTTAATAAAACACAAATCTTAACGATGTAGATCGTTAAAAAGTTCAAACATTGTTGGCGAGCAACGTACATGTTAGGCTGGCGATTGTTATTGAAGCTGCTATTACGAGTTTATAGGTTATACATAATGTCTAATGTTCACATTCACGTCTCATAGGTTTGGCCACATGGTTATATATGCATCTGGTCAAAATTTCATAACATATAATATCACCCTATGTATTTATTAGCCCAGTGGTTATATATATAGCCACCTGGCCAAACCTGTCGTGACATATAAATAGTGATCTAGCGTTGTCATTAGGGATGACTCTAAAAGAACAGAACAGTTTTTCAAGAACAGTTCTGCACCTTACCATGTTCAGTAAGAAAACAATTCTTTAAAATTCCCTGTTCTTCTGATCCCTATCTATGCTTCCCGTTCCACGTTCTGCAAGAATGAACAACTGAACAGGTTGCAATCTTTTCTCGGTGTTGGTCTGCTGGTCATTGTGTAATGCTCATATTGCTCATGTGTCAAACCATACGCTATTCTCATTGCTATTATGTCTTCATTGTCTTGCCATTAAGTGTAACCTATATATCCGTCGATTGTAAATTGTAATTTTTCAGTGAAAAAAAAAGTGACCTACGCAATGAAAACATTATTTATTTCTAAGAAGTAAGGTATGTAGTAGACGATTAAAATAATAAAATCCTGAAAATTAACAGTTACTTTATGTAAACAAATACCCACTTTATTTTATTAGTTAAATGTTAAATGTCTATAGCAATACAGAATGATTTTCCAATTTTTCCATAGTCTGTTTCAAATTTTATACAAGAAAATCAAGTTCTAATTTATTGTTAGTTTCTATCATGAACAACCAAAGAAAAACTGTGGAACATGAAGGTATTTTGAATTTATTAGGTGACAAAATTAGTGATGAAGTAGATTACGAAGATGAAAACGAGAGTGAATATAACAGCAACAAAGACCCCCCCCCCTCCGAATATGATCCTAACACAGACAACAATTGTGACACTGGTGAAGAAGTGACATGTCCTATAAGAAATATTGAGAATAGTGATAAACCTCAACAGCCAAAGAAGAGACAGAAGAAACTGAAGAAACAAGTGGGTAAACTTCTTACTTTTAACACAAATCCATTACAAAAAGATAGTGAAACTAATGTGGAAAAGAATTTTATTGTAATGCTCCTCAAGACAATTTTTCATGGGATACTAAACCCAACTCCACACAGAGAAAAAATTTATTCATATATTATATCTCCTGGTCCAACAGGTAATGCAAGGTTAGTTTTTGAGCCTATTGAGTTTTTCAAGTTATTTTTTACTGAAATATTCTTCAGGAAATATCTCATACAAATGAGGAAATATGGTTAAAAAGAGAAGCATAAAGGAATTCAAATGATGGTTCCCTTAAAGATGTTGATGCTGAGGAGTTGGATGCTTTTCTAGGCCACTGATATTAGCTGCAGTTATTTTTTATTTATGTTTTATTACTTCTTACAAATGTAAAACTATTTTCCAGTTGATTATTCATTGATTATTCAGTTGAATGGGAAGAAAAACACACACAAACTAATTTAAAAATGGATTATTTTAAAATGCCACCATTTTGTTTTCATTAAAAAAAAAAGAGGCTTAATTTTTCTGTTGGTAAATAAAAGTTAACAACAAAAATTAAAGATTAGGATTAGGACTCATTGTATAACCACTTTTTATTTTGTAAGTAATAAGAATCTAGATTTTAAAATATGGTGTTATCGGAAGTCTATATGTGGAAAATTACCAGTGATTTTATGAAGAACTCACAATGAGAGTTATAGTGAAAAAATAGTAGTAATATTTGATTCTCATAAAATAAGTAAAATATATTATATAAACAAATTTATTAAGAAATATACAAATATTACCATTCATTTACATCATATACAGTTTTATTTCATTATATTAACCCATGTAAAATTACAGAATTGTAATATTATCTTAATCACAAATTTTAAGGCACATTAATGGATTTTTAATAATTTTATTAATCTACCTTAATGAGATATAAGGTGCCACTATTGTGCAAACCACCATTAAACTAATTTTGTGAATTTTAAACAGAAAAATCAATAAAACTACACATCATAACACCTTATATTAAGTTTCTAGCTAGAAAATATCTTTAATTCTTAATGAGCAACTAAAAGTTATAAGATTTCATAGTTATAATTTTAGATGATACACACTTAACATATATTATTACATTTGATATGGATTTAAAAAATATTTAACAAAGATAACAACCAAACAAATCATTAAATGAAAATTTATATAAATTCAAACTCATTAAAATCAATGACATGAAAGCACTCTGATTTCCAGAAAAAATATATTTTCTTATTTTCCTTCAAAAAAAATTTCTTATTTTTAGGAAACCTGAGCTGAATTCATTTTTTTTTTTTTTTTTCTTTTTTTTTTTTCCTTCTTTTTTTTCCCCTTCTTCATATAAAATTGTAATACATATGAATTAAAACCTAAAATTATACCCCAAAATATTTTTTTAAACTCTACAAAATCTGTAAAAAACTTTTTTTAATTATTTTTTGGTCAATGAGAACTCTCACCTATTTTATTATGTAAAGGAAAATTGAATGCCAAATTTGGTGAAATTGGACAAGACATCGAACTTCAATACCAGGTCATTAAGAAACAAAATGTAAACATCCAACAAAGATTAAATATAGTTTAAAATTTGTTCATTGATAAAATAACACTATTTAATTACATTTATCAACGTACAAGTTCTGGTGTTCACCAATTAACACTACATATTTTTAGAAACAACAAATTTGTCGAACACTAAACAGATATAACATTCATGTTTTCTAGTAAAATATACTTTTAATAATAACAAATGAAATGATACTCTAAAACAGAAATACACTAGCAATAACCAAAACTGTTCACTTACTACATTTTAAATAAAATGGACTATCATTATCTCAGGGTTGATAAACCATGTTATCATAATGTACTTAGTAGGTATTTAACTTTACTAATTAATAAATTCGTAATATAGAAATTCTAGTAATTGCAATCTTCCTCATGAAAACGATGTCACCAAAGACCATGATATGTTTACCAATCCTATCCACTGCCAGTATTTTACCACCATTTTGGACTCACTGTGTGTACACATGTATTAATTATAGGCCATTCTAGAGGTCACAATTTGGCCCAACTGCTTGGTTTTACGAATCGTTGTAGAGATTCGTTAACCAGAAATATTGGATCAAAATACAGCTGGCAGGGAGAAGGAGATATGTAACCATTCATGTTAGCGTATTGGTTGTATGTTGAGTATATTTAGATATTGAAAGTGTGTTTGGGGTTTATGAGTTCATTCCATTTTTATTGTAAAATGCACAACAAAGCTCTTAAAACATTAATTAACAATACAAAAATTTTATAAAATAAATTTATAATCTAGATTCTGTTCCACAAGCAGCTATAAATTCCAAGACTGTTAGATATTACAACCTTATAAAAATATATAAATATTTTTTTACAAATATTCATTATTTTATTAAAAGCATACATCTTTTTCCATTAACAGAAAATAAGAATAACCTTAAAAAAAAAAATTAATTAAAAAATCTTTTCAATGTGTTTTTTATGTATGTCTTTTCAATGTGTTAAGCCTTTGGACAACTCTTATATCTTGGTACATTCTGGATTAAACCAATTTGAATAAAATTATAAACAGAACAAAAATATATGGAAAGAAAAACAAAATGATTTAATAAATCTGTTTGGTGTTAACCTAAATCCATAATAACTCATTTTGAACTCATAAAATAAATTATAAACTCTAAAAAAAATGTTTATTGTATATATTTTAATTAAATTAGGCACTTTTTTTATTTAACTATACATTTATAATAAACTAATGTTAGAAAATTTTTAAAGAATTATTTTTGTGCCCATTGCTCTCTGCAAGTGTACTTTAAACTCAAAACTTTGTAATATCAGTCTAGCCTAAATATGTTTATCTAGTAAATTAACACTATCCCAGCAACATTAGTCCAAAATGGGGATCTCTTTCAGAAGGCTTTTCTGTGTTGATAAATATAATGTATTAAAAAACTGTAGGTACAAAATTTATATTTTCATTTATGATGGTATTATATTCACACACAGAAAATTAGTACAGACTCATGACTATCTGGCCTAGACTAGGTGTAAAAAATATTAATTTGGATCCACAAATTGAGTCCATAAACAGTTAATTGTTAATACTTTCGATCATAAGCACCTTATTCCTGCAGTATACATCTTCATATCGCAAATAATAACAACTGCAAGAATAGCAAGACTACAGTGAAATAATTTTTCAACCACTAGTTTTATAAGTTAATATATTTGTTTATTTTTATTCTCTGTAAATTTGTTTCCAATATGAACAGTGTCATTCTAATTGAAGTACTGTATAAAGAAAATTGGTTCAACATATTCGACAGTGCTGATTTTTAGTATACAGTATAAATGTTATTTTTATTTTAAAATGTTGATTGATATAAATAGAATGTTTTTAGCATTCTTTAAATAAATGTAAATTTTTGTAATATTTTTTTCATTTTATTTAATATTCTCATAATTAGGTCAAATTAACATTAATTCTGTGTTCAAAGTTTAAAGACGCAAATATGATGACAAGCTTAACTGATGTTTAGTTATTAGAAATTGTGAGCGTTGGTTGCAGAAGAAGTGATTCACCTTAATCATCCAGTATTTTTGCTATCCGGCTTGGTCGCAAAATATATTTAAAACAAAAAATAAATATGAAATATAATTCTTTTGACAAAACGTGACTTTTTATAGCCATGACTACATACTTTTATTATCACATATGACTTTTCAATTTATTTAAACTCATCAAAAGTGAGTTTTTGTTTTTATAAAGGGGATTTGTCACAGGACAGATGATAAGGAAAATTGTTCAAATAAAATTAACATGAAGTAAACTAACAATGGATACACTAAAGGAACTTAAAATCAATATATCTTTTATACAAATTGTAAAACTGTGTGTAAATATATATATGTACAATTAGGCTTAGTAAAAATCTTAACATAATTAATAATATTAATCAAATAACAAATGCAAAAATCTTTACCAGATAAAAGATTGAACATTGAACTTTTGTAATTGTTCTTCAACCTAGTAAGGAATTATTCACTAGTTATATGATTCATTCTTAACAAAGGAAGTTTATAAAAAATAGTTTAAAATAAAACAAACAAAAATTAAAGTATATTAAAATTATTTTATATCATAACCTGAAATTTTTAACAATGATCACGTAAACAGCAAAGTATGCTGATAGTCAAAACTTAATGTATAATTTTATTAAGTATATTGTGAAAAATGTTTTTTAATTGCAATTTAAACTTTGAGAACTTGTACAGGTTTACTAAATTTAATTTTGAATTTTATGTTATTATTGATTTAAATGAAGAAAATTCTGAGTATCATTGTATTACATAAATAAATGCCAATACCTAAGTAACTAGTTAAGGTAAACTATTCAGTCTTCAGTGACATCAGGTACACCAGTTAGAGCTCGAAAAAAAAAAGAAGTTTTTAGTTGAATCATCCGTTATGCGTACATAGGTGTCACTTCTCTGTTGATGAAATATTAAAATATTTAACTACAAAATGGCAGGTGTAGTGAAAATTCAACCTTAGGTACATAATGCCTGAAACAATCAATACTTTAATTTTAATTTACAAAAACTATGAATTTGTTCCATTGCTAAAATATCTTTAAAAGAGTTACCGTTTTTAAACACCTTATCAATTTATGTAAAATCCAAGTGATATAATTTAAAAAAATAAGTAATCACTGTTATAAAATTGTTATCTTTAACAGTTCTGTAAATTAAATTGACATTTTAATGATAATTATTGGCGTGCGAAAATAATTAAAAAATTTTTTTTTTTTAGTTTCAAGAGACTAGAACAAGAGTTATATTCTTGAGATGAGATCGATAGTGAGACCAAACATTTTCATTTACTGACTTCATTTAAAAAAAATGAGTACCTGAGTTTATCTTTAAACAGTTCTTTACTGACTTCATTAAAAAAAAAAAAGAGTACCTGAGTCATTACTATTAAGCTACTATATTGGATTTACTATTAGGCCTGAATAATTCTAATAAATGTATTTTGTAGGCTTGTAATTTATTGGTTAATTACTAACTGCTTAAGAGTAAGGACATGGCGAGCAGCTCGCACTTACATCGATGTTATTTTGATAGTAAATGTAAATTGATAGATATGTAAATAAAACATATTACGTTTAATAGGAAGGCGCATGCCCAAGCTGTTCACCATCACTGCTTACATGAAGGTACAGCAAACTAGCGATGATAAAAGAAATTGGTATGTTTTACATTGGTGATAAATTAAAACATTCTGGTGGCAGTAAACATATTTAACTCACATAGCAACATGTTACCTCCCATTTAAACTCTCAATTGTTACTAAACTTTATAATTAATTGTGATGTCAAATTCAACATAAAAATAAGAAAATGTAAAACAATTGTACATAATACTATAAAAATCATTTAAGATATATATAAACTAGCCCTACATAGTTTATTCTGTTTTAAAAGTTATTTGTGTTACCTGACCAGCTACTAACCAATTTTATATATTAAATCCACTTTATTCTCCAAGAAACGGATAACAAAATTTCATGTAATGATTGCAGATTATTGATATATTAATTAAATAGAATCAACAATAAAGACCAACTTATTATTGGCCGCACTAGTAAAGAATCAAATTTTATTTCATGTTGTTACTTTGAAAACATTTATTTATCAACAGTATGTTTAATGAAACCTAATTGCGCTTTCTTTGGTGTCATGTTCTAATTTGACATACTTTTTTGTGCACCTGTCCTTTTTATCCACTCATGTACAGATACAATAAAAGCCCTAAAAGTGACAAACAGCCTACATGGAGTATGATAAATCTTAAATCTGTCCTTCACAAATTAATAATCAGTAACCATGAATTTTAAACTAGGACTGGTCATGCAAGTATAAACATCATAAAAAGGAAAACGGTTTAACCAAACACTTTTAGAATTTGTTTATCAAGATTTATATGAGTAGTATAGTTTATAGAGATTCTGCGCCACCCTCCTAAACCCTGGTGGATTTTGTGCAGTTTTTTCAGTCAAACTTGATTTAGTGAACTCGCTGTCCCTACATAGGAGAGTGATTTTACGAACGCAACCTGTACAGCAGTACTTGGAGAATCTCACTCCTTGTCTCTTCATTTTTGAATATAGTTATATTTTATTTGAAATAATGTTGAATCTAATCATGTGTTGTGATGTCACTGTTTTGTGCAATAACTGATCCTGTTCTAATCTGTTCTTTATAGTCTTCTCTCTTCCTGAAGAGAATCCACACCAATATAGGATGATGGAGAGTTATAACATGGAATCACGTAAATTAAAAAAGGTTATATTTTAAATAAAAATTAATGAATTGAAAAGCTTTAACAAATTAACAAATTGAATTTGAGATTTATAGAGCGTTCAAAAAGGATCCAGTTAACATCCTGAACGACAAACTCTCCTTCCAATCACATCAACTATATGATACAGCCTTGAAACATCTTCAGAAGGCTTAACATGATTCGTTATCAGCAATATTAATAACTTCAACTAGCAGTACTCCGATAGACACGACAGAGCACACAACAATGTCAGACAAACTGATATGATGTGCTTTTATTGTTTTTATTTTTGTGTCAGTGTATGTTCTTGTGTTAAATGTGTTTTTTAATATAACCAATGACAATTTCTTCAAAGTGAACAAAGTAATTTTCTGATGATGGGGTTACGGCCTCGAAACATGTAAGAAGCAATCAACAACGAAGTCACAAGACGGATCTAAGGTAATTAAATATTTTATTTAAATTGTGACTTGGAACCAAAAATATGCTTATAAAATTAACAACCTAGGGATGAAAAGAAAACAACCAGATCACCGCAATGCTGTTGTAAATGGATTTGATAGGCGAGTAATCTTGGACATTATAAAGGACTTCTACTTACAGAAAAAATTGTGCCAACATGCAAAAAGATTTTACCAGTTTTGAAAGAAAATATTAATTTTAAATAAAGTGAATAGACTTTGCATTGTGTCCTGAAAGGAATGGGGTTTAAGTGGAGAAAGTGTGAGTCTAGAAGAAAGGTTTTAATCAAGAGGAATGACATTGTGAATTGGAAGTTTAAATACTTATAACAAATGAAAATATTTTATCTCGATGAGACGTGGGTTGATGCTAACCTGACAATTCAAAATTGTTGGCAGAGTGTTGAAGTTGACACCATTTACCAGATATTAACTCTGGAAACCGACTGATAATAGTTGATATCTGTCGGATGGATCTTTGCCGAGTGTTGAACCACAGATTTTTAAAAAATATTTTTTTATAATTTTTTTTTTATATATAAAGCCTGTTGGGAAAGGGAAAAAATAAAGAATAGTTCATCTAAGATTAAGATTAGGGAGTTTCTAGATTTTGTGACCCATTGAGATAGTCCCCATCTTCTTAGTTCTGAGGGGTTACATTCTGAAGGGAGTAATTTTATGATTTTTTTTCTTGAAGCATTCATCAAAAGTGACAACGTTGTGGATTGCTGCATGTGTGTAGTTGGTGGCCATTCATCCTGGTGCTTAAGTTATCTATGGTTTGGCCAATATATTGAGGTAGGCAAAATGTACACTGTAGTTGGTAGAAACATTTTTTGTTGTACATGTGTGATGACCTTTAATTTTAAATTATTTTTTACTAGAGGAACTATTAAAGTTGTTAGGCTATAATAGGGAAAGGCTCGTTTAGTATTCATAGAATGACTGCTGTCAAAGTGGAGGTATTGTAGGTGGTTTGTTGGTTTAACATGGATGCCAGTTTGTATGTTGATGTCCAGAAAGGTAACTTGTGAAATAGATGTAGTCCAGGTGAAATTTTGAATAGAAAATTTTGATAGACTTAGAAGAAGTGATCTAGGCTTAACTGTTCTGATGTCCAAATTAACAAGATATCGTCAATGTATCTGTACCAACAGAGAGGTTGATGGGGTTACCTAAATAAATTTTCCTCCAATTCTTCCATGTAAAGGTTTGCATACGATGGAGCCATTCTAGTGCCCATTGCTGTTCCTTTTATTTGCAAAGAGTTCTTGCCTTGGAATTTGAAGTTATTCCGTTGAAGAATGAACTTAGCGAGGGTTCACCAAAAAAGAAGTGGTAGGATTTGTGTTGTTCTGTCGTTTGTTTAAGAAATGTTCTATAGGTGATAGACCATGTGCATGAGAGATATTGGTGTATAAAGATACAACATCTATGGTTACAAGAATTGTGTTTGAAAGCAGGGGTTGTGGTACTGACGATAGTCTGTCTCTGAAGTGATGGTGTTTGGATGTATGTGGGAAGATTGTTTACTAATGGTTTTAGATCTGCATCTAAGAAAACAGAAATCCTCTCTGATGCAGAATTACATCCAGCGATTATAGGCCTACCAGGAGGAGGATTAATGTTTTTTGTGAATTTTAGGTAACAAATAGAATTAGGGAGTTGTAGGGTTTTCATTGTACAGGAGATTGAGAGTGGAGTCTGAAATGTTCTGTAGCCATTCTGAAAGTAATTTATTGTATTTTTGTGTTGGATCGTCCATTAGCAGTTGATATGTATTGTTGTCTGATAGTTGTTTGTTGGCTTCATTTATGTAGTCTGCTTTGTTCATGATCACTATGGTTGATCCTTTGTCTGCTGGTAGGATCATGATGTTTTCGTTACTTTTCAGAGAATGTATTGTTGCTTTTTCAGATCTGATAAGGTTAGGTTTTATTTTTAGGCTATTTAAAAATGACGGTTCTGTTAAAGTTTGCATTATAAAATTGATATAGAGTTCTATAGGGTGTTGGGAAGTAGTGGTGGGGGATCCCAGTTAGATGGCAGTTTGAATATCAGGAAGCAGGGATCTGGATTTGCTTTTTGCAAAAAAGGTGATGATTGTGAAAAAAAATTATTCAATTCTGAGTTGTCTGGCAAAACTAAAATCATTCTTTCCTAATATGAATTGATCTAGCTGGTGGTTTGGTGTAAATGTGAGACCTTTGAAGATGACTCGGGTTTTCACCGTCAGTGAGGGTATGGTTGGAAATAATATGAACTGTATTTGAGCAGGTGATGAGTTCATGGTTATCATTCTTAGTGATGTTGTTGTTGCTGTATGTTTGTGGCGGTGCCAGTATTTTGGTGGCTGTCCAGTAAGTATAGGTAACTTGAATAAAGTAGCTAGGCTTGGTTTATCACCTATCAAAGGAGGATTTACAATAGGTGTTCTGTATGCAGGCTTGATAGATTGTTCAATCGAACCATGAAGGTGAATTTGTTCCATACAAAGCTTAGAAAATTTTTTATCTTAAACTGTGCTAAGGTTTCTTGAAGTATGTTGGGTTTTTGCATTGTTTTATATGTTTCTGGTATAAGATGAGGATATTTAAAAATCAAAAATTTGTATGCAGAGGTTAGATATGCGGTTAACTTATATTGTTCTTTTTTGTACAAGAAGATGTAAGATGTGTAAAATTTTTCATGTAGCTAAAAAAGAATTTTCCTTGAAAATTGTATAATTGATGGCCTCATGTGATAAGATATACCAGAGAAGGCAGGTTTCACAGTCAAACCTATTGGTGTAAGGTCTAGGTTTAAACAAGCTTCTAAAATCAGTATGTGAGTATTTATTTTGGGCAATTGAAAGCTATGTTTTTCAGTTGTTTTAAATATAGTTTAGGAAGATCCATTTTGAAAATATGATAGGACAGTAGGATAGAACATACAAGAAATAATTTTAAAAACTTTCCAAACTTTAGTGTTTTTTTTATGTGTTTTCTTACTTGTATACTATTACTTACCTAGGTAAGCCTGTGTCTCCTGTCCATACAAAATCTAATAGGCTATGTGCCCGATTAAACTCTATTATATATTGTCCCCAAGGTAATGTATCTATTTTCTTTTCTAGAATAAATTGTTTATCATCGTTTTCGTTGAGTGCAAATTTTGTTTGATTGATTGAATATATTTTATGCTTTGTGCTTCTGATTAAATTCTGTGAACGATATTCATTTATCGCTTCGAACAAACATTATTTTAAATTCTCAAAGTGGATAATTTTCTTTACAATATTTTTCTTTACATTTCACAAATTATTTGTTCCTATAAGCGAAGCATACAATTTAAACCTCAACCTGCAGAACTCTTACACTGGCAACCTATTCAACTCATCTTTAAATTTCCTAATAAGGTTTGTATTCTTTTCATTATAGCATTTGTATTCTTTAGATACTAGCTTGTATCAAATTGATTTTTATTTTGTTTCATTATCAAAGAATGATCTACTGATGTTTGAAGGAAGAATGAATTTGTGTCCATATAGAGCTTGATGCTCTGATCATAATATTTTAGTTTGTTATAATAGAAATCATTCATGAAATGCTTGGATTGATCCAGAACTGAAAATTGTACATAAATTGGTTAAATATTATATGTCTCTAAGTGACATGCTAAGAAATCATTATCGAACAAACTGAATTAGTTTAATATAGGATTTTTGTATACTTCACTGCTCGCCTCTCCTTACATAGTTTTATATCTTTTCTTAATCTCACGTTTTCCATTGATATACCAAACACAGAGTTGTTCATTAGTTTGTAGATGTATTTTTTGTAAGCTCATTTAGTTTCAGCTCATTTCTTAGTATTTAAATCAATATATTGTTTCATGAAAGGTTTTTGATGAAATTGAATGCATCTTTTTACGTTTCACAATTTCATTCCAGTAAAATTTCATTAAGTAAAATTGCAGTTTCTTAATATGAGCTACACAATCCTTTTTATCGAAGAGCGTTTTACATAATTTATCATTGTAATGTTTCGGTGCAAGTCATTTTGTAAATTTTTGTTTACCTTAGTAAGATATTCGAGATTGATTTCAACATCCTTCATTTCCTTTGCAATTGAATTGAGAATTTTCTTTTCTCAATTCAATACATTTTTCTTTTGGATCGATCTTTATGAAGCTCTTGTAGGGGAGATACTCTGACAGTGAGAGGTTGTGAAGATGGTTTGCATTGATCTATGTACCAATAATATGTATATTTTTTTGCAGAATTATATCCTTCAACATATTTTTTATTCACTTTCATGTATTGCTTAACACACTCACTGCAAGATTCTACCTCAAATTCGTTTTTCAATCATCGTATACATATTGTAATATGTGAGCAACTCAAATTCTACTTTAGTTAGTTTCAACATTGTATCCCAAGGTAAGCCTGGGAGTGGTGAGATATTATGCTGGATTGAAATTATAATTTTGTAGTCAAACGTTTCTAAATTTTTCAAATACAACCATGAATAAGACAACATTGAGACCATTATGCAAATCCAAGTAAGTTCCTAATGTTTTCACTTTAAGTTTCCTCCACACTCTCAATAATATTAATTAATGGTCATGCTGACTCAATTGCTCATTATTCAAATTGTTCTAGAAATCTTCTAGAGAAAAGATTTAATTCCTTTTCATTTTTGATAATTTGTCAATGAAATTGTAAGAAAACACCTTTCCTTCTGAAAAGATTGAGCAATTCAATTTCATCACCTTTGATATATTCATTACTTCGAATGAATTCGTGTAGATGTTTGAAATCACCAATATCTAAATTATTAACAAATGATACGTGTGGGTAATTTACGTGTCGGTATGTATCAATGAAATATATGGAAAAATAACATTTCTTTTCCTTCTCAGCTGACTTTCCTTTTTGAGTTTCATTTTGTTTTACTTCCATTATATTTATCTAATTTTCTTGTGTAGATGCAATTACTGATATTGAAAGGGATTCACCACCATGCTCAAAGAGCTCTTTAATTACAAGATGTGCTTCATAAAGATTGTGACAGAATAAAGGAATTTTTATTGGAAGTTTCTTTTTAATATTAGTGCGGCTCCTAAAAATTTTCGTCTCGAGGGACAATGATCTCTCATTTTGACCCTTTCAACATCAAATTCTTCTTCACAAATGTGACATTGCAGTACATTTTTATAATTTTCTTTATCTCTCTCACTCATAAATTATAGGAATGATATTCGTATATTTAGTTGAAATCAATTCTATTATTTTAGAGAGTTTTTCAATCAATTTTGTGGAAGCAGTATGAAGTTCTGTCTCCTCTTTCACTCTATACATTATAGGTTGAAACAATTCATTGTTAACGTGAGAAACAAGATACAAGAGTAAATTTTTTTTCTTATAGTTTTCGATTGTTATTATTTTCTTCAAGGCTATTTTCTAGAGAACACTCAAAGTCTATATATATTATGTATGGATGCTAGAATTTATAATTATGATTCCTGAATTTTACCAAATCAGTTTTATTTTCTTCAGCTATTATTGGTTATATCGCTTTTATTTACAATCTTTCAAATTTTCATTACTGTTGAGACCGATGGTTCTTGGTGGAATTCCATGTTTAAAGATAATAAAACACAATTATTTATTTTGTAAAATCCACTTTTAATTAGTCTAGCTGACCAATGGTTTCGCCTGCTAAGGCATTGACGAGGCTGTATTACAGACTGAAGAAAAAAGACAAAAACAGAAAACCTTAAAACTAGAGGGTGGGAGTTAGGATACAATGAATGGAAGGTTGGGGAAATACCCGGCCTGGGCAATGACCCTAGGAACAATACATATTGGGAAAACCAGTTGATTGTTCTAAGTACAAATAACTTTTAAAGGTTTTACTAATGGAGAGTTATACAAATCTAACTGGTCATTTAAAACTAAATTAGGGTTATAGTATCTTATTCTTTTAATTTCTAAGCTCTCCAACAAATCATTCAATTTCCTACCTTTATTATCAAAATGTAATATTTTAAAATCTACACTCGAATTAAAATCAGACACTTGATGTATTCTTAAATGATTTGAAAAACTGGAATCTTCATATCCTAACCGCCAACTTCTTTCATGTTCACTTAATCTAGATTTAAAATTACGTCCTGTTTGACCTACATAACATGAATTACATATTTTGCAAGTTATCTTATATACACCACTTCTCAATATTTTGTTAATTTTATCTTTAGAATTATTTAAAATCTTACCTAAACTATTACTACAATAAAATGCCGGCCTACACTCTGTTTCTCTATTTAAAATATTTCCAACTTTTTGGCTAACATTTCCTAGATAGTTAACTTTCCGCCATTTAGCGCTATTTTTAACTGAAGTTGGAAAAATAAGTTGCCTTGCATTCATCTTAAGTTTTTTCTTTAGCATTTTATTAATAATATTTACATCATATTCATTATTAACAGCTATTTGTTTAATGCAACTTAGTTCTTTATTGAAATCAGAGTCAGACATTGGAACTTTGATGAGGCGATACAACATACAATGGAAAGCTGCCAATTTATGATTTAAAGGGTGCCGAGATGAAGCATGAATAATGTTATCTGTGAAAGTTTGTTTTCTAAAAACACTAAAGTTGTGTTTACCATTTTCAATTTTTATATTTAAGTCTAAGAAATTAATTTGATCTTGTTCTCCAACTTCCATGGTAAATTGTATCGCATCGTCAATTGAGTTCAGGTACTTATAAAATAATTGAAGTTGGCGGTTAGAGCCATCAAAGAGACAAATTACATCATCAACATAACGATACCAATAAATAATAACTGATTTAAATGGGTTATTGTTAATTATTTTGTTTTCAAAATTGTCCATAAAAATTTCTGCCAACAGTGGTGACAATGGGGACCCCATAGCCAAACCATCACATTGAACATAAAATTTATCTTTAAATTGAAAATAATTTTGATCTAAGCATACCTCAATTACATCCAAAAGTTCTCTAGCCATTATGGGATCTACTTTGGTTCTATCCATAAGAGATTCTACGCTTTTTAAACATTCCTTTCTAGGTATACTGGTAAAAAGACTTTTTACGTCGATGAAACTAATTTAGCCTTATGTGGTATCGATATATCTTTTATTTTGTCTACTAACTGTAATGAATTTTTTAAGCCAAACTTTGGTTGAAATTTAGACACATTTTTTAAATAGTTATTTGTGAAATTAGCTAATTTATAAGATGGAGCTTGTACAAAAGAAACTACGGGTCGAATCGGAACATTAGGCTTGTGTAACTTCATTAAACCAAACAATCTAGGTGCAAGATTATTCATTTCAGTTAGTGTTCTTGTATGGCTCTCTTTAAAAATACATCCATTATTAGTAATTGCGGATTTTACTAATTTTGCTTTATCTTTAGTGGGATCTTTTTTTATTTTCATAAAAGTTTTACAATAAAGAAATGCCTTAGCAGGCAAAACCATTGGTCGGCTAGACTAATTAAAAGTGGATTTTACAAAATAAATAATTGTGTTTTATTATCTTTAATCTTTCAAATGTTCGTTCAATTTCAATCTTTATCAAAGTGTAAAAGGCAACATCTGCATATATGTAATACCGCTTTGTGCCGTATTCTGTATATTTATTGAAGCTTTCTTTAATTTAATTTCCTTTGGCAAATTGATATACGAACTTCTTGATATGAGATTGTAAATATTTAGTTCAATATCAATCTATACATTTATCTTAAGAGTCCAATATGAACCTTGAGATGGTTGATGTTAAGCTTCTTTATTTTTCAGATCTAAGAAATGCTTGTTATAAATTCACCGATTTCGTTTCCTTTGAATGCTGTCATATTAAAAGTCATACTACAGAATCTGTTCTTGTTAATTGATCCGATGTCCTTTATATTTACATTCCAACATTATTTGACCTTTACTTCATTGTTTCTCTTTGTTGATATTTTCTGTATATTTATGTATATTTTCTTAAATCGATCCTAGAAATGAATAGATTACATTGTTCAATGTAATCGTTTTAAAATCGCCTGATTGAGAAATAACCTCTTCCATTGGTGGAGCTGTACAGATTTTATTTAAATCTGATTCAGATGTTAAGTTTAATTTGTTCTTTTTCATAGTGATATTACAATCTTTACAATACCACAATTTCCATTTTCTGTAAATTTCATTAGTAAGCTCATTTCTTGTTTTCGTGTCCCTATTTTTATTCGTAAAGTTTTAGCTAATTGTTGAATATATGTAAGGGCTCTACAAGTAAGAGTTGAAGGGTTTTTATGAATTACTTGGATCTAGATTAATCAATGAGTTCCTTCCAAGAGAATTGTAATTAAGTATACTCAGATTATTCTTGATTTTCTTCAATTTTATCAAATTGAATGCAGAAGAACCTTTCTTGAGTTTAATAATTTATGGATACGATTGAGTTTTTCTAGACACAACAAATCATAATCATAAATGCTTTGTTCCTTAGCCCATTCTCTAAACGTATTTAAAATATTATACAAACTATAACATAAATATAAGATGAAGTAATATGTACTTACTGTTGCATTTAAGGTTTAAATATTACAAGTGAGTTGAGTGTTGCGTGTTAACACAGCATTTAACATCCCTGGGTTCATTTCATTATAGCTAAAACAAAAAAAAAATACTGTAACTGCTGTGATGAAAGAAATTCTACAGTTATAAATAATATAAATAAAAGGAATTTCACCTCACCTTAGAAAAATAAAATTGTAAATAATCATATTTCACATAATATAATCCAATTAACATAAAATCATTCACACCATACATCATCATAAGAATTTCCATTTAAAATATATATGACATATAATAAAAGTGACAAAATGAACAATAACAACAAAAAGTAAAGTAAATGGAAGAAGAAGGCTAGGTTGATAACAAAAAAGGCATGAATAACAATAGAATAATAAAAGATTGAATGGTTTTGTTAAAAATTTTAATCCAATGATCGATCAATAATTAAATATAAAAGAAAAATAGAATTACAATTTGTATTACCTAAGTGCTGATGAGTGTGTTATGACTGTAAATGGAATATGAGTTTCATTACGTGAATAAACTTAACCATCAATTGATCATTTAAAATTTCTAAAAGACATCCATATAGATTGTATTCATCTCATAATCACCACATTTCACTAATTAATCATTCATTCAGTTTCAGTATGTTATTTGTATTAGTTGTAAGATTCTTTTAATTCGTTTGTGCTCAGAAGAATTGAAATAGACTAAACATAAACAAAGAAACATTTATATTGTGATAAATTAAATATTCGTTTAAGATTTCCAAAAGAAAAAGAAAAAGCTAGCCAAATAGAATTGCTAATAATTGTATTTAATAGTATTGATAAATATAAATATTATTGTATAAAGAAATTTTTTTATTGCATTAATATTAATTATTATTCATTTATTAAAACTGGCGACCAACGTTCAAGCCGAAATTTTCTTTTTATGAAAACCGATTGTTATTCAAATAAAGATGGTTACACGATATAATTTGAGAAATAGTTCAGAAGAATATACGAACACTAGATTAACAGGTTACATTACCAGGACAACCGATGATATCAGACAAAACACAATGGACGATGAATCCGAAAATCAAATAGCAAGCAATATATTTCAAACACACGATACACAAAACAATAGAGACATATACAAACAATAATCAGAGTATAGACACTGAAATATCAAATAAATTAAATACACAAACAACAGACGATTCTGATCTGGATTTTCAATCTAAGGTTATAAAGATAATACAGATAACCTGACGACGTCACAACCATCAGTGCATTTCCCAGATACATCGGAACTAAAAGCTGCATCTATTAACACAGAACCACTTTTGGCTATCCAATGGTTATTATTAGCATTAGACACATAAATTGGAAAATCAAAACAGCGAAATAAATACAAAACTAAACACAGTTTTAGAATACACACATAACTAGAAACTAAATTAAACACCCAATACACAGAATACACAACTCAAATAAAACAGCTAACACTTACACAAGATGAATTTAAAGCTAGCCTAAATGAAGTACAGAGCGAGTTGCTAACACAGAAAGATAACATGAGATCTGACATACTCGACCTCGAAAATAAAGTTACCGAAAAAAATAACATGAAAGAACACTGAATTAATGAACAATAGATGTAATATCGTGGAAAATTGAGTTGACACAATAAATCAAAAGGTACATGCACATATTTCTAACCAAACAAATAAAATTGAATCAACCACAGAACAATAAGTTAATTGATTATGTAAGATCAAACGAGATATCAATGACATCGCTAAGAGCCACAACAAACTAATACACCAAAGCTCATTTCTGTCAAATGTTCCACATTATTGTATCTAATGTTGAGTTGATACCGTGTTCGGTAGGTGAGTTGTAACTAAATATGATGTAATTATTGTGACTACAGATGTTACAATCACGTATCGTAATAGGGTAGATGGATGGACAAGTATTGAAAATTGGTTAATGTTACAGAACAGCGGTTGAGTGAGTTGAATGAGACTACAATTATTTTTATTATTGTAGTCTGTGTCCAATAATAATTTTAGGATTGTATGTTAAGATTATATGATTTTTGTAATAAATATAAGAAAAATAAAATCTTTTGTAAATTATTATTATTTCATATTGTGAGTTGCACTTGTGGTTTTGTGAAAGTCGTCGAATTCGTACATAGGAGAATTTGTATCCAAACGTCTGTAATTGGCTGAACTGGTTACCAGTAGGTATCCTTTAAGAATAAAAGGGATCAGAACACTGACAGACCATAATCCAACGAAATTATCCCATACAGTACATGGAAACTGTGAGTAATAAAAAACTGTGAGATGGAAGAACTAGGTATAATCAAAAGAGTTCTTATGTCAATCTAATGTTAGTAGTAATTAAAAGAGATAAAAGAATTATACGCTGCCTACTTCCAATAAATATCAAATGCAGATGGTGAAGGGAAAACAATTATTCCATTTATTTGATAGACATTACGAATTCTTTGAAAAGAAAGATCAATCTACATACACACTAAGATATATAGATGGGAGTTATCTTTTTCTTTCTTATTGGGTGTGATATCTGTGTTTTGTGCTATCTGATATTTTGTGATATCACTCCCAAGAAAAAAGATAACTTGTCCATCTCTCTCTGGTCACCAATTATCACCCAGGCCTAAAGAGATTATACAACATATTGAAGTAAGGTGTCAAAATTCTACAAGCTTCCAACCATACCAAGAATCTTCTCGCTGAACAGCTCAGAGTCTTGTTTAAACAGCCCAAAAATCTGAAACACATGTTAGTTCACCCCAAGCTTACAGATCCTAACACACCTAAACAAACTAACCTTTCTCTACGGTTCTTTTCCATGGTATAGGCCAGGATTCAAAACATGCAAAATACATCTTCCCTCCAACAACTTCAATAGTTCCTCCAGTAAAAAAGAATTTTAAATTAAAGGTCATCACACACGTACAACAAAAAATGTTATCTGCCAACTACAGTGCAGGTTTAGCCCAACTCAATATATTGGCCTAACCACAGGCAACGTAAGCACGAAGATGAATAGCCACAGACATGATGTAAAATTCATGGATATAGAGAAACCAACTGCACAACATGCAGCAATCCATAACATTGTCACTTTCGATGACAGTTTCACGACAAAAATTATAAAATCACCCCCTCAAGAATGTAACCCCTCAGAACTAAGAAGATATCTCATAAATGGTTCACAAAATCTAGAGAACCCTCTTACCTTAATCTTAGATAAATTATTCTTTTCCCCTCTCCCAACAGACTAATATTTTTTTTTTAAATCGTCTTTGGTTCAACACTTAACATAGATCCATTCTAGATTACAACAATTTAGTTTTCTTTTTATATTCTCTACTGATTGAGAAAGTGAACCGTGTTTACAAAGTACCCAGAACTTTAGTGTTTTTCTATTGCGTACCTATAGGTTATACCAAAGACCAAGAACAAAATCTAAACTAATGGGCTATGTGCCCTATTATAAACTCTAACCTAAAACCAGTATTTATAAATAGTATAGTATAAAACTAATTTTCTTGTTGCATCAATATTAATTATCAATTCATTTATATTATTCTACAAACAATAGAAAATTATTTTATATAAGTGAAAGTTGTAATCATGTTCACATGTTTCTTCAAATTATTGTAACTTAATTTTCATTTTGGCATATTTGAATGAATTAAAATGTTTTAATCTTAAATGTATTATATGGTAGAATAGGTATAAGAAACAAAAATAAATTGATTTTCATTAATTAAAATGAATTATTTGCATAATTATTTTCTCAGATACTAAGTATTCTATTAATCTCTTACTTCATATTCTTAAATTATTATTCATAAACCAAGGACAAAATGTTATGAACAAGTTTAAACACATGAACATTTATATCCCTAATTCAAATTTACACATTAATTAAAAGTGATTATATACATAATTTTCCTTTCACGTAGCCGACGTTGAACAATGGGTTTAATCCTTGACACTCCTCCAACACTCCTAAGTCCTCGCCCTGTAATGAGAAACACCACAGATTTTTTCTTCTTTCTGTGATTTAGATCGGCTATCTCTTCGTCAAGAAATATATCAAGAACTTGGACTGCTTCAGCAACATGTAAGAAATGGAGATCCAGAGTTGATGACTTAGGTCGAGCATGAAACAAACATGCAGCAGCTTGACTGTTGAAGAATTCTGTACGTTTCTTGTGAAGAGCAGCCTGTTACAACAAAAAAAAAAAACACCTTTAAAAACTTATTAATGTATTCCTAATTAATTATATTCTAACATTACAGTTACAAAGTACATTCTATGTTAGATATATTTACACTATAATATTTTTATTTTAGAATATTTGGTACACAGTATGCTGATTAAATTTACTTAATAATGAACATACATAACAGATGTGTATTATAAGGTTAATAAATTAATTTTGTAACAAACAATTTTATAAGTAAGCCTTCCATAGAAAATGTGAATGTTCTTGACCCAAGACATAGATTTCATATAAAATCATTTTGGAAATAACACAAATATTCTAAGTTGTGTAAGCATGGGACATCTTCCAATCAGTCAATAATAAATAAATAATAATTTAGTTAAATTGTAATAATAGAAAATCATATATGTATATTAAAATATGTTAGAATTAATAAATAATAAAATGGAAAATGAATTTGAATAAAC
Organism: Aphrophora alni; assembly: GCA_963513935.1. Lineage (NCBI taxonomy): Eukaryota > Metazoa > Arthropoda > Insecta > Hemiptera > Aphrophoridae > Aphrophora > Aphrophora alni. Next base: position 46,742,438 of record OY740769.1, read on the forward strand.
AATTGGTGCATCATATTTAAAGAAAGAAAATTCTAGAAGCAAGGAGGGAGATGTGCCATGATCATACGATATAAATATAAAAGAATAAGGAGGATCATACGATGTCCAAATATGGTCATAAAAAAGTGTTTGGATGGGAGGGGTTGTGAAAGAGTTACTAAGTTAGTTAGTCTCTGGAAGTCACCCGTAAGGGATAATTATAATGATTAGAACTTTTATTGGAAGAGTCTACTTCAATAAAAGTTAGACTCAATATTAATAAGTGAGATGGACAGAAATATATTCGAATAATGTTAAAGTGTTTTTATAAAAGTTATTTAAAAAATACAAGAAGTAAAAGAAAAAAAAAATTGCATGAACAAAGCACGTAGACATGGACATTGTAATTTCTGAAAGTAACAAAAGACTTAGAATAACTTGTTTATATAAACTGATCAATTTATTATTTCGACAATAAAGACAATTGAGATTTCTCTTTTCATAGATGATAATGATCAATTATATAAAAAATTACCAATGATTCTTGTTCGTGTTATAATTAGTCATAAATTAGTAATTGAGGTTAAAAAATTTTTTTTGTGTTTTGTTTTTGTAAATAAATTGAATTAATTATAAAATTAGTTTGAGTACAGATAAGTGGGAAGTGAGAACTCATGTTTACAAAAAATTGTTGTTGCATTTCAGATTAAACAGTACGGAGTGGAGCAACTCACGGTTGTAACAATTTTTCATTATTGATTTCTACATTCACACCAAAGACACTGAATCAGAGGTTTGCAGAATCATTTCCAAAATTAATTAGAAGATATTATAAACAAAAAATAATATATTATTAAAACTAAAATTAAAAAGATAAAACATACCAACTGAGAATAGTAAGATGCAACTGAAGTATTGCCTGATCTGAATGCTTCCTGTGCTTTCTTAAAACAGTTGTTACGCAGCTCATAGTAACAAGCGGCTTGATTACGGTACTCTGCCGCTTCTTGTTGAGGATTTAAATCGTCTCTAGCATCCGTTACTACTATAGCACTTCTCTCAGGCTCCTAAAGAAATATGACATTAAATGTGATTTAATATATATTACAAATAAAAGATTTCCTAATCTTTTTCTTACAAAAAACCATTTCGGTTATCATCACCTATACAACAAATTTTAGTTGTTAAAGCACAAAAAATTTTATCACCCCAAAAATATCCTTATGAACAGTTATTTTAACATTAAAGTACACTAAAATGAAGGTAAAATATCAAAATTGTGGATGAATATGTTCTTCTCCAAATATTAATAATTTATGAATAAATAAATTCTAAATATAAAAATAAAACTAATGAGGTAATTCGAGCTAAATTTTAATCAAAAATCAGAATCTTTTCAAGAACATTCTTTATATTAAGAATATGATCTAAAGAAGTACAAGAATTATACATATTTTACAAAGACCTTACTTGTAATTTGACAGTTTCTAATTTGGCTAAGAGTTCTTCTTCTTTACGAATCAAGTCAGGTTGTTCATCAGCCAAAGCTAAGTTCAAAGAAGCCACAGTGTCATGTAAAGAGCAGTTATTGGAATGGAATATATCTGTCAACACATTCTTATCCACTTTAGGAAAACTTTGAGTTAAGATCTGCATTGAAAGTTTAGCTGCCATTGTGTTCTGACTTTGTTGTCTCCATTCATCCTTTAACATGGTTTACAGCTTGATAATATTACATTGCAAGAATGTGAAAAAAGTAATATTAAAAACACACTTAAATGGAATTGATAATTTAGGGACGAGATAATTAACTTACCGATTAATCATAATCGGTGATTCATACCTCTCTCACCAATTTGGGCTTACTGATTAGTGCTTACCACAAAATAAAATGACATATTCATATACTTCATTAACTCTTAACAGTGAAAAGTTATTAAATTGCAACAATAAAAGCAATACAAAATATAGGGCTAGTTAATAATTAACTAATAATAGTCAACACCACTATACGATTAATACTGATTATGATGTCTCAGTAATATTGACAACCACTAATTAATTGGATAGAAAAAGATTATCAAGATAGCATCATATCCGAGAACATTTTTTTTGTGAGAAAAAATATATATAACTATAATCATAATGGTTAGTTACAATAAGTGTAATCACCAACTTCTCTAACCGATTCTGGTCTAATAATTAGAACTCACCATAAAATAAAATAGCCTAGTAATTAACAGTTAATTATTCTATTTAGATCTCTATTCCCATAATTAAATATATATATATATATATATATATATATACACAAATATACATAATTAAATTATATATACAAATAGAAACCAATCAAGAAAACACGCAGTTGCTTCTTTCCATAGTAATAAAGGAAATGACTGCCTTATTGCCCATCTAAAAAAAAATATCAATTTTCGGGTATAGTTTTTGTAAGCCTTGATTCGTCTCATCCCTAGTGACAATGTAGTTTAACTTTTAAAATGATTAAACCGCAGGGTAATGCATTTCTTAACATTTCTTTAAATTTTCATAGAATTCAGAGTTAAGATAGTTCGGCCAGCTCTTTTCTTACATATTAATTTAGTAATTTTATGTTCCTTTTCCCCAGGTTCTATAAGATCGATACAGCTGATTTTTGGACGTCTTTTCAATTACATATCTAAAGACTTTTAAAAGAGGGGAATAACAAAAATTTGGTTATTTCACACATTTTACATATATACGCTTTTTTACCCACATTTGATAATATACTTTTTACCTTGAGTAATATTCAAAAATCCTCAAATACTCAAAAAGTTGAAAGACGTTAAAATAATAGCTACTTTAAAACCAAAAATTTCAAATAAAATAAAAATGTTCACTATTATCTATTGACTTGATTAAACTTTGTAATTGCATACATTTTTAAAATTTGAAGTTAGCACAAGTGACAAAAACCTTGAACGTGATTGAACCAAAATTCAAGGCAAAAGAACCTTGAACACGATTGGTCCAATGCAAGGCAAAAGAACCTTAAACACGATTGGTCCAAAATTCCAGGCAAGAAGACCCCGGTAATCAAATTAAGTTTAATAAGGGAAAAGAATAAAAAAATTAAAACAAAGTAAACGGTAGAAGTAGCCAGAGAAATATATTTTAAATGTTAATATAATTAGAATAAGAGTAGACTTAATAATTAAGAATATTTTCAAATAATTGTGGTGTGAAATCGGTTACTATGCGGAAGACATGATGATGTAATCTACAATGATTGCAGTTAAGCGTGCCACGGTATCAAACAGTGGGAATCCAGAGTTCAAAGCAGTCAGACGTATTCAGTTGTTTATGTGATTGCAAAGTAGAACTATGGAAAACCGGTAAAAGTGTGAAGTTATGCATTTAACAAGAACGATAAGGTTTAACGTCGGTCAAAGACACATTTAGTAAATATCAGTGTACTGTAAGAAATTGACTTTACGAGAAATTCTTTTGTGTATTAGAACCAAATACCATGCGGTTCTTTGCAATGGCTTACATGAGTCTTTGAGCTTTGAATGTCTTCTGGACAATAGAACAATAAACCAATATTCAAAGTGTTAAATGTGATTGTTTTAAATTGTGAACTTTTAACCAAATGTATAAATTTGTAGAACGTGACCTGAACAATAGTGCACGTGTTTCTGTGGTAATGCTGAGATGGTAATATGATAGACAAGACTGTTATTTGTGAGAAGTATCAGACAATTTATATTTAAAAGAATACTAATTTCCATTTTTGATAAACAGAAAATTAAGATGAATTCCGTAAGGCGAAGGAAGGACAATTCGAAGATGTCAGCACAGAGGGAAAGAGTGATTCCACGAGGCGACCTCATGGCGTCCTGGACAACAGAAGAAGCCATTTTCGGAAAAAAATGTTTTAGGCGAAACAATAACGTGTTTGGTATCTACATTTAAGAATCTCTTATTATAGAATTATGTATGTATTTAATATAATTTGTGTTGTTTAATATTAGATATAGAATCTACTAGATGATTACAATTTTGATAAAAAAGGCAAATCCTTAAATTTAAAACTATAAAAAATATCTTTATAAAATCTTTTGATAATCAAATAAAATAATATAACTTGCTTTAATTTTAAAAGAATACAATTCTTAATTTAATTAAATTAATTTTTTTGGTAAGTTGCAACAAGTAAAATAACGTCAGTAGATAAACTTTATTCAGATCTTTTTCTTATCAATATCATTTAAATAAGAGAAATTTGATAGGAAGTATTAATGTAAGATGTTGAATATGATTATTCAAACTTTATATCTGTTTATCATGAATATATGTTAATAAAGTTATGTACTATTTCAGCACAAAAAAGGACTTTTAATTTTTAACAATATCCTACTCAAGTACACTGTTAAAAGAACTTTGCGACCCGAGAGATTTCAAACGTAAATTTAAATTCTTATTATATTTCTAATTTGGTAATTATTGAGTTACTATGGTACCCAACTTTTATAGCACTTAGCATTTATTTTTTAAACATTAATAAATTCAACCTTTGTTTTATTATATAGTTACAACTTATAATATTTATATATTTTAATATCTTAATTTGTTTCCCGTTACAATATGTTACTTTAAAATTGCACAATTAGGAGAAATAAGGTCTTATAATAGAGCAAAAATGTTGTAAAAATAATAAATGAAAATTGATTTTTTTTTTATACAAAACCAACTGCATCCCCTTAAATTAATTTTTTAAGTTAATAACAATGAAAAACTACTAGAAGGAAGAATACAACATTGGAATCGTACAGGGTTTGTTTATTATTAATACTTTTCTACAAATGAGTAAAAAGGTGCTATGCTATACTATATATGCACAAAAACAAAAAATCAGTACTGCCACTCAAACATTACTACTGTGATATATTTTTGTAGTAGAGAAAAAAAATAGAGTTCAATTTTAGTTCCGAGTATCAATAATCATAAAAATACTAAGTTTAATCAAAACAGATGAACAAAAAATTGTAAATAAATATAATTCTTCACTTCTAATTTTTCACCATGTATTTTTACTGGTAAAAATTAGACATAGATATATTCAAAAAAATGAATAATTATGATTAATCACAAAATTACTGAAAAAATGTTACAACCATACATGTATTGTTCCTTTATTTAAAAATTATTTCTAGAAAGATCACCTATATACAAAGATTTAAAAAATAGAAATATAATTCAAGAATTATCACTATATTTTTTGGTAGAAATGAGTAAGACCCAATAATCACAAAAACATATATTCTAAACAAAATATTCTATCTTAATCATATCTAAGAACATAAGATCTCAATTTTAATCATATAGTTAGGGCCGAATTGTTACCTGGTCTGCTTTGTAGAATGCAAGAGCCATTTCCATGTCCATTATTTCCTGCAATAAAGGTGCTGGTTTCTCTTCATTTTTCTGTTCCAAATCATCTTCTTGTTGCTGAAGCTGGCGTGCAAATTCTTCATCTATATTTAAACATTACTTTCAGCTGTTAAAAGCATGAAATTGCAATGAAAATATAAGTAAAAGTCACAAAATTAATTTTAAAGTTCTGTAATAATTATGGTTGTAGATTGTTTGAGTTCTATCAACTAAAAACATGAAAAAAAAAATAACTACATATAAAACACTACTTTTTAGTATCCAATATTTAAAATAATAAAGCATTTTATACATAAAATATTCAGCATGCAGTAAATAAGCTGACTAGACAAAGCAAAAGTTGTATTGTTATTGTTTTTTCTTTATTATTTTTTTATTTTTGTGGATCCATTTATTTTCGATAATTGACTTTCATATTAACACATTGAACCCTATGCCCAAGTATAGGTCGGGGTACCGCAAATGCCGTTGTATACAAAGCCTGAGTATATATCGGGTATCACTATTTAATTCGGTACGTCGTTATTTTTAGCGTAATAATATCTTTTGATGTATAATAATGCTCTTCAATTCATATTATTTCAGTAAATGAGCAGTTTTTACTCTATAGTCAGCTGTTTAGTCATAAGAAAATAATATTCTGACGTATTGCTCATTAGCACGATGTCAGCTGTCTGAGTCGAGCTCAGCCGTCTATGCTGTGTTTACCGCGTCATTGTTTACATTCTGCTAGTGAGCTTTCTATGTAATCTGTACGCTAATAAATGAGTTTATTGTTTCCATAGCAATATTTTTATTTGTCGTTTTAGTCATTTTGTGAAGTATAGTGTAGTGATCAGTTTTATCTATTAATGTATGGATAAAAAATAAATAAAAACATTGGGGTTAATTTTATATGAACTCTTGCATAATGTAGCTATTTTTTGTCTTTTAAAATATTTATTGGTTTTTTATAATAATAATAATTTTTTAATTTCCAATTACCCTATAACATATTATATTTTCTTAAAGCTCTTGATTTCCTCTTTAAAATAGATGTATGGTTTGTGGTGTTTTGATTAAAACTAAAAAAGTAATAATTTTTTGTATTAATGCAAAAATGCTCAGTATTTATGCATATAAGCCCTGTTAGCGCCTCTAGGGTTTGATGTGTTAATATATACAAACCGAACAAAAATGCCTTGATGTACAAAAAGAGTTATCACAGATTCATCTTAGCTACTGAAAAACTGTTTCAAAAGGCTGACATTTTAAAAATTGCTAATGATTATTTTTGAGTAATAAATATATTAAACAAAAATAGTGGTTGAGGTGCCAAATTTGACAAACTTTAAGGTTTCTAGGAGGTGTATTATTTTATTTTCCCCCTTACAATTTTGTGGTTATGCTGTCAAAATTCATATTTAAAAAAAATATGTTCAGATGTTATAAAATGTGATAACAATTATAGAAGCATAAAAAAGGGCCATCATTTGTGTGTTAAAATCAAAATTCGACGTTTCGGGAATAAGAATCAATTCCCGTTATCAAGTGACTAAAAACTAAAGAAACTTGTTTAGTCACTTGATAACGGGAATTGATTCTCATTCCCGAAACATCGTGATTTGATTTTTAACACACAAATGATGGCAAATGTCCGAAAAATGTATAATAATAAAATTGAACTTCCATCATTAACAAATAACTTCAAACAGAGAGCTAGTATCTTCATGAATTCTAATCTGCTGATTTTCTGCGTGTCTCTGTCACATTTGTACAAAGTGTACGAGTTTATTCCTGCAGAAACATTGATCAACTGATAAAAAATTGCCATCGGCCTTCTTCTAGTACGATGTTAGCATTTAGATTTGGTCAAGTGTGTCTACTCCCGCCTTGGTTCTATTATATTCAGCTATAATTTCTCGCTTCCCTGAAGTATCATCTGTCCACTTTCGATGATGCATGGATGACAGAAGTAACACTGCTTTAGATTTGTTTTGGTACATAGGAAAGCAAGGTCAAATTTTCTGTAAAGCTATACATGGAACTGTTTATTTCCTTTTTTTTATTTGGAAGGAATATAATTGAGATTTCGGTTTAATTCTTTTTAAAGTCCCAATATATTCGTTCAGTTCTTCTGCCAGTTCAACAAAACTAAACCTGATATCAGCAGTTACGTTCCTTCTTGTTTTTATAATTGGTTGAACCAATCTCAAGACTGACTGTGTCAGTAACAATTTATATTTCTGGTCCTAAATCAAACACTTTCCATAACTACCTTTACCAGTATATATATATATATATATATATATATATATATATATATATATATATGCGTTAAAAAGGTAGCTGGTCTTTGCATCTGACAGGCACATGATTTTTAGGCCATACTTGGCCGGTTTCTTCGGCATGTACATATGGAAAGATGATCTCCCTCAAAAGGGCACAATCATTTCATCTATGGTTATAGTGACTCCCAACGTGCACAAATTTGATAATTTCTTATAAAAAGGTAGAAAATGGTGGAAATTGCTACCGATCTGTCCACGTTTTTTCTTTCTTCTCGGTCGGTTGGGTTGTCAAACCGCAAAACTCGCAACAAGAAAAGAAATCTCTCTTTTGTCATTATACAACGGAAAATGTCACACCCAGATCCATCTGTAGCAAAGAGACCCAAAACAGATTCATGGTTGGACTTAAACACTGATGTATACAATGACTGTACAAAGCCCTTCAGTTCCACCACATCTAAGTGGTTCACAAAAGCTACAGTGGTAAGTTTGTAACGTTTCATGATTTTATCAGTTTTGACATTTGTCTATTGTAGGATTTCATTTAGTATATCTTCTGTGAAAAGAAAATTCCATATTTCTTCAATGTCAGGACTATCTCCTAATTTCATAGCTCTAGCTTTAAGTCCTGGTAATTGAGTCACAATATTATTCTGCAGAGTCCTCATATTTTGATTGCTTTTTTGTTTTCTCCACCTAAACATCGGATTAAAAAAAAAATCATTACTTTAGTTCTTCTGCCATAACAACTTCCTTCGCCTCTCTGCCTGTTTGGATCATTGAGCATATCTGATTGACTATTGAGCGTAGACATATCTTCCACACTGATACTTTGTTCGTTAGGCCTACCCACATGTTCTTCATCACTTTGTTCAGAGTCCGTCTGATGATCACTTTCTTCTTCGTAATCGGGATCAGCATCACTGTCATCTATATTGTTATCGAACTCATCATTTACAAGTTTTTCTAGATTAAGCATTAAATTTTTGTTGTTGTTTGTAGCACACAGTAAAAATGTGAGACTTGTTGGAAAGATTTCATGATTCCTCTTATCAAGGCTCTTTATTCAATGTAAAAATTAATTTAAAACAATAAAACAAATATAATGAAAGAGTAACACAACTATTATGGTTCGTCACATAGACCGTGCAAAGATTCACGCTATGGTAAGTCCACAACAGAACAACACAGACATCAACTAAACAGTAACTCACAATACGCAATGACCTAGGCCACCAAATTCTCACAGCTTACTGACTGAATGATAACTTGAAGGTACTGGGATTGTGGGATTTCCAGATTGTGCAATCAAAACCTATGGAGGGGAATATATCACTTGCAGTCCGTGAGATAGTAATAATAATAATTAATAGTTCTAGAGCACTGTGGTGAATATACAAGATATACAACATAACTATACAGTTTTTGTGTGTTAGTGTTTTTTGTTATGGTTTTGGGGTTAATCCTTTCTTTTAATAGTATTTAGGGTTAAAAGATGGTTTCTTTAAAATTTGAGTTCGTAAGTTGTGGTGCTAGGTCAAGAAGTATGAGGGAAGTTATAAGAGAATATATATTTATATTAATCGTAAGTACAAGGGTATTAGTATGGACAAGCTTTTTTAAAAGAAGGAATGTTTTTGTATAAATTTGTTTAAAGATTTTTGTGGTTAGGGAAGAAATTTGAATTTTTTGAAATAAATAAAATATATTTAACATCAAAAATAATATGTGGTTAAGATTAGTTAATATTGATGAATTTATGATGAGGAAACTATAGTATCGAGATTAAAGAAAAAATTATAAAAGGTTTTTTTTGTAAAAATAAAGTAATTAGTTGTGTTAAGAAGTTTGAGTAATAGTTTGGTGTTTTTTGAGATATTCTATGAGTTTATGAAAAAAAAGTCAAATGAGTTTTTACGATTAAGGTGTTCTACGAATTTTTGACGAATGATCATCAGCAAATTTTACGACGAATTGAGGTATTTTGCAAATATTATGACGATTGAGGTATTCAGCCAATTTTACAACAAATTAAGGTGCTCTGTGATTTTTACGGCAAATAATGGTTTACGAAAATGCTATGAAAAAACAAAAAAGTGTTCTGCAAATTTTATAACAATTTTTATGACAGATTTATGGCGAGTTTTAAAATGAAGTGTGAAGGCGTATTGCAAAATTATAATTTTCATAGAAAGCTTCAAAAGGTAGTTCTAAGATGAGATACTATAGTTTGATGTTGGTTTTAGACCACAGATAGTTTTTTTCTCCAAAGAAAGTAGTTTGTTTTGTATTTGAAATAGTTATAATTGTTAAAGTTTTGGTGAAGTTTTGATGAAAGAAAGAAATATAATGATTTAGCAATGCATAAGAGATTTGATAACATAAGAATTTTTAATATTAAAAAAAAAAATTGTTGTTTTTTAGAGAAAATTAATTAATAATGTTTTTGATGAAAGAAAATTTGAAGTCAGTAAATTGTTGATCAGTTTCACTAACTCCGTGTGGGTTGCTGGTCCCATATCGGACGCCTCCCCAGGTGGCGGATAGGGGAACGCCTCTCAGATATGAGTGGTACCGGGGAAATCAAATACCCGGGGCGGACCAAAAACCAGATAGGGGAAGGTACCCTGATAATAAACCAAAAATGGAAAGTGATCAGAAGAAAATTCCTACGGTGCAGGGAGTCGGATCCCCAGTGCCGGCGCCTGTCAGGAGTGAGAAAGCGGGCTCCGAGGCGTCGTTAGCAAGCGACCGCAATATTACCACTACAAATGTAAAGGAAAAGGAAACCCCTTTTGGGAGGAGCAATTTGACTGCAAGATCCCCAAAATCGAATGAGGTAAAAAATGATAGCTACATTGCAGAGGCATCAGTCAAAGATAAACTGCCTCCACCTGATCCAGGTAGGAGTGAAGAAGCAGTGAGTACCTGCAAACTAGAAGAAGAAAATAAGGAACTCAGGGAAAGACTTAACGAAGTAGAGCAGATAACAAGACAGCTAAAGGAAGAAGTATTAAGCCTGAGATTGGAAAACAACAAGCTAAAAACCTTTCAGTTGTCAAGTATGAGGAAAGGGGCCGAAACCACACAAAAATACAACACTGACGAGTATCATACAGATGAGGAGGAATTAATTAAGGAAACGGATTGGATAAGAAGGAAGAAACCCGTAAGAAAAATAAAAAAGAGGAAAGCAGAAGGTTCACCTGAAGTTGAAGTAACCGAAGATGCTAATAATGTCAGAAAACCTGATCATAAGCCGGTAAAGGCTCCTAAAGAAAAACCACCTCCACCAATAAATGTTGTTGGCATAAAGGACTTCGCAACAGTGAGAGCGCTAGTGAACTTGGAGGAAATGACCAAGTTAGCTTCCCTAAACAATGACGTGTGGAAAATTAATACAAAGGATTCAGATGCATATAGAGCTCTTTCAACTAAGTTAAATGAAGGGGGCTTCCAATGGTTCACATATGAAGACAAGAAAGACAGGCCAATTAAGGTAATGGCAAGGGGTCTACACCCATCCTGTACTAAAGAAGAGATAATAGAGGATATAACAAATAAAGCCGAACTAAAAATAATTGATGCTGTCAACATTATCAAAAAGGAGAAGAAAACTGACAAGGACGGGAATGAATCAATCTGCAAAAGAGGACTCCCGTTATACATGCTCACATTTGATAATAGAGAAGAAGTAGGAAAAATTTATAACATCAAATCGATACTTCATATGAGGGTGAAGATTGAGCCATTGAGAAGAACTACAAATTTAATACCACAATGTAAAAATTGTCAAGGCTTTAATCACACAACAAAATACTGCCATAGAGAACCTAGATGTGTGAAATGTACAGGTAAACATTCTACTGCTCAGTGCACAACAAATAAAAATATTCCACCTCAATGTGTTAACTGTGGAGGAATACACCCTGCCAACTATCGAGGCTGTGAAGTCGCAAAGGAGTTGCAAAAAATTAGGAACAAAGCAAGTATCCCTCAGCAAAGAAAGGGAAAAGATGAGGAGAAAAGGTTGGCTCCAAAGCCCATGATACAAAAACAAGATGAAAGTAGAAGTACCTATTCCCATGTGGTTCAGACTAGACCTGGTAAAGGGGGAGATATAGCTGAAAACAATCTACTATTAGAAAAGGTATTAAGGAGATTGGAGATGATAGAAAAGCGGCTAGACTCTAATGATAGGAAAGTTGAGGAGGTAGTCACAAACCTCGCAGATATTAACAGCTATTTTAGACATGAATAAAACTCTCAGAATAGCAACCTGGAACGCAAATGGTCTAATGCAGCACATTCAAGAACTAGAAATATTTCTCTATGTGGAAAAAATAGATATATGTTTAATATTCGAAAGCCATTTTACAAAGTCATCTTATGTCCATATACGTGGCTATAACTGGTACTCTGCCATTCACCCAGCAGATAGAGCTAGAGGAGGGGCTGTATTAATTATTAAAGATAATCTACAACACTACGAAGTTCTAAGGGTTGAAGAAGAATTCTTTCAGGTTATCGTTGTCAGGATTCAAACTAATAATTACAAAGAATATAATGTTGGTGCTATCTACTGTCCCCCAAAATACAACATAAAATGTGAAGAGTTCAAGCAGTTGTTTGAAAATATTGGAAGAAGCTTTATTATTGGAGGAGACTTCAACGCTAAGAATTTATATTGGGGATCAAGATTAAATAACCCAAAAGGGAAAGAACTGTTTGAGGCAGGAACAGCTCTAGCATGTAGCTTTCATTCAGGGGGTAGACCTACCTACTGGCCGGCAGACATAAATAAGATTCCAGACATTATAGATTTTTTCATATCCAGAGGAATTTCAGAAAAATATATCCAAGTTGAAAATAACGAGAGCCTTTCTTCGGACCACTCCCCAGTTATATTGACAATTAGTGAACTCATAATTTTAAACAAGACAACTACCCCCAAACTAACAAATGCTAAAACTGATTGGACCATGTTTGGAGACCTGTTGGAAGAAAACTTAAACGTGAATGTACCCATTAAAAATGTATTTCAATTAGAAGAAGAGCTTGATGCGTTTAACGAAGTCATTCAACATGCTGCGTGGAAGAGTACGCCTGTAAGCCATAAACAATGGAATAGAGAAATTAACTATCCAGTTACACTAAGGGAACTAATTAGGGAAAAAAGGAAGACAAGGAAAGACTGGCAAAGGAATCGACATCCAGAGACAAAAACAAAGTTAAATAAATTGTGTAACGAAATAAAATCTTATATTAGTGAACTGAAGAATGAATCAATTAATAGATTCTTAGATAGTCTATCCACTCATAAAAATGGAGAGCACTTCCTCTGGAAGGCAACAAAAGGAATTAAAAGACCTATAATACAGGTTCCTCCGATTAAAACTGCTGATGGTACATGGGCCAGAAGTAGCCTGCAAAAAGCAAACCTCTTCGCGGAATACTTAGAGGAAACGTTTCAACCCCTACCCAGACAAACAGAGGAAGAAAGCATACCTCCAATTGAAAAGCAGGATGATGTAGAGATAACTCCGGTGACACTTCAGGAACTAAAAAAGGAAATCAAAACTAATTTAAACTCAAAAAAGGCCCCAGGTTATGACTTGATTACTGGCCAAATAGTAAAAGCCCTACCAGAGAAAGGACTTAGGAAGTTGCTCTATTTGATCAATGCGTGCTTAAGGATTAAGTATGTTCCTCTTCAGTGGAAGGTAGCTGAAGTCATTATGATACTAAAACCTGACAAACAATCTAATGACAAGAATTCATATAGACCAATTTCGTTACTACCAATAATCTCAAAGTTGTTTGAGAAGCTATTGTTAAAGAGACTCATGCCCATCATTGAGGACAGAAATCTTATTCCTGACCATCAATTTGGATTTAGGCGTAGCCATGCTACAATAGATCAAGTCCATAGGATCACAAATGTAGTAGAAAATGCGTTTGAGAAAGGAGAAACATGTGCAAGTGTCTTCTTGGATGTAGCAAAGGCATTTGACAGGGTATGGCATGACGGACTGGTGTGGAAATTGCAAAGAGATTTACCAAAGCAGTACTACACAATTTTGAAGTCATATTTATCTGATAGACACTTTCGAGTGAAATATGAAGCCGAATACTCAGGTCTGAAGAAAATATCTGCTGGGGTGCCACAGGGTAGTGTGTTGGGACCTATCCTGTACTTATTGTACACAAGGGACATTCCTACACCAGATGATACAACCATAGGTACATTTGCTGATGACACGGCGATTTTAGTGACTGATAAGAAAACCGAAGAAGCTGTAATTAAACTCCAGAAGGTCGCTGATGAGGTGTGCACATGGACTAAAAAATGGCGCATTAGTCTTAATGAAGAGAAATCAGTCAATGTTAACTTTACAAATAATAAGAACGAACATCGTATTCCAATTATAATAAATTCTAAACAGGTTCCTCATGCCAACTCGGCTAAGTACCTTGGAATGACACTTGACGTAAAGCTGAAATGGAAGGAGCATGTCAAAAAGAAAAAACAAGAATTAAATCTAAAGTTCAGGAAAATGTATTGGCTGCTTGGAAGACAATCACAACTGTCAATCCATAATAAGCTGTTGATATATAAGCAGGTCCTGAGACCAGTGTGGACATATGGGATTCAGCTATGGGGCTGCACTAATAAGAAAAATATAAATATAATCCAAGTGTTCCAAAATAAGGTGCTAAGATGTATAGTTAACGCACCCTGGTTCATCAGAAATGAAGATTTACATAGGGACCTCAAAATAGATACTGTCAGAGATGAAATAAAAAAGCAGGCAGAGAAGCACAGACAGCGCATCAGGCACCACGAACGCCATGAGCTACGAGGGATGTTGGATGTAACTGGAAGAAGACTGAAGAGAACCAAGCCTTCGGATTTGATTTGATGGACAATTAGTGATAGGGAGTAAACATTGGGTTATATCCCTTACAAACGTTATTCATTTATGAGGAATAAATTACTAGATGAGTACATCTTACTCAGTTGTAATAAAAAATCAATAAAAAAAAAAAAAAAAAAAATTAAAAAATGATGTAAATATTTAAAATAAAATAAACAATAATAAATAATAAATTATGTATATAATATAGATACATAAAAAAAATTTTAAATTAAAAATTAAAGTTTTAAAGGTATTGAATAATATTACATGTTAAGTTAGTTCAGTAATGAGAGTTAGAATCATTATTATTAGAATAATGAAGTGGGGAGCTTTGGGTATTCCTCATTAGATTTAACTTTACAGAGCTGCAGGATGATTCCTATAGCTGATGTGATGCTTAGGCAACAGATATGGATCTATCTAAACAATCTGCAGCTGCAAGAATGATTTCACAGACTTTCTTTCATAACGAAGATGCTTAAAAATTATTTTCATGAGATGAATACTATAGTTTACTCAGCGAAGGATGCCCTAATGATTTTATTTGACTTCATGAAATAAACGACAGTTTGTACAGTGAAAAATGACATAGTAATTTCATTTAGGTATACTTACTAATAAGTTTAGTTTATTCATATAATGAAATGTAATACTATAATAAATAAAAAAAATACTTTGATTCTATGGAATTAATATATAAAAAATTGATTTAAAAAAAAACTATCAGTTTTGATCTGGGAACTTGGAATATCAATATAAAAAGAGGGGCTAATAATACGGGGACTTTTAAACATTTAATAAAACCACTCACTTTTAAAAAACAAGATGTAAGAATGTTTTTAATAACAAAATTTGTAAATTAAAACTTGGGGTGAGTGTGATTAAAAGTTGTTAGTAAAACACCATGTGTGATTAGTTGCACTATGCAACACATACTGTTATAGGGGGCTCTGTAACATTTCACATTTTTGAATCTCAAATTTGTGTTAGTACTTATTTCAATATATGAAATGAGCAATATAACATAAGAGACTTCCGTCGTATCTTGTAATACGATCGTATATTAAGATCCCGTATGGACAGACAGACAGTGTTTCGAAATTAGTTAATGTTATAAAACCGTATGTAAATAAGTTGTATGAATGGAATCTGTTAAATAATTGAATAATAAATGTATAGTTTTAAGATAAAATTGTAAACGTTGTTTTATAAAATATTAAAAAATCACTAGGCAAATCCCAAAGAAAATCAGTGCAATGTTGTGGGCCGATATATTACGCCAGACTGGTTCTAATTGGTCCATTAATTCCACCAATATCAATATTTTGAGACTGGGAAGGATTAGTCCATTTTTTTGGTAGGAACACAAGCTCTACTATCACCGACGAGAAAAGTCATTTTTGACTTTTTCTCCATCAACATAGAACTTCTCATTAAGCTGATCACCTCAGACTTCACTTCACTTTCCTTCGAGAGAGCGATGCCTCGATCAAGGAGCTAATTCAAATAACATAGTTTTTTAGCTTGAACTATAATAAAGTCATTGCGTTCTGGTATAAACGCTTACGTTAATAGTTGTGTCACATAATATTATCGAAAAATTAATCTAAGTAAAAAAGCCAAAACTATTATAAAAACATTTAAATTGTAGAATTTAAAAAGGAAAAACATTTTAAACAAAAAAAATATTTACATATTTCATTTGAGAAAGCCAGATATAATTTTTTTTAAATATATTCTATAAACTTTGTGTGTTCCTGTTCAAAAGGCAATTAGAGGAGTTACAATGTTTTGTTGTGATGAAACATGTTGTTTACATAATTTATAGAAACCCTTTATTATAAACTGTTAAAAACATTAAAGATTCTGAACATTTTGAAAATAAGAATTTTATTTATTTGATGTGTGTAAAAATTTTAGGAAGGAATCTTTGTCAATTGCCTTGTTTAGCATAAGAATTTTATGTATTTAATATTTCACTAAATTAAAGGAAATGGCCACCATGGTCAATTGCTGTCTAATATAAGATGAAAAAAAATTGTCATGTATGATGAATTGGTTATATCCACAATTAAATGTAGCTAATTTACTACATATAAAACTTTGGTTTGTTTCATGACTTTGAGTACATTTTCCTAGAAACCATGATCCCGAAGTTTTAATTAAGTGTCTGCTTTCTCACAGAATGGCACCCAACAAATCATTAAACTAAGTAAATTCAAACAGTAAAATTAAACTCATTTACAAGCTGGTTAAGAGAAATTTTTACAAAAGGCTTTATATTCTGCCTCAGCGTTTAGCCTAATCCTTTTTCTCTGATGCGATTTTTGTGGATCATCCTCTTCAAAATCATTTGAATCATTTGAACTAGGTACATAATCTTCTGAGGCAACAGGTAAAAAATTATCTGGCATAACATCACCTTCCAAAAAGTCTGCTTCATTTTCACTGTCAGACTTATCCTCAAATGACTCAGGTACAACAGGTTCAGAAGAATGTACGAACTCATTTCAAATGTCTTGCTCAGTTTGTAATCTACCCATTGTAACTAAAAGTCTAAAACCAATACACAAAAACATGAATAACACTATGGAAACTAAATACGTACACTTGAAGAAAAACACACTAACCGTACACTGGGGCTAATTCTGTAGAAAAAACTAGATGTGTCATGACCACAGTAAACAAAGCCACTGACACCCCATCAAGGATGGGTAAAAGTCATGTGGATAAAATTTATAACAATGTGAAAAATCTCTGGGGCACTGAGTGCTCCGGTGTACGGTTCCAGGGTTAAAATGTCCCGTCTCAAAGTTTATACTGTGTTCTTAAAATTATATTCTAGGTCTTAGAATATAAAAAGATTTATAGATTTTTCAATTTAAATTATAGGAAAAGGTGCATTTTTTTTTTAATTTTAAAGAATTAACAACATATTAATACAAACAGTTTTTTTTATAGTACATTAGAAAAACAAAATTATATTCTGTTTTGTAAATAAACAAAAATCAATTGGTGTTACAAATGTTTACAGCTCACAAACAGCAATCGGAAAACACGGAAAGTACTTGTGACTTGTCTCATAAGCCTTTACATTACCATGCTCCTCCATGGAGCAAACTATAAACTCGGACGTCTATGAATGATGTTAAAAGTTTAACATTTGAGAAACAGCCAAAAGAATTAATATTCTAGGGATACAGTAAGTGATATTATTCTCATAGTGTGTGGCATTAAAAGTCTGAATAAACACACACAAAACTCTACAGTTTGTTAAAAAATTACCATACAATAAAGTTTTGAATGAGCCCCCAGTTGGTCTAGTGGCTAGTATTCTCTCTCTTAACAAGTGAGAGGTTCCCAGCTAAATCTCCACTGGGGCTCAAACATTCATAATGTTGACCCAGCATCATGGGTAAAATTGGGAAGCCATAATTGGTAGTAAATTTTGGTTGAGAGAATTAGAACAACAACAACAGGAATGTAAATGTCCTAACTACACATTATTCGACTGAAAAGCTAATTAGGCAGGCCTTAGATCTTGATAGGCTGTTGTGTTACGGAGTTTTGAATAAAAATGGCTCTTCGACATATGAAAACCAGAAGGCTTTAAAAACATCATGGCAAAAATAAAACCAATATACATAAAATTTTCTTAATTTTTATAATAGAAAAAGTTCAATTTATATATTCATATTTTAAAATTATTAATATGTTTCAACAAATAATTTTTTATTGAACAAAAATATTAAATTCTTTAAGTGTCAATTACCTTCTCTTATCATTGTATCCATGATGTCTTGCTGGAGTTCAGACTGACGCTGAATTGATTCTATAATGTAGCTGTGCAACTGACAAGCCAAAGATATGGGTAACTCAATGAGAGAAGAGTCTTCTATACCAGAACATATGCATTACAATAATTAAACAAATTTACAAATTTTAATCTAGTTGCAATTCTTTTTACCAAGTTACATATAGATATACAGTAAAAGTCGATTAATCCGGCACTTTCGGAACTAGGACGATACCGGACTATTAAATTTGGCGGGTTATCGGACATCAAAATTACATAAAATTTATTATTTTAAGCAGTAATAATTGCATTTAGAATATTATATTTGCCTTAGAATTCTTTTACACTACAGTCTGCACTCAATAAACCTTGGATAAATGACAGCTTATACTCAACTTTGAAGTTTTGAATCACTCCCTAATACAGTAGAATCCTTCTAATCCGTCACCTTCGGGACTGGGGGCATGGTCGGAACGCAAAAAAGGTCGGATTATCCGAAAACAGTCAATATTTATTACATATTATATAAACAGATTTTTTAAAAGTGAAATAAGTGATATATAAATTTTTAAAAGTCTATATAAACTTTGCAAGTACAGTAGAACTTCTGTTAACCGGCCTATATCGTAGTGTACTGGTTGGATGAGAGTTTCCGAAAATAAATTTTAATTGAAACACCAAAGCGGCGGCAAGTCAAACGACTTTGTCGATAGCGGTATCCCATTGTCGGCGGCGTAAAAACACTGCGGCACCAAAGCAGCGGCGAGTCAGACTTTGTCGATAGCGGTATCCCATTGTCGGTGGCATAAAAACACCGCGGCATTGGCACCCGTCGGTATAGCAGACATACAAAGGCAAAAACGTTTGATGGGCCGCTTTTTTTCCACGAATCAATTTAGTATACATTATGGAAAATATAACATTTCTTTTCAGTTTTCTTCTTGTCTTTGACTGGTTATGATCTACGTACAGTATATACAGTAAATAAAAATGAACGAGTTACGAAAACGGGAATACGGAAGCGTGTTGGTTTCGTTTCAGATGCGGTTAAATGTGTCAAAAGACTTGACAGAGGGGAATCTGTAAAAAAGCTTTGTAGTGTTTAATTTTTCACGAGAGATGACACAGCACTGAAGCGGGAAAGCGATAACAAACCGGAAAGAATGGCGCCAGACGGGCCGTGAGTCATCACAATATCGCGAGCTCAAACACGGTCGGATTAACCGGAGTAACGGACCACCCGAGGGCGGATTAGAGGGGTTCTACTGTACATGAGTTGGAGCAAAGGCAAAACATTGGGAGGTAGGTAAATAGTAAAAATATTCCCAAATACTAAATCATTGACATTGAAATGAGCTCTTTAATTGTCTAAAAGTAAAACTGCCTTACTATCTTCAGGCATTCCAAGCTTGACAAAATTAATTTTTACAGGTTGAACAAAATCATGGCAAAACCAGTCCAAAAAATTTCTTGGCCCATCCAATGACTGAGCCCAGCAAATAACAGGAAGATTATTAAGGTTCTTAAATAGCCTTAGTTGTTTTATATATACTGATGACAAAAAACTTGAGATGTAATTTGATTTCAATGTATTTAAGATAAACCCTTAAGTTGATAAGATAGGTCGATATTTGATATTAGCATAATAAGAGAGTCAATTTAATGATAAAGATATTTGAAGTAGATAAATAATAAAAGAAATATTTTAGTACAAAACTGAACCACAGATGATTATTTTATAATGTTAATCAAGAACCCAGGCCTAATAAAGGTAAATTAATAACAAACACACCTCCACAAAAGTCTGTTCAAGATTGTCAAGCTGATGCTTGGAAACAATGGTCTGAAACGTATACTTGAAACTATCAGTATAAGTATACTGATGTATACTGCTTCAACATCAGCAGACTTTAGTTCACGGGAAATGTCTAACTTTTGAATGTCATATTGCATCTTGAAATTCCTTAAACAGCCTTTAGAAAACTTACAATCTATGTTTGGTAAATTCATATGAATATAAAACTCCCTTGTCTTTTCAGTAATCATAGATCTGGTAATTGGTTTGCCTTCTAACCATTTCACACTTAACCACTTGTATAAAACATCATCTAACACATACAGCTTTAGCTTTTTTTTAGTTATTCTTAAAACATTTATAGTTATTCTTAATTTTTTAAACGTTGTATATTGTTGAAGAAATAATTTCAAACTCTTCTATTATACCATCCCTACTCACATCATGATTAAGCTTTTCAATAATTGCTATTTTTTTATTTAGAGTTAGGGTTACATGGTTCTTTTTATTTTCACTAAAAAACTATTTGTCCCATTTAGGAGCCATTATTACTTCAAAATTACAATACAATCACAAACACTAAACAAGAAAGCTACAGAATTTCAGTATATATCAAAAGACACTGATAATAAAGAAGAAAGTTTACTTACAATACTGACAAACTTTAAACGTTACAGTACAGTACATATAAAGCATAACGTTCACAAACCATCCACAACAAGCTCAAACTTACAACACAATCAGAACCAATAAACAAAACAATTAAAAACTGCAGTATATATATCAACATATTGATAGTAAAAAATGACACTTCGCTGGCTGAGAATGTGAGTGCTCCAACTCCACTTTTCTAAGTTTTGAGAAAACACAAAAACAAAGTTTGAAACACAATAAAACTGAAGAGACTGGTATTAGATGGTGTTATTTGTTTTTATAGTTTTCATTGTGTATTTCAGATTGGTAATAAGTGAAGCTCACTACCAAATTATGTATTTTTATTTCAATAAAATACATATTTATAAAAATTTACTAGAGATGGAACAGTTGTTTCCGAACTGGTTAGGTTTACGACTGTTCCATCTCCAAACATTCAAAAGGTATTGATTAATGGTTTTGTATGTTATAAGTAAAACTTCAAGGTAATAAATACTGTTTTTAGTTTAGCTAAAATTAAAATTAAAAAGGTAAATAAAAAAAATAGTAAAATATTTTTTTGCACAGAAAGATATTTTTGACATTAAAAACAATAAACAAAAAAAGGATTAAAGTTAATTATCCTAAACCGTGATAATAAAACTAATTACTTAGTTAAAAGGTCCTTGAGACAACATAGGCTACTCTTTATGTATTGTAGTTAGTTAATGTTACTATAGTTATGTTATATGGATTTACAAACTAGTGAGCATATATAGTTAAACAAACCATTGTAAAAAGATCTGTCCACCTCTGGCATATACTTTAAGATTGATTTACAAGTCTTTCTTTTTTCTATTAGAAGCACAGGTTTGGAATTAATTTTCTTGGCAGTAGGAAGAATCTGTGGAGATAACGGTGTTTTGGTCTGAGGAGCAGCTGACATTCTCTTTTATTTGTAGGTGGTTCTGAAGCTATACCAACTTGTTTTTTATTTTATTTTATTTTTTTACCACCATAACCATATCTTCAAAACAGAATCTGTACGGCTCTAAAAATATTGAATAGCTGATTGAGAATGCATGTGTTCCAACTAGTGATGTGTGAGTTAGAATTAAAATACTCGGTGAATCTGAGTATCAAAATCCTCGGAACATTCCAAGTATTAAAATCCTCGGTTTCGTATTAAAATATTTGGACAAAATCCTCGTAACTGGAAACAAGGAGGAGGTAATGTGCGAGTATAAATTCGAAATAAAATCCTCGGACAACGATATTTGTTAGTGTTGTGTCAATTCCAAATAAAATGCTCAGTGTTTCTACTTTGGTTATATTAGTTTCTAAACTGATTTTTCACTACACATTAATTAAACATTACGATTTTGAGTTTAAATGATTTAGATTGGGTAACAAGTTCAATTTAAAATAACAATAATATTCATTTATTTCCACATTAATAAAAAGTAAATAAAATTATTATTTAATTGTTATTATTTATATTTAAATAAATATTAATAGGTTACCATCTTTATAAAAAATATAGTAAATTAACTTATTTTAAATAACAACTAAATTATTAATGTTGGTAATAATTGTACTTACGTTAAATTACTGAATTTGTGTCGAGGCATGATAACATTTAATTATGTATTACAAGTGTCAATCACATATTGTTTAAAAAAAATAATACTTGGTGGATCAGTCTAACAGATAGAATGCAAAAGTGTAGGTTTATCTAAAACGATCTGATTGGTAAAGCTGAGTTCGAATCCGATGCGCAAAATCATTCTGCGCAGATACTCGATTTCGAAATTATAATACGAGTATTGAAATCATTTGAAACCGAGTAATTCGAGTATCCATTTCACCCGAGTATCAACATCGCTAGTTCCAACTCCCAATCATCCTAGTTCCTAATGGTTGTTGGAGATAGAACATATGCATACTAACATTTCAGTTTTTTCTTGGAAATGGAACAAATATTACACCCGTTTTTAGCTATGAAAAGGTTATTTGGCGAGTAAACTCTTATTTAACCATATAGTAAGCAATACCAGTTGTCCAAAACAACATATAACTCAAATCAGCTAAAAAGTGGAGATGGAAAACTTGCATTCTTACCAGCGACTTACTCACTAATTACATTATAGTAGAGTATATACAGTACACAATACTTTCACATTGAGCTAAAAGCCATTAATGTACCAAACATCGGCTCAGCATGATGAGTCATACACTCTGGCATGATCTTTTCACACTACATTACTGTATGTAAACAGCAGTACCAGACTTACCATGAATGCCAAACTATTGTTTGCTGGATTAATGGACTTTTACTGTACATGTTATTACTAATATTTATTGCTCCTAATACTTAATTACTTCACAACTCATTTGGAATGGCACTATTTTCATATTATTTGTATGGTATCTTAACTCTCACATGGCTAAATTCCTTACCCTGTATCTTGACTCTCACATGCCTCAATACATTTTTACATTATTTTCTGATTGCACTGCGTTTTAGTAGCAACTTTAGGAACTACGGTAGACAATTGCTATTGAGACCAATATATGCAAAACTTGTGTTTTATTTTTATTTTTAGTATATAATATATTAAGGAGGAGCTGAGTCATTCATTGTGTTCCCAAGGTGAAAACATATTTTATATTTTGTAATATTATTTGTATTTTTAAAAAAGAAGAAATTATATAATTTTAAAGCACAAATGTTAGCTTTAAAATGATATGCAACACTTAATAATGTTAAACTCAAATACATTTTATATTATTAAAACAACAAAGATAAAAACAACAAAATTATGTTTGTAGTAGCATTTCTATTTTAAAATGAACCAACAAAAATGCTGTATAAAATTAATTTAGACTGGAGATGGTTAAACAGATGTTTTGTTTTTTTGTTTTTTTTAATCCAGGGATTTAATGAAATTAAAATTATTATTAACTAAAATAATGATTAATTAAACATGTGCATGTTACACAATTTAATCCTATTTAGTAATTAATGTGGAGTAGTTTTATATTAATCATTCAGTTGGAAATGTAGGTTAATCCTCTCCACATTCATTTTACTAGGGGATATCATTTAATTATTGGTCTTTGTTTTATGAACCAAAAGGCAAATAGTGTTTTTTTATTTAAAAGTAACCCATCAAAGTTCGATTGAATTATTACATTTAACTAGTATGTGTAAATAAAATTTAGCTTAATTACCCATCATATCCGGCAGTAATGACCAGCCAAATTTTTGCTGAAGTTGTATAATCAAATCTTTGCCCACAGCTAGTTGTACTAAATCATCTTCCTCATCATCATCCTCTTCATCTTCTTCTTGCTTTTCATTGCCAACATTATAACATAAATTTTGTATATCTTGGCTCGGCAATGGTAATCCTTTTACAGCTTCTTCTTGTTTTTCATTCCAAATATTATTACATGAATTTTGTTTATCTGGGTTAGGGAATACCATTCCTTTTGTAGCTTCTTGTTCTTCATTCATACTTACATTTCCTTCAAAACTATTGTCACTTTTCTTCTCTGCTTTCTGATTATTACAATCTTCCTTTTTATTAACATCACGCCGCCTTTTCATAATTTTTAAAACATGATCTGAATAATGAGACTCGCTCAATACAATATTTCTTTCGATTAGTTCCTTTAATTCTAATCTTGATTCTTTTAAAACTGGGTTTTTATCATATTTTGGATTCTTTTTACGCACACCAGACATATTTAGGTTTACTTTATTTGTATCTTGGTCTTTATCCATTTGTTTGGAGGTTAGATTTATATTGGTTATTGCAGTTTGGTAACCTTCAGGCAAACTGATTTGGTCAGAATCCAATAACAAATCAACAGCCCAATTCAAATCACCTTGACACTTTTCAACTAATTCATTTAATGCTTCTCCTTGCAGCTGTGGAAATAAAGAAACAAATTCATCAAAATCAATTTTAGATTCATGGTTTAAATCTACTGCCATTGTTCCTTTGTCTAGTAACAGAACTGTAGAATTGTTTTTTATTGGGTTAGCTACAATACCTTCACAAATATTTCTATTTTTACCTAACAAAACTGATACATTATTGGAATCACTTTTTGTCAATTTTAAATCAAAATCTGCATAAGATGTGTTAGTTGAAGAATCCATTACTTCAAGTAATTTAACTTTGTTACCTTTTTTTATAAACTCTCGTTGAGGTTTTGAACCCTCGTTGCTGTTTAACCCTTCATCAGGTGTCATTGTATTGTTTTTCTTACTACTATTCCAAAGAGATAATGGGTCATTAACTGTATCCCATAATGCAACATCAGGTGAAACTTCCACTGGTGCAATTGGATAGTTGAAGGTACTATCTGTAGAAGTCCTTTTTCTTGTATTTAATCTGGGAGATTTAGGTGTAGGACTAGTAACTATTTCAGGACTGCTTGATGAATTACGTGAGGAATTATTTCCTAAAAACAAAGACATTAAATCTATTTGTGGCAATTGTTCTTCTACTATAGGTAAAACTGGTCCATCAGAATTAAAAGATAAACTATAAAATGAATTATTTATTTGAGGCTCTAAAGGTTTATCTAGATTTGAAATATTTGATTCGTTTATGTTATCTTTGTCTTGAATTAAAACTCCAACATTTGTTTCAAATTTAGCATTGTTTTTTGTATTAGTAAAATTTTCAATATTACATTCACTATCGATATTTGTTAAGACTTCTGAATTGATGATTTTTTTGTTTATTTCAGAACACTCGTTTAAAATATTTGCTGATGTAGGGTTAATTTCATCAAAATTCAAATCATCAGAATCATTATAATGCAAACCAATTGAACCCTGATTCTTTTTACAATCAACAAAAGTTTCGACTTCCTTCACAAAATCACAATTCATAGACAAATCAACAATATTTGCACTACTGTTAATAGAAGCCTTGAATTTTTTGTCATTATTCTCATCAAAAAAAGAATTAATATTTAATTTCGATGAAACAGATGAAGATGTTCCACGATTGTTAGATTTGGTTTCATTGTCTTCTTCTAGTGATAAACTGTTACAAATAGGATCTGAATATATAAATCCTTCTGATGAATACATAATAAATTGTCTGCACATATTTTCATTATTTTTTTCCTTATTAAAACTGATTTCAGGATATTTTTGAGCATTATTTATAGTTATTTCACTCTTTTTATCCTCTCTACAAATTATATTTTCATCAACAGACCTATTTACAGTAAATGGACAAAATTTATGATAAACATCATTTTGAAATTCTTCTTTTTCATCAGTAATATTACTTCTACTAAGTTCTTCAAAATGTGTTTGTATACTTTGTGTATCACTATTCCTTTCGGTTTTGGAGAGACTAACACTATTCACTTCCTTGTTTTCTTTCTCAATTTCATTTCTGGTTAGGCTTTGAATCAAAGATTGCATTGTATAAGGATAAGATAAAATTAAGTCGGGCTCATTTTCCTGATTTTTAAATTCATCTTTGGAGAGTTTTTCAAAGAAATCCTGGTTTGTTTCAAGTTGTTTAATTGGTGTTTTATCTTTCACAACTGAAATATTATCAGCAGCTGCATTTAAAGTTACAAGTGAATTCAATACAGAACCGGCATTTATAATTTCATTTTCTTGTAGTTCGCCTTTAACTAATTTTTCAATTAATTCTCCAGGATCATTTTGTTTATCTTTCAAATTTAATTTGTCAACAGTTTGATTAAATAGTTTATTCCCATTTTCCCTGACTAATTTTAAATCTTGATGACCCAAAAAGATGTCACCTTTATTATCGCTCACTGTTTTGATATTATTTTGAAAACAATTTGGATGTTCATTTTCTAAAACTTTAAATGGGTTACAGGATTTGGGTTGTTTTTGTTCTTTAAGTTCTTGTCTAGATGGAGTAATAAACTGATTATTGCTTGTTGGTGTATAGCCACAGGCATTTTCATTAAAGTTTCCAGAGAATGAAGGCAATGAAGAATGTTTTAATATGGTATTACTATCAGCTACAAAATTTTGTTCTCGTGTTTGCTTTGTAAAATTGGAGTTCAACACATCACACTTTTCTTTTGTTTTGTTTCCTTGTTCTTCTTTATGAGAGGACTTATCAAAATGTAAGCTTTTATAGTATGTACAGAGATCGTTAAATATGTTTGAGCCTGGATTTACTTCAAATGAATGTAACTTTTGAGGTGGTGCAGAAGGCATCATGGTGCTACCTCCTAAGTCAGGTAGTCCTGAAGAAATAATTTGATTAGAAGTGACTTTTTTATTTCTTTTCCCTCTACACCCTCTCTTTCTACTGTTACTTGTAGGTGTTAAATTAGGTAATAGTTGTGGAGGGGCATTAGATAAAGAATACCGTAGCCCAAAATAGCGGAGAAGACTTTCAACAGTTACGTTCCTTTCATACCTATCAAGCATGTTACGAATCGATTTTTTAGGCACATGATGAATATTTTTTTTTGCAAGTTCATTATCATTGAAAGACCACCAAGTTCCTGGTTCAAGTATTTCTAAATCATAACCTTGAGTCACTGCCATTGTAGCATAAGGTCTCATTTCCCAACTTTGTGTATTTGTATTATCAACAATAATTGGACTTAGGTTGATACGGAGTGCTTCTAGAACTCTTCTTTGGTTCCATGCATGAGCTTCTGAAAGTTTTTCTGGATTGAAAACATACTCTTTACCTAATTTGAAAAACTCGTCAGAGCTTAGAATATGTTCTTTATATTTACTTACATCCAAAGGTGTATTATTCATTATTGTTGTAGCCAGATGAGATTTTCCACTACCAGGACATCCCCTCATCAAAACCATGATCTTAAAGTTTTCTTTAATTAACATTACAATTCTATCAAAGGCATTTGGTATCTGTTTTATCAGCTGATACTGTTCCAAGACTTGATTCAGTTTTAATTTATTAGTTTCTTTGTCAAACTGGGAATCCACAGACGTTTTTTCTTTTGATTGATTTAGTGTAATATTATTTACATCAGTCAATAATGAACTAAGTGATTTAACATTACTTCTAATAATTTCTGACGATGAATTTATTTCTAAGGAACCATTTGTTTTTACCTCATCATTCAAAAAAACAAATTCATTTTCATCTTCAATAATAACATCAGCATCTTCATTTTCTTCCTCAAGATTGGTGTATGACACTTTAATAGCATCCAAGCTCTGCAACATTCTAACTGAAGCTTTATCACAACCAGGCGGTGAACAACTGCTTTCTCCTTCACTTGATGTCTTCTCTGGTGATATGGATGATTCTCTAGGACTACTCTGTTTATCTTTATGACAACCTGTGCTGTTTGTTAAAGTCATCAAATCTTCTAAAGCACCATAGACTAGAAAAAACAAACAAAACAAAAAATACTTATTACTTCAACTCATTTTCTTAAATTCCATTACTTAAAACATACAATAACATTTTGAGTACTAATTTATTAACAATATGATGTAAAATTTAACTATAGGGAAAATGTTACTAAAAGGGGAAATAATTTTTTTTAATCTGCTCCCTTGATGGGTGTCAAATTTATGTTGAAACAAACTACCTTAAATACTAGTGTTTACCTTAAATACCCAAAATATATAGTTTTAAAACATTTCTTTGCAATTAAAAATAACAATTAAGACAACAACATATCCAATGTTCAGATTAATCTTGGCATCTCTAAAGTATACTCCTATTAGTGTATAGGCTGTTATACGAGTGATGAATCTGTCTTGGAGATGCGCGGTGGCAGTGATGAAACTGTCTTGGAGATCCGCGGTGGCAAAGAGAAAGTTTGTGCATGTGCGGCAACAATCCCCTTAGTTGTATTATGTCTCTGTCCATGGTGTTTTTGTTACGGTCTTTCTGAAATCATTTCAGTGTATTTTCAGTGTTGTGTAGCTGTTGCCTTCAGGAATGTTTGGGCTGTCATCGTCACATCACACAACGTAAGCGAGTAGGTCTGTTGAGAGAAAAATGATCCACAGCCAGAGGAGGAAGATTACATAAAGTTTACAATTACATGAAAGAAGAAAATGACAGCTTAAGTAAAAAAGCTTTACAAACTAAAGTAGCTGCTACTTGCAGTGAATCTTTTAGTAGTGTTAGAAAAATTATCAATGAGCATAATAAAACGTCTGGTATAACATCACCAAGTTCACTTACTCCAAGAAAAAAAAGAGGCATAGAAAAAAATTTGAAAACTAGATTAGATGATTTCAACTTATCTGTAATCCGCAAGACAATTCATGAATTTAATTTAAGTGAGAGTGAAAGACCTACTCTCAGAGGAATACTAAGTTTATTAAAGGATAACATTGATTTCAAAGGAAGTGTATGGTGTATCCGTAAAGTTGTTAAAAAACTAGGTTTCCACTGGAAGGGAAACAAAATCCAACAGAAATAAAAATTACTTGTTGAAAAAAGCAATAACCGAAATTTAAGGTTAAACTACTTGGCGAAAGTGGACAGGTTTAGGAAAGAAAAGAGGCAGATCATATACATGGACGAGATATATTTCCATAGTACAACAACCACTGAGAAAACCTGGACTGAGCACAGTTGGTAGGCTAAAGAAACTTGTCGGCAAAGGTTCTCAAGTAACTATTTTACACGCAGGAAGCGAAGAGGGATTTGTGGCCAACGGTTTGTTCAAATCTGGATTTAAAAAGGGATACTACCATGGAGACATGCTATTTTTTATTTTACATCGCAATCACTTATTACTTCTAATTTACCTAAGGTCTTAAAATCTTACCTTCATTTCCTAAATAGCATAAATTTTTGTAATCTTACGTGAATTACAAAAAAATAATAATAACTTTTACTTGAACAAGTTTTGCAAAAATGTCGTAAATTTTAGTCATAGTAATCAGTTCTAAGAAATATTAATAGCAAATTCAATAATACACATATTATATTCTCAGTTTATTATTGTATATAAGTATATCTAGAAATATATAGTCCAGAAAATTAAAAGAGTCTATACAAAAGTTATATGCAAAAAAACGCAGGTGTGTATTAAACAATTGTATTATTTTTAAATAACTATCATATTGTGCTTTTACATGAAAATGAATCTTTAGAATGTCCTCTTTCTATAAACTTAAAGCAACTTTGACATTTTTAAACAGTTTTAAGCACTGTGTAATAATTATAAAACTGAAGGTTTTATAAATATTACTCAAGTTAAGTTATTTTTACTTTTTATTATTTTTATTAATTTTAAGTTTAGAATGAAGTTATATTTTATTAATTTTAAAACTTTACACAGCTTATGGGCGCCAAGCAGCTTTCGCTTACCAATTTTGAAAAAAAAAAAAAAAGAAGTTAAATATTATAATATCTTGGGCATGGATTCTTTTAAAAGGGTACTCCACAGTGATTCCAGGTTTCAAATGAAGAACTCTTTTGTATGCTGAAATTTTACATAAATTTATTAAAGACAAGTAATTTTTATACATTAACATTTGTTATAGAGACATATATCATGAAAATATCTATAGATATCATCTTAGTTAAATTACTTTTTATTTTCTCAGAAGGAGAACTAATCTTTTATTCTTTGAACTTAAAAATTGACTCTTAAGTTGCAACTAAAAAATGATTTTACGAATAAAAACAAATTGAAAACATCTGCTTTTTAATATGAATTTTACGTTCCTTTAATAAGGATAAATATGTCATTAGATATTTATTATTCTTTTAAATAAAAAGAAATTGCTATCCCTTATATATTAAATTTATATAATAAAAAATAAAACATTAAACATTGTAAATTTCTATACAATAACAGAGTAAATATAGTGTTATTTAACACAAGTTACCAGACCATAGTCATATTGTACATAATTCAATGGTGTTCCTGCAGCGTCCTGAAAATGCCGTTGTTCTGTCCGTGGCGAAATTGTATTTGCACCTCGCGAATGTTTGTAAAAAGAAAATCTGTTTACACACTAGTCCATTCTACAATTTGTAATTGTTCATTTGCCGACCACATTGCTATAACACACGTTAATTGTCTATTGTCTATTCGTGTGAACACGTCTAACTAATTTAACTGTTCAAACAGAGTTTCAACACACTCTCACCTATAATCGATAACGATTAAACTCTTCTCATTTTTTATTGTTCTACATATCAAATTATTACATCACACAATGTCCGTTCTTTCCACTAAAGTCTCTGAACTTCTTACTCAACTTGACAGATACACATTTTTATTAACCCTCCAAATGTTAAAGACCCAAAACCGTACCCATTCTCCCGGACAAGTTGGCTATAAAACGCATATTTTGCAATTCAACATTTCGCCCACTTAGAATCGTCCTATTGCAATAAAAAAAATAGTGTTGGAAAGCTAATGTTCCGTAGATGCATATCATGCAAAAAAAATACCACAAAACGTTATAAATAATATTCCAAAAATTGGCGAAGTTCGCATATTTTTGATGCGAAACGTCCAAATTTTACGTTAACAAGTTTTAAACAAAACATTCGTCTCGTTTGTCAATTATTCCTATTTCGAAATTTCAATCTGTCACATCTGACATAACACTGCTTGATAGATCGCGTCTTTCTCTTCAAAACCGTGTTTTTCAAATGTTTCCAACTAGTATAGTTTTTATTATATAAAAATTAAACCAAATCAAGAATTTTAACGCTAAAAATTACATTTTTTGCAATTCAACTTTTATCCTAGTAGATATTATATTATCGAAATGTATTCTATACCATTGAAAAGGTAATCTTCCAATCTTTCATAACCAAGTTTAGAAAATTTTATGTAGCGTGTAGTAGAGAAATAAGACTAGACTGAAGTTTACCTTGTTAGCGCTAGATTGCGACAGTTTCTCGCGGCGAGTTTTATATAGAAAATATCACCTATATGTTCATATATTTTTTCGAAATGGTAAAACTTGTCCAAATGTTACAAGTTGACAATATTATATAGTATTTTTCTTCCTCTTTCGAACTATGAAGACGAAATCATCCTAATTTATATAGTTTACGAGTTATATCCATTCTAGGAAATGATCCTCTGAACTTTCAGACCGGTTTGCAATATTCAGTATCTAGACAGTCTTGAAGAATCCGATCTTTATTTTTATACAATCTTGTCGTTTTTGATATAACTGTAAAGAGGAGGTTTCAATGTTTAACCTTGTATTTGAAACACATCTGTACAAGGAAAAATACAAAGGCTGTGGTACTTTATAAAACGTAGAATAACCTCAAATTTGTTACTTCGATCTCGCAAGATTTTTGCCGATGTGGAAATTTCAATGTGCAATAGCTTTGTGTTTTTATAGTGAATATAAGTTTCATTAAGTGATTTTTTTATTATAATTTGTTTATACAACTTAAAATAAATGTGTCGATGTTTGTAGAGTGTAGTTACGAGTGATAATTCATATTTTCGGCCTAGTCTAGCCAAATCTAGTACTAGTCAGGCCTAGTTCTAGATTTGCTATTGGAACTTTTAGTTTCAAGAAACCATTTATTTATTATAATATGTATATACATAATATATAAATGTATATACAACTTATAATAAATGTGGCAATGTTTGTAGAGTGTATTTATTAGTGATATTTCATATTTTTGGTTTTTTTTTCACAGCCCTAACCTCAACATCTAGGCTATTGTGAAGGTAGATTTTTATCATAAATGACCCATGTCTAATGAAAATTTTCAAAATAGATTTTTCTTTTTAGCAACTTTTATCCACAAATATATTACAAATATGTTGTAACTGTTGAAAATATTAAAAAAAAAATTTTGTAGGATTTACATTACCATTTCTGTGAAATTCTTGCCTGCGCTACTCTCGGATTTTTTGGTATTTCACATATAAACTCCAAATGTTTTACATCTAACTTTTTTTCCACTAGACAGCTAAATTATATGCACCTTTCTAAATATAATAATATATAGAATTTGTGTTTTCCATACATATTACTATTTTTGGTAAATTTTTGAAAAGAAAAGAATAAAGTTACCTTTTTTTAAAAAAATGGTAATTTTTTTTTGAAAATGTAACAAATGTTTTTTTTTCTCTTCTAAATATATTCACAAATATATTACAAACCTGTTTTAATAATTGAAAAAATTCCAAAATTTTTTTAATTATGGTGTACATTACCATTTTTGTGAAATTCTTGCCTACGCCACTTTCCGATTTTTGGCCATTTTACATAAAAACTACAAATGTTTTACATCTAACTTTTTTTTTCACTACACACCTAAAATCTATGCACCTTTCTGAATATAATGACTTATAGAAGTTCTGTATAAAATATATTTTACTATTTTTAATGTTTTTTTGAAAAAATAAAGTGAAAATTCAGTTTTTACGTAAAATATTTTTTTTAATTTTAAAAATATAACATTTTTTTTTTTTCCTAAATATATTCACAAATAGTACACAAAACTTTTGTATATCTTAGAAAAAGGTGGTAAGCTTTTGATTTTGGATGAATCAGCTTTTTCTTGAAAAATGATAACGTCGTTTTTGACATGTAACATACTTACTCCAAAACCGTTACAAAAAAAATAATTTTTTTTACATAGATGAATTCTATGCATCTTTCTGAGAAAAATGATGTCTTATAAGTTAGGTTTTGTGTAAAATTAATATTTTTTATTAATTTTTTAAGAAAATAAAACCTTTAACATTGAACAGTTGGAGGGTTAAAACACCTCTATACCAACTTTTACTCGACCTTCCATCTTAACACCCCAAACTAGACTGCCGGCCTCATGGTGGGAATCTCACTTCCGTTAATTTTCAGGGTTTACCCTTCCTGTATCATGGACTCTATTCAAAATCTCGCCGTATCAGCGTTATCTGTTTCATCGAATGCACTGTTCAATACTACGCGCATGACAACTAGTTCTTTTTACAAATTTATATTCACACACAAAATTATTTAATTTCTTAAAACCTATACATTATTATTTATTTGTGTTTGGAAATCTATATTAATTGAATTTACTTTATTTTAACTTTTTAAAGACATAAGTCACGTTTTCGACTTACGTTTTCCCTTTCCCAATTTATTTCTATACGATTTCTCACTATTATTTATTATTCAAACTGGATTAACTTTTTTAGGTGTTACAACTGGCAGACCACTTGCAACTCTGTTCAATGCCACTACTGAAATAATTTCTATACGATTTCCCACTATTATTTATTATTCAAACTGGATTAACTTTTTTAGGTGTTACAACTGGCAGACCACTTGCAACTCTGTTCAATGCCACTACTGAAAAATAATATAACCATCGAACTAAACAATTGAGCGTTCCAGAAAAATTCCCAGGATTACATTAAATCTACAAATTAAATGTTTTTTAATGATAGAATGTCGGTGGAATATTGTACATTGAACTGTATAGACTCTATAGCAAAGGAGTGATGTTTGGCGGGTGGCTAATATATCAGTAGCCACCGACTCCGGGAGAGGGGAAGCTTTCTCTCCAACCTGCCAATTCCCCTCCTATGTGCATAGAGAGTTTCAACACTCCCCTCACGGCCTGTAATTATAACTAAAATTCGTTTAGATTTTGTTAGGATAGGAGACACAGACTTACCTTGGAAAGTAGTCCTTGTTATTACCTAATAGCAAACAAATAAGAACACACACACAAAAAACACTAAAGTTATGAAATATATTGTAAACACTATTCACTTTCTCAATCAGTAGAGAGTATAAAAAGAAGACTGAATTGTTTTAATCTAGGATGGATCTGTGCTGAATGATGAACCACAGATTTTTCCCCCTTAAGCCTGTTGAATAGAAAAAATGATGATTTATCTAAGATTAAAGTTAGAGGGTTCTCTAGATTTTGTGACCCATTGATGAAATAGTTCCCATCTTCTTAGTTCTGAGAAGGTAGATTCTGGAGAGAGTGATTTTATAATTTTTGTTGTGAAGTAGTCATCAAAAGTGACAACATTCTGAATTGCTGCATGTTGTGAAGTTGGTTTCTCTATATCCAAGATTTTTACATCATGTCTGTGGCTATTCATCTTAGTGCTTACGTTGCCTGTGGTTAGGCCAATATATTGAGTTGGGCTAAACCTGCACTGTAGTTGGCAGATAACATTTTGTGTTGTACATGTGTGATGACCTTTAATTTAAAATTCTTATTTACTGGAGGAACTATTGAAGTTAATGGAGGGTAGATGTATTTTGCATGTTTTGCATCTTGGCCTATTACATGAAAAAGAACCGTGGGGAGGTTTAGGTTGTTCAAGTATGTTAGGGGATCCAGACACTTGGAATGAACTAACACGTGTTTCAGATTTGTGGGCTGTTTGAACAAGACTTTGGAAGATTCTTGGTATGGTTGGAAGCTTGTAAAATTTTGAAGCCTTCCTTCAGTATGCTGTTTAATCTCTGTCGACCTGGGTGATAATCGGTGACGAGAGAGATGGACAAGTTATCTTTTTTCTTAGGTGTGATATCTGTGTTTTGTACCAAATGAATTTGATTCCTAACCAGTTTTTACTACAACCTCTTTTTACAAATGAAGATGTCATTTTTTGTTAAATTCGTGTTGTTCACTCTCTCAGAACAAATCCTTTTGGTTCTGATTGGCTGGCTATAGGAAATGGCTTGTTTAGTATTCATAGGATGGCTCCTGTCGAAGTGGAGGTATTGTAGGTGGTTTGTTAGTTTAATATGGACGCAAGTTTGTATTTTGCCATCCATTAGTTTTACATTGATGTCCAGAAAAGTATCTTGCAAAGTTGACACAGTCCAGGTGAAATTTTGAGTAGAAAATTTTGAAAGACTTTCTAAGAAATGATCTAGGCTTAACTATCCTGATGTCCAAATTAAAAAGATATCGTCAATGTATCCAACAAAGAGGTTGATAAGGTTGCCGCCTACGAAAAGTTTCCCCCAATTCTCCCATGTAAAGGTTTGCATAGGTTGGAGACATTCTGCTACCCATTGCTGTTCCTTTTATTTGTAAAAAGTTTATACCTTGGAATTGGAAGTTATTCCGTTGAAGAATGAACTTAGTGAGGTTGAAACAGTTCAGTATTTTGAAACAGCTCAGTATTTACATTTCAAATAATTAATAAACAAATCCCAACTTATACAAAAAAACAGAACACTAACGTAATCTATCCGCGGAAGTTAACAACTCAATTTTAACATTGTAAATATAGAAAATATGATTCAGTCCCATCAGAAGGAAATTAATAATAAATACGCAAAGGAAAACCGATAAAAGAAAACCTGGCTATGTTGGCTATCTACCATAAAAAGCCCGAAACATAAACCAAAGCCGTTAAATAAATAAATAAAGGGATAAGTGGACAAACACAATACCAATGAAAGCAAATATTCTATGACAACACGACCTAACCAGTACAAATAAGGCATAATAGTGAATTATCCCAAAAGATCGAAATATCCTGTGGATCTTAATAATTTAAGAAGAATTAAATTATCTTTCAAATGGTCACCTCCCAATTTTAGTAAAGGTCCGTTCAATTAAATACGAAGTCTTCAAAGGTGATAAACTTAGTGAAATTTACCTAGTCAAGTTACAGACGAAGCTAAGCCCCGCCTCCAGCATGCTTTGTGATTGGTTGACGTCATTCACGGCGGCGATCTTCAAATTGTCTTAGAGATTAGCAATTTTCTAAATTAATAATTCAGGCATAAATGAAGAGTTTGTTTCTCAAAAATTAGTTTTAAATTAAATAGAATTAGTTATAACATGTAAATTAGGATATAATCATCATATCATAAAATCATTTTCAGTCACCAAAAATTGTATCCATTTAAGCCCATGCAAATAATCCGTACTAACGATTTTGGTAACAAGATTAAAAGTGAACCCGATTTATGTATTAATTCGCTAAAAAGACGCTATATAGGATTCCTAAGTAGACGCTTGACCCGGATGGATGCCTAAAATCCACGCCGGCTCTATTCATTTGATTTTGACTGCTAGAGCGCTTCAAAATGTCCAGGAATCATTACTAGGAAGAAGACAACAGATACTGGGTGAGAGAAAACCAATTATATGAACATTTCATGGTTATAAACTTCTATTTTCATCAAAATTAATAACCCAAAAAATGTCATAGTGATCCAAACTTTTGTGTACCAAAGCCTACAACGATAAGACACTTTTGAACTCTCTTTTTTAATAATCATACTCATCATTTAATGTCCTCACTAGATTTAAGTTAGTTAATAGTTAATTTAAGATTTAAATGCAAACTGTAATTAACTGTAGGTGTGGATGGATCCGGCCGAATACCCCTAGTCCGAGATGTAATTTAAGTTTTTTTTAAATACGAACAAAACCCGACTGAGACTATTATAATTTATTCTTTTAATAACTCAATTTGTATAAATGATATTAATAATATTTTAATAGAATTTCAAGTGAATTTTATGTATAATTCACTGATTGAGAATCCCAAGCTAACCAAACTAACATTCAGTGAAGGGATCAGAGACAACAATATATTTTAGAATAATTGTAAAGATTAAATCAGCTTACCATAGCATGTACATAAAGTGTGTAATGAAATTGTAGCTTTCAAGGTTCATAAAAAAGAAGTGGTAGGATATGTGTTATTCTGTCATTTGTTTAAGAAATGTTCTAGAGCTGATAGACCACGTGGATGAGGGATATTGGTGTAATAAAGATAGAAGAATCCTTTTTCCTTTCCCAACAGGCTTAAGAAGAAAAAACCGTCTGGTTCATCACACAGCACAAATACATCCTAGATAAAAAGAATCAGTTTATATATATATATATATATATATATATATATATATATATATATATATATATACTCTCTATTGACTGAGAAAGTGAACAGTGTTTACGAAATATTTCACAACTTTCGACCTCCTGAAACAAGTTTTTTGGCTATTTTAATCAACTTGTTACATTGTAATTACTATGTATGATATTCTTGTAGAAACATATAACACTAGTTTTCATGTTTTTTTTCATTTTGATTGTAAAATATACAACACTATTCTTGAATTACACCCCATGTTTTTTACTTCACATATTTAAAATAAAAATATTCTCCTTCTAATATATATATAATATTTAATTAGAATATTCTCCTTAGTCATATTTAGATAGAAAGAAGAAATATGAGCACAAACTAAATGCTAAATGCGAAAAAATGTTTTTTAAAGCAGAGTTGCTGAAAAATTGTAGGAAAACAAAAAGCTTTTTTCAAATTTTGATTAGTTTAGAACAAAATAAATAATATTATCAAATGTACAATAGAATTACTTCTAGAAGAATCCAAATTACACTAACATATGGTAGTTATTTTGTTTATTTCACCCTGTTACATTTCATTTTAAGATGTGACTTTGCAGAAAATTCTATTAACATATACGAGACCTGTTGTGCCATATTTATTTCAAGCAGATAAACTTATTTTATTGAACAGAATTACTGTACTACTTTTCCTGGATATGACAACTAGAAGGCCAATGGTTAACTTTAATGCCTATGCCTTCAACTATAGAACTTACAATCATAGTTCCTGTTCTGCATTACATCTTGTATAATATTTGGTTCCAGAACTTCTACAAACATATCAATCAGCTGATGGTAAACTTGATCTTTCATTTGAGGAGACAAATGTTCATCATCTACAAAAGTAGTCCTTCCATTGTGTCCAGAAATATTCCCTTGCAACGATCCAGATATAATTGAACTGTTATCTCTTCTTGATGTATTGTCCCCCATTTTTATATTATAGATATTCTAATAATTTTATCTGAAAAAGAGTAAAAAATAATAATAATTTTATTTATTTGTGTAAAAAAAAACAACAGAAAATATGAACCAATTCTTGTAATAAAGTGACAACAATATAAAATAAACTGAAAGACCATTATATTTATGTTCTGGATGTCTTAGAATCTTAGAAGATGAAAAAATAATAATAAAACCCCTGGCCCGAATCAAACTGCTAAGATGAATCTTTCATAAATTCCTTTCATGAAGGAGTTAACATGTATCAAATAAAATACCTATGGAGGGCTATGAGTGAATTTTAACAATCTGACCTAACTGAACCGAGTATACTAATATACCGAATATAACTGAGCTAACTGAATATACAGAGCGGGTATATTATTTGTTTAGTGACCAAATTAAATTAAAATAATAGCATTTAAACATTTTGACAGTAGAAATGTTTCAAATTTTTTAAATTTGTTAAAAGTTTACATGGTGGAAAAATAAATTATTGTTGTTTATTTACTGAACCCATAACAGCAGTTAACGGTAATTTTTGAAAACAGCTTTTATCTATTTAATAAAGATTTGTTAAATAAATAAGTAAAACAATGTACAGATTTTAAATTTATTACCATATGATTGATTCGTTAACATATTTGATTACCTTAGGAACCGTGGTTACCGTGAAAACAAGGGTTGTTGTATGGCTGTTTAAGAGGAATTTATTAGTTTTCTGTTCTTTATTATTCTTGTTTACTAGTTATTTTACTTGGTGGGAACAATGAAAATTAAAAATATCAATTGAATTAACTTGAATTAACTTGATAGAGATTGTGGCAGGTGCTATTTCTTTAGTTAAAACCTACAGGTAAATTTAATTTGAAGGAACCAATATCATGGGGATGTTTGATTAAAAAATTTAATATGTTTGGAAATAAAACAGGTTTGTCTTTGAAAACAGATAAATATGTTATTGTATTGCATGCTGACATCTATTGGAATAGGAGGGGCTGAAAGAAAGTCTTATGATGTGTTGTTCAGAAATTTGATAGTTATTTTGTGACAAAGGAAAATATATTCTATCAAAGAACATTATTTATTTAACATACCGGTAACCAAAAACTGAATAAGAAAATTGATTGTTATATTATTTTATGATTTGTATAAAATAGCTGAGAAATGTGATTGAGAGGGTCAAGATTGCAAAAGTATAAAATATTTTGGAAGCAATGATATAGTTCAAAAACTAGTGACAGGTATCAACCTTTCAAATAGAAAGTTATCAACAAGCTTATAGCTCCAAGAAATCTTAAATTTGGAAAAATACAAATAGTGAAGCAGCTGGAGTCAGTAGAGGAGCAACAAAACAGTGTGAGAGGCGAATTGGAAATGTCAGAAATTGTTAATGAACTATAAAGTTCAGCCGGTCAGTTAATCAAGGTAAGCCTGATATTAACACAAACAAATATAATAACTGGGGGAAGTCCTGTACTTTACTTACTGTGGACCTGTGAAAAGACACTCTTTTGAAAACTGCCTAAGTTTTGTTTCAAATGTAGAAACAGATAAAATTTAGTAGGGTTTGTATAATTTCTCAAAGGAAAATACGAGAAGTTGTTAAATTTTCAGACCAGAGTTGTGACGAGCTTAATTTAAATGTGATTATTACATAAATATTGCCGAAACGAGTAATATGGGTGAATTTTGTCAAGTTTAGGGTTAATTGTGAACTGAAATAAATTTCAAAATTGATACAGGAGCTTATGTTAGTTTCAGGGATTTCAACAAGCTAGGTCTCTGGGGTTAAAAATTAATAACACATTAACTAAACTCAACTTGATCTGGGGGAATAAGTTTGAAAGTTATGAGTAAAAGTTGCAAAAGAGAGGTATTTTTCAGAAAAAAAAAAACAACAATAAAGGACTTTCTCATGCCGACTTTAGGAGAAGCTTGGTTCATGACTTTGTAGCTAAAAGGGTTGCTAATAACCCAAAAAAGAGAAAAACTGCCCGCCCAGCCCACGGCCCAAAAGAGAAGAGACTTCTAGGAAGACACTTTCTGAGAAAGAGGGAGAAGAAATGGGCATGCTACGTTGTTTGTGTAAGAAGAGGACAGCGCCGTGAGTCAGCCTTTGTTTGCAAGACCTGCACCGATGAGCCTGCACTTCATCCAGACGTATGTTTTGAGGACTATTATACAAAACTACTAAATCTGTTTTACTAACTTTTATTTACATGTGTTTTTGAATCCCTATGACAGTACTTTGTATTATTTTGTTTTTATTTCTTATAGAATTTTTTTATTTTGTCATATTATTCTTAATCGTGTAAAAATATACATAATGATCAATAAATACTAACTTTTATTTTTTTCTGACATCCTTATTAAGTAAATAAACAATAAAAAAAAATTAACTTTGAACAATTTTTTTTAATTCTAAAGTTTCTATTAGTAACGTAATAGAACACAACAATTTCAATATAACACTTAAATGAACAGCAAAATGTGCAACATTTTGGACGACACAATTTGGACATTTGGCATCATTCTTGCACCCTTCAATGTTGTGATCTTTCAAACCAAATTGACCACATACCTCCGATTTTGTACAGATAGAACTTACATTTCCAAAACCCTCACATAAAACAACATAGTAGAATATAAGGTCTAATGATTAGCCTTTTGTACCCGGCATAAATATGGTCTGGTACACTGGGTGTGCCATAAGTTATCACCAATGAAGCAGTTGGAGCTTTCTTGTCATTTTCTGTTCACAATATGCGAGTAACCTCAATCAAAGATTGCTCACATAATTTGGACTTTACTTCCTACAAGATAACGTGAAGCAGACCTCTACAGTGTTGGATTGGAAGCACATGAGTGTCTTGGCTCTTTCATTTTGTTGAAATTAAAGTGGTTGAATTGATTGTTTTTTATGTTTATTTTGTGTCTGTGTGTTGATGAAGGTTGTGACAGTCAAGATTCTGAGTTATTTAAATATTAATGAAGGACGGAGCAAATTAAGAAAAAACCATTTATTTTACATTACTTATGGACAAGAATTGGAATTTTAAATTAGCTTTCATCCAAGTTATTGATTTACTGATAAGATAAGGACTGCTTAGGACTATAATATTAAAGTCTGCTGTGCCTTTGAGCTGGACTAATCTCTAGGGGTGTTTGCAATCTTTTCAAACTACAAAGAGTTTTATAAATATTTTACTTTTAGGACGACAAAATGGGTATTGATAATGAAACATGTTCTGTTTGTTCTAAAACTGTAAGAAATTCACGAATTTTGTGATACAGGTGTTGTGGTACAATTGGTATCACTTTAAATGTCAAAACTTTTAACATTTTGTGAGTAGTTATAATCTTATTTTCATGCAAGAGTTGTTATTCAAATTC
Organism: Aphrophora alni; assembly: GCA_963513935.1. Classification (NCBI taxonomy): domain Eukaryota; kingdom Metazoa; phylum Arthropoda; class Insecta; order Hemiptera; family Aphrophoridae; genus Aphrophora; species Aphrophora alni. Next base: position 46,784,470 of record OY740769.1, read on the forward strand.
ACACATGCAACAAGATGAATATACCCAATGACTATAATATTGAAATTATGGGACAGCAAAATTAATGGATGAGATCAGAAATTGAGAGATTAAATAATATAATATTAGAGCAGGTTGTTGAGCTGACAGAGCTTAAATCCTTAAACGTTTTAGAAAAAGGGGAAAATATTATTAAATTAGATAGAAAGGTTATAAATTTTTTAAATTACTAGGAGCAGATGATAGATATAGTTTACCTAACTCTATTACTCCTAAACAGGACAATATGTTGCTGCAGGAAAATATTGCAAGGAAACAAATTAAAGAGTGATTTGGTGAATACATTTCTAAAGCAATCAACACTAATTGAGTTTAAAGTGGGTGCTGCAACAGTTACACCAAAAAGGAAAAAACGAAAATCTTGTTGATGTCCAATGGGCATGGTAGAGACTGTGAACATTTATTAGAAAACAATTTGGGAAGTGTGAATAAGCTATGCGTGATAGTAAAACCAGGAGCACTTTTTGAGGATGTAATTGATAGCATTGATCGGCTCTCAAGTGATTTTAATAAAAATGATTCCATTCAGTATTTTTAATAACGGGTGAATCAACTGAAGTTTATACTAGAGACCTTTCCAGAATATGATTAGCAAGACCTTACATAAAAAAGTGCCATGTTCAAAACAAATTTAATGTAAACAGCTGTACATGATGAACAGCTGAGATAATACATAGAAATTCAATAATGCATAAGACAGTGAATACTTTTAAAAATAAAGTATCAACTGTTATTATGCTAAATGTTTTGAATAGTAGATTAGGAGAGACATTTTTATAAAAAACGACTCTACTTAAACTATTATGGGAAAAGAGTTATATGTGACAGATATACTCAGTTAATTAGGCCTTCTAATGTACATCAAAGTGAGAATAGTTCTGAATTAAAACCAACAACAATATATTTATGATCGATTGAATGGTATAAAGAAAATGTCCATGATATGACAGAATATCAGGTGTTAACAGATGATTGTTTTACAAAAAAATAAACCTACTTCATTAGATCGATGGCGGAAGAAAGATATCACAAAAAACAGGAAATCTGTAAAGTATATTTTGAATCGAAAAGAAAAATAAATGAAATTTTAAGTAATAGTAAGTTAGGAGTAAAAGACAAAATAATATAATTCAAATTAACATGCAGAGTATAACAAATAAAAAATAACACATTGTACAATAGCTTGATAACCTGCCTAATAAACTTGATATCGTGTGTTCTATAGACCATTGGTTGGATCACAATCAGATTAATATGTTTAAGAACCAGGATTTTCATTCTATTTCAGCATATTGTAAACCAACTAGATTCCCTAGAGGATCTATGATACTGGTTATATACTGAGAGAGCATCATCAATTTCTGAAGGATGAAGAGACAATGTTAAGGACTGAAGCAAGCAAATTACAATTTTAAAAACAATTTGATATGTGATGGTAAATTATGCAGAAGGTAGAGCAGCAATAGTATATATATAGTTTAAAAAACAACAACATGAAAGAGTTCCTAGTGGCATTGAGACAATCTACATATAACACTGTAACCACTGTAAGCTCAAAAGTCCAACATCAGCATTAATGCGATTAACTGAGACATCCAAATATTCCATAATAAAACAATTACGAAATATACCACAAATTATTTTAAATACAACTTTATCAACACAGAATTCAGATTTGGTAATGCATATAAATGGGAAAATATTGAGATGTCCATTACTTTTAGATATGGGATGTAACATCTCTTATTTGAAAAGATCTTTTAAAGATTTAATTACTCTAATCGAGATGGATAATGTCCCTTCAACATCAGAAAATGTGACACCGATGTTAGTGATGGAAAGAGGCAGTTGTTTAATTTGAAATACGGGATATGACATACAACCAGCGAGTATATTTGGTTGCAGATTTAGCATATCAATTGTTGTTACGAAATGATTTTCTGTTTGGACATAATCTGTCATAAATTTCACTGAAGGTAGTGTTAAACTAGAGGATAGAGTGCTTAATATACAGGGTGCTTGTCTACAATCAAGAACAGCCTCCTAATATATGTAAAAGATAGCAAAAGGTTTGTTTAGTAAAGGGCGTGATATTTGAACTACAAATGGTGCGAAACATTGAGAAAGGCTTTAACAAGTTACTCTATAAGTTAAAGAGAGAAGAGAACAAACCAATTTTGAAATAAACAAAATTGGCAATAAGGGGGAGATAAATGATTTGGACAAAACGTTGATAGGAATTTTTTTTTTTTATTTATACAAAAGGTAAAAATAGAAATAAAAACTAATAAGACAAAATCCTAATATAAGCCATAAGCATAATTATATATAGGCCTACTAAAAAGACAAATTAATCGAAAAACTTACATAGAACCTAAATGGACAAAGTAATATATCAAACAGAAAAAGAGGAGAGAAATTGAGAGGGAAAGTGAAAGCTAAAAGGAAGGTCAAACGAAAGAGAAAACGCGGAAAACTTAAGGTTTATTTGGGTAAAAAATGACATAACATACGAACTCTAACATACGAGGGTTATCCAGAAAGTAACTCACATTTTGGAATTTAAAAAACCTAAGTGAAAATAAATAATTGTTATTATATACCTTTTAAATCTACACTCTTCCACTATTTTCGTACATAGTCAACATTCAAATTGAGGTACTTTCATACAAGTTTACATATTACAAAGTCATAAAAACATGTCGCATATGACTTCAACCATTCATTCACACCAGCCTGAAGTTCTGCATCATTATCAAAGCACTGCGTTGCTAGCCAGGTGTGGAAACAAATGGAAGTCATTGGGTGCAAGATAGGGCTGTATGGAGGATGTTCAAAAATCTCCCAATTAAAGTCCTGTAAGAGTTCCTGGGTGTAACAGACTGAGTGTATTTGAAAAAAAACAGTACCCTTGAGTTTTCTCATTGAAAAAGTTTGCAAGGACTTTTTTGGTTTCCTAGGTGAACTGGTGTGTCCCCACTGGATGGACTGTTCAAGACATGTGCTTAACCCACGTCTCATCCCCAGTCACTATGAGATCAAGAAGGGAATTGCCGTCTTTGTCATAGGGGTAAAGGAAGTTTAGCGATGCTGTCAACCGTCAAGTTTTGTGGTCCTCTGACAAAAGTTTGTGAACCCATCTGCCACAAAACTTATGGTAGCGTAATTTCTAGGTCATAACTTCATGCAATAGGCTCTGAAACTTGAGGAAACCCAAACGATAGCTCTGTTATCGTGAAACAGCCTTTTTCACTAATCTAGACATTGATTTCCCAAACCAGTTTATCTGTCGTGAACCTTCATGAACCCATCTTTAAACGTTATATACCAACGCCTCAATCCATTTTCAGTCATTACATCTTTACCATAAACTTCACAAAGCTGCCGATAAATTTCAAAAAGTTTAGTGCTTTTTGTCAACAAAAATCATATAACTAACCGTACATCACAAGTGGCTGGGTTTTCGAATGCAGCACACATTTTAAACAATTTATTACAAACCGAGCAGAAGCAAAATGAACTTCAAACTGTCACACAGGATGCGTACTGAGAGGAAGGAAGCTCTCATAACAAAATGATGATGCCACAATGAAACGTAAGTTACTTTCTGGATAGCCCTCGTATATTGTAGGATTTTAGATATACGAAATTCTTGTGTAGATATATGGAATCAATTAAATATAACATTGTATAAGTTATAAATATTATATTTTTTAAAAGCAAATTTTATACTATTTATAATCTAATTATTTCAAGACAGTAATTACTTAAGCCAAATTAAAGTGGGTTGATTAGTAAAGTGAAAAATAGTACAAGAATTTTAAAATGTTAGGTAAGTAAAATGTTTAAATTATAAATCATTTGTTTTATAAATCCAAAGTGATACCAATGATATGGACTATGTGAAAACTTTTTTTCAAAATTAAATTAAAAAACTTGCTAACAGTGACGAGTACATTATTACACATGATGATTGCTCACCTCCAGGCAAAAACAACGGATCAGAGACAGTTTCTTCTTTTTTTTTCGAACAAAATTAATCTTCCTACAATTTTTTCAGAAAACAGTAAAGGCAACGAACGGAACACATTTCCGAGAGCTATCAACAGTATTGGCAACATCGTCCAATGGTGCTGTAGTATGACCACAGACGAGTTGAATGTCTGATGGCGAAAGAAGACAACACAGATTTGGCGAATATAGCAACATCGCTTGAGAACTTTTAGCCTAACATTTGAACTTAAGTTGAATGGTGAGGAAGATAAGAGATGTCTAGAATTTACGTTATATATAGTAAATAAGAAGAAAATTAAATAAATATAAAACATCAGAGAGGCATTAGCGTCAATTTTAAGCACCAATTAAATGGTTTGATCAAACGTTGAGACACCATTTTAAAAGGTAATGTGTTGTTAGGAATTAGGATGTAAGGTTAAGTTAGATTCAAAGTAAGTAAGAAGGCATTAGACAAAAATTTTAAGTCCATTCAATAGAGATCAGAACATAAACTATCATTATGACAGAATACAAAAAGTTGGGTAATTGCTTGGCTTGTAACCTTCTAATGTGTCATAAATGACCAATATGGCCTACATAAGCCAAGGTTGGTAGGAGCTCAGGTTCAGTAGGGAGTCAGTTAACGGCTGTCTGGATTGGCACATAGCTGATGGGAGGTCATTCAATCGAGGGAGGGATTGGATCCTGGTGGAAACTCTGCTGGATGGAAAAACGTTACCATGGTGCTGTGATGAATCAACGTAACTGGTGAAGAGAACCTACTACAGAGGAGTACAGCACAGAATCATGATAGCTCAAATAGTAGAAGTTGAGCTAGCTTCATGTGTAAAGAAACTTAATAAATCTTTTTAATTAATAAATTTGTCATAATAATCGGGATGGGATGGTTCTGCATTGAAGGCTTAGAATATGTCATTGATAGATTACCTTAAGATTATATATGTTAATGAATGTCAAAATATTAAGGGTGAACGTTATAAAACGAGATAACATTAGAGTAAATTATTTTATAAATAACTTTATGCTAAATCAAACAAGTGAAAACTTAAGTGGAGTTAAAATCGACTATTACTAAATTATAAATCACACACCTTCGGCCTTCCATTATTAATACAGTAAAACTGTAATTAAACTTCATTAAACCTCCAAAAAAGTAATTATCCAAATATAAAACAATTTAAAGCACACCATTATATAATGTACCAAATCCCATCTTAAAATTACCATACAAAAACAATCATAGCCTACCATTAGTAAGTCATACCTAACCTATTGTAAACAAATGTTCAGATGAATTTAGCCAAATAATTATAAAAATTGTTACCAGAACTTTAGAAAATATAAATTTACCAAAAAGTAGAAACCAACAAATGTAGTAAACACCATATTTAAAAAAATATTTATAAACTGTTAGCAATGAATGTGCAAAGTAGGCCTAACCTACAAATAGGCTAAATGAAAATCGTATGCCAAGATTAATAGAAACAAAACATTTTATTAAAAACCATTCTAATTGAATACATGTAGAAATATATGTTTAGTTAACATAATAAGAGAAGTAAAGTTCAAAATATCAGCAAAGCACTTGTAAACAATCACTATGTATTGGAAACACTCAATCCAAATCCAGGTCACGTCATTATTTACAAAACACCGATTCCAAAAACAAACTGTCTCAGAATTATATTCACTAATAGATATGTAACACGATATTATCTGTCACAGTTAGTATTATATAAACTTGTAAAATCACAATAGAATAAGAGTTCACTAAACTTTTAAATAGAAATATGATAATTTGTAAATAACTAGTTGTAGACTTGAACAGCTGTTAGATTATATTTAGAAAAAGCCATCTTGCAAATTCGCGGAATAGTACATAAACAATCTATTACTTTCAAATATCAATTTTCAAATATTTGTAGGTCAAAGTAAATTTTAATTGAACCATGATCTCAAAATTGAAACAAAACTATAAGATACTAAAGTGCACCTAACTGTCTACATAAATGTGATTAAATATCGTAAATGTTGATGGAAAGCGTAAGAAATAGATCCTTCAACCAATGAACGTACGAGTCCAGAAGGTTTACAAAAACAACGAGACCACGTGACAACAATCGACCAATCACAAGGGAAAGATGGCGTGGAACAAAATTGAATATACAAGTCCCGGGAGGTATGAAGAAGCCGCGAAACGTGAGCGTCAGTTTTTGGAGAGAGAGGCATCCCGACAGCCAAAGGATGAAGATGTACATTTGGCGTGTGTGAATTTTTTATATATAGTTTCGTTTTTTTATCAAATAAAGTGAAAGTGATTTAAAAAATATACAATTGGTAGTATAAACTTAATTAAATAAGAAAACAGTCATAAATATAAAAGAATCCAAGTTTTAAAACAATTACAAGAGGCAAATTTAAAACTAGCTTAAATTCAAATCATTGTTTTGAGATCACCATTTTTTATTTAGTCCTCTTTTCATATATAACTTCTTCAATTTTAAATAGATATGCGTTTAGTGGTTAATTTAAATCAGCCAGCTCGAGTTCCCTACCCGAGATAAAATATAGACTATGCAAAATGTTATTTTGAATTGCAGAACTGTATAAATTTGTGTTTAACTATTGAGATATGTAAGTAGAGATCCGGGCACTTGAGGACAAGAATGGTGGGGGTACCCCCACCCCTCCCCCTCCCCCCATGGCCCCTCCCCCTTGCCCCTCCCCCCTTGCCCCTCCCCCTTTGCCCCTCCCCCTGCCCCTCCCCTTGCCCCTCCCCTTTAGGCCCCTTCCCTTCCCTTCCCCCATTGGTCCCCCCCACCCCGCCCCCTGCCCCCTTGGCCCCTCCCCTTTAGGCCCCTTCCCTTCCCCCATTGGTCCCCCCCACCCCTTCCCCTGCCCCTCCCCTGTAGGCCCCTCCCCTTTAGGCCCCTTCCCTTTCCCCATTGGTCCCCCCCACCTCCACCCACCCCTCCCCTAGCCCCTCCCCTGTAGGCCCCTCCCCTTTAGGCCCCTTCCCTTCCCCCATTGGTCCCCCCACCTGTGACGTAATGTTGTCGAGACACACACATGACGTCATACACACACGACGTCATACACTTAACTTTTTTAATACCGGAGGGATTCGAACCTGTGAAGTTTGGATTTGAAGGCGGACACGCTACCGACTGAGCTATCGTGCATAGTATTACAAGTCGGATAATTAACGCAGTATATAAGCCGCCATGTTGTAACCGCAATAATGTGTTATATATATATATAATGTGTTAAGATAGTTAACCTAACCTATAAGTGTCCTACTTTTGCCCATCCACAGCCTATCAGCTGTTACAATAATGTGTTATATAATTATATAATGTGTCAAGATATCCTACTTTTGCCCATCCACAGCCTATCAGCTGTTACAATAATGTGTTATATAATTATATAATGTGTTAAGATAGTTAACCTAAAGTTTCCCACCTTTGCCCATCCACAGCCAATCAGCTGTTACAATAATGTGTTATATATATATATATATATATATATATATATATATATATATATAATGTGTTATATATTTATATAATGTGTTAAGATAGTTAACCTAACCTCATAGTATTACAAGTCGGATATTTAACGCAGTATATAAGCCGCCATGTTGTAACCGAACGCCAGAACATTTCGTAGAAGTTCGGACACGAACCCCTTACCGTAAGACTTACCGAGTTTTTCGCGACCGCGAAAAACTCGCGTAAGTCTCACGGTACGGGTCTGACCCGAACTTCCGGGTTTAGGAGTTTTGGAATAGGGTTCTAAGAATCAGATAAGTATATTGACCACAGTGAATAATAAGTATATTTACAACGGTGAACTATACTACATTGGTTAAATATAAACTAGTTAAACATATATTTAACAGCTATAATGGTGAAAATTATACTACATAGTATATTGGCAACAGTGGATAATAAGTATATTTACAACGGTGGACTATACTACATTGGTTAAATATAAACTAGTTAAACATATATCTAACAGCTATAATGGTGAAAATTATACTACATATTTAATCACATTGGTTTACAAGTACCTAACACGGAAGCTAAATGTATATCACATAGGTTTACAGTTGAATATGAAAGTTTAAACATATAGGTATACAAAAGGCCTTATAATTGAATACGAAAGTGTAAACATATAGGTATACAAAATGTCAAAGAATTTGTAACATGTGAGCCAAAGCACGAATGTGGTACATGTATATCATATCAATAAATTTCCCTGTAATGGTATTATAGAGGTTAACCTGACCATCCCGTAATGTATAAAACGGCCGATTTCGATTTCAACAGCTCATACACACAACACCATGGGGAAGAAACACTTGGTTAACGTAAGGAAAATGGAGACAAGATACGAACGCCGTAAGGTGGAGAGAGATATAAGAAAAATTCAGGCAGGTGTTAAAAGGTAAGTCTATGGTAAATTTGTGTAGCTGAAAAAGTTTTGTACAGACTATATGTAATGATATACAAAAATATTAGTTGAAAAAGTTTTGTAATGATATACAAAAAATTATTAGGAAAGCGTTCACTTTGCTGTATAGGTTAACTTAAAACAAACAAAAAAAAAAACCGTTTGTAATGATATACAAAAAATAGAAGTTATCTCAGAGGTCAAATAATCTCTTTTTTTTTTGTAGTTGAAAAAGTTTTGTTCAGACCGTATGTAATGATATACAAATATTATTAGTCACATTGCTGTATAGTTAAAAACTGTTTGTAATGATATACAAAAATTATTAGTTACCGCAGAGGAAATAACTTGTGTAGGTGAAAAAGTTTTGTACAGCATGTTTGTAACGATATACAAAAAATTATTAGAAAAGCGTTCACTTTGCTATATAGGTTAACTTAAAACAAAAAAAAAACCGTTTGTAATGATATACAAAAAACAGTAGTTATCTCAGAGGTCAAATAATCTCTTTTTTGTAGTTGAAAAAGTTTTGTTTAGACCGTATGTAATGATATACAAATATTATTAGTCACATTACTGTATAAGTTAACTTTAAAAAACTGTTTGTAACGATATACAAAAAAAATAATAGTTACCTCAGTAAATTGAGTTCACTTTATTGTATAGGCTAACTGAAAACAAAATAAAAACAATTGTGTGTTTTACTTTGTTTCAGAGAAATCATGAATACCCTAAGGGCCCTTCAAGCCTCCGGTGAGTCCCGGGTGGTATGGACCTTCAGGTCAACCATCGATTGGCGTCCAGCTGCCGCGAGGGACCATCAAAACGTAGAGTCGATACCACCAACGCCATGTCAGGAAGATGGTGATCAGTTACCGACTCTGGAAGAGTTGCTGGATATGGATCCAGGCGATCTAGTACAGATTCCGGAGGAAGAACTGATTGCCATCGAAAGAATGTTGGAATAAAAAAAATAATAATAAATGTATATTAAAATTTACAAGGTGTTTTATTTGAAACTTCCAGTGTACATAAAGTATATCTAATGTAATCGGTATTGAAATAAAAAACGGCCTATACATTAATTTCATCAAAATCTCTAAAGCGATGTTTGAGACAGAAACATACTTCGCGTGTGTTACAAATTAGGTCCTATACAAATTTACATGTGAAATAATCGGGACTAAGACACCTAATTACCGTCTATAAAAATGAAATGTATTAATACTTAAATAAATATTGTTTAGTCATTTGTTCCATCAAAATCTCTAAAGCGTTGTTTGAGACAAATCAGCACACCGCCTTGTAGTACCAATCAAAAACTGTCTATACATTAATTTTATCAAAATCTCTAAAGCGATGTTTGAGACGGAAACATACTTCGCGTGTGTTACAAATTAAGTCGTATACAAATATACCGTCTATAAAAATGAAATGTATTAATACTTAAATAAAATGTGTCGTGTTATATGCTTTGTTAGAGACAAAAACATATATCATGTGTAAGACAAATTAACTCTATACACTGATTTATAAGAATTAAGTAAAAGAAAGAAAGAATGTCAAGCGTGCCACCTTACAAGAGCCTCGATCGATTAGCATACCGGTTCTCTAATGATTACAAAGCCTCCGGCTGTTATGTTGAACACATCACGTACGTATTGGCAGCATTCACTCACGTATTACATAGCATTCTCCCACCATTAACAAGACAATATATAAACAACTGCGTATGGGCTCATTAATTCACTCTACATTTAATGTAGAGTCAGCTTTTAGCATTAGATATTAAGTAGTTGTAAATATAATATGTTTTGCTTGTAAAACATATTATTATAAACTTGTTAGATAATAATTAGTTTAAATTATATTAATTAGTTTAAATTATATTAATTACTTTTATAAGCCGAAAAACAAACAACTCGCATACGGGTTTTGCGGCGGGTTGAAGATCTATACGATCTTTGCTTTTAAAACATATTATTATTATAAACCTGTTAGATAATAATTAGTTTAAATTATATTAATTAGTTTAAATTATATTAATTACTTTTATAAGCCGAAAAACAAACAACTCGCATACGGGTTTTGCGGCGGGTTGAAGATCTATACGATCTTTGCTTTTAAAACATATTATTATAAACTTGTTAGATAATAATTAGTTTAAATTATATTAATTAGTTTAAATTATATTAATTACTTTTATAAGCCGAAAAACAAACAACTCGCATACGGGTTTTGCGGCGGGTTGAAGATCTATACGATCTTTGCTTTTAAAACATATTATTATAAACTTGTTAGATAATAATTAGTTTAAATTATATTAATTAGTTTAAATTATATTAATTACTTTTATAAGCCGAAAAACAAACAACTCGCATACGGGTTTTGCGGCGGGTTGAAGATCTATACGATCTTTGCTTTTAAAACATATTATTATAAACTTGTTAGATAAAACAATAAACAATATTTAGTTAAACGAAAGTAGTGTCGCTAGTGGTTAGGCAGCCTAATTAAAGTCAATCCCTGATATCTATGTAAAAAATACGCGTACGGTGGCAGCTATCTTTTCTCTACATAGGCCGCAATGCTTTAATTTGAGTGAACAATTCGTACAAGCCAATAAATGGCCACAAGGCAACAAACAAACTTCTATATCCGATTCGTAGCATATTTTACATAGCCTACACTCGCAGGTCGAACTGCTGCTGCTGCTGCTGCTATGTAACGTGTTACTTCGTTCCATTGCTCTCAGTGCTCTTATATATCTACATCTATTAAGTGACCATTTGTAATGCTCGATAATTGGGTCCTCGCTCGGCTCCCAATCTTTGAGACCCAAGCCACAGGCATAACAGCATACACGATCTTCAAAGCCTAGATAAAAAAAGCCAGCTTCGGACAATTTGATCGGTGACAAGGAATGTTTCCAATTTGAATAGCTACTCAATCGCGCAGCGTACGTAGAGTATGCACTGTGACGTACATTCACTAGAGCGATACAATCCGTCCACATGTTCCTTGCTGGCGTCTCAGCTCGATACTGAAACGAAATAGACTTGTCCTCTGTGTTTTCACGGGGTTGGAACCGTCACGTGGTACAGTGAAGCTGTTCCTCGTGCTCACATTACAAGCCGGGGCAAGCAGAAGGCTTTACCCCTTGTGGAAATAGCCCCAAATCCATCGCTATTTCCTGTGACCACCACTCCATTACAAAATTGTGGCCTCCAAAATTTTTTTTTTGTTGTTTTAATGTTTTTTTGTTTTTTTTTGTTTTTTTTGTTTTTTTAAAATTTATGTTACAAATTTACTTCAAGCCACATAGGTTTACGAGAGAATTAACTCTGCGCCAGGGACCTAAGAAACACACACACACACACACACACACACACAGGTTTACGAGAGAATTAACTCCTCGCCAGGGACCTAAGAAACACACACAACTCAAATTAGGCTAGAAGTAAATCGTAATAACTTTTAGCACTTTTTAGTGCACATTTACTATCTACGTTACTATTATGCTGAGGTAATATACAGTTAATGTTATTGTTATAGGTGAATTTCTCTTCTCGAGGCAATTCCATGACGTGAGGATGGAATTGTCTCAAAAACAGTGCCTTTTCCAATCCTTTTGTGAAAAGTGTTGCAAAAGGCTTGCACAAAGTGCGTATCGTGTCCTCGTTGTAAGGTACACCGCCTTCATCCCATCTGATATAGTGAAAACGTGATTGTAGCCAACGAGCCGATTTTTGAGATTTTTCGTTAAGGAGAGAAAATCTGTAGGGCGGTTTAAAGACCGTAACACTTTGAAAGTGATCACCGACAATGGCCAATTCTTTGACTATATACTTGTTGTCGTTATCGTGAAACGCGTGAAATTCAACTACCGCCGCTTGCATGTTTTTTAAACAAGCTCACTTCGTCGTACAGTTTGTCCGCTTCGGGGAGTGTGCTAGATACGAGCTCGTCGCTGGCCAAGATCTCAATGATGTAGGAGCGTAACTCTTCCTCGATATAAAACAATTCGGCGACACGTCTGGACACGAGCGGCATACTCTCCTCGAATAGCTTCCATTCGTCAGCGGTCAAGGTCATACAATGTTGCCCATCGTACAATTGAACGTAACGTTTACCGAAAGTAGTCCGTACTATTACGTCACCGATACTCATGTCGAATTTTAACGTACTCTTGCTGCCGAGAGCAGCCGTTATAAATTTTAAATTAATCGACAATCCGTCGAGTAGATTATGATTTAAGTAAACAAATTTTTTACCACTCTGTACTAAAAGTCCGAGAGTAAAACCCGTATGCTGGAACAAACCGGTTGCTATGAATTTAGTACACTCTTTGTTTAGGAAATGAACGGATTTAAGAAAAATTCCCAAAGGGAGGTTAGGTGGCACCTGACGTTTGGTAGGAGCTCGCTCCACGTCCATCTTGCTCGGATCCATTGTCTCGACTGACCGACGGCGACAGTTACAACTGACTTCTTTGATAAAATGACGAAAGATTGTGCAAATAACCTGTCTCAAGTTCCGGTTCGATTAGAACCAATGGGAACTCGTGTAGACGGGCATCATCGAAATCGAATTGATAGTATTTTTCGTCGCTTATATCATCCTCCCCACAACTGACACAATAATGGTTGCGATAAACCATCCCCACCCCACCCACTAAAACGTAAACCGAATCCGAAGACGGGCCGATGTCACCCGAAGATAGCCGACTCTTTAAACCTGTATAGACATGTTCCGATACTTGCGACTTATCGACATGATATTTGTCGTCATCGTCGCCATCGTAGATATACTCTGTGAATGTCAAGATCAACTGATTGTCTATTTCACTAGGGTTGAATAAATAATATAGTTTGCTTTCGCTAAAAAAGTCCTGTAAATCCGATATTCTATCCTTAGGCACGAGCCTGAGGAAGGCATGAACGACTCCTGGGTATGTGGTGCACATGATGTCTCGATCGTGAATGACTGGATCGATGATTGTATCGTATTATAAGAGAGAGACTTTGCGCATGCGCACTTATACCATCACCTTTTTGACTGTACCCGAAAGGAGAGTGTACACGATATGCGAGTCGTGTAGAATGAGACAGTGGGCTGTAGTATTGGCCGGTATATTTTCACTTGCCTCTATTTCTAGGCGTACGTCCACAGGGCCCGATTTAATGGAATCGTTCTGTTTGGAACAGTCTATTACAAATATCGGGGCTCGAGATTCAAATGTGTCCAAATCGAGGGACGGAGATGATTCACGCATGTAATACGATTGTTGAAAACGTGTATACATTTCGTACATAGTGGAAACGTCACCGTGCAGATTGTCGTAGGGAAAGTAGAGAGAATTCAAGTACAGTTTTACATTGGTAATTTTGCAACGATCAAACAGACCGGCGTCCTTTTTGATCTGATTCTTCCGATCCGTCTGAAAAGCCAGAATAACGTATCGAGGTTTCTCCAGCTGGTTAGCCGTTTTGACCGTCCACGATAATTGACTCGTCTGAGGCAATGTTGGAAACTCGTAAATCTCCCACGAACGGAATGGTACGTGAATGGGGCTGTCTCGTTCGATCATTTTCAAAATTTTCAATCTATAGGCATCGGTCACCGTCAGGTGAGGAACCCTCCATTGTATCGTGGTTATTTCGAGTGTTATTTCCGTAGCATCGGCACTGTAAACGGCGTTCAAATCACTCGACGAACGCAAAAGTATGAGTTCCTGTTTCACGTTGACAACTATCCTCTTGTAGTCTTCAAAAAGACCCATTAACATTTTCAACGGGACGCAGAGTGTAAAGTCTGACGTCACAACTTTCATTTCTCCAACCCCTAACCAACCGGCGTTGCCAAGTTTATTCTTTTCACTCTCACGCAACGACAAAAGATTTTTCAGTGTACTCGTGATGCCTACATTTCTCGTACGGTCCACTTCGCCGGCGGATATCTCGTAACGTATATCGTCAAAGAGAAAAGCTACGGCGTTATTGACCAACTTGACCGTGGCAGCTCCACCGGTCAGCGTTTTACCACTTACTTTACCCTTTATATACAATTGACTTTCAAACGGTGACGTCATCACGTCCTGTTGATTTATGGGAATACGAATTTCATCATTATTGCCGTACGTTGATGACGCATACGGTCTATGCGAATGGTATTCCAGACCACTGATGACGTCATTGTACTCTGCAGCACTATCGATTGCCAACAGATCCATTTTTCACTTTAAAACCTAAAGCTCTCAGGAACAGGATATTTCGTCGTGTTAACTCGACCGAGGATTGATGTATACTGATGCGAGTCTGAGTACGACCGCTATTAATAACGAGACCCATTTCCCTTACGTAGATGTAGTCTGACAGAGACTGTTTCACCTCGGAAATCTATAGGAGCACCGTTCTGATCAGTTAGACGTACGGTTATGTTATGAATATTTTTCACCTTGACAGGTAGATATATGATCGACGGTGGAGTGTCGACAATCTTGTAACCGGGCGGAACCTGAGGAAAAAACTCGTGCATAACGTGAGACTCTATACCGTTCTGAAAGGAACCGGTCACAATGTTACATTCTATGCGGATCACATTCACTTTAATAATATCGACCGGTAAATCGGATTCGTGTTTAGTATTGGCGTCCAATTTACCGCTCTTAAAACCGAGTAATTTTCCGATAGAAGCGTCGTTATCGAAATGAATCGTTGCAGAACACCTAATCTCCGCTTTAAGTGTGTTATTGTTCGGCTTGAGTGAAAATGTCACCCCCGACGGCAGTTGGGTTTTGATATATTTTTCAATGTCCTCGATTTCGTAAGAACCCGTGGGAATACCAATGGTGACATCAGAATCGTCGCCGACGATTCGTAGCTTGTTATTTATACCTTCAGTTATATTGGGGATGGAATTGTAAGTGGCAAAATCTATGAGACCGATTTCCCACTCGTCATCAACGCTCAGTTCTATGATTGGAAAAAAATCGCAAGCGATTACAGGTCCACTACCGCTCAGAACAATGCTCATTGTTGCGATAGAAACTTTAGGCACAAATGTCCGCAGACAACTGAGTTGTCACTCTGATGACGTCTGTAATTATAGTGAAGATTGGCGTTGGAACCGAAATATCTAGACAGTTCGATAGGGGGCCTAAGATTACCGAAACTATCAAAGTACTCTACGTTAGGTCCACTTTTCCTATAGCATACCCAATGGGTACCCTCTCCCGAAATAGTGTCCAGATTCACAATGGCCGACTCGTTTTGCAAAGGTTGTACGGGTAGAGTGTCTCTCATATAGACTCCTCTGAAATGTGGTATTTTCAGTTTAACAGCGTATTTTTCGAGGTCAATGTTAGTCAGAGGTTTTATCGGGATCGAATCTATCGGCGTTTTTTTTTACACGTTCGTTGCCGTCGTCGTCGTCCCGAGCCCCCTACGTAAGGTTTTAAGTAAAGTCCCTTGCCCTTCAATCGACTCAACAGTTGGTGAACCGTGAGCTTTCTTCCCCCTCTCTTCCGTCTCCGCCCACCTCCTAACTTTGTTTTCGCTTTCATAGCGGCCGATACGGCCAACGCAGCAGCGCGTTCGGCTAAAGATGCGTCCCCTGCTTTAACCCTACTCCAAGCTTTACCCGCTAATCTATCGTCCGCCTGCCTGCGATTTTCCGAATCACTATATTTACTGTACGCTATATCGTGCTCTTTACAAGCTTCGTCCAACGGATTGATTCCTCTATCACCACGAGCTAATCTCTTGGCTAGTTTTGTACCGGGACCGCAATAATTGTACGACGGTAGATGTAGTTCGACCGGTAATAGATCGATAGCTTTATTTAAAACCGTGTCACCAGCACTCAATAACCTAGACACAAGTCCACGTCCTTTCTTCACCGCTCTTCGTCTACGACTGAGCGATGTTGATCGTTGCACCGCCATTTCTATACTGTTGACACAGAATCTATGCACGAGTATAAATTATCTCCGATAGTAGTGTGTACAACTCCCTGAGACGATTCTCTTTCATACAAGTGATTTTTAACACATCTAAAATATCGGTATAAACCTCCGTGACGTAACCCAAAAACTCATTGTAGCCGTACACATTATTCTCACCGAAGAAGTAGAGATTACCGTCTATATATTTGAAACCTCCTTTTACAGTATTCGGTACACCGTTGTAGAGATCGGTAATCAGACCTTCGTGTAGGCCCATGCTGGAGCACTCATCGTGTCTAAGCACATAACTATTATCGTACAACACCATCGTCATACCCCGATTATCATTCAGTACAACGTTTATGTGACTTTTTATCTTTCTACCGAGCCAATCTTCGAGTTTATACATGTACTTTCTTCGTAGACTAGGATAGTTGATGCCGTATACAGACGTGTTTGTTATTAAAACTATGTCGCTATTGGGTGCCTGATAAATCGAGTCGATACGTACAAAGTCTCTCGGTAAATAATCCAACCAATCTGTTATCAATTCGGGTACTAGATTTCCTACTCTTTTCGTCTCGTCCAAAGGTATTATCCACACGTATTTCTCGTAAAACAGATATATATGTTTATTAGCTATAAACACTGTATTGATCTTACGTCTTATCTTACATAGATCAGGGGGAGAAACGGGTGACTTGAGGGTAGTAATTTTTGGGGGCGGTTTTGTTGTTGTTGTTGTCGGCCGTGGAGTTGTCGTGGTAGTGGTAGTGGTAGTGGTCGTCGTTGTGAGAGGTCCGTATAACTGCTGTATAGCGGAAATAGTGTCAGGGGAGAGATCCAACTGATACATATCTGTAATGTTTCTAGGTGGAATAGAATAGCGAAACATTGTGGAGGTGTGACTAGGTGAATGGTGTAGACCTAGGGCGTGTCCGATTTCGTGTACAAGGACCGTATAGAATGATTGATGACTATTTGAGGGTAGATTCATACTAAAGTCCCAATTTTCCTCCATATCGAAATGAATTTCCGTCTGCTTTGTGGTCAGCGTGGGTAGAGTTGCGTGTGCAAGGGTGCCACCTCTACCGCCGAAATCGCTAAAACACTTATTACCACCGTTGACCAAATTAATATGATCTTGTTCACCAAAAGAAATGACTATATTGGGTAGTGAGCTGTCACGAAAAAATTTCAAATTGGAATGTCGACTCCAAAGGTTGAAAGCGTGTTGTACAGTTTTCATTTGTTCACGGTTTCCGGTACCGTACATGTACCACGTTAGCGTAGTATTTATCCATCTAAATTGTCCCGACGCGTCGAGTGGATTAACACTATCGTTATAGCCGCAATATCCATAACCCGCTACATCTACTGTAGTAGTAGTAGTACTGTCGCTGAAATCATCAGCGAGACTCGTCGCGTTGCAACAGAGTACAAAGACGACAACCGCTTCGGTCAAAGTCATGTTTACAAATGAGAGTGAATCCGGATGTTTAGCTTTATATGAGTAATTATTCCTTATCGCTCCCCGAACCCCATAGTGATCTCCAGTTCGTTACTCGGTCTTTGGAAACATCCACTTTACTGTATTCTCTCTTAATAACACGAGCGAAAGCGATAAGTTCCGATTTACTGTACGCCTTAAAACCATTTTCCAACGCTTTTATAGAGCCGGCCAATTGTGCCACTGTAATTGCATCCGTATCGACATCGCCTTTGGCGACATTACAGATACGTTTCCCCTCGGCGTTAAAACAACCGCCATTTTTCAACAACAACACATTGTTCCTTATCCACGTCTCCAATTCTCGAATGTATGTTTTCAACTGTCTTAAAGTCACTACATCCATATCGTCGACGGCATCGGCTACACTAGTTATCCTCTTATCTTCGGCATTGAAAACCGATTCACCGGATGTCGGTGATTGGTGTAGATGTACGGTATTTTCCATGAGGAAAATCAAAGTGACAGCATCATCGGCGTAGACGGGAGAACCGACACTTGCAATCCGACGATGAAGAAAATAATACCCCATATGGTCGGATACAATACTTTTATTGTCAACGTACATCTTATTGGCGGCGTCCGTCTTACTAGAGGGATACTTTAAATTACAGATTCTAGCGTTACGTGCATCAAAGGCTCCCGCTTCCACCTCATCGCTCCCCTCCAAATTTTTCAAGAGAAAATTTTTCCTGGCGTATGCTATGTTGACGGCATCACCGTCGTCTATAGGTTCACCTACATCTTGTATTCGACTCTGTCTAACGGAATAGTCGGTCATAAGTTTAATCGGTATTAAAGATTCGAGATATCCTCTCGTTACAGCGTCATCGGTATCTTTAGTCGGACCCAGACCGCCCAAGGGTATGCCCTTTGTGTGATATTTTTGTGCGACTTTATCAAAGGTTATACACGTCTTATCCACAGTGTCTAGATTTACAGCATCTTTTTCCGTTAGAGGAGCGCCTACATTACGCAAGAGTTTACCCTTTATATCGTAATTCCCCTCAGGGGTAAGGTCGTACCCTCTAACTATCGGTTGGGTGGATAAAGCCCTTCTCACCGAATAACGTCCGAACTTGTCGACACTCATCGTATCAATGACCGTATCTTTCTATTACCCGAACCTTTTATGAATCCTGCCTCTCGTAGTTCCTCCACGATGGAGGCGATTTCATTTGCGTGACCCGTATGTCCGGCATCGTGAGATGCCAACAAAAGTCTCAGTCTGTCACACAACTCATTCGGATCGTCCCAGTATGAATAACCTCTACCGCTAACGTTTTTAGGTGGGAATAAACGCATTATAATGTTTTTATATTTATACGATCTGTTACTATTAATGCGTCCGTTCGGATCGTGTAATTGTTTGTGTGCACTGGACGCCAAACAGATATCTCTATACGCTCGTAAATCGTCCTCGGTATATATTTCATCATCGGGTATACGCTTAAACACCAACTCGTACAATCCGGGCGTCCCTTTATAGTGAACTCCGTCAATTATAAGTTTACCATCGTCAGACAACTGAAGCGTCTTGTTACCGATCATAATAGAGTCGGCTCCGATTTTCGGTCCGTAACTGTGATCTATATTCTGACTACGGACGGTATCTTTAATCATTTTGAGCATATACTTTCGTGCCAGCGGGTGTTTGAAAGTACTGTTTACCCATTTTTCAGATTCACTTTGCCCTTCGGGTGTAGACAATAGCTCCGATACACTGGTCTGCGGCGGACCCGGAGTTTCTGCAATTACTTCGGTATCCATAAAACTAGGAGAACCCCACACATCCCCCACCTCCTCCTCCACCCCATCCCCTCCCTCCTCCACCTCATCACCTCCCTCCACCTTATCCCCTCCCATCTCGGCGATCTCGTTCTTTACTTCGGCTTTGACATCGGGTGCAGACGGCGAACCCTTTATTTTCGACAACTCTTTGAGTATAGGGCTATACTTTTTTGTGAGCATTAGTTCAGAGTCTACGTCACCGTATCGCATTCGACGATATTTTCTCTTGATAGCGTCCTTCAACAGTGCAATCTCCATCGTTAGTACGTCCTGCTGTCGACGATCGGCCATTACGGAAGTTCCAAACTACTTTTTCCTAGACACAGAGGAACCGTATAATATCACCGGCGGATGCCACCGGACCACAGTGGCAATTCGTACACGTGCCTGTCGAAACGACTAATGAGCTCTGTGTTGTCGGTACTGGGAAATATATAGGTGCGTTTGTCACGCCATGCACGTACGTGTAGATACGCATTTATATATCCTTCACGATACGATCAAAGCCGATACGATAGCGACCGTTTACTATTTCGCTGTCTTTGTCTATAACGACAAATCCGTGTTTCTCTTTCCAGGCCGCGGCGCAAATGTTTTGAAAAACTTTAAACGATACGTCAGGTGTGACGTGATCAGAATAAATGTGACGTAAATTCATGTCATCCTGTTTAAACAGGATCAACAGGTTGGCGTTGTCACGAATCAATTGTTTCGGTATACGACTGTAGGTTTGACCCAAATAAAAAGAGTCTATATCGTTGTGACGGCCCATGGTGAAATAGTTACGTATATTGTCATGTTTTTCACAGGCAATATCGTCGAAAATCATCACGGAATTCGGTTTAGCTTCACTAGGCGGTATAACGCTTTCATTGTCCGAAAATGGAAAATAACCGATCTCGTCGTCGTCGTCGTCACCACCGCCGCCTAACACTTTTTCCAAAAACTTGTACTTTGACTGGTTAAGTGACTTTGAAAATACGTATACATTTCGAAATCTGAGTCCGTTGGGTTCAAACAATAAATTGAATACAACATTGGTTTTACCACTATTCGACGGTCCACACACTATAGCTCGTATCGTATTCGGTAATAGTGGACCGTGACGTTTTCTTTTTTCGGCTACACCCGTTCCTGTATATAGATCGAAATTTGTCATCGGGAGCACGTGCGATGTGTTTTCTATTCGCATTATGACGTAACACTGAGTTGAATATAAAGTGTGAGACTCGTTATAAGCAAATACCGGTTAGCAGTCACAAGGTCTGTCGCAATATTAAGTCACAAGGTTATTCTTATCTATCCACGAGTTGTGTGTTTTATCGAAGCCTAACCATTTTACAAAAACTCTATTCCCTTGTTTGCGCAATACTTTTTCTACAAGATAGACATCACCGACAATCGATTTACTCAATTCTTCACCGTAAAATCCGCCCTTTAGGATCTCCCCTTTCGAGTCTTGTAAAACGTACGTTACGGGTTTCGTCGGTACAACGGCGTACACGGTAAACACTTCGTTTGTCCAGTTGGGTAGATAGCCTTTAGCAAAAGTTTTTTTATATTTTGATATTCTAACTTTGTCGTCTAATTTAAATTTCGGGGCTGATTTGGGACTTTTAGTCATCGGTGCAATTTTTTCCAAAAGTATTCGTTCGTGCTTTTTCGTTACACGGCCGGGTTTCATACCGATAGTACTGTGTACAGTATTGTTGTACGTTTTTACAACACTTTGTAAGAGACTCAACCACGCATAGCTACCGCGTGCCGTAAATTCACGCCACATTATATTTTTCAAAGTACGATTCAAACGTTCAACTATGGACGCTTTCTTCTCCGTATATGTCGTATAGTGATTTATATTGTATTTTGTCATCAATTTTTGCACGTGCGAATTAAACCACTCTTTACCCTGATCCGTCTGAAAGTTTTTCATACGATGTTTTTTCAATATAGGTTCCAGTACTCTGGACACCTCGGGAGCCGATTTCGTCTTTAACGGTTCTGCAATAGCGAATTTTGTCAGACAATTGATCATTGTCAATATATACTTGTAACCACGATTCTCACCAGAGTACGGTATCATTTCTACCAAATCGGCTTGATACAAATCATTCACACCTTTCAACGTTACACGTCGTGTTTTGAAATTTCTTCGAGCCGGTTTGTGCAACTCTGTTGCAATAGTTTGTCTCACGCCCTCCATTTCACGAATGAGTCCGTATGACGGATCCCCTTGGCTATATATATGAACTACGGTGGAACCTTCCATCACCAGCTAGAGCCTATAGCCTAAGGCCAGGGTAGCCGTTCCATGGTGTCGTTAAGAATCCCTCTAAAAAGAGGCCTACCGTCAGACGAGCCCATGACGAGGGGCATACTATCTGTTACTCTAACAAAGTACATACATTCCTTGTGGACAGTTACGTCACGACAGAGGGCACCACAGCCTTACGGGTTTTTACACCGCTCCAGAGGGCACACACACACAACAATGTCAGAGTAATAGACAGCGGTCACCATTTTTACTCGAAACGCATGGTTTTACAATAGCCATAGGGTAGTGTATCATATTGTCCGTCTCTTTTTCGTTTCGCACCTGTGATTCTAAACGTTTTACTTTCGCTAACGGTAACCACATCACGATCTCTTGTTCTACGGATCCGTGATTCGGTTATCGTTAGAGATTGTTCTTCTTCCTCTTCCTGAACCATGCGCTTTAAACTTTCAAAATTCACAATACCGTCGGTTCGCAGATTCAGAGTCAGTCCTTTAACTTTACATACAGTCACCGGTCCATCAGGTGTCAGAATTTTGTAACCGTAGGTTTTTGGACCTCCGGACACAAACTCTGTTATATATGAACCAGGACCGTAGTCTTGCAGTTCGTCAGTCATCTGTCCCAAGTAGTCACCTGTTTGCACTCTGTGTAAGCCCTCTTTATGCACATAGAGTACACTGTCTGTGTCATAATAGAGAGCCTGTGAACCGAGTGAATCCAGATGCTCGTACAGTTTGAGTCGAGCCTGGGCCGTAGTGTACGCTGCAATTACAACATTGACTGTCGGTAATACCTCACAGTCATCTTCAACGTAGTGCCAGTTAACCATTAACGTTTCGTCGTTCACCTCCTGTATATTATTCACCTCGACGGACGGACTGACTAACATTTTGAAAAGTTCCGTAGGCTGCCTAATTATGGACGTCTTACTCTGATTCTCTCTCTGACCGAACTTACCCCAAAATGAATTGAGCATAAGTTTTGCCAGAGAGCGTAGACCCTCGTTCTTGCCTATTCGCTCATTGTTTAGGCGTATGCCCTCGTTACAAAAGTAGTCGTTGACGTACTGTGTCTTGTCTTGGTCAGTCTTACACCAGTTAGGATACCCTGACGCCTCTTGTTTGATTTTAAGAAATGTATTTATGAACTCTGTGAACAATCCACCACGCCCCTCGTTGAACGACACGATTTCATATTCCCAGAGTTCATACATTTCCACTATTACGTATCCTGTAGACACAGCCTTTCGTATCTCGTCCATTGTCCAGGTTCCGGTCAACACTCGTTCGTCAATGGTATGAGTACACTCACCGGAAATTAATTTTTGGCCGCATGTTCGACACAGGACAAACATTAATTTCTTGTTCATGCTTGCCGGAAGTACGGGATGATACAGATCACGGGGTGGTAGAACTTTACATTTCAAAAGACCCTCTGCATTCATCCCGCGCTTCCGGCAATCCTCGTTACCTATGTGAATTGTCGGGTGGCCTACTGGAAACTTGCCGTATTTACAGACCCAAGGATAGAGTGAACATACATCAACGTACTGAATTGTTTCACCCTTCTCCTTGCATCCGTAATAGGATCTTGTATTACCAGTACGACCGCCAAAAAACGCGTGTCTAGGGTTAAGGGGTGCAGTGTCTAGAATGGGATGTGTTTCGAGATAGGTCATATCTTTGTTACCTTTTTTCATCTTTAAAAAGTCGCACTCCCAAATCTCGATCACATCGTGATCACGAGACAGCTTCGCTATCTTAGATTTCGTGCGAGCTAGTCGGGCGTTGTGCGTGTCGGACGGATCGTCTGCCAGGGGTTCATCGCGACCGTTGGGAAAACATTTGGGACAGCCGTGCCAGTAACAACCGTGGAATTCGAACAGAATTCCTTCACACACTCCGTCCACACGCACTCCATCCACTATTACTTCACGACCACGCCCTGCATGTTCCATTAGGGCCCCACGCTGATCTTCCTCCCACGTCAACCACTGCAGTGCAATAGCTGATTGGGTATCGACCAATCGGTAACCTTTTTTGGGAACAAGGCCTATGGTATTTGATCGTAAGAAGTTGCGTCTAAATGCCAGATTACACGCGCTGGCAATTGTTACGGCCTCGATGAAGGGATCGACGTTGCACACTTGGAGGAACGAGGCTCTAAATTTTATGCACGCTTGTGCCAAAATGTCCACGTCGGAGAGACAGTATTCGAATATTTCCTTTTGGAAATCGAATACGTACTCGCATCGTACCTGCTCGTCGTACCAAGTTATAAATTCTCTGTGTCCTTTGTCGAACATCGAGTCGGGACAGTAGTACTTTTGTTCGGGGATAGGACCGACGTAATTTTGATTCTCCACCGTGTTGAAAAGGTGAGGAAAGTATCCCTTTTTCTTTTCGGGTGGCAAGTCGAATGCTTTGGGCAATTTGGACAATGCCATAGGCATATAGTTCAGAGAATCTATAAACTTTACATTGTCTATTTCCATGAGTATTACTTTTGTACCGCGTGTTATGAGCTCTGGAGTGAACTGCGTTTTCTCCAGCAGATACTTTAGGAGGAACTGGAAGTCGAAACCTTGACCGTTGTGAGCGATTACGCAGACTTTTTTGTACGGTTTACGTACGTCCATTATGTAGGACATGAAACCTTCGACGGGATCGTCTTTGAAGACGTGTGTACGGTCCCCGCAATTTTCACACTCTTCACCGTTTATGCATAACCAACAGTACTGTTGTGCTACGCATAAAGTTACTCTGTGCACTTGAGCCGAGTCGAGAGCTTCGTCTTGACGCGTCTCCAGATCGAAGAAAATGAAGAGGAAATCTTTTTCCATCGGTTTCCTACGGTCTACTCTCATGTAGCACATGTGATTAGCAGGCATGTAATCCCGACACACTTTACAGTACGTTTCACCGCACACGTGTTCGGTACTACGCTTTTTCTTCATGATTATTTTCTCACATTCGCGACACTTTTTCATGTTGGCACAGATATTTCGTTTGTGTACAACAAAACAGTCCTTGTTCATAAACTGTCTGTTGCAATCGCCGCAATGGATATGACCGTTTTCCATTATGCACGGTGGCGAACGTTTACAACCGTAACAAGTGGCCAAACATCTATGTTCACCGCGTTGATTGAAAGGGACATGACACGTTTCACAAAAATAACTGCAGGCAAAAGCGGATGTGAGATTTGTGATTACGTTAAAATGACCTTGGTGGAAGAGTAGATTAATTGTGTATTGAGGATTGGTTACGTCACCTTCGAAATACACGACACGCCCTTTATTTCCATAACTGTACACAGTTATTTTGTGATTGGGTAAAAAGTCTTGGAATTTTTGCAATTCCTGCACCCCTGCACCCTCGACACCGATTTGGACACCTGCGTCAGTCATTAATTGTTTAGCTCTGATTGTCTGTCTCTTAGCTCTGTCCTTACGTACAAGTTCATAGTCTTTGTCTTTCTCGGCGTGGGCTTTACCGACTACAATAGAGCAAGGCAAACAAAGAGAGTCTGTATTCTTAATCACGACAATACCCCGTCTAGCTTTACATTCTTCGTCATAGTTATTGTACAAGCCCGGTCTAACACGACCTCGACCTACAGGTACTTTTACTTTAGTACATTCTACTTTAAACGTATCGCTAGACTTGAAACCTTCTGCATTGCTCTGAATAATACCGCCGAATATTTTCCAGAGCACATCGTAAGTTATATCTGTAGCGGGTCTGAAAGCTACGTACCCAGGCTCGCGATTTTTTACATTCAAACTAGTCAGTGTAAACCCTATTTGATCTTCGTCGGTCGTATTTTCAGTCATTTGATCGATCAACTCCTCTAAACCACGTTTGATCCATTCGATTTCCTCCACGTCCGACGGTAGTGAATTGAATTTAAAAACGACTTTGGTCCCGTACAAACGAAACTTTTTTACGTACGAATCACAAGTCGAAACAACGTACACGGACATTATTCAATTCTAAAGAATACTACAGCTATCAAGTTTACTCACCAAGCGTTCCAAGAAGAATGAGAATGATGGGTGGGGGCAAATCGCATTTATAATGTCGGTACGCCCGATCCCCACTCTCGGACTGATAGGTGGGGGTGACGGCTATGTTTGTGGAGGTGGTAATGGTAGGAGTGGGATCGGTCCCCAAACTGTATATAAGCGCTGTTCTGTGAGCTCAGTAATCATTCTGTACTTGGTTTGTCTACCGTTGTAGTACAAGGTAAGTTTGATATGGTTAAGTACTTGTTACATATTTTTTGAAATTGTATACCTATATGTTTCAACTTTTATATTCAATTGTAAACCAGTGTGATATATATTTAACTTCCGTGTTAGATACTTATAACTTTTGAACCATAACTATGTAATACGAATTTAACATTAAGTACTTGTTACAAAATCTTTGACATTTTGTATACCTATATGTTTAAACTTTCATATTCAACTGTAAACCTATGTGATATACATTTAGCTTCCGTGTTAGGTACTTGTAAACCAATGTGATTAAATATGTAGTATAATTTTCACCATTATAGCTGTTAGATATATGTTTAACTAGTTTATATTTAACCAATGTAGTATAGTCCACCGTTGTAAATATACTTATTATCCACTGTTGCCAATATACTATGTAGTATAATTTTCACCATTATAGCTGTTAAATATATGTTTAACTAGTTTATATTTAACCAATGTAGTATAGTTCACCGTTGTAAATATACTTATTATTCACTGTGGTCAATATACTTATCTGATTCTTAGAACCCTATTCCAAAACTCCTAAACCCGGAAGTTCGGGTCAGACCCGTACCGTGAGACTTACGCGAGTTTTTCGCGGTCGCGAAAAACTCGGTAAGTCTTACGGTAAGGGGTTCGTGTCCGAACTTCTACGAAATGTTCTGGCGTTCGGTTACAACATGGCGGCTTATATACTGCGTTAAATATCCGACTTGTAATACTATGAGGTTAGGTTAACTATCTTAACACATTATATAAATATATAACACATTATATATATATATATATATATATATATATATATATATATATATATAACACATTATTGTAACAGCTGATTGGCTGTGGATGGGCAAAGGTGGGAAACTTTAGGTTAACTATCTTAACACATTATATAATTATATAACACATTATTGTAACAGCTGATAGGCTGTGGATGGGCAAAAGTAGGATATCTTGACACATTATATAATTATATAACACATTATTGTAACAGCTGATAGGCTGTGGATGGGCAAAAGTAGGACACTTATAGGTTAGGTTAACTATCTTAACACATTATATATATATATAACACATTATTGCGGTTACAACATGGCGGCTTATATACTGCGTTAATTATCCGACTTGTAATACTATGCACGATAGCTCAGTCGGTAGCGTGTCCGCCTTCAAATCCAAACTTCACAGGTTCGAATCCCTCCGGTATTAAAAAAGTTAAGTGTATGACGTCGTGTGTGTATGACGTCGTGTGTGTGTCTCGACAACATTACGTCACAGGTGGGGGGACCAATGGGGGAAGGGAAGGGGCCTAAAGGGGAGGGGCCTACAGGGGAGGGGCTAGGGGAGGGGTGGGTGGAGGTGGGGGGGGACCAATGGGGAAAGGGAAGGGGCCTAAAGGGGAGGGGCCTACAGGGGAGGGGCAGGGGAAGGGGTGGGGGGGGACCAATGGGGGAAGGGAAGGGGCCTAAAGGGGAGGGGCCAAGGGGGTAGGGGGCGGGGTGGGGGGGACCAATGGGGGAAGGGAAGGGAAGGGGCCTAAAGGGGAGGGGCAAGGGGAGGGGCAGGGGGAGGGGCAAAGGGGGAGGGGCAAGGGGGGAGGGGCAAGGGGGAGGGGCCATGGGGGGAGGGGGGAGGGGTGGGGGTACCCCCACCATTCTTGTCCTCAAGTGCCCGGATCTCTACTTATGTAACATTGAATTTCTCATGCTCCAAGAATGAGCTAAGTCGAGGCATAATAATCAAAAGACTATATAAATATATATAACCATTCAAATGTTAATTTTATCATCTATGAATAAAACCAAATCATGATTAATGTTAAAATGTTGGTGTTGAGCAATTTATTGACTATTGTAAATAAAGTTAATTAATTTTCTGAAAATGGAAAGAGACTAAAAATCCAATTTTCTTAATCCTCTTTCAAACATATTATTATATTTATTATAAATTGGCAAATTGTTATAAATGAGGCAAAGACACCAAGATATAATTTTTTAATTAATTTCTACAATAACATATTAAATATATTTTTATAATTATTATAATTCTGTTTCATTCAATAATTTCATAAATATGTATTTTTAATAATTATTAAGTTTTAAATAAATAAATTATATATCTGTAATGCATAACTGTGTCGAGTTAGTAACTAGAAAACTGAAAATAAAGTTAAATAAACAAAAAATATATATTACGATTTCTAAAACTTTATTTGAAATCTAATTACATTTTTGGTACTTTAATCAAAACAATTTCGACTGAATGTGTATTGAAAAAAAAATTTTGAAAAGACATTTTAACTTTATAATCTACCTATCTTAAAAAAATATGGAAAGGTGCATAGAATTTAGTTGTGTAGTGAAAATAAATGTAGATGTAATAATTTTGGAGTTATTACGTCTGGAATCAAAAATCAGTATAATAGCCGAAGCAAAAATTCCATAATAGCCTATACTCTACATTTCCGATTCAAAAAGTTTTTTTTAATACATAAAAAGTTTTGTAATATAGTTGAGAATAGAATTTGGTAAAAAAAAAAAAAATTTTTAATTCTAAAATTTACATTAGGAAAATATTTTTTAATGTAAAAAGTTGAAAATCACTAAAAACCTAGGTTACGTCTATTTTCAGAAATTCACCAAAACAAGTAATAAAATAGCTAAAAACTTATTTGAATTAAAATTCACTCAAAAAAATTAACTTTAGAAACACTAAGACACTTACAAAAACTTGTATAAATAAATTATAATAAATGAATCACACTAACCTCAAAACACACTTTTAGGTTAGGCCTACCTAGGACCTACATGGAAAAACTCTGTAAATATTACACTCACTCAAAGAAAAACAAAACTCTAGAACAACAACACACTTATTGTAAATTGTATCAACAAATTATAATAAATAAATCGTATTACAATACTAAAACTCGAAACGTAAACATATAATTGACTCAGTATAAAATAAGTCAGTCGGGTATGGTGAGATTACAACTAAATGGTTTGAAAAATGGCCGTCGGAAGATGCTAACCCCTCTTCGATTCTTTGTTCTACAAGTCATTGGCTTACACCAACAGAAAGATGAAATTGTCTTCTTTCCAATGGTATGACATCTGTCTTACAAAATATGAACTATACTGCGTTATTCAATCTGCGCTAAAGACAGAAAAAAATCACTGTTAATTTTTTGGTCACGACTTCGAAGAATGTATATATCTCTAAAACTATTCCAATTAGAAAAATTTTGAATATGTAGTTCGAAAGAAAAAGAAAAAATCTATAAGATATTGTGAACTTATGTTATTTGGCAGAGTATTAACATTTGAAACATATATATATATAACACGAGTTGGTTAAGGCAAATATTTTCATGCCGTAAATTGCTGCCACCTAACGGGAAAAAGGAGTCACTTTATCGAATATTTTTAATTTCCAGTTTTGCTTTTGTCACAATCTGTTGAATGAATGTGGAAGCTTGAAAGATAACTAATTCAACAGTCTATTATTTATTACGATAGCATGTGTTTCTAGGCTAAACGTTTAAATGAATAAAAAAGTAATATCTTAGATGAATAAAGCGTAAAAAAAAAATCTTGGTTTGGTTTTGATTTTATAGATTTAAAACTATAACAGTTAGAATAATTTGGAAAGCACAGTTAGAAAGAAGAAGAAAAATACTATAAAATAGTATCACTCTAAAGTTTTTAGACAGTTATACCAGCTTGTGAAAATTAGACGGTATATTATGGATGCCATAATTTGAAGTTCAGTTTGACGCGTAACTTTACGTGTTCTCTTTGCGTGTAATACACAAACTTTACCAATTTATTAAATATAATTGTTAACATTTTATGAACTTTTGGTTGTATGGCAATAAACTATGGAAAATTAGCTTTATAACAGTATAAAAATTATTGCCGTAGGATGATTTGTACTAGGGTAAATGTTGAATTGCAAAAAAAGACTACCTAACCAGACCTATTTGTACGGATGAACATAAACATCAAGTGATGAGACAATCAATATATTCACCAATGTTGTCATACGAATTAACATAGACAGGTGCCCTAACCTCATAAGCCTAGGATTTCGTACTTTAAAATTGCTTATTTTTGACAGAAATATTGGATTTTTATACTTCTAAAGAGTCCTTCCAGGTAAAGGATGATCCAATTGTTTCAAAATGAGATATGTACAATACGATTTCTTTTTTTAAAGTAACTACAGACACAATCAGTTATGATACGAAACATGACCATTAATGTGATGTAACAAATGAGATAACGAACAATAGTTCAACTGCCATCTTATCGTCAACTACTAGCTATAAATATCTAACCTATCTGTAACATTCCAAAAAGAGTTTACCTAAGGAAAATGAAGGGTAAATGTGTACAAGGTAACTTGTAATTTTAGGAGTTTTGATTATTGTATATTACATAACTTACTTCTTAAGAATAAATAATGTTTTCCTTGCTCAGATTTCGAATTACAACGGATGTTTTTATAGTATAGTAATGTTGACATTTACTCGTACGTATATTATGTTACTAAAGAAATGTCAATGCTTATATCTGATCTTTTTTATTGTGGAGGTCACTCTTTTTTTTAAAAAAAGAATAATGATTTCAAAACAATAAAATCGACGGGTTTATGGGTTTCCATAATGACTCATGTTCACATGTTACTAAAGAAATGTCAATGCTTATATCTGAGATCACTGATCATGTGATAAGCTGTCAATCCTTCATATTTAGAATGTAATTTATTACTAGAGTGTGTAATTACACAATTAGAGTGTAACGCAACTAAGCAATTAGTGTATAATTTTGAATATTATTTCTTTGAAATGGAGTGTCAAGGTAGTGATTTATTATTATTTGACTTGGCAAAATTTGAAGATATAGATGTACTTAATTTCTATTTGCGACATAATAAATGAAGAAACAGTGTGTGATAAACATGGAAATACTGTTCAAATCAAATCATGGCTTTTTTATTGTTAAGGAAACAAAAACTACAACGATGCAATTGGAAACGTCTACTAAAATTGGGTCATTTATTGAGAAATCAAAATTAGATGTCACTCTATTTCGACTAATTTCATTGATTCTTATTTTAAATTCGCCTCGTCAATCAATAAAAACAAACTTACCTAGGCATATCATTCAAGTTGATTGGTATTCCTTTATAAGAGAAGTGTATATAAATGATACAATCACCAATTCAGTCCAAATAGGAATGCCGGGTGAAGTCGAAGAGAATGATGAGGCGAAATTTGGCAAAAAAAATAGAATCACAGCCGTTTAATTAAAGGCAAATGGGTATTCGGCAGTATCCAAAGAAATTCACATTTATCATTTTTGATACCAGTGAAAAAACGTAATAGACGAACTCAAATATCCCTTATAAGAAAATGGGTGAAACCCGGTTCGACGGTAATAACAGACTGCTGGCAAGCGTACAATACCATTTCCTCATATCATTTCATCCACATTAATGTCAACCATAGCCAAAATTTTAGAGACCCTAATACCGAAGCTCATACCAATACTATTGAGCAAGAATGGAGGAATATTAGAGATCACATACCAAAATATGGCATCAGAGAAGATCTTTTTTTTTCTTTTTTTTTATACTTAGCTGAGTAATTTTAGAAGTAACATACACCACAAAGAAGAATACACCATTTTTTTCATAGCGGCAGCGAAATTATATCACTCAACGTATTAAGGTAAGGAAATTATTAACTTCAATATATAAAAAATAATGATCTATCGTGGTCATTGTGTAATGCACATGCCTCAAACCATACGCTTTTGTCATTCAAATCATGTCTTGCAATTTATAACCTATAAAAACGTCGTTTTTTAAATCGTGATTAATCTAATTTCGAAAGGTTGGCTAGGTGGATAAATATATATAAGTTTTAGCCAGATGTTTATATATATATATATATATATATATATATATATTATATATATATTTCTATAGCTACCTGGCCAAACCTGTCGAGATATATAATTATATCTCAAAATAAGCAAATTATTATGTTCAATAAACGTACAAAAGGTTTAGCCAGGTGATTATATATATATAGCCACCTGTCCAAACCTGTCGTGGCATGAAATAGCAATCTAGCTAAGTCATTGTGTAATTCACATGCGTCAAACCATAAGCTATTCTTATTCCTAATATATCTTGCCATTATGTGTAACCTAAAAACCCATCGATTTGATGGTTTTTAGGTTGTGATTTTTCAATGGTAAATAGTGATCTGCACAAGGAAAACATTATTTATTCGTAAAAAGTAAGGTATGTAGTATACAATAAAAAAATAAAAATCCTCCGAAAATTACAAGTTACCTTGTAAACATTTACCAAATGAAGAAAGTTAGAATTTTAGTTCCAGTGACACCGCATAAATAAACATGGTCATTTCACATATTATAACTTAGTAGTAAGACTGTTCGTCCCATAGTAACAGCTATAAAATGTATATCAAAATGATACTTTTTGTAAGTCAAATAGGAATATTTTATTTTGTAACTCTTACTTTTAATAGTAAAGCAAAAAGAGCCTGTAGATTATTTTTGTAATTGTTTACTGTAGAGCCCCAATTTTAATTTTTTTGTTATTGTTATTTTTGAACTAAATACCTCACTTTATAAGAATAGTAAGATTTTTTTGGTGAGTAAAAATGTTTTTCACTTTGAAATTGACGTATGTCAATGAAGTATTTGTAGGTTAAGTTTATATGGCAAACACAATATCCCAATTTTAATATTATTTTCCTAGTTAATTTTGTATTACATACCTCTCTTTATAAGAATAGTAATATTTTTTGGTGAGAAAAAATATTTATTAGGCCTACTTTGAAATTAACGTATTTCAGTGATATTTTTGTGTGTTAATTTTGCATGGCCAACACAATATTTCAACTGATCACTAGAAGTTAAGCAACATTGAACGTGATTATTACTTGGATGGTTGATAGTTTTTCTACCATATGTGAATGGGATTAGTGTTGTTAAAACCATTGAACAGACAACATTTAGTGTGAGATGTGTGAATAGATATACTATTATTATACCTTGAACTTGTAAGGTAAAAACAACATCCGATTGCCAAGTCAAGCAACATTGATCATGGTTAGTCAGTACTTGGATACGAGACCGCTTGGAAACACTACATGAAAAAATTTCAATTGGGATTAGTGTTGTCACATCGTGCGTAGGTTTATTTATACGTAGGTCAAGTAAGATGAATATATATATATATATATATATATATATATATATATATTTTCACACATCTTACACTCCATGTTGACTGTTCAATGGTTTTAATAACACTAATCCTACGCACATGTGGTAGAAAAACTATCACCCATTCAAGTAATTACCACGCTCAATGTTGCTTGACTTCAGTGATCAGCCGAAACATTGTTTTTGCCACAAAAACTTTACCCACAAATATGTCATTGAAATATGTCAATTTCGAAGTGATAAACATTATTGCTCACCAAAAAATGTTGCTATTCTTATAAAGAGAGGTAGGCTATGTAGACAAAATTAATAGGGGGAAAAAAATATTAAAATTGAGACATTGTGTTTACCATACAAACTTAACCTACAATTACATCAATTTCGAAGTGAAGAATATTTTTGCTCACCAAAAAATGTTACTATTCTTATAAAGAGAGGTATGTAGTACAAAAATAACGAAAAAGAAAAAAATTAAAATTGGGGGTGCTACAGTAAACAATTAGGCCTACGATAAATATACAGGAATGTCAAATCAATTTTAAGTGTGAAATCTCTTCCCTTCATCTTCAAAATTGTGTTTTTCCGATACTTTCGATCATTATGAACAAAACTAGTAATTTTTTATCTCTCACAATTCATATAGGAGTAGTTCGCACTTGTTACACGACACGATTGATACTAAATGATACAGTTTGACAGTTCTTCATAGTGACTGTTTTTAAAACATAACTATTTTCCGCACAGAATAAAAAAACATTGAAAGATTTTACTTAAAATGATGAAGTATTTGTTGAAATAACCACAAAATGCCATAAAACAGTCATTTTAAATAGCTGTTTTCGGACAGAAATAATGAATTGGGAAACATTAAAAGTGACTAGCTTTATTCAGATTGATCGAAACAATGCAATTTCGAA
This sequence comes from Aphrophora alni, assembly GCA_963513935.1. Taxonomy (NCBI): domain Eukaryota; kingdom Metazoa; phylum Arthropoda; class Insecta; order Hemiptera; family Aphrophoridae; genus Aphrophora; species Aphrophora alni. Next base: position 46,818,960 of record OY740769.1, read on the forward strand.
AGGCGAAATGCAGATATTGTCCACTTATAAACCGGAGATGTCTCCTGCATATTTACCACAATGGCAGAACTAACCTCAAAGACAAGCAAATTTTTAATTCAAATAGTTTGTTTGGACAGAAATAATGTTTTTCGGTAATTCAAAAGTGAAATGCGTGTAAAAAGATGATATAATTGTTGCAAAATGAGGTATGAAGAACTAGAATTTCATACATTTAACTAGTAAATAGCAAGGAAAGGAACACTAAATATTTACTTTTAAATAAACTAGGTGCTTTAAATTAAGACTTTATATCACAAATAATAACTGGTGAAATATAAAGATATAACAATCTTCTAGCCTACATCAAGGTTATGTCTATTAACCAGGGGATGACACTTGAATTTAACCTCTCCTAAAATTTGAAACTAAAGATTGACTGGTTTGCACCATTTTTGGAGATAGCAGTCCTCAATTTTATCGTTTTGTACTAAACAAGCCCGAGTAATAGAATTAACTGTTAGGCTAGCTTTATCTCTGGTGTAAAGAGGAAATGCATTAATTCAAAAATTTAAAGATTAGTGAAGAACTCCAAACCCAATACCTTAGCAATATCCTTGTTTTTGACAGTAAAAGTATGGTCAGAAGGTCTTTTAAAAGTCATGTTTATCTAGCTTGTAGCTTAATACTTGCCTTTCCATTTGGTGTTTCCTTTACATATATCGAAAAAGGCTTCTCATTTCATTTTTTTTTTTTGGTCAACATTATATCATCACCTCAAAATTTCAAAGAAGTTCCAACAATATGGTTAAAATGGCGTTACAATCTAATAACAAACACAAATAAATACAATCATAACAAACTACGCATAATTAAAATTGTAACGATGTTGATAACAGCTCTATTTATGACACAGTACTTCACAGTTAGATCGTTTTATCTATGAGTATGGCTGTGTCAGGCTGTCTCTAATCACAACATCACACGACTATTTTACAAAACTGAACATCTCAACAGTAGCTATATAAAAGAACAATCGCCTAAATACATAAAGTCTCAGTCATAATTTTAGGATAACACTGTTTATTAAGATAACGCCACATTTGATTACTGGGACTGTGCAAAGTGTGCATTCAAGGCCGCCAAAAAGTTTCTCGATATCTCGACTTTTACAAAACTAAATTTGTTGAAATAAGACGATAATGCTATAACATTCGATCTAAACATTTTATGAATGTAAAACCAAGTTACTAGTTTAATTAGTTCTTAAGATTGGATGACAACTATTGGGTCAAATATTAGAATGTAGCGCGCACTGCAAAGTTATGCACAAGTGGGAAGTCAAGCAAGTCAAGGGTTTTAATTAAGTTTTGAAAAAAAGAAAAGATTGTCTGATTTGTAATAATGAGTGCTTAGCCACTTTTAATAAATCGTTTGGCACTTTAGATTACTTTTGTCTAGCTCGAACAAGAGATGGGCATCTTAAATTTTTCATGTTATATTAATAGTTACCTTCCCAAACCTTTGTCCTATAATTTACACGTCACGATTTACACAAATGTAACGTACAGCGTAAAACTTAAACATAAACTGGTAATGCAGTCACAAATCTCACAAACTACTCATGTTGTCATTGTGTACACATTCATGATTCATCATAACCCGAAAAATCCTAAACTCCTTGTGTCTAAAATTGTAGGTTTTTTTCAATATTAATGGATTTTAGGACTTGAAAATTTACTCGCATTGTTAAAAAATATCAGAATAATGATGATAAACAAGGTAAATTGTTTAAGTTTGGAACGTTTATAGCGACTAAAAAATAGGGTGACCTAATTCAATGTATAATTCCGGGTCAGATATTACTAGAAAATTACATGAAATCTTTTGTTTCAAACGACACAAGCTTTGCATGATTAATTTTCAAGATAAATTTAGTTCAATACTATATTATTTTTAGCATTACATAGATAAGTTGTAATTACAAGTTACGCAAATTTATAATATTCCTAAGAATGTGAAAACGTGCTAGCCTATTTCTGTTTCCCCATTACTAACTTATAATTTTTGTATTATGATATTTTTAAGAAATTTTAAAGTTTCATCTGTTTAAAAGTTAGTGTTTTATATTTAATAAGTGTATGGTACAATTTGAATATTCATGAAATATTATTTGATTAAAATGATGGAACTATCTATCATTGCATAGTGCATAACTATATTGGGCAAATAAAAGAAAATAATAATTAGAGAACTGAGACTAAAAATGATTTACTAATTGAGTCTGTATTATTTCAAGCAGTACAAAATTAAATTATTTGGATTGTTCTGTAATGTTTATCACTCATAAATTTTAAAAAATAACTTCTGGTACTACTTAAATAAAATTTTAATTTGTTAGTTTTAAGGAAAGATTTAATGTATGGTTAGTTATATTAGTTACTTAAGGTAAACATTGACAATAAGGAAAACTACAATTCAAGAAAATCTGTGAAACCCACCAAAAAAGCTTGCGAGTCACAAAACCTACTAAAATTCTGAGCATCATAACGCATAGAAGATGTGGTCATGGACTCTGATAACAAAACAAAGAAGTGGACACGCTACCAATAACAGAAACCAACCGTAAAGAAGACGTGATAGAGCAGATGCGGATATCTCGGGATGATAGGCGTTTTATTCAAACCATCCATAGAACTGATGCAGGTAAACCAAACCCAGCAGGCAAGTCACGTCGATCAATGCAACACCTATGAACACAACACTCTGGCAGCAACCCAAATCTGGCGGCAACCAACATTCCATCAAAACCACAACCCTTATGGTTGATTCTCGTTATTGGACACCTAGACCAACAATTTAATGCTCAAGACAAATGTTTTGATACTCAAGAAAAAATTATAATACAGCACTGGATGAGGTTGTGGAAAGTAGGTATCCAATTAGAATAAGGAAACCTGTTGTAAGACTCCCCGCCTTGGATAACGTCCGTGAAGCATATGCTATAGGTCTTTCAACACCATCTTTACAAACAATAGACAACACACAACATAAACCGATTGATGATGCGTCACACGCCAATTTAATTGGTAATTCAGGATCATAATGTGCTAATATTTTGGAAAAAGCTAACCGTTTCTTTACTGTATTAAAAGCTTTTACACATTTTTCATGGGATTTACCGCCAAGTGAAAAATTATTTAGTCTGGATAGAACTTTCAAGGCGAGAGGACGTTTCTCGGATGGACATGTCCGATTCAAATGAAATGAAAATACTAAGAAAAAGTGTTTTCTTTAGTAAATATGAACTGTTTAACATATAATGTTATGTACTGTTATGTTTCAGTTACGTTTGAGTTAAAAAACGAACGTTTAAAAGTGAAAAGTATTCGATCTGGTAATTTTGTATAATCGACAAAGTTGAGACTTAACCCGGAAAACACGTATGAAAAGACTAAGTTTCTTGGAGTTTAACGTAAAACAAAGAAATTTGAACATTTTAATGTGGAGAAATAATAACGTGAACAATTGATGTGTTCTCACAAGAGAAAACGTGAACTTGAAAGATTAACTCTGAAAAACAATAGAAGTTTTTATGGTGAAAGGACATCATGCATCTGCAATGAGGAAAAGTTGTGTTTTTTTAAATAAAAAGTTTAATTCCAGCAAATACACGTGTCTGGTAAAGCATTCTTAAACCATTATTTATGTAAAATAAGATATAATTGTTTAATGACTTATAATTTTGTTGAATCTTTTAATTTTGTATTTATAATTTTATCTGATGTCTTTTTATAAAAGACATGATAATTATGTTATCTTGAATGTAATGTTAAAATCCTAAATCATATAAGAGATGTTTCTCGATCAAAATTTTTAGTTGAACATTTTTAATATGAATTCATAAATGATATTTTAATAAAATTTAAAAGTATATTAATTTTTCAAAATATTATTAAATTTTATTCCAAGAACTAGGTTGCAACCAATAATTTAACTCAATGAACTTAATAAAATAAAATTCTTTTAAAAATAAAAAATGATTTTTTAGATACAAATATGTATAGGATGTTTTAACATGTAATAATTGTTTACAGGTATTTTGTTTTATATATGTTCTCTTGATATAATAAGTTGTTTAAAAAAAATTATGTGCATTTCAGAATAAAAAAAGATTTTTGTATTTTTATCCAATATTCTATTTAGTACACTTTTTCTAAAGAATTCACGACCCATGAGAAATTAGTATTCACACTTAGAGTAATAAATTTTAAAATTTTATTATTATTTATTTTTTTTGTAATCTAAGTATTACAAATAGCGCCCAACTTAACTAAACAGAGATTACAAAAAAACTAGAGTCCTCAATTTTCTATTGTTTCACATTCTGGACAATTGTTTAAATCTTACTTTCTTGTTACAAGTATTTTATGTTAACAGCAATTTGAAATTATAGTAAAAACGTGTGTCTAACTTTGTAAAATGCCACACGTTGTGCGACAATTGAAACAATTTAATAAAATAGGACTCTAGTTTTGTAATGTTTTATGTAGTTAAGTTGGGCGCCATTTGTAATGCTTTGATTACAAAAAATAAATAAAAATTGAAAATTTATAACTCTAAGAGTGAATATTAATATGTCATGGGTCGTGAATTCTTTGGAAAAAGTGTACTAAATAGAATATTGGATAAAAATGTAGAAGTCTTTTTTGTTCTGAAATGCACATTATTTTATTTTAAAAACTTGTTGTAGCAAGAGAACATATATGAAACATAAACATCTGTAAAGAATTATTACATGTAAAACATCCTACATATAGCCTATATTTTTTATCTAAAAAATAATTTTTTAAAAGAATTAAATTTTGGTTGCAACCTGGTTCTTGAAATAAAATTTAATAATGTTTTGAAAAATTGATATACTTTTAAATTTTATAAAAAATATCATTTATTTATGAATTCATATTTAAAAATTGTTCAACTAAAAACTTTTATCAAGAAAAATCTTTTGTTTAAAGATTTTAATATTACATTTAAAATAACATAAAATAACATCAGACAAAATTACAAATATAAAATTAAAATTTCAACAAAATTATAAGTCATTAAACAATTATATTTTATTTTACATGAATAATAGTTTATACGTGCTTTACCAGACACGTGTATTTGATTGAAATAAACTTTTCACTAAAAACACAAATTTTCCTCGTTGGAGTCATATGACATTGTTTCATCAAAATCACTTCTATTGTTTTTCAGAGTTAATCTTTCAAGTTCACGTTTTCTCTTGTGAGAACACATCAATTGTTAACATTAATATTACTTCAAATTTAAATGTTCAAATTAATTTGTTTTACATTAAACATCAAAAACTTAGTCTTTCATACGTATTTTCCGGGTTACATCATACATCTTGCCAACTACACAATATTACCAAACTGAATGCTTTTTACTTCCGAATGTTCATTGTTTAACTCAAACATAACCAAATCATAATAGTTCATGACAACATATGTTAAACAGTTCATACTTATTTAGGAAAACACTTTTTCTTTGTACTTTTGTTTTGTCCGAGACTGGACACTTCGAGAGTTCTATCCAGACTATCCAACTAAGAGCAGTTGGCGGTAAAAATCCCCAATCTTTCTCTTTGTATGCAAAATGTTTGTACTTCACTTTTTTAATTACAAAGTTTATAATCATTTTAATTATTAATATACATACAATAAATTTCTCTGATCATTTAGTATCAATTATTCTATTTTCTTATTTAATCTTATATTGATTTTACTCAAAAAACAACAAAATACGTTTCCTGCTTCATTCATCAAGTCTAGACATACACCCCATTCTATATTCTATATAAGATCAAAGTATATCCCATTCTGTTTAAGATCAAAGAACTAAAAATGTACACTATTACAAATTTGGAAAAATACCTATTTAATTAAATAATATTTTGGTTCTGCAAATTTGATTCATTTCACTATTATGTTTTATAAATTTTTAAAAACACAAATAAAAAAACTTTAAAACATTGGTTTAGTTAAAAATGTTTAATGTTCAATTTTGTTGAACTGTATTAGTCTCTGATCACACATTTACAAATAACAGTTTGTCACAGAATTATACATCTTAACCACTATAGTTACGTTTGCAGATATATATAATAAATTATGCACATACTTTGACATTTTGTATGTATACATACAAAACAAACAACAAAAATCTTTTGATTGTACCTTGATACTGGGAAGCAGAATGCTGATATGTACCTAAATTGTATTTTCACATAATCTAAACATCTTAACCTTTCAAAAACACCTTTATTACCGATACCAAATAACAATTTTTTAAGATATACACAAGACTTATCTTTATGTAGGTATTTAGTTGTAAAAAGAGAAATACCTATGTAATATTGGACAATTTAAAAAAAATATAATTTGCATAAGGTAGATCAAAATTTTATAAAAATTATATTATGTACAAAAATAAGAAAAACCTAAAGCAAACGGTGCTTATTATATTATATGATTTTGAAGGTAAAGATATACATGCTAAAAAGCAAAAGTGATATATTTAAAAAAAATAATAAATTAGTAAATAGGTTTTTGTCAGTAAATTATTATTATTCTTTTAGATTTTCAACTATGTAAAACACATTACCAGGTACACTAATAAATGTAGTTTCATAGATAAACAACATAGTATATTTTTTCTATAAAACCATTAACAATGGAGTAGTTACTCTTTTTAAAATGTAGTAGTAAACATTTATTACTCGTTAATGGTAAATATTATAATTTTTATTTCATTAATAGATACTAATTAGGTACTTACTAAATCATGGTATTTCCAGTTATTTATTACACCTCACAGTAAAAATTTGGCGGGCGACTTTACGCTAAGATGGCCGCTGAGAGTAATAAACATTTATTACTTGTTAACGGTAAATGTTATAATTTTAATTTTTATGCCAGTAGAGGTACTAAATTGTGGTATTGCCAGATTTGAAAGGTGGAAGTTAATTAGGTTAGCGGTAATTATAACTTTAATTTGTGTGTATAAAGTATTTGTGACACTGATTGGGTACTAAATCGTGGTATAATTTTTAAATTTATTTCACATATTCAGCAGCCAACTTCACATACATACCATTTTCAGTAACAAAAATCTGCCTCTTTTGTCATTGTTTAAAGGCAAAAAATATAGACTCCTATCTCCTAAATATCCTAATGCTGTCGGGCTCGGGATATAAAGAGGGATGGTCAATAGAGACCTGATAGGAAGATGAAACGATCTAACCCAAGACTATTTGAAAAAGGTTTAAATACAGCTACAGTACCTTGGGATTGCCATGTACTTACTGGACCATTGACTGTTTATTAGAAGTTTAATCTATCTAGATGGATTATGATAAGGCCACATATGCCTTTCTCAATACTGATACAAAATACTTTTTTTTTTAATTCACAACTGTACCATTTTCTTTCCTAAGAAAATTATGATTCCTAGATAAATTAAAATTCTAATAAAATATAATAAAAAATATTTTGTATTTTATTTATATATTTAAAAAAATTAATGGGTGTTAAACAAGAAATATTTAGTATTTACCATTTGCTTTTTGATCCATAGAAGGAGAGAAAATAGACTAATCTTACCTGATTTCATGGTTTTCCAAATACTATTATTATATCTTCTGTTGACCTATATATCCAATCTTCATCTGAACCACCCAATGCAATTAGTATTTTAAATGTTAACTATTTCTAACTCTGTATGAGATTTTCATAAAGAATCTTCTCTTGACTGAATTTTCGAATAGGTGTGACACTTTCGCATGACATAAGAGGATTTGCTCTCCTGTTTGTGTTTAGTTTTAAGTCAAACTAAGAGTCAAAAGAAAGAGTACACAATATGTTTGTAAAAAAAATATAACATGTTAAATATGAAAAATATTGAATTGTACTTTGCACAATATTAGCCTGGTTTCACCAGCTGTGGCATTTATTCAAGCAGCTCATTACAACAGTGCAAATTGTAAACAGATTAATAAAATGATATAATAGGCAAAACCTAATTCGGTAATGCTCAAAAATAAAAATCGTAGAAAGAACAGTTAAAGTTTTGTATTTATAACTGAGTTACACTGTACCTATGACTTTTAATATAATTCTTTTATTTTAAAACAGTGTTATTTTAAAGTAATGTTTTAAATATTTTTAGGAGTTCTTTTGAGATTTTTTCTTAAATCTAAACGCATGTATAAAATTTATAGTTGTTTTTAGTGGCTAAAATAACTTACTACTTTTGAAGAATGATTGTATATTTGCAATTTGATGAAGTTAATAAAATTAATAGTTTTTGTACAATTAGGTTTATACCAAAGCGTTTATAATAATTGAAAAAAATTATCCTCTTAGCTTAGAAAAGTAATTTTATCATTATATGAAATATGATGTTACTTATTCAGTTATGGCATATTAAAATGGCTAATAATGTTAGGAAACTTACCAACTCTAAGGAATGCCAGGAATGTGTTTTGGAAAAATATCAGTTAATTAAAAATGGAACAAGACAAATCGTATACACTATTCATTGACTATATTTAATTGTACTTTAAAAAAGTAAAGTGAAGTTTATAATATGTATTTGATGGATTTTGTATAATTAGCGAATGAACCTCTTATGAAGATTTTTTACAGATCTTTTATAACTACAGTATTGAAGAAATTTGAACTGTTGACAGCTTTTGAATTGTTACGTTAGACACCAGCTTGACATTTATCTTTTAATTTTTTTTTTTTTTGTTTAAATACAATAAAAAGCGGAAGCAGTTGGTGACAACATTTCAATTAGAGATTCAAACTTTCTTTCTGTTATAAGGAAGGTAACAAGTGTTTTCAATCAAAGTTTAAGATTATAATACTTGGAACTTTTATGTAATACATTAATTTATGCTGAATGAATATGTAGGTTGATCACGCATGCCCTTATTTAAGTTCATGTTGCCTCTATTTATCTTGCCAAAAATTGAAAATACAGACAATTTAATAAAATAATTATATACAAATTCCAAAGCTATATGTTACTAAAAATTACTATTACTATTGTAGCAAGGTTTGATTCTGCAAGGAAAAGTATACCACATGATAATTTTTAAAAACATATTTGCCATTAAAAAGTTTGGATTAATTAAAATGAATGTTTAAACTTTAAACGTCGGTTAACTATTTTGCTGGCTTACAAACTCAATTAAGGTATTCTAATACCATAATTAATTTTTGCACATATTATCATTAAAATTGAAATCTTTCCTGTTATAAAAGTTATTGTGCTATCATTTCATACATCATAAACATAATTACATAAACATTTATTTATTAACATATATTATATTTTTATGTTCTGGGGAACTCGAAACTAATTTCTGTTTTGGCTTCTGGTCATACATGCAACTCACAGTAATAAATAAATTTAAGAAAATTCACTAAAATGTAAATTCATTACAATCAATACATTTATATTGGTTAACGAAATTAAATCAAGTTTCTTATACTTTAATGTTACACATTTTAAGTTTGGTACTTTCATTAAATTTTAAATTATATCTTTCTTTGGGGGAACCGTCATACTTAAATGAGATATAAGTATTAGAAAACAGAAAATAGTTGTAAGTATTCTCTATAGTACTGTACAATATTTAAAAAACTAAAATAGTACCATGTATACTGATAGCATTTTATTTCATAAAAAACAGAATGATAAATTCAATATACAAGTTTATTAAAAAAGAAAGACACTTTTTAATTAACTAGTAAAATGGTTTTAGTTAACAGAAAAAATAAATAGTAGCATTACAAAGTTTTTTGTACAGTGTTATAGATGTTCTATATGAGCCCCACGGGTTACACGGCAGACATTGATTCGATAGTCAAGTTCTGACCAAACTCTGTTAAGGGTCCAGAGTTTGACATTGTTTGACATGGGGTCCACATTTGACCTCATGTGACTTCTTTGTGTGGGGTTACATTAAAGATCAAGTTTTATTCCTCCATTACCACTGAGCTTCTTGGAATTAAGGTAGTGCATAACAAGAGCTATAAAGAGTGTTGACGTCGATACCCTTAACATAGTCTGGTCAGAACTTGATTATAGAATTGATGTCTGCTGTGTAATCTGTGGGGCTCATATAAAACATTTATAACACTGTACAAAAACTTTGAAATGCTATTTATTTATTTTTATTGGTTAAAACCATTTTACTATGTTAATTAAAAAGTGTCCATTTCTTTTTGAATAACTCTGTATACTCGTATTTCAATTCTTATAAGATTAGACATTGCCACAATTTACTTCAGCCAAATCACAAAAATGAGTCAACAGTTGTGAATTTCCATAACAGATTTTCAAAAAACATTAAACATATAACTAATGAAGAAACATTTAAGAAGGACCTGCAAAGGTTTTTCCCCATTAAGTGTTTAAATTCTTTATCCAACTTTATAAACAAATTGTGGTAAGATTGTTTTAGATACAAATATGTTTTGTTTTAAATTCTGTACCAATTTTTAATTTTGGTTTTACTTGTCGATTATAATTACATCATCTTATTAATTTACCAATTTGTCCTATTTTTTATTTTCTTATATATTGTATATTATACTCTTACATAAGTGACGTGTCAACAAGTAATTTTGAGTTCTTCATAAGTTTGATACACTTTGAGTCCATAAAAGTGATTTTTGAAATGGTGTCCTACGGCTTAAATGAGTGGACAGATTTAGTATGTAGGCTATTCTACATTTGCAATAGTTGGGATACATGCCAAAGACCAAAACATAAAAATTATAATTTTTAAAATTGTCTAAATTTTGTTCAAATATAGCGTCTAAACAACTGAATGAAAATATATAAATAAATGAATGTAGCTTCTAAATGCTTTGAAAATAAAGTATGTCATATTATAAAGTCTGTCATAGACCAGCAAGGTCAAATTATAAAAGACCTTGTATGTTTGGTTGGAGAGTTTACAACCTCCCTTTGTTGTTATGCATTAAAGTAATTATGAAAAACTACCTTTGTAGATTTAAAATTTCACAGAGTTTAACATTGATTCACAGCTTAACAAAAATACACCGAAATGGAAAAATTGTAAAAAAAAAAAATAATAATAATAATTTTGGAAGAGTTCTGTAAATTGTCGAGTCCCATTTGTTTTCAACTGAATAAATATTCCTTTAAAACATCTATGTTATAATTCCTGTCCTTGAATTTGTAAAAATAAACTTTGTCCCAGATTTATTTAATATGAGTTCTACACGAAACTAGATTAGTTGCAACGTCACTTTACTTTTAGTTGAATGTTGATATACATTTCATATCATAATTACACAAGTGGGAATATTTAATTACTACAAAAACTTTAGAAAGTATTCGGAATGAATAGGATGTGTTGGTGAAGCGGTGTTACAAACCATGTTATGTTGTTGCTTTTATTTTGGAAGGATTATTTATTAAAAGGGTATTACTTAAAATATTGTCACAGAATTATACAATAGGCAATTAAAGTAAAGCCACCGTTATTTTAATGGGAAATTTGTCTGAAAGTGTTACCTTGACCGGACGAAGTATATTCATTAGTTAAACCGTCATATATAACATATTGTAAGATCATTAAGAGCAAGATACCCATAAAGAGCTCCATAAAAGATACCGTACCCTAGATACAAAAATGTATGTATTGAAAATAGGTTTTTTTGTTACAAATTTTTAGTGTTGAGAGACAATTATTTGAATCAATAATCTGCAATGGAACAAAGGAAATTGATCTAAGAACAGGGGTAAAAAATTGTGAATTGATATCTAAATACATACAAATCTGTAAGGTCATATTTTGTGGGATACATTTTTAGCACACTTTATTTTAAAACTGCTGAATTTTATACTATTTACTTTCCAAATAGTGGATTCTGCATACTGTGTAATAAATTAAAAATTTGATGGGTGAATTTAAGATTAATATGATAGTTACTTTTGTTCATCAAAAATGCCACACGTTGAGCGACATTTGTAACAATTCAAAAATTTTGCTGAAGTTACTTTTAATGTTATTAATTTGTTAATTTGCTCGACTATAGGGCGCCAGGTTTGCTTTAGCATACCAATTTAGAAAAAAGAATGAATTTAATTATTTATTAGATCTCTGGGGTCGTAAGTTCTTTTTACAGTGTACTTACAGTGGATTTTGGTTTTAAATGAGAACACTTTGGCTGAAATGTTACAAAGAAAACATTTATTAAACATTCAAAGAAACATCCTACAAATTATTATTAACAACAAAAAAAATCATATTATAAGTACTAGTTATCCTTTTTAGTTTCAATAACAAATTATGAAGTTATATTTCCTTTATTTCTTTCTTTCAAATTAATTAATTTTATCTTTAAAAATGCTTCTACCAATAAAATTGTTGCAACAGGAATTTAATCTATGAATTTTTTTTAGTAACTTTGTAGTTCTAAAAGAAAAATGAAAAGATTCTATTTTCATTATTTAAAAACTTCATTTTACTATTATCTCTTCTAGTAATAATCTACTAAATTTTCTTTAAATAGATAAACATTTACAAAACAATTAATTTAAAACATAATACAGGTTACTAATCAAACAGGTAATATATAGCGTCTATACCACAACGCCGATCTAAATAAAAAAACATTGTCTGTGTCCGAATGGAAAACTGATGTCCTACGAGTTGAAGTTCTACGGCTCGCAGTGGATTCTCCCTCGTTCAGAAATTGTTTTCTCAAGTTGTTGAGAATGTTCATAACTCGCGTATATAAATCATTGTCTTTTATGTTCCCGCGTTATTGTCATTGAAACACGCTAAATATGGATTTTTAAATACTTTCGATCACTATTTGAGATAAAAATCAAATGTACATTGTTCTAACAGAACCTAGAAACTCTTTCGACGATCTTATCTCTCCAAACACTGGATTTTGACTTTTAAGAACACAACCTGTTCATTTTAAGCGGTAAACTCAACTCTTAGAAAACACATCTTGTCCCTTCAATCGCTGGACTTCGACCTTTTTGAACACAACCTGTCACTCCTAACGCTGGACTTAGACTGATGTTACCATGAGGCAAATTCCTACTTCCGAAAGCGTTCTTTCCGGTTACTGTTCACACATTTTACCGCACTGCCGTAAAATACAAATAATTTACATTTTATAACAAACAAACTAAATTACATTAAAATTAAACATAATAATTCATACTGTTGTCTTGAAAATCCATTTTTCTTTTATAAATGACGTGACTAAATTTAAATTATTATTTGAATCTCTTATCTCTTTGGCTTAACCGCGTCTTTTAAATGAGTCTATATTAAAATCTGACTTTTCACATTGTCACAAAACCCCACAAGGTTTGTATTTCAATACAGGTATTGGAATACAAAGCTTTTATATATATAAATTTCAAATCGAGAAAAAAAATACTAATGGATGTTCAAGACATTTCATTTCAGAAGCTAAGGACCTCATGAAAGAAAATAAGTATCCCTAGTATACTTAATTTAAGAAAGATTCTCTTTTCTTATAAAAATAAAAATCTATTTGCTAAAAATCCTATTTTATTATTTTAATTTATTTGCATTATCATAACTCATTAAAAAAATATTATACGAATCAATTAGTGCTAAGTCTTATCTCTATTTATACAATAAAACCCATCATCAGTTTCCTTTCCAACCTCGTTGGCTGAAACTTTCCATCAACATTTTTTTGTTGACAGGATCCCGTCACTCAAAGCTTATCTCCCAGACAGCCGTCTATATACTTTTTCTCGTCTCATCCTCTTTGCCAAGGCGACATTTCTACATCCTTTGAAAATCTACATCTATCTTTTACTATCCATCTGAATCATTTTCCAACTAAACGCAATTAAAATTTTAAAACTTCTCATTATTAATTAACATTTTTACGAAAATTATTTATTTATTACTCAACATTGCTTCAATTCACCTTAAAACTTTTCAATTATCATCTTATATTATTATTTATTTTAGTTTAAATCCAATAATTATTTATTCTTTATCAAATTCTTAATTACTCTTTGTCTCGCTGGGATAACATGTTAGCTACTGATTTTACAATTACAAAAAACTCTTTTCTTCAACTAAAATTCAAAATATAACATCATTATTACAAAAAAATATAAATTTACTTACAAAACTCATCTATTTATTTAAAAATTACCTCTTTACAATTGTATTGTCTCTCAGTATCCTTTCTTAAAATTATTTCCATCTTATCCTTCATATTTTAATAATCAAAGTTGCATTAATCCCCAAACAAAAGTCTTCATAATAAAAAACTCCTTATTATTTACCTATATTCTTTCATAAATAATCTCCTTATTTCAACGTAGCTTCCTTTAAAAATCATAATAATCGTCGTTTATCCGCAGAATTCCTTAAATCTCCCTTTATTTCATTAAAATCGTCGCATATTTCCTTTATTTCATTAAAGTCGTCGTATATTTCCTTTATTTCATCGCAGTACTCAAAAAACCTCTTAAAAACTAAAATTTACCATTAATGCAACCTAACTACTCTTTTTATAAAAGCTTATTAACAGAACAACTTCATTTTAAATACCACTTTACTCAACAATTCTGTAAAGTCATCATCTTCATATAAAACTCAAAAATCTCTCATTTAAACTACTTCTTATTAAAATCTTCTTAATCATCTATTACTTGTATACAAAAACTTCAAAAATTAAAAAAATTATCATTGCTTTCCCAGCTAACAACGTATTTCATCAAAATCTTTAGACACCTTTATCAAATAACTTCTCACAATCATCTATTGTTTTAAATTTAAACATTATTTATTAAAAAATCGTTAATTATTTATTTCATTTATAAATTTCATCAAAATCTCTTCATATTATATTACTTATTACTCCTTCCTTTAAAAAACAAAAACTTAACCTCCTTTACTCCTTTTTTAACATCAAAAAACTTAATTATTATCTGTCTTGGCAAAACTCACATAAATTCTCAAACTTTAAACAACTATTCTTCATATTCACAAACCACAAATCACTTAAAACTAACAAGTTTTTATCATTTTATTATTAAATAATTCTTAATTTTTAAAACATCAAAACATACAACTTATCGTTTTACAATTTAACATCTAATTACCTATCCTAATCAGCTAATCAACATTTTTACAATTTTATAAAACTTTTAACTTTATTCCTTAAAAACTCTCCTTTTGTCACGTCCGGTTTAATCTCATATATACAGATCGATCACTTCTATATATCCTACAATTTGTTTTCAGTCAACATCTGTCTAAATTTTTTATTACATGAAATTTTTTTATGTAATAATGTCACCATTATTTATTATGCATTTTTCTTCCTAACCTCTCCTACATAGGTTCTTCTAACCGTCTACTTTATACCGTGCATACTTCTAATTGCTCTTTAGACTCTTACACAGAGTAACATGTTGTGACGTTGAAATGTGCAGTGGTTGAATACAATATCCCTACTTGATTCAAGATAAAGCCCAAAACACATCCCTATTTCACAACACGCCCTCTTATGCAGTCTCAGAATGCCTTATTCTTACGAATAAAACATTCTATTTTGACTACACAAACGCCTACCTCCTCCCAATGTTCATGTACTCCTTAAATGCATCTACACGAAGAAAATTTTAAAATTCATAAAAAATTTCATTAAAATCGTTTCATCCGAAGTTGAAATAATGTTTATTTTACCAATCTTATTACTAGCATCGTCGATTTTTTGTTTATGTATTCCTTTCTAGATGTTATTATTCAAATTCAAAAAGAAATTTTATTTTTAAAACTTATTCTAAGTTTTTTACTTAGAAACTTTACTTTTAATTCTATTAAAGTTATTTAAGTAATCTACTTTTGTTCTTGTTTACTTTATTTAAAGCCAATTATCCTTTATTTAAGTAAATTTTATTCGAAAACGCAAGTTAAATTAGAATTATACGTCAAAGGTTTTTTATTTTCCTAGACAGCATTTTGGTAACACCCTATATTTCGTCTCAATGTCATGCATAGGAATTTATACCTGACTAAGGAATAAACAATCTCCCCTAGCTGTATGAAGCAATATATCTGTCTACTGATAAGAAGTGAACCTTTTAGCTCCAACTAGATTCTATTTCTCTCGTCATTATTGAATATTTTATTGAATCCACCTACTTAATATTGAATATTGTTTCTTCAACACTACTCTGAATCCTTGCTTCGAACTAACTATCTTATCTATGTCACGTAAAATCAATATTTATCTTAGAGTAAACAACACTCGGTTATTTACTAACAATCTTGCATCTTTCACTTAGCAAATACCTAAACGTTTCTAAATATTATTTCTTCTTAATCATACTAGCTTGGCATATAATTATTTTCTATATTTCTGTCTTAGCTTACAAAATTTATCAGTACACACAAATTATTAGTATTCATAACTCTTAATTATTTATTTTCAAACTTAAACTTACTTATTAACAAAATCTTAACTACTTTTTATTAATTATTTTAAAAATCAAGTCCGTGTGTTTATAAAATGTCCTTACATTTATTTATTCATTCCAAATTTCAATTGATTACAACAATTATAAATTATCTATTTCTTTCGATGGTTCCCCGATTGGTGAAAAATTTTAAAGTACATGATTTGATTTTTGTAAATATCTCTAGCGTTAAATACCTCTGTCCACATGGACAGTTTGTCTTGCCTAGTCATCACAACAGACCCTTTCCTAACAAAAGATCTCCCTTTGTTATTGTCTCGGAGTGTTGACAAAATACCTTTCTCTTTCTCCCTCTCAGGCATACCATCACCCCTCCTTCTCTCAAACAACTCAGAATCTACTGACCTAATTTCAACATCCGTTAGTTTAGGAATTCTAACCCCACCATTCTTATACATCATCACAAAGCCTTCTTTTATACATACGTTTTCATATTTATTTTCTAAGCTACTCTTTTCACAAAAACTTTTAATTATCTGATCTTGAATTTGAAAGATACTCTTAAATTTTGTCATTACATAATTTTTAAACTCTACATTCTTATGACACACTTGCTTTTTAAAATAAACAGCTGATTCCTTTATCGTAATATTATTTGTTTTTATCTTGTTTTTTAAATTACTCATACCTATTCCAACCCCACCAAACTTATTCACTTCAACATTACTTGTTATTTCTAAATTTACCTTGTTACCTAACCCATTATTCATTATTTTAGAAATTTCTTGAACACAATCATTCACACAATTGTCTTTAATTATTATTAAATCATCTGACATCTCTTTTGTTTCATTAAAACTGTTAATTTCTACTTCAGCTACTGCTTGATCTAAATTGTTATCCAAATTATTAACATTTTCTATCAAAACACCTTCTACATTATTTATCCATTCAAATTCTACTTTTTTCTCACAATAGCTTACTTCAATTTCTACTTTATTATTAGTTTCCATTACATTACTTTCCATTTGTTTAATTTCCAATTTAAGATTTTGTTCTGATTTTACATAATTTGGTTTTAATTCTAGTTTGATCTGATCTAGCTTTTTGTCCAAATTATCTAGTTTAACATTGTTCTGTTCAAATTTGGCGTTAAATTCTTCAAATTTATTGTTCAAATTTTGCTTTAATTCTAAATTATCTTGTTTTGTTTCTAACCTAACTTGGTCAAACTTATTATTTATACATTCAAATTTCTTATCATTGTCTCGTTTAAGCTCTAGATTAATCTGTTCAAATTTAATATTAAATTCTTGTTTTAAATCCTGTCTTAACTCTAAACTTTCTTGTTTTGTTTCTAATCTATCTTTCTGCATATTTTTCATCATTACTTCTAACATACTCTTAATATCTAAATCCTGATCATTATTTTCCACACTCTTATCTAACCTATTTGGTTCCATTATCCTAACCTGCTCAATTACCCTAACCTGTTCAGCCCTTAGATTATTATTATTATTATTAGTACCCTCCATTTTCTTTAAATTTTGATCTTCTTTTACCAAATTACTATTTTTATTTATTAAATCACTTGAAACCTTATCTTTTCCATCAAAATCATTAACCCCACCATTCTTCTTAACTTTTAAATTTTCAGTATTATCTACCTCATTGTTTACTTTATTATTATTACTATCTAAATCTACATTTTGATCTAAAATACTTTGTCCCTGTTGATAAAACAATTCATTACTACTATTACTTTGTGTTGTTATAGAATTTTGATTTCCTAACCCTACCTGTTCATCATTATTATTAACATTTACAATTTCTGACTCCTTTTTTACCTTACTATATTTAACACAAAACATTTTTTAAAAAAGAATCTTTCTTATTATTAATGGTAGAGTCCTTACCTTGATTTTTAGTGTTCCCATTACCAAAATCACTGTATTTTTCGACCATAAACGCCCCATTGTTGGGCCCAATTGTAATAAATTAAAAATTTGATGGGTGAATTTAAGATTAATATGATAGTTACTTTTGTTCATCAAAAATGCCACACGTTGAGCGACATTTGTAACAATTCAAAAATTTTGCTGAAGTTACTTTTAATGTTATTAATTTGTTAATTTGCTCGACTATAGGGCGCCAGGTTTGCTTTAGCATACCAATTTAGAAAAAAGAATGAATTTAATTATTTATTAGATCTCTGGGGTCGTAAGTTCTTTTTACAGTGTACTTACAGTGGATTTTGGTTTTAAATGAGAACACTTTGGCTGAAATGTTACAAAGAAAACATTTATTAAACATTCAAAGAAACATCCTACAAATTATTATTAACAACAAAAAAAATCATATTATAAGTACTAGTTATCCTTTTTAGTTTCAATAACAAATTATGAAGTTATATTTCCTTTATTTCTTTCTTTCAAATTAATTAATTTTATCTTTAAAAATGCTTCTACCAATAAAATTGTTGCAACAGGAATTTAATCTATGAATTTTTTTTAGTAACTTTGTAGTTCTAAAAGAAAAATGAAAAGATTCTATTTTCATTATTTAAAAACTTCATTTTACTATTATCTCTTCTAGTAATAATCTACTAAATTTTCTTTAAATAGATAAACATTTACAAAACAATTAATTTAAAACATAATACAGGTTACTAATCAAACAGGTAATATATAGCGTCTATACCACAACGCCGATCTAAATAAAAAAACATTGTCTGTGTCCGAATGGAAAACTGATGTCCTACGAGTTGAAGTTCTACGGCTCGCAGTGGATTCTCCCTCGTTCAGAAATTGTTTTCTCAAGTTGTTGAGAATGTTCATAACTCGCGTATATAAATCATTGTCTTTTATGTTCCCGCGTTATTGTCATTGAAACACGCTAAATATGGATTTTTAAATACTTTCGATCACTATTTGAGATAAAAATCAAATGTACATTGTTCTAACAGAACCTAGAAACTCTTTCGACGATCTTATCTCTCCAAACACTGGATTTTGACTTTTAAGAACACAACCTGTTCATTTTAAGCGGTAAACTCAACTCTTAGAAAACACATCTTGTCCCTTCAATCGCTGGACTTCGACCTTTTTGAACACAACCTGTCACTCCTAACGCTGGACTTAGACTGATGTTACCATGAGGCAAATTCCTACTTCCGAAAGCGTTCTTTCCGGTTACTGTTCACACATTTTACCGCACTGCCGTAAAATACAAATAATTTACATTTTATAACAAACAAACTAAATTACATTAAAATTAAACATAATAATTCATACTGTTGTCTTGAAAATCCATTTTTCTTTTATAAATGACGTGACTAAATTTAAATTATTATTTGAATCTCTTATCTCTTTGGCTTAACCGCGTCTTTTAAATGAGTCTATATTAAAATCTGACTTTTCACATTGTCACAACTGCCCCTTTAAATTACTATGTACATATTATATTTCTAATTTTTTAAAGTACTTTAGGTTTTTGTTTCTTTTTTTCTGCTGTTGGAAAACCCAAAACGGGCTGAGCTAATAGGGTTACGTATATTTTTCTTGGAGAATTTGTATATTGAGTTATATAATCTAAGTTTTTTTAAGTTTGTTTATGTGCCTCAGATCTTATGTATATCAATAATTACTGTTTTGTTAATGTTCTTGTTTCTTTGAAAAATTAATGTTTTCATTCATTCTATTTTGGTTATAGCGTTATAAATTGAAATCCAATAATTCAGTTTAACACCTATTGTAACTAATTGATTATTCCACAACAGGGAAATAGTTGATCATTGTAATAATGTTACTTTAAGATTTTTTAGTACATTCTTGTAGGTCAATTTACTTTTAACCATTCCCAAACTTATGACGGATATAACCTCCTTACTTGTATTCCTACCAAGAGCAGCTTGCAGATATATTCACATAATTATTATTGGTCATTGTTTTAGTGTGTATACTTCATAAACTAGTTCAATTTTATGTATAATAATAATATACAATGGCAGCAATCAAAGTATTTTAGTATAATTTCCTTCACAGTATCCAACAAAAATTATTTTCTTTCTCAGGGGTGAAAAAATGTTTCAAATTCTATTTCAGTTATAATATATGTAACAATTGTACAACATTATCGGTGTTGTTTTTTCCCTAGTTGCTTGTTTAGAAACATTGTAGGTTGGCGCCAATACTTTGTCTCTGGTCAGCTCTATGTGATGGCAACTTTAGTTTCACGTGACATTAGCGTTAACTTTTTCAATGGCATTTAATATGAACAATCTTGATTATTCACAGAATTATTGAATAATTCAATATCTAAAAGTGATTTTATAATGAGTGATGAATATGAATTGAACGCAGATTGTAAAAGTGAAGGATTATTAAGGACGAATAATAAGAGTGATTTTTATCAAATCTGATGACTCAGAATGAAGATGATTTTGAAAATGTGACTATAAATAGTGAATGTGAAATTGAGGAAAAATAATGGACATAGCTTGTTAAAATATGGAACATTAATGTAACTATTTCTGATGCACCAGTAAGTAAACAATATATATATTGTTTATATATATATATATATATATATATAGAAATGAAATATTAATTCAGACCATTTCTTTCGATAAAAATACAGAGCTAATTTATTTTTTGATCGAGTTGTTGGAATTAAAAAAAAAAACTAATATAAGTGGCAATAAGCCTAAATAAAGTATACAAAGTCCAAATAATCAAATTTAAAAATGAAAGATTTGTGAAATAAAAGATTTTTGGGAGTTGTATTAAATGAGTCTACATCACATTGACAGACTACTTCCTATTAAACACAGGTATTATGGAGATGTTTTTTGTTGTCATTTTGGAATTCACATTTGTTGTAAAACTGGATGTGATATAAAAAATTAATCAATTTGAAGCCATATGAATAAAAAATGTAAATCATTTTATAAGATTAATTCAAAAATATCAATTTATGAAAGTACTATATTTTCAAGGGCCATGTTTGTTTTTGTGTGTAAAACATAAAAAAGGGATATACAATTTTAGTCCATATTAAAAAAAAATGCCTGATTCTGAATTACTAAAAACATCTAGGATAGTGTCAATTGGTTATAAAAGGCAAAACAAATACTCCTTCAGGTCATCACATGTATGTTGATAGATACTACACCAACCCAGGACTTGCAGAATAGTTATTAAAACAAAATATAGTCTTGACAGCAACAGTGATGACAGACTTCAACCTAAAAGATGTAATGTTGGAACATGCATATAAAATCTTGCAGGTGTTTGCTCAATGGACAAAGAGACACTTCATCTAATAACTACTATACACAAGGTTAGCAAAGGCTCAAATGAAAGGAGTAGAAAGCATATACCACAAACAATGAAACTGGAAGCTGTAATTTATTACACCAAATATGTGGGTAGTGTTGATCATTATATATAACTACTACCAATATATGAGGTATACCAAAAAATGGTATCATAAGGCATTCTTTGGATGTCTAGTCTCCTTATTCACTTCTTATATATTACACAAAACTACTAAAACAATACAAGAGCACATAATTGATACTGTAGTCCTAGAAAAACTCCAAAATATTACTATACTAGAAAATAATAAAAAACCCGGAAAGATCATTCCAGATGGCACTTTAAAGCTCATTGGGAAAAAAGTTCCTACAGATGCCATGTGTGGTACCAAAAGAGGTTTTATTTTTGGAAAACTTGTGTCAATAAACCCTTATTCTTACATTCTGACAAATGTTTTGAAGACCATCACACAATTAGAGACTATAAATAAGATTTTATATATATGCATGGTTTTTAGAAGAAAATAGTTATTTATATATAAAAAGTAAAATGAACTTTGACTCTGTTAATTATTGTCAGACTTGATACTTTTTTTCAATAATAAACAATCTTTTCTTTTGCATTTTTGACTAGATTTATTGTTATTTCAAATCCAAATTTATTTTTTTCTTTTTAATTTAGTTATTGAACTCATAGTTTTTTTTAGTGTTGGTAACCCTCGAAACAGGTTTTTAATTTTTTCTGTTTAGTTGATAATTAATAATTTGTATTAAATTCTTTCAACCTTTTCTTTATTATGTTGTAAAAAAAGGGGAAAATATATTAAATAAATAAATCAATAAAAAATTTTTTGTTGGTAAAAATGTAATACAAAATTAAAGGGTTGTGATTTTTGAGTTTAGAAAATTTTTAAATTGACATATGTATACTTCGGTCATAAAAGATGTAGCTAGAGAAAGGTTGAGGTAGTTAACTTTATTCAAAGTAAAAGCCACAAGTGGAGGCTACATTCATGTTAGTATGATGTAGAATCAATCTGAGAGAACCAATTCACCAAAACAAATTAGGTGAGCAGTATATTTAAATCTATGAAGCTAGATGTAAATGGAAGAAATAGTCACTTCAAGATGGACTTATTTTAGTAACAGAGTTATGCCAATTTCCCTACAACAGTCCAATAGTTTTTTTTTTTTTTTTTAATATTCGTTGCATTCTTGGACATTGATTTATTGCTACAACCTAAATAATTATTCAAAATTCTCCTTGTACAATTTTAAACTGTAAATGTATTTCCATTTGTTGTTCGTCTTGCTTCACATTAGAATTAGATGAGAAGTACTAAAATAAGAACACGGGTTTTTGTCTTAATTATCCTGAAAGGGCAAATGGTAAAAATTTACATTACATGAAACATATAATACATATTTATTAATAAGTTGATCTTCTTTGAGTAAATTCTCTCCTTTCCTTGGTACCTAATTTCAAATATATATAAAAAAAAAAATTGTTTGAACATTTAAAAAGAAGTTGGATATAAATAATAACATAAAAAAAAAAAAAAATAGTTGGTCAAATAATTCCATAAATACAATTTCTTCATTTAATTTAGTTTGACAAAGTTCAATAAAAAGCCAATATTTGTCTATACTCTTCTTTGTTTTTGAAAAAAAGATGATACACACATACACACACTCATAGGGCGGTACAATTTATAAATATACAGGAAAAACCTTACAACTAGTAAATAACTGAACATGTTTTCTATTTAAACTGTGAAGTGTATTTAATGTTATCTATGTTGTAACATTAACAATTAAACATTTACGTTAACACTGTAACTGTTACAGTACTTACCTATTAAAATTCAAATGAAAATATTACAAATTTTTGAATACATACTTTTGTAGTAAGGAGATACATAAATATAATGTAAAAGTTAAACATCATTCAAATTTGGAAAATTGACCTAAGATATGAGACTACGCAAAAAAAAGAAAAAATTAAAAAATAATAAATAAACTTGTCTACAAGAGAATATTAAACTAATAATATTTGTTTTTAAAGGAACTAAATAAAAACCTAGACAGATTAATTTTTTTAATAAATGGGTCATAAGAAGGCCAAACAAATACTAAATCCAATGTGTAGATAATAGCTACACTGTTATGCGAGTATTTGAACACATAACATGCAACTAATAATATTTGTACAATACACATACATACATATTTATAAGCAAGTTAATTTGCCTGATGATATATTGTTTGCTTTGAAATTTTTTAAAGCTTACTTAAAACTAAATTAAAGTGACACCACAAGGAAAATAACCCATAAATTGAGGCACTAGTTCATTTTTCTTTAGAATAAAATAAAGTTTGAATAGAAAATAACTAAATGGCTTTTATGAAATGAAAACCAATGATCATAAAAGCCCCCCTCACCAATGAACCCGATTTGATAACATGATTTGATGAACACTGGTAAGTCCTTGTGATGTCTTCAAGATATAACGTAGATACAAAGTTCACAGTACCTTGCACTTGTCACTCTATTTGAGCGCAAGCACTAGTTTCCCTTCCCGTCCTCTGCAAGGCATTGGTGGCGTGGCATAATCCGTGAACACAGGAAAACACTTGACCAAACAAGTTAATTCACTAAAAATTTTGTTTTAAAATTTCAATAAGGGTATATTTAATTAACTGTATAAAAATATATACAAATTCAATTTATGTAAAAATATATATATATATAATTAACGCTGTACAATAATTTTTATTTTTAAAAAATTGAAAAAAAGTAATAAATTATA
Source organism: Aphrophora alni (assembly GCA_963513935.1). Taxonomy (NCBI): domain Eukaryota; kingdom Metazoa; phylum Arthropoda; class Insecta; order Hemiptera; family Aphrophoridae; genus Aphrophora; species Aphrophora alni. The sequence continues at coordinate 46,843,617 of OY740769.1, forward strand.
GAAAAAAAATGGAAACTAATGTTATTGCCATAACTATTAGTAATAACAAGCACCACAGAGTTTATCACCTGAGTCTACTTTGAATCAAATAATTACATAAAAAAATAACAAATAAATTTTAAAAATTACCACCAGATGGTCAAGTTTTATTATCTTTGGTAACTTTGCAAAAACACATCACACCAAAGTATCCTGTGTTCACATCTCCACAACCACAATCACATATTATGTAGAATCAACATTTTAGCTTTGGTCCGGGTAAATAAATAGGTGAATTTCTTTAAAATTTCCACAATTACGTTCTCAAAAACTTTATTCAACTGGTATGCCGAAGGACCATTTTTTGTTTTTGAGCAAAAACCTTTATACTAGTTCACTCTCAATTTACAAATATATTTTATTTTTCTATATTTGTTTCATCAGAAGGTGCTGTGTTCGATTCTGCAGTCTTTACAGATTCATCATTTATATGATCAGATTTTTCTATCCTGAATTCATCTTTGTCCATTTCTATTTCAGAAGGAATATTTGGGATAATTGAATCATCTGCTAAATCAGGAAAAGAGGCACATGCAAAGTCTTGATCATCACTGTTTCTAGGTTCAATATCAAAATCAGATTCACAGAATGATTGTAATTGTACAGGAGGTGAATGTCTTGTGTCATCTACAAAAGACAATTGTTGATCTTGGTTAAAAAATGGCTGTTGTTCTTCAGGTGGAATTTCTTGTTCCATTAATGTCAATTCCCTTTCTTGTTCTGTAAAAGAAAGCCGCCTTTCATGATCGGGTAGGTAAGTGGTCTCTATTGGGTTCGTTGTAGGTTTCTTCTCTTCAAAAAACGAATAAGGTTCTTGTTCAGTAAAAGATGAATGTTGAACTTTCTCTTCAGTTTTAACTAAATCTGGGATTTTTTGTTCATGTTCAAATAAAATTGGACATTTATCCTCAATTTCAGGAAAAATGGACTCATGTTTTTTATCTGTTACGTCTGGTTTAGCAAATGGTGAATGTCGTTCTTGAATTGGTTCTGTGTAAGATGAGCGTCGTTCCTGTATTGTTTCCGTACAAGATGAACGTCGTTCTGGTGTTAGTTTTGTCTCAGATGAACGTCGTTCTGGTGTTAGTTTTGTCTCAGATGAACGTCGTTCTGGTGTTAGTTTTGTCTCAGATGAACGTCGGTTTTGTATTAGTTCTGTGTAGGATGAACGCCGTTCTTTTATTGCTTCTGTATATGATGAATGTTGTTCATGAATTGGTGAAAGTTCTAACTCTGTTTTTGGTGATAAAAGACTTTCCTGACTGATGATTGGAGGTATTTTCTTTTCTGTTGTACTAGAACGCTTTTCTTGGCCATGCAATTCTAAAACAGAGATAGTTTTTTCAGAAATAGCAGACAAATTGTCAGTATTAGTCTTTTCTTTCTCTTTATCTATAAAATCTGTTATTTTTGCATCACTAATATTGACAAGTGAGACGATATCTGATTTTTCATCAGTAAGTCTATCTTCAGTCCTTAATGGTGATGTGTCCATGTTCACAGGAGATTGAGAATGTCTAGGTGAAGATGGCGAAACATTACTCCAACGAGATCGTTTTCCTTCTCCTTCTTCTTTTCTGTGTTCGCCAGTATGTGCTTGAAATCCCCTGCCTCTACTCATTCCTCTTGTGTTTGGTTCTCCTCGCCCCCTTTCATTTTCTTCAAATCCTGGAGATCTTCTAAAGAACTCATCAGATGGAGGACCATCTGGTGGAGGAAATCCTCTAGGTGGAAATCCAGGACCATCCATCCAAATTCCTGCAAATAAAAAATTCAATAGTTCAGACATAGATTAATATTTATGAAGGTGATGGTGTAATATTGGTTAAACAAAAATTTAATATTTAACAATATTTATTTATATTTATTCATTTTATTATGATTATTATTTCATTCATATTTGTTCAATGAATCATTTTCTATAAAAATCTTCAATGCTGATAGAAACACTATTCAATATAATATTAAGTAATAGCTAAGGTTATACCAAAATAGAAAATTGTAGGTTATAAGCTTAATATATTCTTATCAGTACTATGGTTACTAAACAGGCTGTATTGAGCAGTACTTATGAAATGTTTCAATGGATAGTCAAAGCAAAAGCTTGAATGGCCATAGAGACATGACGAAAAAGTCATGAATACAGATAAACCAATTCAATATCCTTTTATCTACCTTCCTTTTCAACAGACTTACTTAACCCTTTGAAGAGTACAGGGAAATACCGATTAACGAGTACGGCCGTTCTTGAACGTTCTCTGTGCTGTTTGCGTAAATGAGTATGGACGTTCCGGAACATTTTAGGTTACGTCTGAGCAATAAAAGTATTTATCATAAAACAAATTAGTCATGGCTTATTGTGTTGTCACAATTCAACAAGAAATAGTACTAAGAACACATGAAATCGGGTTTTTCACAATTGTAAGGCAGGACAACTCCAGGGGGCGTGGTTTCAGGAGAATTCACCATGCGTATTGATTGACGCGTAAATGTAGGCGATGGCATCGTCTTCTCCGCGGTTGTTTCCCCCCTACACACACCTGTGCCTATGTTCCTTGTCTAGTATAAGTGATTTGTATCATTATATTATGTTACGTATATTATACATCAAACATGAAAAATTAAACACTACAAAGCTTTTTTACAGATTCCCCTCTGTCTAGTCTTTTGACACATTTAGCCGCGTCTCAAACGAAACCAACACACGCTTCCAAGAAAATTGAAAAGAAATGTTATATTTTCCATAATGTAGGCTATACTAAATTGATTCGTGGAAAAAAAGCGGCCCATCAAACGTTTTTGTCTGTGTATGTCTGCTATACCGACGGGTGACAATGCCACGGTGTTTTTATGCCGCCGACAACGGGATACCGCTATCAGCAAACGAAACCAACACACGCTTCCAAGAAAACTGAAAAGAAATGTTATATTTTCCATTATGTAGGCTATACTAAATTGATTCGTAGAAAAAAAGCGGCCCAGCAAACGTTTTTGTCTGTGTATGTCTGCTATACTGACGGGTGACAATGATTTTTCAGTGCAAATTTTTTTTAAAGTACATTTATCAGTGTAAATTTTTATTCTTACAAGTTTTTAACACAATATTATTATATTATTATACATTTGTAACCAATAAAACAACTATTTAAAAAATTTTTTTTCTTACTCCTTGACAACAATTTTCTTTGTAAATACTTACTAACCAGCTGTTGGCTATTTGGGACGTTCAGGAACGGCCGCACTCGTCAAAGGGTTAAGGTGTATAAACATAATAATATAATATTTCATATAATTTGTTATACACAAATATTTTGAATATTGTTATACCAAATTTCACATTCCACAGTTGACCACTTAGTAAAACACCAGTGAGCAGTGTTTATGAAATATTTCATCTTTTTTTAAAGTTTTAAATGTTTTATTTTGTGTACTATTGGCAGCAGCGATGGATATTAAATTCAAGCCATGAAACTGTGTTCTATCCAATGAAATTTGGTTTAAATATTTTTATTATTAGATTATATAATTTTGAAAATAAATTTTGATGAAATAATATTGCAATATAACACACTGAGTGGGGCTGGGTTGTCTCGACCCGCCCGTGTCATAGCTTGCCAAGTGGCCGGGTTTGAATTGTCCATGCTGTGGCGCTCTATAAATAGCCTCAGTTCGAGCTAGGCTCTTGAACGTGAAACAAGCCGTGTTCCTTTGCAGTGAACGTGTTAATTTAATTTAATAATTATGGATTTACAAAAAGACTAATAGGTATTATCACATATTACTACATAATACAATACGTTTCTATTAGAATGAAGCTACATTTATAAAACAATTGCATAAGTTATATGAAATACTATACATGTGTTACTGTTAAGTTCTACTGTATGCCTGTAACAGTAGTACATTAACCCTTGTAGTGCCAACATCCGTATATACGGACGTTTTGAAAACTGCCGAAGAATTCCAACGTCCGTACATACGGACATCGCGGTAACTGACGAAGGATGCCAACGTATGTCTATACGGATGTTCAGGGGAAAAAAATCTATCGGGGTTATTTTTTGTGTATTACAATTTTGTTGTTATGGAAACAAAGAGAAAGAACTGAAGAATACGAAAAACATATTTGTTATAGTAGTATCTTTCTAATAACCAGCTGTTGACAAATAACTCTATGGTTATTGCGTCGTAGTAATGTCATCAGCTGATCATTTTCGTGCAGTAATTTGTTTTGTTTTGATGGTGAGTGAATTGTTTGTTTTGATGAGGTTAGAAAGATTATTTTTCATTCTAATTATAAAAGTAAAATCAAATATGAAGCGGCCGCGATCTCCGCTAAGTGAGAATACAGTTCAGCACATGTTACTAGACGATGAGTTGAGTGATGGTTTTCTAAGTGATGAAAGATTATTATAAAGTAATAATAATAATCTTAATATTATTATTATTAGTTTTTCTTATAAAGTAATTTTATTTTTGACTCACTTGAGTAATATTAGTACAGTAACTATATTATGAATTTGTATAGTAGTACATAAAGTTAGGCCTACATAAAAACAACACAAAAGCAAAAAATAAAGGTCGACACACAAAAAAATTATAACTTTATTAGTTTTTTTACTAGGAAGCTACATTTTGTGTGTGTGTGTGTGTGTGTGTGTGTGTGTGTGTACAGTTTTAGTAAGTTAAAAGGGTTAATACATGCCATACTTCGTGGGAAAAGAAAAAAAAATCTATTGAAGGAAATTCATTGTGACTAAAAGTGACAAAAATGTAGGAACATGGCTACAAAAGAATAATATCAATTAGGAATACAAATTCCTACAGAATGCCAAATAAACACTACTATTTACATTTTGTCCTGAAAATACATTATTAAATAAAATTTAACTCACAATACTTCAAAATAAAAAGCTCAGTGACCAAAAATACAATATCAAAGTCAAAACCTCAAAAAACCAAACAAGTGAGCATATTAACCAACTGAAGAATAACATGTTTAAAATCGGAAAATAAACAGTTCTAAAATTTATTTTCATTTCAAAAGCCTTTGCCAGCATGTATTTATTGTTTTTAAAGCAGCTGCAGGTCCAGTGTTATTCATTTCCATTTTACCCGAATGTTTGGACAATAATGTTTGTCTATAAACACCTTTTCAAACATTCAATGGCCCTCTGATCTAGTGGTTGAATGAGGCTTGTTATGTTAGAAGGTAAAAACAAAATATTGATAACCGCCTTACATTTAAATTCATCAGGATGAGAAGAGCATTGTCTATAACTAAAGAGTATATTTTACAGGCAATTTAAGTGTGATAAAGTGGCTTTAAATTTTAGGGACAAACTTCCAAATAAACCACTCTTTGAAAAGGTAAAAATCCATCCAAGCAGATTTTTTAGGCCCTGTAGTAGACCAGTAGAGATGGTATGTTTAAATATTTGAACACACAAGGTTTTCGCGAACTCCCAATCACAAAAAGTGGGAGCTTGTGTGTGCTTGTGGTACTAGAACAGAGAACAACAATCAATCTTTTTTTATTTGTTTTAAATCTCTACACGGATGTTTCTTGGGCAGTAGCAAATATTTTTATATGGAAGAAATTTAATATTTATGTCTGTTTCATCCATGTTGTACACTGGTTTAGGTTGAATATGGTTTTCTTTTAAGATGTTTAAAAGATTAGCTGAAAATTCACTCGTTTTGGCCGAATCAGCTGACAGTTTTCCAACACATTTTGAGCTATATTAACTCCATGCTGTTTTTTTCCAAACCCTAAACCATCCATCACTAGTGGAAAATTCTTCTCGATTTTCAATTTTATTTTAAATAAATGTTGTTTCTCTTAATATCAGCCTGCTAATACTTTTTCGCTAATTGAGTAAGCTATAACCATAGGACATCATACATATTATAGGTATTCAGTGATATTCGTAATGTCAAAACATCAAGAATGATTACTAGGCGGTTCATTCTCCAGGTTATGTACTATTTTGTAATAATATCTAATATATATTTTCGTGTGGATATAAAATTGTGGATCTTTTGTATATTATGGAATTGAATTTGGATAACATCTGTAGAAGCTGTGTTGTCAAAGTAAAATTTTTTAAAAACATAAATTGTTTCCCTACTTTTCATATCAACTTCTTATTTAGGTTATGCTGGCTAAAATTATATACAACACTTCATAATTTTATAATTTATGATAAATTTAAATTTAACATGCTTACAAAAAGCGTGACATTTAGAGAAAGTTAACTGGTATTTCTACGAATGTGAAATATGGGCAAACAAAACACAGAATAGTGGCAATAACTTTTCAAGTAACTAAATAAATGGTCAAGAAATACATTAGTGTTCATCACCAAATAAAAAGGCAGCCAGTGAAGAAAGAATCTCAAAAGTAAAAAGCTGTACCATAGTAAAAGATTGGAGGAACTATCCACTAGGGAAGAGACTATTAGCTTATCGATTAACCCTAGACCTGGCAGTGCAGTTTCTTCGTTTTAAAAAAAAAGCATACAAAATAGTAATTTTATGCAAAACCTAACTTGTAAGACATCATTTTTCTCAGAAATATGCATAGAATTTATCTGTGTAATTAAACAAATTATATCTGTTACGGTTTTGGAGTAAGTATGTTAGGAATAAAAAATGAAGCTAACATTTTACAGAAAAGTCTATACAAACAAAAATTTTATAATTTTTTCAAGATATACAAAAGTTTTGGAATGTAATTATAAATAAATGTTGATAAATATACATATATTTATAAAATGTTCATATGTAAACATTTTTTTTATTTATGTATTTTTTTTTTTTTTTTACAAAATAAGGTATGAAGTAGGCCTAATTTGAAAAAAAATCAGCAAAAATAGTAATGTTATTGGAAAATACAACTTCTTTCACCTGTGCAATGAAAAAAAATATATGTAAAAAAAATTGGAGTTGTGAGGAATAAAAAATTCTTACAAAAGCCGAAGCCAAAATTCCACATAAAAGAGTATATTTGAAAATATATTACAGGAGATTTGTAATGTAGTTGTGGATAAAAGTTGGTAAAAACCAAAATCACTTTATAAAAATTAGAGTTCAGGCTTCTTTTTATACTCGACTGATTGAGAATGTGAACAGTGTTTACGAAATATTTCAGAAATTTAGTGTTTTTTTGTGTATTTTCTTACTTGCAAACAATTAGGTAATACCAAGGACAACTTCCCAAGGTAAGCCTGTGTCTCCTGTCCATACAAAATTTAATCTATAGGCTATGTGCCTCTAGCACATCTCTAACCTTTATAAAAATTTCATTAGGCAAAATTAATTTTTATAATAAAAGTGGAAATTTTCTAAAAATGTATGAATAATTTGAAAAAAATCACAAAAAATAGTAATATTATGCAAAACACAACTTTTAAATATCACTTTTTTATAAAAGGTGCGTAGAATTTATCTGTGTAATGAATAAAATTTTATATGTAAAAAATTTGGAGTTAGTATGTCAGAAATCAAAAATTCTCAAAAAACCGAAGGCAAAATGCCAAATGAAAGCCAAATTTGACATAACCTTTGTACTAGATATGCCTGACAATGACATTCACTCAAAACAATAAACTCTAGGAACAATAACACACATATTATAACTTGTATAAACAAATTATAATGAATAAATCGAGCCACACAAGAACACTATTGACTAGGCATATATTTTGGACACCAAAAAAGCCAATATAAGAGAAATTTCAAGTTCAGAAAGCATAATCTAAATTTAGGTCTATGACGTAATTGGTGGTACCAAATGAAAGATCTAAATTTCATCTTCCTAATAATGTAAAAATATCAATGTAAGCAATCAATATTTCATATTATTTAGTAACTGTACCAAAAAGGAAATGAGTCTTGTTCAGTTTGGTTACTACTTCGTAGTATATAATAAATCTCAAAAACTATTACAGATAGCATAATTTGGAATATGTAGTTCAAAAGAGAATGAAAAATACTATAAAATATTGTCAATTTGTGGTATTTAGACAAGAATTTCTGTTTAGAAAAATTATATGATGATTAGTACACTTTTCTTGTTTTAAAAAAAAGTGCAGTGCTCATATCTCATGGCAAAACAGTCCAACTGGATTGAAATCTTGAATTTTTACCTTTTGCTGTATATAATTTTGGTTACATGATTATGAAAGATTGAAACATTATCTTTACAATGATATATTACACTTTTCAATAAAGTAATATTACAAGGCTCAAAGTTGAATTGAAAAAAAATGTGACTTTTAACATGTGAAAGTGTTAAAATTCATCATTTTGTTTAATTTTTATAAATTAAAAACCATAACAGATAGAAAGATTTGAAAAGCACAGATCAAAACAGGAAGATTTGATATATAGAACAGTGTCATGGTAGATTTGTTAGACAGAAATATGGATTTGTGAAATTAGAGCAAAAATGACATAATTTCTGTCTTACAACTGTGCAGTTATTTCTTTGCCCATTCACTCAAAATATACAAACTTTACCAATTAATTGAATATTATTTATAACATTTTATGGTATTTCTCCTTTTTAAAAATCATTATGCATCTATAGAACATTAGCATTCCAACGGTATTTTATTTATTGTGATAGGACGATTCTAAGTGAGCCAAATGTTAAATTGCAAAAGTGCTGATTTACGACACTGGCACGTGATTCATCAACACTAAGTGGTGAAGAGGTGGAATGAGGGTTAATCATAATCATAATTATTATAATAATCGGCTATTTGATTAATCGCCAATTCACATTTCTCTTAACGATTAGAGCTTATCTATCAAGGTAGCATTGGCATAGGAAAACCTATTGCATATGTTTAATGCTTTACATAAAAAAAAATATTGTTAGAGTAAAATTATTTGATGATAATAGAGTTTTTAATAACTGCATATAAAATTACACTTCATGCGACATTTCTCCATTGTGCATTTCTGTGTGTGTGACTTAACAAAAGATAGACTGCATGGTGTTATCACCTCAAGGCAATGTGACATAATGACTAATGTTAAGCCTAATAGAAATGACTTGTTTATTATTTTCAGGTATGCTGTGCAGCATGTTCCATTAACACACGTTTTCAATCTTGCTACAGCACATTCTATTAACAAATGTTTTATAATCTCTTATAGTAGGAAACATTGGTAGTACAGTTTATGACTAACTCTATTTAATTCTAATAGTTGTTTGACCATGATTTGTAAAAAAACTAACTAAATAACTGGAGAAACTTCTTTTTTTCTTCTTCAGAATTAGTGAAATATTAAATTTTTCTTTCAAAATTGAAAAATTGAGGATTGTTAAACTGGAAACCAAAAGTCTTATTCACCATTTATATTAGAAAAAAATTAATTAGGTAGTTTTTTAGTATTTTTGTTTTATCGACCAAGGATATATAAGCTTATGATTAAATATTTGTAACCAATTTTACGCTCTCGCTCATATTTATTTATAAAATAACCCGATTTAGTTATTTTGTAAATAATAAATAATTCACATCCACAGGAAATTTAAAAGAAATGAGAACAAAATAATTGTTTAATAGAAGTAATGAACAACCCCAATACTAGGAGATGGGTAACGTAGAAAGACAGTGTGGAGATAGTGAGGAAAGGAGAAACTTTGAAAGACAAATGATAAAATTGCTCCCTTCAATTTACATTAGAAAATTGGTGTGTCAATGATATGAATTTTATCTACACTATATGAATATTGTATAAGCGATGTAGATGTTGACGAGAGGTTTATCACCTTTAAACAAGAAAAAAATTGTAATATATGTTACATTAGAAAAAATGTATTAAAATATAAATTTGCAAAATGTATAAACATCCAAAAGTTAGAAACATTAATGATTATAGATTTTTAAAATGTGTGTTGTATAGAAAATAATAATAATAATCTTGGAAGTCATTACGGTTATAATTATGGTTTTGTAAATAATAAATAATTTACATCTCTATATATAAATATATATAAAAAAGGTGATAATGACCGGAATGGTTTTCGACTTTACAAAAAAATAGCTTCTTAGAATATAAAGACTAGATGCAAGATATGGTGGAGAATATTCTTTGTTCCTATTCAGTATAAGTTTAAGCTCAATTCTCTTATCTGTTGAAAAATAACTGTAGACCTTTTTCTACAAAGCTGAATGGGGGGGGGGGGGAGTTGGAATTATTTTTTTATGTGTGTAAACAGTCTGACTCATTTAAAACAAACAAATCAGTCATTGTATCTCTGTAGGAATGATGTGCTATTCCAATGATTAAACCTATCTAATCATTCCATCGAGTGTGTTATCTAAAATCGGTTAGCCATTGAATAAAGTTTCTGTATTTTCAGTCGTAATTAAAATAATCACCTACCATAAGTTTGTATTCAAACATTAAAAAAAAGTATGATTTCACTATCTGATACCAAGTATTTACAAGAAAGCAAAATTGTTTTTTTGTGAATATAACAAAAAACAACAAAAAGACAAAAAAAAAGTCAACTTGTTTTCCCCACCTTGTTAATAGAATAACGTTTGAATAAAGCAGAAAGAATATACAGTCATCTTTAAAATAAAATAACTACCCCTTATGTAATAATCGGTAGATTCACAAAACAATTTTATTCTTGTTTATGTAATAACAAGTCATCACAGTTGAACATTTATTCACAACAAAACTTTCAATTCAATGTAATGATCTTTAAAACACAAGCAGTATATTTTGATATTTTCAAAAATTATGTAGCCAAAATTATGTATTTCCAAAAAAATAAATCTGTTTTCTTTTGTTAAGCCAAAGGATTACACACAATTTTTTTAATTTTCCTCTTTAAAAATATTAATAAACAATAATCAAGATTATATATTTCCAGTTTGACAACACCAAATTATCTTATATTGTGAAAGTAATTAAAATATTATTACACTGATTATAAAAGTTTTTTTTTTCTCCAGTCAAGGATTATTATCAAACAAGAGCCAACCAATTAACACTCATACTATAAAGTATAAATACTTTATTCTATGCATATACGAGAAATTAATGTGTTTAAATGACAAGTTTTTTTGAGGTGAGATGCACTTCTCTGACCGAAAGAAAATACAACTGTAAACAAGCTCAAGGGCAGTCCCTCACTAAATAATATACTAGGTTTGCTTTTTCACTCTAAATTACAGAACTCTGAAACTTATCTTTTGTTATGTATCACACACACACACACACACACACACACACACACACACACACCACACACACACTTTATGCTTTATTTAATCATTTTTTTTTATTCCAATTTGTAAAACCAAGCAATATTTATGATAATAAAGTTCATAAGAGAACATGTATTTTTCTCCGGATCTAAATATATAAGTATATGTTTGTTATACCTTGTCAAGCTGTACATCAGTAATCGCTAATAACATATTACAATTGAATCAAGTTGACCTGTTATAATACATTTATTACTTTTACTTAATTGTTCATTCTAAAAAACACTATGTAATGGTTTAATGTCAACTTTGAAATCATTTAGTGAGATCTAATCACATATAGGCCTAATTGCAAAGCACTGATTATTGAAAACAATTGTAATGTTTAATGATAGTTTCTTAATACAGGTGAGTTAATTTGACACTGTATAATAAGCTATCACATTTACTATCCTTATTTTATAAATCATTCTATAAAACGAACACTGTGAAATGATTTAAAGAGCACTAATCGTCAATAATAGTAATCGTTACTCGCCTACTATTAAAACTAATTGAATCTGTAAGCTCAGAATCGTCTCTTACCTAATCATACCACAATCGTCTTGGCTGGAAACCAGTAAATAACTTGATTTTGGAATTGTCGGATAAAAGTAAATAAAAAATACCAATTTTCATTTTGCATTATTAATATTTCAGACATGCAAACTTTACTAATTAAAAGTTCACTTCACCTGGTCTAGGTCCTCTCATGCCCATTGGCCCAGGAGGAGGCCCTCTAGGATGAAACAATTGTCCCGGTCCTGCAATATATCAGATCCATTAGAAATTGTGATACCCATTTAAAACCATACATTTTTAGAAAAAAAGTTTTATATAAAACTTCAATATTTGAATAATTAAAAAAGTACCATCGATTTATAATAGAAACTGTGTGTAAATATTAAATTTCTTGCCTAATTACAAGTCCAGTGTTAGATGGCGAATAAAATAGTATTAAATTGAATATTACATATTAAAACTAAATACTTAGAATACAACAAAATTGAGACCATATAATATAAATTTCACAATATAAAACAACAAACACAACATTACATCTTTTTAACCAATGTGAAATACATGTTCTAATCTTATTTATTTTATCATTCCAACATTTTTCATAAATCAATAGTGTCAGTAAGATATTATATAAATTCATTTAGTGTATAAGAAGCAGTAATGCTTAAGATAAGAGAGTATTTATGTGAACTACTTTACATAATTTTCAAATATTTATTTCTGAGTACTTAACAAAGCATTATCTACCTTTAAATTAAAACATTACTAGTAATAATAGTATTTTCAAATGGTATTTTTAATGTACAGTATATTTGTTTAAATATAAACTTCAAAAAACAAAATTATAAGAACAGATTTAAATATACAGTTTAGAACTATTTAAATATAAACAATAATTAACTAACCCATTGGACCTCGGCCCTTCATTCTCATGAAGTTATCTGGATGACCCATGCCTCGTCGAGGGAAAAATTCTATTCTAATTCTGGGGTGGAAATCTTCAGATCCTTGTGGGTTGAAACCAGGCGGTGGTCCTGGACGAGGGGGACCAAAGCCTTCCCTGGGAGGACCAAATCCTTCATGTGGAGGTCCTCTTGGATCAAACCCATCTGGTGGAGGTCCTCTTGGATCAAACCCATCTGGTGGTGGTCCTCTAGGATTAAAATTATCCATAGGTGGAGGTCCTCTAGCATCAAAATTTTCAGAAGGCATGGAACCCCTAGAAGGTCCACGGCCATCAAAATTATCTCTAGATCCACGAGGTCCTCTATGTCCAAATTCTTCCGGATGCCTGTTATGTAGGTCTTGTGGGCCAAATCCTTCACCCATACCTCTAGATCCAAACATTGGACCTAAACAAATATATTATCTTCACAGTTCATCTAATTCAAACTCTAAAACATATGGACTATATTAATAAAAGTTTCAGCCATTTTTTTAACTATCTATTAATTGTAATATATATATAGCGCACATAGACTATTAAGTTAAGATTTTGTATGGATATTTGCTAAGGTAAGTCTGCGTGGTCGTATCCATACAAAATCTAATCATTATAATTTCTATTATATACATTTTCTACATGTATGATCCATTTTTGTGTTATAAGAAAATATCTTTTTAAAGCACTTTGAAAATTCTGTAATATTGTTTTCCATTACCAGAAACAAATACCAGATGATTGCCACTTGCAAAAAACTAATGAAGTAAATAAATAAATTATTAGCGCAACAGCCTATTGTGGGCCTGGGCCTGCTAGATGGCTTTTTATCAGGTATTGTGTAGAGAGCACACGAATTCACATTGCTGAAATTCTCACTTTTGTTACCAGGATTTGCTACTAATTTTAACTCGCCACTTTATTTCATGATGCTGAGTCAACATCAAATGTTTTTTGGCCCACAAGGGGATTGAATTTGGAACCTCTTACACAACACAAGGCAAAAGCTCTAGTCACTACATCAACCGGGGGCTCAATGAAGAAAAAAAAGGGGATAGCTTTATTTTGGAACATATTACATTAATTTCACAGTAAATTATTAGCAGTTTAGGAATCCTAGCATATACAACAAAGTGGATTCCAATATAGTTCTTAAGAAAATAGTAATAATTTAAAAATCAAAATTTTATGTTTTACTCATTCAGGGTGGCCACTCTAACATCATTTTCAGATTCCCGGTTTTTTCCCGGCATTATTTCCCGATATTTTGATGCATTCTAACATTAAAAAAAAAAAAAAAAAAAAAACATTTACAGGTATTTTGAACTGACGATTATTTTATACAGGGACTCGTATTTTCGTGAAAACTGTACGGTACTATACGGTCTACGTTGCCCTAAGCAACGCTTGAAAATTCAATTTAAAATTTTCAATTTATAAAAGGCAATTTACACGGTTGTATAATGACGGTTGTATCGGTGACGGTAGTGGGGGGAGGGGGAGTCAGGCTGTCAGTGCCGTGCCGGGTTGTTGCCGCCGAGAAGACAATGGCAGTGCACACGCACACTGTACACACTATCAACTGAGCTGTGTAATATGGCGCAATATGACATTATAGACTCCCGAATGTTAAAAAATCCCAATTTAATTTTAAGTGTTTATTAACAAACACATTTTTATTTTAATTTAAACAATGTTGAAGTTAATTAAAGACAACTTATGGGTTGAACCACTAAATAAAACACATTTTTTAAATCAAAGACGTTTCGTCCGAACTGTGTTGGACATCGTCAGTTTGGTTTATTGAAAGAATAGAATAAATGGTTTAAATACTGCAAGAAGATTATACATTTTTAAAGGTTAGGAGTTTTTTCACTCTCCAATTTATAATCTTCTTGCAATATTTAAACCATTTATTCTATTCTTTCAATAAACCAAACTGACGATGTCCGACACAGTTCGGACGAAACGTCTTTGATTTAAAAAATGTGTTTTATTTAGTGGTTCAACCCATAAGTTGTCTTTAATTAATGTCTCACCACTTAAGCCTTCGAGTTAAAAAATGTTGAAGTTGTTACAAATTATATATTTTTAGTCAATTATTTTTGTTACCCTACTATTAAAATACAGTACTGTAAGTATAAATCATAGAACTATTGGTACGTAGAAGAATATGAAAGTAATTATATTACTTAAGAAAATACAAACAATTTCGATTATTTTGAAATAATGTCCTAGGGTTGTCAGTTGTCTAAAACTCAGTCGGAAGTAATCAACGTTGAAGTAGGCCTAGTTGCCACTCACACTCTACAAACTTTTATTGGAAAACAAGTTCAAACTATAACGTTTTTTATAAACGTAACTGTAGTCCCAAATTAAAGAGAAGAAACTGTGCTCAGTGTGCTGTGACCACTGTCCATCTAGTTATGACAGCATATAGTGATGTGCGAGTTCGAATTAAAATACTCGGTGATTCCGAGTATCAAAATCCTCGGAAGAGTCCGAGTATTAAAATCCTCGGTTTCGAATTAAAATACTCGGTCAAAATCCTCGTAACTAGGAACAAGGAGGAAGTAATGTGCGAGTCATAACGAGTATCCTCGGTCTGCGAGTATCCTCGGTGTGCGGCGAGTATCCTCGGACAACTGTATTCGTTAGTGTTGTGTCAATTCCAAACAAAATACTCGGTGTTTCTACTTTGGTTACATTTGTTTCTTAGCTGATTTTTCACTACACATTAATTAAACATTACGATTTTGAGTTATAATGATTTAGATTCGGTAACAAGTTCAATTTAAAATAACAATAATATTAATTTATTTCCACATTAACAAAAAGTAAATTAAATTATTATTTAATTGTTATTAATGTACTTATATTTAAATAAATATTATTAGGTTACCATCTTTATAAAAAATATAGTAAATTAACTTATTTTAAATAATAACTAAATTATTAATGTTGTAGTCTGTAAACAGAGACAGACATATTATTGACAGGTTGTAAACATTGTATCATAATAAATCTTTGACCTTGGTTATTCTACTATAGTTTCAAAAAACATTCGGTTATATTAAACGCATAAGTGAAGGTTTATCTAAAACGATCTGATTATTCTGATTGGTAAAACTGAGTTCGATGCGCATAATCATTCTGCGCAGATACTCGATGTCGAATTAATAATACGAGTATTGAAATAATTCGAAGCCGAGTATTGCGAGTATCTATTTCACCCGAGTATCAACATCGCTAACAGCATATCTGGTAGATATTTAGTCCAGTACCAACTTGAATGGAATAAGGAGAAAAAACCCTCGTCACCTCAAGGTCAGGTTTGTTTACATCCGCCCTCGCCTCTCGGCTCTCTCCCATTGTTATACGGCCCCAAGTAAAATATTTCCCGGTCGGGAATCAGTTTGGCGACAGGCCTATTAGTATTAATTTATATTTCGAACTACTCTTTATTTTAATTAATATGTTACCATATTTATAAACAATCCTTCAGTATTACACAAAACCTAGAGACGCAGTCTGAATAATTAAAAACTCAAAATCAAATGAGTATGAAACAATGGGAAATGTTAGGGAATTTTTTGTGGGCAAGACAAAGTGCAAAACCCTGAACGATCTACACGCTATGTTTAGAGACGGGGCATATCGAATCGAATCGCCGATTGGGTTTTGTTACAGACTGATTCACTGATAATTGAATAAATAGTTTAAAAATTACGATACATTTTGATATTGTAATTAATATGGTCAGCAATGTAATGATTGGGTATGTTCAGGGATAACTTATATCATTAAAACAAGAAAGGAATGAATGAAACACAAGACAACTGTTATTTTTTCTTTTCTTTATTACAACATCAGAAGTCTTGTCGTTGGTCGATCACGGAGCATGCGCTTGCGCCCCTCTCTTCCACGCACTCCTTTCGACACATCAGCTGCCAACTCCCCGGCGTAATATCCACGCTGGACTTGGACTTGACCACTTACCTGAATTTTTGCATTACATTTTCCTACTAAATGTCGCAAAAAGTTACTAAAATCTGCAATTAAAACCAAAGTAGTTACTTTCTTTTTGCAACGAAAAACTTCCGGTTTTCAAGGTTGAATAATGGAAATTCCCGGTTTTCCCCGATTGCAAAAATTCCCGGCTTATTCCCGGTTTCCCGGTTTTCCCGGTTGGGTGGCCACCCTGTCATTTACATAACAAAATTATATTATAACTTCGGCCATCCTTAGCTTTATTATATGTTTTGGAGTAATAAAAAAAACTAGGACTGCCGAGGTTCGTACCCAATATATATATATATATATATATATATATATATATATATATATATATATACATATAATTATGCCAAGTTTTAGTAGAAACATAATAATAAATTATAATAATTGTAATAATTATAAAACAAAAGTTAAGCCTCAAATACAAGATACCTATTTATTGTCGTAAGGTGAGAGAATGTTGTTAAAATAAAGTGTTTTAGGAAATAATTTTAAAATTTAAAAAATAGGTTATCTTTTTAATATGAAAGAAGTAATCCCCAAACCATGAATAAAACACTAACACAATTAATATTAGAAAGTTTAATAAACCCTTTTGTACATTTTGGTAATATAGTAACCATCCTCAGAGGGATAGAAACCAATACTCGATTTATACAATTGAAACTACCAAAATGTACATAAGGGTTTATTAAACTTTCTAACATTAATTGTGTGAGTGTTTTATTTATGGCTTGGTTATACGAAAAGCATTCTTTCATATTGTTATTAAGCTCCTTCTATACACAATGTCCAAATTACATATCCCCAAAACAGCAGAATGACAAATTTTAAATCGAATTGGCTTAATCCACAGAGAGCAAATCGTACAAAAAATCTAAACTAACTAAAAAATTACAAACAAAAAAATAGTTACAACCAAAATAGACAAAATTAGCAGTAGGCTACGATACTGTCCTCAAAAGAGCAGTATTCCCTAAATGTCCTAAATGGGTCTTGTATGCTTTAGACTTTTTGGATAGTTTTAAAATATCTTTTTACCACAGTCTGCAAGATAAAATACAAATATAAATTTAAATTGCACAAACATTAATTACTTTAAGCATATATTTCTCATAACCTCAATTTGATCTTACAAAAAGAAATTCTTGCTACTTACCCCGTGGTGGACCATGGAAATTCATGTCATTTGGATCCATTCCAGCTGTAGGAGGAGGCAAGAGTGGAAGAATCATGTTTTCATTCACAGGACTACGGCCTCGCCGTGAGAACTCTCCAGATCTATTAGTACAAATGTATAAGTTTAACAAATATAAAATTATTACTTACGTTTTAAAATTAGTTACTATTTTATTTGCATTATTTATTTAGCAACCAATTAGCTAGAATTTTTGCTAACCTTATATACTTTATTTTAGAAAAAAACTGTTATTAAAAAAAAGTAATATTATTCAACTGGGTTCAATTCCACAGTCTAGGCAGAACGTTAGTTATAATTGAAGTTTCTGAGCCATTTCATGTTTCTTACAATTACATCTTACAATTTCGACATCTTTAGTTACACTAATGACAGTAGAGGTTTTTTCCACACAAGTCGCAAAACAATATTTTCTTGAACATGAACATACAATTGAAACATAATGTTTAAACATATAAAGAAGATTAATTTTCTTTTGCGTCTTACTTCTGAACCTTAATTTTTAACTAGTAGTGGTTTGTTAATATGTCAGGTAGCTGTCAGGCACAAGACTTATAGTTCACCCCCTATCATGGAATATTTTATTGAACTATTTCAATATTGTGGTATTAACCCTCGTACTGGCAAACATCCGAAATCAACCCACACTCCCGAACTAGTTGGCTATGTTTCACCTATAGAACACGTTTTTTGCAATTCAACATTTCGCCCACTTAGGA
This sequence comes from Aphrophora alni, assembly GCA_963513935.1. NCBI lineage: Eukaryota > Metazoa > Arthropoda > Insecta > Hemiptera > Aphrophoridae > Aphrophora > Aphrophora alni. The sequence continues at coordinate 46,862,331 of OY740769.1, forward strand.
TCGTCCTATCACAATAAAAAAAATAGTGTTGGAAAGCTAATGTTCCGTAGATACATAGTCATGCATTAAAATACCACAAAACGTTATAAATAATATTCCAAAAATTGCTGAAGTTCACGTATTTTCGATGCGTAACGTCAAATATTTGCGGTAACAATTTGTAAACAAAACTAACATCATGTTTGTCTAATATTCTTAATTTGACATATCTGTCAAACAGATCGAACATAACACTGTTTGATAGATCGCATCTTTCTCATCCAATCTGTGGTTTTCATACGTTTCTAGGTGAAATAGTTTTTATTATATAAAAATTAAATTAAATCAAGAATTTTAATCCTTTTTACACGCTAAAAATTACATTTTTTTCAATTCAACTTTTATCCTAGTAAATATTATTTTATCTAAATGTATAATATACCATTGTAAAGGTAATGTTTCAATCTTTCATAACCAAGTTTAGCAAAATCCATCACACGAAAACTCTATTTTCTAGAACTCGATAAAGTCGCTGACTTTTTCGCTAGATCGCGGCACTTGTCTTGATCGGGAATATGTAGACAAATCTGTTCTCTATGTTCACATAATTTTACGAATTGGTAAAACTTGTCCAAATGTTACAAGTTGACAATATTATATAGTATTTTTCTTTCTCTTTCGAACTATGAAGTCGAAATTATCCTAAGTTGTATAGTTTATGAGTCGTATCCATTCTACGAAGTGTTCTACTGAATTTTCTGGCTGCTTTTGAGCCTAGTAGTTTCTAGACATTATGGAATATTTCTATGTTGACGTCATAGAAGTTTGTCTTTTTTTCACACAGCTGTATAGAGGAGATTCTCATCTTTAATTTTGTGTATGTTACAAACTTGTGGATTGAATATTCTGAAGGCTGTATTTTTTATAAAACGTACGATATTTCCGTTCTAAAAAGCCACATTTCGCTTGAGCTTCTGAGGTTAGTAAGTTGACTGTTTCTTGTCTCGTATTATTGTGAATAATTAAAGTCCTTTGAACCGGTTTTTTTATTATATTTTGTTTATACAAAGTTATAATAAATGTATTAGTGTTTGTAAATTGTTTTTGTTTTGAGTGGATTTTCATTTTATCAGTGTTAAAACATTAAAATTAGCCTAGACTTAGAAAGCATGTGGATTTTGAACAAACTAGGTTTATATGTTATCATTTTCTTCTTTTATTTTGTTTTTACAAATTACAATTAAAGTTTTAGGGTTTTTAAAGTGAATTGTTTGATTTATTATTCAATATTATAGGTTTTATTTTATAGGCCTAGCACAGTTTCATGATCCACATGGGTTGTAAGTTAGGTATATATAAAGTGATTTTTTTTTAGTGATTTCTCATATAAGTGGTTTTTTCTAGGCATTTTATGTGATTTTTTAATAAATTTATTAAAATATAAATATATATATATATAAACATAGCTATGTCCTTATAAAAATTGTACAAATTGATTTAGACTTTTACCAACATTTATTCACAACTATATTGCAAAACTTTTGTATATTTTAAAAAAATTCTAAAAATTTTTTTTATATGGTTTATATACCTATTTCTGTAGAATTTTGCCTCGGTTACAGAGTAAATTTGTTGATTCCGTACGTAATAACTCTAAAATGTTTCCATATAAATTTTTTTGCATTATACACATAAAATCTATGTATCTTTGTGAGAACATAGGTAATAAAAACTTTTGTTTTGAATAATAATTATATTTTTGGTGATTTTTTGAAAATAGTTAGCCAATATTCACTTTTTACATAAAAATGTACCACGTCTAATGAAAATTTTTAAAATTGATTTTTCATTTTAGCAACTTTTATCCACAAATATATTACAAATCTCTAGCAATACTTCAAAAAAATTTGTTTAGTATGGTGTACATTACCATTTCTGTGAAATTCTTGCCTACGTTACAATGCGATTTTTGACTATTTTACATAGTAACCCTAATTTTTTTACATCTATCATTTTTTTCAATACATAGCTAAATTCTATGCACCTTTCTGAATATAATGACATATAGAAGTTGTGTAAAAGATATATATTACTATTTTTAGTGAATTTTTGAGAAAAAAAATGATCAAATTACCTTTTTTCGTAAATTTTTTTTTTAAATTTTGAAAATGTAACAAATTTTTATTTATTTTTTAAAAAATATATTCACAAATATTACACAAAACTTTTGTATATCTTAGAAAAAGGTGGTAAGCTTTTGATTTTGGATGATACAGGTTTTTCCTGAAAAAGATAAATTCGTTTCTGACATGTAACATACTTACTCCAAAACCGCTTATTTATTTTATTTTTTTCCATGGATGAATTCTATGCACCTTTCCGAGAAAAATAATGTCTTATAAGTTAGGTTTTGTATAAAAATAATATATTTTATGGAAACAAAACCTTTAACTTGCACCAGTTGTGACAGTTCTAGGGTTAAAGCAATGACATAAAATATTTAACAAAACCTCCCATTGGCATATTTGACCAAGTGAAAATTCAATAATTAGTTGTTGAGGCTAGCACAAAACTTCTCATTTACCCACTTAACCCTCTAAGTGGCTTGCTACTCATTTGAGTCGATAAACTCCGTGCTCTAGAGGTAAATGACTCAAAAATCACTTTTTTAAATTCAACATTTTGGCCACTAAGAATCATCCTACCGCAATAAATATAATACTGTTGTAAACCTAATGTTCTATAAATGTATAATCATGGAATCAAAATACTATAAACATTATAAATAATATTTAATTAATTTGTAAAGTTTGTGTATTTTGTGGCAAACCAGGAACGACAAACTGTGCAGTTGTGAAAGACAAATTTATGCATTTCTTTGTCTAATTTTCACAAGTCCATATTTCAGTCCAACAATTCTACTGTAACATTGTCCTATAGAACGATTCTTCATCTTTCAATCCGTCTTTTCAAATCTTTATAACTGTTATAGCTTTAATCTATAAAAATTAAACAAAATCAAGAATTTTAAAAAGTTTTTACACTCCAAAAATCCACATTTTTTCCAATTTAACTTTGAACCTAGTAAATACTATTTAACTTTGAACCTAGTAAATACTATTTTATTGAAATGTGTAATATATATTCGTAAAGGAAATGTTTCAATCTTCCATAATCATGTAACCAAAAATCCTTCTCATGAAAGATAAAAATTCAAGAATTCGAGAAAGTTTTGAGTTTTTCTGCAAGAGTGCAGTACATCACGGACAGTCGAAATATAAGAAAATGTGAACTAATTGTTGATATAATTTTTGTCCAATTACCACAAGTTGATAATATTTTGTAATATTTTTCTTCCTCTTTCGAACTACTTATTTGAAATTTTCGTAGCTTTCATGGTTTACGAGATATATACATTCTACCAAGTGCTCCTAAAATGAACTTATTTTTTTTGTGTAAAGTGGTGACTAACAAACTTTGAAGATTTAATATTTTAGTTTGATATTTTCCTGCTGGTATTTATACTACTGCAAAGAACAAGTTGGTATAAAGATCTAGTTCATAGGCGTAATATTGGCAATGAATATTAGAAAGTAGTACAGTAGACTCTCATAAATTCGGATCATGAAAATCCGAAAATCCAACACTACTATGCAGTTGTTGTGTTTCTGGCGAAATATAGAACCTTACCAATTAATTAAATATTATTTATAATGTTTTATTAGAATTTTAGTTGCATGAATATGAATGTTAGGTAAATTAGCTATACAATGGTATATAAATTATTGTGGTACAATGATTCTTAATGAGCGAAATGTTGAATTTAAAAAAAATGATTTTGTGTTGTTTACCGCTACAGGAATGGCACATTTAGTATTGAATAGTTGTTTTTGGGTTAAGCAAAGATATATAAACTTGAAAGTAGACTAAAATAAAGGTACTATCAGAAATATAATAATTCTTGATTTTTTACCTAAAATCACTTCTAAAATATTAACATTTTAAAAACCCTCAAACTTTATAGGGGTTAAAATTTATTTTTCATTACTGTTGAGACCGATGGTTCTTGGTGGAATTCCATGTTTAAAGATAATAAAACACAACATTGTTTTTTATTATCGTTACAATTTATAATTATTGTGCTCAGAAACATATTTTCCTACTAAGATAAATAGGATTACAATTAATTAGCTCTAAGAGTCACCAGTTATTTTATGTTGGTCATTTCCTAAGACACCCTGTATATATAGATTTAAAATATGTTTTCATTACCTGTTTTGATCATGTGCTAAATTCCTAAGCCTCTCCTGCAAACTTGTACCAGACTTTTCCCTAGTGTCGGATTGATCATCTTTACTCTTTCCTGAGTCTCTATCTCTCCCACTTTGGTTTAATCGCTCTCTGGATCGATCTTCCTTATCTCTGTCCCTATCATTCCATCTTCCTCCTCGATCTCTGCCTCGATCACGATCTCTGTCTCTATCCCTATCTCGATTTCTACTTCGATCTTTATAATTTCTATCATCTTCATCTCTTGTGTTTATATCACTTTTCGGTCCTTTATCCCTCTTCAATTCATTTTCTTTGCCTTCTTCTGTATCTTTACTTCTAAATTCTCTATTGTTTCTTATATCGGAATCCACTTTATCATCATTATTTCTATCTCTATCTCTTCTTGAATCTCTTCTGTCACGATCTCTATCTCTATATTCACGATCTCTACTCCTTTCCATACTTTCTCTATCTCTACTATCCCTATCCCTGTCTCTCAAGTCTTTATCATTTCTGTCCCTGTAGTCTCTGTTATTTTTATAATCTGTATCCTTTCCTCGGTTTGACCTATAATCTCTCTCTTTCTCTTCACGAGTTGATCTATTATTATTCTCTTTAGGATAATTTCTATAATCTTTATCCTGATTTTCTCTGTCTTCTTTGTCAGTGCTACTGTTGTTAGTTTCGTTTGTTTTGCTTGATGGTGGTAGATTCAGTGGCGGTGGGATTTGCATCAGTGACAAAGGAGAGAAGTGAGGGGGAGGGCGATTGAACGGTGAGTTTGCTATGGAATTATTTAAACTGAAACAGAAATAAGGAACAAAATTATTATAAGCAAATAATTTAACTTCAAATCATTTATAAGCATTATGGATGACAAATTAAATTGATTTAACTTAGATTTTACAAGTAAAAAATGCTAAATTATATATATAATATAATATAACACACACACACGAGTTGTGACAGGTCATAATTATGGCCCAAGAGAGACAAGATGATTTTGATCAATTTCTAATTAAATAAAAGGGATAAACACACTAAAACAAACAGATAACACTAAATATCCTTTAGTTCAATTTAACACCTCTGTAAAACATAAATAAACCCAATAGAATTAACTTGAACAAGATACCCTAGAACCCTAGTAAGTAGGCGCCAAAACCAAAAATGTGAGATAACCGCTAATATGAACACAATAATTACAACATATTTTAAGGCTAATTAGAAGTATACACAACTTAAATATAAATAATTTAAATAAAATTATAAGTAAAATACAAACCTCACGTAATGTTAGGTTAAAGGAAAGAAGTGTACTACAACGAAAATTCGTTGTATTGGGACTGTATGTGATAAATTTTAGAAAAAATTAGAATACAGTTTAAGAAGCAAGCTTTGCTGTTTTGAACGAGTTTGTGGAAGTAGACTATCACTTCGGTCTGACGTCACGATTTGCGAACCCGTTGAAAAGGCAAGTTTCTGAGTTATTTTGAAATAAAAAATCAGTATTTGATGAATTTTGAAAATATGAATTAAATTGTTTTCAGAATATGTAATGGTAGTAGAAGTTGGACGAACAGTTCATATCTAATACTAATATTTCATATTAATTAACATAATTAAAGTTAAAGACAAAGTAAGAAAGGGAAAAATTTCAAAATTGGTCAAAATCCAAAACTTAGATTTTCATAAACTACATGGAAATCTAAGAAAATGTTATTCTTGAAAAATTTTTGGGAATAATTATTAATTAAAAAGTTGGCAGAAATGTGCTACTTATAAAAATAAATAAAAGTAAGACAAAAGAAAATTTAAATAATGTAATTAATACAAGATATCAAGATACAGTATATAAAAGCAATGATGAATTGAGAAAAAAATAAATTCTAGACCAAAACAAAAAAATTAATAAAATTCAAAAAAATAAATAATAATTAAAGAAAAAGAAAATGTAAACCGAAGGTCAAAATATTAAACGAAATTTAGTAAAATTACAAGTGCAAAAAGAAGAAAGAAAAAGTATGAAAATTGACAGATAAGGAAATCGGACAATTTTTTCCTTTCGGCTATGAAACTTATACGCGGAACTCTACGAATCTACATAGTTACAGTGAATTAGGAACAAAGGTGCGAAAAGTAGGATTACGAAATTACGCAAAATTAGTATCAACGATATCAAAAGAATGGTAACACCTAGAATCACAAATTGAGATCGTCAGGAAAGCCAGGGTCAAGACCAACAAGATGCAAGAATCAAAAAGTAAAAATTACAGAATATTAGCAAGTTATAGAAGTTTAAAATAAAACAAAAGGATTTCAGCCCAGTGCAAATTTAATTTTGCAGGACCAGAAAGTGCGGGAAACCGTGACATCGCAAGGGGCAGAGCCATGAAGCCAACTGACAGGCAACAGTTAAAATATAAATTAATTAATGGAAAAAGTAATTAAAAAAGGGTTTAGAAGAGAAAAATTAATATGCTAAGATTTAGAATAAATAATACAACACAGTGGAAGACAGAAAAAATAAACTAAACGTATTAATAAGGAAGAAAAGCAAATATCGTATCTTGCCAAGAAGGGAAGAAAATTGGTATGAGAATACGATGTATTTCGGCTATGAATAGAGCTGTTGATCGTATCGGAGGTCTCTTTTGTAATCATTTTTCAAAGGTGAAGATCACCTTACTTCACGAAAGTTTGCATCAGATTCTTGAATTAAATTTTTAAAGTATAGTTAGTAGAAAAGTAAAGTAAAAAGTAGAATCAATTAAATATTAAAGTTAAATAGAAAGACAGATTTACGTCACATGTAAAGGGACGATAAAACCAGGACTGCCAAATTGGACTGGACCTAGCTGTGCCAATGGACTGAAGCTGATAGCAGATTAACAACGGTATCTACTCTACACCTAGAAAATTCCAGGAAAGTCAACACGTCGGTCAAGATTTGACATTTTTATATCATTTGATAAAACAGTGAATTGCCACTAAGTACAATAAAAATCTAATTTCAAATCCTTTAATAGTTTTTCCTGGGATAATTTGTTCTTGTTGTGAATAAATTGATATGTTATGTTTAATAAGTATTTAATGTGTGTGGGCATTTAAATTTTAATAGAAAAAGAATTGTTGAAAAGTCAAATTCTCAAATTAGAAAGAAATAAGTAATCAAATTAAAAAAAAAATTTAATTGTTGTAAATTTTGGTAACATACCAACTTGCTCTTAATCTTAAAAATTTATTTATTTTACACTAATATAGAAGATGAATTTATAAAAAATAATAATTTTGTAAAAGTAAAAGAGTTGATGAAAAAATAATTGTGTTTAAAATATCAATGAAAAGTTAATTTGTTGCAAAAAGTGATATATAAATATTAATTAATTTCATAATTAAGAATTATGCTTGTAATTATTTTAATAATCCGCACACTGGTTAATACACCTAAGTGACGAATATAGATTGTGATCGAGGAATTTTCCAAAGAACTCGCTCTTGCGATAAATAATAAAAAAGATAAAATTTGCTTGTATAATAATAATAATACTACTATAATAATAATAATAATTACTGGCATCGTTAAATAAAGGGGGGTACCAATAGTTTAGGCCCAACCTAAACTGTTGAAGGGATTAAGAGGTTCAGCTGAAAATTGGAAAAGCCTATACTTCCAGCGAACCGTCTAAATCCACTCAATACTCTTGTAAACAAAGCCTGTAATAAATTAATATTACAGAGTTTGAGGTAACTGCGTTAATTAAAAAGGGAAAGGGGAACTGCCTAGCTCAGTGTACAACAGAATAGCTGAGTTTTTCCGTTGTAGTACATATAGGGAATAGAAATTTATTAGAACAGATAAATTAGGATCTAGGACAACAATTTGAATAAAGCTACTAAAATAATTGATCAGCTGTTGAAAAATCTAATAAAAACTGTAAACTACGGTAGCCATTTTGATTTGATATAAACCTGGTAACAAGACTGCAAAATAAAGAATTTGTAGGTGTAATCTTATATGTAATATGGATTTATAATTTGTAATATATACTAAAAATTAAATTAAATTATGGTAAATTTAGTATATAAATTGAATTTAAGTATTGTAAAAAATATTTAGAGTAAAAAAAGTGAGAGTATATATTAAAATTGAATTCATTATGTAACATTTCATATTTTGGGTTATCTAAGTTGGGTTACTTGGTTCAATATTTAACGTAATTGAGATATGATTACAAGGAAACTTGTGTCATCTCTCGTATTGCAATCATATATTCAAAGCCTCGTATGGACAGATAGACAGTGTTCCTGAATTGGTTAATGTTATAGAACCGTTAGTAAACTATATGTATGAATGGAAAATGTTAAATATTGTATTACTACTAATACAATACCATAAAGTAAATAAATAAACATTGTAAACTATTATAGTTTAAGTTAAATTAAGAAACAATAATTCCCAAAATTAAAACATAAAATTGAGTGCGGTGTGATAGTGCGCCGATAAAATAGTCAGGTTATCCCGAATTGGCCCAAAATATCAACCAATCACAGCATTTAGCAGTCAGTCTGGTACTTCTTGTAGAGGCATTTGCCCATCTTTCTTTGGCATGAGTGGTCGTGTTGACAAATTTCCATTTTTCAGAACAATTAAACTTCTTTTTGAAGTTGGTAAAATAAAATAGTTACCAAAATATTGTTGACCAAGAAATAATGAGTAAATTATAAATTGTTATGTTTTGTGAAATGGCCAGGAACAGTAAAAGATACAGTAGTTTAAAAGGAAATAAGACATTAAACTTTGTGAACTCTCTATAGTTTTCCCCAAAAGACAGTCATCTACTGTGAACCCCATTATTTTATTTATCTTGTAGGCCTATATCTTTATCTTTGAACTATTTACCAATTCTTTTAAATTTATGTATTTTAGCTGTAAGAATTGTTTATATTGTTTTAGGAAGTACTTCCATAGTTGGAAACCATTCACTTTCATGTATGTATGTATTTCAGACAAGAGAATATTTAAATGAATATTATGAAATTGAGTATTTAATCGAATCTGTGGTTTGTTTGTGACTATGAAGTACATTTTCCTTCAAAAAATCTACGATCCTGATTCCTAGTTAAAATGAAAAGTGTCTGTGCTTCTCACAGAATTGAGCTCTTTAAAATTATTTAATGCAATAAATATAAATTCTTTTAGCAAATTTGTTACAATTGTGATACTAAGCTATGGTACCTTAAGCCTAAGGAAAATATGCAAATGAGGATGGTACAGACTGGTACAAAATTTCCCAATTGAGCTTTGTTAGAATAGAAATTACGATTCCCATGATAACTGTGAACTAGGAAGGACGTTTTGGAGGAAGCTCTTCAGAAATTTAAATTTAAAAAAAGGAATTTATTGAGAAGTAATGAAAGTATATTGTAAAAAATGTAAATAATAATTTGTGAAAATTAAAAAAAAAAAAAAGAACAATGACCAGCATATATTAATCTGCAAATATAAGGTACTATCTAACCAATCCACAAACTTTTGAACTTGTACTAAAAAGAAGAATATTTAACAATTTATTCTAAGTATTAAAAATTTTTTTTTAAAGACTACATTTTATTTGAAAGTCGTACTTCAAATAATTAATTTCAAACTTGTGTGTGTGTGTGTGTGTGTGTGTGTGTGTGTGTGTGTGTGTGTGTGTGTGTGTGTGTGTGTGTATGTATGTATGTATGTGTGTGTGTGTGTGTGTGTGTGTGTGTGTGTGTGTGTGTGTGTGTGTGTGTGTGTGTGTGTGTATACGTGTAAGTTAGGTAAGAAATTGAGAGAGTTGGATGGAAGATAGACATTTTGGAGAAGGCTGCCATGAGGAACAACGGCACATAAGGCAAAGTTGTGTGATGATTTTAATGTCCAAAAAGAATAGTAAAGTTGATTCAAAAGAAAACTAATTAGAACGTATAATTAAATTGAACGATGAAATATTACAAATTTAGACTATATTTTTAAAAGACTTTAAAAATATAAATATAACAAATGTTGCTAGAGATTGTTTTAATAAATAAAAAATTAAAGTAATCTTGTTAATGAATGATAAATGTCTATTAAGTGTGTCTTTTACAGTATCTAATAAACATAACTATGTATGTATTTCAGAAACTGACTCTGTATTCATAATTTCTTCCTTAAGTACTCTTTTCGAAAGAACCCATACCTTGAGATAAAATATAAAATTAAATAAGTACGTCTCAAAAAAAAATTTGGCTACCTTTTTCATTTTAAAAATAATAATAAGTGTTGGTCATGTTTGGATAGATGCAATCTTACAGAGAATCCAAATATGAGTTTTGGTAGTAAAATTAGTCATAACATACATAAATGCATATCAAGTTAATAAATCAGCGAAACAACTTTGAGCATATAATAAATAGTTACAGTGTGTTTGTGTGTGTGTATGAAATATAGTAATACAGCAGGAATTTATTTAAGTTCTGAATCCAAATATACTAGTCTAGGAACCTGGGTAAAAGAGAACCTCTAAGCTCACTGAATAGTTCATATGCAACTGCTTAATATTTGTTTGTAAAAAAGTAAAAGAAGTTATACATTTGTAAAAAACAATCTTGAGTTGGAGTACTTGATTTAACATAGATTCATTTTATTTCTCATATCAACCAATTCAATTAACATTTCAGACAAATTTTTATAATTATAATTGAAAATATAAAATCATATAGAGTAAGTTACAAAATTTTGAATTAATTAAGATAAATCAGAAAACCATTTTTATTTTGTTCAAGTTTATTTATCAATATAAAGGAAATATAATCCTTTATAATTTAATAACACAAAGTAGAGCAAATAAGAATAAACTCCTAATTATGTACTATGTGTGTGGGGGGGGGGTCTTCTCTTTTTTTGTTATGAACCAATTTAAATAATTTCCAATTACCTAAAACAGCAACTCTTATGGTTTGACCCTTAAATAGGGTAATTTTAAAGCCATTGGAACAGCCTTTGCAACTAGACCAACCATAATAATTGTACATTTTAGAATAAAAGGTATTACTAGTTTACTACCTTCTTGGTGGTGTAGAGTTTCCATCATCTTTGCTCGTATTTGGATCTGAATCAACATCCATAGGTGTTGAAGGGCGATCTATTGTTGGTATTCGTTGTGGTATTACTCCCAAACCACCAGCTGTTTAAAAATAATAAATTTGTTACATTCAGAAGTGTATTTTCTTTAATAATTAATTATTTAATATTTTATTTACGGGTTTCCAAAACAATAACATCATTAATAAAACAATTCAAAACTTAGATTATACTTAAGAAATATTTTTTCAAATCAAAATCGTACTTTTTGGGTAGAAAAAACCCAAAAAACTCTTCAAGTATATCTCAACTGAAATAATCATTTTAAAATTTGGTGATTTAATAGGTGACAAAATCGAATCCAAAAGTGAGGTAAAACGATTTTGATGTGTAGAATCATTTCTGAAAAGTTCATTTCCATTCCTAACCTGGAAATTTTTTATACTTACCATAATCACAGTGCAATAATTTAAACAGCAAAAAACAGTATAAGGATTTAGGAATGAAAATTAAAATCCCTGGGTTACCTGTTGACAGTTTACAAATCAAGGTTTAAGAAAATTCGAACTGAATTATTAATGAATCGAATAAAATCAATTTTATCACATATGTGTGAGCCCTCGAAACTTTGAGCCGAGAGCTCGAGTTTCGAATAACGAATGCAAACTTATCGAGCTCTCAATTTTGTTGAATGTTGAATACGAGAAAGAGCCATGAGCCCCCCTCCCCCGAGTCGAAATAGTGAATATCTATTCATAATTTTCCCACATTTATCGTTCAGATTCTGTGATTGAAATTGGAAACCCCTTTGCACAATGGATATTTTTACAGAATTCAACCTTCCCAGAACAATGGTTTTCCCAGATCAACCGTTCAAAAATATAAGTTCAGCAAAAAACTTTCCTGTTTTTAATTTTGTAAACCAAATAATGAAAACACAATCACAAAGTAATAATTTTTAAGTAAACTAAACTAAGTTCAATTGTTTCTTATTGTAATTATTTACAAAATGCCTAGGTTTTCAACGAAACATTTGCTACTAATCTCACGTTCACAGAAACTAGAGAGACACCTTGTGTCTAGATACCTTGCTTGAGTTATAAAATTCTAACTGCACAAGGGCACCAATCAGTTCTAGGCCTATGTTTGATGCATTTCCGCACACACAACAGTTTACAATGACAAGTAATATTTATGTTTGACATATTATCGATTCCCTATAATCAGCAGCAAATAATTTTCTATTTATTGTAATAATATAATGTCCTGTAAAATTAAAATTAATTAAACTACGAAATACACTACTGTATTGACTTTGAGTTTGTGTTGCGTGATTAGAAGAAATCAATCAAAGGTCCATGTTGATTGAGAATCTGTTATTCAATTCTATAAAATAACTCTGTATATTGAAGTAAGGTAAAGCAAAAATTAAAAGTTTCGTTTCTGGTTTGACGATTCTTAATTATTTCTGATTGAAAAATAATTGCCATTTTCTCCAGTTTTGTGTTTAATATCATATTAACTAAGAAACTGTTATTCATTAGTCGCTGTGCTTTAAAGTTGTACAAATAGTTTCTGAATACTACAAATTTACAAAAAATAAAAATAAGTAAGTCTAAATTAGAATTTTTCTCCTGTAGTAGTGATAAAGCTACAATAACCAGTTAAGGCCAGCTAGCTCCCACCCCTAGGCTTAGTTTTACTGATAACATCACATCGCTGTCTATCCTTTATTTCGAAACACATATACGCTTGATGCTTTTTCTTTATCATCTTTCTTTTTTGATTTATACAATATTTAATTAGGAGAATAGGTACACACATGTAAAGAAAATGGAGCATATGAAACTACATTTATGTTTACTGTAGATTATATTATTCTGTTAAAATTATTGAATCTGATTAAAAGCTCTGCAGGAGTGATTTACAAATTTCAGTGTTGTAGAATAAATCTTTTCTTCAAAAAGATAAATTTTACCAAAATACCTGCAAATTCCGTAGAAATATGCTTCAATTATACTTTATTTTTATAGGGTAATTAAATATAAAATGTGGTCTACTTTTAAATTTTTGATTTCTTCATTAAAGTACGTAAATATATGTATTTTAAAATCACAACTATGCAGTATGCCTTTAGCAAATGAGCAACACAAACACAATATTTTCTGACTTCTGTTTTATTTGACACATGTTAGAAGGGAACAGGATGAATGAAGCAAATCTATTTCTTGTTTTAGATATCTCTCATTTCAAAGACCTGCATTGTTTATTTAATTTGTAAAGAAGGAAATTATTAGTACAATAAGGCAGAGTTTAATCTAAAACTCAGGTAGTTCTGTGTCTGATCTTTCCATAATTTTTGGAAGTTTTTATTTTAAATGGCGATAATTATAGCCTTTCTGAAAACATAAGACTATCCACAGTTACATACCCTAAGCTGTATGCACAGATTTTTATAAAGTCATTTAAGCAAACTATAGATATGACGTTTGATTTCCAGTTTGACAATCTTCGAACATTTTCAATTTTGAATCAAATAAAAATTACACCAATTCTGAAAAAAATAGTTTTCACCGTTAGTTTTTTAGTAATTTGACTAGTTTATTTTACAAATAATGATTAAACAATTATATCAGAATTAATTGTACTATTATTAAAGTCAGATGTAATTTTGCGTGTTCAGTTCACATATTCATGAATTTTATTACTATTATTTACAAAACAAGAAGTTTTTTCTTTTATTTGGCTCAATTTTTTTCCTTTACTTAACCCGAACTATTTTTATCTACAAATCCATAATTAATGGTCTGTAATAAAATATGTAATTGTTAGAAAGTAGATGAATGAAATCGGTTTGTAATATAATTTCACACCAAAGCAACTTTGTAGCCTTTAATTCGATCGAGAGCGTCTATTTCCCGTCAATTACAGCTACTTCGCCATTCCCACTACACTGGTTTCTCCGTATTACTCATTAAAACAAAAGATCAACATTATACTCATCATTATTATATAATCTCTAATTTATCGGTTGGTTTAAAAAACTTGAGCTCGATAAGAACTTGATCTTGTTAAATGGCTTGAGAAAAGTTCGAGCACGTCTAAAATTCAATTAAAGCTCGAGCTTGTTAAAAAGCTCAAGCTTGTAAAAAAACTCGAGTTCAGTGAAAGCTTGAACTCGATTAAAACTTGAACTTGGATAAACTTGAGCTCAGCTCGGACTAAAAACATCCAGACTCGCATACCCATAATGTCCAACTATTAAAAACCTTGTGAATTGTTACATCTTGCCTGTTAATTTTAAAGGCCTTTTGCATTGATGTGTAATCATTTCACAAATTAAAGAAAGCTTTAAATTTTAAATGATAAAACAAAAGATAAGAACACAGACTGAAGAAAATAAAAGTCTACAGAACTAAGTAACATTTTGTTTTGAAAATAATCTTCCCAGACTTTACGTTGTACTACCAATTATATTTTTGAAAATTAAATGGAGTTTTACAAATAGTTACTCTTTAAAAAAAAAAACTTTTTTGTCATACTGCTTCAAAAACAGCTGTTTCAATACATGCATTGAGATGCTAAAGTTGTTCTTTTTACTCCTAGGACCTAAAAACACCAGCTGAGGTCGAGGTCATCAGCTGTTACTTCGTTTATAAGAACTAATTAACGACTGTAAAGCATTTATTTAAACAACCGATACTTACGATTGTAAATAACCATTAAAACAGCTGTTACCATCGATTTCAAGGCAAATAGGTTATAAGATTTTACTTTTTGTGAAATTTTTTTCTTATATTATTTGCAGTATAACGAAATATATAAATATTGTAGCTCATTTATATTATTAAAATATTTTGAAACTTTAAGCTTTATTGCTTTATTTTATCCTTGAAAAATATAGTTCATCACTTGGACCAAAAGAAGCTTTTCGATCCTCGTTCATTTTCCATTACACTTGAGCTTGTATTTAAAAGCTTCACTTTTGGTCCTAGTGATGAAATATACTATATCTACCACAAAATAGTATATAAACTCAGGAAAAAAAGAAAAATATTTGTTCATGTTTTAAATGAAAGTGGTAGATCATTTATGACTTTTTGTTGTGCAAACATGGATTTCTGTTGAATCCAGTATTTTCTTAATATACGGTGTATTCCCGATTATCCGCAAGTCTTGTGGAAAAAATAAGTAAAAAAAAATGACGGTTTTCTTTACCTGTTTAGTATGGGAACAACCAGTAAAATTACGATAACGAAGTTGTGCAGTAGAGATAAGCTTACTGTCTCGAGTGGTTGAACTGTGTTGCTAATGAGGCGGGATTCGAGCGACTGACAGACCAAGAAATAGCAGACAAAGCAAGGGGGCGAATGAAGAGCAAAGTGTAAGTGAAGAGGAAGAAGGGACGAACATTCATGTGCGATTGACACACGAAGTGGCACACATCAATGGACTGCTCCAGTATTTAGAGGAACAAGACGACAAAGCAGTTAGCTGAATAACTGATGCTAAGAAAACTTCAGTCAAGCATTAAGAGATGGTTTTTTCTCAGTAAGAAACAAAAAACAATGTTTGATTTTTTGAAAACCGTCAGTTTTTAAAATTGCAGTAGTGAACTAGTGTAGCGTAATGTGTTTCCTGTATTATACTTTTATTTTACTACAAGAACATCTCCTATATTACTCTTTTTTATATCACGTAAAATGTAAATTAAAACATTTTTACTGTATGTAATTTATTTTATAGGTTTGTACTGTGTATTATGTGTTTTATGTACAGTATATTAAAGTCTTTTTATGTCAAAATTATTTTTTAAATATTTTCCTTTTATTTTAAGCATTCTTGCATATTATCCGTGATTATCGTTATCCACGATGTCTGTGCCACCCCATTTCGCGGACAATCGGGAGTACACTGTAGTGTCGCAAATTTAGCACTCAATTAAAAAAGTTTAAAAAATAATATGGATACCTTGAAGCTGAAGTTGTGGAGGTAACGTAAATGGAAGTTGCAACATAGAATCAGTAAACGAAGACAAGTCGCCTGAAGGAGATGGTCCTAATGGATTTAGCCTAGCTTTGCTTGTATCCTGGCTCTGAGGAGTTGGCAGAGGGATTTGCGATAATTGAGGATGTGGTAGTAATCCTACTCCAGCTGAAAAATATACCAAAATATTCATAAAATAAAACTTGGAGAGAAATAGTAAAATAGAATGAACTATAATTTTTTTTTTTTAATTTGAAAGGGATAAGTTCATATAATGCCCCAGTTTCAAATAAGATGCATGTTATACTTAAGATACATTTAAAAAAGAATGCTGCTATGGTATACAACCAATTGGTTGTTAGCATTTCTAGGTAAACTAAAGACAGGATACCCAAGGTTATAAATTTGGTGTCTATTATAATATAGTCCAAAGGTTGAAATGTACTCATTAGACTAGACAACACATTGAAATTAAAGCTAGAGACTTTCATTTTGTTTGAGTGATTGTGTTCTGGTATAAACGCTTACGTTAATGGTTATTTGTTACATAATATTATTGAAAAATTAACCTGAGTCAAAAAGCCAAAACTATTATAAAAACATTTAAAATGAATTAATTAAAACATAAATTTCACAATAGTTTTAATTTAAAAAGGAAAAACAAGAGGAGACTCTCCAGCACATCCTTTTTCTGTGCCCTGGTCCAGGGAGTGCTGCCGGGAATATGATGAGAACCATGCTAGAAAAGGATTGCAACCTTAAGAGGGTACTGACGAACATCTTTTGGAGACTGGCCAGAAATGTTTATGAGAGACACCGTGTGGTTGGTATCACCTGATACTAGATACACTCACAAGAAGTAAGTAAGCCTAGCCTAAAAATGGAAAAGAGGTGGGAGAACTAGATGGCTTTGAACTAGTGTTTGTATTTATTTATTTTCAAGGATGAGCTTCTGCTCTTTCCATTTACTACTTATACACATTTTACAATCTCCCATAGTAAGAAAACGTAGGTAAACTTATGACCGACTTTATAGTACATTTCAGATCATAGTTGTTTGACCGTAATTTGTAAAAACAACTAGAGAATTTTCAAACTAGAAATCAAATGTTTTATTCCCCACTTTTCAATAATTTACTAATTTTAATTCAGTTTCTATATTGCATTGGTAAAATATTAGTTAAACCGCTCATGCTTACGTTTAAATCTATTTACATAATCACACAATGCGATTTAGTTATTTTGTAAATAATAAATAATTCACATCTACTAGAAATTACACTTAACTTCAAAGGAAATGAGAGCAAAATAGATTGTCTAATACTTGTCATCATTTAATAATTGGACTAATAGCACTATGAAAACGTAATCATCACACACGCGTATATAAAATTGGATTTAACAACACAAAATTGAATAAATAAAGTTTTAAGGTATAAAATATATACATAAATATTATGTCAGAATTTATGAAGAATATTGTCAAAGAGAGAAATTATGAATTGATGTAAATTACTTTGTACAGAATGTAAATATATAATATTGAAATTATCGAATAATTGTGGGAAGTTGTGTTCATAATAAACATAACAAACGTAGACCATACTGCCTGTGTTTTAAAAGGCACACAGGTGATGGGAAACAAGTAAGTTTGTTGTGAAAAAGCATCTATGGTTATCTGTTAAAGCCTGGACGGGATATAATATGTGGGACAATATTCTGTTACTAGATAAGAAAGATCCAGCTGATACAAGGATCTGGTTTGTTTATTGTGTCTAGGAATGAAAGCTAAAAGTAAAAACTTCACTTCCTTTATCACATTATTTTATCTTTCTTTTATTAATTTCACAGAATTGAAACAAAACTTTTCTTAATAGACAAATTTTAAAGATGTTACATATGTATAGTTAAATTTAATATGAGCCCCCCCCCCTCCTACTTTTATAAACATTTTTGCTATATATTAAAATAATTTAATAGTAATAATTTTATAGAATATTATGCCAATTATGAAGAGAAAAATCCGTTTTCTTGTGTCAATCAAAGCCTTATTAACACACATTTTTCTAAATTTTCCTATTTTAAAAAATGGAAAAAATAAATAAAATATTTTAAAACAATGGTCAAGATAAAGCACTTTCAGTTTGACAATACAGTACTTAATTATTTTTGATTGTGAAATGAATAAAAACAATATTACACTGAATATGAAAGCAATTCCTTTTACTTCAGTCAAGGAGTCTTATCAAACAAAATCCAAGCAATGTACACTCATTACCCTATAAAATTTTACACGAGAAAGTAATGCATTTAAATGA
The DNA here is from genome assembly GCA_963513935.1 of Aphrophora alni. NCBI lineage: Eukaryota > Metazoa > Arthropoda > Insecta > Hemiptera > Aphrophoridae > Aphrophora > Aphrophora alni. Next base: position 46,880,979 of record OY740769.1, read on the forward strand.
CAAAGTTTTTGAGGTGAGATGGACCTGTCTGACTAAAGAAAATACAACAGTAAACAAGTTCAAGGGCAACAGTCTCCCTCGTCCCATAACATGTTGTGAAGTCTGTGATGTATACAATTGTACAAGAGTGGGAGTATCGTGTGACATCGTATGATGTGTGACGTCATATGGTTCGATATGTCATACGACAAATTAATAAATGCTATTGGCTGCAATCCAGTTCCTTTTCCCACCAGCCCTTATTACTGACGCTTTCCCTGGCTACATATTCAAGCCAGTCTTGAACTCACCTTCCTACCTGTAACACGCAGTCGTAGTTATAATCTAATACAATGTGTTTTATTTATTGAACCCAAATTTAGTAATATCGTTAACATAATTATATTGCAGTGGTAACAAGCATATATTACAGTGGCGACGAGGATAGCGATTTACAATGAATTGTAGAAGATTTAACGACATGAAGACGTGTTAGGGAAGTTATTGAAAAAAGTGTTTAAATAAGTTTTCGTTAGTAACAAAAGTTTAAAGTTACGGAGGGAAAAGAACGTGTAGTGGCAGTACTATTTTTTTTCTCTCATGTCTGAGGAACAAATTATTTCAGTGTCTAGTATAAGCAACATGTCTACCACAATAATTGGGAAACTCTCTGAATTTAATAGTGCGGACGAAACTTGGAGTTCGTACATAGAAAGGTTTGAACTGTTTGTGGAATGTAACAGCATTCCAGATGATAAAAAAGTGTCTACCTTATTAACGGTTGTAGGTGTAAAAACATTTAGCTTATTACGAGACTTATGCACTCCGAATAAACCCGGAACAAAAACGTACAATGAATTAGTGACAATAATTAGGGAACATTTATACCCTAAACCTTCTTTTATATCCGAAAGATATAAATTCAGTTTAAGAACGCAACACGAACACGAAAGCATTGCCGAATATATTGCTAACTTAAAAAAATTATCAACTTATTGTGAGTTTGGCGCGACATTAAATGAATATTTAAGAGACAGATTAGTTAGCGGTTTAAAAAGTGACGCTATCAAACAAAGACTTTTATCCGAGACGACCCTAACATACGAGAGGGCAGTAAAAATTAGTACTTTCATTGAAGGAGCGGAAAAGGATGTGCAAACAATAGCCGGAGGTAGCGACCCTCAACTCAGAATGCAGAGAATGGCAGTTTCATCGAGACAATGGAAACCTGGGAAGCAGGAAGAATTCAAAGTGTCAACGAAAAGTGATGTGAAAGTGATGTGTTATTGTTGCGGCCAGCAAGGTCATTTTAGAAATAAGTGTTTTCATAAAAATAGTGTTTGTCACAATTGTGGAATTAAAGGACACTTGGCGAAGGTATGTAGGAAAAAGGTTAAAATATCTCAGAATAAGAATAAATATGTATCTAGGAATAATTATAATTTTCATAAACACAACAAAAGTCATTTCGTTGGAGTGAAAAATACTCAAAAATTAGATAGAGATAGAGTGTCAAATGTAGACGATGATGATGTGTATGATTTAAATAATCTGTTTAAAGTAGAGGATGAAAATAATACAAGAGTTAAAGTAGAACCTATTACAGTTGAGGTAATGGTAGGGAGTAAAGTTATTTCTTTTGAAGTAGATACAGGATCTGCAGTAACTGTAGTTAATGAAAACTTTTATTTGAGAAATCTTAGTAATTGTAAACTATATCCTAATGATTTAAAATTAAATTCTTATACTAATGAAGAAATAGTCCCAACTGGAAAATTAAAGGTTAATGTTAAACATGGTAAATTAAGTAAAATGCTTGATTTGTATGTAATTAAAAGGGGGGCTCATCCTTTAATGGGCAGAGATTGGTTAAAGACCTTGGAAATAAATATTTGTTTTGAAAATAAATTGTTAGGAGTATTGGGTCAGTCAAACGAAGTTGTAAATGAAGCTAAACGTGAAGATTTAGTAAATAAATTATGTAAGGAATTTCCAAACGTATTTACTGAAAAATTAGGTACATGTAAAACAGAAATTGTTTCTTTGAAATTGAAAGAGAATTTTAGACCTAAATATTTTAAACCAAGACCCTTACCTTTTTCTATGAGAGGTAAAGTAGAAAATGAATTAGATAGATTAGTAGAAGATAAAATCTTAATTCCTGTAAAAAGCTCTGAATGGGGAACACCAATAGTTCCAGTTTTAAAGAAAAATGGTGTTACGCATTTGTGGTGATTTTAAAGTTACTCTAAATCCATCTTTAGAAATAGATCGTTATCCAGTACCAAGAATAGAGGATATTTTTGCTTGTATGAAAAAGGGGAAATTGTTTTCAAAAATAGATTTAAGCCAAGCATATATGCAATTAGCGCTTGACAATGAATCACAAAAATTATGTACAATAAGCACTCATAAAGGTTTATTTGCGTATACAAAAATGCCATATGGTATTAATTCTGCACCGGGAATTTTTCAAAGGGTTATTGAGCAGACGATTCAAGGTTTACAAGGTGTTGTAGCTTTCCTTGACGATATATTGATAACAGCTGAAAATACTGAACAACATTTCAGTAGGTTACAAGAAGTTTGTAATAGGTTAAACCAAAAAGGGTTTACCTTGAAAAAAGATAAATGTAAGTTTTTCTCTGATAAATTAGAATATTTAGGATTTATTATCGACAAGGAAGGTCTGCACACATCCGAAGCAAAAATTAAAGCTATGCTAGACGCCCCAACACCTTCTAATGTTACAGAGGTAAAATCATTTTTAGGATTAGTTAATTATTATGGTAAATTTGTGCCAAATATGTCATGTGTTTTGAATCCTATTTATAATTTACTTAAAAAGGATGTATTGTTTAAATTTGATGAAAAATGTGTAAAAGCTTTTAATACAGTCAAGAAACTGTTAGCTTCTTCTAAAGTATTAGCGCATTATGATCCTGAATTACCTATTAAATTGGCGTGTGACGCATCACAAACCGGTTTAGGTTGTGTGTTGTCTATTATTGGAAAAGACAGTGTTGAGAGGCCGATAGCATACGCTTCGCGAACTTTATCTACGGCAGAGAAAGCATATTCACAAATTGATAAGGAAGCTTTAAGTTTGGTTTATGGGGTAAAGAAATTTAATCAATATTTATGGGGACGAGAATTTATTTTATGTACAGATCATAAACCATTATTAAGTATTTTTGGGTCCAAAAAGGGATTACCTGCTTTTGCAGCAAGTCGTTTGCAACGATATGCTTTGTTTTTATCTGGTTATAGTTTTAAGATTGAGTATGTACAATCAGCTAAACATGCTAATGCAGATGCATTATCACGTTTGCCGCTCAAAGTCGACCATGGTGACAATAAACAAGAGTTAGATTGGTTAGGAACTTATCTATATTATGTTAAAGAAAGTTCATTACCTATTACTTGTGAGGACATTAAAAGTGAAACTCAAAAAGATATAGTATTAAGAAAAGTGTATAATTATGTAATGTATGGATGGCCAAATCATGTTTCTGTAGAATATCCTGAATTAGGTCCATATTTCAAAAGAAAGGAAGAATTAACAATCGAACAGGGAATTATAATGTGGGGTTATAAAGTAATTATTCCAAATAAATTCCGTAAATACATATTAGATGAATTACACACAAGTCATCTAGGGATAGTAAAAATGAAATCGGTAGCGAGATCATATATTTGGTGGCCAAATATAGATTCAGATATAGAAAATCTGGCGGATGGTTGTTCTTCCTGTCTTTTTGAAAGGCAAAATCCTACAAAGAATCAATTACATTGTTGGCAGTATGCTAGTAGACCTTGGGAACGATTACATGCAGACTTCATGGGTCCAATTAAAGGGAAAATGTATTTAATTGTTATAGATTCACATACGAAATGGTTAGAAGTTTTTGAAGTAAAGTCGACTTCCGCTACTCAGACAATAGATAAATTAAGGGAATTGTTCAGTAGATTTGGTTTACCGGAAGTAATTCATACGGACAACGGTCCGTCTTTCAATTCGTTTGAGTTTGAGCAGTTTGTAAAATGTAATGGTATTAAACATTCTAGATCTGCACCATACCACCCACAATCTAGTTTAGCAGAAAATTCTGTTAAGTATGTTAAAACTAAATTAAAATGTGCATTTAGAGAAGGTATAAATACTAGATTAGCATTGTATAGAATTTTGTTTGATTATAGAAATTCAGTTCATGTTACAACTCAAGAAACGCCTGCTAAGTTAATGTTTAATCGACCAATGAAAACAAGGTTAGATTTAATTAGACCTAATATTGCCAAAACAGTAGAGTTAAAGCAAGAAAAACAAACTCATTATTTTAAAGGAACGGGAACACGAAAATTGTTTGTAAATCAATCAGTATTAATAAGACAATATCGTTCAAATGATAAATGGATACAAGGTATTGTTGTTAAACAAATTAGTCCAGTAATGTATTTAGTAAGGTTAAATTCTGGTATAATATGGAGAAGGCATATTGATCAACTAATTGGTGTCAATTCGCCTCCTTCTGAAAATAAACAAAAACAAGTGGACGAGTCATTGACTGACTTAGTGACAGATACCATTCAAACAAGGGGAAATATCTCACCCCGGAAGAGCATCCGCTCTCCACCAATTGTTATGAGACATTCCAGTCCCGTTATGATTCAAACACGGAATTCTCCAACATCCGTTGTAAACAATAATACTACTGATGTTGTTGAAAGAAGATATCCAATTAGATTAAGGAAACCTGTTGTAAGACTTGATTATTAAATAATATATTATGTATAATTGTATTTTGTTAAATGTTTGTGTTCGGGATACAATTGTTTTAAGAAAGAAAAAAAAAAGATTTTATTTGTTTAAATTGCTAATTTAATTTTGCTAACAAATTATCATGTGTTAATTTACGTTACTTGTTTAATTGTCAAATTGTTTCAAGTTTCTAGGTTTAAAGTTATACGACTATGTGTTTAAGTTTTGTTTTAAAAAAGATGTGTTTAAGTTTTATATAAAAAACTAAAATTGTATATTGTATTGTTTAAAAGAATTAAGAGGGAGGAATTGTGATGTATACAATTGTACAAGAGTGGGAGTATCGCGTGACATCGTATGATGTGTGACGTCATATGGTTCGATATGTCGTACGACAAATTAATAAATGCTATTGGCTGCAATCCAGTTCCTTTTCCCACCAGCCCTTATTACTGACGCTTTCCCTGGCTACATATTCAAGCCAGTCTTGAACTCACCTTCCTACCTGTAACACGCAGTCGTAGTTATAATCTAATACAATGTGTTTTATTTATTGAACCCAAATTTAGTAATATCGTTAACATATATTGCAGTGGTAACGAGCATATATTACAAAGTCTATCTTTTGATATGTGTCACATAGGTGTTTGGGCGCCCAATTTCGAAAACCTAGCAATATATATTTTTTTATACTGATGACCAACGGTACTTGATAGAATTCCATGTTATACAAATAAAACACACACAAATTCTTTTGTTAAATTCTACATTTATTGGTCTAGCCGACCATGGTTTTGCCAGTTATGGCATTGACAAGGCAAAGAAGAAATAACTGACAAAGACTAAATAACCTAAGAAGAATTGTACAAAACTTTATGGTCTAGCCTACCATGGTTTCGCCAGTTACGGCATTGAGAAGGCTTATACAAAGACTAAATAACCCTAGGAAGAATTGTATAAACCAATAGAATTTAACAAAAGAATTTGTGTTTTTTTAATCTAGCAATATTTATTTATGATAATAACTAATTAAGTTAATTCGACACTGCATAATAAAACTATAACATTTATTATCTTTACTTTATTCCTCAATCTAGAAAACAAACACTGTGAAATGATTTAATGAGCACTAATTGTCAATAATCATAATCGGTAACTGGGGACTATTAAAAAAAATCAGTAAGCCTGAATAGTCTCAACCCTAGTTATTATATTCTATGATTTACATAATTTTATTTTAATGTGCTTAAGGCTTGTTTCACTTTATTCTTTCAATGTATTATAGTTTTCTTTAAGGTCTAACCTACCTTGTTTTCTAGGAGTTTGTATGCTGATTACAAATAAGAACTTTGTCAATGACAAATTTAGAAATTCAAATTTTGTTTCCAAAAGAGTGATTAGTTTTGTTTTACTTATTACTATAATATTAGTAAATATAAGGAAAAAATAGCATATTTCTGATACAAGATATTCCATTATCATAAGAAAACTGAAATAAAAATAAAAATTCTATTTCAGCTTATAATTAAATTAAGGAAACAAAAAGGCTCATCCAAAAAACTGAAACCAGTGTGTATTTGAACAAAAAGAAGGGAAAACACACACACACATATATGTCAGAAAGAACAATGTAATACCTATATTTATTTAATTTGTATAATACTATAATATGTTAAAAACTTTAAAGCTACGTAAAGTTAAATTGGGATAAATCGCAAACAAAAGAAATATAATTTTTTTTTTTGGCTTCTGCTAATTAAAGTTGTTAAAAGTTTTTGAAGGTAACCTTCATAGACATTAAAAGATTTGGTAACATATAATCATGAAAGATGAATTTCACGAACTAATAATTTTAATAAATCATTGTAAAAAGAAATTGCAAATAAAAACATCTTACGTGGAGCATTAAATGGAGAACCAACTGGCTGAGGCATTCGTGACATGATTTGTTGATGCATCAAAGGGTTACCCATTAACCCTGGCGGTGGTACACCTAATGGTACATTAGGCATCAATCCTGGTGGACCCATAGCCATCCCCATAGGTCCCAACAACCCTAAATAGAAAATTAAATTATAAATCAGGTTTATATGATATTATTTCATTTAAACATAATGTGTAATTTTAAAAAATAATTAAGAGGCTACAGATAAAAAACAGTACTTTGCACTAGATTAATGCAGTTTCAAATTTGACGAAAGAATTTTTAATAGTGATAGTTACTAAACGTGATAGGTAGTCATTGAAAAAGATAAATGTGTGATAACTAAATAAAATATTGTAATTCAAACATAATTTAACCTTTTTTTATACCATTGTCAACAAAAAACAAAAAGTATCAACTAGCAGTACTATTACTTTTTTGGCATAACTCACTCAAATATGAATTGTTACATTTTGATGAATTTAATTATATAAATATATAGGACTCACGAGGAACATTGTGGAGGCCAAACGGTGGCATCATACCCAATGGAGGCATTCCAGTTGGAGCAGGAGACATCATAGGTGGGATAGAAGGTTGTGCTTGAGATGTTTTTATTTCACTGGGCTGGGGACCATCAGGAAGAGGAATATAACCTGGTAATGTAGGCGCAGGAACAGGAATATCTAATTCAGAACCTCCTGACAGCTTATGTGATTCAGGTTTCTTTTCATCTTCAGCTTGAGAGCTATTCTGCAACTTCTGTTGTTCTTCACGGATTTTCCTTTGTTTTTCTATATCATAAAAAAAAAAGATTAATATGAATTAAGTATACCCACCCACCCCCATATTTCAAGAACATTATGATTTGAAAAGTGTTTTATATAATTAGAAAATATTATTTACAATTAAGAAGAGAACAATTAAAACAACAAACAAATATTTTTGTATATAATTCAATATACTCTTTCATACCTCTAAGCCATTCTGGAAATGACTCTTCATCCAACATCCCTCCTTCTTCTAATAACTCTAAGTCTATGTCTCTAGAGATTTTATTCCAAGGAATAAAAGAAACACCTTGTTCAACTTCCCAATAATCTTTCCACTCTTTTCCTTTCATTCCTTTGCCTGGAGCCCATGCTAACTGAAATAGACATTAACAAAAACTATTTATGACAAGGAAATTAAATCAAAACTTATTGGTGGACATTTGGAGATAAAAATATTGAACAATGATTGATTGCATTACAAAATTTATAAAATTCGTAAATGAATAATTAAAAATACAGCTAATCACCATAAATTATATTCTAAAATCTACAAAATCCCTTTAGTGGAACATCATATAAGATTATAATTTTAGGTATAATTAGACATCTATACAAAAGTAATATGATTAATATAACTAGAAACATTTACACATTAAACACAGATTGAACAATCTGAAAGATAGTAGAAAAATATCACTATAACCGCCTACTATAAAGTATTTTAATGATTAAAAAAAAAATCGTAACAAATAGTAATGTTATTCAAAACCCAACTTATAAGATATCATTTTTTTCAAGAAAGTGCATAGAATTTGTGTAAAGAAAAAAATAATAGATGTTACAGTTTTGGAGTAAGTATGTCAAGGAAAGAGGGATTTCTAGTCACATCAACACTTGAGTGAAGCGTTTTGAAACATGTTACCAAAGAGTTAAATCTAGTTCACTTATATTTAAAATTGCAAATACGTAATACTAAATTTTGATATTTTTTTGAATTTGTCAAATGAGTTTTAGATTTTAACAATTTAGTGTCTACTCAAAGTGTCCAGCCGATCCAAATAAAAAAATCTTGTATATTGCTCTATTTTCCTCCGCACATCCTTCAAAAATTTGTGATAATTATATTCCTATGACACCCCCCTCCCTGGAGGGAGGGCTGTATACAAAAGAATTCAATTTTACTGTTTAAAAATATAATACTATAGATATAATAATAATTGTTTAAATTACGATAAATTATTGTTATTTCATTACATTGTTATAATAGTATGATTTATGTTGAAATATCGTATCCATGTATGATACAAACAATTTAGGATTCATGGTATACAAAATAACTCTCAATTTTAATAATCTGTAGCAACTCTAAAAATACATAATTATAATAAAAATCAACTATAATGGTCTACACTTGTGGAAACTTCAATAACCAAATGAATGAAAACACAATTTTCCAAAAAAAAATCACTTTATTTGTGCATGACGATGTTTTAATGACTAAGTCATAATCCTCACCTACTATGTGCACACTAAGTCTACTGACAGTTTACTGTTAGTTAGTGAATTTGGGGTCCGAGGCTATACAGCCTCTTGTCTTTGCAACAAAAATGGATTAATGTCTTTTTTGTGACTAATTTGACGTACTAATTATGTTTTAGTCCCTGCCAAGATTTAAGCGTCTTAAGAATCTTAAAATGGTTGTGGGTGTCATTATACCTCTGTAGCCATGGTGAAAGGAATGCTGAGGTAAAGTAGCCCTTTGAAGATTAGAGATTCACCCTGACACAACCAGTGTTCGGTTGTCTCTTTATGTGTTACACAGAAGCACCACTAATCTAATTCTGCCTTTCCCATGTGTTTCAGATGGTAATTCACAGGATAGTGTCCGGACAGTAAGCCAATAATCAGCCTAAGCTCCCTTCTACTGAGATCCAGTAATTTCTGCTTTTGTTTTAGAGTAAACTATACACTTTTTGGCTTGTCTTAGACCATGCTAGTTGGACCAATATATTGACCTTTTGATCTTGTTCCCAAGTTTCCATGATATTATGAAGATATGTTTTAGACACTCCAAAAAAATATTTCAGGCCCAACAAAATCAACCTCTGCGCCATCCTTGGCAAGGCGATCCACTTCTTCATTTCCTGGTATCCCTTCATGTCCTAGCACCCAGAATCAGGAGACTTTATTTATTGTTGCCAGTTGATTAATTACTTGTAGACATTCCCAGATCAATCTCGACTAAGTGCTGTTTAGCTGTCCTACATGATATAGATCTCTGCACCTTTGAGACCTTTTTGATATTCTCCCTAACGCAGAGCTCTATTACATGTATTTCAGCTTGAAATATAGATGGAATTTTACCTAGGGATTTACTAAGGCTAAAATTTGGGCCTTTTATCTCCACTCCCACTCTACCTTTCATTCTGAATCCATCAGTGTAGAATTGGAGGGATCCCTTCATTAGGTTTGGTCCACATTCCTTCCAAACATGTTATTCAGGGAAAAGGGTTTTGAAATTCTTTTTAACATTTGTCGTCTTAGTCATTAAGTCCGAAACTGTTTTGGCTAACTGGGTGGTATCCTGTATTTGCAGGTTTCCCAGTTTACCAGTCAATATTTTTGGCATTGCAATGTTAGTCTCCCAATGCCTGAGGGCAGCACTGTATGCACACTATTTCACCTGTAGGTTCAAAGGCAGCAAATCCAGAACTGCTTCCATGTCAGTGGTCGGACAGGTATTCATAGCACCTGTGATTCCTAGACAAGTCTGCCTTTGAAGCTTTTTTCTTGTAGATTTTTGTTCCGACTTTGGCCACCATATTTCCTAAGTATAGGTGACCATGGGTCTAATTATAGTCAGATATGACCAGTAGGCCATCTGTGGCTTAAATCTTTTTTTTTCTAGTTAAATCCAATTTTATTTCGTAGATGGGCCATAGATTGTTTTGGTTATTATCATATCTGATACGGAAAACTAATAGGGACTATTTACCAAGATTTTTAAAAATTGAGTTTTAATATAATTTTATTAAAAATAAAATATTGAACATTTTAAGATAAAATTCCTCGAAATAGCTTAAAATTTGGCTTAGATGTAATTATTTGATTGTAACATACGGAAAAGAGGAGTTTTGAGAAAAATGCTGTTAAAGATAACTTATAACAACTTCTTTTTTTTCACATATTTAACCAATTAAATTTAACAGAAATATTATTTGGATCGTCCTTTATTAAAAAAATAAGATAATAAACAAACAAATATTAATATTTAAAAATAAATTAAGTTTTTTAGTAAGTTAATAATATTTCAAATTGAGTGGTTGCGCTTGACCGTGTGGGAAGATTCAGCATCACATATCATGGGTTCAGGATCTTCAATATTGTTGTTAATTGGTTCTTTAGGTACTTGGGAGAGGACACATCAAATCAAAATAGAATAATTAATTATTGATACTTTTTAAGTAATGTTTAAAATTTAAAAATTGATTAATGTTATCAACAAAAAGAGACCATTTCTATAGTTTTCACTAGTCACGCTAGTTTTTTTCTATGAAGTAATAGGTACCAAATATCGGAGAATGGTTTATTTACAATAGGCAACATTCTACTTTTTGCCTAAACTAATCGTAATTCTTAAAAAAAAAAAAAAAAAAAAAAAAAAAACACTAGAATTCATCAGCAGAGGGCAATTTCTGAAGTTATTTATTTCACTAGGAAAAGGTATTTAGTCCCATTCTATAACAATAAAGGACCTTCACAAAAACTAAGTTTTAATACTTTTAATTCTTATTTATGGCTCTTTTAACATATATTTATATCAGAGAAGGAGTTTCTTAATGGAAATACGCTAAGCACTAAAAATGGACAAAACTGACCCAGATCACGTTTTTTACCTCACTTGGAAAAATTTGATTTCCGACAAATGGTCACTTTTAGTTATATATATATATATATATATATATATATATATATATATATATATATATATACTGATTACATTTTCATAGTGTGTTTAGTCTATTGAGTATTAAATGATGACATGTATTAGAGAATCTATTTTGTTCGTATTCCTTTTAAAGTTAAGTGTAATTCCCGGTGGATGTGAATTATTTGTTATTTAAGAAATAAGTAAATCGAAATGGGTTATTTTATAAATAAATCTGAGCATGAGTGGAAAATTGGCTACAAAATATTTCATCAAAGAGTTACATACTATTTTGCTGATAAAACAAAAATAGTAGAAACTGAATGATAATTGGTAAAATATTGAATAGTGGGTATTAGATATTTGGTTTTCAGTTTGACAATCCTCAATATTCCTGATTTGAAAACAAATTGTTTCTCTAGTTTTTAGTTAGTTGTTTTTACAAATTATGATCAACTATCATTAGAATGTATTATAAAGTCGATCATGACTTTATCTTACTACTACGGGAGACTGTAAAATGCATGTGAATTCTAAATGGAAAGTGCCGAAGTGCATACCTGAAAATAAATAGATACAAACACCATTTCAAAGCCAACAAGATCCCCACCTCATTGATATTTATACTAAGCTTAACTCTACTATTCTATTCTGTCACATTGACTTGAAATGATAACATCTTGCAGGCTGTAGATAAACCATATAAGTATAAATGCACACACTATTATCTAAAATCAATCAATCGATAATTTTATTACAATATATATTTTTGTTTAATGGACAACAGACAATAGTGTTCTGTCACTTAGAGTGAAATAAGAGTATAAATCTAGTAAATGTGAAAGAGAGAACATATTTACAGTTGTATTTTTTCAGGATATAAGGAATTGTTATGATATATAATTACAGAACTTTTTTTTGAATCAAAAGCAGTAAATTATCCATCTCAAAAATACTCACGTTTTGTTTTATAGTTAAAATCATAAACATGAATTATGATGATATGCTATTTTTGTTTTCAACTGAAATACACCTTTCTACGACTTGATAACGTTTTTACTCTATTGTCTCTATTTTATCTTAATTTTTTTATACAGCTATGAAGACTGAAAGGTTATTTGCCTTTAAAGGGTCTTTGTATCAAAAGGAAACAAAAGTGGTTAATATTGATTCTAATAAATTGAATTGAACAAAATGTGATTTTTATGGTGAAAACTTGTTATGAATTCCTGATTTTGTTTAATTTTTATAGATCTTAAACTATAACAGTTAGAATGATTTAGAAAGCACAGATCGAAAGATGAAGAAATCTCTATACAATACTGTTACTGTAGATTAGTTGAAAATAAATATGGATTTATGTAAATTAAACGAAGAATGACATAATTTTATATTTTACTGATACGAATGTTAACGTATTACGAAATACACAAACTTTACTAATTAATTAAATATTATTTATAATGTTTTATGGACTTTTGATTGTATGAATATTGATGTTTGAAAGGTAAGCTTTACAATGGTATATAAATTATGGTGAACAATGATTTTTACTAGGGTAAATGTTGAATTGAAAAAAGTGATTACTGCTGTACGGAACAGGAGTTTGTACATGTAAGTAAATGTTTTATTGCCGTTAAACATTTTAAAATGCAATGGGCAAAAGTCAAATAATTACATGTGTACATAAAATTACAAATGTATTAAAGATACAAATTGTGACATATTTAAACCCAAAATAATTTCAATTTCATTAAAAAAATCCAATATAACAATACAAATTAAATAAGGATAACAAATAATTACAATTAAAAAAGAATATATATCTATTGAAACTACAAAAAGATCACCTATTGTAAGAAACATTAAAAAACCTAATGAACTTGTATCACAAACCATATACAGGATGAACTAAAAGTCTGGAGACACCTCTGTAACTTTTTAGTGAGTAATTGAAGGGGGGAAAAAAAACTAGTAAAGTTTATACTTAGTAAAAGTAAAGTTTACTAAGTATAAAGATGTACTTTTTTTACAAATAAGACAACGTTGTTACCATTTCCAAAAGGGAAATTTTGGGGGCAGCTCAAAAATTTTAAATGCAAACCCTTGCCTTGTGACCCTTCATTTAAAGATATTGGTAAAAGAATGTAAATGACGAAAACTAGAGGTCTGAATAAAACTAGATCTTATTCCTATCTAAAGTTATTTACGGTTAAAGACGAGAATGATTCAAGTTCTTCTAACTTTTTAGTGAGTGATTGGTGAAGATCCAAATCCAAGGAATGTTTATTAGGTACTAGAATGTATGGGGAAACTTTGCCCCCGTTTCAAAAATTGGAAATATTGGGGGCAGCTCAAAATTTTTATACGCAAACCCCTGTCATGTTATAATTCATTTTAAATGTATTGACAAAAGAAAACTAACAATGCAAATTTGAGGCTTCTATCTCAAACCTATTCATAATAGCAGCCAATAAAATGTTACAAAAAGAGCGATATTTTTAAGAAGTTATATTTAATAAAAGTTCAATACTCACAAATTCGACAAGATACTACAGGAAATATTCAAATTGCTTTTCCTTGATGGCTTGGCAATATGCTAGTGCAGTGTAAAAATCATGAACTGCCCTCTGCAACATGTCTTGTGGAATACTTTGTGCTTCCTGTAAAATTCGATTTCTAATGCCTTGTGGTTTAGTATTGTACACTCAGTCTTTAACATATCCACATACAAAATAGTTCAGTAGTGACAAGTTTGGTGATCTGGCAGGCCACTCAATGTAGCCCCGTCTGCCTATCCATCGATTTGCAAACACATTATCCAAATACTGGCAAACTTGCAGACCGTAATGTGGAGGAGCTCCGTCTTGTTGATACCAAATACTCTCGAAATCATTTACGGATACCCGAATAGCTGAAACGATCTCATTTTCAAACATAGCTAAGTACACTTCAGCAGTTAGGTTGCCTTCAATGAAGAATCGTCCTACTACACGATCCTCCATCATACATAGCCTAACATTAATTTTTTGAGGATGTTGTGCATGCTGCTCTCGTACTCATTAAGGATTTTCATAACTCCAGGCGTGAATTATATCTATTTATTTGTCTGTTAACCATAAAAGTTGCTTCATTACTACATACAATATTGGTCAATCCAACTGCTGCGTTAACGATTGAAGTCATCATTTCGTCACAAAATTGAACTCTACAATCGAAGTCATCTTTGTTTAACTTATAGACAACATGGATTTTGTAGGGTTTGTACTTCTCGTCTTGTGAATTTTTACAGATCGATGTCTGAGAAATCCCTAATTCTGTAGACAAAAATCTAGTTGAAACATGTGGGTTTTTGACAACAGAGTCTACATCCGCACATTGATCTTCGGTTAGTGCTGTTCTTGGTCTTCCTGATTTAGGGCGATTCTTCACAGAACCTGTTTCTTCAAAAGTTTGATGGTTTTTTCAACAGTAGATCTTGATAAAGGCTGTCGATCGGGAAATAAATCTGAAATAAATGTCTCACTTGACTGTAAGATCAAATCCGATCACCATAACCACACATCATTAATATTGTAATACGTTTTCGCTCAGGTTAACTCCATAATAATGTACAACAAGAGACTAATAAAAGACTGGAAAATACTCGAGTACTGATAAGACTTGGGTAAAAATAGCTCAGACTAGCTATAACCACTTGTGGAATGAAAGCATCCTTTTGGTTATAGTAATAAAATCTGTATTCAAACTGTTCAGTGAAAAGACCAAATTTTCTGTTTTACTGTTGTTGACAACAAGAGGGTTTGCTTTGAACCACTGTAAAGCTTTTTCCAGTGCTATTTCATGTTCTAACTTTAAAAATTCAATGCTATTATCACTGTTTAAAAATGTGGTGTCATCTGCATACAAAATGTATTTACAAAGTATAGTAATAAAAAAGTCATTCACAGCCACAACAAACATGAAAGGAACCAGAACTGATACCTGTGGTACCCCAATTTTTACAGTTTTGAAATTAGACTTATGCTGGCCTTGAATAACCATTTGCTGTCTATCACTAAGATAAGACTGAAACCAATTTTATTCAATGTCTCAAACTCCTAGGAATAAAATTTTTCTAAAAGTAGTTTATGGAGAATACTGTTGAAAGCTTTATATAAATCAATTAATGTAGCTGAAGCGCATTCTCTATTTTCAAAATTCAACAAAACACGTTCCACAAGAGCTTCAACAGCTTTAGTGGTGTTAACCCAGGAAGGAAACCAAATTGTTCTCTATACAAGAATTTACGTTGTATGAAAAAGCCATATAACTGTTTCTTTATACAGGACTCAAAGACTTTACTTAAAATTGGAACTAAGGATATTGGTCTACAGCAGGGTTGTCCAACTGGTAGCCTGTGATGCTGTTTTGTGAATCTCACAAGACCTTATTAGATAAAAACCAAATTAGAAAACTACTTTGAAACATCTTCCTTTTGAAAGAGATTTTATAATATAATATAAACAAACTTATACCAACCACCTGAGTTACAACTTGAACTATGTGACATGCAAGCTGACATGTTTCTAATGACCAGGTAAGAACAGACTTATGATTTTTTTTTTCAAATTGCTGCCTAAAGAGGGATTTCCAAACTTGACGGATTTTGGACTAAAATGTCATCAATGTTCCGAAGCACGTCCCTATGTGAGTGTGTTTTCGTCGATGAAGTTTATAAAAAACCAAAATAGAAACAAACTTTCTGTTGTGGCTTTACTTCATCTCATGAGGTTGGCTACAACAGAACTAGAGGTGGTTCGTTGGTGGACACAGCTGATTGATCACAATCTTCACATTAAATATATTTTTTGATTGCAATTGCAATGTTTGTATTGATTGATAAAAATATTTTGTCATTATATTTTATTTATTTATGTAAAATAAATACTTGGGCAATATAAAGAAATATTTCTACTTTTGGTTTTATTTATAACTTTACCATACATAGGTTTTTATTGATATTTTAACATTCAAAGTATATAATAATTCTTAAATTTAAAATTTAAACTTTAATTTTTTTTACCCCCCTCCACCACAGTAGGTGTCCTCTTTTTTACTTTGCATAATCTGTTAGCCCTATATATGGCCCGCAACCACGTTCAATGTTTAATTTTGGCCTTTGAGGCTTTGTAAGTTGAACACCCCTGGTCTATAGCTTGTGGGACATAATTGATTCCCCCTTTTAAAGACTGGTACAGTTTTTGTAGTTTTTAATGTTTTTGGAAATGTACCTGCTTCCAATGCCACATTAAAAAGAAAGATCAGTGATTCTACAATAAGATGAATGATCTCCTTAATTTTGTTCGATAGACTGTAAAAGTCCTCACTTGGTGAAGTACTTAGGTCTGAAACACATTTTAAAACCTCTTTTACATTAATACTCTTCTACTCAAAAGCAACTCTTTCTGTTTTGTAAGTTGAGGTTAGGTTATCCAATAACTTTATGGCAGTACTGTAATCATGTGATCCAAGCCTATTTTTTTGGCTGCTCTGCTGCATTAATAAAATACTCATTAGACATTGAAATCAATAGATCCAAGCATATTTTTTGGCTGCACTGCTGCATTAATAAAATACTCATTAGACATTGGAATCAATAACTTACTCATGGATTTTAGAACAGATTACTCTAGGTTTTAGAACATTAGTTTCAGACTTTACAATGTTCAATGCCGCTTTAAATTTATTTTGTGCTTTGTCAATATAGTTTTCACTAGCAAAAATTTTCTCTTGCTTTATTTTATTTTTGTATATTTTTTTTAGCATCAATGTATTTACTTTTGTCCTTTATTTCATTTGGTGTATCCATACTCTTTTCTACCTGTCATACAACTAAACCACATGGTCTCTAAATTACTCAAGTGAGGAGTAAACCATTTTAACTTTGGCCTCTTAGTACAATCAACTTTAACTTCCTTAATTCTACAGTGTTCATTAAATGAACCTGTCAATAAAGAAATAAACTAATCATTAGCATCATCAACGCCAAAAAAATATAATTAGTTAAGATCAGTCAATTAGAGCTAAATCATTTTTAAAATTATCAATAGAGGTAGGGGTCAGCATTCTTGTCTTTTTATGTATTACATATTTACTATTGTCTTTTATGTTCAACTCTCTAAAACTAGACAAAACCACAGAATGATTGGACAAGCAGGGCTTGTACTACCTGGTAATTAAAATTTTCTTTACTAACATTAGTTACTATATTCTCCAAGCATGCATCACTCCTAGTGTTTTCCTCATTCATCCAAGAATGCAGTACACAAATCAGTTGGAGGGTTAACAATATAACAAGTAGGTTCATGTTTAGTAGATAAAAGAGTATGTTCAGGATGATTTTGTTCATTAAATAGCAAACTTAACAATATTCTCAATCAATAACTTTACTCTTTTACAATATTTTAAATTATTTGCTATGCTACCTACCTATATGTATAAAATAATGCAGCACAATTCACAATCGGTAAATTTACGTTTTATGAAAAATGTATGTTTTTTTACATGTCCTAGTAAGGCACGGGTTTTGTTTTGCTTTTCTTTTTAGCAAACCCAAACTTTTTTTTTTATTTAACCCAAACAGATACCACTCTGTTTACTGATTAAATGATGTGAATTAAAAAATTCTAATTTTTCTATTCAACACGATGAAAATTAATTAATTTTTTAATTCTGTTAGAATTTTGAAATTAAATTTTCTTTATTTGGCTTTTTAGATAAAACTTCAATGATGCGTGTTGACATTAAGTCATCAGATTTGAAGCAGACAAGTGGGGACACCTTTCTTCTAGTAACTTCCTTCGATCTAGACAAGTTAATAAAAACTTGTTTGAATTGTCATGATATATAAACTAAAAATAATTACAGAATTAGTTATTATTTTTTATTTCAAAAGAAATAAATTATACATTTCATAAAACTACTCGCCTTTTGTTTTATTGTTAAAATCATAAACATGAATTATGATGATGAGGTATTTTTGTTGTCAACTAAACTATGTCTTCCTGACCAAAAGGTCTTTTTACCTTTGAAGGAAAAAAAAATTTAGTTGTAAGCTCTAATTGTTAGGCCCGAGTCAGTAAGAGAAATATGAATTGGCGATTAATCGTATCACAGATTACTATAATAATCGTGATTAATCAGTAAGCTAATCGTCTCATCCCAATTGGCAATTCACTCTGTTATTATGCAGTAAAAGTTTAAGTCTCTCTCTCTGTCTCTGTCTCTGTCTCTGTCTCTCTCTCTCTCTCTCTCTCTCTCTCTCTCTCTCTCTCTCTCTCTCTCTCTCTCTCTCTCTCTCTCTCTCTCTCTCTCTCCCTCCCTCCCCCCTCTTATCTATTGAATAATAACATTAGACATTTCTTGTCCCTTCCTAGTCTGAAAGAAAGGAGGGGGGGGGGTGTTGTCAATAAACTAGGAAGTGTGTAAACAGTTTGTCTCATTTAAAATAAACAAATTAATAATTGTAACTCTGTAGCCATGATGTGGTGGACCAATTAATAGGACTATTTAATCATTTATAACACAGAGTGTCAACGAACATTTGTTAACCCTTAAATACAGTATAGTCTATGTATTTTTCAGTCATAATTAAAATAACTACCTACATCTCTACACCTACTATCTTGTATTCAAACATTAAAAAATGTCTGATTTAACTGTCTGATACCAAGTATTTATATGAAACATCAAAATTTAAAGTTTTTTTTGTGATGATAAGAAGATGACAAAAATACAACAAACACATTACAGGCAAACTAGTTTCTCCCAACTTTATCATTAGGCTAGATCCATTGGACATTTTAGCCTTCTTTGAGTTATAAGAGACCTGTTAAAATCAAAACGATATTTAAATATGAGATTAACATTTGAATAAAGAGAAAAGAATGCACATTCATTTTTAAAATAAAATAATTATTTATTCATCGATCAATTGATTTCAATTTGAAGTTGAGATTTGATCCCCTCTCCTCATGGCAGTAGATCACAGAAAAATAAATTTTTCGTTTATGTGATAAATCATCAGTGATACATTTATGCACAACAAAACCATCTGATTCAATGTAGTCATCTACCTCGCCTCACATCTCTACAACACCTCTCTCTTAGAATTGACAACTCCTCTGTCTTCCTGCCCAACCACTGTTTTCCTCCATATAATCTTTCTCTTTATTTATTTCCCTCCACAAATTAACATTATTTAATAATCTATCTATAAAAAAAAAGTTGAGTAATAAAAAAACAATTATTGATAAATTATCTGAGTTAAAATTTGATGTTTTCATGAAATAGGTTATGTGTTCTGGTGCTTAGACAACCGATATTTACATTTTTTTTTTTTTTTTTTAATTCTACACTTTAAGGAGTAAACATAAAGCATGTTACGGCACCAATCTCTGCCTTAGCCATTCTGTGCTCCTTCTTAAACATCTATATTGTTTTGTTTTAAACATATATATTTATATGTGAAATATTGTTATTATTGAAATTATATTCTTAATATGAGTGGAGAGGCGGAGGGATGGAATGGGGTGAGAAAGAGCTAGTGTAATGGTTTTTGTTATCTAATGGAAGTTCCAATCACAAAAACTATCAATATTTATAGAGGAACCAGAGAAATGGAAAGGGAGGGAGTATATCTAAATACTAGGGTTTTAAAGAAGAGAATTTTGTGTACCAATACTATCTGAAACCAGAGAAATGGAAAGGGAGGGAGTATATCTAAATACTAGGGTTTTTAAGAAGAGAATTTTGTGTACCGATACTATCTGAAACCAGAGAAATGGAAAGGGAGGGAGTATATCTAAATACTAGGGTTTTTAAGAAGAGAATTTTGTGTACCGATACTATCTGAAACCAGAGAAATGGAAAGGGAGGGAGTATATCTAAATACTAGGGTTTTTAAGAAGAGAATTTTGTGTACCAATACTATCTGAAACCAGAGAAATGGAAAGGGAGAGAGTATATCTAAATACTAGGGTTTTTAAGAAGAGAATTTTGTGTACCAATAATATCTGAAACCAGAGAAATGGAAAGGGAGGGAGTATATCTAAATACTAGGGTTTTTAAGAAGAGAATTTTGTGTACCAATACTATCTGAAACCAGAGAAATGGAAAGGGAGGGAGTATATCTAAATACTAGGGTTTTTAAGAAGAGAATTTTGTGTACCAATACTATCTGAAACCAGAGAAATGGAAAGGGAGGGAGTATATCTAAATACTATGGTTTTTAAGAAGAGAATTTTGTGTACCAATACTATCTGAAACCAGAGAAATGGAAAGGGAGGGAGTATATCTAAATACTAGGGTTTTTAAGAAGAGAATTTTGTGTACCGATACTATCTGAAACCAGAAAAATGGAAAGGGAGGGAGTATATCTAAACACTAGGGTTTTTAAGAAGAGAATTTTGTGTACCAATACTATCTGAAACCAGAGAAATGGAAAGGGAGGGAGTATATCTAAATACTAGGGTTTTTAAGAAGAGAATTTTGTGTACCAATACTATCTGAAACCAGAGAAATGGAAAGGGAGGGAGTATATCTAAATACTAGGGTTTTTAAGAAGAGAATTTTGTGTACCAATACTATCTGAAACCAGAGAAATGGAAAGGGAGGGAGTATATCTAAATACTAGGGTTTTTAAGAAGAGAATTTTGTGTACCAATACTATCTGAAACCAGAGAAATGGAAAGGGAGGGAGTATATCTAAATACTAGGGTTTTTAAGAAGAGAATTTTGTGTACCAATACTATCTGAAACCAGAGAAATGGAAAGGGAGGGAGTATATCTAAATACTATGGTTTTTAAGAAGAGAATTTTGTGTACCAATACTATCTGAAACCAAACTGCAACGACTGGCCAAACTTTTCGAAAACTGAGCCACACTCGTAAAAGCTAAACTTGCTTTGAAAACCGTGCTAAGTTCGTAAAAACGAGTCAGGTTCATAAAATCAAACCACGCTCAAAAAAATCGTGCCAAGATCCTAGAGTCAATCATTTTAAGATCAATGTTCAAAACTTGAGCTACCTTAAGCTGAGCTCTCGGCTTGAAATATCGAGAACTCGCAAATCTATAATTTTAAGTTTCAATATTCAATTTCATAGCCATGATTACTATTTTTTCAGTAACATGTCAGATTATTTTTAATTTTTTAAATCTAAATATTTAAACTATATAAAATACATCAATATTTTTTAAAAAACAGTATTTAATGAAACTTTTTTTTTCCCTCCAAGACAGAATAATTATACCATATATTCTTAATTAAAAAAAGAGCTTGGTCTGGTCTCTACACAGAATTTAATTTATACTACTTTAAACCAAGAAGGTAATGCATTTTTTGATTCCAGACATACGAACTCCAAACACTTTACAAATAACTTTTTTTTTTATTAAATATATAAATTGTACTGACCTTTGTCTCAAATATGGTATATTACAACTTTGATGTGAATAATATTTATATTTTTGGGGAATTTTACAAAACAAGCCTAATTTTTAGCTATTTTGTCATTTTTTCATATACATTTATTTTTTCTAATAACAATTTGTTAAAATGATTTTTTTTTTACAGAATCTTATTGACATCTGAATGATAAAACTTTTTTATATCTTGGAAACTTAAAATTTTATTTAAATATTTCATATACAGATGTTTATTTACAATTTTAGCTTCACTTACAGCAACATTTTTGATTCCTGACATACGAACTCCACAAATTTTTAACATAAATGCATTTCATACATTTTTCTGAAAAAAATGATTTATTACAAGATGAGTTTCAGATAAGATTACTAGTTTATAAGAATTTTTAAAGAAAATAATAAAAATGCGCTATAAATGGCCTGGCCAAAGGGGGAATTACTATAGACGCTTTGAGGGTTAATAAAACATTACATGCTTGGCTAATATGTATGTACTAAACAACCAAGAGCTTTCAACATGTTACAGGGGGTTTCAATTCTACATACTGTTATGGCTTTCCCTTGTAGTTTATGATGACGAAGTTGTTGTAAAGCTTTATGCGCATCTTGTCTTCTGTTCATGCATATGAAAGCACAACCTCTTGGAGGAATTAAATCTATTGAAACTATGTCTCCATATTCTCCAAAGGTGTCTGAAAGTTCTTCTTGTTGAACCAGTTTAGAAAGATGGCCTATCCAAAGAGTTGTACTGCATACTGCAACAATTTATTAATATTATACAGTTTATTAGAAGGGATACCATTAAAGAAAGTAGATACATTCTCATATCTTGATAATTATAATTTTAAAAGTATCAAATTTATATCACTTAGTTAAAGGCGTATTAAAAAATACAAACATAAAAAAGTGTAAAACTGATATTTACAGAATGTGTTTTAAGAGAATTTCCTGTAAAGAGTTGAAATCATAAAGAAGTCAATTTTTTTTTAAAGCTCCAGATGAAGCCAAGAGAGAAAATACTGCGCTGAAAATAAGATAGCTAGATAAAAAAGGTGGCAGAAATACGAGAGGATAAATTGAAAAAATAAATAGTTGGGTTAAATGAATAAAGGAGACGTACTCAGACTCCTTCCTGCCACTTATGAATGAAACATCGTTAAACCAGCTTTTATAAAGTAATGTAGAGTTAATTTAGATATTAAAATAAATTATCACTAACCAGCTAAATGATTTCTTTTAAGAGGAGGTAATCCTTTTCTTCGCCTGTCTCGCTCCTTTTCCTTTTCCATTTCTCTATCTTTTGTTCGATCATAATCTTTTTCATGTTCTTTTTCATAAGATCTTGATCTATAACAAGAAATTCAGCAATTATCTTTTCTTTTTTTTAAATAACACACTTAGTAAGTAGTGCATGCAACTCTTTCACCGGGTATACTGGGTCATCCCATCTATTCTCTACAGGCAGTTAAATATAACATCTAAATACAGCTAGCATCCAAGATGAATGATTTAAAGATTTTATAATATTAAGTGACAGAAATGTAGAACAGTAGTCAAGGAAAAGAAGGAACACAATGATTATATTCAAAACCTGTTTTATAATCATTACTTTAGCCACAATAAAAGACTGCTACCCAATGGATGAATGGCTTGCAGTTTACACAGATGGATTACGAGGCAAAAAAAGAAATAAGTGAAGCAGGAGTACACTCATTATATATCTAAGTTGGACAAAACAAAATCAACTTTTATGCTCAAACAAGAGCAATCGTAATAATCTTACAGTAATTACTAAATCATAAATATGAACAAAAAATAACTATATTTCCTTACTGACGCCAAAGCCACAATTTAACCAATTTGACAAACAACTTGAATGAATGACCATATTGCTCCTGTGACAATACTACACCAGTTGACTAGTAACAACTAAACAATATTATTAAAGCCATTCTACAATACAATAAAAATTTAGTAACAACACTATTGAGAATATTACAGGAACAATAGACATCCCGAAGTTAAAACCTGTTTGGAATGTTAAATTTACAAATACGAAAACAACAATAAAAATTAAAACTCAAAGAAAGAAGGGGACCCCCATGGCCGACCGAGTTCCACTCACACTTACAAAATAATGTTTATGACAAAAATAATAAAATAATGGCTTTATTGCTTTAAAGAAGAGGAATTTTATATAATATATTATTATTATTATTACTACGTACAACAGATATACACAGATAATCAACACATGCACAAAATATAAACTGTAGCAAAAAGATTATAATGTTTTATACAAGGGAAAAAATCAGTTTAGCCACTAGATGACATTAAAATACAACTCTATATTGTCAGTTTCTAGCAATAATTTTTTAATTAATTTATAAAATTTATTTATATGATGGCAGTATTTAATATTTTATGGCAATTCAATATAAAATGTCGGCGCCAGGCACAGACAGAATTTTTTAAATTGGACTGATAAATTTGGCTTAACAACATCTACATTAAGTTTATTATGTAAAGTTCTTCTTCTGGATACAGAGTCACATATCCTATTTCCGCTTTTACTAAAAAATAATTGTAACACTTTTTGAACACATAGATTTATAACTGGCAAAATGTTCAAGATCTTGAATAAAGATGTAGAGTGTTCAATTTGGATTTCATTGATATAATTCAAATAATCAGTTTTTGAATTAGAATTAATAATTTTAAATTTGTAATATATATGGTATAGTAAATTGTTTTTCATAGTTATAATTTACAAACAGACCTTTAAGCCAATAAAACACTTTGATGCATTTTATTAATAGTTTATAAAAAAATCTACATAATAATGTAGATGTGAAATGTGCATCTTCCAAATTTTCCAGAGGGTCACAAATAGCCCTAGATATTTGATGACATTTTATTTGCTCTATTTCTGAACATTTACTGTTTGTAATACCTTTAAAAGATCTTCCACGATATTTAAAATGAGTTGCATGAAACCTTGAAAATTATATATTTAGTTTTTAATCCCACCAATGTAAAGCATTTACATCATTTTACATGTCTAGTTTGAGTGACATAAGGTATTGATCTTGTAACAGAGAGAATAGTAAGATTATAAAAAACGACCAGACTTTCTTTGAATTAGAGCCCTCATAGATTGAGATATATTGACATAACAACATAATGGACCCAAAAGGACTGATCCCTATGGGATCTCATATTTAATTACATCTTTTCGCTAGTTTCTAAGATATGAACTAAGCCAATTTAAGGGCACACCTCTTACACCAGTGTCATACAATCTCCCTAAAAAAATATTGAATAATCTATCGTATCTATTTTTAATTTTAATACTAATAAATCAAAATGGTGTCCCTTTAAACTTCTAATATTATGATGTAAAATTAAACTTCGCATAGAAATAAAGAAATACTCCTAACTTAAAGTTGGTAATGAAACGGAAGTCAACGGAAACGAAGTAGCAGACCAACTGAATCAAAGCACAACATTACATCAAAATGTTAGATCTTTATTGGCAAAATTATTTTAAAAAGGAGCTGCTCAATATTATAATGAACAGGACATCATAGAATATACAAAAGATGAAATATGGAAAAAAAGAAAAGAAAAAAAAGAGGGGAAAAAAACAAGATTAGTACACAAAAATTAATTTTTCTAATAAGTTAACACATTAAGATTAATTAAAATCTCTATTATTTGTTAAGATATTTAGAGATCAGTTTTCATTTGGGTTGCAAAACTAAAGCATTAGAATTTAAGTACAAAAAATGTATAGTGGTAAAGTTATAATATATTATACATACGTGTACATTTTTAATAATATATTATACTAATTACAATAATAATAATAATAATAATAATAATAATATATTTGTTACTATAATAAATACCCCTGAAAAATTGAAACAATTAAAACTCATCAATTATGGCAGTTTAAGAATGTATTTTGTATGGTTTATAGAAAATAAACAAAGTGATGTCAGACACTGTTTCTCTACATTTCTCAATGCCTTTAATAGGATTGGTAAAATTATCTGGCCAATTTTTTAATTAATTTATATTTGATAACCTTAAATTCAACTTACTACTATCACAAGAAAGACGTTTTATATAAAAAAAATCAACATGCATTATTAGAGGAATTTCTGATCAATAGAAACATGCAAGGACCTTGTCACTGACTAGAACTTTTAGAGATGAGTTAGAATGGAATATCTATATATCTAATGTACTATTTACAGTGCTTTAGCAGAAGTAAACTTTGCAATTATACATAGTATATATATACAGGATGATCTCAAAAAAAATTTACCATTAAACATTTGTTATTCATACAAATTACATAATTCTGTATCAAATTTATAGAAAAACTCTAGGTGGTTCAATATAGCTGGCAATAAATGTCATTTTTGTAGTGCTATGGTGATATATTATTTATTTATTTATCTTTGTACTGGCAGAAAACCTTTACATTTTTCTTAGATGATAAACATTTTTACTTGTCTCAAAAATTACATAAAACTTAAGTAAATCTATAAATATTGAGAAAATCAAAATAACTCATTTAAAGTAAATGTTGGAAAAGTCTTTTCTCCTATATTCAAACATAACTCCATTCATCTCTTCTTGTTTTATAACGTTTTCAGAAATGTGTTGACGTTAAAATTGTTGATTTTTATATGTTGTCTTAAAGATGTGCAAGTGTTTTTCAATGATCTGCATAAACTCATCTTTTAAAAAACACCAAAGACAATAATTAGGAGAACTAAGGTTGGGGCCCCATATCCTATAAAATAAAGCGGGTTCAAAAAAATGCTTGTTAACAGAGCTATTTAAAGTACTGTCTGTTACAAATTACTCTATAATGGTGACCTTGTGTTATCAAGCTGTTACAAATTCCTCGATGATAGATCTTATATATCTGTTAATATGTACATAAATGAAAATCAGTGTAACAACCCCCTCAAAGCATATGTCGTGCACCAATCTTGTCAGAACGCAAGATGTTCATTGATTATATATGGGTTTTACACCGCCCAGTACCTCTCTAAAATTTATTGAATTCACATATCCAAACATCCAAACAAATGAAACCATGCCTCATCAGTAATCACGAGGAAAAAAAAATATATGGCGCCAATATTTGATGAGTCTGGAACCAGTGGTAATTTCAAACTCTTTTTAGTTGTTGTATGGAGTGTACTTTCAACTGTCATAATTTTGCTTTCTTGATAGCTTTTTGGCATGTCCTAGAAGATTTGCCAGTCAGTCTTTTGATTTAATCAGTATAGTGATTTTGAACACAAGAGGTTCATGCCATAGGCCATATTTCTTTCTTCCATTATTATTGAGGAGGGATCCAATTGTTTCCATTTTTCAGTGTGATCAATAAAACTATCGATTTATTGGAACCAAACACAAAGGCTTTTTGGATAGCAACCAACAAGTTTGTAACCCAGTAGGTATTCACAATAAAAACAGACTGTCCAAGAGTATGTATCCTTGCCAATTAACCTCCAATACAAAGACAAGTAAACAAATAATTAACACATATCACCACATCAACTGCAACAATTGCTTAAGTCTCTCAGAGTTTCTCTATAGATTTGTTGGAACCAAACTCAAAGGCTTTTTTGGATAGCAACCAACAAGTTTGTAATCCAGTAGGTATTCACAATAAAAACAGACTGTCCAAGAGTATGTATCCTTGCCAATTAACCTCCAATACAAAGACAAGTAAACAAATAATTAACACATATCACCACATCAACTGCAACAATGACAACTATTGCTACCTGTCTGAAATCTCTCACAGTTTGTCTCTAGATTTGAACCAGTTTTATTTATATTTTGTGTGCTTAATAATTATTTAATGTTAAATAAAAATAGTTAAAGATATTCCTGGTTCATTCTGTATTTATATAATGTCTAAAAACTGTTCACTTTAAACATGACAGAAATATGCAATTTTATGAAAGCATTGCTATTGTTATATTATAAAAGTCATTTACTTGTTGAATACTATATATAATGGTAATTATAATTATATAACCCTAAAACCACAATTTAATTGATAGGTTTAACTCAATAATAGGAGCTTTACCTTTTCCGTTTCGATCGCGACCTTGAACGAGAATCAGAACGTGATCTATGATGTGATCTTGAGTTTGACGGTGATCGTCTTCGTCTTCTACGATGAGCTGGTGAATCGCTAGGTGATTCACTATCAATAATTACCACTGCACCACCACCTTCTTCACTGCTTTGTTTTCGCATACTATTAAACCATTAGAACATTAGTCTTTTAGATTTCAGAACATCAAATAAGGTCTTCTTTGGGAATAGCATTGATAATATATAATTTGAATCTTTATAATATAAACAAATCTTTATTTAATTATATCAACTAAAGTTTGAATTAAAGCTAATAGTAACATGATTTTTTTACTTTATAAGGCTTCTGATTTATTCATTCAAATAAAATAAAGAATAATTATATTATAGCCTATGTACTAATATTATGAAGCAAAATTAATAAATGGTACACAAACATTTTACTAATTTTCTCACAGACAACACTAAACAAAACCTATTACAGTAGCCTCGCGACTATCCAGCCGGTCCAAATGGCAAAAAAAGCTGGAAAGGCTGGATGTTGATTGTAAATTAATTCCTGTGCTATCCCAAATTTGCGAGAACTAAGCAACAGTAGCATTTCATACCATATTTAAACTTGTGTTTAAAGACTTGTTAATTACCTAACAAAAAAAGAAAGTTAAATAAAATAATGAAAATATTTGTAAAATTTTTAAATTCACACTTATTTAAAAATCTCTGTGAGCGCCCTGGTAGTAGCATGGACAAGGATCATCTCTTGATTTGCGAAAAATTAGACACAAAGAAGCAAGATAGAAGAGACCTGCCTGGACTTTACTGGGAAGCTCGATCGAGAATGGCGTGAGCCAGGATGAGCCATTGGAAACAACAACTTATTTAAAAATGTAAAATAAATTACATATATCGAGCAATATATTTCTTGCATCATCACTTATATATTTAACAAGGAGTTATGAGTTCTTCACAAGAAAAGATTATAACTCACTCAGCTATAAATGATCTTTTTCCTATGAAACAATTTCAAAAGTAAATGTCTGTAATTAATGTGATATAAAATCTATAGAGAAAACATGTTTTGTGGGTATAGGAATATATTTTGTATAGCGCTTAAGATCGAAATTAACTGTTTTATACACTAAATTTGTGGATCCAAATTAATACCATACCACAGCCTGGGACATATAGTAGTGAGGACAGGAAAGACAAGGGTTGGATTGTCACGAGTCTACTGCAATTTAAGCTCCCAAAGAAAATTGATTCAGGAGTTATTGAACAGAAAATGAACAATATCATATTCTGAACAATGAAGCTTGAATATTCAAAATAAATCTAAATGATATCTATCAAATTTATAAGAAAGCATCGACTCAAACTAATGATGTAAAATATCAAAATGAACCGATCTATTTATGAAGCATAATTTTTGTTTACTCGAGACTCGATATAATGGTTGGACTATAACTTTCACATTTGATAGAAATCGCTTGAGTCGATTTTGAAATATTGCACCTTCTAGTGATGATGTTTATATGTCTCTTTTTTTTTTACCTATAACTCACGAACAGAGGAATTTTTGAGAAGTTAACAACTAATTCGAATTGTTTGGGACCTTAGGAACTGAAGTTGAGCAAAATTTTATAAAAATTGGTAAAGAAAACATTATGTTATGGTTTTATCACAAACTTTGCCAAAATTTAAAGATATTCAAAAAAAAATGATAGAAGATTCTACAAAAATATGCCAAAATATCAAATTATCAAAATCCATCCAGCAATTTCAGTTGTAGTACACTGTAAGGAAGACAAGATTATTTTTTTAAACTACTTATTTTACTCAGTTAATTTTTTTTTATGATCGCAAAAAGGATTTTTTTTAATAAAAAAATTTATTATGAATTTTTATTTAATCATCACAAAACTTTATACTATGTATATATAAGAACGTAAAACCATATATCTATTTGGTCAGAGATAATAGAATCATGAATACTTAAGCTATTTTTATACTTAATTTTTTTTTAAAGAAAGAAAAAAAAAAAAAAAAAAAAGAAAAAAAAAGAGAAAAAAAAAAAAAAAAAAAAAAAAAAACATCAACATTAATAGTTACCCAATTCTTTCATCCAAATCAGAACTTGCATGTTCACCATCTTCTAAAGGACTTCCCATAGATTTCTGTTGTGGAATCCCATACCCTGGTGGAGGCTGTGAAAGATCCATTCCTGGGAAAGTTAACCCTTGTGATTGTGAAATGAATGGCTGATGATGCATAGACATTGATGAACCCATATCCTGGTTTGGCTTAAAATCACATTGATCAGCAAATGGTAGATTCTATCAAATAACAAAATATGAAATTTCAAATTTGGAAACCTATTATACACATAAAACTAAAAGAATCAATTTATAAATTTTTGATATTTTGAATGTGTTATTACATAATCCGATCTTCAAAAGTTTTTTTAATAGAAAAAATTCAAAATACGCCATTTTATTGGAAAAAGGTTTTTTAAATACAGTTAATTATCTTTTTTTGTTATAGGTTTAATTTTAAGTAATGAATTTCTTTTGTCGGCTATAAGAATAATATAAATATAAATAAATTGGTTTATTCAAATGCAAACCTGAACTTCAATCAAGTCAAAAAACACAATAATTTTTTATAGTATTTTATGTAATTTTAGAGAAGGTAATAACTAACAGGTACTGTTTGTGCTAGGTGTTTGTCAAATTCTTCTTCCTGTTGCCGCATTTCTTGAAGTTTACGCATTTTCTCCTCAGACTCAAATTGTTGTCTCAGCTGTTGTTGATTTAACTGAACTTGTAGATTTTGTAACTGCCTCAATACTTCTGGATTAGATAAAATGCTAGAACATAAATAAAAGTATTTGTCAAAATAAAAGAATCATAGCAATATAATATTTTTAATAGAAGTAAAATTATAAAACAAACATATATATATCAAACTTTACTTTATGAAATTAAAGTTTTAAAAATGTACCTTTTTTCATTATTTCAACTTATTGCAAGTTGGCAGGATATTTAGCAAAATTTAAATTCTTTGGCTTAAAAGAACATGAACCATTGTAAACTTTACTTACAAGGTCTAAAGTATTTGACTTGAATTTTTCCAGCATAAATAAATTAATCATAAGAGGTGACCTCAGGAATAAATAGTAGAGTAATACTTTCATGTACTTCCACCCACCCCTCACCAGAGAGCACCAGTCATCAGCACCCCTCTGATTTTCATTTCCCGCAAATTAACGGAATTACTTGTAGTAGCTGTATTGTAATACCTCAGTGGAACCTATTTTAAAGTAGGTTTTTGGCAACGTTAATATGGGAACCACACAAATAAGGGATTGATAATGATACAAAGATTTCAAAGATAGACACATGACACTGGAGAGAAATTCATGTTCTGGTAGGCTATCAACAAACTGAAATGACAAGATCTTTGACAAAGTACATTCAATTTTTAGCAAGGTGTTACAAAGAGTGTCCACCTTTTATGAGGCTGTAAGAAAATTTTATTTGTTAAAATTCTTGATTTTGTTTAATTTTTATAGATTAAAAACTATAACAGAATGATTTGTAAACTACAGATTGAAAGATTAGAATCGTTGTATAAAACAGTGTTAGTGTAGATTTGTTAGTCAGAAATATGGAATTGTGAATATTAGACAAAGAATGATGTAAATTTGTGTTTCACAACTACACAGTTGTTGCATTACTCGTTTGCCGGAGCTGGTGAGGTGATCACTTAGTTGAATGTCTGGTCATTCCCTCAAACTCAAGGGAATGGTGTATCCGTACTCAAGACAGACGGAGTAGTCATACCAAAAAGATGTGATCCAGTGCAGTGAAGAACTGCATCCTGCTCAAGGTGGCCCAGCACTGGACAGTTAGTCCAGACTGAATCCATCGGATCTAAGGGAGTAAACCCTGAAATAAAATACCTAATCTCAAGGTGTAGGCTACCCATGCCGAAGAGATGAATTACCTAAATTACATGTCTCTAACGTGTAAAACTCTCTGAGTTATCAGGCTCCCTCTTTTTGTATTTAGCCCTGCTTTGGGCATGCCGGGCTCTGTCCAGGTTGACCAATATTTCCCTAGCTGCTCATGAGATTTTTATGGAGAACATAGAAATAGAAAAACAACGAAACTGGAGAACCATCAACCGAGATCCAACATGAGATTTTAGCCGAGGACTCAAACTCTTACACTAGTACAGCAGTAGAAACCAGGGCCACTGGTCCAGAGACGCCTACTGAAATCCCAATGGACGAGAGTTCAAGGAGGTCGCCTCTTCCTATTGATATAGAGGAAGAAGTTCTACTCAACTATAATAGCTGATCCCCATCAGCTATAATAGTTTGAGAATTTAGCCCAAAATTGATGAGGCTACCCAGCAATTTGTCGGCATGGCAATTGATAAGAAGAAGAGGACCAAATCAATGCTTAAGAAGGTGCTTAAATCCAAGCTTGCACAGCTAATGGAGAGTCATTTGATCCCAGGAAGTGGAATAAGTCCAGATACAGGACTGGGCCTGGCACCAGCTCCGAGGGCCAAATTTTTAGATCTTCGGAGGCTGGTTCCATTTCTGACCAATCCGAAGGTTGGAGGAAAAGAGTGAGGGATGAATCTCCCCACCCCCTTTAACCAGTAACCAGAAGACAAGGCTGCAGAAGGTAAGACGAGTGAGAGATCATAATTCTACAAGGTCTCAAACATTCAGCGAAGCCTTGTCATCAACAAAAATAGCAGTAGTCTCAAGAAACTATCTCGGTTACAAGTTGACTAAGGACCAGGGACATAATCTGCAACTGAAGATTGTGGAGGCATTTCAAAAAGTTGATGATGGGGTACACTTTATAGATTTTCAGGTTGCTATATGGAGAGGGGCACGCTTGTCATAGCCTGCTCTAATGAAAATACCAAAGACTGGCTGATGAGCCCAGTGGTGAGCTTGAAGTTAGATGGAGTCCGGGGGCTACCAACATGGCGGAGGTCTTGAGGATGACAAAGTTGATCTTTAGACCACCTAGTAAGTTCTCGAGTCTGGGTCCTGAAGCCTTAGTCAGCATGCTTGACGGGCAACATCCGACTCATGAACAAGGTGAACAAGACTGGAAGCGTCCGACTTGCTAACACTGGTCAAAGGGTGGCCAGTCTTAGAAGAACCTCCACTGTCAGACCATTGTTATATCCAATTTCAACTTGATACAGAGTTAAGTATAGAGTCCTTTAAAAAACCACGAAGTACTATATGGTTACAATATAAAGATGACCTTGCCAACAGGCTTGAGTCATTTAGATAAGGTTAAAAAATTTGCAGACCAAGATAATGCGGCGTCACAGATAGTAGACAACATTATAGACTGTTATAAAGATTGGGGGGGGGGGTGAAGGCGAAAAACCATTGCAGTTATTATCGCCTTCACAAAATTGTGCATGAAGATGCTCCACCTTAATACATTTAATTTATTTCATTAGCCAAGACATTGTTTTACAAAATATAGCATTGTTACACACAATTTTTAAAACAAGTATACACTTTAAGATCAATAGTGCTAAACAATAAATATAATATCAATAGATAAAATAACCCTACATATGCTATAACACTACAAACTTTAGCATGCTAAAATCATACAATGTAAAGAATTCAATTTATTGATATATACTATACCGGTACCAGTTTATACCATGCAAGGGACATCACACCATCACACGGACTAATTTAATATTTCAGTCCGTAGAAACTCACCCACTGAGTAAAAGGATCCAGAGTATTAACTGCCAAAGGCTGTTCTTAACCCTTTTACCGCTGTGTTAAAAAGTGTACAACCCTATAAAACTAACTTTCCAAACATCTACAGAGTCTGCATTATTGACTCTGTATTACATAGGGTAAAAATATGTTGAAATCGATTTTTCCATGTTTTAGAAAATAGTTTATTGCTTTGTTGTTTATAATTACATTTTCTTGAAATTTTTTACAGGTCTCCATTAGGACATTTACTTTAATAAAAAAATAAATTTTACGTTTAAAATATTTTTTGATTATATTGATTTGAGTTAAAATAAAAATTTCATCGTAAAAAAAAAAAAAAAAAAAAAAAATTGTTATAAGTTTTAGTACTTTTTGAATATAAAAAATTGAATGAAACTTTATTTTGATATGTTTATCCTATAGTATAGCTAAAAAAAGGGAAAAAAATTAAAAAATTATTGTTCTAACTTCAATAGCATGGTTTTTAGAACAATTTATATAGAGTACTACAAAAACGGTGATTTCAACCGCGGCGGTCGAGCTAGTCAGGCGTGCTGGACGCGCAGCGGCCCCTGGACCGAGTTAACAATTATAAAATATGGAACATACAAATCACAACAATAAAAACAAATATTACATCGCAGTAAAAGGACCCTGCAACGAGTTACAAAGAATGAAATTTAAGAGGAAAACTAAACATAATATTAAGAGCTGTAGAATGACTCCAATAATTGACTAAAGTTTATCAAAAATTTTCAAACAATGCAAAAATGACAATACCCGATCAAGGATCTGAGCATTATCCCCCAACATTGCCTTTATGGAATTATGAAGGGCAAACATTTTGCGCACACCTCAATAACACAGTCAATGAGGGTCTGTTTAATTGACTACACACCTTGACAAAATGGGCATTGTGATGGAGTACTCTGTTCTATCAGAAATACATGAGTGATCATGAAATGACCGATACAACTCGAGTAATCACCACTTCTTCTCGTCGACTGGCCCATATGGATGTATTCTACGTACGGACAAAGTCTTCCACTTCCCTCGGCTTATTGGACTGAATATTAGGCCATTCTTCCTCCAATTGCCTATTCAAAACTAATTTAACTGTTTCTATAAAGTCAGATAATATAACACACGGTGTGACTAGTATCCGACTTGTAGCTTCCTTTGCCCCTTTGTCAGGAGTGTTGCGTTTGATGAATGTGGACAGTGATAAATCAAAAGTTAGCATTTGAATGAGCCATTGAGGAATAAAACATTGAGTAATCTCATTCATTGGAGGAAGACCAAGGCCCAAGTTTTCAAGGATTCTAAATGTTCTAATGCCGAACAGCAAATAGGGTCACGCTCAGCACACTACCCTCAGGGACACCATTTTCTAAATGATAACAATCAAGAAAACATAGTTCCAACACGCCCTCTGAAATACCAATTACTAAGGTTTTTTATAAAAGCAAGAATAAAAATTAAAAATTTAAGTAAGAATAAATTAAAATTTATACCCCATAATTTTAAAATATACAGAATACCTCTTCACCAAGCCATATTATAGGCGTTTTCCAGCTCAAAAAACACTGCAAACAGTGTCAGACAAAAAAAAAAAAGGCATTTTGTATGGCAGACTCTAAAGAAACAAGCTGATCGGTAGATGAACGGCCCTGCCTAAACATTGTTCATTTCAAAGCAGCCGGATATTTTCGAGGTACCAAATAAGGCGTCCATTGACCATTCTCTCTACTAGCTTGCAGAGCACACTAGTAAGAGAAATGGGACGGTAACTTTCTGGCTCAGTTTTTTCTTTACCTGGTTTTAGAAGAGGTATTACTATAGCCTCCAACCAAGCCTCGGGAAAACATTGCTCCTTGAATATATGATTGTATATTTTAAGGAGAGTCAGCTTCCCCAAAGTTGGGAGGTGTTTCGTCATAGAATAAACTATACTGTCCAGGCCTGGAGCGGAATCCCATCCTGACGACATGGCAGACTCTAATTCCTGTAAGGAAAATAGAGTATTTATTGGCGAATCTTCCAACAGACCTACTGTAAAAGGTATTGTTTCTTGAGATATTTTATACAAAACAAAAGCATCCCTGTAAGCGGTATTTGAAAAAAAAAATAGCGAATGATGAGCCCCATACATTAGCAATTTCATAGTTGTTTATAATTAAAGCTCCATACTCCTGGTTAAGTCCCAATAAGGGAGCAGGGGGAGTAGGACCAAAAACAGAATGTAACTTCTTCCACAACGTTGATGTGGTTGTGGTTCTTGATATTGTGCAGTCCTATGTACTGGGCTTACGATTCCATCCTACTCTGCCTAAACACTCGATGTGCTTCGGGTTGTAAAATTTTATAACTTTCAAGGTTTTCACAAGTAGGTCTGCGATTAAACTTTCTTAGCGCTTTATGACATAAACGGAGAGCATCACTAATTTCGTCGTTCCACCACGGAAATGATGGACTTAGTGGTCTTTATGTTTTCTGAACTTTGTTGTCCGCTGTTGTAAGGCGTGCTTCCATATAAACTGTACTGCTTCATTAATAGGAACGTTATTATTATAAATAGGTGATATAAATTCACTAGTGGAACTTTTCCAATTTGCTTTGCTCAAAATTCATCTGAGAAGACGATCATTTCAGTGTGAGAAGTCAGAAAATGTGAGCTTCACAGGAGTGTGATCATTACTGCAAGTGTCAGATAGAACGGACAACTCAAATTTAGTGGCAACTAGGGCTACATAATGACAAGTCGACAGTTGTCCAATCACCTGTAGAAGCCGCCAAATGAGTTGGTGAACCGTCATTAAGCAAAATCAAATCCAAATTAGATTGGAAAATTATAACTAAATAAAAATGTATTATAATATTAAGGAATAAATAAATAAAAAGTGAACGTTTATAAACAATTTAGTGTGTCAGTATATTAAGAAAGATTATTCTCAAAGCGAGGAGGGAAGTGTGTTTAGCGATAATACAATGTCCAAATAAGGAAAGAGGAATGATTATACAATGTTCCAAATAAGGTAATAAACAGAGCAATTGTGAGAAAATGTTTGGAGTGGGAGAGGAAGAGCATGTTACTTGGTAGGAGAGTATAGAGAAGTATCCTGTAGGAACTGGACTTTTTGGTCTTCGGTCAAGTTAGACATGTACAGTTTTGAATCAACATTTGATAACATAAGTGAGATAGACAGAAATTTGTTAGACAAAATATGGAAGTATTGATGATGAAAGGAGCATGGCAAAGATTTGGTATCACTGTTATTTAAAACAGGCCCACCTTGCATGGTCAGGTATTTGGTTGGCCCCGGACCGGGCATGGAGGGTTAAAATGTCTTTATGTGGCTAACATCTTTTTCTAACCCATAGGAGGTATGATGCATACAAAGCTTATTTAGACATACATATTAAAAATTCTTTAATTTTTCTTCTACCCTAAGCCAGTCTTTTCAAGAAATCATATACATGCTTTTTGATGGCAGTAC
Organism: Aphrophora alni; assembly: GCA_963513935.1. Classification (NCBI taxonomy): domain Eukaryota; kingdom Metazoa; phylum Arthropoda; class Insecta; order Hemiptera; family Aphrophoridae; genus Aphrophora; species Aphrophora alni. The sequence continues at coordinate 46,918,224 of OY740769.1, forward strand.
ACGTGTTCCAACTTCAACTCCGAACAACTGCGTAGTGAAAGGTTATATAATAAGAAACAAAGTAAACAATAAAAAGTTATGAATTATTTGTGAATAAAATATTTAGATTAGGACTTGGCAACTCCGTAAGTAAGGAAATGATTAAGATTTAAAAAAGCACATGGCTGCTTATATTAATACTTATTGAACATTTCAAAATTAGGTTATACAAATATTTTGCTCTTTCATCAAATTAAATAATGATTACAAGAAATGAGTTTCTAAGACAGTTATTGAGAACATCTATTTCTCTGATATCGCCTGAGATAGCAAAATGTAGGAGTACAGTATGAGAGGTAAGAATTCAAATTTAGAAAATTCATAGTTGTAATACAAATAAACAAGAAACGACCCAGAAACAATTTACAACCTTAACAGATAATTTTACAAAAACTCAATATCGATCATATAGCACTCCTTATATATTAGTAAGTAAAAATTTGAATAAGATCAAATATTGGGATTTGGCCATACCTTCCTAGAGAGTCTAAACTGGATGAAACTTGTTGCTGTTGTTGGTGATGAGTTGTAGGGACTGAGTGTGACTGAGTTAAAGCTGGAATTGCAGATCCAGTCCCAGTTCCAGCATCTTCATCTTCTTCTTCTCCATAATCAAAATCTAACAATTTTTTATCGAACTTTATCTGGAAAACATTAATACATTAAAGTTATTATTTGCTATTGTCACTTACTTAAAGTTTAATACAATTCTTTTACTTTGACAATTATTGACACATCAAAGGAAATATTTGTGATATAGTTTAATTGGACATTCATCATCATCATCATCATTTGTGTATATAAAAACTAGTACACAAAGTTTCGAGAGTATAATTCAACTATTGTTATCAAGTGATAAAAATAGAACATGAGAAAAGTAAAAAATGTACACATGGCTAATAGCCAAGCCCATGTTGGAGACTGAAACTAAAATGAGATATTCAATAAAATTAAACTTTAATTAATCAGACAACAAATTAAAATTGATAAAAAAAATTAAAAAATTTTGATTTTAAGTAGTGATTAATTAGAATACAAATAAGGCGATAATGACCAAAATGGTTTTTCGCCTTAAAACTCAAAAACAAATAAATATAAACTATAACATGAAAATGTATTAAAAAAATTGTACAATTGAATCAATATATAAATTATTTTGTATTTACTACTAAATTGTAATTAGTACATGTAAAATTTAAGGGTAGTTATGAAAAGAAATGGAAAATAAGTCTTAACCCTAGAAGCGGCATGGTTAATTTTCTTGACAATTCTTCGTTTGTTTAAAAATTAATAAAAAAATATTATTTTTATACAAAACCTAACTATAAGACATCATTTTTCTCAGAGAGATGCATAGATTCATCTATGTAATAAACAAAAAAATTTTGAAACGGTTTTGGAGTAAGTATGTTACATGTCAAAAAATGAAGTTAACATTTTTCAGAAAAACCTGTATCATCCAAAATCAATAACTTACCACCTTTTTCTAAGATATACAAAAGTTTTGAGTAATATTTGTGAATATATTTAGAAAAATAAATAAATAAATTTGTTACATTTTCAAAATTTAAAAAAATATTTTACGAAAAAGGTAAAATGCTCTTTTTTTTTTTTTAAATAGTAATATATATATATTTTATACACAAGTTCTATATATCATTATATTCAGAAAGATGCATATAATTTAGGCGTGTAGTAAAAAAAAAAATGTTATATGTGAAACATTTGGAGTTTTTTGGTCAAATACCAAAAAATCGGAGAGTAACGGAGAGAATAATTTCACAGAAATGGTAATCTACACCATACAAATAGATTTTTTTGAATTTTTTCAACGATTACTAGAGATTTGTAATATATTTGTGAATATATTTAGGGGGGGGGGGGAAATAATAATTTGTTACATTTTCAAAATAAAAATAACGATTTCCCCTAAAACGTGATACTCTGACAAGTGAGGTTAGGTTTGACACCCTGACAATTTAGGCGTAATTAGTAGAGATGTAACGGATAGTCGTTTTGGCCGGATACCGGATATTCGGTGAGGTTCTAGGCCGGAGCGCCGGATATCCGACTCAGGTAGTGTGTGTAGTTCTAGCGATGATTCACGGAAAGACAAGTACGAACCTGTCTCTTGGACCGTAGGAGTGGGGTAGAGGGCGGCTTGTATCGTTCATACGTCAAACACTAGTATTCAACGGTCTGTCAGTGAGTTTTTCGGTATTTGTTTTTTGTGGTTGAAGTTTTTTGTAGTTTAATGGCGACCGCTACGAAAAGATCACCTATTTGGAAGTATAGATCACCTATTTATGTAATTTCATTTACATAATTAAGTATCCGGTACCCGGCTGGATAGTTCCAACTATCCGGCCGGATACCGGATACTAAAAAAGGGCCGGATAGGCCGGATACCGGATATTAACCGGATATCCGTTACAACTCTAGTAATTAGTAACTTTCTAAAGCTAGGCCTAAGACAAAATCACTAGATTTCACTAAAACAATATACTTTACAAAGAATAACACACATATTCACTTGTACAATCAAATAAAACACTCAATATAAGAAAATTTGCATATAGGCCTATGTTTACAACATACCTCTTAGGTTATCCCAAATATAAACCATTCACAAACTAGAAATCCACTCAAAAACATAAACTTTAGAAATAAAAACACATATATTGTAACTTATATACACAATTTATATACAATTTGTATACACAAACCTTCAAAATAAAATAAATATGTATTTACAAAACAAAGCGCCACGCCCCTTCCGTGTGACACACTCGCCTAAAAATGGCTATGTTCCGACTTGAAAAAAGGAGACACAGAATAACATAATCCTATGTCAAGTGCTACCGACTTGTAGAATGAAATTTCCTCTACAACAAACTATAAAGTTCGATTACAAAAAATCGAATCAGTAATCGATAATCCTATTTAGTAAACTGTACCGAATGCCAAGTGAATTTCGTTCCGTAAGGTTTCTACTATCGTCAAGTAGAAATATCTTTCAATCTATGAGTCACAGAACAATTTGTAAACTACGGTTATTAGAAAGAGATACATGTGATCTATAGAACAGTGTTTTGGTCGACTTATTGGACAGAAAAATAGATTTGTAACCATATGGGGAAAATGGCGTCGCTTTTACTAAAAACTGCACAGTTGAAATCTATGATTTTACGCCAATTTTTGGAATATTATTTATAACATTTTGGTCGGTGCAGCTTCTAGGGTTAAGTAAGAAACAGACAAAGTGTCCGGAAAAAGGTTGTCAAAAACCTAACAGGTGGTTCCAGAGCTTAAAATTACTAGTGTTAGTCCAATTTACATTATACCAAAATGCACCCACTAAAGAGCTACTAAGCACCCCTAAAACTTTGTCAGAATTTAAATTGAAAAATAATATTATGGAAATGGGTTACAATATAAAACTAAATTTAATATACTTTAATTTTGATCCACTTTCTGTTTTATAAAACTTTTCCAAGGAGAGAAGGGTTAGGTTCCCATCCATGTTTCAGGAAACTACAGGTTAAATAACTGTTGAACAGTGGTGCAATGGTGATTCTCCATCTTGTTAGAAGACATTTATATATATATAGTATTTACTATATAGTACAGATCATCCTGACTGCCACACCTGGCTCAATAAAGTTGCTATTGAATATAGAAGTCCGATAATCCGGAACGTTCAGGTTCGGCTCGGTGCCCCTTCTTTTTAGTGTAGGTTTTGCCGTAAAACAAATGTACTTTGTTTTTTTAACTACAGTACATACATACATAAATCGTAATTATAAGAACAATTAAGTTAATAATTAAACTACAAATACAGTATGCAAATACAACTAAGTCTATTTTACATTTTATATCATGTAAAACACGTACACGTACTGTAAAACATATTTCACTTAGATTTAAAAAACTCTGATTGAGAGTCAGTGTTACGTGTTTTCGTTTCTCTCCTTTTGAACTCGAAGGCTTAGGTTTTGAAAACATGGTCACTGTACAGTTAGAACGAAACTCACTTTGTTTATAAACAGTTTCAAAAGTTACGTACGTCACTACAGATGTACTGTATTACAGTAGAGTACTGAGACACAGTTTACTACGATGTGAAAGGACACAAAACAACAACGCACAAAAAAATGGCGAAGACACTTAGTGATTGATTAACTGTGCTGCACTGCACCTGTATTTGGTGTGACAGCTGAGACTAGCCGGCCGCTAATTGTTTCCGAACAATACCCGAGCGCTTCCGGATGATCCCGAACTACCCCGAAAACTTCCGAATAGCTCTCGATCGTTTTTATTTGCTTTAAAGACACACTTTTGGAGAAAACCAAAATTTTTACAATTTTCCGGAGCGAAGCCCGACTATCAGTCATTCCGGACTGTTGGATGCCGGACTAATGGACTTCTACTGTAGTTACAAAATGATTATTTTATTATTTTGTGAAAAGTAAACAACTGTGGTATAAGTCTTGAACGATATGACTTTAACTCAAGACAATGTTGCAACTCCTGCAAGAATTTTGTTGTAATTACAAGTTCATATGATGCATTTCTTGAAATTTCTTTGTAATGGTCAAAAAGCTTCAACGACCAACAGTACATTATCCTCAATTGTTACAGTCACTAGTTGATTACATTTATTTCTATATGTACAGAATCTGTTGTTTCGGATTTTTTAATGGTTTGTTTTGATGATAGTTCTCTTCTAAGTGTTTCTTCCCACTCACTACGAGAAGTTTCAGCTTCTCAAATTTTCAGAATTGATTAGGTTTGCAATAATCACAAACCTTTCATAACATTAACCCTATAGTTGCTACTCGACCCAATTTCGGGTCGAGTGTTGATGCATGGTTTAGTTCACCGACTGGAAAACACGTATTTTGCAATTCAACATTTCACCCACTTAGAATCGTCCTATCGCAATAAATAAAATATTGTTGGAAAGCTAATGTTCTGTAGATGCATAATCATGCAAAAAAAAATAATAATAAATAAAAATTACTACAAAACGTTATAAATAATATTCCAAAAATTGCTGAAGTTCGCATATTTTTGATACATAACGTCAAAGATTTGAACTGTGTCGTTGTAAGTAAAAACGACGCCATTTTTTCTCATATGTTCACAAATCTATTTTTCTGTCAAACAGGTCGACCAAAACACTGTTCTGTAGATCACATCTTTCTCTTTCTATCCGTGGTTTACAAATTGTTCTATGTGTCATAGATCACGAGATATTTCTGTCTAACCAAAGAAGTACCAAACAGAACGAATTTCACTTGGCATTCGGAGCATTTTACTAAATAAGATAATCGATTATTCAATCGATATTTTGTAACCGATCTTTACAGTATGTTGTAGAGAACATTTCATTCTACAAGTTGGTATTACTTGATATATCCTAGAGTTACTTTTAGGATCTTGTTTTTAACTCGGAATTTAGCCAAGTTTGTGATATAAATTGACATGGGAAGGAGTAGCGCTTTGTTTTGGGATTATATATTTCTGTTATTCTGAAGGTTTGTGTATACAAATTGTATATAAATTGAGTATACAAGTTACAATATATGTGTTTTTATTTCTAAAGTTTATTTTTTTGAGTGAAGTTCTAGTTTTTGAATGGTTTATATTTGGGATAACCTAGAGGTAAGTTAAAACCTAGGTCTAAAAGCAAATTTTCTTATATGGAGTGTTTTATTTGATTATACAAGTGTATATGTGTGTGTTATCCTTTGTAAAGTTTATTGTTTTTGTGAAATCTAGTGATTTTGTCCTAGGCGTAGCTTTAGATTGTTACTAGTTAGACCTAGGTTGCCGAGGTTACAAACCTAACCTAACTTATGTCGATTTCCACTTTTGTGGGAAAACATTATTTTTATTTTGAAAATTTTAGAATTTGATTTTTTTTTTTACCAATTGTTATTCACATTTATACTAGAAAACGTTTGTAATACTTGAAAAAAATGTAAAACACAATTTTCTATGCTCAATTGGACTTTGAAGTGAAATTTAGCCTTTGATTTTTGTGTTGTTTTTTTTTTTTTTTTGTTCTTTGTTATACTGACTCCAAAATTATTTTTCAAACCTCTTTTTTCATTACACTACTAAATTCTATGAACCTATCTAAAATATAATGATATATAGAAGTTGTGTTTTCCATAAATAAATATTAAAATTTTTGGTGAATTTTTGAAAATAAATTCAACAAATTCCCCTTTTATATAAAGCAATTCTGTATTTTTGAAAATGTAATTTTTTTTTCTTTTCCCCTAAATATATTCACAAATATATAACAAATCTCTAGTAATAGTTGAAAAAATTCCAAAATTTTTTTGTATGGTGTACATTACCATTTCTGTGAAATTCTTCCCTACGTTACTTTCCGATTTTTGGTTATTTGACATAACTCTAAATTTTTTACATCTAACTTTTTTTTTTCACAGCTAAATTCTATGCACCTTTCTGAATATAAAGATATATAGAAGTTGTGTTTTCCATATATGTAACTATTTTTGGTGAACTTTTGAAAATGAGCCTAACAAAACCCCTTTTTGCATAATTTTATTATTATTTTTTTTTTTTTTTGTGAAAGTACGGTATATTCACAAACATTACACAAAACTTTTGTATATCTTGGAAAAAGGTGGTAAGCTATTGATTTTGGATGATACAGGTTTTTCTGAAAAATGTTAACTTCATTTTTTGACATCTAACATACTTATTCCAAAACCGTTACAAAAAAAATTATTAAATAGATGAATTCTATGCATCTTTCTGAGAAAAATGATGTCTAGAATGATGATAGAAGTAAGGCCATTATGGCTCCCATTATTAAAAAAAGAACTAAAATTTGATTATAATACCCCTACAACTAAAAAACAAGCTGAAATTTTACCTGTTAAATCGCCACAAGGGGTTGTAACCCGCTCTCGAGCTAGGAAGCTTAATACAACTAACAATAGGCCACTCCCCTAATAGTTTGTCACCCCTTCCGGACCACGTCACTTGTTGCTGTATCTTTGATACAACAACATGTATTTGACGTTAGTTGTGTGTTACGTGATTGTGTTTTTTGACTTCTCAGTTTTAGCTCTGAGATGCATGCTTAGATATTAAGGTTGGTGGTATTCTTATTTAATTTTACTTCTTACATAGGCTTAGTTTCTAGTTTCATGTTTCTTTAGTTTTTAGTCACTTGATAACGGAAATTGATTCTTATTCCCGAAACGTCGTGTTTTGATTTTTAACACACAAATGATGGCAAATGTCTGAAAAATGTATAATAATTTTTAAAAAATGGTATCACCAACTATACTGCAGGTTTTACCCAGCTCAATATATTGGCATAACCACAGACAACCTAAGCACCAAGATGAATGGCCAGTCATGATGTAAAAATCATTGATATAGAAAAACCTTTTTTTTTTTTTTTAATTACGCCAAACATTAGGCTTCCGCCATTAGTTTCCTCGCAGCCCAGTACAGGTCATAGTCGGGAGAATCCCTCTTTTCCGCAAGAGCTGGACATAATTTCAGGTGCTCGCAGTCCATTTCCTGCCTATTGTTACATAAGGGACAGTAAGGGTCGCTGGTGACCCCTATTGATATAGAAAAACCAACTGCACAACATGCAACAATCCACAATGTTGTCACTTTTGATGTCACAAAAATTATAAAATCACTCCCTATAAAATGTAACTCCTCAGAACTTATACGAAAAATTTCAGACTTTGATGTTTTTTGTGTGATTTCCTATTTGTGTACTACTAGGTAATTACCAAGAGCTACTTTCCAAGAAATCCTTTATCTCCTATCAATACAAAACCTAAACTAATTATTTCTTTACATGTTTAAAAATGAAGATTTTTGTCAATTGTTGGGATTTCTGGCAAGAAAGGTTATTTCGAGATTAGCCAGATCACACCAAATTTTATGGCAAAGTGGAAAAAACAATATTGATATCTACAAAATACGACAACACAATTACACAGGACTATAAAAAAAGAAAATACAAAATTAATTACCTGATCACTTTCTTTCTTACTAGGAGTTGAATTATCTGTTCTTTGATCTAGCAATGTTTGAAGTTGTTGTAGCTGTTGGATTAGATTTACGTCGATCACAGATTGTTGTCCTCCTGCCTAGAAATATAAAAAAAGATATATAGTAATATAAAACATGGACTAGATGGATTGAGTTTAAACAATAATTGGATTGAGTTTAAACAATAATTGGATTCTAACATTAATATCAGTGATAGTCATCATAAATTTAAAATTTTCAGAAAACCTACTTATACAGATACAGTAATACCTGCTGATTCTAACCATCCTATCAGCCATAAACATGCTGCTTTTTACAGCATGATACATAGACTTATTATTGTACATCTTTCACCTAATGACTTCAATGACGAACTGAATGTCGTTAAACAAATTGCTGTTAATAATAAGTATGATGTTAGTTTAATAGATATTATTTTAAGAAAAAGGTTAAAGCGTAGAGCTGAAAATTTAGTCTACTCTTCACATATTGATAACATTGAAATAGTTAAATATTGCAAATTATCTTATATCAACAGAACTAGTTATAAAATCAGTAGCCTTATTTCAACTAAATGTAAAGTTGCCTTTTATTGTACAAAAAATGTAGGGAAAATGTTGGTTAATAATAAATATAAAAAAAGAAATGTTAGAAAATAGTGAAAAGTGCCAGAATTTGTAGGAATTTTCCATGGTTGACCATTTCATTATTGTTCTTGGCTTCATAAACAGTAAGTGTGTTCGCCCCTGCCACCTTCATGGTGTGGAAGAAGAGAGATAATGGCCATCGTTGAGAGTTCCTAGAAGAATTGTACTGCCTATATATTTTGTCCAAGATATCAACCCCGAATTTAGTCTTGTAAGATGTAATCACAACTGGTTTGCGAGCTGCACCTGTGTTTTCATCTATTGCTTTGGTGTTGTGCATGGTCGAGATCATCAGGATTGCTGTTTTTTTTTGACCGCGAAAGAAATTAAAGAAATTTTTTCGAAAGCCAATCAGTGTTCTATTTATTTGTCTGTTTGTAGGGCAGAAACAATGAGCACCTTCAGGTTTTTTTCCAGAGTTCCAAAAATGGTCACAGACTTATCATCAAAGAGTTCCTTTGTTAACAGAAATTGATGAAAACCAGTTATTTGCTGTTATGTTTCGGTTTGTGTTAGATACTGGTTCTAGAAGACGATTTACTAGATCTTTACAAGAGTTGCTAAGTTTGTAGGGGTTCAGGCTGAATTCTTAAGTAAACTTCAAGACTAGTTGTGTAGTTTAATTTGCTGATGTAAGAGCAAAAACTTGAATGCCATATTTGGCTGGCTTCTTAGGTATATATTGTCTGAAGGGGCACCTACCCCTAAAAGCTACCAACTGCTCGTCCACAGTAAGGTAGTCGGTTAGTTTATACATTTCTCATAACTTTTCAAAAACTTCTCTAAAGAGTGCCATTTTATCTACTGCCCTTCTAACAAGGTGGTCATTTATATCATCAAAGCACAAACAGTGCATCAGAAATCTAAACCGCTGTTCGCTCATTATACGTAACAGGTGGTACTCCTGTCCCGTTAGTCATTACGTTTTGTCTGTGCAACAAGGGAATGATATTGTGTCGCCTCCTGCGCGAAGGTCTAGATTCCAACAAATCAAGGTACTATCTCGAGGTTCTGTCTTTTCCAATGTAAAATTATCGTGCTCAACTACTGTTATTCTGTTATCCTGACCACTATCTTCTCTACCACAACAAAAGCCTTCACTACTTTCAGTGTCATGTCTTTCAACAAAATCATCCTCATCATACACTCTTATCATACTTTCATTATCACTCTCAATTTCTGCCAGCCATCGGTGTAACTGTTCGCGTGCTAATTCAGACATTGTTCACGGACCAATGTACAATTGGTTGTATAGTTTTCAAGGAAAAGATAAGTAAAAAGTACTAAAAACACAAAATCTTAAATTTACTTCCTAAATAAAAAAAGTTACACCAGTAATCATGTGAATTACTATTGTACACCAAGCGAAATTAAAAATACACAAAAAATCTATATATATATATATATATATTTTTTTTCCCATTACTGTTGAGACCGATGGTTCTTGGTGGAATTCCATGTTTAAAGATAATAAAACACAATTATTTATTTTGTATATCCACTTATAATTAGTCTAGCCGACCAATGGTTTCGCCTGTTAAGGCATTGACGAGGCTGTATTACAAACCATAAATTTTTAGTGAAAAAATAAATTATAGATTATGAATTGTGCTACATTATTTTATACGAAATATAGGTAAATAATTTAAAATATTAGAAAAAAGAGTAAAATTATCGATTGAGAAACTTAATGAACAAAACTATCCTGAACATCTGTTTTAAAACACACTACTAATCATGAACCTAGTAGCTTTGTAGTTAAAAAGTGTCTATTGTCTAAGTTATCAGTTATAAAAAAAAAAAAAAAAAAAAAAATATTTTAAGGATATGCTCTCTCTCATCTTATAATTTTATTACCTCTTTTAATATTGTTTCGATTATATAAATTGATAAGAAAGATGTTTGAAAGAAGCGCAAGTCAGGTGTTAGTGAAGAAGGAGAGAGAAGGGGAAGAAAGAGAAAGATGACAAGAAAGATTAGAAACATAGCATCAACAGTCCAATGCAGCTAGTTAACAACACAGATATTATACTAAACTAAGAGAAAATAATTATGGTTGTGGTAAAACTCTTCTTATTGCCACAAAACACTTGCAATTCACTCACATTTTAATTTTTCACACATTTAAATAGAATAATGAGAGTAAAATTATGAAATAATAAATTTTAATGTTGAATGAGGGAAAGCCTTCATCTCCCAGGTTAAAAATAGATTGTTGTGTTTTATTTGATACACATTAAAGACAGCAGGTGAATAAAGCTAGTCTATTTCCTGTCAATTAACATGATAATGCAGGCCTGTTTGGCATCTGTCTAACATTCCCACAGTTTTGGGGTGGGGGGGGGGGTTAACTGGTGATAATCAGTCTTTCTAAAAACATAATACTACATTTTCATATGCTATAATCAGAGATTTTTATAAAGTGGAAGACTTAAAATGTTATATTCTTTAGATCTAAAATCAAGAAAGAAATTACCAAATAAATTATCCGGTGATATTTCTTGATGGGTGGATGTTTTTTACTCGTACTCACACTCTGATACAGAAATGGGGAATTTCTCACCACTGTCTTTTCCCTTTTGCACGGCTAAATAATCAAAGGTTTTTAGTAATTCTATATTTTGAAGGTAAAACACCTTTATTGGAAAATATACGTGTATGTACTCATATGTGTCTCATTGCCCATTGATTATTTTTTATTTTTTAATGAAAATATTTATTTCACAAACAAAAACAACAGTACACTTCAATAATACATATAAAAATGAAAATAATATGATACATATAAAACTTAAAAAATAAACTTCAGTAATAATAACATTAAAAAAAAAACTATAATTACTTACACGTCAACAGTTAATTTTAATGTTTGTAAAATAAATTAAGCACCCCAGAGGCAATGCCTGTGTTGGGGTTGCTATCAGTTCAAAAAACAAACAGAAAGAGTCATGAGCTGACCAGCTGTGCATCAATATAAAATAAAAAGAACTAATATAATCTACTTTTATTAAAATAATAATAAAAATTATTAAAATGATTATTAAAATGATTACACATAACTAGACAATAATTATTTTGATTTATAATTTTTTTTTAATTAGTCTACAAGAGTTGTTTATTTACAAAATAATTCAAAAGAATTGGGTGATTTTATAAATCTGAGCTATAGCGAAAAACGTGTTAAAATTGGCTACAAAATTGATGATCAAAGATGTACTTAATGTTTTGTGGATAAAATTAAATCAGAAAAACTAACTAAAATAGCAAAATATAGATAAGACATTTGGTTTCCAGCTCTACAAACCTTAATTATTTTTAATTTCGTTTTCTCCATTTGTAGTTTTTTCAAACAACTATCAGAATTAATTGTACTATTGTTCTAAAGTACAAGTCAGAAGTATACTGTACTTTCTACTACTATAGGATATGAGTGTAAAAAGCTTTTGGTGTCGAGGTGCCTAGACCTGATAACAAATTAATACAAACACCTGTTCAAGGCTAACACATTTATCCACCTCATTTTTACTTGGCTTAATACTAGTAATTCTGATAACAACCATGCTATCTAAACCGATGACTTTATTTTGAGACATTTTATGTTTGTTTTTCTGATCTCATATTATATACAGTGGAAGTTCTATGTAACGAGCTTCTAAGTAATGAAATCCTTCAAACAACGAAGTTTTTTTCCTCACTGTGAACTATAAATAATATTGCTTGTGTTTTGACTTCCTTATAGCGAATGCTACACCTCTCCATAACGAAGTCAATACATAGCATACAGTAAAAAATTGAAAGAGTTTTGGAAAGCCGAAGCTTTAAGGAAAAAAACCATAAATACTGTATAGTGTCAAGCTTTGTTTACCCACCCTACTACAGTAAACAGCCGTTTCGCCACACCTTCCAACTGTCAATCACTCGTCAATTCCGGGAAATGAACTGAGCCTTACTTAAGCTATACAGTAGGCCTACTGTATTTATTGCAGTTCACACGGTTCTCAGTTCTCAGTTGTCTTTCAAAGTGTTAGGTTTTTCGAGCATCATGTAAAAGCGAAAGTGTTTAAATGTTTTAGATAAAATGTCCACCTGAAAGGATGTTGATAGGTGTTAAAAAAAAAGACATAGCAAAAAAATTTGATATCCCACAAAGTTCGTTATCAACAAATCCGACTGATGACGACATTTTAGGATCATTTAAAACCATTAGACGAGGACTACAGCTTAACACATTCGCTGCAGCACGGTCGTTTTCGGCCGATTCAGGCTTCTTGCAGATGCTGCAAGGTAGATTTCGGCCTCTCCTTCCATTCTAATAATAACTGTTAGTGTGAGCCCAGCTCTTGACTGAGGAGGTTGTTATTCATTCAGCACGTAGTGTGGTACCTGTGCTGTTGTGTGGTGGCGCCAGTTTTTTGTTCCTAAGTGTTGTTGCTAGAGTCTATGTGAATAATAAATTGTGCAATGTTCAAACATAATTATTGCAGTATTTTTATTCTACACCACAGTGTTATGGTACCGTTTTAATCTATGGTAAAATGCAGTTTTCATGATAAAGGTAAGTAAGTTAATTCAATACAGTAGTTTAGCCTCCAAAGCATAACACCGGATTGATTTATGAGTTCAAGACCTTAACCTCCCATTAACGAATACCCTCCAATAACGAATTTTTTATTTGAATATTGAGTTTTGTTATACAGAAGTTCCACTGTATTTAAATTTTGTATAAAATAGTTTACCGTAATCTCAATGAATTTTTTTATTACAGTAGAACCCCTCTTAACCGGTCTAGTCGGGACTGACACCCGGGCTGGTTGCCCGTTTGGCCGGTTAATCCGAGGCTCCCGTGAAAAATCGGTTTTCGTTCAAAGAAAGCTTATTTAATCAGGTAGCGCTAAGAATTATGCAATTAAGATGTTATTGCAACTCATTTTATTGTACATAAATGTATCGTATATATTATGTTATGTATATTACACATCAAACATGAAAAAATTAAACACTACAAAGCTTTTTTACAGAATTCCCCTCTGTCAAGTCTTTTGACACATTTAACCGTGTCTCAAACGAAACCAACACACGCTTCCGTTTTCGTAACTCTCTCATTTTTATTTACTGTATATACTGTACGTAGATCATAACCAGTCAAAGACAAGAAGAAAACTGAAAAGAAATGTTATATTTTTCATAATGTATACTAAATTGATTCGTGGAAAAAAGCGGCCCATCAAACGTTTTTGTCTGTGTATGTCTGCTATACCGACGGGTGTCAATGCCACAGTGTTTTTATGCCGCCGACAAAGAGATACCGCTATCGACAAAGTCGTTTGACTACTCGCCGCTGCTTTGGTGTTGCAATTGCAATTTATTTTCGGAAACTCTCATCCAACCAGTACACTACGATATAGGCCGGTTAACCCTCCAATGGAAGCATGTTAAATTTCTTCGTTTGTTAAAAAATTAATTAAATATATTATTTCTATACAAAACCTAACTTATAAGATATCATTTTTCTCAGAAAGATGCATAGAATCCATCTATGCAATAAAAAAATAAAAAAATTTGAAACGGTTTTGGAGTAAGTATGTTACATGTCAAAAACGAAGTTACCAATTTTCAGGAAAAACCTGTATATTCCAAAATCAATAGCTTACTACCTTTTTCTAAGATATACAAAAGTTTTGTGTAATATTTTTGAATATATTTAGAGGGAAAAAAAATAAAATTTGTTATATTATCAAAAAAACAAAAAATAGTTTACGAAAAAATGTAAAATGATAATTTTTTTTTCAAAAAATCACTAAAAATAGTAATATTTATCTTATACAAAAGTTCTATATCTCATTATGTTCAGAAAGGTGCATAGAATGTAGGTGTGTAGTGAAAAAAAAAGTTAGATGTATCACATTTGGTATTTTTTGGTCAAATACCAAAAAATCAAAGAGTAATGGAGCAGAAATTTCACAAAAATGGTAATGAATAACATACTAATAGATTTTTAGAATTTTTTTCAACCATTTCTTGAGATTTGTCATATATTTGTGAATATATTTAGGGGGAAAAAATAATAATATGTTACATTTTCTAAATAAAAATACCGATTTTCCCTAAAAAGGTAACTTTTACAAGTGAGGTTAGGTTTGTAACCTCCACAATTTAGACTCACTAGTACCAATTTGAAGATAGATCAAAGACAAAACCTTTAGATTTAACTAAGAAAATATATACTTTACAAAGAATAACACACATATTCACTTTTATAATCATATAAAACACTATATATAAGACAATTTGCATATAGCCTAAATTTACCTTTACCGGCCTAGGTTATCGCAAATAAGAACGTTCAAAAACCAAACTATCACTCAAAAACATAAGCTTTAGATATAAAAACACATATATTGTAACTTGTATACACAATTTATATACAATTTGTATACACAAACCTTCAAAATAACAAAAATCTAATCCCAAAACCAATATGTGCTACGCCAAATATTATAGTATTTACGTCACACATTTGCTACATTTCGAGATAAAAAACAAGCCTCTTAGTAAGTTTTTGCCCTAAGTCGAGTGGTACCAACTTATAGAATGGAATTTCCCCTACAACTTAGTGTAAAGAAATATAAGAAATATAATATTAGAAACCAAAGAGAAATGCAAACCTAATGCCAACCAAATTTCTTCCCGTCAAGTTTGTTCTACGTTCAAGTAGGAATATCTCTGGATCTATGAGACGCAGAAAAATTTGTAATCTACGGTTGGAAAGAGAAACATGTGATCTATAGAACAGTGTTTTAGTTGAAATAAATGACAGAAAAATAAGAGTTGTAATTATATCGGGAAAAATGGCGTCGCGCTAACGAAAAGGCGCAGAGTTCAAATCTACGATTTTACGCATCAAAAATATGCGAACTTCACCAATTTTTGGAATATTATTTATAATGTTTTGTGGTATTTTTTTTGCATGATTATGCATCTACGGAACATTAGCTTTCCAACGGTATTTTATTTATTGGGATCGGACAATTTTAAGTGGGCGTAACGTTGAATGGCAAAATATGTGTTTTATAGACATGCTGACTAGTTATGGACCGACCGCTGGGTCGATTCGGGGTCGAATAACCGTTGCAGGGTTAACAGAGGTTCTACTGTATTATTTATGATGCTCATAGATTTTGAATTTATTTGACTGAATTTTTAATTTTTGGCTTGACCCGAATTAAAAAATCCACAAGTCCATAATTATTTTTCTATAATAAATTATGTAATTGATAAGAAAATATGTGAATGAAATGGCTTTGTAACCTAATTTCATAACAAAGGAAATTTGTATTCTTTTGTTAGATTGAAAGTGTCTATTTCCCATCAATTATATATACTAAGCCTTTCCTTCAATTATATATACTAAGCCTTTCCTTCTTAACTAGCTTCTCTCTCCATATTGTTCATTCCAAACAAAAGATCAAAATTATACTAATCGTATTTCAATCTAAAATTTATCGGAAGTTTAAAAAAAAACTCGAACTTGTTAATAAGGAAGATAAAAGTTCAAGCTCCTTTAAAGCTCAAGTTCATTACGGCTCATAGAAAGCTCAAGATCGGTTTGATTTACTGAGGCTTGGTTCTAATTAAAAAACCAGAGTTCATACACCGCTAAAAATAATAAGCAGTTCTGTAATTATTTTAAGTTTATATATCATGACAATTCTACTGCGCATGAGCAGGAGTACTTCTATCCTTTAAAAAATAAAATTGTAAATAAGTTCACCCTCTTATCATTTACTAGATCTATACCACATTGTCTATAGTCCATTAAAATATATATATATATATATATATATATATATATATATATATATTCAAAGAGTAAAATTATTGATTGATTTATTATTTTATATAAACCTTGTATTTATACCAAGGGTGTGTGTATTATCTAACAAAAGATAGACTTCAAGATGTTATCACTTCAAGCGACATCTTTTGTTGGCCTTTAAATGATATTTATATTTATTTTCAGGTACTTTCCATTTGATTTACACACATTTTACGATTGCCCATAAAAGCAACATTTAGGTACAGTTTATGACTGACTTTATAGTACAATTCTTAAAATAGTTGTTTGATCATAATTTGTAAAACAACTAAATAAATAACTAGAGAAACAATTTTTTTTTGAAATTTTAACAATTTTTTTTTTTCGAAATAAAAAATATTTGAGCATTGTCACACTGGAAACCAAATGTCTTATTCCCCATATTTCAATATTTTACCAATTTTAATTCAGTTTCTACTATTGTTGTTTTATTATGCAAAATATGTAAACCTTTGATAAAATATTTTGTAGCTCAAGGTCAGATTTATTTATAAAATGACTCAATTCGATTTCGTTAAATAATTCACATCCACCGGGAATTGTGCTTAACTTTAAAAGAAATGTGAACAAAGTAGATTGTCTAATACATGTCATAATTTAATAATCAAGGGACTAATCGCACTATGAAAACGTAATCAGTACACATGTGTGTACTAGCTGTATACTATGATAATGAAAACAGTCTGTGGTTCTTCTAAGAAATAAAATTGGATTTAACTTGACAAAAATGAATAAATATAAATATATATATATATATATATATATATATATATATATATATATATTGTCAGAATTGATGAATATTCTCGAAGAGGGAAATTATAACAAATATATAGTGTACTGGTATGTTTTAAAGGGCACAGAATTGATGTAATTAAAGCATGGAAGGAGAATATTTCTGTTACTATGCAATACAAGTTCTCCTGTCCCTCATTTCTCTTTTTTTTCCATTGGTCGACTCTCCTAGTCTACAAGATAAAGAGGGGGGGGGGAGGAGAATTGGTGATATCAATGAATTTGATATTCAGTAGTGCAGATGCTAAAGTAAACACAGACATAGTGATAAGAAAAATCCAGCAGGTATAAAGGTCTCGCTTATTTATCATAATACTAGGACTAGGACATTGCGCATGCATAGATCTGTCTCTCTCCCGCATATGACGTATGCACGAGACCACTAGTATGAACAACACACAGCGCCTTCTCACTTTTCATATGTTTATGCAAAGAGAATCATTTATTGTTATTCATAAGTTACAATATTTTTTCTAGTAAGACTACCTCTTAATTAACAGTTACGTAATAAAAAAAAATAACAAACTTGATTTTATTATTAATTTATTGTATTTAACATTAACACTACAAAAAAAAGTAAATACATAAAAAACCAAACATTTTTAAATGTTAAAATTTTATTTAACATTTCCAATTTTTTTAACTGTGACAGATCACTTTATAGTTTACTTTTCAGATTGATTTGAGCAATATTCGAGTAGAGTAGGCCTACAGTTGTTACAAAAAAAAATAATAAATAAAGATAAAAATAGGTGAGAAAGGTTTATAGTAATATAAGAATTTTATTTCGGCAAAAACTCGGTAGGAATGCCATCAGTTTTAAGTTTTTTAAATCGAGGTTCATAATTTAATAACTCACTTTGCAAGTTTCACTCGTAATGACTAGCTATAAAATGTATGCTGCAAATTCTAGCTGCATCGGCATTAAACTTGTCTTGACTACCACATTTGTTGATCCAGATTTTTTCTCCAATCATTTTCCTTGGGAAAATCATGAAAAATTTTATTTGATTGATTCTTATAAATGTTTTGTTTAAATTTTCTGTTGTTATTATTATTATTACAGCCAAAAACAGCACATAAAACCATTTTTGAAATACCACTACTTAAATAACATTATTTATGTTTTATTTAATGAATACTATTATTATTATTATTTAGTTGGTTAATACCTTTTTTAGTCACTACTCATTTATATCTAAAGTAAAAAGTGACTTCCCTGGCACAAAAGTATTAAAATAAAAACGTACATGGAAATATAATAGAAATAAGGTTTCTAGGTTAAAGGAATGTCACGTAAAACACATTAACTGAATCAATTGTATGTAAACAGTACACAGTGTACGAGTCTGTGGTCTCGCTGTGACATCATGCACAGACGGAATCGGTTTTCAATTCTCGGAAGATACTATCTGTAGAGTCTTGGTATCATGTTTGTTTATTGTATATAAGAATGAGTAATCAAAGTCAAAACTTTACTTCCTTTAGTGCTATTTTATCTCTTTTGTGAGATTCAAACAAATAAAACAAATCTTCTCTTAAAAAACAAATGTTTTGAGAATGAACTTTTGTTATGTTATATGCAGACATGATTCCCCCCCCCACACATTATTTCTTTTAACCATTTTTTTAAAATATTGATTCTCAACTAACAAAATTTAATTAATTGAAATAAATTTACAGCATATTACACCGATCATGAAATTAAAAAATGTGTTTTCTTCTGTCAATCGAAGCCATACAATTAACATCCTTTTTTTATTTCTCTATTTAAAATCAATGGAAGAAACCGAATAATATCGTCAAATAAAACCTGTAACAAAATATATAAAAAAAAATTTTTTAATCAAGACGTTACGTTTCTAGTTTCTAGTTACTTAATTATTTTTTGTGTGAAATAAATTAAAATTATATTACACCAATTATGAAAACAATTCCGTTTAATTCAGTCAAGGAGTCTTATCAAGCAAAAGCTTATTTATACTCATTATACTATAAAATATAAATACATTACTTTTTACTACATATAGGTGAGAAAGTAACGTGTTTCAATGACAAGTTTGTTGAAGTGAGATGTATACAACTGTAAACAAGTTCAAGGATAACTATTCCCCCTCTTCTACTTCTTGCTTTTCCATTCTAAATGAGAGAACACTGAAACATCTTTTTCACACACACATACACGAGCGCCCACAGTTGAGTTAATTTGACATTGTATAATAAACTATTACATGCTTACTTTAATCCTCATTCTACAAAAGAAAAACTTAAATGGTTTAATGAGCGCTATCACTGTCTAAAAAATCACTAAAATCATCACGAGATAAATACTCCGATATTTTTTGTTCACACAAATTAGACATTATAAACAGTTTGTTTACCAAGACACAACAACAAAGGAAGCTACCACAGCTATTCAGTGACAGCTGGCGAAATAACGAAAGTGAAACGAAAATTGCAGTGATGCAGACTAAGAAGCACTAAAACAAAAATTACCTCTCATTTCCCTGCATTCTGCTGAACAGTCCAATACCAAATACGTCGTAGCAGTATAACCGCTATCACACAAAAAAAGAGAAATAAAACAGCTGACGCCAGCTCGCATATACGCGGGCTGCTGGCAGGGCAGACGTCTGCTCGCATATATGCGGGCGTGGGCATCAAGAGGTTAATTGTAATCAGTAAGCCCCGAATCATTACACAAGAGTGTATCATTACCTAACACATAAAATTTGGTGGTTTACTACAACTTTATCTATTCAAAAAATAATAAACTGCTAACAGACTGATAAATTGATAAATGAATTAAGAATCAACTGTGATCCCAGTAAGACAGATAAATTATATGTGCTACATGAATTTTAAAAAACAAAAGAAAACGCTTGAAACAAATTAATTATGAGATTCCGATTTTAAAGTTATTTGATAATGTGGATTGTTCATATTATTAATATGCTTTAATTGGACATTTTCTGTAATTTGTGTAAATACAAAACTTAAGAGATAATGTTTTATTACAAATAAGAAATACTTACAGGAGTGTGTTTTGAAGACAAAGGAGTTGTTTGAGAAGAAGAAGTAGTATCATTATGAGACAACTGATTCACCCAACCTGTAGTTGAATCTTTTGATGATGACTTATTAATACCTTTAAATAAAAAAATCCAAGAATATAATAATCTGCATTAACAAAAAATTGCTGTATGATATTAAAATATACAAAGAATGTTTAATAATTTTTTTTTTAATTTATTTACAGGGATTCACAAATTAGTTATACAAAAGTAACAATATATGAAATAAATATAAATCATAATAAATTGAGTGATATATTTAAAATATTCAATCTTATCTAGTAACATGGTAGATATCTCATTAATTGTAAGCTAGTACACTCCAAATCCTATGAATCATACAATGTCCATCGTCACAACTAATTCCGTTATCTAAAATTTCAAATTTAGACTTGCATTAAGAGTTGTAAAATATTTTGTCTTTAACAAATCCTTACCAATCCAAGAGCATCAGATCAGGAGATCGTTTTGGAGATGAACATTCCATCACATACAATCCATGTAGTTATGATAAGATTGAAGTAAGATATAATCTTGCAATGAAAATGTGGAGGTCCACCATCGTGTTCAAATAGACATTCTCTTCATGTCATATTGATTTTCATTGAGGAAATTGGACTTGAGGTCCCTGCACATCAATCCAGGTTTATTTTACTCCCCAGTAGACCTAGCAAGACAGATAAGCCTTTAAACATTTTAACAAGATTCAGCAGCTTTTGCTCAATACTGATTAAGATGTTCCAAAGAGACTTCTTCTCTTAGTCTCCAATCTCTCACAATCCAGAAGAATGTAACTGGCAGTCTCATCAGACTGTTTGCATAACCTGCATAGAGAGTCTTCCTCACTTATGCCTAATTTAAGCGGGTGTTTTCTTTGTGTTGAGCACTTGGGGTTTTTACACAAGTATTTTTTTGTGATTATCCAGAGTAATTCTGCCATATATGACAGTGTTCTCTCTAGACAATTTTGTAATTGCACTGTAGGTTTTTGATCTGCTAACATCACAAGCAGGGCTTGTTTGTTTCGTGAAAGGTAGAGATGCACCCTCTCTGGCCAAGTTGTCTACACACTTGTCCTTGACATTTCTACGTCCTGACACTCCTGTTCATATCTTGCCACAATAGCTTTCCAACACGTCTAGGCCAGTTATAACGCAAAAAAGAATGGACTATAAACAGAACTTAAAGTGCAAAGACATTAACTTTTATGAGTGAGTTTGGTACATGTTCTACTATCTCACATGAATTTTCAGTACCCTATCTTACATTATAATGGTTTACTTTCCCACTGAAATGATAAGTACAGGCTGTTTACCAGATTGGAATTAAAAAATTCCTGTAAATTTCCAGATTTATTTTCTCGCACATCCTAGAAATCTCCTGTATTTCCCTCAAATACACATAACCCTCACTATGTGAGAGATTTTAAAATCTCCTCCATAGTCACATGAACCTGGGAGGAGGGAGGGCTGAATACACATGAATTCAATTTTAACTTTGAAAAATATAATATTACAGAAATAATAATTTTATAGTATTTATAATAGGTTAAAGTTTAATAGAGCACAAAGCCTATTGGATTAGATTTTGTATGTATAAGACACACAGACTTACTTTGTATACTTACAAATAAACATTGCTTAGTATATTTGTGTGCATTTTCTTACTTGTGTACTATAAGGTACAGGACCATTTTCCAAGGTAAGCCTGTCTCCTATCCATATAAAATCTAATCTCATAGTATTTATAAAGTTTGATAAATTAATGTTATTTGTTTACATTGTTGTACTTAGTATGATTTATGTAAAATATTGTAACCATGTGGGATACAAACAATGCAAGGTACATGGAGGAAAAATAACTCTCAATTTTAATAATCTGTTACAGCTCTAAAAATATTTAACTTTCTAACACTTTGAGTGTCACTGAGCATCCACAGCAATTCACTTAATTTTCCGATTTCCCCAGTATTGGTACTAAGTAACCAGAAAAGATAACAAGTTGAAAAATTATTCTGTTCATTTCACTACAATGGTCAATTTTCCAGGATGATATTTTACCGAACTCATTAGATCAACGTTCGATGACAAGACTGAATGCAGGTCAATGTGCATAGCAACATGCTGTTTAGGTTAGGGTGTTTAGTTTCGGTTTTTAGTTGATAAATCAGATTTTAGCTATTTTTAGCATCCGTACTGACCTGAAGGAAAAACTCTTCTTTCTAGTTACCAGCAATTTGAGATTAAAGTAATAATTTTTAATTTTATTCTATTTATAACAGGGTTTCGTTAGGTAGTAAACATCTTAATATTACATATGAAATGTTACATGATTTTTATCCTTTACAAAATGATTCTTAATCGAATTTGTGGTTATATGGAGTATAGTGTTGCAAAATATAGCACAGGTAAATTTCAGAATGGGAACTGTAGGTATGCAAATAAATAAAAACATCATAATCAACATGCACTGCAAAAAGCTTCAATATGTTTCACAAGAAGGAGAATATCCCGTACTAAAATATTAAAATAGGACATAGATACTTGAAAGACTGGGTAGAAGAGTTGAGGGGGGGGGGCAGAGCTATATTTTTGACAAAAATGATTAAGCTCAGCATAGTGGAGTTATTAATATAACAATAGCAACAAGTATAATAACTATGCGCAGTCTTCAATTTTGTCTCGTAACGTCTCAATTTGTACTGTAGTACTTAATAAATTAACATTTAAATATAAATATTTTATAACTATATTGACATGTTTTTTTTAAATATATTTAGAGTTGGACCATATCTTACAAAATAAGTTTTAACTGCCATGTTTTATAAAAAAATGTGGTTAATTTTGTAGTGGAAGTAACATTTGTATTTATTGTAATATTTTAAGTAAACAACAGATTTTAAAGTTATAAAATGTTTAACAAAAATGCTCCATTATTTCCCCCCCATATTGTAATCTAAGTACTTTCAATAACGATGTGGTGTTTTATTTTGCACTGTAACAAATATCCCATAGCAATTTTTCTCTTGGACGTAGTAATTTAAAAGTATTTTCAGTCTCAATTGAAAAGTGTAAAAATGTTAAATGAATGTTACCATTTGTATTTGAAATTAAAGAGTGTTATCAGCTGTCAATATGTTCTACTATTAAAGCACAAACATCTAAAATTTCAGCCCGATATCTTTACAGTTATAGTTTAATTAAAAAGTTTTAAAACTATGTAAAATTTTAAATTATCAACATTTTTTTTAAAATATAAAGGTGGATTTAATGATGATTTTTTTGTACCTTACCTACTGCACTTATATTCCATTAGGATTTTTTTTTTTAATATTTGTATGGTGTTTGTAGAAAAAATTTTCAAAAATAAATAAAGAAAATTTTTTAAATTATTGGTTTTCACTTTCTATATAAGGTGTCTCTTGACTAATTTTTGTTCTCTTATAACACTGATAACATTAGGGTATTCGAGAGGTTTAAACATGAGGGTTTATTTCATATTCTATTCTTCCTAGTTTTTTCCCAAGAACCGGATTTCCCAGAATAGTAGGCCATTTTTTGCAATTTACATTTTTTTTTAATTCACTAAAAATAGTTATTTTGTCAAAAATGCAACTTGTAATATATCATTTTTTAGAAAAAGGTGCATGGAATTCATCCATGTAATAAAATAATATTAAATGTTGTAGTTAATATATGAGGTATAAGAAAATAATGCAGTAACCAAAGCCAAAATGCATACTTTTTGTAATGTAGTTGTGAATAAAAGTGTATAATAAAATATATCAATTTAAACTGGCTAAGTAGAATAAAGTGGAGGAAATTTCTGTTTCGTATGTACGACTTTGGCTGTACAGTACAAACAAAATTATTGCAACACTGTGAAACTGTGATATACCAAACGAAAATCCGGAATTTCGTCTTTCTAACCATATAAGAATTATATACTAGTTATTGCCAAACTTGAAATATTACTAATTAATATTAGACATCTCGTTAGGACAAAATTTTGTCAAAGCACCACTTTGAGTTTTGTAACCGTAATGGTCTAGCAAAATGTCTGTACAAGGCAAACTATAAGAGTGGTGATAATTTGGAAGGGGTAGAATGAAAGTGAAAGAAAAATACTTTAAGATAGTGTCAATGTGGACTTGAGAAAAATAGACAAAAGTTATATATTTTGTAATCTGCTTCAACAATTGCTGATGTTTATATGGTAGCAGCGATATGGTAACACACTAACTTTGCGATTTACTATACATATGATTAGGTTTTATATCCTTTTGGTTATATGAATAAATATAAAAGTTTCGAACTTTAGCTTTTTACAATGGTACCTAATTTATTGCGATAGAACAAACTTAGTGGGCAAAATGTTGAATGTGAAAATCTATATTCACTTCAAAAAAGTTTTGTCAAAGCCATTTTTAAAACACTTCCTTTTGACAAAACGTTGTTGAAGGACAATTAATTAGTTCCTATTTTTTATAAGACAATGATGACCAAGAGATTTTCTGTTTTTAAACAAGGAGAAATAGTGAAAAGTGAGCGAGATTTTGGCATACTCTAGTTCATATGAATGGAAACAAATCACATTATCCTGGCTATTGTCATCATACAAACTTAACTTTTGTTTTGAAATGGGAGGAATTTCTTCTGGGGAACTCAATTTATGCAGGAACTCTTGGTGGTGTAAAATAATTCATTATGTACATAACTATATTTTTGTATGATTTTTTATCTGCAAGCTACAACACTATACATTCATATAGTCGTTTACTGTTTTTAGGTCAAATATGTTAGTCTTTCACCCAAAAGTTATGTTTATAAATTAAGAATTGACTTATTAAACACAATTCAGTGTGGCAATACACCTCTGTTAACTAACCTCTGTTAAGTGATGTTGTCTGTTAACTACGATGCAATCCAAGACTATCACGTTCTAACTTTTTCAATAAGACACAAAAAAGAAACAAAGACAGAAGGGTGCCACAAAAAAACACATCGGCAGTAGTCGGTACTTATGAATATTAATGATGACGTAATCAGGACACTAAAATTGTTTAAATACAGGTATTCAGTGTGATACACCTCCTGTTTATCTGTAGACTAAGACAAAATTCACAATCCATAATCGTAAAAGTATCATCCTTCCATCATTCAATAAGACAAAAAACAAATATAAGACAAACATAGGAGGGCGCCAGTTTACTAGTAGGTGAGAAGAAACATCGGAAGTTATCGGTGTAATGACCATAAATATTTTTGATCAGAACAATGTAATTGAGGTAGTTGAAAGAGACTCATTTCTCCTTTCACTTTTTTAATTTACAAAAATGATTACAATTTGACTTTCAAATTAGTATTCTTTCATATAATATGACAAAAGCAAACAAATATTTTTTTTAATGACAGCTTTAAAAACCCTGTACAATTCCTGCTTTAGTCCTGTACATATTAAATTCTCGTATAATTCCTACTTTTCCAGGAATTCTCGATCACTGGACATTTTGAAAGTAGGCTCTACATGTTATTGTTATCCATTCTATCAATCAATCATTTCAATACAAAATTAGTTGTCTTTCCCTAACACTTAAAGCTTGTAGTAATCTGTATGGCTACAATCGAAGACATTTTCATAAATTAACAACACTATTGTTTGGATAATGTTTAGTTCTAAGCTGGCATGTCTCATTGATCTCTGGATTACTAAACCAGGTCTTCTGATGGTTTCATCTGAAACTTGAGGTTGGCACTGACCTTGATCTATGTGTACTAATCAATGAATTTATGTCTAATAAGCTGTACCATAGCATACAATAATGTGAGGCTTCAATATGTGGATTGAACAGTTGTAGTTTTGTGGGTTTAGGTTCAGAATACGTTACTGTAGGAGGAGTGTCAGAACATACTGTCCTTGAAGTTACCAGAAGTGGGTCATTAGATGGCAGCACTATAGCCTCTAAGATTTGAACTTCAAACTATACCATGGAGATAGCTTTCTATTTAGTATGTAAATGGTTACAGAAAATCTCAAAGAAACAAATATATCATGCAGTCTTTGAGATGATTCCTTTTGATTTTTGGTTTTGATTTTCCTGGGGAAAGAAGTGGCTCTTTGCGATTTATAAAACCATAAACAATACTGAACATCTTCCGCATCTGTATATGACTCCATGATGACTGAGGAGATCTAAATAAACCATGACTAGATATCACAAAAGAACCCACATTGAACATGTGTAAAACCTGTAAATAAAACCTCAATATTTTTTATTGAATTTCTTCCTATATCATAATTAATTTTATATTGTACTATTTCAATTTCAATAACTTTCAATACGTGCATTTAGTCCAAAAAACAACTAATTACAGAAGTGACCCGTAATAGAAACAGCTGATTTCATTACATGCTAATAGCGACATTACTAGCACGTAATGAAATTAGCTGTTTCTTAGGAGCATTTACACTTATAGTTTTCATATAGTACTATTCAAAATGCATTTTGACGAGAAGTATAATAACATGGAACTTGAAGAAGACAATATAGAAATAGAAGCTATTGAAATATTGTTACAGTTACTGCCTGATCAGTCTAGACACAGGTATGACAAAGAATACTCTAATTTTTGTAAATGGTGCAAGAAAACAAAGTTGAAACAGTAATTGACAATGTTCTTTTAGTGTATATATCTTGACTATCCAAAAATCTGAAACCTACTTCTTTATGGGCCAAAACTCAATGATAAAGAGTTGTTTAGTAACAAAGGAAAATTTTGCTATGAAATACAAATTTGTTCTAACTTTTGATTTTTTTATAGAGTAGTGTGTTGTAAAATATTGTACAAGAATCGTCCAAAATATGTTTTCCGGACTTGCATGATAATCCAGCGCTTGACTTCGTCTCGCACGGGAACTATCACATTCACCGGAAAAAACCTATTTTCCGGACATGTAACGTAAAATACTATTACGGTATACTTACTTCTTAAATAAATGTTACTTTTAGTAAAACTAATTTTTTTTTTATCTCCTGTACATAAAATACAAAATCTTCTCTAAGAAAAATTGCTAAAAAGCAATAAATAAAATTTAAGTTTTGTATATAAAATATATAATATAAATTTCTTTTTTATAACACCAATGTTTAATCAAATTGATATTTTCTCATATGGCTAACATAAAACTTACTTGCAGATGTTTTTGGTGTATTGACAGTAGGTTTTGATGCTGTTATACCATTACTAGGTATATTATTAACAGGTTGTTCTTTATGTATTGGATGATTTGGATCAGCCAAATCAAACAATGGTTGAATCACATCAGACTCAAAAACAGTATTCTTCTGCCATAAATTGAGTACACGGATGACTTTACTCTGCAACAGATGAAAATAAAATTTAATATATTCAGCTTCTAACAAAATGTACAATGTGTATAGTTATTCAACTTTGAATCCACAAGGTGGACTTGCAGAAATGTGCTATGCCAAGTTACTTTATCCTGTTGCTATATGTATTTCTATGAATCAACTCTGTTCATTTATGGTATGTGAATTGTAATTAATTCTATTCCGTTTTCAACAAGTCAACTCCATTCATAACTTACTCATAGTATAAGATTAGACAAAAAAAAATAATAATTAGTCTATGTCTGTCATACTATGACATAAGAGGAAACTGAATTTAATGACAATATGCTGGAATAACAATAACTGTACTTTTCTAACTTCAAAATACAATTTTTGAAACAGGTGAAATTTGACTTTATTACAAAAATTGTAGACTAATCACTGCTCGTTTCTTTTTCCTTTATAGCTGCTGCAAAAGATTTTTAAAAAGTAAAATTTAAAATAGCATATTTAAATAAATGGTACAACATTTTTAGTTTTATTATTTTAATCAAGTCAGAATCATTTATTACAGAATGTATACAATTATTTTTTGTTAAATCTAATAGCAGCCACAATTAACAGAAATGTGTATACTGATATAAGAACAACTATGATATGGGATCTATATATTATGTTCTGGGAAGGTTGTATAAATTTGTGACCAACACTTCGAAATGGTAGCACCTTCTGGGAAGGAAGAGTATCAAAGCTAAGAAAATGCTAAGGAAGAACACTCAGAGAAGCATTTATTGCCAAGTAAGAGCAAAGAAGTAACTGGAGCAGAGGTCTGTGCCATCTTCTGCACAGTTAAATATTTTTTTTTTTTTTTTTTCAGATTTTGCACATAGTTTTTAAAAAAAGGAAAAGTCCAGAGATATGGCCCACGCATACCAAATTTGATTAAAATGGTCCACCAGTATTGGTTGTAGAGCACTGCACACATGACAGGTATATATCATTAAAAAATACATATCACTCTTTTAGGAACCTCAAAACATGTATTTTTTACTCGACATTCATTTTTTTGACCCATCACATAACTTTTTCTTTCAATGAAAAAGTCAAAAGGACTCTGGGACACTCTGAAATAAAAAGAAATGAGGAAGTAGACTAGTTGGCACATGACTATGGAAGAAAGAAAAAGAAGAAAAGAAAAAAAAAGAAAAATCAGGATGTGCAGGAAACTATTTGTAGTATATGCTTAGAAAGAACATCAAGGTCATCTGGAGAGAAAAGACAGATTACAGACAGGTTAAGAAACTAGTGTAAGGATCAATGAAGCAAGAGGAATATCACTTATCAGGTTAAAAAGGGATAATCTTAGGGTGCAAACATGATAGGTTAGATTACAATAGGTGTGTAAAGAATGAATCATACTACAAGCCTATTGAAGGAGTATTCCAATTATTAACACATTGAGTAAAAAGGTGAGGAACCAATACATAATGGACAACTTGGATCTGAAGAGGGTAGTGAGAGCCACCAGTTGGTTTGTAAGGAGGTAAATGCTGTTTAGTATGTATCCAGAAAGGACACACTAACTTGCTACAAAGTAAACAATAATAATATAATATCAGCTCTAGTTATACAGGGTTATCATAAAGAATGGTGTGGCTTCTTTAATTCATACGAAGACAGTAGAGAAATTTTGTGATGTTGTATTGGTATAGTTCATAGCCTATAACCCAAAAGTTTGTTTAACAGCTGTTGTAACCTCAAAATTAGTGATTGCATTGTTGTGGTAGTGTGTTTTGTGTTTTCTGGAGTGTTCTGTATGGAGTATGTAATTATGTTCTCTAATAAAGAAAAAGCAAAGTGTGTTTGGTTGCTGGCTGAATTCAAATCTGTAATTTCAGTGCAAAGTACATTTTGACGTGAATACAGAAAAGATCTATCACATGAAAATAACATACGGACGTTGGTTCAAACAATTTGAAGAAACTGGATCACTTCAAAAGCGGAAATCATCTGGCAGGCCAAGTGTATCAGACTATAAAAAGTTGAACTTATTAGACAATCTGTAATCAGAAGTCTTAAAAAGGCAATACCTCGACGAAGCCTAGAGTTAGGTATTCCAAAAACAACAATCCACAAAGATTAAAAAAAATATAATTGAAATTATACGCATATTGGAGGCATTGAAACCTGATGGTGCAAAACATTTTAATATTCCTGTTGAAATATTGAACAAGATTGATTTAAACAAATCATTTTTAGATGATATAATTTTTTTCAAACAAAGCTACATTCCATATCAATGGGTCTATTAACAAACACAATTCACACATATGGGGATCTGAAAACCCACATAAAATTTTTGAGAAAATACGTGACTCTTCTAAAGTTAATGTTTGGTATGGTGTAATTAAAAATCGACTGATAGGGCCTTTCTTCTTTGTTGGAAAGACAATTAATGGAATTGTGTATCTCGATATGTTAATCAATTATTGTTTTCCTCAGCTGGATGAACTCTAAAACATTCAACAACTTCATTTCCAACAAGATGGCGTACCCCTGCACTTTAGTGCATTTGTCACAGACACTTTGAATGAAAAGTATGGACTCGAAGGATAGGCCAGCAAGGACCTATATACTGGCCTCCAAGGAGTCCAGACCTGATACCTTGTAGGTCTTGTAGGGGTACATCAAAGACATTGTTTATCAAGAAAAAATTTGTGACCTAAATCACTTAATAAGGGACAGGATTAATGAAGCAATGACAACCGTTAACAAAGACATGTTAACTAACGTTTGGGCGCAACTTGATTATCGATTGGACATTTGCCAAGCGACTAATGGTGCACATATCGAAATTTATAAGTTGTGTAAAAAAAAACTGTTTTAGACGACGATTTAAATAAATAAACAACATCATCTGTAAGTAATTCTGTTTTCATTTAAATCATGTTCAAAACTCCACCATCCTTTTATGATACCCCTGTATAATATAATTTCCTATTTGCTGAAATTATAACCTACTAGATAATAGGTATTCAGAGATAGCCATAATAAATTATGGAAATTAGCATCACTTCACACAAAGAGTAATTTAAGCTGTAAGTTTTATTCCCTCCCCCCCCCCCCATTTTTCATATTTGAATTTGAAATCTTCTAAAATAATTCATTTTACTGCTCCCATTCTTTTACTAAAATAGATAAATAATAAAAATGTAGGCTATATAGACATATAGTTTCCTCAATAATATTTAAATCACCAGTCACCAAAACATCAATTGCAACTAGGTGTATTTTCGGTGGTTCAAATATGAAGATGATAAAAATATCTATAGAAGGAAACTAATAGTTGAATGTGAATAATTGGATTCAAATGACAATGACTAACTACTCATCTAATTTAAAAAAAAAAATTGTGAAAACGAGTACTATCCTTCTCATTAAGAAGTAATATTTTTCGTTCTTTGAGTTGTTTATTTCTATTTTAAAGTTTTAAAGTATATTACACATTCATTTTTTTGTCATACAGTTTTTTATTAATATTTTAACATTCCATTTTATTGTAAAATGACAAGATTTTTTTTTAACTTTCTATACATTTTATGACTAGTGTGTTATATTTAAAAAAAACATTCAAATAAAATGATGGCTACATTTCCTTTTACATGTAAGTACACAAATTATTATGATTGTTGTCCAATAGTTTTTCCTAATCTAAAATATTTAATTCTTATTTTAATAATAGCTTTAATATTTTAACAATTCAAGAGTTTAGTTTTGTTATGTATGTTACTTTGAATTTATTACATAATTTGAATATATGTAATAACAATTATTATAACCATAAAGAACAAGAAATTATGGTAATTATATAGCAGAGTAGCCTCACTTCAAAATCAATTTTTATTGGTTTTATTCGTCAAATAAATTTTGGAAAAAATATTTTATTATCGAAAAAAAGTGTCGGAAAGATGATTACATAATATAATTACACAAGTTGTTTTTTTGTGAAAAAATTAACTCTGTGTTATCTTTCATACTCATGACATTCACTTCAATAAACGTACGGAAGGTTTGGCCAGGTGGTTTTATATATATTATATATATAGCAACCTGGCCAAACCTTTCGTGACATATAATAATACAGCCCAGATACAGAAGGCTTTCAGCACTTGACTGTGAATCATTCCTACAATTTTGTTGATCCTGACACTGAAGCACATACGCAGACAATTGAACGCCAATGGAGGGAAGTGCGAGGAAATGTGCCGCGATATGGAAATTGAAAACATTTCCATGGCCATATAGCCGAATTTATGTTTAAAAGAAAGTACAATGAGTATAATACTCGGTTTCATCATTTATGGCGAATTACGAGTGAAATACATTTAAATTCAATAAATTCCTCTTCTACTGAATTTGCAGCAGAATTTGACTCTGATTAAGATTTTCTTGTGTAATTATGTTAAGTAATCATCTTTCCGACACTTTTTTCGATAACAAAATATTTTTCCAACATTTATTTGACGAATAAAACCCATAAAAATTGATTTTGAAGTGAGGCTACTTTGCTATATAATTACCGAAATTATAATTGAAATGTATATTATGGTCAGATTATTTCGTAAATTCTTAGTTCCGTCATCCTCTGAATAAGTTCCGTCATCCTCAGGACTTTATAAGTAAACATCATTAGTATTTTTCAGAAATAAATATTATATATTTAAAATAAGTTAAATACATTTTTGAATAAAATATTCTATCTAAATATTCTATCGACGAGACGAGACGAGATGATACGAGACAAGAGACGACAAGAGTAGAAGAGAGGAGATGAGAGGAGACGAGACATCACGATACAAGACGAGAGAGGAGGAGACGATAGGAGACGAGACCCCCTCCCCTGAAATGTAAGAAAAGTAATGAATATTATTATTATTGAACATATTTGTGCTGAGACTCAAGTAGCTCGCCACATATTTTCGATGTGCTAAAGTTGCTTAGTCACCGATCTAGATTTAAAAATAGGTTAAAGAAAATAGACAAGTTGGAAATAGTTTATCTAGGCCAATTCTAAAATACAAAACACAGTTTATTAAAGAAATTACTTGATGTGTTGTTTCATAACAATACCTTAGATATATTCTTTTATATATATATATATGTTTCAGACTTTAGTCATATTATACGACTCACTTCAGTCAAATATGACCCATTACACAAAATAAAAAAGATCATTTTTAAAATGCCAATCCAAATTATGATTGTGCATATTTTTTATATGCTTTTCATGTAGGAAGTATGTGCTAAGGTCAAAATCATTTGTCTGATAATTATACACGATTATTATAAATTTCTTGTTTCTCCAAGGATTTAATTAATTAATTTCAGTGTAATTTTACCCATTCATAATTTACTTAGTAGACACTTTTCGGAGTATCTTATCTATTAAAAAAAGTACAGTTTTAATGCTAGTTAGATTTTTAAGATGAAATCACTCTGGAATAAGTCAACTGAATAAATTATGGTCGAAGCCGAAAATTATACTCAAAGTAATTATTATAATAGGTCTAGTATTATACTGTACTGTCTATACTGTCTAGTATTTATTGTACTATGTAGTACAATAAAATGATTTCTTTAAGTTTGATATATGGTCTTGGCTATTATTTAAAACAGACTGTTCATTATGTTAATGGACTAGACAGTACCTACCTTGTCTTCTGGTGGACAATTGAATAAGTGAATGAATGTTGTTTGCAAGTTTCTAGCAAAACGAGGAGCAAATACATCTTTCTCTGTTCCAAATTGATGCCTCGACTGCCTTACGATTGAGTCGATTACATACAAACCAGGGACTTTGTATTCTGGTTTACACTGTAACAATTTATACAAATTAAAAAACATACTTTAACAATGTCAATTATAATTAAAGTAGCTTACTAAGCTCTAATAAATTATACAATATCAGGATGTCCAACTGATTGGAATTAAAAAATTCCGGTAGATTTCTCATTTTTTCCTGCAAATATCCCAGATCTATAGTCCTATGAACCGGGGAGGGATACATAACAATTCAATTGTAACTGTGAAAATATAACATTACAGAAATCCTAATTTTATAGTATTTATAAATTATGATAAATTATTGTTATATGATTATACTGTTGTACTAGTATTATTTATGTTGAAATATTGTACCCATGTGTGGTACAAACAGGATGCAAAATAACTTTCAATTTTAATATGTAACTATAATTAAAAAAAAAGAAGTTTATTCATTGAACGAATAAATAATGAAAATAGATTTATATCGTATTAATGTAGATAACTTTCGGTACAATATAGCCTGCTTCCAGCATTCATTAGTTTCTAGGGACTGGGCTCGAACGAAATACTCCAGAAACTATAAGAAGTGCAGAGTTAGCTATGGACTCAAGTTTCTTAATGGCTGATAGTCTTCGGATAAGTAAACTATAGAGCCATATTAAATCCGTGATCGAACAAGAGCCTTGTTATATTGATCATTTCATGTTAGTGCACCGTTGATAACATAGTCACACAAAGTTTATTGTACTACTTTACGTCAAATATTTTCTCATGACTTCTGACTTCCATGTCACCCTTCTTCATTTTTTGGGGAAAACAGGCTATATTTTTCCTGTTTTGTCTAACCGTTCCACAGCCTTCAAACAATGTAGAGCTGCAATACCAGTTATCAATGTACAATACATGGTTTTTTCCTAAGTAGGGGTGCAATAATCTTTCAATAACCTTGTCTGATGCTGAATCAGTTGTTGTATTTTCAGCATACTAAATGCCTTTATTGGTTGGTGTAAACAATAAAATCTAGCACCATAACCATCTGGCTATCGAACAAAACTAACAATTTTATGCCAAATTGGTTTTGTTTGCTTGGAATATATTGTTTGAATCCATGCTGCCCTTTCCACAGCATCAAACTTTCATCTATTACTAGATCTTGAATTGGATAGTAGCTCGAAATAAACTTAGACCTCACTGTCTCAATGACAGTTCGTATCTTCTACAGTTTGTCTCCCCCACGGGACAGGAATTGCAGTCGAGATGCAGCATTCTTAGTAAAATAAGAAATCTGTCTCGACTCATTCACTTTGGAAAAAATCACAGTTTTACTGGTCCATGAATATAAAGAAATTAAAAAAAGGAAACAACTGTCTACCAGATCATCTATATAATTTTGGTCGAAACCACTGTTAAAGCCAAAAAAGTTAAAATTTTGTTATAAAATTAAATATTGTAAAAAATTGTGATTTTTATTTTTAAGGAGGTGCAGCTAACAATATAGGTTACTCAAAACTAATTAAATAACGAAAGAAATTTTGGTATGGACGTCCTTAAATAATATTTTCTTAACAATAAAAATTAACTGGTAAAATTTAAAATTAAAAAAATTGTTCATTTTTGTTCTCTTTCTTAAAAAATTAATAAAACATGTTTTATTTATTGTTGAAATAAAATTTACTTAAAATTTTATTAATGTATTATTTGTGTATTTTCATACAGTTTGTATATTTTCTCAAGTTTGAGTTCAGCAATGTTTTCAGAAGGTAGCCTACATGATTCTTTCAGATAGACACACTAGTAATAAAAATTTTCTTGTTAAACTATTTGTTTTCTCAAAAGAAAATCACTTTGACGTGTGCACTCCTTTACTTGGGGCTTTTCATCGTGATGAGTGCAACATCAGAATCACCTGTTAGTATAGGTAAACTTGTAAATATCCCTTCAAATAGTTTGGGAAATATCATAATTTAGTACTAACATTATTAGTACTAACAAAAGCAGAAACTTTTGCTTGTTGGAATATACTAAAAGAAGAACATATATTTAAAGTATAAAAATAGCATTTTTGACTTACCTTTTGAATAAATTTTTCAACACTTTGTACAACATGTTTGTAAAATTTTATAGCTTTTATAGCAGTTCTTGTTATTGATGTCATCTTTGCCTTCGATATAGGTGGCTTTGCCTCATATAATGAGGACAACTGAAAAGAAACCAACAAAATAATTAAAACTGATTATATAAGTTATTAATAATCTGATTAACAAATTTACAAAGATTCTTTCAAAATAGTTTTTGAACCATTGAGTTTTAATTAAATATTGAATTTGACTTGTGAGATGGTATACTTGATAGAACAAAACTTGAGCAAAAATAGCACATTTATTTATTAAAGCAAGTTTCAACATCAAAGTCACCATCTTCAGTGATCCATGAGCTAGAATAACTAAACTATAACTATCACTGAAGATAGTGACTGGGTTGTTGAAAGGCGTTTGAATAAATAAACATATTATTTGTGAAAATTTGTGTTCAAGCCAATTTAGTTTTGAGTAGGCTATGATGACTATGGTATTTATAAAAGTAACATAGCGAGTAATCATAGTAGTACTAGTTCAATAAAGGTTTCAAATACCGTGTTATCATACAGTCTTCTTTAAAATAATTGCAACATGGCTAGATCTATTTCTTCTATAAAGTGTTAACAAATTGCTGGCTTGCTCAGAGAATTGGTAAGAGTCCGTTCTAACATTTGTCCAGTTTTATACCAGTATCCTCTTTAAGAGTATTTTGGAACTAAATGTGGCTTTACAGCTTCGTATTTCAAAAAATTTGAATGGCTACAATACAGTATTGTAATTTGCTACTCGGATAGACAATTTCTCCTCAATAAATAATGAAGAGGATTTATATACGGTTAAAGGTAAGAGAAATTCGAAAAAGTAATGAAAAACATGAAGATAGTGCATCTCACTCATTTTCTATGTCTAAATGGATTAATTTCAGAAGACCAACTAGGACAGTAGCAACAAAAATATCTGCGCCTCACAAATAACTTCTGAGTGAAAACTGGGTATATTTAAAAAGTTGTTGGACATTTTGGTTTATCTAGCAAAGGAGAGGTTGCCACCACGAGGTCATGACCTTCCCATTTTTTGATATTTTTTCTTGAAGAAATGAAAAGATTTATTGGTGACATGCTTCAAGTCACTACATCCAGTGAAGAGATCCTCCGTTTGAATGAGGATGATTCAAGTTTTTTACATTACATTACAAGTTTTACAAA
Source organism: Aphrophora alni (assembly GCA_963513935.1). NCBI lineage: Eukaryota > Metazoa > Arthropoda > Insecta > Hemiptera > Aphrophoridae > Aphrophora > Aphrophora alni. Next base: position 46,955,179 of record OY740769.1, read on the forward strand.
ACATATTCTGTGCCATAAACAAATCAAGCAATGTTATGGAAAAGTTAAGACAAGTTCAGATACAGTATCAGTTAAAAGTATTGTCGAATATACGAATGAAAATGTTTTGAAAAAGAATATCGACATTTATCCAAGTGTACTTTACTTAAAATTTGTTAGGCCTAATCTTAACCTTCAAGAACGATTTTGTTATTTTATGATTTTATTTTTAAAATGGGACATTGTTAAATGTTTAGACTTTGAGATCTTAATTGACAATTATGACTCAAAAAATAAAAATAAAATCGTTATATTAACTTATTTCATTTTTTTCCATCGATAATGTAGTCTAATTACATTATAAAAAAATTTAATTAATTATTTTTATTTTAATCATGATATAATTTAAGCTAATATAATATTGACAACTAAGACGAGTAACTACTAGGCTAATGCTGAAACAAAATAATTCAAAACTGTATATAATTTATGATTAATATTAGTGTTGTTTTTAAAAATATTATTAGATAGTATCATTTATTTCCTAAGTTTTATAATATAACTTTCCAAACTTTGTAGGCATAATAGTTAGTTGATGTTTATTTATTTAATATAGCCTAGGCTAGTTGATGTTTATTTAATATGAAATTTAATAAATCTTCATATTAAAAAAAAGAAGAAAAAAAAAGTAAATTATTCAATGACAGCAATATTTACCATTATGTGACACTTTACTATGAATACAGGTATATCAATAATAACATGTTTCACAATGTCCGTACTTCGATTATAGTAAGATGTACAAAATAAAAACATAGGTTGATATGAATATACTTAATATTTTATTTTCAATGTAGACTTATATTAGTGATAAATGATCAGATGGTCAAAACTGCGAAAAAATGCCTATTTTCATCCAAGCTTCTGATACCAGGTAGTCTTATCCTTTATCATCAGCCCCCCCCCCCTTCCCCAGCTCTAACTTAACTCCGCCAATGTGCAAACCCAGTCTCTGAATAAAATCATCCTGAAAGATTTTGATGTTCGACCTTTCCCAAAACCTATGTGTAAAACTAAATATAAAGTAAATAGTCAATGAAAAATTGTACAATTTCAACATAAACCAGAGTGCGGTTAGGATTTACTTTAGTATTAATTATTTTTAATTAGTTTGCAAAGAGTAACTTTCTTTTACATATATGGTTCAGCAAATAGGTTTGAATACTTTTCACCAAAATTTACTCCAAATAACAAGAGCCGATTTTGAGATAAATTTTTTTTTTTTTTTAACCCTTTTGGTGCCACGGTTACGATCTATCGTCACCATTTTTTCGTGCGAGAAGTGCCACGGTGACGATCTATCGTCACCATTTTTCCGTGCGAGAAATGCCACGGTGACGATCCATCGCCACTGCGTATTTCATAGTTTAATTAATTTATTTGCAATCTGCTATATAGTATTTTGGTGTTTTAAAATACTTTGTGGTATATCCAGTGATATTCAGTGGTGGAAAATATTTTGTTTTGGCTAACTAAACAGATGACAACAATCACAGATGCACAAAATCAGCTGTTGTCATTTTCACTTGCAGGTTAGAAGTGTACTGATATTGTCCTTGTGTGTTAATATTATTTTCTCGCTAGTCATCAGTTTTTTTGAAGTTTGTTGTTCGTGTTATTTTATTATTTGTTTGTTGAAGGTTATTATTTTAGTTATTACAAGTTTTACAAGTATTACAAGATGCCACCTATTGTTTCACCTTCTGTTTACAATATTAGACAGATGTTAGACACTTTTACCGAAAATGCTCAGGCACTAAAAGTACTAAAGTTTGATATTTCTAATGAGTTGGGTCTCTTGACCATCCTATTCAGGAAACTGGATCAGGAATCCCGTAAACGATTTGAAGACCAACGATCAACAGACCGTAAGGTGCCCACAATTGGGGAATTGTTTACTTTTTTGAAACGCGAGTTACTCGTCTAGATGACGCCACTATCGCTACTGCCGTTGACAACAAATCTACTTGTCCGAAATTGACGCATACCAAAGTCAACGTTCCCGTAAAACCTAAAATCACACCTCAGGTTTACCAAACTACTGTACACCAACGCAGCTGTAATTTTTGTCAGAAAAATGATCATAATATTTACAAATGTGAAACTTTTCACAATCTATCGCCTAACAAACGATTTGATTTTATAAAATCGCAACGCTTTTGTGTTAATTGTTTAAGTCACATGCATACTGTATCACGCTGTAAATCACAAAGTGTGTGCAAGTTATGCAGCGCTAAGCACCATACCTTGTTGCACATTAAAATACAACAGGAGTCGCCTGCGTCACAATCATGACTAAAAGGCCCGCAAAAATCGCATCGCTTCACTGGACACGATCACTTGCAAAAGATAACCAGCCTATCCACTAGGCCTAACCTCGCTATTCGCTCTAACGGATTAATTACTATTTTAGGGACCACTAAATTAGTACTTAATCCAAATTCTAGTAAATCATGCATAGCTACGGCTATTTTGGACTCAGGGAGTCAAACCTCCCTCATAACCACGCAGTGTGCTTTGGACTTAGGCCTGAAAATTCAACCTACAGTTTTAAGCCTACAGGGAATCTCCAATGTTTCCACACGCATTAAAGGATTTGTTAAATTAACTTTAGGCTCTTTGGACGGACGTGTTTTGGAAGGTACACATAACATCATTGTCCTAGACCAAATAGCCTCCGAACTACCGCAATGGACGCCATCTTGTGAAATTCAAAACAAGCTTAGACATATTCAACTAGCCGATCCGAAATTTAATTGTCCTAAAAAAATTGAAATGTTGATCGGTGCTGACATTTATGGCCAGATCATAACAGGTCATAAAATTAATTTAGGCGAACATCTGCCTACTGCCATCGATACTGTGTTCGGTTATGTTCTTGTCGGTCCAGTTCGTACTAATTTCGTCGTTAAATATTCTATTTCTTTGTTTGTTTGTGACACCACACGCTTAAATCATGTTTTGCAGCAATTTTGGTCACTTGAGGAACCACCAGTGGTAAATCAAAACACCAAAGATGAGTTAGATTGTGAATCATCGTACATAAACAATATGAGCCGTCTCTCGGACGGTCGCTATGAAGTGGCTCTGCCATTTATTGATAAGAACATTCTTCTTGGTAACTCTTTTGACCAGGCTAAACGTCGTTTTCTAAATTTGGAAAATTCTTTCAGTAAAAATTCAACTTTGAAAATCGCTTATTCTGCTTTCATGCGTGACTATCTTTCTTCCGGTCATATGCAACTGTATACGGAACCTGATCTTCCGCCTAATCACTATTTCTTACCACATCATGGGGTAACTAAAGAATCGAGTTCAACTACTAAACTCAGAGTTGTATTTGACGCAAGCGCAAAAACCAGCAACGGAATGTCTCTAAACGATACGCTATATTGTGGTGCAAAGCTACAAGCAAACATATGCGATGTTATTTTCCATTTTCGCCGCTACAATATCGTATTCTCTTGTGATATACGCCAGATGTATAGGCAAATAAAACTTGCTTCCGCTGATCAAAATTACCAATTAATTTTGTGGCGTGATAATAAATCGCAGCCTATTTCAACTTATAAATTAACTACAGTTACATATGGGGTGAAATCTGCTCCATTTCTCGCCATACGCACTTTAAATCAACTCGCAGACGACCATGGTCATGAATTTCCGCTAGCCGCTAATGTTCTTAAAACCAACATTTATGTTGATGACATTGTCACCGGGTCACATGATGTCGCTTCAGCTTTAAACCTACAATCACAATTGATTCAACTGCTCTCCAAAGGTCAATTCGAACTTAGGAAATGGACCTCAAACGCTACAGAGCTATTAAACGCTGTTCTTGAAGATCATCGTGAAACCCCGCTATACTTTAAATCTGACGATCAACCTTTAGTGTCAATCTTAGGTTTAAAATGGACACCATCTACTGATATGTTTTCCTACACAATTAAGGAAGTCGAACCTATTTACACTAAACGCGCAATTCTCTCAGTCATTGCTCATCTTTATGACCCATGTGGTTGGTTAGCGCCAATAACGTTTCATGCCAAAAGTATCATCCAAGTACTATGGACTCTTGGTCTTGATTGGGATGACCCATTGCCCGATCATATGGTTAGTACGTGGCAAACGTTTGTTGACGACATGCCTACCTTGAGAGACATACGAATTCCACGCTATGCACGACTTCACGACGCTAAAACAATACAACTTCTTGGCTTTGGAGACGCCTCTGAACAAGGTTATGCTGCTGTTATTTATGTACGCACGATTGATAAGGATTATAATATACATATAACGCTGTTATTCGCTAAGTCCAAGGTTGCACCGCTCAAGCGTATATCGCTTCCTCGTCTGGAACTATGCGCTGCTCATTTACTCGCCAACCTCATGGCACACGCTGTTTCGCTTATCACTCCGCATTATCAAATCGAGCAAATCCGCTGTTACTCTGACTCCTCCGTCGCTCTCGCCTGGATTAAAAGTCCATCATACAAGCTAAAGGTTTATATTGCCAACAGGGTCACTCAAATTCAAGAGTGGGTAACTCCTGAACATTGGTTCCATGTTGACTCATGTCACAATCCTGCTGATTGTGCCACGCGTCCCATGTCTTGTTCGTCTCTCGTGACTCACCCCTTGTGGTGGTCAGGTCCGCCGTGGATTTCGCTTCCGGTCCATGAATGGCCTAATACACCTGCGCAAGTGTTGGACATTCTGCCCGAAACCCGCACAAATCCGCTTCACATAGGCATCGCTTCTACCAGTCACGAATGGGACCTCTTGTCTACATTTTCCAATTGGACTACGCTCAATCGCATTGTCGCCTACGTTCAACGCTTCGCTCACAATTGCAGGAATAAATCCAAACAGTCTGGTTTCCTTACAATCGCAGAATTGAACACTGCTGAGGAAGCTATTATCAAGATTGTCCAACGCACCGCATTTCAGGCTGACATCCAGCTTCTGAACTCTCGCCGACCCTGTTCCATCGCACTGCAAAGACTGAACCCTTTTCTAGACAGCAAGGGACTTCTAAGAGTTGGAGGACGCCTCACTCAGTCCCCTCTAAATTACACCTCCAGGCACCCTCTTCTGCTGCCTAAGAAACATCACGTCACCACAGCCATAATAAATGCCTATCACAAACGCTATTTGCACTCAGGACCGAAGTTACTCCAGTCACTTCTGACGCAAAAGTTTTGGATCTTCTCAGCGCGAAGTATCATCAGATCTTGCGTATTCCGATGCATCGTCTGCTTTAGGACAAGACCAACGCACGACCTTCCGTTGATGGGCAATCTGCCAGGCTCACGAGTGACGCCCGCCAAGCCGTTCACTACTACGGGAGTTGACTACGCAGGTCCGTTCTTTGTCAAGATCCATTCGCTACGCAGCGCTAAGATCGTCAAGGTCTACTTGTGCATCTTCGTCTGCTTCGCTACTAAAGCTGTTCACATAGAAATTGCAATGGACTTAACAACGTCCGAATACATCGCAGCTCTCACCAGATTCATTTCACGCAGAGGTCCTTGCACTAACCTCTATTCTGACCGTGGCACCAACTTCGTAGGCGCCGCTGCAAAAATAAACGCTATATACGCCGAATTCAAGAAGCAACCACAGTTTGCCGAATCGCTCTCGCATTTCGCTAGCGAAAATTGCATCGCATTTCATTTTATACCCCCCGCAGCACCGCACCAAGGTGGTCTCTGGGAAAGCGCCGTTAAGAGCACCAAACATCACTTAACTCGTATGCTTGGTGAACAACGTATACAGCTCATGGACTTCCTAACGCTAACCACCCGTGTGGAGGCCATGCTCAACTCTAGGCCGTTGATACCGCTGTCCAACGACCCTGACGACCTTTCGGCACTTACTCCAGGACACTTCCTAGTTGCTCAACCTCTGGTCTCGCTACCTGAAGAGGACGTCACTGCCATGCCAGAAAACCGCCTAAAACATTGGCAACAATCGCAACGCTTCTTCCAGCTACTATGGCAACGCTGGAGATTAGAGTATCTCCACACACTTCAGCAACGCACGAAATGGACAAAACCAACGCGCAACCTCGCTATAGGAGACATGGTCGTGGTGCACGACCACCTGTCTCGGCCGCTTACATGGCCTCTCGCCCGTATAACACAGCTACATCCAGGACAGGATGGCGCGGTCCGTGTGGTCACACTGCGCACCTCCACGGTACCCTTTCGCGGCCGGTCACTAAGGTGTTCAAACTGCCCATCGACTACCCACCTTCCTCTTCTAACCCTCAATAACCCGACGCGGTTCCGCTCCTTGCGTCCGCCCTCGCTCTTTCTCACCTTCTTCCTTCCACTTCTATGATTATTTCGAAACAACGTTTCAACGCGGCCGGTATGTTTGGTATTCATATGGCCCCTGCATAAACCCAATTAAGCTACACACTTGAAGAGGCGGCGTGCGCATTTTTTTGATTCATGCGATAATAGAGCAGGTTTGCTCAGATGCTGTTTTGCAATTGTCAAGTGTGCGTGTTACAAAAAAACCGCTTATATATATTTTTTACGCTTTAACCTTCAACTCACCACTCTATTTTAAAAGGACACTGGAATATTTGTGTTTGTGATCTTTTACTTCCAGCTCTGCAGAACAGTCCTGGCCAGGAATCATCCTAACATCATACCTCAAGGTAAGATCAACATTCACTTAATTATTTCAGTGTCTGTTATTTAATTAATATCATGATAAAGGTCCTCCGGAAATAACAAATAAAACATTACACCAGATTTACACCCCTTTTGTTCAGCGCTGCCAGAGGCGTTAAAATTACGTTACATATATAAACCTAAGCATTACACCTGAAGCACTAATTTTCTTTTTACAATATTGTGACAAACATAAAAGTCTTGAATTTGTAAATCATTGAATTACCAACATTAAACAAACGTAGTTCACAAATCTCACACTAGGCCCTATATGATGACTGTTCAATGGTTTGAACAACACTAATCCCATCTGAAATTTTGTATGTAATATTCACAAGTGGTCACCCATCCGAGTAAACACCACGCTCAATGTTGTTTGACTTCCGTGATCAGTCAAAACATTGTGTTTGCCACATATACTAACCTACAAATTACGTCATTGGAATATATCAATTTTGAAGTGAAAAACATTTTTGCTAAAAAAAAAAACTTTTTTTAATAAAAAGAGAGAAAAAAAGTTACAATTCTTATAAAGACAGGTTTGGTAATTCTGCACAATTACTTGGTCAACCCCAATTTTTTTCATATTTTACTACGATCATAAGGACGTTCTCAGAAAGCAAGAAACATAAAATTTAAGGCCCGCAAGGCCATCTGCCGAGCGATAAGAAGGTTCAAAGTCCACGCGATAACAGTGGTTTGCGGGAGACGCGTGGAAGGCCAGTTGTGACAGTACCGTTATATAATTATATATAATGACAGGTTTGGCCAGGTAGCTATATATATAGGCCTATATATATTGCTACCTGGCCAAACCTGTCATTATAGGCCTGTAGAGATGTATGTGAAACTAAAAAAAATAGAAATTACCTCAGTAATCGCCGGCTTCAACGTCCTCATCCAGATGGCAACAAAACGACAAATAGTTTGCTGTGACAAATTATGACTCTCAAACCACGTATTTTTATACTGCGACACGTATTTTTTACAATGAATTTTGACCTTTTTTTTACTACTATTCACTGACTCGATTCTATTCCAACAGTTAAACGCGTGTTTTTCTTCATTTAACGTCATCGACCCGCCACATGTTGGACACACTTTGGTACGTTGCAAAACGCCGTGTTCGTACAAAAAAGTGTTAATTTTTCCTGATCTTCACTTAAAACCGTGAAACTAAGTACCGTGTTCTCACACCCGTCACATAAAAGAGGATTATCGGAGGAACCACTAGCCATAACGATACTGTCACTACTGGCTTTCCGCGCTACTGCTGCAAGCCACTGTTATTGCGTGGACTTTGAACCTTCTTATCGCTCGGCAGATGGCCTTGCGGGCCTTAAATTTTATGTTTCTTGCTTTCTGAGAACGTCCTTATGATCGTAGTAAAATATGAAAAAAATTGGGGTTGACCAAGTAATTGTGCAGAATTACCGACAGGTTTGTAGTATAAAAATAATAAAGGGGAAAAAATCAAAATTGGGACACTACAATAAATAATTACCCTAGTACCTACCATTTTTTGTGATAAACATGATTGATAGATCTTATTGAATGTACAATCTTTGTTTTTTTTTTCTTACTGTGTCGAACTATAATTTACATATAAACTCATACTCTAGAACTCGTCACAACTCAGCAACACCAAAAATAGAAAGAAAATTATTAAAATAAAACTAAAAGTTAGCAACCCAAACAGTACTGTATAAAAATTTGTGATATGTCTAGTTAATAAGATTAAAGTTGGGCTACTAATTCAGAAAATCCAATATCAGTAATTGTTTACAAAGAAAGTCACAGCTTTATTACAATTTTTTTTTTTTTTTAACAAATTCTACATAGGTACCTTATTTCTTAATAATAAAATAAGTTTTCAAGGTGGAGCTAATTTTTTAACCGAAAAATCACAATTTCAAAACTACAGAATTCAATGCATTTTTATGTCACCAAAGTCAAGCAACATCGAGCGTGATTAGTACTTGGATGGGTGACCATTTAGGAAATAACGCACAATTTCTTTTTTTTACAAATTTATGCATAGGTTAAGTAAGGTAACTAGTTCTTCCTCTCTCTCTCTCTCTCTCTCTCTATATATATATATATATATATATATGTATATGTATATATATATGTATATATATATATCCACCTTAACCTTGTATGGAAAAATTCGCTTACATACATATTTTAAGTAAAACTCACTTAATGAACCTTAACCTAGAAAAGTTGATATTATTGTCTTTTTCTGTGAAAAAATTAGATCTGCCTTGTAAACTTATTTTATTATTACAAAATAAGGCATGTAGAACATGTTAAAAAAATTGCAAAAAAAAGCGTTGACTTTCATTGTAAACAATTACCCCCAATATCAAATAATACAAGTTTAAAGTAGACCTAACCTATAGCAAGGCATAATCTTTACCTAACCCAATTATTGACCTAAGTAGGCTATTCAACACAAGGTCTACCCTAATTTTAGAAACTTTTAAAAACAGCTACTTTAGACGAGAGGCTTTATGTATTAAACATTACTACCACCTAATATGAAATATGAATGAATAATTTGTGTGTGCAAGTTATAACCAGGCATCTTTTTCATTTACGTATCTCTTAGCCTAAAGATTAGGCTACACTACACTTGTAAAATGAGAGACGATTCCTGAAATTTGTTTTTAACAAACTTACCTCAGAATTGAATAACTTTACAACTTCCATAGTTATTTTTATAAAATCACTTCATTAAGAAACAACAAATTTAACTATTTATCTAAATAAAAACACAAATTTAAACACAAATTCACCCATTTTACTGAACAACAAAATCCATACATAAAATGGCTACTTCCCACTTCTCGCTCAACGTTAACGCGAAAAGATGCCGCGCCGGCGCTGCTCGAATGCGCAGACATTTTTTATTCTGCTGTTGTCCATGTGGTAAATAGATATGTACAATAACAATAAATACATAATCATATAATATACTTACGAGAAATCGATTAAATTCACTATTTCAAATAAAAAAGTAATTACAAGATCTTTGTAGCAATTGGTTATAAATGGTAACTTAAGTAAATCATATTAATAACGTTTTGCAAAAATCAGTACATTATGTAAAAAAAAAAAAAAATTTAATTGATGTTAAAAAGAATTGAACTGTACAGACGATCTTACTCTGTTCTCTGTATGCACTTAAATTAACTAATAATCTAATTAATCTTTTATTTTTTTAAACAGGAAAAACAGATATTGTAGTTTTATGGGACTACAGATGTATTGGTAAAAAATAAAGCTATTATTAAAGCTATAACCAATTGTTGATGCAAGACAAATGCATTTAATTCGTATTATCTCAAAGTTGTAAAATTCATAATAAATAAAAAGAAAGAATTAATTGTGATAGTGAGCATAGGCTATATTTGGTTCTAATATTTGTGTGGAAATATACCCTTAGCCTCGTTTAGTCACTGCGATTTTACTCTCGCGAATTATAAGTACAGTACGTACGTTTAGTCATCGAATTTTAGAGACATCTCTTTACGAAGTAGCGCGACCTGAAAAACCAGTCACCAGTACAAGGTTGTGGGACTTTGGCCTTGTCGGGCAACTTGCAAAAACTTTGTACCAAAAATGTGAACGTTTAGTCTCACCGAGTTAATTCCACGTACGTTTGCAGGATAGCAGGGATCCAGGGAGGCAACTCAGTGCTATATAGTAAGGAATGTCTCACTCCGCGCGTGAGATGGTAACCTGTATGACCGAGATGTGACGTTAGGGCGCTAAGGCCAACACTAGGATTGCGACTGCGCATACTGTCCAGTGTCCGCAAAATGAATGGAGTATGGAAGCCCAAACAAACGTTCCCTCACTAGCGAGTATTTGTGTTACACATAATCCATTTCTTAGACCTTATTTTCAAGAACATTTTTTATTTCTGAAATATATCTTATTCTAACAATGGCATAAATATGAATAACTTGAAAGCAAATATTAAGAAATTTATTACGAAGGCTGGTCTGATGTTTCATATTATAGGCTGTGAGGTCAGTGATGAAACTCTCGATGCGCGTAGGAGGGGCGCTAGGGAGTGGGGAGGAAGCTCACTCTCTTGAAGTCTGTGGATACACTTTTACTAGCCACCCTCCAAACATCAGTTCTTTGCGATTTAATAAAAAATATTTATAAATACGTTTGCCGATAAAGTTTTTATAAAATATTTAAAGCCAAACGTAGGCCTAGGACGGAAATTAGAAATAACCTCCATTTTTTCGTTACAAAAAATCATTTATAGTAATTATCACAAGATGAAATTTACACAGAACATTTATTTATGTACAGAATACATTTGGAGAAAATGTTATTAATAGATATTAAGAAATATTCAAATTATAAGCGAAAACCTAGTCCTAAGAGCCATTTACAATCACGCGTAATAATGATTTTTGACAACAAAGACATACTTAAACGTTTTATGTGACGATTAAGGCCAAGACATTCCTGGAGGCAACAGCTACACAAAACTAAAAGTACAATGCAATGTTTTTAGAAAGGCCGCAACACAAACATCACTCATGGAGAACAAAGCCAACTGAGTGGATTGTTGCCCCTAGCAGGTGTCCCGCGCATGCGCAAACTCTCTCTTTGCCACTGCGCAAAGTCAAGATAGTTTCATCACTGACCTCACGGCCTATACACCTCTATGCTTGTAACAATTTTCGTCACCATGAAGTGACTTAAATACTACTACCAATTGATCTAACTTGTTTTTCCACTGCTCTGATAGTACTATCTATCAATCCTCCATGAGATAGTTGGCAGTCCACAACTCTTCGCAAGACAACAAAATTTGCAAAAACGTTTGTACTAACCATACAGAACATACAGAAATTCTACAATTAATTGGTTTTCCAACAAGCTTATGCCAACTATAAACAAGGAAATGATAAGGTGAATATACCAGTTACTGACCATTATGGCGGATGAATGAGTGTCATAACTAAAGAAGAAACTTATATAGTTTTATACCTAGTTAATATTTTTTCACTTGTGCTTGTGAGAGTTTATATATACAGTATATATAGGTATAATTAGTTGTTTTTTTTTTCATAATTGTAATTAAAAAAATAATACAGCAAGTTTGGTTATATAACCAATTTTGTCATCTTTGCACCAGTACCCGACCTGTAGTTCGGATAATGGAATTTGTTTATTTTTTTTAATTATTTTATTTTTTTATTTTGTTGATATAATATTATTATAATAAATATACAATACTCTCTTGTTCCATTATCCGGCCAGTGATCAACTATTAATGCAAAATGCTAGTCGCTTATTGGTACAGTCCTAATTATTCATTTCAGATACCCCAAAAAAAACTATATCCGTGATGATTTGGCCAATGTCTTCAATTATGTGCGAAATGGAGCTAAGATTTGAGAACCAGAAAGGAAGTACTGTATAATATGCCTCATGCCAGTCATGCCACCATGATGGATAAGTTAAAAGAAAAAACATTCTTGAGTGCCAGAAAAGCTCCCTCAACAGTATTAACTCGTAATGTAAGTAGGATCCAAGTTTTGTTTTTGATTTTTAATAATTATTATTACAAAAAGAGAAGTCGTGTCTGACTGTAGTCAAAGGCCTATCTGTTCCAGGATCACACAAAAACTACTACACCAACCGAGCTAAAATTTGGCTCAATCGAATCATTGTTCATTTTCTTCAGGAAGAAGAGCTTCTTGGTCTATGGCTAAAGGCAATAGCTAAAAAAGGAATTCCAAATGAACGAAGATAACTGCTTTATGCTGTAGAGGAAATATTGAAGAAAAATGGGAGGCCCAGTCCTTTCACTGATTGAAGATCCGGAAGATGAAGATCCGGAAGAAAGTGGTTAGAACTTATCTTCAAACACCACCAAGATATTTCTCTTGCCAATAAAGACAGAAGCTATTGGCATTGGAAGATCACTGGTTACCAAAAGAGCTATTATTAAATGGCACGATGATTTAAAGCCCGGGGGTTTTGGGGTCGCTACTTCAAAATCTGGCATCAGCAACAACCCCCCGGGTACCTGGTGCACCGAAACCAAGAAATCGACGTAATTCCCAGGAGTTTTCCTCTAACATTTGGGCAAACAAACCGAAAATCGTTTCAGGAGGGTTTTTTAGGGCGCTTTTCTTAAATCTGGCTAATGACTCCATTTTCACTAGTTTGTTTAGGTGTGTATCTCTCTAACCTATTAGTGGCAAAACAACCGTGCACCCGTGGAAGCAGTGTAATCACAATCACTTGAGTGAGTAGAAAGAGAAAGTTTGCGCATGCGCGGCAACAACCCACTCAGTTGGTTTAAGTCTCGGTGTGTGGTGTTTGTCTTTCTCCCCACCTCCCAATTCCCCTCCTACGCGCATCGAGAGTTTCATCACTCGCCTCACGGACTGTGAGTGACATGGCGGGCGTTTTAATTTTTTGTGTGTAATAATCTGAAAAGGACCTCGGCAGATCCATAACTTACCAACATTTAATGTTAAAAAATTTAAAAAAAAAGATCAACACTGTATTAAGAATAAATTTAAATTTTAGTTATTACAAATAAAAAATGGAAAATTAGAGATATTTATAATATATACATACAAAAATGTTGAAATTGTTGGCCGTCATATGTTTGAGGGTCAGTATAAATCCTAAATAAAAGAGGTAAGTAAATTAGAAATTAGGATATTAGAAATAAGTTTGATTAACAATCGGTTGAGTAAAAATATAGTAATGTTTCTCTGCTATCTTATTTTTGAATGTCTGGTATACATTATACCTAGAATCCGATAAAATATATATGTTTTTGTTTTGCAAAATACATGTGAATGTCCCACAAAGTTTGATATTAAATTGCTAATAGGCAATTAAAATTTACGCATAGTAGAGTGATTTGGATTCATCTTGCTAAATGGGTAACGAAACGATACATTTCCTTCAACGATAAGCCGAGAAAAGCTTATTTGATAAAATTTACAAAATTAACAAACAAGTTATCAAAAAACGCCGGCCATATCTCAAAACGACTGTTCATAGTTTTGAAAAATACGAAAATGAACCTTGTTGTCATTATTAGGAACTCGTTGTTACTACTTTTTACATGTACGTAGTATATAGAGTGTTATGCGATGGGTCAAATAATCAAAATCTAGTTTTGTTTTCGAATCCCTTTAGAGGTCCTCTGAGTCCAAAGTAAGACCGAATTTGATCAAACGCGTGGACCGAATTTAATCAAATATGTTTTGTGGCCATATTTTGGCATTATCTCAGAATTTTTATTGTTATTTTTTTATTTTGTTGATAACTGAAACCTAAAGGGTAGCTGCCATAAGAAAAACACTAAATTACGATTTTCTCATAATCGGATTAAAGATTTTCTTTTAAAAATGTTGCGAATGAGTAGCCTCTAAGAGATCAAACAAAACATATCGGTTTCCATCTCTCCACAAATATAGTTTCGTGAGTCATCAAAAAATAAATAATCAGTCATGGATCCACAGATTTAGCTTTGGTTTTATTGTGAAGATTAATAACCCAAATCCATGTGGTAAATCACATGTAAAAAAAGTAGTACATTTCCGGAATAATTGTCAAAAACAAAATTAACCTTGGCTGCCGTCATTAAAACCTCGAAGTTCACCAAATACGGTTAACGGATGTGGTTATGGTAGGTACAAGCGATTTGTAATTATTATGGTACAAGATTTGATCCTTATTAAAATATATAACTATTTTTTTAATAGCTATCGTTCATGGTTCTTATTCATTTTTTCATTGATAACTGTGATTTTTAGTGAGGATTTGTTTTTGTTGGTTTTTATTTGGTTTTACGGATAGGAGAAGACCAAGTTTGTCTAATGATTTTTATGCCATATTTATTATTATTATTTAATGTCAATAACAATATTTGCACCTTATTATTCTTTTACACTCGTTAATAAATTTAGTAATAATTAGCAGTACCGTAATATGTATGTAGTCTATTAGTATTTAAATATTTCTCTCTCAAAAGCTCAAATTATTTACATGCATACCTAGCCTTTGTCATGTCACATATAAAATACATCATAATTAATTCCAAGTATTAAATATTTTTAAAACTGAACACCAACGCTTCAAAATGTGCTATAAATAAATATTTTTCTATGCGTAAAATATAGTTAGACGTAGTTCAATTATTCTACGAAATTGGCTACAGTGTCAATACTCAAAATGGTTTCATAAAGTGGAAGAAGAACGAAATAGTTATTAAAAAAAAATATATATTCACAGTTTGTTAATCAATTTTAGAACTTCGTATGTATAGGTTACTTGAAGTCAACAAAGTCTACAATGTAAAAAAGCTCCAGGCCCAGGACAGTGGTCTAGTGTAGAAATGTAGATAGGATAGTGTGTAAAGTGTAAACTATGCAAATGTGCGAGTTGAAGGTCAAAAGCACGGAATACGCAGTGAATTGAAAATATAAACAAACATCACTTTCAAGAAATTATGTCAACTTATAAGAGTGCAGAGATGGTTGATTTACATGCATGCGTAGAATGAATCTAGGACTATTTTGTGCACCGGCCGCCATGCAAAGTTGCTAGTAAATCACAATCCCGTGCTCTGATGTTGCGTTGGTGACAATTCGGTTATTTCATTTCATTCCCGTAGACAGTGGCGGCGATAGCGGGCCCGCAAAGCCCGCGGTGCGGGGGGGCCCGCGAGCTAGGAGGGCCCGCGAGCCTTGACCAGGATTTTTCGGGAAATTTTACCGGGACCCGGACCCACGACGAGCCCTGCCACACGGGCCCCCCTATCATAAGAATATTTTTATGAGTATTGTCAAGAAATTACTAAAATAAGGTAAAATGTCTTCAGACAAAATTGTGCATCGTGCATCCAAAACGGCAATAACCATTATTTTTTAGAGAGCAGTATTTATTATTTAATGTCATGATACGAAGTATGTGTATTGTTTACCGTTAGCCGATAAGTAATGCAGCTATCGCTACGCCGCGCATCGCGGTGACTCACGCGCGCCGGCCGGCGAAAAGATAAACATCCGGGAAAAGATTAACATCGGGAGAGGGGGGGCCCGATGAACAAATTTGCGGGGGGCCCGCGGGGATCTTATCGCCGCCACTGCCCGTAGAGCCAATTTTGAAACAATGAAGCCCCATTTCTGATATTTTAAATCTCACTCTCATCTCCCACCTAACTAAATGCGTTTTTTTTTTTTTAATTTTAATAACATAATATAGCCTAAGCCTACTATTATTAGGTTTCTTTCTCTTTAATTTATATTGATTTAATGTTTATTTTGTATCAGTTCTAATTTATTGTTGTATTTGGATAATTGTTATTTATTAATTTTTTTATCTTACTATTATTTATTGATCTTTTTTGTTTTCTACATTTACATGAATATCTTTAAGAAAGTTATTTTATGAATTTTAATTAAATTGTATATATGTTTATTTCTTTAATTGGGGTTAAGTATCAGATATCACACAAACACACCCTCACACACACCCCACATACTGTATGATCTTATTTAAAATATATTTTGTAAAATTTACGTGTGGTATGTGGTATATTAAAGTTTTGTACATATAATACCAATTTTCGGTGAACTTTATATTTATATGTCCATTGGATTGTTGTCGGTGCATTAAGGTCCGGTGCACATGAGCTGCAGAGTAATCGGGACTCAGTGATAGTTTTAATTCCTATCTCTTTGATACCTATCGGAGTTTTTTGCACATGAGGAGGTAGGATGCTGCGTCATTTCAATTCTATCATTTCTATCTCTTTGATACCTATCGGAGTTTTTTTCACATGAGGAGATAGGATGCTGCGTCATTTCAAATCTATCTCTTTGATACCTGGTAAATTTTCCATGTTGGAGACTGTCTTCATTGTAGTGTTGTTGCTCCTACAAGATGGATCGAACGAAAGTTCAAATTTATTAAAAAAAGTTGCTATTTTCATACTTTGCATACAAATATATTTATGAAAGTGAATGTAAAAGAAGAAGATATTGAGTTCATCCATTTAACAATGCGAGATATTTAAAAGGTCCTTTCAACACCATTCTCATCGATTTGAGGGAAGATGAAAAAAATTCTTCAATTATTTTCGGATGTCTATTCGATCATTTGAATAATTGGCTGCAAGAATCAGCGATGCATTAAAAGGCCAAGAAAATGCAGTGAGAGATCCCATACTAGCTTTAGAAATAATAGCAGTAACATTGAAGTAAGTTGCTAAATAAATAATAATTCCTATTTTTAGAATTTCCTATTTACATTTGAATTACATTCATTTATATTTTTACCTTAGAAATAAATCTAACAAAAAAAAAAAAGAAAAAAAAAAAGAAAAAAAAAAAGAAAAAAGAAAACCAACTAAACAGAAAGATCAATTAAATAACAATATTAAATAATAGACATAATGAAAGGGAAAAAAGGCACTACATGTGGTGCATCATATGAAGATCGGTATTATCTACAGAGCAGGAATGTAAACATGGCGAACTTTGAAACGGTGGGATATTTTCAGTGATTTAGTGCGAACTGGCCATTGGTATATTGTGGTCTGTCATTGGGAAAACTGGTGCAATTTGCTGAGGTGAGGGGAAATTGCCTGGCTTTTTGGCATGGTTGAACAATATGGTAATAAGTTTGGGAAGGAAATTGGTTGTTAATCGGTGGGAATAACGATCATGATTATTGAGGTCTGGCCCTGGGGTGAATGCTATTAGAAATGGATATGCAAACTATTTTGAAAGTGAAGTTGGTCGAGTGGCTTGGCAAGAAAAATTTATATAAATAAAATTTTAATTTAAATTTAATATGTTATAAAGTCTAGGTATAGATTAGGCCTATAAATGTAAGAATACAAAATGTATAAAATACCCTTAAATATATATTATCATGTACCAAAAAATGTATATTTTTAATGTAAATAAAATAGTATGTAGTTACTTATTGAATTTTCTTTAATTTTTTGAAAATCCAAAAACGTGTTTTTGCAAACGTCCTCCCATGTTGATTGGTTTTTTCCCATCTTTATACTCTTCACTTCGCACATCCCATATTAAGCGATGTTGTTTAAATCTCCTCGATGAAAAACTCCACATCCACGTCGAAATCTACACCCTCCATGGCTGATCTAATTATACCTCATTGATATTAATATCAATACAAGGTGTAATTTTATACCAAATAATGATTTATATTAATGATAATTAATATAAATGATTAATTTTATAAATTTTTTTAAACAAATAAAAGGTCTTTCCTGGAAGTGTAGGCTTCTGAATACAACATCGACTTTTCCAAGAATCAACCCTTTAGACTAAAACTAGCACCGCTAATAAAAGAAAACATTGGGGTAAAATAATATCAACAAAATATAAAAGATCTCACAAATATTGCTAATGTTAACTCTTCAATCTTATTTTTATACTTCTAGTGCAAACAAAGAAATTTAATTCTTCTGGTGATTTTGAAAACCATTATTGAATTTAAAATATCAACATATATATATATATATATATATATATATATATATATATATATATCGTGCATACACAAATTATGTATATTATTTACTGTCCATGTATATAGCCTAAATTTGAATTTATTATTATTATTAATATTTAATATGAAAAAGAATAAGAATTGAATTTGTCACATTTTTTAATATCTACATAATATAAAATGTAGACTATAATGTGAAACTGTGAAAAGTAATAGGATGAAAACTAACATTGTATTATTTCGGAATAATTTTCTGATCAATGAATTGCACTTTAATTTGTTAGACTCAATTTAATTTGGAACAAGATGAAAATTCATTTCTACTTTGCAACTTGTAAGCCCCTTCCTCATGTTTGAAAAAACTACAGTAAAATATTATAATTTTTAAATATTTTTTTATTGTATTGATTGAAAAATAAAATAAAATAAATACGAACAAAATATGTCCAATATGGTTGGTGAAAATTAATGCAAATACAATAAATTAAAAAATTGCTTACATTAAAAAATATATTTGGTCAGAATTTCCATCTAACTTTTCATTAACAATAGTTTTTGTTGAAAGATAATTAAAAATATCACGGGTTCTAGTTTAGATTAAGAATGGGGTTCATATAGCGCTTAAAATTAATTTCTAGCTTATTTACACCTAATACACTTGCCAATCTTTTCAGCCATTCAACTAAACATTTGTTTAATATTACAATTATTATAAGATAATAAAACACAATTATTTATTTTGTAATATCCACTTTTAATTAGTCTAGCCGACCAATGGTTTCGCCTGCTAAGGCATTGACGAGGCTGGCTAAGCCATTGGTCGGCTAGACTAGATAAAAGTGGATATTACAAAATAAATAATTGTGTTTTATTATCTTTAAACATGGAATTCCACCAAGAACCATCGGTCTCAACAGTAATGAATATTACAATTATTTTTTACCACTTTTTTTTATTAGTTCGGTTTCAGTCATACCTGTCCGTCTGTCTGTCCGGTTGGAATTTTGCAATCGAGTTTAAACTAACTTCCCGATAAGCTAGAGACCTGAAATTTTGAGCATAGGTCAAAATTTGTATGACAATACAATATTCAGTTGGTTTCTTGTCTCTACATTTGTTAAAAAAATAATTGTTTAAACAAATTAAAATTGGCCAATGAGATATAGACTTGAAATTTTAAATATGGGTTGAGGATGGATAACAATGCAATATTCACTCTGTTCCTTGTCTGCAAGATTGTTTAAAAAATATTTGATGAGAGCAGCGTCTGCTTTGCGCGCTTTGCATATTCTGCAGTGTAGTAGCCTATAGTGCAGTCCGTCACAGTGTAACGTATACATTTGGCTAGTTTACAATTTTGATTTAGATCTTTTAATTCACTATCGATTTATTTGAGAAAATAACTAGTACGTCATACAACAACGTATACATTTTACGGGTGAAATGATTGGTGCAGACGTTTGTAGTAGCGATGTTGATACTCGGGTGAAATGGATACTCGCATTACTCGGTTTCAAATGATTTCAATACTCGTATTATTATTTCGAAATTGAGTATCTGCGAAGAATGATTTTGCGCATCGGCTTCTAACTCAGCTTTGCCAATCAGATCGTTTTAGATAAAATTACACTTTTGCGTTCTATCTGTAAGACTGAACAACCAAGTATTTATTTTTTTAAACAATATGTGGTTGACACTTGTAATACGTAATTAAATGTTACCCTGCCTCGACACAAATTCTGTAATTTAACGTTAGTACAATTATTACCAACATTAATAATTTAGTTGTTATTTAAAATAAGTTAACTTACTATATTTTTTATAAAGATGGTAACCTATTAATATTTATTTAAAAATAAATAATAACAATTAAATAATAATTTAATTTACTTTTTGTTAATGTGGAAATACATGAATATTATTATTTTTAATTGAACTTCTTAACCAATCTAAATCATTTTAACTCAAAATCGTAATGTTTAATTAATGTGTAGTGAAAAATCAGCTTAAAATTAATATAATCAAAGTAGAAACACCGAGCATTTTGTTTGGAATTGACGCAACACTAAAGAATATCGTTGTCCGAGGATTTTATTTCGAATTCATACTCGCACATTACCTCCTCCTTGTTCCTAGTTACGAGGATTTCGTCGAAATATTTTAATACGAAACCGAGGATTTTAATACTCGGAATGCTCCGAGGATTTTGATACTCGGACTCACCGAGTATTTTAATTCGAACTCACACATCACTAGCCTATACAGCATCAGCACTGTCGTTTCTGCTCTCTCGCGTTGCTGCAACAGCAGAACTTCGGTTTCAAGTGTGCACGTGTATAACAGCAGAACTTGTATTTCAAGTGTGTATTTTCTGCGTTACAAGACTAATAGAACTATTATAGGTAATAAGAGGTAAATAATATTTTGAATTTCAGACATTTGCAGCTAAACAGGATGTGAAATGCATTAGGAATTTCCTATATTATTATGTCCCTGTCAGAGTCTCATCAATACACCCTATAACAAAACCGGTTGAAATCTTTCACCCGGACATAAGACTAAAAACAGAAAGTAATAAATCAAATATATATTTTTTTAAATATACCACGTTTTCAAAACGGACTAAAAAGTATAAAATAATTTTTCATGACCCTTTTAAAATTTTGAGGGAGGATTGTTAGTGGCTATGGATATATTTGGAATACTTGGAGAGAAAAACGTGGGGCGCAGCCAGTAAATAATACAAGTAGACAATCGAATGAATTCACAGCTAATCGGAAATGAGATTAACTGTAATTTAATTTATTTACTCATTAACTATCATGGATTGCCTGCGCCCCACGTTTTTCTCTCCAACTACTCCAAATATATCCATAGCCATTAACAATCCTCCCTCAAATTGTAAAAGGGCCATAAAAAATTATTTTATACTTTTTAGACCGTTTTATAAACGTGGTATATTAAAAAAAATTATTTGATTTATTATTTTAATTTAAAGTGCCAGCCAAAATTATAATTATACCACACATTATGTCATTACAGTAATTGATCTAAAGTTAATACAATTATCATTTTTTCAAACCTAAATATGAATGTAACATTAAATTGGTTTTTCATCGGTTTTGTTATTTTTGAAAGTACTGTATTCACATTTTTTTGTATATGAATTAACATATGGTTCAACTGAGAATTTTATGGTTTACTACGGGAGAATTTTAATTTATCAATACAGTAGTTTTTCGTAACTGGGCAAATACTTTCAGAAACTAAAGGCCCCTTGGCTCTGCCAGCCGTAAGTAATGTTGTTTGTGTTGCATCACCAGCTTTGCAGGAGCTTTCCTAGCCTGATTATGTGTAGCTCTACGCTCAATGTCTACAATTTGGCAACCATACTCTGAATTAATTTACAACAAAAATACTTTATCTTGACAAAACATAGGTGGATGTAAATCATGATTCAGTAAATGTTGACAATGTTATGAATTTGATGATGACTTGCCGGATATAAATTCGGCAAATCGATTGATTGAGGTGACACAGCTACAAAGGATGGATTTTTCCATGGTAGGCATCTAATTTATAAAGACAAAAACACAAAATGTGATTATCACTGGTAGATGAACGAGGCAAACCTTTAGAAGTGGATGGAAAATGAAGTTCTACAGAATTTAGCAGAAAATTTTGTTCTCATTATTGATGTGAAACAAGAATACAAGGCGCCTTGGGAGTCTGACACGAAAAAAGTTATGATGTAAGGTATGGTTTGTAAGGTATGGAGAAATCTACGAAGGCAAGACGACAAGAAATGTCGTACTTACACAGTTCAACAAAGCTTCCATAAATATATACAGAATTGATAAACATTTGAACAGTTACGGTTTCACTGTGTTAAGGCTATCGCCTTATACCGGGTGTACAGAAAGTCCCTCACCGGTTTAATATTTTTTGTTTAAATGACACTGGAAAGCTGAAAACCTGGACTTACACTATGAACCTAAAGAAATATTCTTGCACACCACGAGTGATAGTGTAGGACCAAAGGGGAGACGTACACTGAAAGTATAGGCCGAGTTGTACAGGGTAGAGTTTAATGCCGCAGACCGCACTTCAAAAGGTCGATGTAGTACAAAATGGCAGATGTTCAAATGTTTTACTTGGTTGTAGACAGACATTTTATTAGTAGCCACAATCATAGAGCACTAATAAATCAAAACAAGAATGCTGCTAATAATACTGTATTATGCCTGTTATTCTGGACGTAAGTAAAATTCTACAAATATAAAACATTGTAGTTACGTTCTTAAACATCTGAGAAGTAATATACACAATAGACATAATAATAAATCATTATTGGTAAAGTAAAAAAAAAAAAGATACGTTATTACTAACATTAAAGGTATTAGAAATATATAAATAACAAATCAATTTATAATTATTGATTAAAAAATCATTTAATATTAGACAGGAAAAAAGTAGTACATTTTAAGACTCTATTCAAACTGATTCCTGTCAATTAATGACAACATAGAAAGACTCAAGTATTACTATTGACAAAAAAGTTTATATACTGTTTTATTTGTAACTTATTTATTTCTAATACTTAGCATTATTAATAATATTAAGTTTTTAATATGTATTGTTGATGTATATTAACTTGTCTTTCGTAGTACACATTATTTAAAAACCTACCATTTTGTTCTTGTAAGAGCTAAAACTATGAACTTTATGTATAACCTAATATTCGAAAAGTTACGTCATAGATATACCAAGTGACCTAAAAGTCCCCCCCCCTATTATTATTTTTTTATTAATCGAAATAGACGGATTTGCTTTGGGGAATGTTTAGACAACCAAAGGAGGAGTTTTTTGAAGTATCGAAATTTTCAACCCTTACTCCCACAAAATGGGGTAGTTTGGAGGTAAGTCAAGAACTTTAAATAGCAACCTCTATTGAGTGATACCTTATTTTAAAGGTATTTTAAAAATAAGAATAATGGTGCAAACTAGAGGTCTCTAAGTTCACCCTACCCAACATAATGACCAATCGAATTGTGAATTTTACGTTAATAATTACACCGGAAATGTTACGAAATGTACAACAAGCTTTTGAGTTCAGAATCTATTTCTGCCAAGAAGTAAATGGTAGCCATTTCGAGAACTTAATCTGAGCTAAAAAAACAAGGTAAGTCTCTTACCATCATTTTACCAACATAGAACAGTTTGTAATGTAATAAAAACAACCGGAGTTTGTAGGTTAACATTCACAATTCGATTGGTCACTATGTTGGGTAGGATAAACTTAGAGACCTCTAGTTTGCGCCATTGTTCTTATTTGTAAAAGACCTTTAAAATGAGGTATCACTCAATAGGGGTTGCTATTTAAAATTCTTGACTTACCCCCAAACTACCCTATTTTGGGGGTAAGGGTTGAAAATTTCGATACTTCAAAAAACTCCTTCTTTGGTTGTCTAAACATTTTCCAAAGCAAATCCGTCTATCTCCATTAATAAAAAATAATAATAGGGGGGGGGACTTTTAGGACACTTGGTATATGTTTTGAGGTCCCTTGAGCCCCATAAAAAAGTTTAGTTTATTTTACCCTTGTTGTTTATTAGCGAAATTCTTTCGGTCATCATCGCCTTATAGAAAAAGAAGGAAAGAAGATAAAATAAAGACCCCCTTGTTCCTCGATATTCTTATACCGTGGGGGGGGGGTAGTAAGATAACAAGATTAGAGTCCCTTGGGAGAGCCACGCCCGTTCTCACTATGAGAGTGAAGTTTTTTTTTATATTACGAGATATTTCTTTTCATTTTTCTATAATTAATAATATAAGGGTAGCTACTACTTGAACAACCACAAAATTACGACTTTTTAAATATTTTCTTTGTCAATTTTAAACAAAATATAGCCTTTGAGGGTTTAAACAAAATGGTCGCCATTTTACCAAAAATACCGGTTCATGAATTAGCGGTAAAAAACCAATACCTATAAATAGATAGATAAACGGACAGACAAGCGAGTGAAACTATAAGAGTCCTTGGTTTTGGCTACGTCGTCGTTACGATACCGGATTTCTATTTTGTATTTTTCCCTTGTGTTGTTAATTATCATTAAATAACCGGTATCGCATCGATGCCACATTCAGAACAGAATATTTAGAGAAAAGTACGGCATCGTATCGATGGAGTGTCGACACAATGATTGTATCCCGTTAATTTGTATGCGTTTCAGGTTTTGTTCCAATTTGATCGCCTGGCCCTCCCGGGACCTTCTAGCAAGTCGGGCCTCCAGCTGTATCGTAGGGTAGAGTTGCCCTTTGAAACTACGGTTAGGAGGAAATAATAAAGGATACAAATTTAATTGTCACACAATATCTCAAGAACTAGTTGTTAAAATTACTCTTCATTTGAAATTTAATTCAAAGTAGATGTTTTTTCGGAATTATTAAATTTTAAACTATATCCGCTAAAAGTTGAGATGAAAAAATGCGTTAGACTAAAAAAGTCTCAAATATCTCAAGAACTTGTATTCAGCACGTTTCATTATTTTGAAGTTTAATGTGAGTCTCACGATGATTGTATTTTGGTCAACATTTTAGAAACAAAGGATAAGCTCCGGAGAAGTACAAAAATTATTATTAATCGTCGGTTTTACATAAATGTTTGTAATTTTACCCTCACGTACTCACTATAGTGAGTATGGGTTTGCCAATCTCAAGGAATCTAGCTGGATTTAAGCACTTTTCTTGGTTTAGATCATTCTCTTTCATCTTTCCTATCATTGACCATTCTTGTTTTTGTTTCTTCTGACCCTGATGTTTATTATTACATATTATTCGAGATTGAACGTCTTTATTTTCTTCCTTATAATATATACGGCGATGATAACTTTGTCAATGATTAATTAAACCTAACTGGTTCTTAAATGAAGTCATAATTTTGTTTCCGTAGGATGAAAGTCATAATATATATGTTTTTAATGTTCCGAATTAAAATTTGACATTGATTTTTGCCTGTAAATTGAAAAGTGATGACTTAAGTAAATTGAAATACAAATACATCAGTTATTTTGTATTTGGCGTACGAAAAGCGAACCATATCAGCTATTTCTTGGTGGGACTTGGGATAAGAGACAATATTGGCAGTAATATATATATTTTACAAAGTTCATAAAGCTCGACTATTACGCATGCACAGAGAGTTTTTAGTTACATATAACAGTATTAAGACATCTGAAAGTTCTAATATGTACAACAGAGCAATAAAAGAAAAACAACAAAACTAACAACCTGTCCTAAACAACTTCAAATATACGTGCAAAAGCTGTTTAAAACCAATAAACAGCTGATTACTTTTTGTGCATGCGCACTATACAGTCTCGTTTGGTAATACTGTGAAGAGGGGTTTCACTTGAAATCGATGGAGCTACTTCAATTGCTAGACGCTAAATGGACATTAGCTGAATAAATTTAATATTAAATGTTTTTAACGTGATATTTAATTCTTTTTATGGTTTTCCCCAATTGTGTTTTAATTATGTATGGATTCTTGAACCGATTTCGTAAATATTCATCATGTATTTTAGTTATACCGGCTACAAATTTTATATGACATTTGTGATAGTGATTTTACTGTTGTTATAAGTAGACCAGTAATAGTCAAGAAGGATAAACAGTTATATTCTACAACATAATCAATGAAATCATTTTATTGTAGAAAACAAATTTGATACTGTACCTATCCAGACAATTACTCTGAATAATTTTGACGCCATTTTCCCGTTCTAAATAATAGAAGTTGTGAAAATTGCATTCTAACTCTGTCAGGCGCACATATTCAATTTTAATGTAAATAAATTGAATTATATAGCAACATGTTAACAATGATTCGAGTTCTAAAAAGTGTATTTAATCCATAACTATTTATATTTTACAAATTAAAATATAATGTAGTGTAAAAGTTATGTAAATATATATAAATAACCTCAAATTATAAAAAAATTGTTAAATAGTTAACAATTATTAATATATTAACATTATAAAATATATAATAAACAGTCTACTTAGTGTTGTTTTAAAATGTCAATCTTATTAAGAGTGTGCACAATACATTTAAGAAAATATTATATTTTTATAATTTTATTCAATTTATCTGCACTTTATATGATAAGTGTATTAATAAACTATAATAAAATAAAACCAACACCTCCAACACCATTGGCTGCAAATCAAATTTTATCAATAAATCCAAATAATTATGATAACTTATCAAGGGATATAAAACCTACAGGAAATCATAGTACAAAATCAAAAATTTTTGATAATAATTTTGTAATACCAAATATACCAAGTGAAAGTGAACTTAGGCTAAAATGGATGAGAGAAAAAGTTGAAAGATTATCAACAAATGTTAAGAAAAGTAATAATTTAAAATTAAAGAATATTAGACCTCCAAAAATTCCTAATTATAACGTTCACATATTTTATTATGCTTGGTATAGGAATTTAAAAGTTGACAAGCAGTGGTCACACTGGGATCATGATTATTTACCAAATTGGAAAAGAGACGATAAAAAAACATATGCAACATCAATGCACCAACCACCGCATGACATAGGTTCAAATTATTATCCATTCTTGGATTGTTACAGCTCAAGAAACAAGTCAGTTATTGATGTTCACATGAAACAAATACGAGATGCTGGGATTGGTAAGTTGTTAATTGATAATAACTAACCATCATGATTTTTGTTGTAACTTTAATGTTGCTTTTTTTGTGATATTTTTATTTGCTATTTTCTATTTTAGAAATTTAACCAAAGAAAATCATCAAAACAAGACATACTTAGTTTATTATTTGAGTTGACCATGATTCCTAAAATGTATTTTGATGGGTCCTTTAAATTTGAAATAATCTGTCAAAATATGAATTAATAAATATTTTGTAAATGTTTGAAAAAGTTCATAAATTTAAAAAACAGTTAAGTTTACAATATCTCTATTACTTAATTTCATGTATATTCTAAAATGATATTAACCAAAATATATATGCACAAGACGCAGTCAATAATATACTTTTTAATTGTGAGTCTTGTTTAATTGATGACTCAGTTTTCAATAAGGTAGCATCTTAGTGTAACTAAAGTTTTATTTTCTTTTTATATGCAACCTATTTATGCTAAGAAAATCAACTGTGACATAAACATGTAATTTTGCAAAATGTTTTCATTGGATTTTTTTTTTTTAAGTTCATTTTAAAACAGCAAATATTGTGAAAAGAAAATTGACCCCCATAACCATCAACCATTTACAAGTTACAAGTTTATTTGTATGTTTTTGCCTTGTAATTTCTTAATTTCATTATGTGTTGGCCATATAAATAGCTTTCTTTAAATATCAGTAGTAATTCTGATATTTCTTTTATCACTTAAAGCTGTTTCACTAATCAATTAAGCATCTTTAAGATATGACACACAATATAAAACATCATAGTTAAACAAATACTGAAATATTTACAATTATTTTTTCTCTTGCTTTTATATAAGTATATATTTATGTAAGTACATCAAGAATTGTGAATTTATAATACTGGTCATGATCTATCCTTCAATATAAAATATTGACTGATAGTTCAATTATGACCAAATATTATTCACTATTATGACTAAAATATTGTGCATGTTTTTATTTAGTCCATTTATTTAATATGATTATTGTATCATAAAATTTTACTGGGAGTGGAATTTATCTTATCATTTATTAAAGATCATAGATTACGTTTTAAAATTTGTGTATATTTCACATTCTGTAAGATTTTACTGAGGATTTGTTCTTAATTAGCTAATATGTAAGTTATACATTTATGTTGGTCTGTGACATTACATCTAAAGTTGGAATTAGTTTGTTTACACATTATCATTACTCTAGTATCCCCACCTCCAGTTTCTGTCTCGCTCTCCAGTTCCCTAACCTCCTGTTCTTGCCTGGATCCTTCTCTCCTACCTCTTGAATATTCACAGCCTCTCCTATGTCCTTCGGTCCCTTAATTTGTACTCTCTTTTGGTCTTTTCTTTTAATCTCCCTCCATTTATTTAGCCTTTTGTGTCTTCTCGGGATTTCCCATTAAATGATACCTGTTTTGTTCCACTATTATTAAACAATTTTATACCCTTTATATATACTATATATATATATATATATATATATATATAAAAATACATACTGATTTAAATTTTGATATTTTATATTCACAAATTTTGAATATAAATTTTAAAATTTGCTAATTTTCTTACATTATAATATTAGAACGAGTTTGAGCCCTTATGTTGGAAGTCATTTTTTGTAAATACTGTATCTCCTTTTTTTACATTTTTTCTTTTAAATATTTCAATTGGTCCAACTAAGCTCAGGGTTAACCTCATATATATTTAAAGAAAAATTTAATTTAAATTCTCAATAATTATAATTCATCATATGTTGATTTTTTTAATATATTTTTTTTTTGTAAAATAAAACAGTATGACCCAAACCAACTATGAAACCATATATAAGTGAATATTAATTTGTATATGAAATAATGGGGGGGGAGTGAACCTTGACCACTGATACTAAAAACTTGATTTTATTTTTAAAAAACACATTTTGTTTTGTTAGTTATATATACAGCATACTTATAGTTTTTGTGTGGTAATGTTTTTTGTATATTCACTTCACTACTTGTTTATTTTTTATAAATAAGGTTAAATCATTATAAAAAATTAATTTATAAAACAAAAAACATCATTTTGTTTTATAGGTGTTGTAATAGTTTCATGGACGCCACCTGGATTCAAAGATTCACCAGATGATCTATTCATACAACTTTTAAATACTGCTCACAAGCATCAACTTCATGTTGCAATTCATATTGAACCTTACCCTGGCCGCAATCCAATAACTTTGTTAAAACATATTCATTACATTAAACTTAATTATGTCTCACATCCAGCTTTCCACAAGGTTACAATACATGGAAAACAATTGCCAGTGAGTTATAAATATAATACTTAATAGTATTAAAATATAATATTTTAAGGAATTAAAATGATGGTAATGGAATGAAATTATTACATTTTTTGTAATCTACAACAGAAGAAATGTTTACTTTGATCAATATAGAATCTTGTATACTACAATAGAGTATTTACTATGAAGCAAGTAAAAAATGTAAACAAAGATTTTAATGTGCTTTGTTCATATCCGAATAAATTTTATCATTCCATAAATTAAATCAGATGTTTGTCACTATTTCAAAACATAAATTTTTATGTCATTAATACTTTAATAATGTGATAGTTTTGTTATTGTCAAAAATCAAATTTAAATGACCGTAATTATTAATTGGACAGCCTTCACTTTTCTGGATTTCTGAGATCTGTATACTGTACCTTCAACCAGAATCTATAAATAATAGCACAGATTGTAACTGTAAATTGATCACAAAAAATGCAACACATATATCTCCAGTTTTAAAGTAGAATATTCACCAGTTTTACAGATGGGTTCTCAAATTGATTTGGGAGACATAACTACTTAATTCTAGACAGAAATTGTCTTTTTTTTGCATGGACCTAACGAATTAAGTGAAATAATGCTTTGAAAAGAATATTCATGATTACTAAGCTTCTTAAATTGCCTTTAGAGAGGCCAACTAAAATAGAATTATCTATTTCAGGTGTATTATATTTATGATTCACATCTAACTACCGCCATTGAATGGAGAGAATTGCTTAGCGTTCATGGAAACGTAAGTGTGCGAGGAACACAGTATGATGGGTTTTTTGTTGGACTATTGGTTGAAATGAAACATAGATATGAAATCAAGAAGTCAAACTTTGATGGTAAGTAAGGGTATTACTGATGGTAAGTTTGTTTTCACTGTCAGGTCCTTGGATCACTAATTCATATCAAACCCTATTTAGTTACTTTCGGATAACTGGAACGAAAACTCAAATTTATAACTTAAATTAAGTCTTTGCATTTATTAAATTAAATCATCTTAATATATAGAAAATTAATTAACAATACTATCTGGGTAAATTGGAATAAATTAATTATAAAATAGATCTTAAGATAGAATAAAGTTAATACATTTTTATTGTAATTTTGGATTCAATTCTTAAATTATGAATTATTTTATTTTACCATTGTTCAATCCTTCCTTTTACTTTACCATATATATTTAGCATAGAGAAAGTTATGTGATGAGTTTTTGGAGTGTTGTCCGTCTGTCATCTGTGCAGTGTTCTACAGCCCAAATAAGTGTTTAATAAAATTTGGTATATGAGCATATATATATATATATATATATATATTTATTTATAACTTAAATTTGGGTGTAGCTGCATAAGAAAAAAAAACAAAATTATGAGTTAATTAAAATCATCTTCAAAGTTTTTGATCAAATTTTGTTCAAGTGTAGCTGTTAAAGACCCAAACAAAATGTATTGCTTGCCATCTCTCCAAAAATAGGATTTCATTAGTCATCGGTAAATAACCAAAACATTTGTCATAGTTCTATTATAAAGTAATTAAGTTTTCAAAATCAGATCTACCTACTTTATTTAAATTAGAGTGAAATATGAAGAGTATATGACACAAGTTCTTGTGCAAAAAAGAAATGAAAACCATATTATAATTCAGGAATAATTGGCAAAAGCAAAAATGAACATTTTATGCTGTCATTAGAATCTTGATTTAAATCAAATCACAACTCATGCTGAGAACATGTTTATAGCACAATCAAAGCAAGTTCACTGCCATTAATTAAATTAGATAAATATTTTTTCAAAGACAGCATCCATGTTTCATTTTCACTTTTTGATTGACAAATACTGAAATTACATTTTTGATGATGATTAGTTTTGGTTAATTTTTATTTGGTTTTGGAAATGGGTGAATAAGAAAGTTTGTGCAATGTTTTAATTTTTTTATTATTGATTCTCTTTCAAATATTTCATTAAAGCAATTCATTATAAACTCACAACAAACATTTTTCAGCTGATATAATCCGACCAGAAAACATTGGTGGATAAATGTTTTGTATGATTTTAAATAATAAATGGTTTTAATAAAATTATGTGGTCACCCGAAGAAGACCCTCATGATGGAAATCACTGTTAAATAATTTTAAAAAGAATTGAAAAAAGGTGGTGAGATTATGTTTGGTGAAAATAATTAAAAAATATATTGTGGAAAGTACAAATATCCAGTTTTCTTGTATGAAATCAGTCTATATTCTTAGACTTTTTAACTTTTTTTATAATTATGATGTTATATATTTTGGGATATAGTATTTTTAAATAGAAAATCAAATAACAGTTATCAAATGCATATACTGTACTGTCCTTAATCTTTGTAGAAAAATTAAGCACATATAGATCTGTGAATGTTGAATTATAAACTTCTTGATTAGATACCATTATTTTGGCTCTTAGTTCATAACAATAGATAATATCTCTTAAAAACTTCAAGAACTGGGAGTTGAACACATCTTAGACATCTCTGTTTCTTTTAGTTATTTCCTATTCATTCCCCCTTTTCTACTATTGGTTAAATGTTCACTTAATTCACATAAATTATAATACAAAATATTATATTTTTTCCTCTTTCTTGTCTACTTCAGATTTTTTACTACTTAATTGTTACCATGCACAATTTTGACACAAATTTTAAATAAATGTACTTTACATAGACCTATTTATATTTTAATACAACTTTTAGGTCTGAATAAATCGATTATTCAACCAATTCACTGTCCAAATATAATTAGTCAATTATTTTGTATAAGCCAATTTAAATTAGCTATATTAATTAACTATCTATATTTCCATGACTAAACAAATAACTTCG
Organism: Aphrophora alni; assembly: GCA_963513935.1. Classification (NCBI taxonomy): domain Eukaryota; kingdom Metazoa; phylum Arthropoda; class Insecta; order Hemiptera; family Aphrophoridae; genus Aphrophora; species Aphrophora alni. Next base: position 46,987,347 of record OY740769.1, read on the forward strand.
ACCATTTATCAGTTATGAATATAGATATAAACATCCGATGAGCATTCTGGATAATATGAATATACATAAAATATGAATATGTTTCATTTCTATTTTAATAATAATTTGAAATGAATTAATCTTTGATGTAGAAAAGTCATTTATAAATTATATTTATTTACAGGATTCTATACATATTTTGCATGCAATGGATATTCTTATGGTTCTTCGTGGAAAAACTGGAGAAAATTAAAAGCTTTCTCGAAACAACACAACTTATTGTTCATCCCATCAGTAGGTCCAGGATACATGGATATAGCAGTGAGACCTTGGAATAGTAGAAACACACGTCACAGACGCCATGGTCATTATTATGATTTCGCATGGAGGAGTGCATTAAACACACAGCCTTTAACAATATCCATTACATCTTTTAATGAATGGCATGAAGGAACACAGATTGAACCAGCTAAATCGAAAAAAACTTCCGAGTACAATTACTATGACTATGAACCTGAAGGTCCTTTTTATTATTTGAATTTAACACGGTGGTGGGTACATCAGTTTACAAATAACACTAATTAAATTAATGTTACATTCAGTGAAGAAATACACCTGATTATAGAACTGTTCATATATAGGCAGTCTAACCTTAACAAAGTAGTAATAAAAATCATATGAAAAGTGTTTTGATTCTGTGAGTAGCTAATTTGTGTACAGTTATAAAACTTGCTGTATGTGCATGTGTTAATGTACAATGGCATTTCTCCTTCATAATATTAGAAACAATAGAAAGGATAAAAAGGGAGTTTTTGAAGAGCCCTTCCCAAGCCACCCACAGAGCCCCTAAGCTGTTATTGGAAAGGTTATCTCTATATTGACACCACACTAAAAAATAATAATTAAGAATGGGTGAAATTATTTTAAAATAATAATAATATTCCTTTTTGAGTGTGAGTATTAATGTTCAAAATACAAATAATAGGTGAACCATCATCACATAGTCATAAGGTTTTTATAGTGTATTAAGGTTTCATATAAATAAAGTAATAAATCGTTTGTCCCTGGGCACCATGATTCTCTGCCAAAATTTCAATTGTTGCCTGTAATTCTTATCACAAATTATTTGTTGGAGCAGTAGGTATTGTTTGTGTAATGGTTCAAGTTAAAGATATTTTATTTTCTGCATTAGCCTTATGGAGGAGGATGATTCACTATCATAGGCTTCAGGAGAAGTCAATGTTAACTACATTGAGCAGATATGCATCTTGTTGAATGAACACGAGTTGGTTTACTACTAATACAAAATTTACTGAATTACATACATAAAGTACATGAAGAAAACTTTTAATATGAATAAATAACCCATAATAATGAATCAAATATATTTTTAAAGAGACTACTACTTACATTTTTGAGTTATTAGGAATAATTGATTTAAAATAGAAAGCATTCACACTAAAAGATAGACAAGACAGGTCACATATAATATTTATCATATAAACCTAGGTTAGTTCTGACAACTGCTGATCCAGCTTTCCAAACTAGTTCTGTCCACCTCCAGTTTCCTCATTTTCATGTAGAATGGAGTCACATGTATGTATGTGCATTTATTAAAACATTAATGTACACATGTAAAATAATTATTTCTTAATTTATAATGGACAATTATATTCTTAAAGGAATCAGTTTTGTATATTCTAATACCAGATCTACAGTAGTCACATAATTTTACTGCTCAATAAAAGGGTCCAAATTGTCTGATGGAAAGGAAGGTTGTAAGGTCATTTTGTAATTGACTATGATTTATAGTATATGTGGTCTTTATTGAAATCGTCTACCTCAATGACTCTTTATACAAAAAAAAAAACCCAACGATTCCAGAATGTAGTCCTTTAAGTGTGTTGATAGTAGATACTTAACTCTCTCACATATACCTAGTATAGAGAAAATTATATGTGATGAGTTTATGTTGAGCTATTGCAGGAATATTCATTTTGATGGATCCTAAATGTAAAAGTGTAGTTTTACGAATGATGTTATTATATCTGTCATCTTTGCAATGCCGTATAATCCAAAAAAATACCAATTTCGATGAAAATTGGCCATATTTTGAACATATCTTAAGGAAAGTTTGTCTATTTTTGATAAATAAAAATTTGAGACTATCTGAAACAAGTCCAAACTGCAAAATTGTGATTTTCTCAAAATCAGCTCTTACAATTTTGATATAATTTTTCTTAAACAGAGACCTAAGGAACCAAACGAATCAAAAAATGCCAGTGTGGGAGTTATTGGTTAAAATAAATCATGGACAAGCTCATAAAAGGTTGTATATCTCATAATTAACCTAAGGAATTTAAATCCACCTAGTTGTTTCCAGTTAAGAATGTGGTTATTTCATCAAAGCACTGCAATATCTACATTCATCAAAAGAACATTAATTTTAAATAACGTTGCGGTCCTAGATTCGTCTTGGTACCAAAAAGTTGAACCTGTTGATTCACTGTTCATCGATTTCTGTCATTGGCATTCTCTTATCGAGCAGTAAGTGTTCGATGGTTTCTATGTGGTCTTCCTACAGCAGGCATTTTGTTTAATATTAGTAATCCTTAGAATATCTAAGCTCCCACACAATTGTCACACATTAACAATAAAACAATTAACTTTTACAAGATGTAAACAATAAATCACAATTAAAATAAGTGTTATACAGTATTTACAGTTAAGTTGTTACTTTTGTGAGATAAAAAAATTCAGACCCAATTGTCACATATTAACGTAAGCAATATAAACGGTTTAGTTTTGTGAAACATAAACAATCAATCGCAACACAATGTGAATCCCCACAAATGAAGGAAGCACTATATGAGTTAACCTAAAAATAATTTTAAATAGCTGTTATAAATTAACAAAATAAAATGAACTTGAGAATTTATAACAAATTATTTTTGTTTATGAAACATGGTATTAGAAATGTTATTTAAATGAAAAATTTATTACAAAATAAGTGTTTCTAAGGGAAATGAATAATTTTCGGCAAATCTGCAGTCACCACTGCTTAATTTGACATCTCAATCATTAAAATCGGCTTTATAGTACAGAAATACGTGACTGGTGCAAACATTCTTTTTAAATTAAATATAAGATTTTGGTGAAATTATGACACATTATTGTTAAATTCTGACTTTCTAAATTGAAGTTTATTTTTCATTTTAACTGAGGTGTAATTTAAAACTGCTATTAATTTGTCAGAAATAATACAGCAGGTTTTATGTGGTTCACACTTTCACTTAATAGAAATAAAATTTGTAACGAATACATATCCTAAAACCATTCTAATTGACTTTTCTATGAGAAGTTATGGGAATGTTATTCTTTTAATGCACCACACTTTCCTTAATTATATATTTTTTTAAATTTCTTAAACCAACATTGAAAAGGCAATGTTTATTAAAAATATATAAAGTTATATCTCGCAAAATAAAAAATATTACAAGTTACAATATTTAATTATACCGGGTGTCTGAAAAGTTTTAGTATGGGGTTAATATCTCTGGAGTTGGTAAAGAAAAATTAACTAAATTTTGGTGGTTGTATGAGTACCACAAAATCTACTTTTTTTTAGTATTCACAACCTTTCATCCAGAGAATGGGGATGGTGCTAGGAGGTTGAAATTTGAATCTCAAATGTAAACCCATATCAAGTTGTACCTTGATAATCTATAGGTTAAAAAAAAAATCCTGCACAAAAAGCAAGTCTCAATTTTAAACAAATCCAGATAGTAAAGGAGTGAAGAAAAACACTAATTTTGGATAAAAAACGTTTTTCCACTCCTAGAGTGGTGAAAAGGTCATGAATACTCAAAAAAGTACATTTTGTAATACTCGTACAAACAACAAAAGTTAATTTTTCTTCAACAACTCCAAAGATTAATATCAGTAAGGCTAATGCCCATACTAAGACTTTAGGACACCTGGTATACAGTGTGTGTGTGTGTATGTGTGTGTGTGTGTGTATATATATATATATATATATATATATATCATTTAATTAATTTTTTTTCTTCTATATTTCAATTGTTGTTTATGTTTCATTGAAAATAAATCAAATGTGTATTTTTGGATTTTTACAGATTTAAAAAAACAATAAACTACTAACTTTCTGGCTTTCAACTTAGTTAACTCTTTAAATGACTGTCCCTTTCTCATATCCAGATCAATAATGTTTAACTATGTGTTTTAGGAATAATTTCCATGCCTGAAAGTGAAGAAATGTATTCTTATTAATTGTTTAGTGAACGAGACATCTGTTTTATATATTTTACACATCAAAAATGTTCATAGTAAAATATAAACAAAGCCATAGCAGATATAAATGAAATGTATCTCTTAATTTTGTCTTCTCTGTAACTAAATGGCATGCAAACTTGCTCAATATGCTTCGATCACACTCGAACCAAAAACTTCAATAAAGCTCAATAAGTTTTTTAGTTACTTGGTCCAGATGGGCCTTACAAGTTGTTCATGTTGAAATTTAAATTCATTCCGTGTTTGGCAACGAGAAAAGTTTTTGAAGCCACTATTTATTTTACTTGTGTTGGCAACTCACTTTTAATGAAGCTTGTAGTTAAATAAAGCTTCCATTTGCTTTGATTTATGACATAAACTTGTTCAGGGTGTACCAGGTAATTGATTACAATCAAGTATTTATTGACAATGGTCAAGGTTCATTTTCAATTATCGCCAATTACTTCTGAAATGTAATTATCTTTTACTTTCTTTTTAGCTCATTAATTTGTGTTATTAGTCTTCATTTCTACAAAATTGTATTGAAATCAGTATAGCTGACTTTTAAAAATTAGTCTTTTATAATAGCAATAGAAAGTATTTTTACCAAAAGGGACAAATATGATTTGTTTGGGACCTTTTAATGTACATTGAGCAAAAATGTGATAGTTCAGAGCATTTTGAACAAATATATATATATATATATTTTTTTTTCTTTTTCCTTTTTCGGTGGCTATCCCTAAATATTGAGTTAAAGTGATTACACAGAAAGAGGAGTCAAAAAGAACCATAGGTTACCAAGTTTTTATTGGTCAAACTAAGTCTGAGAAATCATTTGGACAGATAACTTATATATTTGAATAACAAAACACTTTTTTATAAAGCCAAAACAGAAATATTCACACAAATTTCAACATATATCCTTTTTCTCTTAACAATATTTTCTCTGTATTTAAGTAATGAAATAAAATATATATTTAAAGTTTGAGTTTACATAGTTGTGGGATAAAATTTGAAATCAATTTTATTTTTTCAACATATTGCTATTCAAATCGTTATACATGTGTTATACGTACCAACTGGCATTTTAAAATTTGCGCTTAATGAAATGATGAAGGGAGAGCAGAAACATGTTCAGTTTGGAAAAATAAAATATTTAAGAAAAACAGTAACAATGAAGTGAAAGTGATAAATATAATACTGTATAAACAGTTTTGATGAGGTAAAACAATGTTGCACACTCTTTTAAAATATGTACAATGTAAAGAGCCAAAATCACACATTGATCTTGCAGCTAATTTTAATATAGATCACATAAATTAAAAACAACTGTAATTTCTAAAATATTGTGTACTCATACTTATTAAATATTCACATCAAAGAGACTACTAGAACATATGGCAACTCAAAAACATGTATGGACAATAATTACTTTTAATACTAATAAGTGATACTGTCTTTGAATCTGATTTTTTAGACCAACCTGTTTAAATAGTTACGATAAATTCTTCCAGTGACTATAAGAAAGTCACAAAAAAGATGTTTTAGGGATAGAAATATTGATATGTTCTTGAAAATGATAGTATTGGAAGATTGGAATGACCAGTTTAATATATTAGATAACCAGGCTAATATAAATGTAATGTATAACACTTTTAAAAATATTATGATTGGTTATTTACATGCAGCTTTTCCTAGGTTACCTGTAGCATCTATAAATTACAAAAGGAAAATAAAAAATAATGGTTAGATAAATCCAAGTATTCTGGTATCCAGTATTAGAAAGCGAGAGTTACAAAACAAAGCCAAAACCTTGAGTGGCTAAAAATTTCTTGATTATTACAACTTTGTAATAACCGAAGTTGAACGTAGAAATAGTGGTAAGGAAACACATAGTGAACAATTTGACTAAATTATTTTCATAATAAATTAAAATTTAAATAACTTTTCTTTTGTATAAAAAATTTTGAGTATAAAACAGGATTTCTTGGCCAGCACGAGCTCCCCTTCCCCGAGATAATGTATTTTTGAAATAAAGAAACATTTTGACGTATAAATCATTTGAAATTTGTATCATTGATCAACCAAAAGACAATCTAATTTGATATTGTTAACTTAACCCAGAACTACTTACCTAGCAAAGAATTTGTTATAATAAATAAATACAATTACCGGTACTTCATTTCAGGCTAATACTAAATAAAATAATTAGAAATAATGCTATGTCATTTCTAATGAAATGGAGACCAAACAAGTATTGACAAAAAGCGAAATAAAAAATTGGTTGTATACAGGATCACTACAGCTGTAGTTACTCTATTAGTAAACCTCTGAGGAGCAGAGGAGAAATAAAGTATATCCACTCCTAGGCACAATGACAGTTCATAGTCTGAATTCTTATAATTAGGGAACTAGACCATCAAATAATAATAATAATAATAGGGATCTTCAAACAACAAATTGCAAAATTCACAGCCAGGTTACAAAGAGTGCTATCTGGCTACTTAGTCATCAACCAAGTACTCACACTTCTGACACAGTATCGAATGGGAGAGAGGCCAAAGATATGTTGGTAAATACATAATGATGTTACGAAAATCTACATCTGGTAAGTGTTAAAATATGCACAATAAAGAATATTTTCCCAAAATCCTTAGTACAGAATACAAATTATTTTAAAATGTAATAATATTCATTGAAGATAGTGGTACCGATACCTAGTTATTTATTACACATTATAACTTCTTCTGTTTAATCACATTACCTTTAAGGCATGGTTACCGTAAACATTTTTCCAATAGAGGACAAGTTATATCAAAAATGGAAGACAACTAATTTTTTCCATCTAACATGTAGAAGTTTTTATCTGTTAACATCAAATCAATCTTATTAGATTTAATTTGTAAAACATTTCCATCCACTATAAAAACAAAGTTTTAAATTATTTTAATACTTTGATTTTTATCTGGGAAAGATTTTATATGATAATAAATTAGAAAAAAGTAACGGTGTGAAATTATTAATTATGATTCTTATAATTTAAAAGCAAAAAACCTCTCAATCAACATCAGCTTATAAAAAAAACTAGATAAAATAATGACCCCTAGCCCTGGAATAGCATTAGGGTCGGAAGAGAACAAGAGTTAGACCTAATAAGAAAGTTGAAAAACAGGAATCTAACCTAAGACTACGAGAAAAAAGTAAAGATCCAGCTAGATTCTCTCAGAATTGCCAACTCCATACACACTATAGTGAGCCCCTAAGTGATAAAATTATTTAAAAAATATATATAATTTATAAAATTTATAAAAGGGGAGGCAGAGTGAAAAAATTAAGATGTGTAAAGAAAAGATAGACAATTACTTTCTTTTAACTCTATAGTTTCAATCAACATTTTAAGCCATGTAATGCACTATTTATTCTGCTACATACAATTTTACAATTAACTTGTAACAACTTCAAACCCCAATAAACTATTTGAAATTTCAAGTGATCAATTTTAAACTTTTACAAACTTTATACTACAAAGTGTACTAATTAATTAGAGTTGTGAATATTCCATGTTCTACTCATATATTAACCACACATCAAGATATATTATCATTGATCTTAATCATGTTGTCAACTAAATATATTGTCTATACGGCAATAAAAATATATTAAATGTACAACCTCTGAAGTACATTTCTAGTTGATCCTTTTATTATTATTGATAATGTTTATGTACCATAAGCTTTTTTGTGTTAAATCTTCCTTTAAGTTCAAACAAAGATGGGTTTCTGGGTTCATTTCATTTTAAATAAATAAAAGCCACTTTGTCCAACATAAAAACATTCAATTTATTAAAATTTATCATAACAAACACCAAAACAATCTACAATACTTTCACCTATAACAATTTCAAGTAAACAGTCTAATCAGAAGTAGAAATATTTATAAAGGTTATAAAGATTGACTAGTGTGAGTGCGCACGTAGCAATCAGTAATTTGAGCGTTCTACCAAAACTATTTCAACGTGTAAGAAACATCTAGGATATCTTACTTAGGTTCTTTTGGTTTAAAAATTTATATTTGGGAATCTTTTAAACCGAAAGAACCTAAGCGTAAACTGCCCTAGATGACAAATATAGGTAGGTATCTATGTTATACATGAAAAACTTATAACAAGTGTAAATTTGTGATTAGGTTAAAACATTAATTTATTTTTTATCTTAACACACACTTCATATATTAATCATTTAGATTCATTGTGCATATAAGGTTAGAGGATACGTAGAATATTTTCATACCGCTATTATATGTAAACATGTTAAACATAAACACTTACCTAGTTAAAAAAGAATTGTTATTAAATATTTTATCAGATGACATATGTACAATATGTACCCAATTGAACTGATGATTACTTCACACTAGTCATAAATGTGTATAGTATGTTTATTTGACATGCACACTCATCATAAATGTGTATAGTATGTTTATTTGACATGCACACTAATCTTAATCCACTTAATTATTTCATAAATTTCTGAGAAGACCGTCTTATAAAAATTTCATTAGCACTAGAGTTATTTTTAATAACATTTAGGCCTACTATATTTACCAACTTACCATGTCTATAGTTACAATTTGTACTATTTTTAATAGCATTTAAATAAGTATACATTCCATATTATTTAAAACATTATTGACATAATTTTAAATTAATTTGTGCTTGGAGAAAATAAAGTACTAAAAATTAGTGTACATATTATATAACCCATTTTTTGAGCAGAAAATTTATAATTAATTGAATACTAAATTTTGTGCTTAATCAAATCTATCAATGTCTTTTGTTAATGTGGTATCACAATTACTTTATTTAAAAAACTAACCTGATCATCCCTGTTAAGATTGTATACTCCTTTACTTTGTATCTTTTTACTTTGCTAGGAAAAAAATATACAATTTATACGATTTTCTATACATAAATTTACTTGCTAGTTACTGGTTTTGTTTCTTCAGCTTTTTTCTTGTCAAGTGACATCTGGTAACTGAAAAACATAATTGTAAAATATTTAAAAATTTAATATTTTAATCTAAAAATAAATCACATTAATGTAGCAACACAAACAAAATGGTAAGAATTTTGTTAGTACATTAGAATACTAAGTAAATGTAAATGTGTAATATGCATTTCCTTTAGATTTATTATGTTTTGATACACAATGCAGTTGACAGAGTTGAGATTTTTATACAAATATAAAATGTTACAAGAAGGGATAGAATACATAATGAAGACCTTTGGGACAGGCTCCAGGTCGAATAATTGGAAGAAGCAATCAACTACAAAAATATAATTATTTGGGATCAGCTTAGAATGGGTGTATTGAATATGTTAAAACAAAATCTCGCAAATTTCTAAACAATATCTGGATGAAGAATTTATTAAATTCTCTCTAGCTTTCCCATGTATCATTTCAATTCCTACGGAATTAAAATCAGTAACTGGTCCAAATTGCCTTCTGTTTAAATAACATTAGGAGAATAAATCAAAATTATAAAAATTACCTAACCTAACTTATTTAAAAATATTGAAATTTAAAAAAATATTAATCATATTTAGATAGATATTTAGAAAAATAATCAAATTTTAGATACTCGTCTTACTATTGGGTTTTGTCAACTTGAATTTAAGTAACAATTTTATAACCATTACTACATTTTTTGATTACAAATATATTTTGTGTGTGATAAGTAATTATTAGTGTTTTATTTGAATCCACAAAACTTTCAAATTATCTGAAATAATTATAAAAATGCGTACAAAATTGTTTTTTATAACTAATAACTATTTAAATTAGTAATAAACATTTCTAAAACTAAACTCTGTGAGGAGCTGAGGCCTGTTAGACTGCTTTTCAGGAAGGTAATGTATTGTTAAGCACATGGAAATTCCTGTCATGTTGTTCTAGCATTCTCAAGCAGAAAGCCATATGAATTGTAGCTTTCCAAATTCCCAATTTGAATTAAAATCATAAATTTTTGAACCAATAAGGATTGAACATGATTTCTACTGTTTAATATACTATCCAAAAATTAAATGCTGTCTCTAGAACCATGAAAATCGATGGAATGAAATTAGACAGAGGGGATGAGAAATTGATTAGTATATTTTGTAGAATATAGTTAAGTTATTTGAAATCTTTGTAATATTGACAACAGTCACAATATATCTATTTATTTTACACTATTTAATATGTAAAAATGTATATACTATACCCAATATCGTGTATAAATAATTATATTGAAAGTAATGATGACAACTACGATATTCATAAAATATTGTATATGGCTTTAAAAATGACATTTAATGTCTTAATATAATGTCCATGTTGACTCTAAAAGGGCAAAGTGAGTAAATTGTAAATAAAAGCCTAAGCCTAGTAATAACTTAAAATATGTAAGAATTGATGATACATCGGTTTTTAATAAACAAAAAAAAAATTAATTGCTATAATACTGGAACTTAGCCAAACTGGCATAAAAACAGCTCTTTCATCAAGGTTAATGTACACAGATAAGATTGCACTGTCATATAAAAATCACTGAATAACTACTGTAATTATATCTATAACAGTTGGAAGCATTATATCTAGACAGATTTCCTAAAATAAAATATCAATCTCTCATTTTATGTGATATAACTAGCAAAATTTTCAAATAAAACATACTAACTCTTAATTAATAGCATTTCAATCTAGTATGTAAATTAACATATATGCTGTAAAACTAATACTTTGTTTTGCAAAATTTGAATCTCCTCAAGGTCAACTGTTAATGATGAGGACTATATAATCTGTAGTTGATAAATATACCAAGGTAACAGGACCTGGTATAGTTCCAGTATTAAAATCTCATTTCTAATAAAGGAAATTTTTTCATTGTAAATACTTTAAAAATTCAAGACAGTGGTGTAATTGTGTAAGTATTGATTCAGATATATTTTCCAGCAGAAATAAAACATTGCATTAACTTTGTCAAACACACTCATTCACAAAACCAAATACTAAACAAAAATAATCACCCACCACCCTTCCAATAAAGTCTCTAATACTATTTACTTTTCAGAAAGAAAAATAATGAATTTTCTATATTATTGACTACTTGCCCTTTCATCAAAGGTAACATTTAAAAAGCAGTAGTAATAAATTAGTCAACCTACATTTAAAACCATGAACCCCCCCCCGTATGATTTTCAATTGCACAGGCCATCTACTGTATAAATTAAAAAAGAAACCTATACCTGTCATCCCAAACAAAATGTAAAGGTTGAAAGTAAATAATTTAGTAATTACAGTTAAGCATGTGCACAGTGATTTTCTCAATTTTATATGACTGTCTAAGGTCTAAGAGATAAATAATTATGATTTTTAATTCTTATTTTTAAGTTTAATAAAACAGTATGTTTTTTAATGCTTCCCACAGTAATAATAAAATTATATAAGACAAGTATAATATGTATAATTTATCATTGTTTTATGTATAGAAAAGGGAAACTTTTTTTTTTTAAAGTTCTTTCTAAGAAAACAAACTGATAATAAATATTTAATTTGATAATTCTTAATTAATTTGTTCCTGAATGGATTTATATTTGTATACTTTATATGTTCAGTCTTCCCAGTAATGTATAAATATAATACTCTGAAAATGTAACAACAATTAAAGAAACTGTCAAATAATCAGTTTGGCATCTAAGAAATGATAAAAAATATAGTTTTCATATCAACTAAAAACTGTTAGAATTGCTGTTTTCCTAAAATAACCAGTAAGAAGTAGGGCCTGCCTACTCATCAATAAAATTCACCGCTTGTTGACTATGTCAAACAATTAAAATAAAATAAATAAGTTCAGTAACGAATAAGTAGAAATGCAACTGCTTCAGAATGGATACTGTCAGTTCGGCTCGTTCTAGGGAGACTGGAAGGATGCTGAAATCTATAGTCTGGATCATAGAGATGCTGTACCTTGGCACCTCGACGGATGCTATAGCCTGGACATTGGAGATTGGATGAATGCTGAAATCTCGACTATAGACACAGGACGGATGTTGTATTCTGGACTATGGAGACCAGACGGATGCTGTACTTTGGACACTGTACTATGTTGACTTAACAAATAGGAGACTGGATGGATTCTGTATAACCTGGAGCTTGAACTATAGAGATAGGACGAATGTTTAATTTTGGAGCCTAAATGGAAACCTGGGTAAACGGAAAATAAATTGCGTACACCAATGTAATTTAATACAAAACTGTCTAACGCGGAAACGGAAATTTTGTTGGGTACAGATAGTCCCCTTTATAAGTGGTAGATGCGTTGTGGGAAAGTGCCGCGTAAAGTGAAATCGCGTATAACCACGTCATTACTTCTGTACAGATCAAACAATCACCGGTTTGGCACAACTCAGCTCAAATACAAAACTTTCAAGGACGTTTTTCATCTTTTATGCACTGAACTTGAGAAGAGTGTCAGATGTCAAAGAGCACCACCGCCACGGCATTACTTCTGTATACTTCAAACAATCACCGCTTTGGCGAAACTCAGCAGCTACATGCACTAATGAGGCAGTTTCTAGGAATCATAACCCCTCACCCCATCCTTCTTTACATTACTGTACTTTGTGCCGCTATAAGTCCCGTTTGTTCTGAAAATTAAGATACTGCATAACAGAATTGTTTTGTACTGTACACATGTGTACATTAGTCTACACAGTACACTATACAGTATGTACAGTATTAAAAAAAAATGAAGAACCTTTATAAAACGGAAACCTCCCAAAATGGAAAAAAAAAATACTGGTACAATCATGTTCCGTTTTAGACAGGTTTTACTGTCTAAATTTAGATTATGGAAAAATGAATTTGAAAAATTTGTTTTGAAATTTAGAAAGTTCAAAATATTTTGGTTAGATCTCACCAATTTGTCGTATTATAGTCCTGGTACTGTTTATTTGGAGTTCTGGTATTCTTAGCACTTATATATCCTCTCGTCAAGCACAAAATTATACTTTTCTTCACTTTACACAACTGAAAACTCTAAATTTTGTAGTCCATCGCTGTACGCGTCTATAAGTCTTCAATGTTAAAACTGGACTGTTCAAAGGATGCCTTCTTCCCGCTTGGCTTGGCTTCTTTTCCAAAATTTTATAAGATGCCGTACGGGTTTCACTTATCTTAATACACGGTATGAAACGAATTTGTTGTCATAATTTTGATAGGTTTTTTATTTAAAGAAAATATGTAAAGATTTTTCGGTACTTACGTATTAACGCCACCGCAGCAGAAGTTGCGCTAATGCGCATGCGCCAATAAAGAGCAATAATTATTATTGAAGTTAATAATTTGCTTACTTTGTGATATACTTATATATCAAGGTAGCTATATATATATATATATAAACACACACACACACGCCTAAAAAACTATCAAATCTAACGTATTTATAGGTTAACGACTTGTTGGACATAATGACAAATGTTCACTTTTACAGCTCATGTTTATCCGTGATCTAATTTCAACTTATTAACTTCAATAAACTTACGAAAGGTTTGGCCAGGTGGTTATATATATATATATATATATATATATATATATATATATATATATCACAAAGTAAGCAAATTATTAACTTCAATAATAATTATTGCTCTTTATTGGCGCATGCGCATTAGCGCAACTTCTGCTGCGGTGGCGTTAATACGTAAGTACCGATTTTTCTTATAATAATTTTTATTTTTAATTTGTACAATCTCGTAATATAATTATTTCTCTATATTACTTATAAATAAAATATCTTATTTCTAAAATTTTTACATTAAATACTTAAAATACGTTTGGAAAAACCGACATCTTTGGTCCTAACCAATGAGATCTTCCGTGACGTCATTCGTTCCGCCAAGGTTGCTTTACTTTTCATTTTACGGTTCCGATTTCGTTGGCAAGGCGCTGTATAATAACGGAAATTATTCATTTAGGCCTATGTTCGATGTGTAATTATATTGGTATTGGTGACGTTGAATCCGTATCCTTTTTTTAAATTTAGTTCCGAATTATAAGGTTGCGTTGTTACAGATAGGCACCTGACGTATGGTAGACATGGCCTTCCCATCTTCCCGGTCTGCTATATCCGTGATTATATTATTTATTATATTATACATTAATAAAATAAAAATCAACTACACTTTAACAAACATCTTTCTTTTTTAATTTTTGATTTTAAAGCAAAAATATTTATAACCAATGAAAACAACATGAATGTTTTTCCCTTTAAAAAAATTGAATAAATACAATAAATGAAAATGTGAATAAAGTTCAAATATCTAATTAAAGTCTAATATCTAATAAATTGAGTCTTAATCTTCAGGTCTAGGTGTCATGCTGGTTTTTGCTATTAAGATGGTTGTTAAAGTCTATATTATAGTGTTAATGTATTTCACTGTTACTAGTAGGCCTAATATTGAAGATAGTCTTATTAAATTTATATCCCTAGTTTTGGTTTGGGTTTAATTCAGTATATACTTATCATTTGTAATAAGATACTTATTGTTCTGCTGTGGATTATTGTCTTGTTTATTTATTTTCAAGTTATACAAAATTCCTTGAATGACGTCTCTGATTTCCACAAAAGACATTTTATTTGAATATAACCTCTAACAGGATGTAGTTAATTGTTTTGAGATTTTTACATCAATAACAATGTTTTAAATTGTGATTTTTTATTGTCTTGATTCTTCTAGCCTTGGAACATCAACTTTAATTACACTGTCACTTTTGGTTTCTGATCCCATATAAAATATCGCACTATTTGTATAACTTCACACACTGATTCTTATTTCAAATCTTAATAATAATAACAAAACATAATTTAAAAAATAATAATAATTACTAAAGTTTTTACAGTTTGTTTAGATTAGCATGAATTGTGGATGATAGGTATGAAAATGGGGTGTGGCGATGATAATCAAGTTGCTAGCTGTTTTGTTATTTCTAACGTTATATGTTTTCTTTAGGCCTAATAAGAGTTCAATTTAGTTTTTTTTTATTTTGTATTGTTTTTTCATTTTAAAATTTGATGGTAGGTTTCCTTAGTGATTGTGTTTTTTGTGTATACTTATTTTTTATTAGGTGTGTTTAGAATTCTTTCATTAATTTTGTTCGTGAATTTAGGTTAGAATATTCGGTTAGGTTACCCATTGGACATATAGCAATGTATTTAAAATAATGGTAAAAACAAGTATTATTTTATTAATTTTGATCATTTAGTTTTTCTCATATTGTAAATGAACTAACTCAAATATCATTAATTTTTTTTTTCCAATTTAAACAAACAATTTATATAAAGATTTTTTAAAAACTATATACCTTCATACCTAATAAATAGCCTAAAATTTCTTTTTATGTTTTGAGATAAATTCATTATCCGTTTGTATAATTGAAATTTCAGAAATTTGTTTTTGAAGTAGATTCTTTGGTCTTCTCTCATCCTTAACAAAAAACTATATAATATAGTACTGTACTTACTTTATTGCTCTGCTTAATTGGTAGAGGCTAGTAGCAGCGACAAAAACATTTACACTAAACAAACTCCAATTTTTTGGAATAATTACTAATGAATATCTAGACCAAATAAGTCCAGTTGCCGATAAAGCACCAGCTTGAGACACACTGAGTTTTTCTGCAGGCCTTGTTAGATCTCCAATGCCAGCAATTACTAAGCCCTGTAATTAAAATTATCAATATTATTGATATAGACTACTCTTTCCTTTTTTTTTTTAAAGAGAAAAATATATTACAAATAGGAAAATAACACACAAAATTAAAAAATCAAAGACCACTGCAATTTTTGCAATAATACATATTTTATGGCCATATAATGCCAATGTAATAGAAAATGTTTAGTTTCTTCCAGGATCTAAAATACTCAACTTACTAAAATACCTTATGATCAAAATTTATCATGACTGTTTATATTATTATAAATCTTGCATACTACTTGTGGAAGAGGTATTACGAAATGTGTGAATGACTTTTTAAATACTTATAAATTGAAAAAAAATATGATTTTATAAAAAACATTGCAAAGATATATAAATTGACACAATTAACCCTTTGAGCTATGAAGACAACACTGGCCACTGCCATTATTAAGCAGCTCAAAAGCACTGCTGAGTTATACTTCCTGACTACTCGAATGATCACAAACATTCTTCCTAGATGACCAGCTTTGCGGACACAAAAATAATAAATTGCAATGTTTTAACAAATTTATTATTGTCTTTCAAAAAGATGTTGTTCTCTGTTAATTTATTGTAGAACTAAGACAAAAACTATACTTTACAGCTTAAACGATTTCATTTTATAACCCCAGTTACTTATGTGTACATTCCATCGTAATAAGTTTTTCTTTGCATATGAATTCGCTTTTATTTAATAATAATTGTTTATTTTTAGAAAAAAAATAAAGATAAAGACTTGTGAGGATAAAGACAAAAATATTTTTTAGCAAAAATTTGTTAAATTGTATACTTATTTGTTACAATACTTTATTATATTACTTATTTTTCTATGAAACACTGTTTTGGGCCAACCTAAAACAATTTTACCTAGTTTTTTTAATTAATTGTATCTAAATGATATATAATTTTTAAACATAAACTGAAATTTGTGCATTAACTTTAAGTTGATAAAATATAGACATAGATGAACTTGATAATAAATTAAATCATAGCAAAATCAATACCCCAAAGAGAGATATAATATTCTTCGGCAGTTAAAAAAACTTGTATATAAATTCAAGACACTTAATTAAATACTTATTATTGTCAAAGCTAACATCAATTGTTTTTATTTATTAGTAGTAAGTTAAGTAATAAGGCTATGAGAAAATATCTCTTATTTATTAATTTAAAAGGAATTTATAAATTATTTTATCTAATTTATATATTTGATGTTTCAACTTGTAGCTCATGTTGCAAATTAATAATTAACAAATTCAAATTTTTTAAATTTTTACAAAATTAAAAATAATTCTAGCTGTAGCAAAAATATGTGGCTACTGAGTCAGCAACGTGGACTATCTGACTACCCTTGCAAACTATGAATAACAGATTTATAGTGAAATGACAATGGTTAGGATTGCTGGTCATCCAATCGTAAAGAGATATAGATCTATAATTTGATTATTCAGTTATTTTTGCTAAAATATTATGCTATTTCTTTTCTTAAACATCATGTATTTATCTTGCTTTGAAATAACTCAAGGACTAGAATATAATCAATTTTAGCAACTATAACAATTTTAAGTCGATTAACGGACAAAAATTGCAGGTTTTTATTAATACCTATTTCAATCAGACTTGAAGACATAAACTAATGGTATGAAAACAAATTGGAAATGAATTTACAGTCTACTTCTAAGCATTTGTTTTTATAATCATAGAAAATACAAGAAAATACCAAACTTAGTGTTTATCTTTCTAAAACAAAATCATGTCAAATATAGTACAAGGCCAAATTATTTTTCATTACTAATTGAGACAAGTAAAACCAATTTATCTCAAGCTTACAAAACTTATAGGCTATATATATATATATATATATATGTCTAATATATTTTTTTTTTTAAATACTTTTTAGATGAAGTACTCACCCATTTAAAAACAGGAGCCCAGAAAAAAATGGTCTTAGGGCCTGCAACATTTCAAATGTTTCATTTATTACAAATAGACAAACAAAAATTTTCAAAAACATCAGTCAAAATTAAATGTAGGCTAAATGTTTCTTGGAATTTAAAATTAAACACAAGTGGAAGAAATTTCAATTGATAAATAATATCTAAGAAGTAAGATTATCATTACTCTGAATTTCCTTATTATTAAAACTAGTTAACCTAATGTCTTTATTTGCTATCATATGAGATACATTTAAAAGTTTAAAATATGTTATACGGTAAATCCGTTTTTGTTCAAGTGTTTCATTTTAAAAAAAAATTTTATTTCATTATTTAATATATATGAATTAAACATTTAAATTAATATATATAAAGGATCTAGTAAGCAAGTCAATAAAAGGAAGAAAACATATGTGCAAAACAACAAGTAAAACATGTGATGGAAAACAACAGTGAAAAGGAGAAAAAAGAAATTTTTTTTTTTTAGTCTTTTGAATAATTTAAGAAGGTATAGTTGACATGTTATAATATATTTATGTGAAATACAATTCAGAAAGTAAAATATTTTTTTTTTAAATGAAATATTGAAGTGATGGTGAAAATATGAGTAAAGGATTAATAGTATTAAAATAAACAATTACCAAGAAACAGTGTTGAGGAAAGAAAGTATTACAACTATTGGTGAGATTGAACTAGTTTTTTTTTGTTTATGTGATTAAGAAGAGAAACTGGAATTGTTGATGAAATTTTTTTTTTTTATATATATACATTCTTCTTTTCTAATACATTTGATATTTTTATTGATTAATTATTTGTGTTATATTTAATTTATTTATTTTTTTTTTATTATTAATAATTTTTTTTTTTTGAAATAAACCGGCACCAACCTAACCCCAAAGAAAATCAATAACAATTTTAAAATAAATTTAAAATAAAAGAAGGTTGTATAACAACGTAGGTTCCTTAATACCATAAGACTTCTGAGTTTTCCTATTGGAGGAAGAATGTGCACTTTTTATTGGTTGTAAAGATAATTCCATAAATAATTAAAAATTGAAGTTTTTACACGACCAATACAACGAATAACTGACATCAACTATAAGTTAGATTAGGTTCTGATTAATCATTAAATATTCTTTAGATCAAGGCGATAATGACGAAATTGTTTTTCGCCTTAAAACTCAAAAAAAAAAGATCAAGAACCGATAGCTGTGAGAAATTGTTCAAACAGTTGGGTATATTAACATTCCATTGAGTATTTATATCACGACAGTACTGAAGTTGGTATCTAATAAAAAAGTGGGTATGGTCAGATCAACAATGGTCTCTTCATGTAGGGAACAGTACTACATTTTACCAAAGTCTAGACAGATTTTTTTATCAAAAAACCTATTTGTACCATGCACAGATTTTTTTAAATTTTTTTTAAATTTCATTCCATCAGATTATAAAAAAAGTTCATGTAACTAGGACTGAACAATTCTTGAGAAAAATTGATAGAGGCTAATTTCTTATTACAGAATGATATTATTGAGGACATCTTTGATTGCTTAATTTAATTGAATAATTTAATCTAAAACAATCTATTGCATTCTAATTTTCCTGTTTTTGCATTTAGTTGGGATATATTAAGTATTTTGATATGTTATTTAATTAAACAAATTGTACTCATCAATAAACAAAATAATAGGATATTATAAGGAGAGGTAATTGTTTATTCCAATTTTAATTTTTTTTTTTTTTAATTATAATTTTTGCACTACATACCTCTCTTTATAAGAATAAGTAGGCCCTAACATTTTTTGGTGAGCAAAAATGTTTTTCACTTCGAAATTGACATAGCCTATTTCAATAATGTATTTGTAGGTTATGTTTACATGCTAAACACAATGTCACAATTTTAATTCTTTATTTCCATTATTTTTGTACTACATACCTTTCTTTATAAAAATAGTAACATATTTTGGTGAGAAAAATGTTTTTCACTTTGAAATTGACATATTTCAATGACATATTTGTAGGTTAAGTTTATATAGCAAACAGAATGTTTCGACTGATCATCAAAGTCAAGCAACATTGAGCGTGGTCATTACTTGGATGGGTGAGAGTTTTTCTACCATGTGTGCATGGGATTAGTGGTGTTCAAACATTTCAAACCATTAAACAGTCAACATGGAGCGTGAGATGTGTGTATTACGTTTGTTTGATGTTGGTATTTTCAATGATTTATAAATTTAAGACTTTTATGTTCGTCACAATATTTGTAAAAAGAAAATTAGTGCTACAGGTGTAATGTTCAGGGTTTATATAGCTTTATTTACGCATAGGTCAAGTAAGATATATCTATATTAAATCTATATAATCTACATAGTATATATATATATATATATATATATATATATATATATATATATATCCTTATAAGGTAAAAACAATATCCAATAACCGAAGTCAAGCAACATTGAGCGTGGTTAGTACAGTAGTTGAATAGGTTTATTTATGTGTAGGTCAAGTACTTGACCTACACAGAAATAAACCTATGTGTGATGACAACACTAGCCTAACCCCAATTGAAATTTTTCACGTAGTGTATATAAAATATAGCTAACTATCTTATTTGACCTTGTAAGATAAAAACAATTTGCGTAGCCTACAAACACATATAATTCACTTAATGGACTTTATCTAGAAAACTTGAAAAAAAATTTTCGTGAAAAACATTGTTGCTCACAAAAAAGTGTTACTATTCTTATGAATACAGGTAGGCCTATATAATACAAAAATAATGAAAAACAAAATTAAAATTGGGGCGCTACTGTGAACAATTACCTAAGGGGATATTATGTCATGTATATAACTTTAGGGTAAATATGTAGCCTATAAATGTTTCCAAGCAATTTAAGTATGAAATCTCAGCAATTCGTCTTCAAAATAGCGTTTTACCAATCATTTTGATACTTATTAAATACACTTACCACTTTTTATCTCATACAATTAATTATTTCTATCCTCAAACAGCGATTTATAATGACAGGTTATATCGACACATATTTAATCATTTTAAGTAAAATCTATTGATGTTTTTTATTCCACACGGAAAATAGTTGTTTTAAGAACTGTTACTATGAAGAACTGTCAAGCTACATACAATTTAGTATCAATCATGTCATGTAACAAGGTCAGGGAAGGTAACTATATATATAAATACATATATAGTTAGTTACCTTATTAAATTCTATTTGATTGAAAAACGCTATTTCGAAGTGGAATTACTGAGATTTCGCACTTACATCGGTCGGATAACGTCTCTCCATATTTACCGACTTTACTTAAAATTGATGAAATAGTTGTCGAAATAACCTAAAAATGACAAAAAAACTGTTTTTAAAAAATACCGATATTTTCGGAGAGAAATAATGAATTGTGAAAGATAAAAAGTGAAATGTGTGGGGAAAATGTATTTAAATGATGGAAAAACGCTTATTTAAAAGTCGAATGCTGAGATTTCATACTTAAATTCCTTCGACATCATTTTACATATTTACCAACTTTAGATATAAGTGTGTATATTATAGTTGATTGTATCTCTAAGGGGGAAATAAAAATTTAATTCATTCATTACATACAGTATAATCTTAATCATTATAAATATATTTTACAGTACCTGCTGGATGATTCCATAAAGGTTGTAGTTTTTGAGGTACAAATTTTTCTGCAACAGCAATAGTAGCTTTGTATATCATTGACATTTTACTCACAAGATTTTTTTTTATATATAAACAGTAATAAAACACTAAATAAAAGAATTATTTTAACTAGTAGGGCCTATTAAAATATTGAAGAAATTCAGATGTTAATAACCTATAAAACTATAACATACACATACTACGTCTGAGCCAGCTTCAGCTGAGCACTGAAACTGAAACCTAATTACCTAAAAGATCTCTATAATAGAAAAGGTCACGGTCAAATATTTGTTTTAAAAATTAAAAAATATCACATTGGTGCAATGAAATTCGATAGGCGTCTAGTTAAAGTAATAAACCAATTGCTTTTGATAGTAAAATTTATGAAAAATTTTCTCAGGAATTACCTATTTCCAAATCATTAATTAATTATATTATATTTTATTTTGATCATCTCCAAGTTACAAAAGGCGATTTGTTGCGAGTTTAACTTCGACTCTATCTTCGATTTGGCATATTTGTTACATTAAACCTATTTGACAATTTCGAAGCAGTCAACAAGATTTAAATTAGCTGAATTTGCTACTTATTAACAGTAAATTGTCTAGTTGGAGATTTCAAAAAATACATAATGATGTCCAATTAATACGTAATATACTATGGTCGCTATCATAATAATAATCGATTGTTCAGGTCTTCAGGTGTTTTGTTTATATTACCAAACTTAAATCTCTCGGCTAGTTATGAGGTTTTTAGTTTGCAAAACTTTATTATGTCATCAAATTAAACTATTGAATTAGGCTTGGGATTAAAGTTGTCAACAATAATTTTATAATCTTCTGCACCAATCCATTTTAATAATATATTACGTTATACATTGATGTTGTTCTGTAGCCATGTATACCAAGTGTTGGCATGGGAAATTTAAATAATATATTTATATAAATCTGTAGAATTTACTTATTGTTCTTTAATGTCAGTGGAATATCTCACTATTTAACTGATTTTTGTTGTTCCATGCCGTAGCGCCAATGTAAGATATCTGTGAAATAAACTTAAAATAACGATAAACCTTTTTTTTTAAGGTTTACAAAAATTTAGAGGTTAATCAAGATGTCATAATGTTAGAACTAGAAGAACAAATGTAAAGAACATCTGTTTCAATAGATACAAGGAATAGGGAATAGGGATGCCGATTGCCGACTTGCAAGTTGCAAACCATAATAAAAAAATATACTGTGCAAAGTCAAAGCAATTAGTTATAAATTAAATATACATGTTTTATTGTTATATTTATGTTCCACACAAGAGGGATTTACATTTTACACAGTTAGTAGTATACTAGTTATGAACTTTGAAGTTTTCTTTTAAAGTCGTTTAAGAGATAAGATGTGATACAAAAATAAATTAAAACTACTTTTTAACGAGTGAATTATTTTTTAAATTAGATAGAAATAGCAATTATAATTACTGTATTATCTAATCATGACGTTTCTTCTTACTTATATTCAACGCATTCCACAGATTAAACGTAGTCCGAGAATAGTTTATCTGCACAATATCCAGTATTCTAAAAGTAAAATGGCTGACGAAGTTAGCAAAGCTCAAAATGCCGGTCCTGATGGTGGTGATACAATATTTGGAAAAATTCTCAGAAAGGAAATTCCTTGCAAATTTATATACGAGGATGATAAGGTGAGAGCAACATTAAAATTTATTTATAAAATATAATTGTATGTTTTATTGAAACAAATATTTAAAATTAGACCTAGTCTTGGGGGAAGATGCACTATATAGGGGAAGGTGTTGTACCTTGGACATATATGTACCTTGGACCTATGGTGTTTTCAGCCCTATCTGTAGGTTCAGAAGAGAACTTGTACTCTTAGTTTGTGGTTTTGCCACCAGGGATCCACACTAACGTGACTCAGTTGGAATTAGTGTTGAATTGAAGTGAAGAAAAAATAAATAAATTTTCATCAAAGAAAAGTAAGTATTTTTATCTTTATAATTACTTTTCTGAAACTAGTTGTATTTGTTTTTATAATGAAATAGTAGTTTAATGACATTGTACATCTCCTTGGCTACAATTTCATGTGTTTCAATCCATGTTTAGCTTAACCTAAAACTTTCTACTGGTCAATTTTCTCAACATGGCCAAGTGTTGTACCTTGAACCTAGTTGAAGTGTTGTACTATGGACCGGTCCAAGGTACATCACTTGTTTTAAATAAATTATCTTGCAGATGTTTCTTATGTCATAATTATTTATTTACATGACAATTTTATTAGAAAATAATAAAACTCTAAAGAATTGGGTATCTGAGATTGTTCAAAAGAATAACTTGATTATTAAGACATAGTTTATTTGGTATTATTTGGTATTATTTTTAAATAAAAAGTTGGTTTATGTTTCCAAATGGCTCTTGTTTTTTTTTTACTTCCTTGTGTAACTCCCAAAAAGTTAGGACAGACTATGATAAGCACCGCTTATCTATGACGCCGCTTATCATAGTCTTCCCAAAAGTTATATAGTAAGTTTAAACGAAGGCTAATTAATTTGATCTTTTCCAGAATCAAAATGCCTAGAAGCAAGAGTGGAATGAAGCGAAAACCTGTGGCAAAAGAAGACATAGAAAAAGCATTGGAGTTAATACTTGAAAATAAATCAACCGTTTATGGGGCTGCAAAAACTATGAATTTATCCAAAACTACACTATTACGCCATCTTAAAGAATTTAAGGAATCCGGACTGGAAAAGTACTCGTATAACAAAAATAACGATGTAAAAAAAGTATTCTCTGAAGAGGAAGAGCATCTTTTGGTCAACTACATACGAAAAGCTGCCCAGCTCCATTATGGCCTAACATTAAGAGATGTTAAAGTTTTGGCATACCAGTTTGCCAAACTGAACGCAAAGCAATATGACAAGTCTTGGGATACAAACCAAATGGCAGGGAAATTTTGGCTACGGTCATTCCGCAAAAAGTATGCTAAAGAGCTTTCTTTGAGGCGGCCTGAAGCTACAAGCTTGGCACGCTCAACAGCATTCAATAAAGCCAATGTTGATCTATTTTTCAATAACTACAAACAAGTTTTGGAAAAGCATCCTGCCATAGCTGCTCATAACATATGGAACTGTGATGAGACAGGCATTTCCACGGTTCATGTTCCCCCCAAAATCCTTGCACCTAAGGGTGTAAAACAAATAGGTTCCATGACTAGTGCGGAACGTGGAACAAATATAACGATGATTTGTGCAATAAATGCTGGTGGCGGCTTCATACCTCCCATGTTAATATTCCCGCGAGTTAATTTCAAAGACTTTATGCTCAAAGGTGCGCCTGTTGGTAGTATTGGTGGTGCTAATCCTTCAGGATGGTCAAATGAGGATCTTTTCTATCAGTTTCTTCTGCATTTTTTGCAACACACCAAATCAAGCAAGGAAAACCCAACAATTCTCCTCCTTGATAACCACGAAAGCCACATTTCAGTCAAGTCCATCCAGTTATCAAAGGACAATGGAGCGTCGTTGGTAACATTTGTTCCACATACCAGCCACAAGATGCAGCCACTAGACCGTGGTGTATTTGGGCCATTTAAAACATACTACAACACTGCTATGCAAGAGTGGATGTTAAGATCCGGCAATGTTGGTAAACCAGCAACAATCTACGATGTTGCTGAACTGGTCGGAAAATCTTTTCCATTAGCTTTTACTCCAGCCAACATAATTCATGGCTTTAAGGTATCAGGTATTGAACCTTTTAACACTAATATTTTCAAAGACTACGAATTTCTTCCCTCAAATGTAACCGACCGTCCACTTGATTCGGCTGAAGGATTACCGAATATTATAAACCAAACAAGTGTATGCCAGCAAGAATCAACCAGTTTCAGTGCAATCAACCTCCAGTGCCAGCCTTCCACTTCCAGTCTAGGCCTAACTA
The DNA here is from genome assembly GCA_963513935.1 of Aphrophora alni. NCBI lineage: Eukaryota > Metazoa > Arthropoda > Insecta > Hemiptera > Aphrophoridae > Aphrophora > Aphrophora alni. Next base: position 47,012,961 of record OY740769.1, read on the forward strand.
ACCTGGAAGCTTCTCCTCAGTTAAGTGTGGTGTCTCCTGAAGCTATACGGCCTTATCCAAAAGCGGAAGCCAGGAAAAATACACGAAAGGGAAGGCCAAAAGGCAAATCTTGTGTTTTGACGGATACACCAGTAAAAGCAAAAATTGAAGAACAAGAAGCTTTAAAACAAGCTAAGAAGCAGAAAATAGATAAAGCTGTTAAGAGAAAACCTAAAATAAACACCATAAAGAAACTTGTTTTCAGTTTCGACTCGGACGAGGAAGAAGAAGTTGAAGACTTATGTGACGATATTGGTTATTCTGATGAAGATTTCGCAGAATTATTGGACCCAGACAACGACATTATAGGCGTTGGAAGTTTTATTTTAGTGAAAATAGCAACTAAAAAAACTGTGAAATATTTTGTAGCGGAAGTTGCAGGAATTAAGGATGAATTCTATGAAGTTCAGTATTTAAAGAAAGACAAAAACTGCTCAAAATTTACAAGAGAGGATGATACAATATACCAAGTAGACAAGGCTGATATTCATTTCAAACTTCCACATCCCATACTAAGTGGAGGATCAGCGCGACAGCTTGAAAAACTTACTTTCGGAGTGAACCTGGCGCAATTTAATATTGAATAAAAAACTTGTTTTTAAAGTGTGATCCAGAAAGTGATTGGGGGTCTGGAAATTTAAAACAATAGTAAGATATAAGAATATTTACAGGACAATTAGTGTAGACTTCATTTAACTATTTTTGACTTGAATCAATTATGATTTTTAAGGTTTTAATAATGATCCAGTCAACCTAACATCTTTATCTTTTATAAAAATATGTCTTTAGGGCTATAGGTATTAAGTATTTTGTAAAATTAAAAATAATACATTATTTTTATCAAGTATTAAATTGGTTTTTAATATCTCTTCCCTGGTACAAAAAGTGGACCAAGGTACAACATACCTAGGACCGAGGTACAACATAGGTACTGTACCTTGGACCTAATGCAAGCTTTTTTTTAAATGAAAATAAATGTAACAAAAAATTTAAAAAAGAGCTTAAAAAAATAGTAGTTTTGTGTATTAAGGTCCAAAAATTCCTATACACTCACTTTTATTGTTTATGGACTACTTATATCCAAATGAAAAATAAAAAGGCTGAAATAGGTCCAAGGTAACACACCTTCCCCTAGGCTTAATTTTAGTATTTTTAAAATTCCTGAACAACTAGCTGAATAGATTTCAAGTAAGTAATCCCATGTTGATATTTTTTGTAATAAATATCATATAAGTGAGATTAAGTGTCACTTAAAAAAAATTATTGACATACTACATACTTTATATTGAAATGATAATTATGCATTCTACTTTGCCCTGAAATTTAGTTACGAAAATCGTTGAAATCGGTTACCACCTGCCTTATTTTGAAACAATTAGATCATATTTGATGTCGCAAGACATCTTTGAAGTACCAAAATCCATTACTTAGGTATGAAATATAAAAGTACGAAATCCAGGTTTGATTAGTTTACTACTAATGCAAATCCAGCTTTGGTTCAAATGCCTATGTTAATATTTATCACTACGTTCATCAAAGTTAGTGAATGTATCATCGCTCCATGTTTATTATTAAAACATATTTGTCATGGTTAAAAGTATCTGTTTTTAAAATTTAATTATATAGTCACCTAACCAGAGCTACTGGTTACCATATACAATATAATTTGTAAAAAAGACACACTAACTTGACTAACGTCGTCATAACATAACCATCGAGCTATGAGACATTCACTAACCTGACTAACATGTAATACTGTAATACGTTGGTTACAGATATGTAGTAACTTACTCACCTGGAATTTTTGTTTTTAGAATTGTCATTTTCTACTAAACTAATACAGTAAATTATGATACTTCAAAAGTGTCTTTTGACATCAAATATGATCTAATTCTTTCAAATTAAGGTAGGTAGTAAACGATTTCATGATTTTTTGCTACTAAATTAAACTCCCATGTACACTCAATAATTACTTTAAACGATTTCAACAATTTTCTTAGCTAAATTTTAAGACTTAGCTAAATTTTTATAATGCAATATTAATATAATATTTTAATGCGGAATAGCCTACACCTTTTCACACAAAAAATACAAATTGAAAACTATGAAATGCAGCGTATATTATGCACATATAGCAATGGGAATTAAAAAGAATGATCACAAAGGTTTGGCTAGGTGGTTTTATATATAGGCTATATAGGTTTAAAGTCCATAATATATGCTTAAATGTCAGAAACAACATTGAATGGAAAATTTCGTTTTAATATTAATGTCTCATAGTATAGTCATAAAACGGTAATGTGTGACGAGAAAGAGGTTTTTATTCATTTGTGATGAGAGATACATGTAGGCCCTACTGTAATACAAGTTTTGAAACAATCTTATTGCTGTGAAATAAAAAAGCTAATAAGTTTGGCTTGGTGGCTATTTATATATATATGGCCAAACCTATGCACTTAGCCAAACCTAGCAGAAAAGGTTTATTTTAATGCAGAAATAAACTTTTTCATTGAAAAATTGTATAGTATCTTATTTAAAGTAATATTTATAATTATAATCATGTGCCTGGTCTTCATCCATAACGTTAACATCCTGGTAGGCCTAAATAACACAAACATAATTCTACATAAATCATGTAATGTGCATGCATCATAAGATAGATGAATCTAGATATTATATGTGTTAATTTGTCCGCCAGTGGTTAAAATATGTAGTCAATGCCTATAGATTAACACAGAATTCTCTATTTTAAAAATTATATTATTTTTCATGGTAGCCTATGTTGAAATTTCAAATCTGAATTAAAAATTCACTTTCTTTTAAAATAGGCTTTAAAGTTAAGATTTTAGAAGTCAATTTTGAATTTATGAATTCCCATTGTGATGTGTACATACCTAGGCATAGCCTACACGTATTTGGTACTTTTCAATTTTTCAGTGAAAAAGTGAATTCTCTGTTAAAATTAATATTTAATATTAATTACATGTAATTATATTACATTTTCAAAATAAGGTATGTAGTGAACGAATCACACAAGTTTTTAAAAATAATCTGTACCCTATATCGACTTACTAACTGAATCCTTAGTCAGAAAAACCGAAGGGAAAAGAGAAAAGTACAGTGACTTGTATTTATTTTGTAGACCTATGTTTGTGAATAATTATTTGGACTTATCCTGGCTGTCAATGTTTCATCATACATATCACTTTCTTTGCGGAATAATAAATAAATAAATTTTATAGGCAAAACTGACTGTTTTTAGTATGTATTACATAAATGTTTGCACTTGTAAATTCTATTGACTTATCATCGAGTGATAAATTACAGATGGAGATAAAGTGGCTTATTATAAATTCTGTATGTTAATCAGATAGGGGAAGACAAACATTGCTTGAAAGCTTAATATGTTGGAAAGCTTAAGCTTAAAAGAATGTTTGTTTTTCCTCTACCTGATTAATCATTTCCGCACAGAATTTTTAATTACTCACTTTATCTGCATCTATAATTATTGATAAGTTATATCACAGTAAGTTAAACATATATAATTTTAGAGTTTTAGTTTTGTGAATCTCTGGAGCATGTTCATAACAGAACAAAAGTGAATTCGTTTTATACCCATAGTGTTCATAACAGACCAAAAGTGAATTTGTTTTATACCCATAGTACAATTAAATTTATGATCAGTTTTGTTTTAGAAGACTACCTTCAATATTGTGTATTTGGATTTGCTTGAAAGTTCATTCAGCTAGACTGTGCAACATTATACTATCTCACAGATCAGGATTTTCTTGAAAACATTTTCCTAGGTCGGTAGATTGCAGAGCCATCTTACACCCCATTTTTTATTTCACACGATTTTATGAAATAATTATATTCTATAGTATACTGTCTTGTGGTCTAATTACTCACCTCGTAAAGGCTACCGCGGTTTCAAAAACTCTAGATTTTCATCACCAGGCCGTACAAAATAGTCAAATCACGGGTTGATGATGGAAACCTAGAGTTTTCGAAACCGCAGTAGCCTTTACGAGGTGAGTAATTAAACCACAAAACAGTATACTGTAGAATATAATTCTTTCATATAAGCATGTGTGTCTGGTGACCACTGATATATATTACATTACTGATACAATAATGAAATCACATGATTTGTTCTTTGTATAAGGTTTCATTTGGTAGAGTTACAATTAATTGGAAGCCTAGGAAAAACAAAGCATTATTTCTGAACACTACATTGTACTGAAATCTGTTTATTCTATTACCTAGTCGAAAATCCAGGAATGTACGCTGAAACAGCATTCATGCATTTCCAAAATATTGGACGATAATTTCAAATATCTAGATATACAGTATATGGAAGATGTCTTCAGGAAAAATCTACCAAGGCAACTTCAATGCTCATAAAATTAAATGTGACAAATAACTCAGTGGTTCTGCTCATATAGGCCAGAACCATTTTCTGAATATTTGTAATTATAATGGTAATCTTCTGATAAGTTTGGAGTCTGCTTATATACAGACCTGATCTTAGAAAGATTGATAAGAGGAAAAAAAAAAATTGCATTACTTAACAAATCATTAATTTTTAATTACTGTTTTTGTTTTTAGTGTGTAGCTTTTCATGATGTGAACCCTCAAGCTCCAGTGCACTTTCTTGTAATTCCAAGGAAACCCATTCCAACGCTGTCCGATTGTGAAGATGCTGATGGACAGGTAGATTATTATTTAAAACCATAATAAATGTATGTTATATAGTAGGGCCTATCTTATATTATTTAAAATATTTATATTGCTTTACTGCAATTTAATTTAGACTTATGAAATAAAGAATATATAGGCTAATTACAGGATAGGCTAAATTAAAAAAAAAAAAACTATCCATTTTATAACTTCTACTAGACTTCTGAAACGTATATTGACACTGCTTTTGTTTACTTTACAATACTACAATATAGATACAGATTATTTAGGTTAGAATTTGATATTAAGTCTTCTGAAAGCTCTTGAGTAATTGTTTTTGCCAGTAATCATGATGAGTCTGTAACTGTTGGAAGCGGGAGGGGAGTGATGTTTTATTGTGGTTGTTGCCCACGGTTCAGCATGTTTAAGATTTCATATTAAAGTAGGTTTATGAGTAACAATCAAATTTAGTAGATATACTACAACATTATTTCCACTAGTTTACCAACATTATATTTACAGTTACTTTTAAGAAAGTAGTATATTTTGTCATGTTTCAATTATTTCACCAATGGTGCAAACTACTTCAAATATTTCATTTCTCAAGACTTTTTTATTAGTTTATTTTAGTGTCCCTTTAAGAAAATCTGTTGCTTATTCTATAAGGGTTTTATTCAACATTAAAAAAAACCATGGTTGCCACATGCATTGAATGTGTCAATAATTTTTTAAAGTTTTATCAAAACCTTAAGGAATAAATATTTTCTTGAAACTACACTAAAATTTGTGAATAAAACACAGTCTTGAGAAATTAAGTATTTGAAATAGTTTGCATCATTGGTGAAATAATTGTTACTTAAAAAGTGAAAAAATATCCTACTCTCTTAAACGTAACTGAAAAACAATGTTGACAAACTAGGACAAATATATCTACTGATACATAACAAGCGATATCCAAAATGCTTTGTAACCATGCTGACAATACAAATAATATCAGTGGTTTAAACTTTTTGCCAAAGTCAATTGTTATTGTGTCAGCCTGTTCTAGAGCTCATGTAACTTAACCTGTTGAATCCCATCGACGCGTCCGTGCACTAGTCCCGCTACCAGCCCAGCGACGCGGTGCCGTGTCCGTGGTACAGTTTGAACTTGCCGCGCTTTCTAAATCGAAGTAAGAAGAAGAAATATGCCGTGTTTGTTACCGTTCTGTTCGGGACAATCTGTCCTTTCGATTGGTATATTTCGTTTTGCGCTAGCTGGAACAGCATCCCTGCAGTGATCGATAAACTTCAGCTGTTGTGGTATTATTAAATTTGTAGATCATCTGTTGCGTAGTATTGGATGTTTGTTTACTATAGCGAGTTATGCAGGTCTGTCTCGAACCCTTTGTGACAATAACAACTGAATATTTAGACATTGATAATCTAAGTTTATTTTTTATTTTGACTATTTATCCTGTGTTTTTTACTCAATGAAAATAAATATGTATTTTCAGTAAAATGAAATGATTTATTTCAACAATGTTACAGAACGGCACTAAAATCTGAATTTTTTACTTTTACATCGTACTGCATTTTTGGACATAATTCATTTTGGTGATAAGATTTTTTTATTTTATAAACATCTCTATGTAGGTAATTGAATTTCCTACAAAAATATATATATATATGATTTTTAAAAAAAATTGTTGTATTACTGTAACTTTGCTTTTGAAATTTCTGGTAAAAATTTGATTTTTTTTTGGTTTTTTAGATTTTTTTAGAAAAAAAAATTGTATATGTTATTTTTTATACTATTTTCAGCTTCTCCTGTTCTTTCTGAACAAAACACATACATATATTATTATGTTTACTTCATTTTTAGATTTTGTACAAACTTTTAAAATGTAGTCTGCAAATTAGCAAAAAAACCCGGGCTGGGGGGAATGCCTGGCTCTGCTATACCTGGGATTCAAAAGGTTAATCTGATGTATATAGTTTGCAGATTTTTAATTCTACGCTTTAGGTTTTTATGCTCGTTTTGTGACACAATTATTATGTCATTTGTATTGCTCAATCGGACATGTTTAGTTCATAGGTTTTTAATGTTGTTTTCTTTTTTTAATGCTTGTTTATATACTTTTTCATTGTGTTGTGTCTTGTAACAAGTTAGACTATGACTATTATAAGGTACCACCAGTTTATAGATACACAGTTTACCATTTTATAGCAACGAATGTATTAATATAATAGATAAAATATATTATATTCTTGAGCTACATAGATTTAGATTTTCATGTTCAGTTCAGTATAACAATTATGTAGTTCATCAATTAATCACTATGAATTGTATAATAAACAAAGAGTGGATTGATTATATATTTCACACTACTGTATGAGATAAAAATTAGTTCATATATGTAAACAATAACTTAGTTAGTTTGTTTATTGAACTCATGCTTCACTGAAGATGACAACATTGCCGTTAAAATATATTTGACTTAATAAACATATTATTTGTGAGAAGTTGTGTTGCATTTTATTTTATTTAAAAAAATATCTTGAAGTCAAATTCAATATTTATTTAATAAAAAATAATATGGCAATCTAGTTTTTGTATTGATATCATAATTTTATTTGAGTTAACAGAAAATAAGTTCTAACTAGACATGGTTTTACAGCTTTTAGGACATCTTATGCTGACAGCTCGTAAAGTAGCTAAGGATTTGGGATTGAAGAATGGATTTAGATTAGTAATTAATAATGGGCGAGATGGATGTCAATCAGTCTATCACTTGCATATACATATCTTAGGAGGACGACAATTGGGCTGGCCTCCAGGCTAATACAAAGTTATTAAAACATTGATAAATATTTTTATAATTAAAAAAAAGTTTGGATGGTTATTGAGTGTGATGTTATAGAATATAATAAAAATGTGATTAAGATTTATTGTTACTTATTTCTACCCTTCATCTACAAACACTACAGTAATTATGAATACATGTGATTGAATAATTTGTCTAGCATGGGAATTATTTAAATTATATATTACAGGCATCAGCTGGTGTCAACATCATTTTCGTAGTTGTGGCTTTATTGCATCCGTGTTATTAGTTTATATTGTGATCATATAACCTAAATAACTATAATATCAGTACAGATCAAGTGATATTTGTGAATTACTCGAGAAGAAGATGATGATGTTTCTTCTATAGAATGTGAAAATAGCTATGGTTGGGAAAGTGCATTTCAGTGGAAGGCCACTGTCTGATATTTTGTTAGAAGATTTTTCGTCGGGAAGTGAAGACGATTATGAACCTAATTATAATTAATAAGACAGTGAGAGTGAAATAAATGAATCTGTTGTTGTTACTGAACCTCAAATAGACCTACCTCAAGTACATCAAATCCAAATTGAATTAAATCTACCGAGGAACAGTATAAACCTAATCAGTACTTCTACCTGTTTTTTAATAATTTAATTTAGAAACTCCTTAAAAGAAACAAATGCATATAATTAAAAATAAAAGAGACTGGTGAAGTAAGTAAGTAAGTTTTCAAGGTTGAAAAGGTGGTCTGAAGTTACAGCCACAGAAAATTTATTGCACTTATAATAAATATGGGTATAATTAGGGGAAAAAAAATGTTATTGAATATTGGGATACTTCCATCCCCCCCCCCCCGAGAACTTTCTTTTTTTCCTAGCACTATTTCACTCAATCGGTTTAAATTGCTTTCTTCACTGTTTCACCCGACTTCTCATTCAAAATCCAATTCTTAAGGGGCAACCTGGCTATGATCCATGGTACAAAGTAAGAACTATCCTCAATTCAATAAATGATTCTTTCAAGAGGTATTATATTCCAAAGCAAAACATTTCAATAGATGAGAGCATGATCAGGATGAAGAACCGATGCACCTTTATTCAATATATACCTAAAAATGACATACTCGATTCGGTATAAAGAAATTTGAAGTTTGCAAAAGCGAATCCAGCTATGTACTCCATGTTTATTTGTATAGTGGAAAAGACTTTCTGCAAGATGGTAATGGCCCCTTTACACAGAAAGTTATAATGACTGATGACCAAGACATGAACTACCATTCGCTCAAATGTTGATTGACAGGCAGACTTATCTATCCCATTTTGGATCCAATAATATAAAAATAAGAATAATAACTTTAAATCAAGTACCATTAAAACTGTGTCAAAGAATTTTACATCATCTTGGTGAGTGCCGAGCATAATAACTTTTACTTCAGAAAAAGCTATACAGTAAATGCCTGCTGGGAATTCACATATTTTAACATCAAATTAACATTGATAGCTATCTTGCCCAAAAATTATAAATAACAACTTATATCAAATAACAGTGAACATTTCATAAACTTTTAATATATTGATCAAATAATAAAATAATTGCTCATCATCCAATTTGCATTTTACACCATAATCATTTCATAAATTCACCAGCTAGACACCCATTTAATATCAAGTATCAATTGTTTATATGTAAGAAATTAGTATAACACAATATTGTCAATTGTGTTATCTGTTAGAAGACCAGGGACTATAAAAAAACACATACATTTTGTATTGTAATCAAGTGTAAAAGGTCCTACTCAAAGGGATAGCCGTGGCAAATTAGGAGAAATTACCCGAGGCCCCAAATATGTTTGTACCCTAAATAATTTTATTGTATTAATAAATAAGTCATATTTATTTTTCATCCATCTCGTTAATTTATAATCTAAATATTGTAATGATATTAAAGAGGATAAAGTATGTATCCTGAGTGACTAAAAATCCACACTATGATCAATAAATAACAAATACAAACTTTGTATAAATTATTACAGAACTCAAAATTTTTCATCCTTCAGTGGTTATAGCATCATTCCGGGAAATTGGAGATGTTTTCGATTCCCCAAAAGGGAACAGGTGTAGCTCAAACCCCCTTTGAAAAAAATGACTAGTGCCTACTGAGCTGATTGAGAAAGTATATAGAAAGGAGTGGATGAACAAATGGAAGATCATTTTAAAGGGCAGAAATTCTTCAATATACAGACAGAACCAGATTTGAGTCTGTATGATGGACTTTCCAGAAAATAACTTTTGCTGCCCTAGCAAGGACAGATCGTATAAGGGAAAATACCTTTTCCAATAGGAGTTATTTGTTTCTCCAATTTATAAGAGATGTTTCAAGAGAACCAGAGACATTGGATTACATCAGACATACTGGACTGCAGAGACGAACCCAATAAGAACAAAAATCAAAACAATGCCTCAAGATAAATACAATGACAAGAATCTTGAGAGACAAGACTTTGCTGATAGTGGCTGCTGGGTTATACGAGATGCATTATGTTGTCTGTGTTCCATGAGAGTGGTTGCACATGGTTAGAAGAAAGAATATATAATTTAGAAATTTACTCTATTATATAACTATAATTTTTATCTGATTCCAGTATCAGAATCATCACCTACTTGTGAAGCCCCAAATATGACCCTTCTCCTGGCCTTGAATCTTTCATATAGTATGATATTTAGCAGTCTTTCCAGACTGTACACAGCCTACAAACGGGATCATTATAGATGATCTGGTGTGTTAGCAGATGTATCCCGAAGTGGCCGTGTCCAGAGAGTAGTGCCATAACTTGTTTCAGATGATCTCTACTCAACTTCACTAACCAATTGGTAAGCTGAACGTTGGTCCTTTTTACCAGGCGTCTGCACAGAGAAATTGTGCCAGCGAAAACAATGTCTAATTTTGTACTATCTCTTAATGGTATTGTAGGCAGTAGACTTTTTATATTGCAGGATGGTTCCGGACCTAGCAATATAGCGCCTCTTGCCCAATTCGTTCACATGCTTATTACTATGGATACATTTGACCAGGTACTCAGCTTAGGTTTACGGAGTTATGGTAAGTTAGTGAATTAAGAACCTGATAGCACTCCTGTATCAGCTTACAAGAGATTTTATCTGAGTCGAGAGCCTTAAAGGCAGCTTGACTATAAAATAGAGTCACTGTGTGTTTATTGGTACAACGCTTGGCTATTACTGAATTAGCACAGGCCAGAATTGCAGAGACTTTGGCTTGGAAAACTGTGCTGTACTTTCCTAGACTTATACTGAGAGCAGTTCTAGGAGATGCACTGTAGACTCCATACCCAAAATTTCCTTTGATGACAGAGCCATCTGTGTACTAGACATGGCTGCCCCAATTTAAATCCGAGGTATCCTTTTCTTTCTAACCCTCACAAGAGCGAAAACTTACCGAAAAAGTCCTCGTAAAAACATACTCTGCACACATATGTAATCTAAGATCATATTCAGCACAGAGCCTTCTAGAGTTGACCTAATAATGGTGCTATGACCTGTTCTGGGCAGTCCCTCTCTCCAGTAACCCGCAACAGTCATTATATAAACAGACTTGTGTACTTCTGCCATAATGCAAATGTCCAGAGACAGAAACCCAAGGGAAATAAGGGGGTCTTTATGAAAGCTCAAGTTATCTATACAGCCAAATACATGGACTGATTTTAATAAAATTTGGAGTGTGGTTATAACTTGGCCATATCTTGGGATGTTTGTTTGTTTTTTAAACTCAAAATTTGGGGGTAGTTGCCATAAGAAAAAAATACAAAATTACTTTTTTCTAAAAAAAAAAAAAAACTGCTTTAACATTCTTAATAACATTTCCCTCAAGTATAGTCTCTTAAGGACCCAAACAAAACATATTGGTCACCATATCTAAGAAAAAAAGACTGGTTTGTGAATTATTGGTAAAAGATGAGACATAGGACTGTTATGAAATAATTAATTTTTCAAAATTGACCGTACCGATGTTGTTCAAATTTTTAATGAAGTGTGAAGATTAATGCTGCAATCCGTGTCCAAAATCTAAATTAAAAAATATATACAGTTATCAACACTATATGTCCCCATCACATAATTGTATCATTACAACAGAGTAACTCTTCCCAGCACATCAATATTCGGATTTCTGAGACACCAACCTGTAAGGAAACACTTTTTTTCAAAAAAATTTATTAAGTTTTTCTTATTGTTTCAAGGTCAAAATAACTTACAAACATAATTTTTTTTTTTAATTATTAGAAAATTGGTAATCAGATGTTACCATTTTGGAAACTCTATGCAGCAAAGTATGTTTACACTGGAAAAAATCGCTGTTCTATAATTAAGTAACAATTTTTTAAAGGTACAAACTACAATAACAACATATTATAATCAAGTATTTAATAACACAATAATATGTATTATGCACTGTTAAAAAATGTGACAGGGTAAAAAAAAATTGTTTTTAAAGTGGTGTTTTATTGCAAAAGGATTACATTATGTAAATGAATAGACAAACTGTTCTTAAAATCAAGTTTCAGTTCCTTCTTAGAGTGAAATTTTTGAAACAGTTTTTGCTTTTGTATATAAACAAAGAGCAATATAGCATACAGAACATTGCCAACGAGTAGCAACTGGTTTCTTCTTTGAACTACACAGAGCACGGCTTCTTGTTCCTCTTATTGGTTAATAGGAAGATTCAGGGAATCTTGTTAAAGGTGTAGCTATGTCAGGTTTCCAATTGAATTGTGGTTTAGGTGAACTACCAGCCTTCGCCTGAGCATATTTCGTACCTACCAATAACAATTTCCCTGCAGAAGGTTTTGAGGTCCATTCTTGAAACTGGAAAGCATTTGTGGAGTACAAATGCATTCACAATTGAAGCGTCTAAAGAGTAAAAAAAATTCTCTGCCACCATTTTTGACTCTTACAAATCTATTTAATAAACTGCCTTGGATTGGTCGAATTGTCGACACAATTATTCATATGTGCATTGTAATTCTTGTTGGGCAGGTGACATTATCTTAATCCCCATCAAGACAAAAGGAGACAGGGTTTTTGGATCACAGGAGGAATCGCTGCTCGAGGGATGTTTGGAAGATAGCCATACTTGGCGATTAAGAGTTGAGAGAGGAACATTGGAGGAATGTTGCATGAAAGGTGAGCAAATAATTGTGTATTGGAAAACTTGTAATTGTTTATTACGAAAAGTTAACAGTAGAGTCATAATGGTTGGAACCATTCTGAGTTTATATTTCATATTGTAGCTGATTAGATACAATTTTAAGATATGGCGTTTCGCCACAATTCGAATTGTGGTGCCAGGAAATCGACACCAGGTGCATCATTTGCCTTGCACAAGGAGACGGTCCTTGTGCGTGGAGTATGTGGCAGGAAGCAAGACAGAACAGTTGCAGGGACTAATCGGGGGGATCGTTTAAAGTTTCGCATCCATATTAACCTGAGCAATGGTCGGCTAAGACCATTTGGAGAATCATGGAAAACTATGAATCATGTTTCCAGAATCATGTTTACATACTATGCATTTGAAAATACTATGCATATACACTACATTTTCCTAAAACAATAAAACATTTCTCATCTTAATCTAAATAGAACCTTTATTCCTAAAGTTTACTAGAACTAGGAATTAAATAAACCTTATACAAATTACTAACAAAATATTAAATATTGTATTTGTGTTAATGACCGTGCCAAATTTATTAGAAAGACAAAATTTAAATAACACATAAAATAGGAAACAACACTAACTGGGTAATGACTGTTTTGACTCATTCTATCTAAATTGTGACATTATAAACTGCCTTCTTGTAGCCATTCTAGAATCTGAGGTGCAAAGTATGTAATGATGCAATCTGCACCTGAAAATAAAAACAGTAAAAATTAATTACAATTAATTGCATAAAATTATTATTATTTTTTAAGAAGAGATATTAAATTAATGTACTGTAATACAAATAAAATTAATGCAATTTTAGAGACAGTCTATATTATGTTTTAACACATTCACTGCTAATATTCAAGCAATAGTGGAATCTAAATGCTAAAATATATTTTTATGTTTTACTTACATTTTAGGTGTATTAGAGTAATTTGTAGAAATTTTGAAGATTTGACTGATTTAGGGAGAGGAAATTTTAGGTGCTCTGAGAGACCAAGCTCGTTGGACTTGGATTTGTGGGCTAGACGCACTTGAAATTATAGTATTAGATCACAGATTTACACAATTATACAAATTAAAACGCACAAAAATCTTTCTAACCTAATGTTACACTAATACAAATTTATATAATATTTAGAGATATGTACAATTCCATCACTTTCACAATCCTCTTCAAATAGTTCTTATTGTACTCATCATGTAGAGTCCAGGTTCTCCTAGGCATGCTTTGAGGAAATTCATTGTTTGTCTAACTGTCCTAATTGATGTATATACTCGACACTTTTTTCTTTTTATTTTATTTCACCCCGGTAGAGTTTCATTTTTGCTTCGTGCTGAGCACCCCAGGACAAAGAGTTCCTAGCAGCTTCCAAGTCTGGCAAAAGTGCATAAATTATGCTGAATCAAAAGACATACAATGACATTTTATGTGTTCCTACTTCACTGATGCACTCATTGTACAGGAAGTGGGAGTTGACCAGGATCATTTGTAAGATGTGCACAAATATTTTTTGTACCATCTCAGAGTTTTCCTCTCTGCTAGGTAATAGCTCATCATTTGAACTCCCTTTAAAAAAGTGTTGTTATACTTTACAATAAGTTTCAGGTTTTTTATGGAAGCCTCTTTTGTTTGTAAATCTCACCATATTATTTTGAAATTCAGTAAAAATATTGATGACCTTTTTTCCTTCCAACGGCCAACCATTACACTGTCAGAATACTTCGCTATAGTTTTCTTATTATGAAGTTTATCTGTTGTAAGTTGGAAGGTACTTTCTATAGTTTCATAAAGTATCTGTGCAGTAGGTACCAAATGAAAGAAGTTTTGTTGCTAAATGGAAGCTGTTATAATAATTATCTAACTATAAAGCATGTCCATTGTTCATTTTGCCACATATTAAATGTAATACAAGATTGGCGACATAGCCTTTGCCTGCCAAGTTATCTCAAACACAAGAATATATCATAAAACGAAGTATGAGTCCATATGGTTCTGAAAAAGTAACACCATGCATTTGTCAAGTGAAAGGTACTTCTCTGGAATAGTAAAAAGATGCCATCTTGTTTTTAAAATAACACGATTTTCTACTTTGTGTAAGTGGTTTGAACTTTTTTGGTTGTCTGTTGAAAAATGCAAACAACGTAAGATAAGAAATAAGAAGAAATCTCTTACGACTCATGTATTTAGAAAAAAATATTAGCCGAAACAGCTTCCCTGTCCTTCAATTATCTTGAAGTCTATTCACATGTATTGTGCCTGTATGAAAAAGTAGTGCAATAAAATTTGTTAATTCATTTACAATTAAATCCTTTCATCTATGAATTCGCGATGAAAGATTAGTTGACGGCCCAACAAACGCTTCAAGTGCATAGTAATTAGTATAACACACTATCTGCTCAAAAAATATGTCATCACACAGCATAATAAAATAGTCTAAAGGTTTTCCATCTAATGGGTTAGGAACTAATTAACCACTTTCTTTTTCAAAGGAAATAGACCTCATACCTCCAGTATTTGATGACCACACTGGTGGTGACACTGAGTAGTTAAGATCTATGTCATCGTCTGAGGCTTCAAGATCAATGCTATATGGATTGTCATCACTACAATAATCATTAAATATATATTCTGAATTATTATAAAATATATTACTAGGTCAGATTGATCCATTTTATATAAAAATACTAAAAATTAATAACAAGAATAAAACCAATGATAATGAAAAACTACTACAGTAGAACCTCTGTTAACCGGCCTCGGATTAACCGGTCCTCGGATTAACCGGCCTATATCGTAGTGTACTGGTTGGATGAGAGTTTCCGAAAATAAATTGTAATTGAAACACCAAAGCGGCGGCGAGTCAAACGACTTTGTCGATAACGGTATCCCATTGTCGGCGACGTTAAAACACCGCGGCACCAAAGCAGCGGCGAGTTTAACGACTTTGTCGATATCGGTATCGCATTGTCGGCGGCACCAAAGCAGCGACGAGTCAAACGACTTTGTCGATAGCGGTATCCCATTGTCGACGGCATAAAAACACCGCGGCATTGGCACCCGTCGGTATAGCAGACATACACAGACAAAAACGTTTGATGGGCCGCTTTTTTTCCACGAATCAATTTAGTATAGCCTACATTATGGAAAATATAACATTTCTTTTCAGTTTTCTTGGAAGCATGTGTTGGTTTCGTTTGAGACGCAGTTAAATGTGTCAAAAGACTAGACAGAGGGGAATCTGTAAAAAAGCTTTGTAGTGTTTAATTTTTCATGTTTGATGTATAATATACATAACATAATATATACGATACATTTATGTACAAAAAATTGAGTTGCAATAACATATTTATTGCATAATTTTTAGTGCTACCTAATTAAATAAGCTTTCTTTGAACGAAAACCGATTTTTCACAGGAACCTCGGATTAACCGGTCAAACGGGCAACCGGCCCGGGTGTCAGTCCCGACTAGACCGGTTAAGAGGGGTTCTACTGTAACTTCACCAGGCTAACATTCATATTCAATTGGCAATGGCACACAACGAATCGTCTCACTTCACCAAGAGCTAAGCTCACACTAAACAGATAAAGAAAGAAGGGAGACCAGGTGGGTTGAGGCACCAACCTCATTCAGGCGATGACTCATCGGTGCTCCAAGGCACCTGCTGTAGCCAACGGGTTAAACTGTTAAACTGTCCAGGTCCACCATTATTTAGAGCTGTTTATTTTGGATAATTAAAATGACAATTATGATTGAACTTGATTGGGGATAAATGTATTAGTGATATTTATTTTAATCATTATTTATTGATTGCCGATTAGTTTTTACCAAGTAATTAGTTTAGGTAAAATATTTCAAGTTTTTCTAAAAAGTCTATGTGTAAAGTTAATTTTCATATATTAAGTTATTTCCTAGTGAACCCCTACAGCAATAATTACCTGCACGCCTAAATGCAGTTAGAACTTCTTGAACAGCAGCGCGAAGAGTAAAACTACCTGCTTTAGCTGCATGGTACAACATCGCATATTCTCCTGATACCTAATAATAAGAAGTTAAATATATAAAACCTTGAAATTATATTTAACACAGCTTACAAGTAAATATTATGAAAATTTAAGTTTAATTTAACCCTCCAACTGGCAATGTTAAGTGTCTTGAAAATTCTTCGTTTGTTAAAAAATTAATTAAATATATTATTTCTATACAAAACCTAACTTATAAGATATCATTTTTCTCAGAAAGATACATAGAATCCATCTATGCAATAAAAAAAAAAATTTGAAACGGTTTTGGAGTAAGTATGTTACATGTCAAAAACGAAGTTACCAATTTTCAGGAAAAACCTGTATATTCCAAAATCAATAGCTTACTACCTTTTTCTAAGATATACAAAAGTTTTGTGTAATATTTTTGAATATATTTAGGGGGAAAAAAAAAAAAATTTGTTATATTATCAAAAAAACAAAAAATAGTTTACGAAAAAATGTAAAATGATCATTTTCTTTTAAAAAAATCACTAAAAATAGTATTATTTATCTTATACAAAAGTTCTATATCTCATTATGTTCAGAAAGGTGCATAGAATGTAGGTGTGTAGTGCAAAAAAAATGTTACATGTATCACATTTGGAGTTTTTTAGTCAAATATCAAAAAATCGAAGAGTAACGAAGCAGAAATTTCACAAAAATGGTAATGAAGAACATACTAATAGATTTTTAGGATTTTTTTCAACCATTTCTTGAGATTTGTCATATATTTGTGAATATATTTAGGGGGAAAAAATAATAATATGTTACATTTTCTAAATAAAAATACCGATTTTCCCTAAAAAGGTAACTTTTACAAGTGAGGTTAGGTTTGTAACCTCCACAATTTAGACTCACTAGTACCAATTTGAAGATAGATCAAAGAGAAAACTTATAGATTTAACTAAGAAAATATATACTTTACAAAGAATAACACACATATTCACTTTTATAATCATATAAAACACTATATATAAGACAATTTGCATATAGCCTAAACTTACCTTTTTGGCCTAGGTTATCGCAAATAAGAACGTTCAAAAACTAAACTATCACACAAAAACATAAGCTGTAGATATAAAAACACATATCTTGTAACTTTTATACACAATTTATATACAATTTGTATACACAAACCTTCAAAATAACAAATATCTAATCCCAAAACAATTTGCGCTACGTCATTTGTTACAGTTTTTACGTTGCACAATTGCCTATGTTCCGAGATCAAAACAAAGCCTTCTAAGAGTTCAAAGTAAATATCAAGTGGTACCAACTTATAGAACGGAATTTCCCCTACAACTTAGTGTAAAGAAATATAAGAAATATAATATTAGAAACCAAAGAGAAATGCAAACCTAATGCCAACCAAATTTCGTTTCGTCAAGTTTGTTCTACGTTCAAGTAGGAATATCTCTGGATCTATGAGACGCAGAAAAATTTGTAATCTATGGTTGGAAAGAGAAACATGTGATCTATAGAACAGTGTTTTAGTTGACTTCAATGACAGATAAATAGAGTTGGAATTATATAGGGAAAAATGGCGTCGCGCTAACGAAAAGGCGCAGAGTTCAAATCTACGATTTTACGCATCAAAAATATGCGAACTTCACCAATTTTTGGAATATTATTTATAACGTTTTGTGGTATTTTTTTTGCATGATTATGCATCTACGGAACATTAGCTTTCCAACGGTATTTTATTTATTGCGATCGGATAATTTTAAGTGGGCGTAACGTTGAATGGCAAAATACGTGATTAAAAGTTAGTGAAATCACTTCGGAGCACGTTGGCGACCTACTGTAGGTCGCCGTGCCACTTGGAGGGTTAAAGAAAACTGTAATGTAATTCTCTAATATTTTTTAATGTATTATATACAGCGCATGAATCTGATAAACAATATTCAAATGAGACTGAAATAGGTTCATTTATGCAGGAATTAACATGGCAAATTAAAAATAATAAATTATACACAAAAATTCTCATAAGGAGGCCTACATATGTATAGAAACAATGAAAATGGCTGGAAAATAACCATTAATGTGGAAAAGTAAACATATTTTCATTTAGTTTTGTCCCTGGTACATCAGGAACTCGGATATACACAGAGACTTGAAGATCGAAACGGTTGAAGAAGTAATAAAAAGCACGCAGAAAGACACCAGCAGTGACTCCAGCTACATCCGAACACTGAAATACGAAGGATGGTGGATGAACCTTGTACACTTCGACGGCTCAAGAGAACCAAACCCGCGGATCTGATGTAGTTCAGTAATCTTTATATGGGAACAACCACTGGGCTGTTACCCATCAAACAGTGAATTTGTCAGATAGGAAGTTGCTAGATGAGATAAGCTCAGATGTAACATTTTGTAAAAAAAAAAAATAAAAAAAAAAAATTAGTTTTATATAACAGTGATCAAATCAAGTGTAAAAACAATATTGTAAAATGTTACCCCATTATCCACATGCTCTCAGAACTAAAACTGTGATCATATATTTAATAATAACTGTTAAGTTTTGTAACAAAAATAACAAAACTTCTCACAATTACACATAAAACAAATTTTATTTGTAACAGCTGTTTTGCTGTTAAGCATCTTTAGACATCTAGGAACAAAATCTTACTTATATGATGACAACAAGACTGACTTTTTATTGTAAAAAAATTTAGGAAAATTAATTGTTAATAACAGAAATAAAATAGATTTAGATGAAAATAGTGAGGTACACAAAATAGTTAGATTATAATTATGAATATGTTGGTCAAACTGGTAGACTGTTAAAACTAGAGTTAACCCTTTGCACTCGAAGAGAGTATTTATAATATGTCCTTAGCGCTCGGATGGCCGCCGTCATTTGTGTCTCAGGTCGTATTAATTTTTGTTATAATCTCCTCACAGTCCAGTAGTTATGTCCAAGATAGAATATGTCTATTGCTCGAATGGCCAGTACCACTGGCTACTAGACACATATGATATTTTCTAATATTTTATTTGTATTATAATGTTGGGTGAGTGCTGAAACCAGTCGGGCAACTGTTGAACTAAATAACTTGATGGTGGAAAGACCAAAAACTGTACAGTATGTAGTGATAGAAGGGCTGGCAAAGAGAGAAAGCGTAGTAAATTTTACTGCAAGACTTGTACTAACTATTCTGGACTACATATTGGTCTGTTTTGAAAAATTACATTCAGTTAAAAAATTAAAGAATAAGAAAAATGCGAAATAGTTTATGTCTGAGTATAACATGACTGTAAAGTCCTACTTTATAACTTATTTAGTTATGTGTGTTAAAAATATACATATAATAGTTACATTCCCCAAACATATGTTTATCTTAATATTAGTAAGTATAAATAAAAATAAATTTTAAATTGGCCTTTACTTGTTCTTTATACATTTACTATGAGTGTGCAAAAACACAGAAGTCATTTAAAAATAATTCCGAGCTGAGAAGGGAAACAACAAATATGGCTGCCGAGCTGTCAATGACAGTAGCACGGCCAACTGTACTGGCCATCTGAGCGGCGAGGACAAATTACGACAAAACAAATGCGAGCTGTCTATAACCTTGACGTGGCCAGAACTACTGGCCATTCGAGCGCAAAGGGATAAGGAACATGTACATTATTGGAAGCGTGGTAAAACTGGATAAAATTTTGCAAATATTTATTAGAACCAGCCCATAGTTTTGATGAAACTGATAATGTCAAAGTGTTACATGTTGAACAAAAAAGCAGATAATTAAATAATTTAGAAGTTTAAAAAAATAATAGATCTATTCCAAAAAACCATACTTCTAATCTTAATGAACAAATCTCTTAACCAATCTCTTCTACTAAAACCTGTTATTCACTCTACACCCTGCTAGGTTATTCCTCTCTCAGGTAATTGTCTCCTCACTATGACCACCCCCATCCCTTTTTAGTCTTGTTAGCATATAAGTAAGATTCTGTTAATTTTGTTCTTGGATGTCTAAAGATGCCCAAAGGTGAAAGAGTTGTTTCTTTAGAAGTGTTGTCACAAATAAAGTTTCTTTTACCTGAAATTTGGTTTAAAAGTTATTTTTACCTAAATATCGAATTTCATTAAGTAACAACTTGTGATTATACTTAATTGTTAAGGTTCTATTTAAAATTATTCACTAACCTAAATTATTTTTATATTCTTACAATTTTTATACAAAATATTATTTTGTTTTCTTAAGTAACCAGAATAAAATATATATGTTATGTAAATAAATAATGTATAGTTTGTAGTTTAAATGACGATTCCAGTAGTTTTTAAGCTGATTCATCTTTTCTATTGTACTTGTTACAGAGCCTAGTTAAGTTAGTATGTAGCAGACTTTCGAACAAAACAGTTCTTCTCAGTGGATATGAGAATTCAATAATTTTAACTAATCAAGTAGTTAGGGTTCTCACTCCGTATACATTGAATGCAAATCAATTGTATCCAAAACTTTTTATTATATTAATTTCAGTGCATATGTTATTAGTTATAATAAATAAACAGGTTTATAAAAATAACAGTTATTTTTAAAAACCTATTGTTTCGGACCTATTGTAACTGGCACAGTCGGTAGGACCCTCAGAAATTTAATGAATATAAATTTTTTGTTTTAACCATTAACTAAGGGAAAATAAAGACAACTCGGGAAAATTAATAAAATAATTTTCGTTGAAACTCGATCAAGTGTAGAATGAATATCTGCAACAACATCGACAAATCGTAGAGAGGATATCTACAGGAAGAAAGAAGAAGAAGGCATTTTTCCAAAGGAAAGGAAGAATCGACCACTCTTATGCAGTAATTGTGAAAGTGAAAGAGTAGTTTGTGCAGTGCGAAATACGCGTTGTGTTCCCACCGTACAAATGAGCAAAGTATTTTGGATTATACTGTAAGTAGATCCTATTGAATATTATAAGTTATAATTTTATAAGTTTTATTTTTGTTCATTTTATCTTTATATTACTTAATAATCTAATATAATGGCTACCCCCACATTAAAGAAGGAGTATCCTAGATATGATACCAGAATTTAATGGCGAACCCACAATGCTCAACATATTTGTAACAATTTGCGATAAGGTAGTTAGTAAGTTTTATGGAAGTGAAAATCCGGAGGATTTCCAAAATGAATATTTATTTTCATCCATACTTGCAAAGTTGAAATGTCAAGCTCTAGATATTGTAGTAAATTCAAATGTGTATGTATGGAAGGAAGTAAAAATTGTGTTAGTAACCAGTTATTTAGATAAAAGAGACTGTTTCGCTTTAAATTTGGAAATGGCAGAATTAAAGCAGGAGAGTAATGAATCATCCTTTAAGTTCTATGAAAGAATCCAAAAATTATTAAATTTACAAATTTCATTTTTTATTAATAAAGAACCTCAAGGACAAATTGCAAAAGATATTTTATGCGAATATGTTCAAAAATTAGCTTTAAGAGTTCTTCTTAGAGGTTTTCAAGAACCCTTAGGTTCATTAATGCATACGAAAAATCCCGATACACTTAATGAGGCACTCGATATGCTTACCAATGATTTTCAATTAAAAAATAGTAAACATTTCCAAACTAGTAAGCAAAACACCTTGCCAAGGGTCCAACAATACCTATCCGTACGTAAACCTGTTATTAATAATCCATCTTTCCAAAACTATAAACAAATATATCAAAACCACCCTAACCATTTCAACAAACAAATTATACAAACAAAAATCATTTGGAAATAATACTACCCAAAAAACTAACCAAACTTTTCAACTAGTACCGATGAGAATTTCCACACGACAGACCGGAAACACAGTCAGATAAAATAAACTTTATCAGATGACAGGAAAACCGGTAGACAAGGAAAATTACGATCATCCAATAAATCAATACTCCGAGCAAATGACAAATACTTATCTAGCCGAAACAGACTATGACCTAGATGAAAACTTTGACGAATGTAATAATATCGATAACTCAATAGAAGAAGATAGTGCATGCGGTTTTACACCTGAAAATGAACACGCTAGGACTCACAACACCGAAAAAACATTTTCCATCATGCACATTGAGGACAATACGAACAAACTTCTGTACAATTATGACCCTAAGACTAACCAAAACATATTGAACGTTCGGAAGCACTAGATCATTCATTAAAAAATCAATAGCTTTTCATCTTTTCAAAAACACCCTAAAACAAGAACCATTTGAGGTGAGCACAGCACATGGGGTGTCAAAAGAAAAATATAGCTGTAAATTACCACTTTTAGGAAAGAAAACAACTAAATTCTATCTATTCGACTTCTATAAAGATTTCGACTTGCTTCTGGGATTAGATAATATAAAGGGGTTAAAAATAAATTTAAATTTTGTGAACGATAAATTAATGTTTTATGACAAACAAATTCCAATATGCTATTTTAACACTGAAAACCAGGAAATAATAATAACAATACGTTTAAGGGTAACAAACCTTTCAAAGATACAACATGCAATGTAATTAAAGCCCGCACTCAGCAGATAATAAAAATAAAAATAGATAACTTTATTTAGATGGAGAAGGGATATTACCTTACAGGCAACAAGATGGAATAGAGATTCCTCAGTGTATTGTAAAAATTGTAAACGGAGAGACAAATCGCCCAGTAATCAATAATACGACTAGAGACAGGCGTTTATCAGTGGAACCCATGGACGTAAAACCATTAAATAATTTCAAAGTTTATGAACAAATACCAATAAAACAAAACCCCCAAATTTTAACATGATTGGTAACAAAAACAATAAATTAGATTTATCAAAAATCCGAACAGACCACATGAACGCGGAAGAAAAACAGGAAATATTTAAATTAATTTCAGAATACTCTAATATATTTCACAACGAAAATAATAACTTAACATTTACAAATCAAACAGTTGAAATCCCTGTATATCCTAGCAACTATAGGTACTCGGAGATTTATTGCAAGGAAGTTGACAAACAAATTCAGGAAATGTTAGACCAATAAATAATCCAACCAACACGTTCGCGTTGGAACTCCCCAGTTTGGATAGTGCCAAAAAAACCAAACGTATCCAACAAGAAAAAATTTAGGTTAGTGATCGATTTCAGAGATCTTAACGCAAAGACAATTGACGATAAGTTCCTGTTACCAAATATAACGGATATCTTGGATAAATTAGGGAGATCCCAATATTTTACCACCCTGGATCTTGCCTCAGGTTTCCACTAAGTAGAGATGCATCCTGATAGCGTGGATAAGACTGCTTTCTCAACAGAAACCGGCCATTATGAGTTTTTGAGAATGCCGTTCAGTTTATAAAACAGTCCACCAACATTTCAGAGAATAATGAACAACGTTTTGCACGGAATACAAAATAAGATGTGCTTAGTTTATCTTAACGACATTATCATATACTCATCTAGTTTGCAAGAACATGTGTTAAGATTAAGACAAGTCCTTGACCGATTAATAACCGCTAACTTGAAAGTACAACTTGATAAGACAGGGTTTCTAAGAAAGGAAGTAGTTTACCTAGGACATATAGTAACACCAAATGGAGTAAACCTAACCCTGACAAAATTCAAACCATAAGGAATTACCCGATTCAAAAGACTACCAAACAGATAAAAGGTTTTTTAGGATTACTTGGTTATTATTGAAAATTTATAAAAGATTTTGTGAAAATCACCAAACTTTTTACCAATTGCCTTAAGAAAGACTCAAAAATTAATATTGATGATTCTGATTATATAAATTGTTTTGAAACGTGTAAAAACATATTACGTAACGAACCATTGTTGCAATGCCCTGATTTCGGAAAAGAATTTATTTTGACTACTGACACTAGCAATTTTGCAATTGGAGCTATCCTGACCCAAATTTAAAAATGGAAACGATCTTCACATAGCCTATGCTAGTAGGACACTGAATACCAGCGAAATAAATTATTCTGCAATCGAAAAAAAACTACTTGCAATGGGCAAGAACAAATTTCAGACCATATTTATTTGGTAGAAAATTTACTATCTATTCTGACCACAAACCTCTTCAATGGCTTTTTTCGGTTAAGGAACCGAACTCAAAGTTGTTAAGATGGAGATTTAAATTAGAAGAATTTGATTACCAAGTTAAATACAAGAAAGGGAAATTAAACCAAAATGCTGATGGCTTATCACGAATCCAATTGAACGTTACACAAAAATTTCAAAACTCCAATCAACCCAATTTAGACGGCGATTTACAAAGCCGAGTTGACCCAACTATACTTTCCAGAACTGGACGGAGACAATCAATCTATGATTGCAAATTTCGACACAGAGGAAGACGTGAACAACTTTGACCAAGAGGATAATAACAAAGATAGTGACCAGACCGAAGTAGAAATACCAATCTCTGATGTACCTCTAAATTTTGGAAAAAATCAAATATTCCTATCTCTAGTAAAGTATCAAACAAAACAAGTAGAGATAATAAAATTATTTGGGACTTCAAAAATGTGTTTAATAGTTGATATATCGGAAAATAATTTGGACAATGATATTATTAATTTTGTAAAATCATATTTGGTACCACAAGTAAAATATAACCTTTATATCGAAAACAAATTTTATGAGAGATTTGTAACATCTGTAGCGATAAACTTAAAAAATCAGAACTTAATTTAGTTAAATGCAATACCAAATTACTAGATGTAACTTGCGAAGAAGAAATTCTAGAAATAATAGACGCCAATCACGTTAGCAAAAGTAATCATCATGGTATAAACGAAACATACGAACAAACCAAGTGCAAATACTATTGGCCCAAGTAGTCACAGATTTGGTAGATGCTCCAAGTAGTCACAGATTTTGGAAACTCCTTAACTTTTTGTAAATAGGAAGTTGTATATCCTAGTGTTATCTCAATGCAAGAACTGTAGGACAAGATAATTAAAGTCTATGAGTTTTACAATGAAATATTACCCTTGGAACATAAAACAGGAGATATGTGGGAATTAGAAAACTTAATTAAAATTAATTGTAATATAGATTATGAAAATATTGTATACTTTATAAATTTGCCTATGTGGAAAAAGCTAATTTTAATTAGTATAAATTGCATTCTATACCCATGAAATATGTAACCATAATACTAAAAGTACATGTTAGTATCTAATTCTGTAATTTTAGGCTTAGACAATAATTGTAATAGTAAGACAAACTCCAAATCTTTTGCTCATTTGACAAGTATCCCATCAAAAAATAGAATGTCAAACTTCCATCATCAGAAACAGCAATGCAGACATTGAATATATCGCTTCAGAAGTCACGGACAACATGATCAACTGGATCCCAGAAATTAACCAATACCTGGCGACTTTCCCCAATAAGGAAACTTTAGAGATTACCGGTGAAAAGGCAACTACAACCATTACTCTCCAAGGGATATTCTTAATAAAAACTAATGATGATTCTGTTTTGTATAATAACAGGAAGCTCACTCGCACTTCAAAAACAACTGGAGGTCATTCCATATTTATGGACACCTCCAACTTAGGCCTGAAGATGAACAGCAGCCCAGAGTTTTCAATCATGGTTAAGCGACTTGAATTGGTCAAGGTTAATATAGAAACCATTTCTAAAGTTAATTAAAAGATGGCAATAACCCAACACATCAGTGTATGGACTATCGTCCTGTATGGCACCTCTTTCAGCGGGTTGCTATACCTATCATTCATCAAGCTGGCAAAGAAAACTCCGAGGGCAGAATCTTCTCCATCCTCCGAAGTTTTATTTAGGGATGGAGGAGTTACGTAAATAAATAATGTATAGTTTGTAGTTTAAATGATGATCACAGTAGTTTTTAAGCTGATTCATCTTTTCTATTGTACTTGTTACAGAGTCTAGTTAAGTTAGTGTGTAGCAGACTTTCGAACAAAACGGTTCTTCTCAATGGATATGAGAATTCAATAATTTTAACTAATCAATTAGTTAAGCTTCTCACTCCGTATATATGGAATGCAAATTAATTGTATCCGAAAACGTTTTATTATATTAATTTCAGTGCATATGTTATTAGTTATAATAAATAAACAGGCTTATAAAAATAAAAGTTATTTTATATATATATTTTTTTAATATATTTGAGTAAATATATTAAATTTATAAATTATTAACTGATATATATATTCTCCAAGACAATTTATTAAAAACATTTGAATAGGACTAATAATAAGAAGAAAGATTTGACATAATATTTGGTTAACTTTTGAAAAATATGCCTAATTAAAACAAAATTATTTACCTGGTAGACAAACAAAGGATGGTCCGGATGAGTTTGCTTGGTTTGCTTCACAATATCTAGATAGATCATGCCAGGTTTCACCATTAACATATCACAACCTTCATCTATATCTCGTTCCTGTGGGCAATTAAAACATATCGTGGTTAAGCAAAGTTTAATAAATAAAGAATTTGGTACTGATAAGAATAGGGTCCTCTCTTAACATTACATTCACTTTAGAAGTAGCATTTAAAAAGTATCTTCAATCTCTTGTTCGTTTTTACCTGCAGGAGGCAAGCGATGTTTTAGATTAGGTTATTTTTATAGCATTGTAAAATAAGCCCTATTTCCTTTAAGGTGAAATTCTAGGATAAAGCATTTTGAATATATCTCGAGCATGTGCTCATTATTGGAGAGAAGAAAAAATACAAATAATGGTTGTTCCTGTTTAAATCAGTTATTCAAGTACATTAAAAGATATTAATTTGATCTGTGCCTTTGAATTAATTTTAACAGTTTATGAAACCAATCATGGTCCAAACAAAAGAAGTAGCAAAAATAATAAAATCAAAATAGAGGTAAATATAATAGTGAAAGTAAAAAAAAAAAAAACTTGTTTAATGCCAAAAATTTTTGATCATCGTCACCTTATAAAAATAAAGAATGAAAAAAACCTTTTTGAAGAAATTTTATATCTTTTAAATAAATTGACTATAGTTGTTTAATACAAAAGTATAAAGTTATGTGATGGGTCAAAAAATCAATGTTGAGGTTTTTGCAGATATATCTGTTTTGACGTACCCTGGGGTCTGTCTGTCATCTGTACAGCTCAAACGTGTAAACCGATTTTAATGAAATTTTGCACATGGAAATATTTTTAACATACTATAATTTTTTTTTTTTTAATAACTCAATTTTGGGTTAGCTGACATAAAAAAATATCACAAAATTACAATTTTCTCAAAATATACTCTATTTTGTTGAAATTTTAGTGAAATTAATGACCAAATCCATGTGGAAAATTGCAAGTAAAAAATATAAAGTTCAGAAATTATTGCCGAAACATCCGTGGCCCTTATAAAAATATACCTCATAGTTGGTTTTTATTTTATTACGGTATATAAATATTTTGTTATGTTGACTACCTTGTAATTATTCCTAATAGGTTAGTTGAGTTTTTTTTAATTGATAAATTAGATCAAAAATATACAAACAATTTTGTAATTTGTTAGAAGTTTCCAAACATTTCGATATACACAACTTTTTATCAGGAATTATGTGCATGAATTTTCTAAAGTATGTCTGCAATATAGCTAAAATAAAGATATCATTGTGGGACTGAAGTGCCAATTACTACTAGTGTTAAGAGTATAACTTTATAAACATCTTAATACCTATGTACTTACCGCTGCTCTAACAGCCAGTCCAGCACTACCTGGAGGGAGTTGGTAAGCTTGTCTGTCACCAAACTTAGGAGAAGCACTAGCTGCCTCTCGGAAAGGGCCATAAAATACAGAAGCGAATTTAACAGAGTATGATAATAAGCTAACCGTTGATTCAAGACCTGCAGCTCGGAGGCCCTGTTTGATGGTTGCAACACGACCATCCATCATGTCTGACGGTGCAACTACATGGCAACCTGCAATTTGTTAAAAAATTTCTTCACCCAAATCTTCACGAAGTTCATTTTCATATTGTTTGCCTATATTTGAATACAAGTCACTGTCATGTTCTATAACATTTTTCGAATTAATATAATTTGTTTCAAACAATAAGTCCCTCAAGTTATTGTAAATGATCATCCATAATTAAACTTTTTATAAACTATATGAGAAACTGAACCATATAAATTAAAAATATTAAAAATAAAACACAAATAAATGAAAAAACTGATTACGATCATAACTACTTTAATAACACGTTACATTATGACACAGTGAATCCTATAAAAATTATAAAATAAGGCATAACCTTATTTTCTGCAATGTATTAGAAACTGAAACGTGGGAAACACACCTGATCATTTAGTTCAGTAGTTTCTCGCTAATTTCCAGCCCCCTTCAACCATTATTTTAAACATGTAAACATTAAAAAAATCAGCAAATTTGTCATGGCCAGTGTTCCTGGCCTTCCGATTGTACTACTGGCCATCTGAGCTATAAGCAAAAATAAACCCTACCTGATTCAGAAATGGCTGTGGCCAGTACTAAAATATTAGTGACAATATTAAAGCTTATTACTAGGTTTATTTGCATTCATAAATTTAATATTTAACAGTAAATAAATTCCTATGAAAAACAAAACAGATTTTTCAAAAGCTTATTTATTAAAGATGTATACATAACCTCTCTTATGTCTCAAATAAAATATATCATAAATCATTACAAATATTGAAAATTATGTAAAATATTTGAGCACAACGATTTAAAACGGGTTACAGAAACAACCGTGCAAAAATATTTGTAAATATTCTAACATTTCCAGACATGGGGGTATGAGTGCTAAACGTGGATCGTTAAATAAAGTGTAAGAAGAACTAAATAATTACTGTAGCCATCATACATGATAAGAACGTTATAAACGTTAGATAGTATGGAGAAGAGACAAACAAAGTTTAAAGTTGAAGCAATCAAATACATAGTGTTGTAGTTGAAAATATGACATCCAACAGTTTCTGTTTCAAGAAAGTGTGACAAAGTATGAGAACAAAAGAGAGAGAGGGGGAGAGAGAGTGTGTGTGTGTGTGAGAGAGAGAGAGAGAGAGAGAGAGAGAGAGAGAGAGAGAGAGAGAGAGAGAGAGAGAGAGAGAGAGAGAGAGAGAGAGAGAGAGAGAGAGAGAGAGAGAGAGAGAGAGAGAGAGTTGGTTGACATGCATGTGCAGACGGAATAGTCAAACCATGAGCACTATTTTTAGTAGGTTTGTTATTACCCACCCTCTCTGGGAAATTGGCCTACTTTGTAAATGGGTTAGCGGAATAAAGATTCTAGTAGTTCACATATCTGCCACACTTCTGTGTTTGTATTAAACTGGAAAGTACTCCCATGGAGCTTTAACAACATAACCTTATAATTAGAATAAATAATAACAGTAATAATTCTTGTAGCTGAAAATTCTTACTTAGATTTAGAAAGTAAGCTTGGTTTATTATTATTTGATTTGTTGTTGTTTAAAACCAAAAAACCTCTTGGTCTTTATTGCCTTATAAAAAAAGGAAGAAAGACTCCTGTTACACCCCCCCCCCCCGAATAGAACAAGAGTTGGTCAAGAGAGACCTGATAGGAAAGATAAAAGAAGGTGATCTAATCCAAGACTATATAAAAGAAGGAGTAGATCCAGCTAGGATTGGGAAAGCCCATATTCACTAAAGTGAAGCCCTCGGGAAAGGTTTATTATTTGTGATATATTAACGATACTTTAATTCAGGTTATAAATAAACTACCACCTGAGGATACCATATCATCAACCACAGGACCCTGACCACCACCAAAATAGTTGCACACCTCAAACTGCCCATCACATAACCCATTTCAATTCATGTCCCATTTCACCCATCAAACCTAAGTACATATAGTATATATATATATATATATATATATATATATATATATATATATATATATCCAAATGAAATTGTAACTCTATAATTTAAGAAAATATTCAGTCCACATATGTGTATTAAAGTGTAGTGCTAAATATACAATATCATAAACAAGTGAAAAAGAAGAAATAAGAAAAGAGGTTACTACAAAAAAAGAAGATGAGATGATTGTTGGCTGGACCAAGAAGGAGGAAGGAACACTTGAATTGTAACACAAAAAGCATGTGGACATATAAGGTTTTGGTACCAATAATATAAAAAAGAAGAGAAATAAAAGTGATTTTATTTCAGTTCCAATAACACTTTAAATCAAGTATCATTAAAACTGTGTCAAAGAATTTCACATCATCTTGGTTGAATGACAAGCATAATAAATTTTACTTCAGAAAAAGCTAAAGTGACAGCTTAAAGAAATTCACATGTTGTAACACCAATAAAATTATAAATAATAAAACTTTAAATCAAATGACAGTGAAAATTTCATAAACTTTTAATATATAGATCAAATAATAAATTAATTGCCCATAATCCAATTTGTATTTCACATCATTATCATACCATAAATTTATCAGCTAGACACCTATTTAAAACTAAGTATCAATTGTTTAGATGTGAGAAATTAGTGTAATATTTTGTCAATTGTGTAGAATCCCTAGGACTATAAAAAACACATAAACTTTCTATTGTAATCATAACTGTAAAAGCTCCTACTCAAAGGGCTAGCCGCAACATATTAAGAGACAATACCCAAATAATGTTGTAATGTTGTACCCTAAAAATAATTTTATTGTGTTAATAAACATCAGTCATATTTATATTTCATCCATTTTGATTATTTATAGTGATTACCCTAAATACCATCACGAGATCTCAAAACTCAAAATGGTGGCTGTTTGAAGTGGGTTTCCTTATCATTCATATCTAGGATCAACAAGACCTTACAATGGCACATTTTTGTGCAGCTTGGCATTCTTTTATATTAATACTAAAGTTGAGGTTGGCAAATGAACAGAAAGGGGGAAAAAGGGAAAAAGGGGGAAAAAAAGGGGAAAAAACTAACAAAACGTATGTCCTTATAATGACAGCACACCAGTTGAATGAGTGGTATTTTAATGGATAAAATTGTCATAAGTATTTAGTTATAAATAATAAAACATAAGCTCTGAAAATTATACTTCATTATTTTTTAATATAATTTTATATTAAAAAAACACATGACCTCCTTGTCATGAGATATATTGAAGATGCACTCAAGATGATGGTGACTCAAAATTCCATGAATGTATATCTTTTAAAAATATACTTTTTTCTTTAACAAGTTTGGTTTTTCTAATATTCACCTCTTTCAAGACAGTTATGTTTCAAACTGATGAAAATATGAATAAATATATATTTTAAATAATTTACTAGAATGTGCAAACAATTCAACAATCAATCACTAACCTGATTTTGCATAAGCAACTGCAATTTCAGCTATTCTCTTAATACTTAAACTATTATTAATTGTGCCATTAGTTTTCAGAATTCCACAGTGACCATGTGATGTGTAAGGGCACAAACATACCTGAAACAATAATATTAATATTTGAAAGAATTTTCTATATCTTGTAATTTTAAGTGAACATGTTTTAATTATAGATATTACTGCTAATAAACATGAGGATGCAACCTCATGTCAGAAATATACCATCACCCCCTCAGCATGACCTTGGATGGTTAATATTTTTAAAAATTAATTTAGTAGGGTATGGTGAAAAGGTAATTAATTGGAACATGTTTTGTATAATTATTTTTGGTTAATTGTTTCATTTGTATACCGGTAGCATAATATTTTGAAAGCTTTTAGATGATATTGCATATTTTTTAACTTTTTTTTTTAAAGTTTATCCAGATGTATTGTTTCTACAGTCCAAATGGCTGGGACAATTTGAATACCCTTTTACTAATCTCTTCTTTAGTGAGGAGTTTAGGTCTAAAGCATATAGCATATATAATTTTTACTTTAGCACTCCTTATAAAAGCCTAAGAATTTACTGGTAGGGGGGGAGATACTTTTATACCTACTTACTCCCATATATATATATAACGTAAGAAATTAATAAAATTACACAATTTATTTTTACTGTTTTTAAATAAAAATTGATATTTTCCTGTTCAAATATTTGGCACTAGTTTCCTCGGTCTTATGAAACGAAATACCTAAAAAAAAATGAACTTGCAAAAAATTAATTAATTTATAACCATTAAATTGAAACTTTGGACTGAAGAACATTAGTAAAAGAAAATATAGACTATTTGAATACAAATATCTGTTTAATGAAAATGAAGAGACTAAAACTGATCAACTCTTTTTTTAAAAATCCTATTGAAATCATACACATTAAAACTGATTTTAGTTTTGTAGGGACAATTAAAAAACATTTTATCTGTGAGATTGATGGTGATTAGTGTAAGTTTATGTAATGTAACAGTCCAATCCAGTCCAGCTCAGTCCAATTAACCAGAGATTAAAAGTACTTGTGATAAATATTTAATATAAGATAATTTATGTTTGTTGGTTTTTTTTCACTCCAAGACTTGTATTATATAGAAAATTTGAAAATAAATAAATATTCAAATATCTTGAATAAACTGTGTATAACAATGTAATCTTCACCTTTTCCACAATTGTATATCTTACTTTTATCTAGGAAATGTGAAGGCAGTCATTAAATAAATATTGGAACTTCAACATACTGGCAAATGGATTGAAATTTTATAATAAAAATAAAGTACAAAATTTATTAATACAACAGTTATAAATAAATAAAAACAAGGTTAATATTTCTGAACAAAAAATAACAAATATTCAAAAAGCCATCCTAGAATTAGATTTAATTTAGGAAGCTCACTAAATAATAATGGTTAGGAACAACCTAAAAACTTAAAACAACTCCAAATGATGTTGTAAAGAAATTTGTTCAATAGAAAATAAATACCAGGAATATTATTCAAACGAACGATTGATTACTACGACACCTAGCGGCAAATTTGGAAAACAATTTTATAAATTAAAATGGCATAGATTACAAGATTCCCGACCGAATAATATTAATAACTAAACATTTCGAAATTTAACTTTAGTCTAACCTATACCCAATTAAAGCCTAAATTTCCCAGCTATCTGTAAAAAATAATAATACTGCGGTAGAATGACGAGAATAAAAAAAATCGACACAAACAATAGCGAATTGTCAAGCCTAGAAATGACCGCGTTAGAACAATAGCATCAGCAATTTCGCAATTATAAGAATACGGTAATAGCTACGACCAAACAAACCTGGCTTATGTAAGAAACAGATATTTTTTTATATAAAAGGCCACTTAAGATCATATCTAAAGCCTAAAATAACAATCTTTACAATCTGTATAAAACCAATGAAAGTCCTGGTTAAAATGGCGGCCGAGAGAAAATAAGTGACAGATATTTCAGAAGACACATCCACCGACAACCAAATAACGTGATTGGAAAATGTTCCATAGACATTGCGATGCGGGAATTTTCAATTAGTTTTAGATTAAAACCAAGATATATGTATGTTAGTTGTAAGAAGGCATTTTAGCTTTAAGAGAGGTATTTGGATCCCTAGTATGTCTTCAACAATTTAATTTATAGAATTAGAGTCAGTATATGTACATGAGGTTATTAACAACTTCTTGCTTAGTAAAAAATAGGATCATATATCATTTAATTATTGTCCCAAATCCATTACTAATACAAAGAAATACAAGTACAAATATGAATCTCTACGAATATTCTAACAATGGAATTTTTTAAAAAATAGTTGGGAAGAGCTGAAGCAGTCAAGACGTTTCCAAGTCCTGCTCCCGTTTGAAGAAATTTAAATAATATAAAAGTATATTTTACATATTCTAAAAGGTGCTGAGAAGAAGCACAGAAGAATCAGTGTCAAGTGACAGTTTTAATTTTTTTAAATCTACCAAAAGGTAGATATAATATCAAGCTATTTCCAAAGCAACCTCTATGAACTGGTGAAATCGTTCCAATTACATTTCATTTCATTATTTATTCAAACTACCAAGCCTATGTCGCCTAATTTTCATAAACGTTAATATCCACAAGTTAAAAGTGGAATAAATATAAATCATATAAACTGAATATGAATATCTGTACCAAGAGTACAGCATAAACTTTTTGAACAGTTATAAGCTGCAAATTTCATTTTCTTTTATGCCATCAGCTAAAACTAATTCTTTAATCTTTTAATTTCATGTCTTTTGCATTAATTGTGTATTATACCCACTTCCTTGACAAAAGCTGCACCGACCCGATACCCCGAAATATATAGACTCTTGTGCTAAATAAATAATTCCCCGAGATATAGACTCAAATAATTGTGATTTCATTTTTATGTATATGTATGTTAATTCCCAGAGAGATATAGACTCATATGTTATATAACCAATTCCCCGAGATATGGACTCTAATTAATTGTTGTGATTTCATTTATGTATGTGTTATGATACCCCGAGATATATAGACTCTTGTGCTAAATAAATAATTCCCTGAGATATAGACTCAAATAATTAATTGTGATTTCATTTTTATGTATATGTATGTTAATTCCCAGAGAGATATAGACTCATATGTTATATAACCAATTCCCCGAGATATAGACTCTAATTAATTGTGATTTCATTTATGTATGTGTTATGATAATTCCCCGAGATATATAGATTCTTACATTATTCAATTGATTCCACAATATAAAACTATAATTTCAATTGTGATTTTTTTAATTGTTATGTATGTGTAATGACAATTAATTCCTCGAGATATAAACTTTATTCAACCTTGATAATTGTTTCATGAGATGTGAATATTTTAAAATATCATTAATTTTGTATGTTTCTTTTTCATTTCTTTTAACTTTTCAAATATATGTACCGATTATATATTTAAGACAAAAGTCTTTTCTGATCAACTGATCAACAGATTTCATGGAAGTTTAATAACAATAAATAACGTATGTTATATTGTAATTTGTATTCTTATTTCTTAAAATAAATGTGTTAGAAAGTAAGACAAGATGGAATTTCAAAGTGAGGTACAAAGTAAACTTCAAAGCCACAAATTCAGTAGCAAACCTATTTAATATTAAAAAGAATCAATATATTATAAAATGGCTTTTAAGTAGGAAGCTTTTAGATATTTATTAGAATAGTTACAAACTAAAACACAAGAGGCTATTTTACTTTAAAAACCTCGTATATTTAATATCTAAGACTCTTTATTAGGAATAGGTTTTTCCTGCACCTAATTTCTACAGGTTCATTAGATAGTCAAAAAGATGGATCAATAACATGGTGGTTCAGATTGTTAATATTTATTTATTCTTTATTCCCTTATAGTTGTTATAATTACTTTAGGTCTTTAAATAATTCTATGTCAGCTTGATATATTATATTTCTATCTAATATTTAATTATTCAAATGCAATGCAAAATATAATCTGTCCTAATCAAACCTTTTAATCTTCAATCCAGAGCAATGGATTGTTTTCTAAACATATGAATCTGCTCACCTTTTCAACATAGGCTGTGAATCTCTATATACTGCCAGTGAGTCCCTTTTGCAAGTTCGTTCCTGAGGGGCCATGTCTTTCGGCTGACCAGCAGCGTCTCCACGTCCCCACCTTGGATGATACAGATCTTCTTTCTAGGTCACTAGCAGTTTATATAGAGCTTCACTATCCATGTCATGCTAATAACCTGCAAGTTGAGCAGTTGCAAAACTTTTTCAATTATTTCCTAACCAACACACGTCTGATATTAAAGATTTAATTGGTGCTAACATTTGACTATTTATTGTTAATAAAATATTTTCGAAACTTATAATAAATATTTTCTTATCCTAAATCCTAACAACACTGACACCTTTGAAAATGTCATCCCGACATCTAATGTTGGGCCTAATCTTATAACTGAGGATAATCCTTGTCTGGTGCCCTAATGCATATGGTTTTTCCTATAATGTATATTTTTATCAATATGTATTTGGGGTGGCTTTGTATAGGATGCATGGATAGGATTTGTAATGGTGAATTTTTCACCCATGATCTCTGTTGTTAAAGGTCCCTGCTTGTGTGGAACAAAATGGAATGTGCAGTATTGTGCTGTGTCCTGTAGGTTCCCTCCGGTTACCATGTGTGCTGCACAGCCCTCAGATATCGTCCTTGATATCCTTTGACAAGGTATAAATGAAACACATGCCCATTTTCTTCGGCTGGCAGTCGTTAATCTGTTTGCCAGACATTGAACTTATTGACTGTCCATCTATAGAGTGACCACTATGGTGTAGTGTTGTGACAATGTTCATGTGTGGTTCTTCCAACTCAGAGGAATTGACACATATTCATAAATGTTCCAGGTAGCTGTCTTGCGATTTATGGGAACCTTAATTGTGGAGATCACGGATTGAGGAGTGATTAAGCATAGTGTGATAGGGAGATGGTAGTAGAGATGAAGATTCTCTTTGAGAATGGGTGGAATAAGAGCATATTTC
This sequence comes from Aphrophora alni, assembly GCA_963513935.1. Taxonomy (NCBI): domain Eukaryota; kingdom Metazoa; phylum Arthropoda; class Insecta; order Hemiptera; family Aphrophoridae; genus Aphrophora; species Aphrophora alni. The sequence goes on from OY740769.1 coordinate 47,050,163, forward strand.
TCTGGGATAATTTGAATGAGTTTCTAGGATTTGAATGAATAGAGCTTAAATCTAACATCAATTAATTATAATACACAAGTCTTTGTTTCTGTAGGTTATGTGCTACTATAGTCTTATAAACACTTGTGATGTCTTGACTTCCAGTGTCTCGTGTACCTTGTTGAGATGGCCTTTTGGAACTTGGCTCCTGTAGTTGTTGCTCAATCTTGTCCAGAAACCGCCTTGTACTGTGTATTCTCTGTACTGTATTAGTGCTATGTTGTTTTCTCTGCTCACCTTTTCAACATAGGGTGTGAATCTCTATAAAGTGCCAGTGAGTCCTATTCGCAAGTATGTTTCTGGGCTACATCTCTCTGATGACCAGCAGTGTCTCCCCATCCCCGCCAACGTCTCGAATGCCATTGACCTTCTTTCTAGGTCACTAGGAGTTTATATAGAGCTTCAGTATGCAAGTCATGATAATGACCTGCAAGCTAAGCAGTTGCGACACTTTTTCAATTATTTCCTACCACACGTCTGATATTGAAGATTTAACTAGTGCTAACATTTGACTATTTATTCTAAATACAATATTTTATAAACTTATAATAAATTTTTTCTTATCCTAAATCCTAACACTCTTATATAAATATATAAACTATATTTTAATACTTACATCACAAGCAATAACGAGGTCAGGAAATTCTGCACGTAATATTGGCACTACCTTACACACTGGATTTTCATCGGAATCTGCATTTGATCCTTTTTCATCCTGTAAAAAAAAGGAAAAAAAAGTAATTTTGTGAAATAAAAATATGTTTGGGTAAATATACTAGAGTTGTTATAAGTATATTCAAGATATGTCAATAGTTAATGAATACCCTTAGGGGCTCACTTTAGTGAGTATGGGCTTGGCAATCCTGAAGAGACCTAGCTGGATCTACACCTTTTTCATGTAGTCTTGGGTTAGATCTCTCTCTTTCATTTTATCTGGTCTTTCTAGACCAAATCTTTGTTCTTTTCTGACCCTGACGCTATTAGAGTATTTAAAGGCTAGGGGATGAGACAATTCGAAAGGATATTTTAAAAAGTTTACTATAAAAGAAGCATCTTAAATATTTTTTTGAATTAAGGAAAGGATCACCGTGACATCTAGTGAGAATCGTGAACAATGTACAATCAACAAATTACCCAATTCTAAATCATTTTCAGACACATGACTAGAAGAGCGTAAAGTTAAATAATTTTCCGATATTATTTCATAATAAGTCCCATATGAAAACCATTTAAAATTAATCTATCCGTCCACAAAAATTAACCAGAAATCATAAACAATATTGTCTTTTAAAAATCAGTATCAAACAGCCTACCGTCAAAATTACGATGTGCCTAAGCCCGTATTCTAAAGATTGTAGAATAACTAATGAACGACCAAGGAAATGGGTAGCACAATCATATTAAACATGAATTCCTTTCTGCAAAAAACAAAAACAAAAATCCCAAACGGGTAGTGATATTTAATTACAAGATCAAAACATTCATTATTTAATATTTCAATAATGAAAGACATACACAATGTCCTTCAACTTCAATAAAATTATCTGCCCCTAACCAGCAACTAGCTTTCCGATTGGTCGCTCAAATTGTAGTAATTTGTGAAGTATTCATTGACATATGATGCTCTAATATGTTTACAAATTAGTTAATTAAATGTATAATTATTAAGAGAAGTTATTTAAGCCCTTAGTAAAATAACATCTTCGACTAAACAATTTAATTCTAATACCAAAATTTTAAGCCTAGAGGCTAGAACTATAAATATCTTCTTTTTTTATGAGTGATCAGACATTTGAATTAAGTTATTAGACTTTGATATCCTAATCTTAAGTTATCCGTCTCATTCTCTATTCATTATTCCATCATATATTTTATGAACTATAATTGAACAATCATATGACACTTAACTAATTAAATTTAATCATATAAATGATTACAGTAAGACTAATTATTTGGACCTAGTCCAAATTTACTTTGTTCTCCCAACTTAAAAAAAGCCGGCACCATTCCCCCCCCCCCACCCGATATGGCATATAACTAATTATCAAGAAGGACCAAACATATAGACATTATTTTAAAAAAGATACTGAGCAGCTGAGAGTTAATTTGTATAAATCTCTTGATATAGTTCTTAAATTGTTTCAATATAAAAAATAGTGATACATATTATAAACATTGAGTTAGTAACCGAAAGATAGAACTACTAAAAAATTTATGAATAGACAATTTTGAATAAAATCCTACATGTTAATTTTTTACGAACTTTGATCATTTTCAGTAATGTTTTGTTAGATCTTATGAATTTACATAATTTTCTATTTTATATTTTCCGAATTCTCAATTTTAGATTTGTTTATACTTAATCAATGAAAAAATCAACTTGTTCTCTGAATAAAAGGAGATATTTTCCTGTTAGTTTCTCTATCAATCTATATTAAAAATATTATAGTTTTCTATGCATATATAAATATTTTTTAATTGTAATGATATAGAGTCTTTATTTTATAATCTTTTCTTCTTTTTTATAATTAGGTCGAGAGGTTTATGGGGGGGAGGAGTTAATATGAATAAAATTAACAGCTTAACATTTATAACAACTTAATTAACACTTAATAATAGTTAATAATTCATATATATATATATATATTTACATTATGTTTCTTGTTCATAAATATTAAGTAATACTTCTTACTATATCTCAATTAATGCTGAATCAATTTTAGAGGAATTAGCCTAAAGTTTCTGATGGCAATCTTATTCATATGGTTTATTTTCAAAGTTTAATTACGGGTTTTTATTATTCGAAATATATTACAATTGATGTGCTCATACATAGGGTTTTGTTCTTGACTCTTTCAACAAATTTGAGGATATTTTTTATAAAACAATCAAATATTTAAAACAAATTTAATGAACTAATTTTTGAAATTACTTTTTTTATAATAGATACAATATTTTTGTTTTTACCGATCACTAACAAACCAGAATTTTAGGAGATATGGTGATCATTACATTTTGTTTGGTTATTTAAGGAGCTACATTTTAGAAAAATTTCATCAAATTTTGAAAGAAAAAAATTTTCTGAGATATGGTCAAAATATTTCCATCTAATTTTGATTAAAATGGGTTTACTCATTTGGGGTATAGAGCACTGTACATATGACAGATCCCAGACAGGCAGAGATCATTGCCAAAACCACTGTTTTGGACTCAGATGACTTCAAAATGGATATCTCTGACAAAAAAATGACATTGTGTTTTTGTCTCCTATCACATAACTTTCTCTATATGAGAGAAAGTAAAAACTTACTGCTAATTTTTATGCTTATTTTTATTTAAGAAGATGTCATTATAAAATATTATTGGCATCGAAATGACTTAAAAATAAATAATGATCTCAAAGGGGGGGGGATGTTAGGTCCATATTGAGAGAAGAGATTGCAACTTGTTTTTTTCTTATATTTTATCAGAATACAGTGAAAAATACTTATCACAATTCAAACTATATTATCTTATCATAAACAGATATTGATTCGGTTTAATATTCAAACATTTGGTTTATTACATAAGTTTTAAATAAACACATTTATCTAAATTTTAATTATATATTTCTTCAGTTTTATTCTCCCTTTTTTACAATATAAAATCAACTAAGATTAATGTATATAAGAAGGCTTGAATTCCAGACTGTCTATGTCAGTTCTAGATAAGGATATAAAGTATTACTTATTTTTTATCAGCAGATAAGTTATGAATTCTTATTTATTCTGATGAAATAGGAATCATGTTTGACAACTTCAGGACTTGTACTATTAGATGGACAACATAAATTGAAAATACTAAAACTAATGAAAAGTGATTTAACCCGGTATAAATTAAACATTAATATATATATATATATATATATATACATATATATATATATATATATATATATATATATATATATATATTTACTTCCTCACATATTAGTGGCCTTAACATTTGGGCTTCCTGTCGGAAAGAGCTACAAACGGGAAAGAGCAAGGGAAAGAGTGTAGATATAAAGGTTGGGGTTGGAGTGGGGGATTTCGTATGTGCAAGCATGCACATAAACTCAGGCCTAATGTTTCTAGAAGTCTAAAGAAGATACGAGGAGTAACCTAACCTAATTTTATCATTCTGTTGTGATCTTTCAATAAAATGGATGTTCATCTCTGGTCAAAAGAATTAATTACAGATTTAATTAATTTATATAAATCTTTCCCTTGATTGTGGAAGAGTAAAAGTGAGGAGTATAAGAAGAAAAAAATCTTTGGGTTATTGAGTTTAAAACTATTATTGATTTTTCAAAGTCCATGGATTCCCAGAAGCAAATGAGAGATTTCGTGGTGAAAAATTCAAAGTTTTTTTTTCCTTCCGAAATGAGATAAACAAAGTTCAAGACAACGAAGGCAGTGGTCGTGGAACTGATGAAAAACACAAGCCATTGTTATGGTACTTCGACCTCCTGCTCTTTACAAAGGACTGCTTCCTTACAAGAAGTGATCTGGCATCAAAAATTTCCAACTTGGATTCCATGGATGTTGGAAAAGAAGGGACAATTATGAAATAGATAAAGGGGATAGATTGGAAGAAGAAATGATACAAGAATTGAGTACCATTTATTTTATAAGAAAAAATGACTCAATGAATTTAAACGTAATACATTTTTATGAAAGTTGTGTTAAATAGCTACTTATGAAAACGTCGAAATTTTTGAGGATACAATATAATATTAATAGCAGATTTATTTTAAGCATTAAAATTAATTAAATATCTAGTATTTAGGAGCTGGTATTTCAAGGGATTGAGAAGGGACCTCGTTAGTGTTTAATATCACACAAACGTTTAATGACTCGTCAGACAAAGTTGATAAAGTCTCTTAGCGCTGTTATTCAAATCTAATTTGGCGTACACACATTTGAAGTATCCATACGTGTCATAGTCCAGTACTACAAGGATGATAATCAGCACAGTAGATAATAAGGAACTCAGTATAATCAGTAGCCCTGGGACTCGAACTAAAGCAAGTTCCGAATTTAAAGGGGAACGAAATACAAGTCTGGTTCCCCTCCTCTTAATCATAGAGGTGAGTTCTGGTATAACATCATGGTTCCTCACCACCCCCCATTACTATTGACTATCCATACATGTACTCATGAAATTCATGTTCGAACACATCAGTTATGGGTCCGATCCCCATTAACACAAGCTCCACTTGCTTGGCAAGCACTTGCTTGGCCGGTTCCTGAACTCAAACAATTAAGATCATTGATAGTGAAAAGCACACAATGTGATCCATACATCTGATTCCGCCAAGGTAATCAGTATGCACATCATCAACACTCCCAGACATAACAAAAACAAGCACAGAATTTTCATATGATTTACACTATTGACCGAAGGTACTTGGTAGAACTCCATTTTAATGAAAAAAACAAACTGAAGTCTTTGTTAAGCAGCCTTGTAAATGCCGTTGCTGACGAAACCATGGTCGGCAAGACTCAATAAAATTGTAGAATTTACTAAATATTGTGTTTGTTTTTTTCATCACAACATTTTTTTAATTTTTTTTTTTTTTTTAGTACCCATAATGGTTTAAACATCAGGAAAGAATAGCAGTGTCCCATCACTCGGTTGTCAATGGAATAAACTCTACTTAAGAAAGAAATGTTCAGCACAAATAAGAATCCTATAAGAAGGTGAAAGCGTAAATATCTATATAATATAAATGAACTCTGTATAGTTGATTAAATGGATGATATTTTATACATTATATGGTGATTATAATGTGAAGGTATGACTGGCAGACCACAAGGGACTCTTAATAGGTGAAGCTAGTCTCCACGTCCCCTGCAGAAACAGATTGATGTCTAATACCATCACTTACCGGCATACAAATAGATTTTAATTGCTTATTAAATCATACTGTTCTTAAAATAGTTATATTATTTTTATAATAAATACCTTTGAGAGTTTTGTAATCACACCAAATAAAAGAATTGATTTTAATCCATTTTTTATGAGTGGTCTCAACTCTTCTACAATTGTTTTGATGCCGTATCTGTAGACACCAGGCATGCTGGACACTTCTGTTTTGGCAACTTCCTCATCTCTGAAAAGTTAAATCTTCTATAGCTAAAAATTAATTGAAATTCTATATATGATATTCAACTCACATATTTACTATGATAATTGACAACATGCATCTATATATGTAAGAATTATATGTGCATATTTATTTTAAAACATTCCTACATTATGTGTAATCAAAATTAAAGGAAATTTTTATTCACAGAAAATAGAAAATAGGTAACTAACCTGCAAATTTTTAACAAGAAGTTAAAACTTAATTGCACTTAAATCTCTATTAACTTCTACATATGTTGCCCAAATCAATCTAAAATTTCCACCACATGACCATTACACTACACTCGGTTCTAAATGTTTTAACTTTCTATTCAGGAGTTGGATGGAGTAAAATGTAATGGGTTTTTCTTTTTTTATATAAAAAAACAAAATTAACTATACTAAAACTAGTAATTAACAATGGTAAACTTTAATACTTTACAACTAAAACAACATAACATTTTACAAGGCTGTAAAGAAGCTCTACGAAAAGCTAACTAAGATAAAAACTATGATAAAATACAACAATTAATATATTACGGGGCTGTAAAAGAAACCTGCAAAATTTAACAATGTTAACATTTTTATAAAACTTCATAAACAAAAAAATAAATAAATAAAAATTACAGGGTTGTAAACGGGCCCTGCAACAATTGAATCAAAATATTTTAAATTATACCAAAAACATTCAGGCGAGATAAAAAGAATAATACTCTTATTAAAAATGTCAGCATTGTCCATCAACATTGCCTGAATCAAATTCCATAGGACAAATGTCCTAAACACACCTGTTATAACTCAATCTATTAAGATGTGCCTAACTATTAGAACAAATTGATAGAATAGGCATTGTGGTGGATTCTCGTGTTCCATAGAAATTCATGAGTAATCCTCGAATGACTGATGCGAAGATGGGTAACCACCACTTCCTCATGACAACTTGTAGATATGGATGTAATCCACAAACTGATGGTATCTTTTACTTCCTTCAGCTTATTGGACTATATAATTAATCTATAATTCCTCCCATCACCTAACCAAAATGAAATTAACAATTCATACAAAGTTAGATGTCATAACACACTTCGTGGTTGCCATCTGACTAGTAGTTTCCATTAATTGCTTTGACCTTTTGTGTTTCCCATAATTTCGCAATGCTCAGGTACCCAGCAAAAAAATATACCAATGCCCAGTAACGGAAGTTTGTATATGAAACACAGAATGCCTTTAACCAAGGGATTCTGATAGCCTGTAAAACACTTTTGGAATTGAAATACAAAATATAGTGATAGAAATCAGATGAAACAGTATTAAGGCCTTAAAAATCACAAAGATTTTGGCAGTAAATATACTAGAAGCTGAGTGTAATCCATACAAATAGGCCATCGGACAAATAGGTCCGATGAGTAATATGCACAACCAACTTTATTGTCCATATTAATATAATATTTTTTTCTGTCTATATGACTATATGCTTCGGCGTATAGTCACATAGATGGAAAAAATGATATTAATATAACAATTTTGTGACTAGGATACATCATAATGGATTTGATTGTTCAGTTTAGAGCCATCTCTCCATCTGTGAAAATAATCTCACTAGATTGGTATTCATTTCTTATTTACCTAAATTCCTGATGATTACTATTACATTACCGTACATCAGGAGTATTGTACTTATTGAATCTGGACAGTGAAAAATAAAAATGTGGCTTTTTAATAAGCTATGGAGTGTAACAATTCGAAATGAGTTATAAATCAAATAAATTCAAACATTCTTTTACAGAGTCTTGACGTTAAACCAACAAACTCGCCGACATCTAGCTGTAGCCAAGAAAAGTACCATACTAGCAAATCGCCCAATTTCAATTCATTTCCCGATAAAATCTTAGTAAAACTCAAAATCAACACATTTCCTTATATAAGCACTATGTTTTCTACCACAAAATGTTTTCAAGCAAACCATCTGTCTAGAAAAGGTAATCAAAATTCACAAAACCATTTTATAACACAAGAATATCAATTTGAAAATCGGTATAAAAATTACTCATTGTAAAAAAATAACTTTGGCCTAGACCACATTTTATAAGATGATGAAATATTTACAGAACAATAGGAAAAAGGGATAATATTCTTAAAAAGACCATTTAGGTATATTTCTATATCCAACTTATTTCGCACAAAATCTTAAATATTGTATAATTAATTATACAATATAAAGTCGGCGTTCGTAGTGTTTCATAAGTAAAAGACCAGACATTGCACCAGACGATATGGCACATCTATCTATCAGCACACTTTCCGATTGGTCCTTGCAATTTCGTACATTCAATTAGTTCTTCTGCTTAACACGCTCAAAGAAATATGCAAATTAGATAATGAAGTATAGTATTAATAAGAGAAGTTATATAGGGCCTAAATGTCATTATAATTAATTAGTAAAAACAAAAAATTTGAATTTCCTATTCTAAAATATTATATTAAAATTTATTGCATCTATTCATACCCATAGAAGAAGAATCATCATACAAGCCAAAATCACAAATCAATCGCATTTAATTCAGAGGGCTCAAGTTTCAAGCACTGGATAACTTGATATAGAAAATTAAGAGAAAAAAAGATTGTTGAGGAACCTTTATTTGGAACTGACATGTTTTTCTAAACACTGAATGTAAGAGATCTATGAATTTTGAAGAATAAATCCATACATATCCTCAACAAAGTCGTCTTCAACAAGAAAAGGCAGTGCGGTTATGAATAGAAATTACGTTTTATTACGAATAAATCGAAGAATAAAGATAAACCAATAAAAAAACAGATCAGACAAAACTGATGAGATCCATTCATATTGTTCATCATCGTACTCACATTGATAATTTAATTTTTTTAATCTTTTCCAACCTTTTATTATAGAATTGTGTTGACATTTTCTTTAACCAACAAGAAAACTGTGATCAGAACTAAATGATTTTAATCTAACTATAATTCCTATAACCAAAACCACCATCCAGCTTTCAGAATCACATTTGACTATTTAAAGTTTTATATTTATTATTTCAATTATTTGAACATTGTTATATGATTAATGACTTTATTTTTATTATTAATACTTTTTCTTAATAATTTGATAAATTTGGGTAAAGCCGGCACTTTACCTCCCCCAGAGATAGATTTGGTACCATCAAGAGAGTTTATGGTAAATCGAACTATAACTGGACTTATTTCTTAATAGCCGAGAGCAAAGATTCATATGCAACAAATATTTATTAATTTGAAAAAAGTGACAATTTAAATAACTATTATGATTTGTTAATTTTACCTTAATATGAATATTTGTAATATGAATTACATAAATAAAATATTTTGATATTTTACCAATTTCTTTTGTGTGTAATTTTTTGTTTATATAATTGCTGTATTTCTCTTAGAAGTTCTCATAATAAATAAAATATTAACATATTATACAAATATGTGTTTTGTTATAGGAGGAATAAAACATGGAGAATAATCATACATTAAAGGAAGTACAAATCCTAAATTGTCGAGGATCTTAGAGTTCTAATCACAAATGTCGCAGGAAAGCTCTGACAACATTCATATCTATCAGCCTAAGGATATGGTTTCCCAAAGCATTAAATATTTGAATATTTACTGAGCTTAACACGTTTGATAGGAATTTTGGTTTTCTCTACAGACTTCATTATTTGAAGAACAAATCAAATGAGGAGTTTGAGTTGTAACATACTAAAAGAAGCACTAACATTTTTGAAAGTCAGGAAGTACAAGTAACTCTGACATTGATGGCGAAGAATTATATCAAGAATTGAAAATGTACTGCAGGACCTACTGATATAAAAATTAATGAATTGGTGAAAAATATGATTTAAAACAATTTAGTAAATTTCTATATCAAAACATAGGCCTATGTTGCTTTGCAAGTAATTTTATCAACACTAGTGTCTGTTGCAAGTGCAGAATGCTCGTTTTCAAAACTAAAACTAATAAAATATTATCTTCGCTCAATAATGTCTCAAGAAAGACTTTCTTCTTTGGCAATCTTAGCTATTGAAAGAGATATCAATTCAAATCCAAATCTTTATTATGACTATTTAATTGATCAATTTAATGATTGCAAAATGTAGAAAAGCTATTTTATAAAATAGAACATAAAGGAAGAACTTCTGAGTTTACTAAACAATTACAATTATATCACAATATATATTTGGACCTATAGCATTAGTATTATATAACATTATATAGTAAATTAGTATTATATAATATTGCTGTAGGGCCTATGTAAATATTTAGGCCAATATTTTTTTGCAAAGTTCAATAAAAATAATAATTAATAACTAGTTAATGGACCTTATTTGCCGCCTACAGAACTACTATCGCCCTAATTCCAGCAAAATAAAGTGGATAGTTTAAATGAAGGGAAGGACCCTCTCCTGTATTTCTACTTGAGCCGCCACTACATCCAAGAGTAATAAGAAATTACGGTAAATATGTATTGTACTTGTCGTAGTGATTTAGTACAGAAATTTATGCAAATGGTGTACTACGTACCTGAATTTTGAAACAAATAGATCATCCTTTATTACGGAAAACATTTTTGAAGTAACAAAATACATTAGTTTAGTCTTTAAATAAGCAATCTAAGAGTACGAAATCAAGGTCTGTTGAGGTTAGTATGTTTGCCTACGTTAATGCCTATGTATGACAATGTTCGTGAAGTTAGTGAAAGTCTCATCGTTCGATGTTTATGTTCATCCACCGATATAGGTCTGGTTGGTTAGATGACTATACATATATACATATATATATATATATATATATATATATATATATATATATTATATATATTGACCTGCCCAGATTTAGTTCTCATGATTCTTCAAACATACAGTGTAGTAACATTAACCTATCAGATGACATGTAATGCCATGCACCCTACAAGACACTATTGTCTTCCCTCTGCATAACCTATGAAACCCAGGCACATAGGGCGATTGCATACTTAGAAATAGAATGGATAATTCAATATGCATATTTTAGCTGTAGGTAATAGATTTTGGTACTTCAAAAGTGTCTTCCGTAAAAGGGATGATATAATTGTTTCAAAATAAGGTATGTAGGACATGATTTGTATAAATTTCTGTACTACATTGGTTCGATAAATACAATAAATATTTACTGAAATTACATAGTATGTATAACAGCACTAAGTGTACTCAGTTTACTCACATTAGGAGTAAACATAACCACAGTTTAAATTTTAACTTACATAACAAATAATGGATACATAATATTGAATGATGTAATATTGATATGACCAGTATGCCACTTCCTAAGTACAGGATGAAATATTGTGCTATGAAGAATTTTGTTTGCCTCTGGTTCTTCAACACCATTTCCATGACTATTTTCTGGAACTTCCATGAAATGATTCATTGCGCACTTCTTATTTTAAATAGGTTAGCATACATTAAATAATTAACATAAAGATGAGTTAGTAACAAATTTAATGAAAACCAAAGGTAACAACTTATTTTCTGTATAATTCCATTAACTAAAACAAAATTTAATAACTTTCACTACAATACTAACTTCGATTGAATACTGACTGGTATGAGATACTGAACTAAAAGTTAAAATACTTGAATAACCTCTTTAAATGACTTGCCTTCTGGTCTGCTAGAGTAGGGGAGGCGCATAGATTTTTTTTTTTTTTTTTTACCGTTTCCTATTTTTATATACGGGCTTAGACATGTATACCATATTTAAGATGTATATGTACCATGTATGTATGTTTGTTCATTAAAACACTTTCCACATTTTTTTCTCTCCTATTAACAATAGAACTGAGGCTTTTATAGTTTTTCTTGTCTAACATTTTTCTTTTGAACTTTAATAGTTTTAATATATATTGTTGTTGTTATAATGTTAGTAAAAAACAGTTAAAAATAAGTATACGCTATGCATCAAATTTTGGATGTCCTAGTGTTGTAAATGATTTTTTTTTAAATGTAAATAGAAGGATAAATAAAGGATTATAAATTGGTGGGATTCAGAAATAATAATAATAAATTATTGAAAATATTTTTATGACAAAGGTCCAACTAACTAGCATTTTTAACCCGAAGAAGACTCTAACCATGTATGTAAGAATTTCGAATCAGGATTTCAGGATTTAATATACCGGGTGTCCTACAGAACTTGAACTATAGGGAAATCACACGATGTATTGTTATTTTATTAATTATAAGTACGTTACCATCCATTGAAATCAGTGTTGCTAAGTACAGAAAATATTAGAAACATTATTTATGCATAAATAAATATCGGTTTCAACTAATTTTAAGGCGTATTTAAACAAGAATCATTAAAATAAAGAAATTTATTGGTTAGGGTAGTTTAATTATAATAAATGTTGAGTTCAGTATTGTTGTTGTCTTGGACTAGTCGTTAAAACATTGGCCTGACACCATGAATGTAACGTGTTCAAAACCTTGCCTCGACCTATTTTCAACTTTTATTGGTACCGGTAATTATTTTTTCACTTCCCACTTTCATACATTATTTATTATTATTGAAATTTTTTTAGTTTATAATTTTTCCATTCTAATTGATTTAATTTATACAAAATTTATTTTTATTATTATTATTATTTGCATTAAGCGAACACGATGGAATTATTTTTTTCATCTACCAAAATAATAATATAAAAGGCTGTGGCTGAGTTAAATTTATGTTTTGTTGAATAAAGGTAATTAATTGATGATGATTAACCGTACACTTTGTTTTTTACTCCTACTGTGTTGATTTTCCTGCATTGTTAGGTTGTTTTGTTTATTTTGTTAGCTTCGTTTGTTTATTATTCATTAATTATCTGTTGTTTATATATATCGTTCAGATCCGGCCTATTATTTTTGGTTCAATATAATTTTTCCATAATTTAATCGCAATTTCCAATACAGAAGGTTTCACGTTCGAATAGTGCCACCTGAGATGAGTAGTTATCCATTTAATTGATATGTAATTTAAAGATTCCGCTATATTCAAGTGTTGTAAATATTTTACAGCGCTTAAGGTATTGTGTTATATTTCTTCAATCTGTTCTCATTTTGCAACACACAGTGAAAGAAAAATAGTAAAAAGTGTTTGCATTTTTTATTTAATCTTATATCTCTACGAACTTCCTATTTAGAGATTCAAGAGGTAGGCAAAATGAGACCCTCTTGGTTAATTCACTAAATGTTACTCATTCTGTCTTCTCTGTCAAGATGTTTCATAATATACATCTCTTTTATTTTCTTATAGCAATATTTTAGCGATTCCAAAGTTCCAAAGCTTTTGACTCCTTTGTGAGTTAGTCAAATTGAAGATTCCAAGGGACTGGAAATTTTCCGAACTCTTGGATAATTCACGGAACTTAACTCGTAATCGTTAGTTTCTAATGCAAGCCAACGAGTTGAACGGTCTGTAAAAAAAATATTTACAATCAGTCTGAAGAACAAAATAAACACTTTAATAATTCCAATTAAAGATTCCAAGGGGGCCTTGAATCGGACCACCATGGCCAATTCAATGGTAATCGTTAACAAATAAGGTTCTAGGACACCAATTCGACGGGAGTTCAAGATAGCACCGAAACGATGCTATCTTGGATCCATTCCATGAAATAATGTTTATACAAAATCGGCTTATTAATTAAAATCTTTTTGGTGTTATAACAAAACCTTTTCAGATATAAAACATATAGTAGCCTTGGATGTTAATAAATGCTCATTTTTATTCTTTATCTAACGTTCAGGCTACCGTTCAACGCATGTTGAAAGCACGTTCGACAGAACATGAGTTATATGGTTTAGCGTTCAACGCACATTCAACCAGGGGCTTTCAATATGATGGAGTGGGGGAACCCCGGCTATCATCCAAGGTCCCTCCACCAAAAACGTTCTATTTTGATCTCCAATATTTATGTTTATTGCTTTTGAAGTTATCCGTCCAATGTGCTAGTAAGTTGGTGGTGAGAGATCTCCGAAAAGTTTCCGGGTTTTCATATAATTCACTGAACGTTATTCTTTCGGTGTTTGATCTCGAATATTTATATTCACTGCTTTTAAAAGTTCAAATTTTGTAGTGTCCCCAAAGCGATGAATTTATTTTGTTCCCCAGTATAAACAGTGTATTATCGTTTGACTCGAGTGCAAGTTTCGCCTGTTCTATTGAATAGATTTTATGCTTCTGATTAAATTTTGTTTCGATACCCATTTGTGTCTTCAAACAGGCATATTTTAAATTCTTGAAATGGGTAGATTTCTTTACAACATTTACCTTTATCACCTTCACATTTAACAAAATCTCTATTTGTGTAAGCATAAGCTTATAATTTAGAGTGTAAAGCAATCCAAACACTTGCGCTGACAATCCATTCAACTCATCTATATAATTTTCCAATGACCTCGGTATTTTTTTGGCTGTAACATTCTTGGTCCTTTAGAAATTTATTCGTATCGAACTCGTCCATATTTTTATTATTATTATTTTCATATTTCACAGCGGGGTCTATCAATGTTTTAATAAAAAATGAATCAGGGTCCATAGGTATAAGAAACACTGATGTTCCGATCATATTATTTCAGTTTGCGTCGTCAGTGAAGATTGTGAATTAGTTAAACCGACTATTTTTTTTTTTTTTTTTTTTCTTTCTCCATACTTCACCGCTCTTCTCTCGTTACATGGTTTGATACCATTTCTCATTCTTATGTTTTCCATAGATTTACCAAACATGGAGATAATTTGTTCCATCGGCAGGGCTGTACCACTTTTATTCCAATGTTGTTTGGAACCAAGTGTAATTTTTTATCATTCATCGCCACTTTACAAGCATGGCAATACCACAAATTCTATGTATCGTATATTGCAGTAGTGAGCCCACTTTTGTTTTAGTATCACTTCTTTGGATACGTAAAGGTTTAGCTATGTCTCTAATATGGTCATATGTTCGGTGTCGGAGTGTTTTAGGGTTTTTATGAACCAATTCAATATGAGTATTTAATTCATCTCTAACAAGAGCATCCCAGTCAAGTATTTGTAGACCAGAAATTTCCTTCAATTTTGTCAAGTTATATGCCGAAAAGTATTTTTTTCTTATGTTTAACAGATTCTGAATTTACTTGAGTTTTTCAACGCACATAGACTTGAATTATACAGTATATTATAGTACTCTCTAGACTAATTCTGCAACGTCTTTAAACGTTCATCAACAACATCATGGTGCTTTTTTTTTCTGATAGAAGGAGGAAATGCTTTTTCAAAGCTTGTTTAAGTTCTTGATTTTCATATTCAAATAAAACATTTTTTTCCCTTTTAATTTCATTTTTAATTTAAGTTCTTGGTTTTCACGTTCTAGTTTTTTACTTTTATATTCTTCCAAACACGTCGTGAGTTTCCCTGGTTCGATATCATTCAAAATACACTCACTTTGAAGAACATCAGAAATTCGTAGTCCTTAATAATTAACAAACACAATAATTAACATAATAATAACAAAGTAATGCTCGTCCATAATGTACAATATTTTCTACAATAAAAGAAGCACTTTGACCTAAGTAGTTAAAGTCATATAATACAATTATTTAATAAGTTAATAATCTATACAAAATAGTCACAGTATTACTAATTAATTAAGAACCTCGGTAATTAAAAACAACCTATACATATCCACAAGAAGTTACAGTTTAACTATAATAGTTTATTCAACGACATTTTTATAAACAACCAAAAAAGATGAAATATTCCTTAAAAAAATAATTTACGGTGTATAAAATTATTTAACTTACCATTTTGAAAATTTGTAATTAAAAACAACCAATTCTACAACATGTTTTAATTTTATCGAGGAAAATATTATCCTACTCCAGGAACTGACTTTTATATTATTTTCTATATTATTTTGTTCTATTCTTGATGTACACTCTGTGTTCACATATTATAGTGAACCTAACCTCTATTAGGCCTAAGTAAAAGCTGGTAAAACCGAATGTAAATCGGCAGCTATCTTGAGTCAAGTATCCATAGATGTTAGATAACTGTAATCAGATTGGCTGAATGCAGTTATTGAGATATTGTGATCAGCTGGCCAATTTAATTCCAATTCCAATATTCCAATAAGTCTACGTAGTATTTGTGTTTATTATGTGTGTAGAAAGTATGAAATAATGAACTGATAGAATATCATTAGCGTTATTGAGACTTAAATATTGTTGATTTTAGTTTATGGCCAATTTTTGTGTGAATTTGCAGTGATCTGGTATAGTTATTATAATGTTTTCTATTTCTAGAGTGTCATGGTGTAAATCTTGTAATAAAGGTCAGTAAAATAATGTTTAAACTTTTTGTTAGGCCTATGGGTAATTGTTTACTGAAACGCCCTAATTTATATATATTTTTTCATGTCATTTTTGTACTACATACCTCACTTTATAAGAATAGTGACATTTTTGGGTGATAAAAAATGTTTTTCACTTCGAAATTGACATACAATGGTAATTGTTCGGGTTGGGGTTCATAAATTAGATCTAGTTGTGCAGTAGCATTTCAAAATTGAAAGAGTCTCACCTAACCCGCCCAAGATGATTAATAATACTTCACACACTTAATATGTTCACTCACTATTGAACACAGGTTTGGCAATTCTGTGGTAACCTAGCTAGATTTACACTTTTTTGTATGTAGTCTTTCCTATTTGATCACTCTTGTTCTTTATCGACCTTGAAGCTATTAGAATATTCAAAGGTTAGGGGTGTTTATTTTATATACATTTCTTTCTATTTTTAATGTTTTTGCCTTTAAACAACAAGGAAAAAGAGTTAAATTAACATGCCTACTTCACGTTTAACTAACAATGTCATTCATCTCAAATTTTATACTTTAGGAGTCAATAACTGTAACAGGCACAAAATTTTGGTGATTATACAAAACCCATTGTACCTTGATTTTTCAATAATTTATATTCCTAATTGTAAAACAATGTTATTAATGAATAAAAGTAAAAGTAAAAATTAATGTAAAACCATTAAAAATAATATTTGTAATTGAATTTAACACAATAAAACCGAACACAATATAAGTCGAAAGTACTCTTGAGGTACCGTATTTCTGTGGTTAGATACAGACATGAATATGTTTAAGATTTTTTGTATGTGATAACGATTTTAATATTATTTATGCTTTGTTGAAATTGATTTATAATAATAATTTTTAATAGGATTTATAATAATTTTTAATAGTCTTAAAATGTTGTTTGTTCTTTTCAGCTTAATTGTTTTCTGACTTTTGTTTTTTTTCTTTGACGTGTCTTTTACTTATATGTACTGTTCTAAAAGACAAATACAAATAAGTATCATCATAGTAGATAACAGCAACAATATTTTATAGTTCCTAATACATTCATTTTACAAAGTCCTAATAAAGCACAATTTTATATAGAAGTGTGTACTTCACACTATTTTAGTTCAAGAGTAATAATATCTCAAACTCACGGTAATTGGTCAAAAATGCAAAATATTACAATTAGTTTTCACTATGTACAAAATGTCATTATTGTACTTTTGATTTTAACCATTAAGATATTATAAATGATGATAGAATCGTTAAAAGTTTTGAACAAATAAACACTATAATAAAATTCTACAATAAAAACAATATTTAGATTGAAAAGTTGAGGTGAATAGTATCTTTCATAGATACAAAAATTGTCTTGTATAAAATTTGAAAATGTAAATGTAAGATGCTACTTTTTTACATAAATGATAATAGCCTAGGAATAAACTTAATTCTTAAGTTATGTTTTTATAGGGCAAAATGATTTTATTTTTTTATGTGACTAATTGATTCATTTTCAGTTTTCTGAATTAATTTGTTTCTTGTTAGTGTAGCATGGAGAAAGGCGTCTTCATTCTGCTTTACGACAGTTGCTTCAAAAAAGGAGCCAGATGTACAAGAAAATCTATATGGAAAGGAGAATTTGGATGAACCATTTGGTCAACCTACAGCTACTACCCATCCCCATCTTCTAAAGTCCAGAGAGGTTTGTAAAATTCATGTGAATAGTTTGTGTGTATATTTAAGGTTAAATTTTGTATATTCACTTTAAATTTCTTGTATATATATATATATATATATATATATATATATATATATATATATATATATATATATATAAGGGTATTAATCTATTTTTGTGTGCGAGAAACAACTAGTTTCATCTAATAACAATATCAGAAATTTTACACTTTCTAGAATAAGGTACATATCGGATTCAAAAACTTATTGGAATTAAGAATTAATTAAGTTACACAGTTTTGATTACTTTGAAACTTATGATTTGTGTTTGAGGAGAATAGTTAGACAGACTAGATTAGCTGTGATGATGTACATTTGGAGTTAGTGTGATCTATTTGGAGTTGTAGGAATTCATATTTCAAACAAAGGTATTAATTATTATATCATTTTATAAAATTTAATATGTTATAGAGCCTATGTACTTATAAATTCAGAATGGACTACATTTTTCGAAACAACAAGCTGATTATACATTTGTCAAAAAATAACAACATTACTTCTTTTATAGGAGTGTCTAAAGAATAAACTTACCCTAATTTACCACCATTTCTGACTAAACAGCTACAGATATCAATTTCAAAAGCTTAAAAAGTTTAATCTAACCTGTCATAAAAGTGTCAAATATGTTTGCACATATTTTGAATGTTTTTTTATTATAAAGTGGACCTAGAGATAGATCAGAGGTGGATTTACAACTGTTAGGGACCCCGCGATGGAGAAACATAAGAACTGAAGACAAGCTAAAAAAGTATAGGGACGCCGCTCCATCACATGGAATGGTTTACAAGAGGTTCACTGAATTTCATTGTGTTTGTATAATCATAATTCATGCTGTGCGCCTGGAATGTTTGAATGAAGTCGTAACGGAAAAGATGGTCAATAAAATGCATGATATTATGTTGGACAACCATCAAGTGAAGATAGGTGAGATAATTACAATGGTAAATATCTCGTATAAACATGTTTTTAATATTTAAAAAAAAAAAAAAAATTAATTTCCCTCCAGAAACAATACAGATACAAAATATTAACACATCTATTACACAACTATTTTATACAATAGTAATCAGCGAGAGAGATAAATTAAAAAAAAAAAAATCTACAATAGACATATAGTATACATTGACCTGCACTATATTATTAAATATATTCACTTACACTCAATCATACTTACTTACACCTATACATAAAACTAATATACATAGCTGTCCCTCCCCAACTATATAAACTTTACTCTATCCTACTCTGAACCAAAGAAAAATAAATCATACGCCTAACATCCAGGGGACACATACTGTTATGAAAATAAAACACTCTTAATATACTACCCAACTTAGATTTTAACTTAGACAAATGGACTTTCCAATTTAATTCATTGTCGAGGAATACACCCAAATATTTTATGCAGTTACTTGCTTTAACAACTGAACACACATTTTTGCAAAAAATTCTTTCATGCATACAATTTGAGCAAGGATATATTATATCCTCTGAGAAATCATATAAAATTAACATAGTTCGTTTTTTCCACACTCAGGACCATACGATTTTTTAAAAACCACCACCTAATGGCGCTTAAGTCATTATTCAAGGCTTGTTTAATATCACTCCATGTACATTCACCATAACATAGAACAGTATCATCTGCAAATGATGTTAAGCTGCCATTTTGTCGCCCATTACAAAGGTCATTAATAATATAACACATAATATAGGACCCAAAACAGACCCTTGGGATATGCCATACTTGATTTGACCCATTTTACTAATAAAACCATTTATCGTCACAAATTGTTTTCTTCCAGCAAGATAGCTTTGAAACCAACTCAATACAACTCCTCTGATGCCACAATTTAAGAGTTTCTGAATCAATATTGAATGATCAACAGTATGAGCTTTTTTAAGTTCATACTTAAAAAAAAGTAAATGAAGACATTTTATGCCTTCATTTACACAACTCATTAAATTTGAAAGAGCTTCTTCTGTACTCATACCTTTTCTGAATCCATATTGGTTACTACTAAAAAAGTTAATTTTGTTTAAATATCTCATTAATTTCCGTTTCATAATTTTTTCAAGTATTTTTGAAAAGGTTGAAACAAGAGATATTGGTCTCAAATTATTACATACTTTAGTAGAGCCTTTTTTATGAATAGGAATCACTACGGCCTCTTTGAGTTGGTCAAGGAAAACTCCAGAACTAAAACTAAAATTTAAAACGTATAGCAAGACATTGATAAATTTACGATAAGTAAGTTTTTCTATAGTAGAGCTAACACCATCAATGCCTGGAAATTTTCTACTTTGTAAACAGTTAATTGCGCAATAAATATCTCTTTTTGAAATTGGATCTAAAAACATGGAAGAAACCTCACACCTGCCACCAAAACAAGCTTCAAGATCGGACAGACAAAAAATATGTGTTAAACCTATTAGCCAATAACTCAGCATCATCCTGCAATTTACCATCCACCATCAAACTTATTTTATTATTCATTGACTCACTTTGACCAGTTATTTGTTTTAGAATACTCCATGTCATTTTGGAGTCCCTCTTGCAGTCTTCTAGAAGACACAATAATAATAACTTTTTATTTTACGTATATCATTAATTTATTATGATTTTTTAAAAAATTTCCCTTAATCTGTCATAATTAGGACATTTTTAAAGTTTTTTATAAAATAAATCTCTTTTTTTCTTTCTTTTTTTTAATGTGCTTACACATATCACCAGTTATCCATGATTTTAATTTTGTGAATTTCTTAGTATTATAATATACATATGTCGCTTTAGATATTAAGTCTAATATTATTCCAATAAATTTAGAATAGGCAAGAGATGCATTAAGTTGTTGATAGACATCGGTCCACAATCTACGCTATCAAGAGCACTATTTAAACGCTCATAATTGATGAGATAAGAGATTATTTGTTTACCGGACGAAGTCAACTCCCCTCCCCTGAAAATCAACAATGTCATGAAATGATCAGAAACATGTGATTCAATGTGCCTCCACATTTATTCTAATCTTATTTAAAACTCTAATAAAAACGTGACCAATAAAAGTTTTTGATATCATCAATCACTATGTAATTTTTGACGATTTAGTTTCCTCAGTTTGTATAAAATAATCGCTTAATTCCTCAAGAAA
Organism: Aphrophora alni; assembly: GCA_963513935.1. Taxonomy (NCBI): domain Eukaryota; kingdom Metazoa; phylum Arthropoda; class Insecta; order Hemiptera; family Aphrophoridae; genus Aphrophora; species Aphrophora alni. The sequence goes on from OY740769.1 coordinate 47,071,633, forward strand.
AGACTCAATCTATACATACTTATTAAGAAATAAGTTTATTTTGAAAACCTAAAAACAATTTCTAGTGTGTCTGCTGAAGTGAATTTTACTTGTCTACTCTGCAAAAATTTGATTTGAGAATGTATATAAACCGCCACGTCCCCGCTCTATAAGTTTCATTAGAATTTAGCATCAGATTATAATTTGGTAATTGATAAAAATCACTCTCAGTTTTGCTTATCCAAATCTCTGACAAAACTATAATAAGCGGCCAATTTTCCCACCCTGATAGCTCAGTTAATATAGATTACTATAAATAACTCAGTTAATTTAGATAACATTTGGTAACATTGCATACAGGTGTTGGATAATGGATGCCATAATAGGCAGTTTAAGACTATAAATATTGTAATTTAGTTAATAAATATACCAATATACTATGACATCCAAAGTTATTTATTACAATATTTAAAATCCAAAAGTTAATAATGTATTTAAAGATACAACAATGACTAGATGAACAATCACTTTCAGTACTTTTTACGTATATACATACAAGGTGTCTCTAGAAAATAATCGGACTGACTTAAAAAAAATCTTATTTAACATTATCACCTTCAATGTACACTCCTCCCCAATCCCTACACAGCTCAATATGAATTTTCCATTGTTGAATACAATGCTGCAGGTCATCTTCTGAAATGGCTTTCATTACCTCCATTTCCTTCACTAGATTCACAGATGCAGAGAAACATGTTGATGCACTCTTGATTTTAGGAAGAGGTGGACCAAGGTCAGATGAGTAGGGTAATGCTCCAATACATGAATTCCTTACTTGGCCAAAAAGTCTTGATCGACAGTGCATTGTGTGCTGATAGATTTTCTTTGTGAAGGATCCATGAACAATTTTTCCACATGTCAGGCCATTTTCTTTGTAAGTGTTCACGAAGAGTAGTCAAAATTTCTATATAGTATATTTGATTTAAAGTTTGACCTTCAGGTATCCAATCAATATGAATGATTCCTTGTATTTTGAAAACATGGTTATCATGGCTTTTAATTTTGACTTGCTCATCAGTGTTTTTTGCCTTAGTGAGCTACGACTTTCCAGCTGATGGATTAGCACTTAATTTCAAGGTCATACATAAAAAAAACCATGATTCATTTCATGTTATTACCCTTTTCAAAAACCTTATAGGGTCCGTTTCAATATTTTTTTAGAATGTCAGCACCAGGTCATTTGAGCTTCATTTTGATCAGCAGTGAGGTTAACACGAACACTAATCATTTTTCCGACACAGATTTATATTGCTATTCAAACAAGAACTGCAAGTGAACTAGCAGAGTCATCAAAATGGCAATGTAGATAGAGGGATCATTGAAAGTCAACAACCCACCATTACCAAACCGCACAGAATAAATATCATGGGTGTAAACATTCAATCCGGTTATTTACTAGCCTTACCATATATTCACAGTGGAATCGGAATAATTTGAATGATTTAATTTGTGGTTAATTTGAAGTTTTCTCCTGGTCCCTAGGCATTTGTATTAAATTAATGTAAAAAATAATTCTCAATTCAAATTTATTTTGCTTAATTCGAACTTAATATTTCCATCCACATTTGATCTTTCTAAAGTTCCGAAAGATAAAGATGAGACAGTGTTTTGTTAAGGAGAGTAGGTGACCATTTTCAAAAAGAGTGGGGTGCGGTTGAAATGTGAGACAGTCTTTTGTTAACCCTAGAACTATCAATGTTAATTTTCGTTTGATTAAAAATTAATAAAATTTATTATTTGTATACAAAACCTAACTTATAGAATATCATTTTTCTCAGAAAGATGCGTAGAATTTATCTATGTAAAAAAAAAAAAAAAAAAAAAAAAATTATATGAAACGGTTTTGGAGTAAGTATGTTAGGCATCAAAAAATGACGTTAACATTTTTCAGAAAAACCTGTATCATCCTAAATCAATAGCTTACCACCCTTTTTCAAGATATACAAAAGTTTTGTATAATATTTGTGAATATATTTAGGAAAAAAAAAATTAATTTGTTACATTTTCAAAAAAAATAAAAATTGGTTTACGAAAAAAGAGAATTTGTTACGTTTATTTTCAAAAATTTACCAAAAATAGTAATATTTATGGAAAACACAATTTCTATATATCATTATATTCAGAAAGATGCATAGAATTTAGCTGTGTAGTGGAAAAAAAATGTTAGATGTAAAAAATTTGGAGTTAATGTCAAATAGCAAAAAATGTACATAGAAATGGTAATGTACACCATACAAAAAAAAATTTTTGAAATTTTTTAATGTATTACTAGAGATTTGTAATATATTTGTGGATAACAGTTGGTAAAAAGAAAAATCAATTTATAAAATGTTCATTAAACATGGTTCATTTTTACGTTAAAAGTGAAATTTTGCTCCAAAGTTTGGGCTTTTTTCAAAAATTCACCAAAAATATAATTATTATTCAAAACCCAAGTTTTTATTACCTATGTTCTCATAAAGATACATAGATTTTATGTGTGTAATGCAAAAACTTTTAGATGGAAACATTTTGGAGTTATTATGTAAGGAATCAACAAAATTACCCTGTAACCGAGGTTAAATTCCACAGAAATAGGTATATAAACCAATTAAAAATTTTTTATAGATAGGCCTATTATAAATTTATAAACATTTTGCATACATTTTGGTAAAAACATAATCAATTTATAAAATTTTCATTAGACAAAATTATTTTTATATGTAAACAAATGGAAATTTGCTATAAAGGTTAGAGCAGATATAACATAACCTATCCAAATTATAATCTCTATTCTTAATTTTATATCTATGGTTAATCTATGTATGACAAATTTATAATATGTTAAAATCCCAATAACAGTCATATGGCCACCTTAAGTTTTAATCTCTGTACAAATTTATAACTTTTTTTTTTAATTCCCAAGAAAATCTGTAAAATTAAAGATCTCAGAAATTAAAATTTTTTTTTAATGATACATTTTATTTATGTAGATGTTGAAATCTATATTATAGTCTGATTTTTGAAAGAATGTCCCTCTCGGAGCGGCCTTGAGGCGATTTCAGTTAATTGCTAATTTATCGCTGTTTTTACAATATTTTGAGAAACATTTTAAGTAGAAACTTTTTACTGAGAATTAGATAGCCACACAATCATTCCGCCAGGGACATTCTTTCTAAAATTGGACTATAGGATTATGTTTTGTTTTCTTTAGCTAAATACAATATTTCTGTAATTGAGATGTTAGATTTTCTTTTCTTTTCACTCGGCATGAAATTTAATTTCCATCACTTTGCAATTTGAGTAAGTTTTAAATTTGCACACTATTCTAAGAAAGACAGAAAACCATATATCACCAGTTATAGGAACCATGATTGTAAACCTGTTTTAAACTCATCTATTCAATTTTCATTATATTAAAGAAATTTAAAAACACACACAAAAGCTTTTATTTATGTTTGCATTAAGAAAATATTTTTTTCTGTTATTTTGTTTATATATTAGCACTTAGGAAATGTAATTTGACTTATTAAAAAAAAAAAAAAATTTTTAAAAAACCATGTATCATAATAAGAATGAGTAATCAGTATTATTGAATTGTTTAGGTAATTCCTGGCCTTGAGATAAGTGAATTTTCCCAACGAAGAGAGAAATTGATAAGTCATATATTGAGAATTTTACCTGATGATCAACATATTGTTGTTATACCTTCTTCTAAAAGAATGTATATGACAGAGAAGATTCCTTATTTTTTTCGTCAAAATACTGATTTTATGTATTTTACTGGGTGTTTAGAACCTGATTCTACTTTAATAATTACAGCCAATAAGGATAAATACATTCAGTCTACATTATTTCTACGCAAAAGAGATAAACAAGCTGAATTATGGGATGGACCTAGAACAGGTAATTGTGTTCCATGTAAATTCATAAATAAATATATATATTTTAAATAAATGTTAAGTTTAAATTTACTATTCTTGTCAGACAAAAAATTTATTTTACTTTCTCACTTTATGGAGAAAGTTTTTGGTGGAAACAAAGTAATGGTAATTTTTCATGATCACATCACTTTTAGACCTCTCTGTGTCCAAAGAACTGATGTACAAACATTGCAATCTATTTCTCATATACATCTGTACACAAAACCAAAGCTTACACAAACAAGGAGAATAAAGCTAAATCAATTCAATAGGTTTTTTCTTTATATTTCCCAATTTACTTGCAAATCTGGTTTTATTTCATATGTGACTTAGCAAATAGGTTTTAGTTATTAACAAGGGTATATGTCCCATTTTATCATGTTTTGTTCACAAGTTAAAATATTATCCTTTTCCTGTAATTAAGGAAATAATAAATAATGTTGAGAGGTGAATAGAAATTTATATAGGTGAAAGAGAGGTGTATATAGACTTTTAATTAAAGAGGTCAAATAATTATACCGTTTTGAAGTTGATATTATGTTTATTATGTATTTGACAGTGCTTTTGTTTATTACAACCAATTCAATTGTGTACATGGAGGTCCAAGATGTAGGGAATCTTATGATTGCACTGGATATGATTTTAGCCCATAAATATTACCCTATATATATTACACACTCTCTCTCTCTCTCTCTCTCTCTCTCTCTCACACTCACACTCACACTCACTCACTCACTCACTCACTCACACACACACAACGCCGAACAGGGGGTATGTGAATTTAATTTACGATGCCACGTTCCGGGCACCAACTTACGTTGTTCGTATGTAAGAATTTAACAAGAAAGAAAGGTAGAGGATTTGTCAGTTTGTAGTCTATACCCTAACTCCCCTATCGATTTCTTAAAATACCGTACACTATTTTATTTAAATGGTACAAATATTATGAAAACTCTTATTCTAACAATTTACAACAAAATTATTTCAATTCTCTATTTCTATCTTACCTTAAATTTTGCTCCCTTATACTCTTATCTCAAGGGCTTGCCTTTTGGATCTCTTGTTATCTCCCCAAAATAAAAATTTACTTTACTTTAATTTTAATTTTCTTTAGAGCACTTGATTTATTTTTTCAAAAAGGAAATTTACTGATTAAAAAAGGATATATTGAAAAATACAGAACAAGTTTGAATGAACAGATAGCAGATTTATTAATTTTAAAACAAAATTCAGACTGTAATGTTGAATACTACTTAACCTTATTTCTTTGAAATCATTACAACTTACTAGAGTTGACTTATTCTAACATAATTATGAAATCTAAACGTTATTTCTATTAACAATCTGGTATACACTTAATTCTATACTTATCCTACTAAACTTAAAATTCTAAACAATGTAAATTCTTTTGTAACATAGTAATTCTACAAAGTAGAGCTAGAGTAATCAAATTAAAGAGAATTTTAATAAAGATTATAATCTCTAGTAAAAACTATCAAAAATAAATTTTCCTTGTAGAATTAAAGGTAAAATTTCATTCTTGCAACAAACTAACGTTGTAAGTGGCTCCCTGGCAAAGTAGAGTTGATTCTTACAGTGCACTCCCATTGCAGCGTATGTGTATGTGCAGAAGGTTTGTACACAAATGTTTGTGAATCCTATAATTTGTTATAATTTTTTTCAGGGCGTAAGATTTCATCTTTTTGTTAAAGGTGTAGAAAGAGCACCAAATCTGTTTGGAGTTGACAGTGCGCTGCCTATTACATCTCTTGGTCAATTTATTTCGTCGTTTACTGAAAACAACAAATTTACAACTTTATGGTATGATTTTGTAACACCTGTGAATTCTGATGTAGATAATGTTGTTAGAACCTACATGAACACAGCTACGAGGAAAGTAAGAGGTTTGCTCATTTATGCAATTTTGTTTTAGTTTATTTTAAAAGTGAATGATATATAACTATTCTAATTAATAATAGGCAAGGTTACAAATATATTTTTAAAATTAGTCAGAACAAAATCATAAAATAACTTTCTCACACATCCGTATATAAAACCAATACTTATCAAGCTCATAATTTAGGAGCCAAATGGCTATAAATCCATAATTCAAAATTCTGAATTCTCAATATTAGCTTTGCAATTTTATAAAATTTTGGTAAAATGTAATCTCTGTAAGGACTTAAACAAAACAATTTGACTCCATTTCCTCAAAAAATCTTGATTCTGTAGTTATTAGTTAAAAGAGAAAATATATCATAGTAAATATTAGAATATCTCAAAATTTTTAGAAGTGCTTGAATACAATTTTGCCCTTACCATAAATGACATGTTTCTTCCTTACTCAGCACTTTGTACTGTCACAGTTAGCATTTTCTCTGAATGTTAAGGACCAGAATTAAATTATGTTGGTTGTTTTTTTTCAAATTTAGCGATTTTTGATTATTGTTCATGTTTCTTGATTTTACTTTTAAATTTAAGCTAAAAGGAAAGACAACACATTAAAAAGGAAAAGGCTTTAGTTAAATACTTTCATTGCCTTCAGGTGCTAAGGTTAAAACTAATTTTAAAGTTATGCATCTGTTAAAGTTAGCACATCTGTTTATAGTTATGCATCTGTTATGTTATTTTATAGTTAATCACTTTCCAACAATTTGGTTCTATCTAATCTAGGGTGTTGTAGACAATATTTTGGAAAATTAACTGTTTTTCAGATATTTGATGTTTAGAAAGTTATTTGACGTTCAAAATAGCCGTCATTTTGAAATGAGTGAAGAAAATGAGTTGATTATTTTGCTCAAATTGAGTCTTTATAACAGTAAATAGCATAAAAAATTTCAACTCCATATCATTTACTGTTAAAAAGATATGATTTTTTTTGTTTAAAAACACAAAATGGCGGCTAGATAAAAACTAAACATTTTAGGAATATGTTTATATAAACTGTTTCATTATTTTTGATGAGAAATAAGCTCCTGAAGTTTTGAATCAATTTTTGGAAACAACCTGTATACGATTTTTAAATAGTTTGCACAACATTTATTATTTAAAAAATGAATTTTATGAAATAAACAATAAATATAAGACTGTTTAAATTTGTTTAGTTTAGTAGACTTCCAATAGTCCATCATTCAATGGCCCAGAACGCCTGAGGTTCAGCACCATCATGGATATTTAGTATGTACATAATATTATGTATCTGGACGTACATAATAAAATTGTTTTATGTTATTACGGGCGGAAACGTACTTGCATGTAAGTTGTGATTCGGCAATTTAGAGCACGTGGAATTGCTCGGCGAGCTTCGGGTTTCCTCAGGTGGGCTCGTCAGTCGTATCAGCCTGAGTCAGACGATGATGAAATAGAAGAAAAGTAATGGATCAGCTGGGTTGAAGCGGCAGACGCATTAAACAAGGTTATAACTTTTGCTGAAGCAAACTCACATTATAACTGTTCAGAAATCTACATTTGCATATTGTGAGAAATAACTTTTTTTAAAAGAAAAATGATTCTAGAAAGCAAAAGGACATTAGAGAATTTTTTAAAATGAGACTTGTAAATTTATAAATTACTGTAGGATTTAACTAAACTAATATACTGTATTTCAATTAAAAGTTCACTGTAGGCCTTCTGTAGTTATAGCAATGTAATAAATACATTAAATACATACATATTGTATTTAAAATATAGTGTATAATAAAAAATAAGTATTCTTCTAGACTGTATAATATTTTTTGAGTTGAAACGTTTATCCTTTTGTTCCTGGTAAAAGATACAGTATTTTAACATGAAGTTACAGCTATATTCTCTGTATGAATTACGATTCAGCGATCATTTACGGTACTGCCCAATAATCCGGTACTGGAAAAGTCCCAAACATGCCGGATTATAGGAAGTCTATTGTATAAGATATTAATAAATTATTTAAATATTTCTGTGTTAATGACAGGTGTGGGAATCTCCAAAGCAGTTTATACATAAGCAGCGAGTATTTAAATCACCTGCAGAACAAAAATTAATGCAAGATTCGTGTAATATAGCCAGTGCTGCTATCTCTTCAACAATGGCTGCAACGAAGCCAGGTATTACAGAACATCAGCTATTTACGATTGTTGATTATGAGTGTCGAATGCATGGAGCTGAGTACCTAGCCTATCCACCTGTAGTAGCTGCTGGAAACAATGCAAATACAATTCATTATATCAGTAATACACAGAAAACTGAAGAGTCTGATATGGTACTAATGGATGCAGGTAATTGGTTATTTTAACATTGGTTATTACTATCTCTCATTACTTATTTCATTCAAGTTTTAGTGGAATGTGAAATAAACGTTCTGTCAAAGCCAAAGAAATGTGGTTATAGTATAATAAGCAAAAATATGAAAATAAACCTAGATGACTATTATTAAAACTCACTTTAATTAAAACAAAATTTGGATCTTCTTCGTTATAGGACTACAAGCATCTTGCAATATTTTCTATTGATGAATATATGCAGAAATTAATGAAGAGCATGTATTATTAGACATTGTTGTGTATTGACCACCTGCTTATTAAATGTATTTGGATTAAAAGCTTTCTATAATATGTTTGCATGTCATAAAGAGCCCAGGCCTGCTAGACAGCTTTTCAGTCGGGTAATGTGAAGTTAGAAAATTTAAATTCCATTCGCTGTTGTTCTAGCTTTCTCAACCAGAGTTCACTACTAATTGTAGCTCTCCAATTTTTTCCTTACGAAGCTGGGTCAACTCCATAAAGTTTGAGGATTGAACCTGGAGCCTGTAACTAGTAAATCTTTTTCTAAATCCTTATTCTAATACTTATACTTATCAGTTGAAATCTCGTTGACATTTTTACTAATTTCTAATTTAGGGTCTAAAAGGTCCATTCTTCTTAGTCTGTGTGTAAGTGAATAAGTTTAATAAAACTGGTGTGTGTAAGACCACACGTTGGAAGTTATAACTTCTATGGCCGGTCAGTATTTCCAATATCTTTTGAACAATATGGGGGGGGGGACATGCTTCAAGAAAACTCTGCAACGAGTATACCATTAAACATATTGTTATTATTTATGTTATGATTAAAATTTAATGATCTGAATATTTTTGCCCGTAGAAATATAAACAGGAATAATTATGATAACCTGTCCAGTTTCTGTTACACATCTACTTAAACAGTAGATGTGTAACACAATCTTACACATTTCTTCGATTTTCGACTGGAACACTCCAAGGCCAGCTGATTTGTTTGAATGAATATCCATATGTGAGGTTACTATATTCACATTATCACCTGCATTATGATAAATTGCTACTCCACCGGCAGAAACCTCAGGTCATATATACTTTGTAACGCAATAGAAATCTGGAATATCTATGATCTCTCCATCTTTCATATGTGTTTCCAAAAGAATATTTACATTTTATTTTTTCAAAATACTGTCATTGAGATCGAGTGTGTGTGCAATGATGCTTTGACAATTGATTAAAAAAAAAAAAAGATATCCCTGTTTTGTTGCAAATAAAGTCAGAAAAAACTTCACTAATTGTTGTAAACACAAACATATGCGCAATGCTATACAGCTCAAATATATGCGCAGTGTTATAAAACTCAAATGTATGCGCTGTGCTATATAGTCCAAACGTATACGTAGTGCTATACAGCTTAAACGTATGCGCAGTGCTATACAAAACAAAAGTATGCACACTATTATACACCCCAAACTTATGCTAGTGCCATACAACCCATACATGTATGCGCAGTACTATACAACGCAAACGTATGCACTATGCTATACAGCCAAAACTTATGCACAGTGCTATATAACCCAAACGTATGTGCAATGCTATACAGTCCAAACATATCTTTGAAATTGCTTTATTGACAAGAGATCACTGGAGCAGCGTGAGCGACCCATGCAACTTTTTTCACGTTTCTAAAAGAAAATTACGACTTTACTATTTTTCAGTACTCAAAAGAAGATTGGTAGTTTATGCGCCATTCAGTTTTTATTAGCAAGTTCTTATTTTAATTTATGTTTAATTATTTAATTTTATAACTGTTCATTAAATATGAGTGACAAATGCAAGACATGTTGCCTGATATGTGTAATCTTTGTAATAAATGTTAAGATATAAAGTTCTCAATATAAAGAGTATGGCCTTTATTCATAAAAGGTGTCATAGTAGTCACTATACTTCCAGATATGCCTAACTGTGGAATATTATCTATTTGAGTTTCACTATATACACAATAAAATCTAGGACATATCCAGTCGCATAAAACAAATAGCTTTATTCGGAAATGATGGAGATGACGTATTGGTATGGTGGGCAAACAGCAACAAGGACAAAAACATCTTTGATTCAATTCGTGATAGGATGAATGAGGCCATGAGTGATTTGACCAGATGGAGCAAGATTTAACAACATGAAAATTAATGTCAAGGAAACAAGTTATCAGCTTTTCTCACTGAAAACAAAAACACAAGATATATCTCTCCAAGTAGAAAACGCAGTAATCCAGCAGCATTGCGGTACCAAATACTTAGGAGTCATCCTAGACAAGAAGCTCAATCTGAAAGACCATGCAAACTACATTGCATCAAAAATTTCTTCCAAAAACAATATACTAAAAAGATTAGGAGGAATAAAATGGGGGGGGGGGACGCTTGACCTACTATGCCAAACCTACAAATCATACATCAAACCAAATTTCCTTTATGGTGGAGAAATGCTTGCTTTGACAGGCTGTGATGTCTTGAGAAAACTTGAAACAAGTCAAAACAACTGCCTACGAATGATAACAGGTGCCGTGAAGACTACTCTAATTGCCGCACTATATACTTATACAAACACCAAACCATTGCATAATGAGTACAAATACAAAGCCATAATAGCAAATGAAAAAAATCTTCACAAGAGACACAATAACCCGTGGATCTTGGAACCACCAGCAGAACAAACATTAAAAACGCAAACAAGCTTCAAACACCTGATGCTTGAATGGAGACCAAATAATGTGGTGATCGAGCAACCAACACAACTGAAGAGCCCGCTGAGCAACATCAAGTACAACATAAGCACTCAACTTGCAGAGCCAATAAATAAAGTTAAGGATAACCCAGCCACAGTTGCTGAAATAACCTTGGAAACTATTAACAACTTGTACCCACCAGACGATTGGTTGCGAATCTACACTGATGGTTCAAAAATTAAAGGTGAAACAGGAGCAGGAATATTCTGTGAACTTTTTCCCCACTATTTTGCGCTGAGCTCAGGCTCTACCGTATTTGAAGCGGAACTATTTGCAATCAATGAGGCATTGAGACAGATAATAATGAGGCCATGGTTGAATAACAACACTGTGATTTTGGTTGATTCTAAGTCAGCGCTGCAAGCAATTGCTGGAAATACACCAACAAGTTCCTTGACTGAATCAATCCAAAAGAAGTATAAAATAGTCAAGCATATTACCAAGAAAATAGTTCTGCAGTGGATCCCATCACATGTAGGAATACACGGCAATGAGCAAGCAGATGAGCTGGCCAAGCGAGGAACTCACATAATACAGAAACCAAGAAGAGTACACACCTTGGAAGCAAGGATTGGCGAACTGAAACGACCATCTCATCTTGAGTTCATCAATAAAGTCAGAGGACATAAGGAACAAGTCCTATGAAGATGTATTCGACTTGTATGAGAAATTCAAGGACTTGCAGAGGAGGACATCTGTCGCAATTTTTCGACTTACAACTGGACACGACTGCCTGAATGAACACCTGAAGAGGATAAAGATTTTGGATTATGACAACTGCATATTGTGTGAAAGCCCGAACACCGTTCATGAACAAGGACCATCTCTTGGTCTGCAGAAAGCTGGATAAAGAGAAGCAGAGGGAAAAAGACCTCCCTGGTCTCTACTGGGAAGCAAGATCAAAGATGGCGTGAGCCAGAGAAAGCCATTGGACAACAACAACAACAGGAAAGACGAGAGGCCCAGCGACGAAATCTACAACAACCTTGGTTCGACTTTAGGGAAATCTCCTCTAGCCGCCACCCACCCACTCCATTGCCAAATTTCATGGGAGATAATCTATTCTGCACCAAAACCGATAAACATCCCTATCTGTCCTATCTGCCTGACCAACCCATTCTCCAGCGACCCTAGAGCTCCACTATATGTGGTGCTGTAGGTGACCTCAGGCCAAAGGGCTCTTTTCAGGGCCACCAAGTGTGCCAAAAAATCCTCTCACCATTCTCCGGCAGAAATCTGCCCGACCCTCCCGGGGCAGTCTGCCCCACACTACTCTCTATATCTCTTTCCTTCCGGCTCCAAACAACAACATTCAGGGCTAACCAGCAACTTACTAAAACCGGAGCTACTTCAAGTTTCAAGTAAGAGCTTCCTCCACTTTGCGATGGACATTACGGAGGGAGGTTCAATCACAGGATACATAGATTGAAATTTTCTGTATACTTCTTGGTCATTATTTAAAGCAATAGACCAAGCATAGCACAAAACCTTCTGCTCTATCGTAAGCAACATGGCAAAAAGCTAGAACAACATAGGTTATCTTTGTTGCCTAAGAGAACACAATAAAAGTTGTCATCAATGCAATGATCTGAAATAAAAGAAACAGCTGTTTGTTTTAATAAAATAGCCATCTGTTTAAACATTTGGAGCTTTTATGTTATCTTGTTCTCCAGTGGCAGGCGCTGTGGTTTAAACTGCATTTCTATCATCAGCCGCCATTTATTATTATTTTTTTTTTTTTGCAGATATGTAAAATTTTATTGGAACACTTTTGGATGTTTCCAATATGTATGAAAGAAATTTTACAACTTGGTAGAAGCATAATTATGTACTTGGTGGTTGTTTAAAAATGTAAATACCTTTGTGGGACACACTGTATATATTTATATAAGTTTAGTTTTTTACCTACATATGATGTACATTTAATTTATTAGAAAATTATTCTGACATTGATTTTAATAAAGTATTTAATACCTTTTAAAAATCTAAATAAGTTCTCTATATATTGCAGGTTGTGAATATCATGGTTATGCCAGTGACATAACTCGAACCTGGCCTGTCTCAGGAAAATTTAGTGATCATCAGCGAGTGCTGTATGAGATAGTACTTTCTACACAATCGGAATTGATAAGATTATGCCACAATCTACCTTCTCTTGATTATCTATTTAATTCTATGTGCCAAATTTTAGGAAACAAATTGATTGAAGCCAAAGTAACTTCTAATCCTGAAAAGAAAGACATAGCGAAGGTAAACTAACTTTAATGTATAAAATGTAAGCAAATTGTTTGAGAAAGATGATTTTTTGATAATCACAGTATGAATGGTAGGTTTAAAATAACCACAACTCTTTTAAACACCACACAAGTATGATGTAATGTATCTATTTATTAATACAATTTTTATTTTATACAAATTATATTACAGAATTGTCACCTTTTTAAACTTATTCACCATATAACTTATACATAGCATTGAAAAAAATATTTGTATTAAAATTGTAATTATTATTTTTTTTAAATATAAAACAAAAATTACCTATATAAAAAAAACAAGGTAATATATATATACAGGGTGTCCTGTATGCAATAATATGGCATAACTTCGGAAATTGATAGAACGCATAAAAAGTAACAAAAAACTTTAAATAATTTTTTTTCCAAATTGCTTTATTTTTTGTCTGTCTGTCTGTATTTTATAATAAAATAATTTTATTTAACAAAATAAAAAACAGAATTTCACGAAATTTTGGTCAACCTTTTGTAGTCATGATTTACCCTAAAAATAAAAATTTGTTTTGAATTTCCTTCATTAGTTTCAAAATGGTGGCCATTTAAAATTTGTATACTATAATAACTCAAAAAGTAGCAAATAAATTAAAAGAACCAATTTTTTTCAAAAATGTAATGCCAAACCCAAAAATACCTGGTTCATAAATAAGCGAGAATCGACAGTTTTCAAACGTTTAAATACCGGATTCTGAAATATCTGGATTTCCCGCAGTCGGAGATGTCGGCCACGGGGCCGATACGAGCGGTGATAAACTGCACATGCAATCGCTACCGGCCCATGCCGATACCCAACACTTGTTACACTCTGATACATTAACTAATGGTAATGTATATAATACAGTACTGGACTGCAATTAAGTAAAACACAGGGGCATGTCAATTACCTCAGCCGCACGGAAACTACCACTGCCTGTGAATCATTACAAAATACGTCATTCATGCAATGCGGAAGATTGCGAGAAAATTGAAGGCTCTAAGGCGGCAAATTGTTATTAAAAAAATTTTACCATTCGGTCCGGATTTTCTGGAGTCCGGATTTTCGTAATCTGAATTTATGAGAGTCTACTGTACTTAGAATTAACTAGGAAGAAACAGTTAAATTATAATTACTAAGACATATTTACTGTAAGTGACTAAAGAATTCTGTGGAATACATAAAATCGTTAACAACCTGTAATTTTATTCTAGTGACAAAAGTTTGAAGCATAGGGAAGGAGCTACAACAATTTTTGTTCAAAGTGTCGTCCTTGCATGTCAATGCATGCTTCACATCGCCTGTTTAAAGAGTTTCTTACTCACTCAAATATTCCTGCTGTAGCTTGAATATTCGCACATGCCTGCTGAATTCTGTCCTGAAGTACTTGAAGATTGGGAACTTCTATCACATACAGTAGACTTTTTAAATGCCCCTATAAAAAATAGTCTAGGGGATTAAGGTCTGGAGACCTTGCCGGCGAGTAAACATATCCACCCCTACCTATCCATTGCTCTGGGTATGTTTGGTCAAGGTAGTCTCTAGCGAACTGGCTGAAGTGGATGGGAGCACCATTGTGTAAAAACCACATGTTATCTCGTGCAGCAAGAGGAACATCTTGTAGTAAAACAGGCAAAGTGTTTTCAAGAAAATCTGTATAGGTATGTCCATTTAATCTTGGTGGCAAAATGTGGGGACCAATTAAGTGATCACCTAAAATACCACACCAAACATTAACACTAAACCTTTGTTGATGCGCCTATACGATTGTAGCATGAGGGTTTTCTTGGGCCCAAATATGCATATTATGAGAGTTAGTTAAGCCTTCACGAGAAAATGTTGCTTCATCTGTAAACAAAACACGAGAAAAAAATTTGGGTTTACAACTCATTGGGCCAAAAGCCAATGGCAGTATTCTTGCCGGTGAGGGAAATCTTCCGGTTTTAAATGCTGCACTTTAGTAATGTGATAGGGCTTTAACTGTTGATTCTACAAAGTCCGCCACACTTTCATGCGATTTACTCCGAACTCAATAGATATTTGCCTTACACTTATCTCTGGCCGCTCTTCAATTATTTGCAAAATGTTTTCTTCTTTGTTAACATTGCCTTCAATATGACGTTCCTTAATTTTCTTGACAAATTGTCCTGTTTCTTTTAATTTTCGGTAAACAGATTCAAAAGTCTTACAATCTGAAAACCTCCTTCCAGGAAACCTTTCTGCATATAACACTCGTGCTTGATTTGCATTCCTATCAGCTCTGCCGTATGTAAGGTGGATGTCTGCATATTCTTCATTTGTAAACAGTGTCATAGTTTGCGTAGTTAACAAAGAAATGGCAACACTTATATTACTAACAAACATAACCAACCAACTCCAGAAAAAAACATATATAGACTATTGTTGGATCAACAATACAACCTTTTGGTAAATAAACAGCTGATTATTACTATTTAACAGTGGAAACGCACAGTTCAATACTTTCACAATGTCATAGAAGATTTGTTATGTATTCCACAGAGTTCTTTAGTTACTAACAGTAAATGTGTCTTAGTAATTATAATTTAACTGTTTCTTCCTTATTAATTCTAAGTATTTGTTTATTAGAGTACATGTTATTGTAGCTCAATATTGCCTCACTTGAATTAAACATACTGATTAGTTTTATTTGAATCTTATTTAAACGTTTGAAAACGGTCGATTCTCGCTTATTTATGAACCAGGTATTTTTAGGTTTGGTATTACATTTTTGAAAAAAGTTGTTCTTTTAATTTTTTTATTTATTTGCTACTTTTTGAATTATTTTAGTATAAAAATTTTAAATGGCTGCCATTTTGAAATTAATGAAAGAAATTCAAAATAAATTTTTTTTATGGGTAAATCATGACAATACAAAAGCTTCAGCAAAATTTTGTGAAATTCTGTTTTGTATTTTTTTAAATAAAACTATTTTAGTATAAAACAGAAACGGACAGACAGACAAAAAATGAAGCAATTTAGAAAAAAAATTATTTGAAGTTTTTTGTTACTTTTTATGTGTTCTATCAATTTCCGAAGTTATGCCATATTATTGCGGGACACCCTGAATATATATATGTATATAGATTTTCTTTATCAGCTATTTCATTAAATTTCTACTACTGAATTTCTTTGTCTAGTTAGCGTATGAGCTATGCCCTCATCATGTGAGTCATTACCTTGGTATGGATGTTCATGACACATCACAAATACCTCGCACTATACATCTGCAACCAGATATGGTAGTCACGATTGAACCAGGTATAAGTCTATTCATGTTGCAAACAATAATTTACTTAATTTGTTTATTTTAGCCAACAAACTGCTAGATAATACAGATTAACATATAGTAAAGTAATAATAATAAATAATTTGTGTCTTTAGCAGTTCACTCTTTTTTAATTTTTCAAACATGTTTCGCCATTATACTTAAAGCATCTTCATGCTGTTGTAACGTATATAACATGTACACTTGCATATCTTGAATTGAAATATATAAAAACATAAGTTTGGTACTGTTAGGAATTAGGATAGTTTTAGTTAGGAATATAGTCTAAAGTTCTTTTTAAGAAGCCAGTATGACAACAATTATTGTGACAGACCTGGAAAAGTGATGAAATTGGATACCTTGCAAGCAAGGCAGACGTCATTGATGCTACAATGATATATAAACCCTTGGGTGGGAGAAAACTTGGTCAGTGGATTGATCAAGAGAAGATGTATTGTGTAGGCTACTTTGTTTTGTTAATGTTGTATCAGTCGATATTCAACTTTCATATTACAAACATGTTGATGAAAAATATATAAATCCAGTATATAAGTAAACAGCATTACTGAAGCATCTGATGAGAATGGTATTGAGAGAACAGAGAAGCGAGGAAAAGGAAAGAGGCACGCCTTTTCATTACTCTCGTGATGGTTGTATTAATTTAAATATATTTCTTCCTGCAACCATATTATAACTAACTCTTTTTAGTTTCATAATGTTTTAAAGACCAAGTTCACAGATGGGCAATAAGATTCTGTAACAATTCTCTCCCCCTTTAATTTTTTACATATTATAATGTATTATTGGGTGGCAATATGTTATTTTCGAGATCATATACATGTGGATTACCGAACAGTGTATTCGGTAAAATCATAAACAGAGTCAACGTCCCTAAAATATATACATGTTTAGTTCCAGAAAACCACAAACATAATTAAATTATATATTACAGTACAGAACCTGAAAAATATAATTCAAATCTCGTAATATATCAAATTTATATGTTTATTTATATTCTTAAATTTAAACGTAACAAATTAAGTATATATTACAGTATAGAACCTGAAAAATATAATTTAAACATAACAAATTGTTTAAGTCTATTCCGCTCCACTGCAATAAATTATTCATAAATTCAGATATTCTACTATCCACAAAACCCTTTGCAAATTGTTCAAATATCTTCTATTATTAAATGTCTTTACTTTTTCATATACAATTTTAATCAATTTTTAAATTCTTTCATACATATGTACTATATAGTTTACTAATTTTTGCGTCGGTACCATGGACGCTTGTGCACTGTCCCAGTTAAAAACAATCGCTGGATTATATACTTTTTCTACATTAAAAGGAATTTCAAATACTAGGTGAGGATAGTCTTGCTTATCACTTGGTAAGTTTGACTATTTTAATTTATAACAAAATTAACTAAGTTTATTGAGAACTCATTCATAAACTTATTACTGTTCCTACCACCCTAGCTCTTTCTGATTGGTTTACTTTAAACCAATAAGAAAATACTGCGTTCTAATTTTATCGGTTGGTAACTGGACGTAATCTGTCTTATACATTTCGGCATTCTATAATGTACTTTTTTTTAAATATAGTTAAAAGAAGACATAATTATTTTAAAAAATATCCTGGTCATTGTCTTACGCTAACATAATTGAATTTAAAAAAAAGATTATATAATCATTATTTCTTTTGTTTGAATCTATAACCATAGTTCGTTTATCCAAACCAAATTAATACGTAAGCAGAATCAATCACTCCCATAATCTCTGATGATGTTATAACGAGTTTAATCTTCTGATTACGTACCTCACTCAACTGAAGTGAACTTTAATTTACAGAAAAATATGAAATGTTACAATACATATTTCTTCTACTACTGTTCTTGTTCAGTATTATTATTTATGTGATTGCTAATATAATTATGGTATACATTTAATTTTCTCTTTATAAATTAAACAATAGTTATAAATATTATTTTATTAAGAAGAGAATATTTTATTTTAAATGAATTTTAATGGGTCTAACCAAAATATTTTTTTTATTTTGTTCATACAGCTTTATTAACATATTAAAATCTATTTATAGGTATTTACATCTCACGACTTAACGAATCAGTACATAAGGAGTTCCGAGGCCAAGGGCTTCGTATTGAAGATGATATTCTAATCACAGAGTCTGGTCCTGTGGTTTTGTCAGCAGCGTGTCCCAAAGAAATAGATGATATTGAAAAATTAGTTGGTAGTAAAATACGGACTTAAATAATTACTTCTTATGATTTACGTTTTCAATCTATTGATAGTATTTAGTGTTTTTACTAAATACAAATTTTATTAAAATAGTTAATTGTTGTTATACAATGTATTTTGTAAGGATGTTATTTATTGTTTAATAAAGTCTAATTGAAGCAACTTTGTATGTTTTTTATAATTACATTTTTACATTAGTGTGTTCATTTAAAAACAATTCATAATATAATTTTTAAAACTGGGAAAAGCAGTAGTTTTGTAAGATAAATTATAATCTGTTCTGAACTTGTGACGTTATTGCAAAAGAAATCAAGGTCAACATAATTATGTAATTCCCGTTGGAGTTGCTAGTCTCCTAGCGGGCGCCTCCCCAGGTGGCGGATCGGGGAACGCTCACCAGATATGGTGGGTACCGGAGAAATAAAATACCCGGGGCGGACCAAAACTAGCTCTGCTGCCTTGTAGATAGATGTTGGCTCATCAAAGGCTAGAGGAAGAATACCTTGATCAAAAATTACCTGGTCCTCCAAGTTGGGGGAGCACTGCCTTGTGTTTAGGAGGGGGGACCTTCAAAGGCTAAGGGAGAAAACCCTAACAGAAACCCGGCAGCCTGTTGTCGCAGATGGCAGCCCCGGGATCGGGAGAGGTGGGCTAATAACCTGCTTCTCCTTAAAATACCTTATTACAGAAACTGAAAGAAGAGCAAACCGGAATGGATCAATGGATATGACTTTTGGCATGAAACATAGGACGAGACTTGGAATTTGGAACATTAGAACGCTAAGGGAAAAGGGAAGACTAAGACAACTGGTGATAGAAGACGAGGAATTCAATGGGGATTACACAGACGTCTTGAAGATCTGGATTACGCAGATGGACGCAGCCCTTCTCCGTTGGAGCGGGTGTTCGTCAGGGATGCATCTTGTCCCCAATCCTTTTTCTTTTGGTGTTGGGAGGAAGTGGAGATGGTTAGGACATACACTGAGGAAGCCAGACGGAACCATTGAGAAAGAGGCCCTAGATTGGAATCCGCAAGGTGTCAGAAGAAGAGGTCGACCCCGAGAAACCTGGAAGAGGACCATTATTTAAAGAAGCAAAAGAGGTTAACAAGACTTGGGGAGAAGTGAAGGCACTTGCTGGAGACAGGGACAGATGGAGAGATCTTCTGGACGCCCTATGCTCCAATAGGAGATAAAAGGAATAAGTCAAATCATAATTATGTAATTAACTGTTGGCTTCGTGCAATTGAGTCCTGCAGTTAAGTCTCTCTGTTCCAGGAGAGATATACAAGTAAGCTGTCAATACACAATGTCTTGGATAAAAGTTAAAAGTTCACGTCTAAAATGTAATATAAAATCATGTATTGTGAAAAAGTTTTTTTAAAAATTAAACTAAAATGTGAAACATATTCGCAGACATTCAATCATGTTTAAATGAAAATAACTTTTGGCATCTTATTAAACCACGTGGCCGTAAGAGCTTTGTATAAATCTGTCTGAATCTCTTTTATCTTGCATTCTCAAAACTTGTCTGATGTAATTATTAAAATTTTGTTCTTTAACCTAGAATGGATGGGCTGGGCCTGTCGCACTTAGCCGTGTTTTTTTGATAGGTTTCAAGGTTTGGGTTATAGGAATTTGAGTCAACTTGTATCCTTTCTAAAATACCCCAGAGATTAGTCTGCATTGTTTTTCTGTCATGCCAGTTATCAGTCTTTATTTATACACATACAAAGTAGTTGACAGTCTCTAAGACCCGGCCCATCCTCTTATGATATTTTGCACTAACATGTACATAAATTTGTATATGTTAATTTTTCTTTCAGTTGTTTACCTTTTTATTTCATTGTTAGTGTTTTTGTTATACCTTTCTGCTTATATATTTATTTTATAATTTGGTTGTGTTTATTTTTATTATCTTTTATAAACACAACCTTATCTTTATTTTTATTATCTTTTAGTTATTATATTAAGATTTCTTAGTGTTATGGTTCGTGGAATTATAGAAATAAGTAGTAAAATAGACAGAATATTACAAGAGAACATTGAGAGTGTAATAGACGTTTCTGACGCTGACCCAGATTATGAAATAAAAAATGAGCATGATACTAGTGAATATAAAGCAGAAGACGATTACAATGTAGCTGATAATAGTATCCAGTTCTAGTGTACCAGTTCTACCAATGATTCTGACACATCAAAAGGAGACAGGTCATCGTAAGACAAAGAAAAAAAAAATCAAATAGTGAAAAAATGTGCCTGAACAAAACATTAGGACTAGAACTCAAAATATAGTAAACATTCATTTACCGAGGCTATGGGAGTGAAAAACGCATTAGATTCCTGGTTCTTATCTTTAAACCAACCTCTTATTGATTTGATTGTAGGGTCAACAAATATTTTCATAAATTCCGTAAAGGACAAATACACCACTAACAAAAATTTGGCAAGACTTACAACAACAGAAGAAATAAAGGCCTATTTTGGAGTTTTACATGGTGGTAAAGTGAATATTACTGAGTTTTGGAATTCATATGGAACGTATTTGAGACGATTTATATTTTTAACAAGATGTATCCCCTTTGACTATATTCAAACAAGAATTAACAGAAAAGTATATGATAACCTTGCAGCAATAAGGAAACTCCTTGACTTGATTGTATCAAAGTGTATAAAATACTACTCGCTTGCTGAATGTGCTACTTTAGATGAAGTGCTGGTGTCATAGTACACTCCAGGTTTCATATGTCTGTATATATATTAAAATAAAAACATCAAAAAACTATATTAAAATATTTTTGTCGTCATGTTCAAAAACGTATTGTTAAAAACTTAGAAATCTACTCTGGAAGTCAACCTGATGATTCCTTTCTTATTAGTAATAAATTTAATGATGTACATTTACAGACTGTCCAAACCAATCAAGGGAAGCGGTAGGAATGTGACTCTTGATAATTGGTTTACGGCCTACGAGGCTGCTAAGACTCTCCTAAAAATAAACTAAAACTAGTAGGAACTATGAAAAAAAAACAAGTCCCAAATTCCACCAAGTTTTCTGGTTATAAAGACCAAAGAACGGATTCCAGTAGGTTTGGGTTTCAAGAAGATGTAACTTTGATATCTTATATACCAAAACGTAATAAATGTGTAACATTACTATCATAATGATGGTGAAATTGATCTATTTACTGCTGAAAACAAAAACCAAGCATCATAACTTACTACAGCTCAACAAAAAGTGATGTTGCATAATATAGTGTTGCAAGAGGGACAAGACGCTGACCTTTATGTTTGTTTTATGCACTGATGAACATTGCTGCATTAAATTCTTATTTGGTCCTAAAATCAAATTAAATCACTGTGAGAGGAAGTGACTTTCTCAAGGACTTGGGAAAATTATTACTACAATCCTACATGTCGTTTTGATCACAACAAAGTAATTTACCTCGAGATATTCAATTCTTAGCTGCAAGAATATCTGCCACCGAAATACAAAAAAAAGAAGAAAATCCAGAACCAGGAAAGAGAAGACGCTGTTATAAGTGTAAAGACAGTAAAACAAAGTATTTTTGCGAAGTTTGTAAGGTGTGGTTATGTCTGTTACACACAGAAATGTTGTGTAGCAACTGTAGCGGAAACTAAGAACTTTGTCCCTATCAAAAATATATGTCTGTGTTTTTGTAAGTAAATATTTCTATTTTTTTAAAGTACTGTTCATTACCTTTACAAAAACATTAAATTTATTTTAATTTGTCTGTATAATCTATGTTATTTATAAGTTTTATTATTCACATGGTTTTTTTATTAGTAAACTGCAACAGTTAGGAATATCTTAATGAATTATATGTAAATGGTAAATATATTTTTTTAAAATTAGTATTAACATGTTGTGTAAATTTCCTAATTTTAATTAGATTATAACAAGTTTGGTAAACATTTTTTGATAAATTATTTATTTATATATATTTTTTGGTTTGTCAGACTCAGCCTGACGGTTTATATAACTCTTTCAGCCCATCAGTTCTAGGATTAACATTATAGAAAGATTTCTTTTCTACAAAATTATTTTCATAACAGTTCATTAAAGTTTTACAAATTAATAGAGATTTTTAATTAAAAAAAGAGTAATTCACTTTGATTAAAAATTACTAATTTTGTGAATCATCCATTTAAAGTTCACTGATGGCTCCATTTTTGTTTACTTTTCAGTTTTTACAGGTACAGGAATCTTGAAATATATATATATATATATATATATATATATATATATATATATATATATATATATCTAAAAAATAGTCTATCTCAGGTTCACTTGCTTTTGGAAAATTGAACACTGGTATAGAACATTTCTGTATAATACAAATTTTTATATTGTTAATCTTATTTATTTATTCATCTAATTTTTGGATCTCAGTGCCTAAGGACTTATTTTTCGAAATATTTTAAATAAAAATTAAATTAAACAAACATTGTGTTAAATGTACACAGATAAAATGTTTCTTTCTCTCCTTGGCCATCAAATTAAAATTCCTTTTTTTAATTTCCAAAATAAAAATTTTCCGTTTCTATTTCAAATGGTACTTAAAAAAATGTTAATTAAATAATTTTGTTAGAATAACTTTGTATTTAATTTTTGATCACTCAAAAAAAAAAGAAAAGATTTTGCTTTAAAGGTTCTTGATGAATTTGTTGATCAAGACTGTACTTAGTTCCTCAAGTTTGAGATTAGAGGTATCTTTGTTCCAAAAGGTGCATGTACAAACTTTCCTTCAGACTAGTAAGCGGTGTAAAAATTTCTTGTTCCATTATTTGTTTCCTCATAAGAAATAACATTAATATGCGCACTCCTTTACAGGACTCTTTTATCACAATTAATGAAACACATTTTTGGTAGCAGAGAGTGGTTTCTTTTTGATTTTTTTGTAACTACATAGGTTTGAAGAATCAGAGCAGATTGATTTGTCCTTTTTGTGTTTGTTTGAAATACTTTTTATAAAGTTGCATTTGAAAATTTCTTTTGAATTTTAAACCACGGTGAAAATTTTCTCTATTAGGACTTGCCATCAACAGACATCCACTAATAAAACACAAACATAAATAAAGACATGAAACCTCTTTAAAAATAGTTATATATATAAAGCACACACAACTAAATAAAACAATTTTACTAGTTGTTGCCAATTCATTGTGGATTTTCCAAATTATTATTTTTGCGGTCCCCCCCTTTTCCTTCTTATCTGCTTAAACACTTCTCGTCATGGGGGATTGAGTGAAACTGGTAGATTTGATAAAGAAGACCTAGGTCATCTTTGAGGTGGTAGTCAGAGGAGGATCAGCTGGTACAGTCGAAAAAATGAGAATTTTCTTTAGAAAGTTGTATCCATGACAAAATAGAACCAAATTTAAATTATTTTAATTCAGAAATGGTTTCCTTACAACTTAAGCTTGCCATAAACAGATTTTGAGTTCTAACTGACAATGTTGAAAATTTAGAACCAGCTAAACGACAAATTTCCCAAGTAAATGTTTGCATGGTTATTTTTGAAAAACGCTTGGCCTTGGTGGGAAACGTTTCAATTAATTTAAAATTGGATGAAAACTCCCATCAATAGAAAGATCTCAATGAACTGAAAATAGAGTTCATCTCCTCTAAAAAAGTTTTAATAAATTTGGAAAAAGATATGTTGTCTGCACCCAATTCATGTAAATGTAAATCTCCATTGACTTTTCCACCTGGTGACTCAAACTCCAGAACCAGCTTGAGTAACCCACTAGTAGGGAAATAACAGTCTTCAGCCCAAGGCCACAATCTCCATAGTTTCGAAAAATAAATTTGAGATTTGTACAATTACAGCATGTGTTCATCGAGGATTAGTAGGCCTTAGAAGAATGGACATTCTAATTCTCTGAGATAGCCAAGCTGCAATTAAAGCCCTCAGTCTGTAGGAATCTCATCCAAATTGGTATGGGATTCTCTTAGTACTATATGTGTCCTGTCCAATGCCAATATGGTGCACCTGAGGCAAAAGGGAACTACCAAATATCTCTGTATATACTGATTATACAGAACGCTAACTTTACAGCAGTGTATTTGTTCATGAGGAATTCACAACCCTTTTGTCATACAAGCCAATACTGAATAAGGTAATTTTTATAGTTTCAACACAGCATAGATCAGACACAATCGATGAGGAGTCAGGAGAAACAATGAAGCCTGATATGCTGACTCACTATAATAGGACTAAAGGTGGAGTAACGCTTGATAAGTTGAAAGTAACTTATAACGTTGCAAGAAAAAATTAACAGGTGGTCACTTTCTCTGTTCTTCACTTTATTGAATATTGCTGGTAAAAATGCTAATGTAATATATTTGACAAACAATACTGAAGAGATTGTAAGGAAGACATTTTAAAAACGATTTGCTAAGGTGCCATGCTTGGACCACTTGTCAGCTAGATCCATCATGGACAATATTCTCAGACAGTTGAAATTCCAAATAAATAAATTGGCTGACATTGAGAAGATGACAGATGACCACATATTGCAGTGCTGCTGGAAGGTAAGTGTCTTGCAACTTATTTTACACCTGATTTTATAAAACAAAACATGTTTAAAATCTCTTCAAAACTAATCTAATTGGTTTATTTTAAGGTGCTCATATTGCACTTGGTGTCAGAACCGGAAAACTAAAACGACCTGCTCTGTGTGTGAGCCATACATATTGTAGAGAACAATCTAAAGCATTTTGTAATAATTGCGCTGAAGGGATGAGGAACAGAGGGCAGGGCGATGAAGATATGAGTGAGTGGGAGGAAAAGGAGAACAGAATATAGACCAATCAATGTTAGTTTAAAATATCCTTTTTAATATTATATAATATATAATAAAAACTTGTTTTTCTAGTACACCATGTTTGTTACAAAGATATATTTTCTACAAAACATTGTTCTTATGTTATTTTCTCTTTCGTTTTGTTTATATTTAATGTTAATTACATGTTTTTAGAGTTAAATACATAAACTGTTGAAAAACATATTATAAGCTACTTTTGTTTACCTTTTTCCATAACCTGGTCATTTAGACCGTGCACGACTAAATTAGTAACATTTCTGGCGCAAATTTTTACTGGATAGACCCCTTGATATATTAATACAATTTATCATTTACTACAAGGCCCAAGATTTACAAGATCTGAACCCCTAAGGGTCCACGTTGCTGAAAAGTTATAGCTATTATATTTCTCCCTTTACAATTAATTATTTTTATCAAGGCAGACAAACTATAGACTAAAGTGCAGTGGCTTCTGGAAAACCTTCTTCTTAGGGCATGTCAGAATTACAGGAATAATCAGCCACCCCATATACTAAGGATGAATAACAATAAGATAGAATCTAGATATGGGTTTTCAAAACCCTTTGAAGGAGGACCTTGTATTAGGTAATTCAGAGGACCTGGTGTTGTACACAATTGGTTCAAAAACTAAGGAAGGCACTGGTGCTGGGGGGTATAAGGTCTGAGACCAGGGTGGAAGCAGTCATTTCTCTTGGGGCAGTATGCCATAGTTTTTTGAGGGTGAGGTAACTGTGTTCAGGAGAACATAATGCAGGCTTTTAAGGAACTCACATTCATATCTACACTGACAATCAGGCAGCAATCAAAGCACTTCCAGGGACAAACATAAAATGCAGTATGGTCTGGGAATGCAGAGAAAACTTCAACTCTGTCTCTGGAAAACCGGGTAACTTTGGATTGGGTATCGGTGGATAAAGAAGTTGAGGGAAAATAGGAAGTAAATACAGAGGCTAAAAGGGGCTCTACATCAGAGTTTGTAGGACCTGAATTGGCAGTAGGAATACTTTTGTCTGGCCAAGAAGGCCATAAATAGGTGGGTTCAGAGAAAACACCAGCAAAGATTGGATAGCCTTAGGGGACACTACCATAGCAAACTAATCCCAAGAAAAGTCCCATTAGGTAGACCTGGAGGGCGAGTGCTAACCTTAGATAATAAGGAGCATCTCAGACAAATCATGGGACTTATTGTAGGACACTGTGGTCGAGGGTATACTTGAAGCTGTACTTAAAGCTGTTACACAGAGTAGTTCGTCACACATTCCTGAAGTTTATGGTCTTTCTAATTTTGTGATTAGGGAAATTATCGATGTGATACTTGTACCTTTTACGTACCTAATAAACCTAGTTATAGTTAATGGAATATATCCTGATGGTCTTAAACTTAATAAAATTGTACCTGTTTATAATATAAGAAAGGTGATTTGAGGCTAACTGAAAACTATCGTCCAATAGTAATTGTTCCTGTATTAAGTAAAATTATTGAGTCTTGTTCATTGGGACAACTTTACGATTATTTTGTTGATAATAAATTACTCTATACTCACCAGTATAGGTTTAGAACTAAGCACTCGACTGAAATGGCTGCTGAGACTATTGTTGGAAACATTTTGAAGACAAATTAGTTAAAAGTTCTAGTCTTATTGACCTGAAAAAGGCTTTTGATTGTGTTTCACACACTATACTTAGCAGTAAGTTTCAATTCTATGGTATTATAAACCAAGAACTTAAATTATTGAGTTCTGAGCCGAAAATCAGCTCAGTTTTTCCTTACAGCTTGCTAAAACCTGGTTTACTGTGAATGACCTAGCCATAAATGATGATAAAACGAAGCACATATACCGTACAGTAGAACCCCTCTAATCCGCCCTCGGGTGGTCCGTTACTCCGGTTAATCCGACCGTGCTCGAGCTCGCGATATTGTGCCAACTTGTCGATGACTCACATCCCGTCTGGCGCCATTCTTTCCGGTTTGTTATCGCTTTCCCGCTCCAGTGCTGTGACATCTCTCGTGTTGTTTCTATTGATTTGCTATAGTACTTGCAAAGTTTATATATAGACTTTTGAAAATTTATATATCACTTATTTCACTTTAAAAAAAATCTCTTTATATAATATGTAATAAATATTGACTTTTTCGAATAATCCGACCTTTTTTGCGTTCCGACCGTACCCCCAGTCCCGAAGGTGACGGATTTGAGGGGTTCTACTGTACTTTACTTTTAATAATGCTTTTATGAAAATGCAATGATGAAGTTACTGGGAATATGCTTGGATGAGGTTTACATGGCAACACCATAAATTAAATCTTTGTAAAAAATTGTCTCGTGTCATTTATTTGTTAAGAAAGCTGAAATTTTGTGTTAGCAAGGAGATATTGGTAATGGTGTACTTTGGTGGTCTATTTCAATCACAAGCATTATATGGTATTATTAGGCTCTGGGGCAATGCCAACTCAGCTTATCATGTGTTTTTATGGCAGAAAAAGGTAATTAGAATTATAGAACATCTTTCAGATTAGCAATCTTGTAAAGAAAGCTAAAGGCAATTAGAATTATAGAACATCTTTCAGATAGGCAATCTTATAAAGAAAGCTTAATTTGGCTAAACATAATGATTGTGCTTGCCCTATATTTTCTGTAATTTAGTTTAAGTAAGACATCATATTGATGATTTTAATACTATAAGTTCTAACAACACATTTAACACAAGATATAAACAAGACCTTATTACTCTATATGTTAGATTGAGTAAATCTTAGAATAGTTTTATCTGGCAGCTATTTATTAATAAATAAATAATTTAATAAATTACCACTAAAAATTAGAGAGATGTCAGATAGTATTAAAATGTGATTTCAGGTTGGCTTAAGAATATGGCGTATACTCATTAAATGAATATAAGAAATGTGATTTGACAAAGTTAATGTCTCTGAATGTGTTAAGATAGAGTACTTGTTTTTTTAAACATGTATTTGTAATTTTATGTACATTGTTTCTTTGACTTTTTCCCATTACATTGTTGTAATAATTGTATCATAAAATTAAGATTTTAACTCTTTGAAGTGTGATAAGATAAAACAACATTTTAACAAATTTGAAATAGCCAACTAATTTTAATGTATAAAGTAATTAATTCTCTGTGACTTGTAAAATTTGTTTTTAGACAGGTTAACATGATTAGCTTAGTAATTTATTGTTTGTTTTAGAAATTACTTTAATAATAATAAAAATCACCATTCATCCTTGTTATAATATATTTTAGTCATTTGTTAGAGACTCATACATTACTTGTTTTAAATTTAGAGCAATTTGGTTCAAAATTGAAGTAGCCGGCATAGCAAGTTACGAAAGGAAAACCCAGGATTCCATAATAGTCGTTCCCCAAGAGGTGGGAAAGTGAACATTAATAACATGTTAAATTTTAATCTGTCTGTTACCTCCAATTTGATCAGTTTCCACACTCTTTGGCTTAGTCTTTCATAGGAGTTTTTATAAATTCTGCCTTTCCATATAAAAGATTTCATTTGATCTACAATATCATTTTTATTTACACTTGATTATTGTTTTAATTACTGTTGTTAATACCTGAATTATATTATGAAATGTTCCTTTTTGTAATATCATTCTTTAATAGTTAAAAGTTTATTTAATAAATAATATAATATATTATGTTAATATGAGATTATTTTAAGATGGTTTCTGTAATGAATTATATTTCAAATGACATGTGATTCAATTAACTTTAGGCTAACACTTTCCACAATGTTTACTAAGTATATTCAATACTGGAACGATATTTATTTTAAAATATTATTCTCAAATTTTTATACTCAAGGTCAACTGTTGTTACAAATAAAACTGCTTTTCCTGTATTATACATGAATTGTGGGTCTTACATAGAATTTGTTAAAATTTTATCTTTCTTTTGTAAAATCCTGATCTATATAGATAGAAATGGAATTACCATAGACAACATAATTTTAATGAATAAACTTAATCTTTGTAATCTATTCAGTTTACAATTCACAAAGAAAGCTAAATTAGACTCATCATGATATAAAACCGAACAACTGAAACATTGCTGGAAACAACAAATTTAGAAATAAATATGCCACAACGTTTTCACTATCGTACAGGTTTAGAGAACCCCTACTCTTGACTACACAGCTGTCCATATTATTTATTTTACAGTACAACCTCGTTAAAGTTGGCGTCAAACACTGTACAGTCAAACAATTAATATTAAAATTGTAAAAGGTGGGATTCTTCAAGAACATTCAATGCAGATTTTCATATGGGTTTGGTTTGGTTTTTTATTTATAAAGTGGATCTCGGTTATATCACTGATCAGTGATATTTTATTTTAAGTCGAGTTTTGAACAGCATTTTCAAAAACTGATTTGAAAATTTCAAGTTTATAAACTGCTAAACAACATTTCACTGGTAAATAGAGCTGTGTAAAGTATATGGTTTAAAAATACACTTTTAAAACAATGTATAAATTTAATAATTCTGACTTACATTAATATTATTTAGGGTTAAGATTTACAGTATACAGTTTATAATATTATGTTTATCTACCACTCCAATTCTTGTGGGTATTTTCCAGTAAGGCAGGCAGTGCAATGACCTATGTATGGTTTATCTTTATTGTCCATCTTATATCGGACAGCTTCAAGAAGGCCATCCACTGTGAGATAAGCTAAACTATCAGCACCTAGACACACATAAATTATTGTCTTTAATAAAAAATTATTATTTTTACAAAAGTTTAAAAACTGTTTTTAATAAATTCAGACATTGTCTTTTTCTACCTCTAACATCACATTTGACAATGGTTCACTTTCTAATTAGAAAGTAAGTTAAGGAAATTATTGATGGTGTTTTTATTACACTGGCATTTGCAATGGTCCTTAAAAATTATTTTGAACACCGAATAACATATTTGTATTATTTCAAAAATAATATGTGTGGTATTTTTGACATGCATTATCTAAAAAAAAAAAGTGATTTGATTAAGTTAAAAATTATGATTTGAGTGTGGACCGACCATATTGCTTATTGGTTTGAGGTACAGATTGATAGACACAAACTATTACAAGAACAAATAGTACTAATAGCTCAAAAGTTTGGATTTAAGTAGGTGATATGGAGTACAGCGAAATCTTGATATCACTTAGGAAAGGACTGAATAAAAACCAACAGATCAGGAAAACAATAAATGTGGGAAGGTTTCTAAACAAGGGGAGGGGGACAATGATAAGGAATAGGCAGTGTTGAATGGGTGGGGGGGGGTAAGAGAAAGTAGCTATGAATGACAGGTGAGAAAATTGTTATCTTCATTAAGAGTGTACAATTCCTTTAAAGTAACATATTTGTAAACTAGATTTATCTAAAATATAATTACCGAATATTGTGATAAATCTTATATGAAGAAAACTCCAGAAAAAAACTAATTTGCTGAGCATTAGATTATTAATTTGTGAAATTGGTGAGTTGATTAGGCATACAAAACAACTAAGTACCTACATAGGAATGTGAAACATAAATAATTTAAATGTAGGAAATCATATTGATGGAAAATTCATGTCAGCACATGTTTTAAATGGTTAGATTTTTATTAATTAATTATATTTTTAGATTTCAGTTAAGTGCTGATACAAGGTTTTCTTGTATATAAGGGTCTCTCTCAAACATATAAGATGTCACAACAAAATTGCTTACCAGTATGCTCTGCAAGTTTGACATTATCCATTCTATTTGCAATCAGTTCTTCTCGTGTAGGTATATTAATTCCCATATAACAAGGATACTGTAAAGGTGGTGATGCAATCCTTACATGTACCTGAATAAAATTGATTTACATTAACATTATTACCTATTAAAATATTGTAAACTGTATATTCAAATTGTAAAACAATTTAAAATAAATTATACATTTATCTGCTATTTAAAATAGCAAATTAACTTCATTTGGAAAAAAATTAATGAAACAGAAATGAAGTACACTAAAAAATAAATTATATAAGAAAAGATTGAAGGTGAATTGATATGATCATAATGTTGCATTTTTAATAAAGCAGGTCATTATTCTTGAAAGGTTAAATAAAATTTTTAGGTTATCAGCTAATGAGCAAAAAGTATTGTATTATTTTAAAAAAATTTGTTGAAAACTTATACAATACTTTTTTTAACATATAACTTCATTTTTTGTTGTTTAAAGATGAAAATCAATTTTGATTACCATAATTCTAGACAACTGCAATATTTGGGACAGAAATCCCTAATATGGCAGTAGAAGTTTATATTACCGGTACTGTATATTACACTTGTTATGTTACAAGTATGAACACTAACCTCTTTTGCTCCTGCATCCCTAAGCAGTTTGATGATAGGGCCAATAGTGTTTCCTCGCACAATGGAGTCGTCTATCAGAATCAATTTCTTGTCTTTGACATTTTCATACAGAGCTCCAAATTTTTTAGCTACTCCAAGCTGCCGAAGTCTTGTACTCGGTTGAATGAATGTTCGTCCTACATATCTGTTCTTGCATAGCACCTCGGCAAATGGGATCCCCGACTGTGACAACATTGTTCAACCTTACAAATAGAAGAGATAAAAGACCCTTAGAAAATAAAAGATACTGACTTTGGAAGAAAAAAAGTTTTAAAATATTATTACTACTTCTAAAAAGTGTACATTCCTGAGAGAAAGAACAGGAAATTAGTTAACTCTACTCAATCTTAGCTAGTAAGGACATAACCATTATATTAAAATGTCCATGAAATTTGTTAATATACAAAATAAAATATTATTTAATACAATAATAATATATTGCTCATAATAATTTATATTATTGCTTATCCAATACATTTTTTTAAAAATTACACCATACCATTCTTTATAGAAAAATTAGCTGTGTTAGTCATAAAGAAATATAAATTAATATTTTTCTAAAGAATAGGTATACTAAAAAAAAAAAAAAAAAAAAAAAATTAAATTAACATGGAAAATATTATCTTTTATGTTCGACAAAAAATTACATTTTTTAAACACACTGACAAGTAAGATGTAATCAATCTTATAACATCATGTCTAATTACAATTTGCATCATAATTTTTTAAATTTCAACAAAAGAAGAAACATTTACTCCATAGTCGTTTTAATTGGAAAAACACACTCAGCACCAGGTATTTCACGATCACTCTTACTATCCAAATCTGATTCAAGAATGTGTAGTAATTGCTCAAGTGACAAATGTTTAGAATCTATAATTCTAAATACAAATACAGTGTAATTGCCAAATAATGGACACTGCATAAAATGTCCTCTATCGGGAGATGTGCAGTTATATAGCCTGGCTGATAACGCATGGTAAACCACCAGAATAACGTCTATGTTACAATATTGAACACGTTCAGAAAATTTAAATGGTGAATCTAAATTATATGTTCATTTACCTACTGTATAATAAAGCACATTACTTTAATGCACATACAGTCAATAAAAGTGAAATAAATTAGAGATTGGTATTTATATATGACTGTTCTATAATACAACAGGCATAATGGTTTTAATCTCACAAAAAATACACAATAAAACACAAATTTGGAAATTAAATAATATTCTATAACAATACTTCTTTTTGCTATGTAATTAGTTTTAGGTTAACTAAGTTAAATATCAAATTAGATTGTCTTTTATATTGATTAATGATACAAATTTTGAAAGATTTATGTCAGAAAGTTTCTTTATTTCAAAATTACACTATCTCGGGGAAGGGGAGCTCGTGCTGGCCAAGAAATCCTGTTTTATACGCAAATTTCTCGTTATACAAAAGGAAAGTACATGTAATTTAAATTTTAATTTGTTATGAAAATAATTTAGTTAAATTGTTCACTATGTGGTTCCTTACTAGTACTTGTTACGTTCAATTTCTGTCGGTATGACCGCGAAATTCATTCTTGCACACACAAAAAAAATACACATCTTGTTCTGTCGGCGTTTCTCTCAGCACTCTTCAAAAATCAAAAAAGGACGCTCTCGTTTCTTCAAGCTTGCCGGCTACAACTGCACTGATTTGAGTCGTCCATTCTCATTGGCCGGTGAATCCGTTGTCAAGGCAACGAGTTCGTTGTGTCGTGAAATTATTTTAAGTGTTTTAACTTTTTAGATATATTTTAATTCCAAAAATGATTTGTAACAATTTTAATTATTCAAATAAACACTTTATATTGAATTTTTACTTTACATAATCTTTTTTTAATATAGGTCAAAATTTTACCACGTAATCTATACTCTGGCTTGGCTACAATTAAAATTCAAAATGTCTAACTTTCTGATTATTAATTATTTGATAATGGCCTAATTTTACAAATTTATATATTTTACAACTACCAGTATTTCTATGGTTTCTTACATTTTTTCAGCCCAATTTTTAATTTGGAAGAGGTTATATGTATTCCCTATTTGTTTATTAGACTTGCTTCTATTAATTTGTACCATTATAATAGCTCCTCACAATAATTTCATAAGCAGTAGCGAATTGAAATTTTTGTGATAATGTACAAATTACCTAATACTTTTATCATATAACTCAGAGAAGTTTCCTGCAACTTTATATAACAGTATCAACTAGAACTTTCTTTATGGAGTTTAAAATTAACAATATAAAAATCTCAACTAAAACATACTATACAGTTTAATTGAACAATTCAACCATATTTGAACAGTTTCACAGTTTAACTTTAAAAAAAAATTACAACAATATTCTATTTAAACCTTGCATGAATTAATGACATTAATTGTTCAAACACATGTGACTCTACAGGTTAGTCCATTTATCTCTGTAGTACCATAATACTACCTTAGTATATTATTTGGGGTTATTCTCTTATGAAAGGGGTATCATTCACAATCTATTTCTGTATAAGTTCACTTTAGGGTCATTTACATAAGGTGTTTTATATATTATAATACACTATCAGGGAATACATTATCTTTCACATCATATCTTAATTATTGTCTTTTATAGTTTATGGTGGAAAGGTTGTTCACAGATAAAATGTTCTTGTCATTTCATGTCTTAGGACTAGTTTACATTTCGTGTACAAAGAATTATAGTCTTTTTTTTAATAGGTCTCTTCTTGTCTCGTCTGTACAGGGTCGGCTTGTTGATACTTCTTCAGTAACGATATGTGGTAAGGTCCATATGTCTTTTGCTGTTCGTCAATAAGGGTATATATTGACTTTCCAATTCTTTTAAATATCCGCAGTGGTCCAACATAAATTGTGAATAACTTGGCGGTTTCTCCATATCCATGGCTTGATTGTGGAAAAGACTTTACTAGTACCAGGTCACCTTCTTTAAAATTAGTTATCTTGTGTGGAGTGTTATATTTATTGGCTCTTTTAATTTGTGTAGCAATCTTACCATTAATGTTTTCTGTGTTTCCCTCAACTGAACATTTTCTCTAAATATACTTTTAGTGTCTATTATCTCTTCCTTAATTTCTTGATTTTTATTTATATTATTATTATTATTAATTAGATTATATTCATCCCATATCTTTCTTCCATTCTCGTAACTCACTATTCTGCATTCAACCGCTTCACATATTTCCTCGTCAAACTTCAATGTAAATATTTTATTTTCATTATTCTTTATTTTCATTATATTTTCGTCGAAGTTTATTTCCATCTTCAAATATCTTATCATATCCATTCCAAAAATACAATCCTTAATTAAGTATGGCACTATTATACATTGTACATCAAATTCATAATCGAATAACTCAGCTTTGAGAAGTAGAATCTTAGAAATTCTCTTTGATTTCTGATTTAGAGCGGTAGTAAGAAAAATGTTGGTAAGTGGTAATTCTTCATAATGTCCTAATTTATTTTTATTGGTTTGGAACCAAGAATCTGAAATACACGTTATGCTGCTTCCTGTATCTACAAGGGTTTTTGTGACTATTCCGTTTAATTTAACCTCTATTTCGGGACAGTTGTGGTTTAAAATGGGCTCATTGTTAGAATCTTCTTCCTCCGTTAACAAAAATTCTTTGTCGCAGTATAGGTTAGAACAAATTATGTGGTTGTAACTTTGATATTCGGGTTTTTGAGTATTAACATTGTTTGGCTGTTTTCCGATAATGTTTGACTCTATTGGCACTGGTATAGGTTGGGAAGTCTCGTTACTTAAAGCTTCTCCTGTACAGCCTTTTTTCATTATATCCTCTAGACCAGTGCGTTGGAGTTTAACTCCTTTTCGCCCTGTCTGTTCTGTTCGTTGTCTGGTTCACTTCGTGGCATTGTTGGTCGTGTAGTTGTAGCTATCATTTGGCAGACCCGTTGTTGCTCTCTTGTAGGATAGCTGGAATTCATCTTCATGTGGTTCTGGTTCGCCGCATATGGCTGTCGTGGCGGTGAAAATTTCATGTCTGTTCTTATTGGACCCGGTGGTCGGTTATTGTTGGTCCTGCCTCTATCATATTCATTTCGCCCATGGTTTGCATTGTATTGCTGCCGGTTCTGGACTTCTGGACGATTTTGTATATATCCCCTTGGGTTATAATACGGGTGTTCTCTTTCATTCCTATAGTATTGGTTCTGTGGTCGTTGGTTAAAATTTCTTTGATCGTGGTTCATTGTCGGATATCGTCTAGCCGGTGTTGTTTGTGGTCCTGTATATCCACTTGGTTTCAGGTTGTTGTCATTGTTTCGTTTCCTTATTTCCGCATTCCTTTCTTCTGTATCTTCCCGTTGTAATAACGACGCGAAATCCTTGATTGTTATTATGTTCTGGACCCGTTGAGCATCCTGTATGCGCTGGTCGAAATGTTCTGTTAGTGTGGCGATAATGTCCTCTTCCAATGGTTCGGGTGTCATGGACTTCATTGTCAACACACGCTCGATGAAGTATTCGCTGCGTGACAGATTTCCTCCGGATCGGTATCTTTCCACTTCGAGTTTTTGTCGCGTACCCCTTTGTACATCCCTATTCCAGAATTTTAAGTAGAACTCCTCCCAAAATTGATCGAAACTTCGCACTTCTCCTTTAACCAATTGCCACCATCGTGCAGCGCTTCCTTCAAGACTTGCCTCGATTACGTCGAAAAGACAATCTTGTTCTTCATCTGTTTGGTTGATTTTTCTAGCTGACAATCGCTCATAATAACGTTTGAGTCTTTGTATATATTCGTTGGGGTTAGTCTGTCTTCCGTTAAATTTCGGTAGGGTCTGGTTTAATATGTTATTACCATCGTTCGCATTTCCTCCGCAGGTGACGTGTATATTCGGCGGGTAAGTGTTGTTACTTAACCTCGGTAACTTGGCGATGGTTTCTTCGACTTCCTGTAAAATAATCCGTTTGTTTTCCATTAATTTACTTTCGATTTGGACTTCTTGTCCCTTTAATTTTTCTCGGAAAATTTCCTCGTTAACCGCCTTATCCAACTTGCCTTCCAAGTCGTGTAATCTTATATTCGTTTGATGGACGGTTGTCTCGACTTCCGCAAATTTCTCGTTAAATTGCGACTCAATAACCTGAATTTGGGTATTTAAACATTCTGTAATATTTTTTATTTCGCCTTTGATTTGGTTTAAGTTTAATTGTATTTTGTTTTCGATATTTATTTCGTTTTGTTTAAATTTGTCATCCATTTTGTTTTCATTTTGTTTAAATTTATTGTCTATATTTATCTGTAAATTATTTATTAATAACGTAATTTGCTCAAGTAGATTGCCCGATGGGTTGACTGGTTCATTATCCGTTTCTTCAACATTTGCGCTTACGTTTTCCGTTAGGTTAGTTTCCGATTCGGCGGACGTAGACGGACGTAACGGTTTTAATTTAGCTTCCTTAGCCTTTTCGGTTTGGGATGTGGTTCTTCTAAGGTTATAGCCAGTATTTCTGTCCTGTTGTTCCTCCATTTTATTTATTCATTTTTTAAATTAAATTTAAAGATAACTTGAAAAATTTTGTCTGACGATTTAGGGTTAGAACTTACAATTAGGCTACGTATAATTGTGCCGCGAACATATAGGTTAACGTGGAATTACATATAAATGGTACCTTATTCACTAGGCCTATAGGCTATCTACATCTACAACACATTCTTAATGATAATATTTAAATGTTTAGTGATAATATTTAAAATAAATGTTTGTTAGTTAAGCCAGGGTATAGGTTATTTCTAGAAATTTCTTAGCCATCACGTTGTTGCGCCAATTTATAACAATACTTCTTTTTGCTATGTACTTAGTTTTAGGTTAACTAAGTTAAATATCAAATTAGATTGTCTTTTATATTGATTAATGATACAAATTTTGAAAGATTTATGTCAGAAAGTTTCTTTATTTCAAAATTACACTATCTCGGGGAAGGGGAGCTCGTGCTGGCCAAGAAATCCTGTTTTATACGCAAATTTCTCGTTATACAAAAGGAAAGTACATGTAATTTAAATTTTAATTTGTTATGAAAATAATTTAGTTAAATTGTTCACTATGTGGTTCCTTACTAGTACTTGTTACGTTCAACTTCTGTCGGTATGACCGCGAAATTCATTCTTGCACACACAAAAAAAATACACATCTTGTTCTGTCGGCGTTTCTCTCAGCACTCTTCAAAAATCAAAAAAGGACGCTCTCGTTTCTTCAAGCTTGCCGGCTACAACTGCACTGATTTGAGTCGTCCATTCTCATTGGCCGGTGAATCCGTTGTCAAGGCAACGAGTTCGTTGTGTCGTGAAATTATTTTAAGTGTTTTAACTTTTTAGATATATTTTAATTCCAAAAATGATTTGTAACAATTTTAATTATTCAAATAAACACTTTATATCGAATTTTTACTTTACATAATCTTTTTTTAATATAGGTCAAAATTTTACCACGTAATCTATACTCTGGCTTGGCTACAATTAAAATTCAAAATGTCTAACTTTCTGATTATTAATTATTTGATAATGGCCTAATTTTACAAATTTATATATTTTACAACTACCAGTATTTCTATGGTTTCTTACATTTTTTCAGCCCAATTTTTAATTTGGAAGAGGTTATATGTATTCCCTATTTGTTTATTAGACTTGCTTCTATTAATTTGTACCATTATAATTCTTTATTTATTATTCATTTTGTACTACAGTACTGAATGAAAAATAGGCAAATTAGGAAAATGTAAATTTAAAAAGAGAGAAAATTAAAATATGGAATGTTTAAAGTTGAACTTTTTCGTTTGAGAGAAAACGGGAACTTTATTGAAACTGAATTCTTAAAGGACAGTGACGACTGATGTATAAAAACACAGAAAAAGCAAACCTAGTTTCTAGGAGTCAACGTTCGGGTAATTACCAAACAGACATTCCAATGTGTGTTTTGAGACATTTACATTTCTAACATTCAACACAGTCTTACCAACCGACATGCAGATCGATGTTCGCACACAACATTGCATCTTGAACTTTAGAATTTCCAAAGTGGAGTGATTTATGTGTTGTTTATAAGTTATGCTTCACTTCTGTGATTTTTATATAACATGATGATGAACATTTAGTTCGAAAATGTAATAGTGTTTTAAGTGCTAAAAGAAGAAAAACTAATAAGGATCGATTGACGTGAGTAAAAAAATCTCTTTATAAATAATTTATATATAACCAATCCGTAGGCTACAATGACTGAATTAAAAAAAAACAAAAAACAACTTGTTTTGCAGACGGCATAGGTCAGTACCTATTTTGTAATATTGTGTTAACTAGAGTAATAGACTACCGATGGAACATGTAAAGTGTAAGTTAACAAAGCCACAAGACATATCAGATACAAGAGTATAATTGGATCAACTCGGTCTATAAATTTGTAATTTTTATGTGTTTATATGTTTTCACATAATATCCAAAAGGCTGGATTATTTTTTACCAAATTAGGAATAAAAGAACATTGATACAAAATACTGTGTAATAATGACTGAATGAATTCAACTTGATATTGTAAGCATGGGACATCCTTCAACCAATAAATAATAATAAGTAGGAATTAATAAATTAATTGTAATAATAAGTAATTGTAAATAACTTTAAGATAAGGAAATCATAAGTGACAATTTAAAAAATAAATACAGAAGTGAACTTTGGATATTGTTTTGATTAAACAAAGAAACAGACAATTGCGTCATAGTTTGAAAATGGAACATTCTAGAACAAAGGCATGTCTAGCATATGGCGTGATATCTCCATAAAAGGAGATAAACTTAAAACACTTTTCTGATTGGTTAGAATTATGGAAGATTCTATAACTGTAGTGAGAGGAGGGGTGAGAGGACGCTTACTTTTGCGATTTACTCTTGGTTAGAACGTAAAACAAGATAGACGTGTTCTTCTTCTTGTCAGAGCGTCGATTAGTACAGATGTGTTTAAATGTAGAAAACTTGTTTGTTGAATGTCGAGTGGTGTGGATGTATTAAAATGTAAATCTCTCTTTGGAGACAGATGTTTTCAACACGAGTCTACAATTATGTGAGTGAAAGTACAAAAAGTTATATGTTTTGAATAAAGGTAGTAAAAAATGAAACCGATCTAAAAAACTGTAAGTAAAATGGAACGATTATGTAACCAAACTTTCTTAGGATCACTATGAACAATTAAAAGATTTTAAAAAAACTTGGATAAATTAGAATTAAGATTTTGTATTTAGATTTAAGTTTAAATAATAATAACATCAATGCTTTGCATTTTAATAAAAATTTATACTTTCAAAATCAGCATGTGTAACTAAACCTTTATTGGAGTACATCCTTCCATTTAACGTATCACAGATAGCCGGCTTGGTAAGTACCGATTTGGGTCAGAACCCTGTTTTAAAATAAATACTAGGAGATTTAAATTAGGTGCAGTGTTACAATATTCACAAAACACATGATAAATTGTATACAAATTGTTTCTGCTTTGGAATTTAATAAAGGCTGTCAAATATTAGCAGCAGTAATTGAATATCTGTCTATACCAATGTCTAAATTAAGTGTAAACCCCACATAGAAATGTTTTATTAAATTAGGTAGCCTGCAAGAACTATGTTGCTTAAGTTTA
Source organism: Aphrophora alni (assembly GCA_963513935.1). Taxonomy (NCBI): domain Eukaryota; kingdom Metazoa; phylum Arthropoda; class Insecta; order Hemiptera; family Aphrophoridae; genus Aphrophora; species Aphrophora alni. The sequence goes on from OY740769.1 coordinate 47,112,363, forward strand.
ATAAAAAAAAAAATCACTGGTAAAAAATCACTAATAAAAGCTGTCAAATATTAGCTGCATTATTGAATATCTGTCTACAAAAATGTCTAAATTATGGGTAAACCCCATATAGAAACGTTTTATTAAATTAGGTAGCCTACAAGATATATGTTGCCTAAGTTTAAAAAAAAAATCACAGATTCCCCATTTCAATCCTTTTAATCTGACTATAAATACTGCATCGAATCCACAAAGCAAGAAAGATTATTAATTTTTAATTATTTTACTTATCAATATTTTGAAGTTTACCTCTCTTGAAAACCCATGCGCTGCAGCAGTTCCAGACTCAGGGACTGAACTGACAATATCTGCATCTATACATGCTTCACGTGCCAACATTCGTCCACATTGCATACGGACGGAGTACACCATTTGTCCTAAAACAAAACGACTGCTTTTTATAAGTCTCAATTTACATAGGAATTACAGTACACTTTTTAAAGTATAGTAATGTATTAAAGGATATTTATAAATAAGATTCAATAATCCATATACTGTATTTTTTATTCCTACCATTTCATTACGCAAATAATTAATTAATATTTCTTATATGGTTATAAAACATTGAAATCTCTATTTTTAGTAGAAGAACGTTAGCTGAACAATTAGCAAAAAATCAAAGTCCTCCATGTCTTTTATCAGCTTTGTGTAATTAAAAAAAAAAAAAAAAATGTTCGTCTCTATGTAAATATTTCTGCCACGGGGTCGCTGAACACGAAAATGACAACAAAACTTTAGAATTCGAGCAATATAGTCCTAAATGACAGGCCCAAATTTTAAATATTGTTGAATAAAACTAAAAATTATATTTTATGAACTTCTAAGAGGGGTTTTCGGTTTACTGAGTATATGAGGTTGAAAGATAAAACATTACAAGGGCTGGCCAATCTCTGTGGGCTCAACTTTCATTTGACAAGTCATTAAAAAAAAGATTATACCTGCTCCCATTCATATTATATCCTATATGAATATTATTAATATCCCTTATTTTTTAATTCGGTTACGCCGGTATTACACTATAATATTTCTATGTCATATCTATTATCAAATATCTACGATGAAAAATATTATAGTGTAATGGACCAACTATTATAATAGTTGAACTATGATCATATGTCTATGTTTTTTACGTAACAATAAACAAATAGTCATTATAGAGCTTAAACAAGCACCAAAAGCAAAAAACTGTTGTTCATCCATTTGACACAACAATGTGATCAAATTAATATGACAGAGTAAATGGCAAAACATTTTTATAATATTTTTCATCATACCTATATCATCATATATTTGATAATAGATATACGACATAGAACTATTACAGTGTAATACCGGCCTTAGGAAGGAAGTTAAATATGGATTCAAGTTTGTATACATGATTGTGTTTAATGAAGTACGATAGGCAAGAAAACATCAGGGTTTTTTAGCTTTATCTGTGCAAGTACAAGACAGTGCCAATCCTGTACAAACCCTACTCCAGCCTCCGAGTCTTCATAAGAATACTTAAAACATCCTCCTTATCTGAAAATATTATCATTGATCTATTCCTTCTTCAATGTAGTTCCAAATAATGCTACAATCACAAAATATCACAAACAATAAACAAATAAGAATCTTAAAGATGATATAAAAAAAAAAAAAAAAAACTGCTTATAGCGATGGAGATGTAGGGAGTCTAATATTTGTAGATATTTAAAATTTAAAGAGTAATATTTTAAACAGTTAAAATAAAACTCTCCAAACTTATTAGGAAAATAAAGTTTGTGCGAATCCCACAACTCAGGCAGCCGAACTATATGTTATCATAAAACTAATATTTTTCACCTCAATAAAATGTACACACACATTTTGCTTGCTTATATCTATGTAGTGTAAAGAACGATACTTTTTAATGAAATGATTCACGATTATAGTTTCTTAGTCAAGATTGATTTACTATTGTCAGTCTGCTTCTAACTCGTGAAATGTGCAGAGCTTATCAGTGAGGCCTGATTAGCTTTTTGATAGTGTGTTGGGTTCTCTGTTGTCGTTTAAAAATATTACAATACCTTAAGTTTATTATAATGTCTATTAACTGTGTGATGTGCTTATAAATGATATAAAGAACAAATTCAGATGTCACGCTAGATGTAAAATTGTCAAACTTATACAAAATGCAAAGAAAGGTAAGTGAATTTGTGAGATGTGGAATGATGTTTTCTACTAATGATGAAATCGATTTAAATGATTGTATTAAAAATATTCTGAGTAGATTCAAGGAAGTAACGTCTCAGGAGATATGTAAATGTACAAATGAAATTTCAGATTTTTTCCGATAACATTGATAAAGCTAATGGCATAATGGGGGAAATTCAATCTGAATTAAAAGAAATTAGAAAAGAAAACGAGAGACTTCGGGCATTGAGTGAAGTGCAGTATGAAGAAATAAAATTGTTCAAATTTAAAATTCAAAATCTTGAACAATATTCAAGGAGAGAAATTACTGAAATTAGTGGAATCCCAGTAACTGACAATGAGCAGATTCTGGACATAGTATTAGGCATAGGAGCAGCAATTAATGATGACAGCGTTATAGCAGCCCATCACGTTTCTTCCTATAGCAAGATAAGGACTTTGGTCATCATAGTACGTTTTCATGACAGTCGAATGCAAGATTCCTGTAATGCAGCCCATAGGAAAATTAAAACGCTCCATACTAATCAAATAAATGATGCTTTCTCAGCTAAAAAGACAGTTTATGTGAGTGTATATTTAACACCAGACAATATGGTATTTTCTAGGTAAAGTTATGGAAAAAGGCAAATCACTGTATTATAAGTATTATAAATAAGTAAGAGAAGGAAGAATTTATGTGAGAAAAAATGATGGATAAACAAGTTATAAAATAGCCGATCTGGATGACTTATAAAATTTATATTGAACACTACTAATTTCCACTATTTAGAAAAGATCAGTAAGTTTCCATTTAGTCTTAAATTTTGCAATAACTTGAAATTCTATATTGATTATTATTATTATTATCAGTGGCGGTTCGTAATTAGGTTGCAAGCTTACACAACCGCCATCATATATAATATCTAAACAAAACTATTTTTTAATCTAAAAACTTTTTGAAAATATTAATACGATTTCAAGTTTTATCTACATCCTTTTAAACAAAAAAGAGATAAAAAAGTACAGTGTAGAGCTGGTGATAACTAAGAAACAATTGTGTGATGTGACATCATTGCTTAGCTCGAGTGCACCAGGCTTGCCCATCCCTCTAATGATAAAATAACATGGAACACTTTGCGTCTTGAAAACTTAACTTGTTGCCTAGTAAAGGCTTATCTTTCAGTAAGTTTGCAACCTGACACCAGACATGCGCACTGCATAGTTTACACTTGACTATGGAATGGACAACATCAACGCTCCTTTGTTCATCCGGTTATTAACTCGAGTTGTCTGTTTGTATTTGATTTCAAGGTTACATGTGTTTTTTGAGTGGTTCGATTACATTCAACCTCTATTGTTCATCCAATAACAAAATTATCAGGGGCATTTTGACTTTAGTATTAGATATTTGTTTTAAATGGTGTTGGAATAATTCTCACCTTGTTTGTTCCATAATAAATAAAACTCAGTAATCTTATTTGTTCTTATATGAAGTTATCTGCGTTTTTAGAATGGTTCGATTATTGTACCAAGTACTGTTAGTTTTAAGATTAAGATGTGGTTAATGACAGTTTTGTTAGGACAATGTTTTCTGTTGAAAATTTATTACAAAGACCTTTCAGTATGCTGTCAAGTTAAGAAAAAATATGAAATTAAACAATTGGGTAGGCCTACACCTGACCTTCCTGGTTTTACCCAAATTGTCCAAACTGGATAAAAGATCTTTTACAGAAAATTTAATTCGGATTTATACAAAAAGTTTAGATGGTCGTGTGGCTGTAAATTAAAATTGGTATTATTTTGTTTCCCCTGTTTATTATTTGGTGGAGAAGACACATGGGTTAAGACAGGATTTAAAGATCTAAATCATATTGCTGATAGAATAAAAAAACATGAAGCATCAGCTAACCACATAAAAAATAGCTTACAATTAGCCTTTTTCTGGACAACAACATTAAACAGCTGAAAAATTAAATAGTGCGTATAGGATGAACATTGCAGCACATAATGAATGGATAAAACAAAATAGATATGTATTAAGTATTACTTTAAATTATGTTCGATTTTGTGGTGCATTTGAATTGGCATTAAGAGGTCATGATGAGAGAAATGAGTCAAGTAATCCTGGTGTGTTTAAAGGGTTGATTAATTTCAGTGCTAAATTAGATGCAATTCTAAAGAGCCATCTAGACAGTGCTACAGTGTTCAAGGGGACATTAAAAACCATCCCAAATGAACTTTCACAAATTATATTAGAGGTCTGTCAAGAAAAATTATACAGGAGATCAAAGAAGCAAACTTTGTAGCTGTAATTGCTGATGAAACAAGTGGTATATCTAATGTGTTCCAAATGGCTATCATTTATTGGTACATTGTCAGAAACAAACCAGTAGAGAGATTTTGGACATTTTGTAATCCTTCAAATCATGATACAGCATCATCATCATCATCATCATCATCATGTATATTAAATGAACTGTCAAAACAAAAACTTGACGAAACTCTGCACAAACTTTTAGCCCAAACATATGATGGCGCTTCAGTAATGGCTGGTGTTTTTAATGGTGTCAAGGTTGTAGTTCAGAAAAGATAGCTTGTTGCACAATACATTCACTGTCGTGCACATCAGCTCAATTTAGTAATGATTAGAGTAGCGTCTGTAGAAAGATATGTTTTTTGTGAATGTTCAGGGACTATGTACATTTTTTTCTACAAGCCCACAAAGGACATCAATCCTGGATGAAGTGGTTAAAAAAAAGATTTGATAGATCGACCTAAACCAGGTGGAATTTTTAATCAAGAAGTGCAACTATGATTCATGATCACAGACAGGATTTGATAAAATGTATGGAGACCATACTTAAATTAGATTATGTGAAAAATGACAGTACTTTAGGTCAGGCGTCAGGTCATCTAATAACATTACAGAATTCTACCTTTATATTTTTCGCAAGATCATCCCATTTGTTGACTTGTTTTTTTGGAAATTTACAAAAAGTGGGAAATGATCCAACTGTTACAAAGAGAGGTCTTGATATGTTTGAAGAAAACACCTAAAAAATTAGAAACTCTATGGAGGAAGAGTCTGAAGATCAAAATCAAGAAGAAAGCTCTTCAAAGAGAAGGAAGACTGACAAAAATAAATTGAAAAGACAAGCGAAGGAAGTGTGTAATATGATTTTAACCCAAACCAAAGATAGATTTCAATTCTCTGGACAACTTGCAGGAGCAACTTTATTTATAGCTAATCAATTCCCTGACTTTGGCTCAGTGTTCCTAGAAAAGTTAAGAGCTGTTTGTGAGGATTTTAAGAGTCTGAATTTAAAAAAGCATAGAACAGAGCTTGAAACAATCTATAGTCCAAAGGAGTTTAGAGCAATGTTATGTGCAGTTAGTTTGTTTAGTTTCCTCAAGGAATGTGACTTACATGACACTTTCAGTGAAGTTATTAAACTTTTAGAAATTTTAATCACTGTACGTATGAAGAGTTCTGAAGCAGAAATATGTTTTTCAACTCTCAAAAGAATTAAGACTTTTTTAACCCTTAGCACGCTGAATAACAATTTAGGCTATTTACTCATAACGTGCTATTAGGAATTTTTTTTTTGTAATTGTTTAAAGTTCTATTTGATTTTGGATTCTTACAGATATATTTGGTAAAAAAAAATGTAGATTGGCTTTAAATAAAAAAATAATAAAAAATTTACAGATTAAAACAAGAAAAATACTTAATTTCACATTTTTGACCGCCCTATAAAACAGATTTTTTTTTTTTTTTTTATATTTACAAATAAATCATATTATTTTTTTTATATAAAAGTAGGCCTACTTTCAATCAGATAATTATTGAAAAGTTCGCCCACCAGAAAGAACGACGAATGGACCTCCTTTTCAAATAAAGTAAGTTTAATAATTTATTCTAATTTATATCCTTAATACAAATATGTGTTTGAAGTGATGCTAAGTTTATGGTACATGGGCTCCAATTCAAAAGTACAATATACAATACAAACACTTATATTGTAATTTAAAACACTTGCAACCACCAAGTTTTTCAAGCACCAGCCTCCACTGATTGTTATTAATCTTAATGATAGAACTGGGTTTTGTTTTAATTGATAATTTTTTTTTAAAAACTACCTTATTTATGAGGATATTGATACAGATTTCTTTTTGTGCAGTTCAGAGGCTACAGTTAATATTCTGCCACCAAAATATAAGAAGGTTAAGAAAAATGTTGACTTATTTTACTTTAGTATTTTGAGTTTTGTACATGGAATAAATATTATAATATTAAGTGAAATTTGAGTTGCTTTATAAAATTTCTGGTTTCAAAATGTATAGTCCTTGTAATAATGAAAACAAATCTGGAGGATTGGAAGAAAGTATACATACCATTAAAAATTAAATTAAATTGTTCTTAAAAAGTGTAACTGAAGTGTTCATCTAAAAAAAAAAAAAAAAAAAAATTAAATTTGGACAATTTTTTTTCAATATATCTTAGCTATGTATAGATTACAGGATTTCTCTGTGAATGATTTCATTGAGGAATTTGGACAGTTATTGAACAATATAACTTCAAATATTGTAGTGATAGGAAGTGTCAATATTAAAAGAAAAATGTCCCCACCGACTGATGCCTATCTGTCAATGATGAATAATTATGGATTCTTATCACTTATCAATTAACCTACACAGGATTACTCTTACAAGCAGGTCTTGTACTTATTGATCATTTGTTTGTTGATTCTGCCAGATAAGCAATCTTAAATCAGCTGTTTTCCATGCAAGTCTTCAGACCACAGAGCTTTATCTCTTTCTAGTTATGTCAAAAATTGATTTCAAAATATATGAAGAAATCCAATTCAAAAATAAATTCTGACAAATTAAATTATGAATTAAACAATTTTGATGGGTCTGTTTTGGAATAAAATATAAACTCTAACACTGTATTTCAACAGTTTCATGAATTAGTTATTAAAAACACATTTGAAATATATATCCCAATAGCACTAAGATGAGCTCAACAACGTAGTCAGTGGGTAAATGAGTCAATACTTAAACATATTAATTTTAGGAGTAAATTATATAAAAAAAAATTAAGAAAGGCCCTATGATAAGAAATTACATACTTTCTATAATGTATACAAATCACGTCTTGCTGCCGATATCGACATAACTAAATGCAATTACTATTCCAACTTACATCATTAAACAGTAACGTTGGAGAACAATGGCGCATAATCAATGGAACACTTGATGAAAATGAATAAAAGTAGAATTAACAGAATTAAATCAGAAGATGGTACTTTTTGTAGGAATCAAAATTAATTGCTGACAAATTTAACAAATATTTTATAAATATGTACAAACATTTCATAAATATTTGTCCAGATGGAATATATAACCTCAATTTGCATTTGACAGTAAACTCTTTTTTGTTTCTGCTATGAGGTTTTGATCATCTTTTTTTTCTGTTAGCCTAATTAAAAATATAACATATTCAATTTTTCAACTTTTGTCTAAAAATAATAAACTTGAATCCGTGTACTGGGATTTTTCCAGAAATATTAAAGAACACTATAGTGGTCCCAATTTATAAGAAGGGTAATATTGAATGTGTGAATAACTACAGATCAATTGCTCTGCTCTCAGTTTCTTCCAATATATTTGAAAAAATTATGAAGACAAGGTTATTAAGGTTTTAAATAGTTGTAATTTTTTAATATAAGACAATATGGTTTTAAAAAAGGACAGAATACGGAAGAAGTGATTTGTTGATTTTATGTCCAATATTTATTCCACTATCAATGTTAAAAACAATGCCACTGGATTGTTTATAGATTTTTCAAAGGGATTTGATCTCGTAGATCATAACATATTGTTAGTAAAGTTGGACGCTGCTGGTACTCAAGGAAGTGCACTGAGCTGGTATCCTAACTACCTAACAGGACATATGCAACAAGTTCCTGTGAATAATCATGTCGGTCATAAACAAGAAATTAAAATAGGAGTCCTACAGGGATCTGTCTATTATGCAACTCTTTTTTTAAATTTTTTATAAACGATTTACTAAAATAAAATTTTAAGGGCAAAATTGGAGCTTTTGCTGATCACAATGCTTTGCAATATATAAATGTTTTGTGGGATGATAACGAGGATGATATCGGATGAGATTTGATTGTATTGAGGAATTGGTGTTCCAACAATAGGATGACGGTCAATATAGAAGAGACTTAATACATCAATTTTCATTTGAGGGGTCATGGATTTAAAACAAATATTATATACCACGACATGTTATGCACGATTCAATGTTCTGTCCTTGTCAGGTTATTGAAAATACAAATAAAATAAAATATCTTGGGGTTTATTTGGATAGTAAAGTGTCTTGGGGAAAGCACATAAAATAATTAAATTCCAAAATTAGATGAAAAATCAGGAACGTTTATTTTCTGAGGAAAGTTTGTCATACAAAGATGCTACGTAACTTGTATTTTTGAGTTAATACATTCCCAGTTACAATACTGGGGATTTTGTTACAATACATTCCCAGAATTGAATGCTGGGGAGGTATTAATGTACCTTGAAACCACTATTAACCACTCAGAAATTGTTTGTATGAATCATTTTATTTAAGGATAAGTAGGAACCATCTTTTCCTCTTTTTAAATTTATGAACATTTTACCCCTTATAGATTTCTTTGTTTATAAAGTTTAAAAAATATTTTTCATTCAAAAGTGGCAACAATGAGACTGACCTAATTTATTACAATACTAGAGGTGATGCACATGAAAAAACAAAATGCCTCTAGGAAAGTTTTTCAAAAGTTAATGTTATTTATAGAGCTAAAAGCTTATAATAATTATCTACCCAATGATATATAAATTTTTTTTTTAAAACCAGTAAAACTTTAAAGGTGATTTTACAAAAGTGCAAAGATGGGTTAATGAAAACAAAAAAATAGATCTTATCATCAACATTATTAGTTAACTTTCACAACTATAATATGTATCTTTCTAGGTTTCAACTATTTACTTGTTTGTTTATTGCTTTGTTTTTATTCTGTAATATATTGGATATTTTTGGAAATATTTGATAATAAATGTAGAAGTGTTTATTTATAAGATATATTTATGTCTTTTTTTAGTATTGTAATTGCACAGAACAAGCATCACGGTAATGCCACATTAAATTTTAATGTAACATCTTTGGCAGACTGTATATTTTAGTATGTAAGTTTTGTTCTTCTTTCCTAGTCACCACTACTGGATACAGGTGTCTAGACATTCCTATGCATTAACCATGTAATAATTGTGGAAATAAAGTATTATTATTAACCTTCAATTAGTTTTTTAGGAAAAGTATTTATATTTTTCATTTCTACAGTTTATAACTAATTAGGTTGTTAATGGACCCGATAATTATCAATTGACCTTAAACAATAATAAATAATAATATGTAACAACCCGAAATTCAAATTTATAAATAACTTAAAAATTAATTTATTCAGGGTACTATATCATAATTCACCATACCCTGAATCCACCCTTATAAAATAAATTAACAAATAATTTTAAATATATATATTGAAATTACCATAGAGCATAGTTCAATCATATTACATTTGTAATCAATCATAAATTGTAAATACCATCCTCATCAAAATAAATATGTATCAAAAGCAGCAATTTCTGTATATAAATGACATGAAAATCAAAAGTGCAGTAATAATTGACATCCTGGTTACTACAGTATGGTGCAAAAAAAAGAAGAACAGGAACAGTGAACAGCAATGATGAAAATGTTTCTTAGATCAGACCTGAAAGCATTCAGACTCCATTTTTTAGTGCTGCATAATATTCAGTTTAAAGAAAATCAATAGGAAAATAACGACCAATATAGTAAGAATTTAATAATTAACTGTTTTAAGAAGAATTGAGTCAAAGTAAATTGAATAACTTTATAGTATTGTGAAATCTACATCATAAGTTACCTACCTCATATTGGGCAATCTAAATATCCTCCAAATTTGTGATTCCACAAACTGTGATTTTTGATATCAACCCAACATCACCTATACTGCATCCTAACTGTATCACTTATTCATCCTAGTTACCCACCCTTCATAATCATTTAGCCTTAGTTTTTTTTAACAACAATATGTACTAGATATAACCCTATTAAGTCATTGAACTCCAATTAACAGTGAAGGAAATATAATGTAGACTAGATTTTAAATAGTAAAAGCTAACCGAAGCAAAACGAACTAAAATATCTCAAAAGACAATTTAATAATTTGGATATATTTTGTAAAGTCAGAATACCGGCTTGAAAGTTCCTTTATTAATTTTGTATTTTTCTGTACAAGGGAAACTGTATAACAACCTATAAATTTTTTAGAATTATGTAAACAAGATCTGTCTACACATATCCACCGATTTTTATTTCATAAATTTAATTATAAATGTAACTGTGAAAACAAACTAGTGTTCTTAAGCCTACAAGATAATGAATGATAATTAATAGGTTGACCTTGGTAGGATTATTAAGCTGGAAACGAAAAGTAATAACTCTTTCTTTTCAATATTTTATTTATTTTTTTGGATGTTTAATTCGGTCTCTTCATTTTTTATCAGGTAAAGAGTTATGTAGTCTTACGAAAGTAGTTTTTATGATTTTGTAAATAATATATCATAAGTAATCGCTATGAATATGTCTGATGTACAAAAAATAAGAACAAAATAATGGTGAAATAATTTAATATTTCTAATAGTTAAAAATAATAATTTGCATCTTGAAAATCTGAATATTTTATTTTATAATATGTAAGTTTTTAATTGAACTCGTAAATCCACAAAAAAAATAAAGTCTGTTGATCATTGTGCAACTAATATCTGTATACACTAACTTGGGGTCTGGACCTTGGCTACCTGCAACAGGCTGGGGTCATCTCCCTGTCACTCGCTTTTCTCACGCTGTTGTTTCAATGATGAGTCGTGAAAATTGTGACATATTTCATGTATGGATCTACTCCAGTTTCAACAATTTTCCAGATATCCACTGGAAACTCTCCATACTAGTACAAAATATACTATGTTACATCTATACCAAATTTTAAATCAATATCTTGAAAATTGTGGAAACTGGAGCTGATGCATAAAGGGATAGTGATTTTTCACCATATTGGCCACAAATCCATATGTGTACCAACTATAGTTTCGACAATTATTGAAATACGATATATTTTTGACTTCATAATTGTGCTCAGTGACCCAAAAAACTCACTTATAACTCAGTATAACTAACTTATAGAATACATATACTAAGTGATGATAAAACTAGTTGCCAGGTTAATTTCTACAAAATAGTTGTGAATGTAAGTGTAAAAATGAAGTGTAAGTGTTTTATATTATATCCCTTAAAAGGTATAATATCTATGCAACATGGGGTAATTTCACACTTCATGTTACCAATTCCATCCTGGTTTAACGAACATTATACAGGTCAATGGATTGGATAGATATCTAACAGAATGACCGGCTCGAAATCCAGAATAATACCATATGACTCTTCTCTAAAGGAATTTCCTAAAAAACAAATCCTGATTTGTATAATTAAAGAAAATGTCAAAACATCCCTCGGGGCTTCCTTTGAAAAGCAACTGATGATATGACTGAAAGGTCAAGGAAATGTATGGTCAAGTATATTGAAATATAGTTGTGTTTAATAAATTAATTTTGTAATGGAAAGCCACTTACCAATGATGCTGTTGACAGAGAGAATTAAACTGATCAGATTCAAGTGCTAATAGTTTCACAAAACAAAAATATTGCTTATAAAATTAAAGATAAGGATTTCTACAATTGTGTAACTTCTACCTTTTATAATAATTTTCATACAAAATTTATATAATATCAAATGTTTTTCTCAATAATAATATTATCATAAATTAAATTTAAATAATACCTTCAAAAATACTGTCAGAACGGGCAAAGTAGACATATTCAAAAATACAAAAAGCTTGTGGTTTATTGTCTGGCCTCTCAACGATTGTAATTGTTTTTATACCTTCTTTCGACAACTCAACAATTTCACCAGGATATACTTCTCTTACATAACGCGCACCAATGGACAGAAAGCCACAAGATTCTGAAGATATAACCCAACCTTCTTCTTTTTTAACTGAAAAAATAAACATAACTAATTAGTACGTTTAAAAATGAATTACAAAAAAAAAAAGATCTAAGATAGGGAACTCAACACAAATTATTATATAAGCTGCAACAAATTATAATCTCTATAATTTTTAAATATAAATTAGTTTATAATATTTTTTCATAAATTTCTGTTTGATAAACTGTTGGTATGCTGTTAAAAAAAAAAAAAAAAAAAAAGAAGGAAAATACATAAGTTTATGTACATTAACCCTACGCACGTCTTTGATGTGGATTCATGCAAAGCGAAACATTGTTCCAAATGCCATAAATATGGATTACTCATTTCAAGGTATTGCATAGTATGTAGTTTAAGAAAAACTATCTAACAGAGTTCAAGCAAATATAAGTTTAGTTCTGTAGACAACATAAGACTTATTTTGTTAGTTTTGAAGCCGATGCTCTATAATTACACATTGCTATGGTGACAATCTTGACAGTTCTACTACGTCAATCACATGGTTTCCCACTGTCACTCTCAGTTGTTATAATTCACTTTTTAGTAACTTAGAAACACTGTGTGAAGTGAACTCTGAAAAACATTCTATATTCTTAATTATGTATTTTTTTTAAAAAAATAGTTCATGTAGTTTTTGTGTTTATATAAATGGTTTTAATCAAGGTCTTAATTTGCCTGTTGACTTTGATGCAGATACAAAGCCTATTGAATACATAGAGTTGTTTTTCAATGATGACCTTAGGGCACTTATCTTTCGAGAAAGTAATCTATTTTTTAACAAAAGAAAAAATAAAGCAACTTCTAAATTGGATTTGAAAAATTGTCATAAAGTAAGTGGTATAGAACTAAAAGCCTTTTTAGGCACTATAATAAATATGGGTCCAATTGAATATGCACTATAATAAATATATAGTTTATTATAGTGCACTTTTAGGCACTATAATAAATATGGGTTTTCTCTACCGTATATTGAAACATATTTTATTACAAAAGCGGAAGGACCAAATATTGAATCTATTTTACAAAATAAGGGAACGACCAAATATTAAATCATATTTTATGAAAAAAAGGGAAGTACACATTCCGCTCTTCACCCAGATATGTGTTTTGAAGATTTCTATACCAAGTAAAATAACTAATTCTAATTTATATCATATATTTTCTTTGAACTTTACATTCCTAGTAAATTGTTTCATAAATCAGTAAGAAATAAAACAAAAATACTAATAACCAAACAATAAAACTCACAGGTTTTTTTCATTCTCTATAATTACACATATTTGTGTGCCTATTCCCAAATTATCTACGATCATATTTTGAAATTATGTTACTGCAATTATGTAAAATTACTACTTTTGTATTATTTATACTGATGACTGACGGTACTTGATAGAATTCCATGTTATACAAAAAAAACACACACACACACAAATTCTTTTGTTAAATTCTACAATTTATTGGTCTAGCCGACCATGGTTTCGCCAGTTACAGCATTGACGAGGCTTATACAAAGACTAAAAAAAAAAAATAATAAAATAAAATAAAAAAACTCCTCTATCGAGGTTGACTAGACCAATAAATTGTAGAATTTACCAAAAGAATTTGTGTGCATTTTATTTGTATTACTACTTTTGTTATTATACAGATTTTTTGAAACCAGGCAAATAGCTATTTACATGAAAAAATTTGTAATCTCACATATCACAAGAGATAAGGTGAGGTTTTTAATAATTTATACAAATGTAAGCCTTATTTTTTTGAATTTTTGTAGAAAAAAAGAAAAACTGATTTAAATTTTATTTATTTATTTTTTTTAATTTTTTATAACACCTTTTTAGCTTAATAAACCAGAGGAAAAATTCAAAACAAGAAAGAGCATTAATTTGTATATTTTACAGCACTGTGCAAATCGTTAAATAAAGTTAATAGCAGTCAATGTGTTAACCGATAGGTTTCAATAATTTATTTATACAGTTGGAAAATATACAGTACAGCTTACATCTCCCTTCAGTACAGTGTTTAAAAACATGGTCTACTTAGTCACCACATTTTTGTTTTAAAATTGTTGCGTCAAAAATTAAAATATTCGTACACATTTTTAATCAAGTTACCTTCAGCATTAATAACAGGAACAATTTTTCCAATACACAAGGGGCGATTTCCAAACGGATCCCTTGCTCCATATATTTTATCCTTTTCCATAATAACTAAAGAATATGAAAGAGGTGCAATTTTCATGACTTCTCTAATACGAGCTGGCCAATCAGGACCATTCTTTTCTCCTTCTGGTGGTGTTAGACACAAAGCTTGTGTAATTAGCTCACTGTCAGAATGTGTAGACAGCCCAACTCCTCTGGAAAATACCTGAAATACCACACAAATGCTAGGTTATTAACCCCTTAAGTGTTTATGTCGGTTTAAGCCGACGCTACAAATATCGATAAAAAGTGCCGCTGTCGGCTAAAGCCGACGCTCTTAACTTGCCCTATTCTATTTCGTTCTCTGTCGTAATATTACGTTGTAGTTGCTAGTATTGCCGCTAGATAGTGTTGGCATGCTCTCTAGAGCATAACTTATAAAACTACCGCTTTATTTTTGTTCTCTTTGGATCCGCCGTGAACATTATATTTACAAGGAGTCGCGATATGTCCGCAAGGAGTCGCGATACCAGTGCAGCGAATGTGATGTTGGGCTGTGTGCTGCCCCATGTTTTAAAAAATATCACACCCAAAAAAAATACTAAACATTAGTAAGAAACTGTAAACAATCTTTATTGTGTGTACTTTTATTTTTAACAATGGTTTTATTACATTTTACTTTTTTTAAATTTTGTTAGGTAAATGTGTTTTTAATGTATTTGCAGAAAATTTTTAAATTATATTAAACATGACATTTATACTTTTGATGTTGCTTAGGCTATATTAATTTTTCTTTTAATGCCTATTTTTTAACTTCCAAGTTAACAAACATTAAAATAATCAAATAAAAAAAATAGGCATTTTTGGGTTGATTTAGGCAAAAAAAATAAAACACTTAAGGGGTTAATAGTGATCATTGTTATAATAACAATATGTTATTAAATTATTTGTTTGTTTTAAACTTGAGTTTAAAATAATTAAACTTTATCTTTTTAATTTTCAACTTTGCGATTTGTTGCACAAATGAGAAAATAGAATCTTTGTTTTTCTACATAAATATGTAATTTAATTGATTTTTATTGTAGAAAACTATAATGGGGTATGCTCACGGTAATAGACCAAATTGAAAGCCATTTAGATATTTATAGTGTATCAACATTTAATGTTGGAAATGACATACAAGGCATGTTTTCTGCATTTAGCTTTATTCTAAACAAAAAAATCTCTTAGATGCCCGACATACATTCTTTTATACGCTGCTAGGATCATACGAAGGTGTGGCAATTCACTTCAGTACACTTCCTTTAACATGGCAAGAGCTTCTGTCGCACTTTCTTCCAATTTCACAAGAAACTTTAAGTTAACTCATTGCTTCATCTAAACACTGCATTTTTCCGAGACAGTAGCGCAAGGGCTTGAACGGGTGATTGCTACAGTGAGACTAAACAATGTACAACTGTGCCCATAGAGTTCACGGGAGAAGCATCAACAGGCACAGACATGTTAAAAAATGCCACAGTGTGCTCACTGTTTGCCGGTAGCAGCACTAATTCAGTTATTTAATTGTTATTTTGAATTGAGATGAATTAATAAATGAAATGGATACTACAATAATTTAGTTATTTTTAAAGAAAAGTACCATCTTCCGGAGTGTTTTCGAGTTGATAATCTCCCCATTGTGTGCTACTGCTAATATTCCATGTGCAGTATGGACAACGAAAGGCTGACAGTTCACCTCTTCTGAAGCAGCACTTGTAGAATATCTTGTGTGGCCTATTCCCAAATTACCTACAATCATATTTTGAAATTATGTTACTGCAAGTATATAAAGTTATTATAATAATAATTATTTCAAATCAATTTTGAAATAAATGTTGAAATAAGTTTATTGAATAATAAATATATTTATAAGTTTATATTGAAATAAGCTTGAAGATATCAAATTTTTTTATAATATTTAAAAAATCTAAACATGTAATTTAATTCAAAAAAAAAAAAAACTGGCTTCCACAATGGTGGCACCACTTATAATCTCAATAAAATACTAATTCAATTACCAAAATTAGGCTATAACTTTATGCATACATTTTTTAGAGTTTTAAAATCAAACAGACATACATATGAGCTGTTTAATCTTTAGAATATAGTTGCATATGCTTGACAATAATTAAATAAATATGAACATAAATTTTGCTAGATTTTTAAGGCTAAAAATACCAGTAGATCAACTTAGAGTACCATTATAATCCAATAAAATTATTTTGTTGAATTATTATCACCACATAAAATTCATATTTTAAATACAAATAAATCAAGTTTTGTGTTCTTTACTTTGGCTACAGACTCGAGAGATACCAAGACGGTCAACTGACATATCCAAAGTAATATGTGATTTTTTCTTCCAAATTCATATGTGATTATTTCTTGACAGTGATACAATTCGAAATTATGAATTTATTATAAAATTTCACCTCAATATCGTTAAATATCAATGAAAACAGTATTAGTTAAGAAGATAGCCAGCCCAAACACCTAGCGGCGACTCGATAAATACGCTTTACACAAGATGCCCCCTCATGATATGCTAACAGAAAGTTGCTAAATTAAACTATTTCGAGGCATTATTCCCTAGGCAGACCCACATCAAAACTAAGAACAACTAATGCCTGCATCTATTAACACAAATTATAGTTCATGAAACTATCATTTGAAATGAATACCTTCGTTTTTTTAAATCATTCAGAAATGCCCAACACTTTATTTTAAATAACCTAGCGACTCAATATATGATATCATGAAATAACCAAGGAATGATAGGAAAATTAATTTACACCATTAGATCATGTATGAAACCGTCCATCAAAAATCCTTTTGAAATATAGAAAATGCCTCAGTATTTAGTTATATGAAAAAACTGACCATACTTTAGTGTTAAAAAATTAGAGACGAGACCATCCTATACGGTGATGTAAGCTGCAACAAATAGTGCACTGATTGGTCAACATACCTTTATTCATCCAGTTGTTTTAATAATGCAATTACTTACATAGTGCACTTAAACTATTATGTAAATCATTTAATTAATCATACATTTGAAAAAAGTAGTTATTTGCTCCTTTTATGATATAATATCAAATCTGTTATACCATTTTAACCCCTTGGCCGCTGCGCGTCCAGCGCACCTGACCAGCCTAGACCGTGCCGCGGCCGAAATCACAGTTTTTGTAGTGCTCTATATAAATCGTTCTAAAAACCAAGCTATGAAGTTAGAACAATAATTTTTTTGTTGATATTTTTGTTTTTAGCTATACTATAGGATAAACATATCAAAACAAAGTTTCATTCAATTTTTAATACTCAAAAAGTACTAAAACAATTTTTTTTTTTTTTGAACTCAAAAATTAATATAAACAAAAAAATTTTATACATAAAATTAATTTTTTTATTAAAGTAAATGTACTAATGGAGACCTGTAGAAAATTTCAAGAAATATAAATATAAACAACAATGCAATATATTTTCTAAAACATGGAAAAATCGATTTACAACATATTTTTACCTTATATAATATAGGTGCAGACTCTGTAGATGTTTGGACAGTTAGTTGTATGGGTTTGTACACTTTTTAACACACGTAAAACGTAAATAAGTAACATATAAAAAAACTGGAAACTAAAATTATTTACACTATTATGTACAACATTATTTGTGTTCAAACACTTTATCTTTTTAGCACCTGTGCTTAGTCAACCACATGGGATGAACTCCTTTTTTACAATTTTTGCAACCATAACGAGTTTTCTTCCTTTTGCCTCCAGAACTGGTACTTTGAGCACTACATACTGAACAATTACGTTGCTTATTTTCTGCTAAAAGGTAAAGAGGCTCATCACTAAAACCTGTATGTTGTGCTGGGTGGGGGTTGCTGAGCCATTCCTCAGTGATCACTTCAATAATTGAAATTATAAATAAATTTTTTTTTTTTAAATTATTAAAAAATCTAAATAATCTTTTACTATAATAAAGAGGCATTGTCTGTAATACAGCCTCTTCAATGCCTTAGCAGGCGAAACCATTGGTCGGCTAGACTAATAAAAAGTGGAAGTTACAAAATAAATAAATAAATTGTGTTTTATTATCTTTAAACAAGGAATTCCACCAAGAACCTTCGGCCTCCACAGTAATGAAAAAAAAAAAAAAAAATGAAAGAATTTATTATAACTTGCAATCTGTTAATACCACTACTGTAATTCAGATTGATAAATAAAATAAATTACAATATTCACGAAAACTTCTTCATCACCAGATTAGTATTTTTCTATTAGAGGATACATAAAAAATGCATATAAAAATACAACTATTATTTATCTAACAATTTACCTTTTAACCTTTTTATAGATTCATCATTGAATACAGTATTTATCATCCCCATTCCTTTTTTGACATGGAAATGTTTAGCATTATTTCCTTCACTTGTTACTATTCCTGCACTTTCTTGACCTCTACAAAAAAACAAAATATAACATTATAACACAAAGATATTCATTAAGTATTACAACAATTCTCATTGTAATGTGTACAGAATATCCCAACTTACTAAATGTGACATTTGATTGGTTAGATTTTGTATGGACAGGAGACAGGCTTACCTTGGAAAATGGTCCTTGGTTTACCTAATAGTACATAAGTAAGAAAACACACAAAAAACACTAAAGTTTTGAAATATTTTCCAAGGTAAGCCTGTCTCCTGTCCATACAAAATCTAACCAATCTAATAGGCTATGTGCCCTATTAAATTCTAACCTAAATGCGATATTTGTTATGTGTCTACACACAAGCTCTGTTAGAAGATGATATAGACAATATGAAATATTCAAGTTTATAAGGTACAATAAAATTGGAGTACAAATTAGTAATTTTTTTAACAACTTTTAGTTGTAGACAATAATCATCAACATCAAGAAACATCAAAATAATAATATTAATAAAAATTCATGTTTTTCTTTTCAAGGTGCACTGACTGTTTTTTGAGACAATTAAATATCTTCAGTAAGGCATTAAATATTTTTTCCTAGATTGAACCTCTATAAATATTTTAAATATATATTTTTATTACTATCTACTTGATTGTAGAGAGTCATATTAAATAATATGAAATGGTAAAACATTGTTTAAGTTAACTAATTTATGATTACACTATTTTCCTAATCAGTGTAGGAAAAGTGTTATACAATCTCCCGATATATCTTATTGGGAGGTTAAACTTCGCTATAGTCCTGATAAAGTTATGGCTAGTTGAAGCTCCCGTTAAGTAGTTATTCAACAGATAAAGTAAATTGTGTTATTTTTTCAATATTTGATTTGTGGCTCTATGATTATTTATAATTATTTCTTTAATATTTTTAATGATCACGATGACGAAATAATACAATTATTCTTTCTTTTTTTGCTAAAGCTTAGTAATAGATAAGAGGCTAAAAAACTTTCAGTTTGGACAGATTTTCTAACTACAGTATTAAATTGTCAGGTCAATTACACCCATTTGGTATCTATCATTTCTTTGCTTCCTTAAACAAGTGATACTTCCAAAACTATCTCAATAAATCTCCTTAAACACCATCTTCAACTAACAAAACAATAAAAATATGAAATTGCAGTATAGTACACAATGGGTAATCACAATTGGTTTTTTATCAATCAAAACATTGTATGTAGTGTCAACATACATGTTGAAGTGTTAAACTGCCTGGTAAGTTGCTGTTAGTTACTGGCAGAATAAAAAGTATTGTAGAACGGAATATTTGTCATTAGGTTAAAGTTACTCACTGGATAACTAACAGGAATTTTATCAGGAAATTGTAGAACCGATTCTAAGAAAAAAATAATTATCTTTAATAAATCAAAAATAACTTTAAAAAAATTACCTTATAAAATCAAAGATACCCTTTCTAAGAGGGTTTCTAAAATTCTTACTGGTAAAGGTAAAACTAATAGTAGTCCATATAAGAAGTGATTCCGGTTTTCTAGAAGTAGGTTTATGGGTGTCTAAGTCAAAATCAAGCCTTGATTATCCGAATATTACAAGATGACGAGTAGCGCATTTGAATAATGATTTTAAAAAATTGTAACGATTACTGATCAAAAGATTGTTATTGTTATGGACAATACATCCTATCTTGGTATCATAATTGAACAAATTCACCAAGTAGTTCTACCAGACAGTCGGAAATAATTAAGGAGTTACAGAATAAAAATGTTTCTTGTAACTGTTTTTAGATGTTAAAGATTCTGAAGATGGAACGAGTTCCGAAACACGTCATAGAATTATAAAGTAAGTAACTACTTTATTATTAAAAACGTCATATAGACGGACATAATTGTTCTTTTATTATATAAAAAAGAGTGACTTGGATACAAACACAATGAGTTTTAAATATAAATAAAAATATATATTTATAAACATAATAATATGAATAATATAACAAGGCTTTCAAAATGGTATTTTATAATTTCAAATGATATAATAAAACTGCTAAAAATAATATGACGATGTTTAAAGTAAAATAACAATCAATAAAGAAACATACAATTAAAATGGATATGGTTAATAATTGATAAAAGTTCAAAATGATTGGATGTATGAATTGATACATACATTTTAAGAAAGGGTTCAATAATTTTGATGAAATTTTTGTGATTTAACTTAGGATTTCAGGTATAATTAATTCATTAATTGCTTAATGGATTATGAATTAGATAACACGTCTACGTTGAAATAAAAGTTTATTTTGATAAACCAATTGTTCTACAATGATGTAATGTTTCGACGATAAGAATACTCATGAAATGAAGGTCTGCTATGAAATATAGGAGATACCAGAAAAAACGATTTCTTTTTGCATTGATAAAGGTGAAATCTCTGCAATAAAATATTAGGTTTACATTGCAAGTTAAGTATACAATGTTAAACAAGTTTCTGAGATGATATAATTTTGAATTGATGAGTAGAATTGCTAAAGGTTTGTAAGGTTAGAAGTGTTTAATAAGATTTGATAGATTTACCTAAAATCCACACTTATTAAAATGTTCATTTCAATTATAATAATTAAGGATATCGGTTAAGAGTTTTCTTAATTGAAACTTCATTTGCTTGGATGCTATCAAATGAATAATTTTTTTCAGAAAATTAAATTTTTTTAATTAATTAATAAGATTATAACAGATATAATTTTATAATGTTTGTAGTAATTTAATGTTGTCATTGTATAATGGTATTTTTAATAAGATAATGATATATTTTGGCATAAAGAAAATAAATAATATTATCTATAAGTGAAAATTAATTTGAATAATATAAAATATATTGTCTGTCTTCATGATTTGTTAAAAATAAATATATGTAATGATGATTTGAAAATGAACTATTATTGATTCTGATCTAATATATATATTGTAATGTTTTTGGATGTGTAAATGTTGAAAATTAAGGATGTTTTATTATGTATATTGTTTTTTATAATAATAATATTTTACATTGATGTTCCCGTTTACTTGAGTCCGAGAAGGAAATCAAGGAGGTTGGAATGTCCCATCTTACTTTCTGGTCTTTAGAGTTTCAAATTATTACATAGTTGGAACCTCGAAAGAGGGGGTTTCTGTAAGCATGGGACATCCTCCAACACGTCAATAATACATAATAATTTAATTAAAATGCAATAATAGAAAATCATATGTAAATAATAATGTGTTAGATTTATGAAAAAATGAAGTAGAAAGTGATTTGAAATAAACAATTGGTGAATCGTATGGTAATAGGGAAAGAACATTCTAGAAGGAAGGAAAGAGGTGTTTAACAATGATTGTACAATGTCCATTTAAGGGAATAACGGTTATCTTAAAATGCCCAAATATGGTCATAAACTGAACAATTCCTAGAAAAGTGTTTGGACGGGAGGGGTAGAGAGAGCTTGACTAAGTTAGTCAGTCTTTGGACGTCACTCATAACGGTGTTTTATAAAAATTATTTTTAAAAATACGAGATGTGGAAATAATAAATTGTGCATGAACAAAGCAAGTAGACATGGACACTGTAATTCCGTAGGCTAAGTAACAAAAAGACTTAGAATAACTTGATTATTTAAAATGATAAATTTATTATTTCAACGATATAAATAGACAATTGACATTTCTCTTTCATTAATGATTATGAACAATTATAAAGAATCACTGTTTATTCTTAAGTTAAAAACGTTATTCATGAGTATTTAGGTTAAAAGAATATTTGCAAATAAATTAACTTAATTATAAAATGATTTTCTAAAGTCTTATTAAGAGCACATTTTTCACTGATATTGCATAAGGTAACAAGGTACAGGTAAGTGAGAGCTGAGAACTGATGTTTTACAAAAAATCGTAGTTGTATTTCAGATTAACCAGTACGGAGTAGAGCAACTCACAACTAGTGTAATTTTCCTGTTTTACAGTTTGTAGAAGAAATGACATTACTTTTTTTTTTAAGTGATATGTTTGGATATTTAAAATCCTTAAATCAGATGTAATATGGAAATCCAGATGTATCATTGCTACAACTCAAACGGTTAACAATCTGTGTATGCCATTTTCACTAATCTATCCCTTTTGTGATCTAGCCAGATTTTTGTCCAATTTACATTTTTTGCAGAAAATTATACACGTATGGTTTACTTCATACCAAAAATTCAGATTAAAGTAGAAACTACACTAAATTAAAAAAAGAAACAATTACTTCAAGATTTTTTAACGGTTAAAAACCATCATTGGAAACAGAGCAACAATATAAACATTAATTATACATAAAAAAAAAAAAAAATGTTTCATATCGTTTAATATTGAATATGCATTATTTGTAATTTGATAATTGTTTTATGAATCTATTATAAACTCATGGAGGTTATTGCCAAATAATTTTGAAACAGAACTAGTATGTGGATTGAATAGTATGTAACATATTGATTATATTGGTTTATTAACGAATTTAATAATTTGTTACACAGTACAGCTATAAATAGTCTTTCAACTTGGGAAGATATCTTATCTTGAACAATTTGTAGTCAGATAATTTTAAGTAAAAGTAGAAATTTAAAATGATACAATTTCTATGGTTTCTTTGAATTAAAATGCTTAGAAGATATTCTAAATATTGAATATGTTACTAATTTGTGTTGAGTTGTAATAACAATATATTAAACAAAAAGAAAATGTTGTTTTTGTACGTACATAGGAAGTGAATATAATTTAAATCCTTACTATGAGATGAATTTTATCTAATTATTTTGAACAACCAATCAATTTTTCCCCTATACCTATGAAATTGTCTATACAGGATGAATGGTAAACAATGTGCCAAAAAATGAGTGGTATAGTATAAATCATTTGCAACAAAATTGATGATAGTAAGCCCCATCCTATCTAACATCGTTTCCCCCCATTTTTTAAGAAACATTATTTGACGACATCACTAACCTTGACGAAGGTTAATTCCGACAATGTAGACATTTTCTTTCTTTGTAGAGTTATTACCTTTAACCTACTTTTATTGCTGAGTATTATGCTATAGAAAAATAATAGTAAAAATATTATAAATGACCACTGTTGAGTCTCAATTAGAGAACCAAAATCTAAAATACCTTAATATTTAATAATGGTTTTTGACTTCCTGGATGCAATAATTCTATGGATGAAGAAGTAAATTATTAGCAATTCGCTTATAACGTTGGAATGGTTATGAAAAATGGTAGTTTTATTTATGAAATTTGAACACTTATAGGTGTGGTCATTTATGTACAAAACAAATTTGAATTTGAGTAGAATTATTAACTGAAAAATCATATTTTTCCTAAAAAAACAGGAAATAATTTAAATATTGGAAACGAAGCTAGATAGGACGGGACTTACTTAGGTCAATTTTGTTGTAAATGAAGTGAAGTATCACTCAGATTTTTGACACATTGTTCACCATTCACCCTATATTTAGTGAACTATCTTAATCTGTTGCTCTTACACTCAGAATATTGGGTTATGACTCTGCCTTGAAGTAGTTTCTTTATACAGAGTGTAAAATAAATCGTGATACACCTTGATATAATTTAAATGGATCGCTATATCAACATAAAACCTCTACCATTCCTATTATAACTCTTTTTCTGCTGTTTAAGGGGAGTTAAAATATTTACCCCCCCCCTTTTAAAAGGGAGGGGTAATGGTGGCAACTTTCATTTTTTAAACGGCAACTTGTGACATCATTAGATCGGTCTATGCATTTGAAAAATAATGGCACATCCAAAAGGTTTCTGGCAAAAGTTACATAAAAAAAATTAGTATTGACTAACTTGCGTATCTTACCTGTTTTAATGTAACAAGTGCTCGAATTGGTGACTTTAAGTGGTTTGGCAGTGTGCTAGCCATTTGTAAAAACTGAAACAGCATTTGAAAAAGATTCTTTTAGAATGGATTGAGCCTTTTGTAAAATTCTACCCTTTAGGTCATTGACGTCAATTGGCTTAATTTCATTAACAAGGTTTTTCATATGACACCAAAAGAAATAGTCTAGTGGATTAAGGTCAGTAGACTTTGCTAGCCATTCTACAGTGCCTCTTCTGCCTATCCATCTTCTCATAAAAACATTTTCCATTGCATAGATCTTTCCAATGATATGTCACAAGATAGTTGTCATTTAAAAAAATGAAAGTTGCCACATTTAGGCTTCCCCTCCCTTTTAAAAGGGAGGCAAATATTTTAACTCCCCTTAAATACCAGAAAAAGTGTTATAACAGGTATGGTAGAGGTTTTACGTTGATACAGCAATCTATTTAAATTATATAGAAATGTATCACGACTTATTTTACACCATGTATAATGTCTCATCTAAATTTCCCTATTATCAATAATTGACCCTTACAGTTTTTATGGTTTCAACTGAATATATATACAATATCATTTGGAATTTAAAAAAAAAGTTTAAAGGGAAAAAACAGAATCAATATCCCTCTTTCTCATATTTTATTTAGTGTATTTAATTTAGTTTATAAGTAGGCCTTGTTAGTGAATTTCTGTGTTATCCTAACATTAATGTCTCTACTATATAAAAAGAGCATATTAAATACAGTTACATAAGACTTAGAAGTAAAACTAACTTAGTAAGAGAATATCATTTCAAGTAATAGGTAATTAATGGATTAGCATAATATAATATATAGGTAATTGATTTCCAACATGAAAATTATGGTAGAATACACATATTTTACACGGTAGGAGATGATAGTTTTCTATTTTCTCTAGGTTTAAATTATCGAGGATTAGTAGAATGGGATAATCTATTTTACCCAACATTTTCATCTGCATTCATAAACTGATCTATATACCTACTTTCAATATTAACTAATTATTGTGAAGATACAAGAGCCAAAAAACTTACTCTTCTGTTCCAAAATAGCCTATTTAAAATAACAAATATAAATTGAAATACAATTATTTAAGACTGATATAATTTACCTATGTTGAAGAGCAACAAGTCCCAAGCACACAACCTGTGCCACATCTATTTGAGTAGGCCATGGAGTTGTAGCAATACAACCAAATACACCACATTCGTGTTTTAAACCTGTTAATTCTTCCTTAGCTTCCATGTCACTCTTACAGCTGAAAGAAAGCAATTAAGGAATGCTATTTTAACTAACTGTTTTATGATTAATTTCTTGATAAGCTGTTCTAGATTATAATAGATTACAAAACAACTGAAAATGATAAGATAAAAAAATAATGAAAATAATAAAATTTACAAAACCGTGTGACATCATCTCAAAGTTTTAAGATAAAACTGTAAGCCTAACCTAGACCTGTTATAAAATGTAAAAATTAATAAAATTTTGCTTTTTAGCAACAGTAAATCTATTATTACAGAATTTCTAGCCACCACAATTTGACAACATATCTGAGAACATGTAATATTCACCAATAGGAATTTAGTGTTAGCACTTTACTGATCATAATTTTATTAAAATTTGGTAAACCAGGTTACTTTATTATTACCATTGATAAGTATAATAATCAGCAAAATTGTTCAAACAATTCCAAAATTTATAGTTAAAAATTATTTTTTATTTATAGTTTTCTAATAATTGAATTTAATATACCATGACATCAGAATATGCATATTTGCTTTGTAATTAATAACTTATGTTAGCTAGTTATGTTTAGTTAATTGGGTGAGTATTTATTTTCTATTTTCAATACCGACAGACAATAATAAACAGCCTACAGGTCTAATAATCAACATTTCAGAAATTCACTTCCTTTAGCCTACTCCAGGGTAGATAGCTAAAACTTACAAATTTCAGCGATACATCAAAATACTTTCCTAATGGAAAATGCTCTAATTATTTTCAGGGACCAGGGAAACTAAAATACATAGAACAAAACTATCATAGAATAGGCTATTTGTGGGAGTATTTATTTTAAAATTGTATATAAATTTAAACTGTGAAACAATTATTCATTTAGAATAAATTACTCTTATGACTTATATGAAATAATGTTATTTTTATTCTTATAAGTTAAGGTTCTATCTTAACAAGTTTTATTATTTAGATGAGACACTTTTCTAATCCAGGCATTCCCTTCATCAAGGTAAACTCATTTTCGGATTTTTAAATGCTATTAATACTGAGTAGACATGGATATAATTAATTCAAGTCTACACCTATCTTACATAGGCTATTATGTAATGTTAATTTCTATGGCCCAGGTCTACCTCCAAACCTTTTCAAGGCTATACTAAATTGATTTAGTTGGATTACATAACTGATGAAATAAATAAAAATATTCTTGAATTAAAACAAAAAAATCTTGAAATGGAGGAAACAAATTGGTAGGAACATATTCAATATATAGACAAACAATCAAAACTAAAACGAACAAAAAAGGTTGGATGTGTTAAAATTGTATGTTCTCATATAAAAGTTATGTAATGCTAGGGTGTTATAGTAAAATGTAGCCGGCAAGAAATAAATCTTTGTAAGTTCCGTATTTGATTTTAAAATATCGTAACTACATTTTCTTGGAATCGTTACTTACATAATATTTTTGGAAATAAGATAAATACTTTCAAAAGTAAACAGGTGTTGTCACTTCCCACATGAACACGTGTGTAACCAAATGTCAACAAATTGAAATACCATGTATTGGTCTATATTGTCAAACAAAATAAAACAAAGACAGTTATTATTATTATTAAGAAACATATAAACACGCGTATATACTGTATAAAAAAAAATAAACAAATAAAATCTAAAGCACATTAAGACTATACAATTTGGTTAGATTAGGAAACACCACTGTTAAAAAGTATCTAAATAAAATTAATTGAAGGTACAATATAATAACAAATCCTTACCAGAAATCACGTTTACTTGCAAATGGTGTCGGCTTTGAATTATAAATTTAAAGTAGACCTAAACGAACAACCAATATCAAGTCTAATACTACTCTATACTTGATTTACACAGTGTGTAACATCAATAAGAAGCGTTTCCGTCTCGTTGATATTGTCTGCTTCCGAAGTGCAAAACAAAAATGTTATTGGACTATTGGTAAAAATAGGAGAAATGTCACGTGGTTTCTTTTGAAAGAGATTGGAGAATAAACATGTTTTATATGAAGATCAACAGGTAGTGGAAGACGGAATGGAGGGGGTATCCATTCAACTACAAGGTCAAGTCGACTAGTCGAGTCGAGTAGGTTTCAGCCATTCAAAACTCAAAACAATTCATTACTCTTAGTTTCTTTTGTAGTATAACAGGTTGTGTTATCTTCTTTTGAAACACGTACTTTTAGCATCACTGTTTTTAATAAACGATGGCAAGTGAAGGTAAATGTTAAAAAGCAACTGTATTAATTTCATGATTTTAGTTTGTCCTTAATTAAGTCACTTTTTTATTATTCGGATTTAGTTTAGGTTAATTTGTGGTTGTATTCTAATACTTATTAGAATTAAGGTTATGTAAAGCCAACTTATATTATTTTACAACTTATACTGTTTATCATTAATTAACAGCTTTAAACATAGTAGCCTAAATCTTTGCTACATCTAACTTATACTCTTAGACAGACTTTACCCACTTTGTAAACATATAAATACAGTAATAGCATTCAAAGTTCAACATTTATTATGAAGCACATGGTTTTCTAACACGTGCGCGCAAACATTTTTACACACACACAGCCATAAAAGACTATATAAACCTTCCTGATAAATTGTATGGTATCAGGAAATTGTTTTTGTTATAATTCATTAATATGAATAAAAAATAAAAAAGTAATTACTGTGAATAAATAGATCTAATAACTTCATCAAAGGCTAAGTGCAATAAGTAATATTTGTATTATGTAAATTGGCTTGGCATTGAGGGGAGATCAACAGTAGGCTAATTATTAGCTTAAAACTGGATTTTGTTAATGTGGGCCATACCATAAGTAGGCTAATTATTTTATACTGCTTTGTTATTTATTTGATAGCTAATTTGTATAGTGAAAATGTAGCTATCCAAATGGCAAGATATAATCCAGTACCATGTGCATAAATCATGTATGTGGATGGATGTGGGAAAATTATTTAATTTATGGATTTTTGTTAAATCATTCTTATAATGATATAACGGGGGGGGGGGGGTAAATAAAGAAAATAACATAAATGATATATAGTCGAGACAATTTTATTCAGCTGTATAACTTTTATAGGTAAATATTGATTCTAGATTGTCCTTCAATTTTTCTATTAAAAATCAAGAAAACAAAGTATTTAACTTCTAATGAAAGGATCAGATAATAATACATGGCGCAATAAACATTTCAAGTCCCAAAATGCATGTCTTCACTTTTAAATAATACATAGAAAACAAGAGAATATAGCTGTTAGGTTAAAGTCTAATTATGAAAGCGAATGTTAATATGTATGACTATATTAGTGTATTTGTTATGACTACCTTATTTTAAAACAATTAGATCATTTTAAATTTTGTAAGACACTTTAATGTCAGAAAATGCATTAATTTATTAGAAAATAGGAATATTAAAGTATTGAAATCTACTCCACAGTTAGTAGTGTCTACGTTATGTAAATTACAAAATGGTATGTAAATTACATAACGTGAGGTAAAGTCAGGAGGCTATAGCTACCTGATTTGATCTAATAAAGAAGTAAATTACAAAACGCAAAGTCAAATCAGGTGGCTATATATATAGATACCTGACGACCTAATAAAAACATAAATTACATAACATAAGGTCAATTCAGGTGCGTATATATATATATTATACACAGTTACCTGACGACCTAATAAAGACGTAAATTAAATAACCTAAGGTCAAGCCAGGTTATATATATATAGCCTACGTAAATTACATATCGTGAGGTTAAGTCAGGTGGCTAAATATATATACAGTATATGTGATAATCAGACATGATTCTTCAATCATACATTAATAGAACAAGCGATCATAGATGTAGTGACTTGATGAATGTAGTCATTAGTATTAACGTTGGCATTCATAACCTACGAAACTGGAATTCGTACTTTCGTAGATATCATTTTCTATTTAAGTAATGTATTTTGCGACTTGAAATGTTTATTGCACCATATAATATGATCTGATCCTTTCATTAGAAGGTAAATATTTTGTTTTCATGATTTTTAATAGAAAAATCGAAGGAGGATCTAGAACCGATATTGACCCTTTTATACATTAAAAAAAAATATTGAAATTTTTATGGAAATTTAGCATATATATGGCATTTTGAGTTTTGCAATTGCTATGAAAAATATAACACATGACGTCATTTTATTTGGTAAACCTCTCCATAAGGTGCTGTCTGTTTTAAAATATTATAGGTGTTTTTCTCTGAAACTATTCTATTAAAGTACATATTTTTGTACACCAGTTGAAGTGATATTACTTGTAATGGTATTTCTTTCCAAATTTGGAATATTAATAATTTAAATGATATTTATTTACTGTAGCCTTACTGCTAATTTTCGGATTTTTATTCTTAAGAAGTAAGGTAAGTAAACGAAAAAAAAAATTTTTTTTTTACTCCAAAATTAGCAGTCAGGCAACAGTAAATAAAAAATACCCCTTAAACACGTAATACATCAAAGTTGTATGTTAGATAGGTCCATTATAACCAGATTGTTTATAACTAGAATGTATTTCCGTCTCTGTGACTTATTTATTATGTAGTAATTCTACTTACATTTATGACGCGTTTCGGAAATATTTTTTGCATCCTCAGAATATCTCGCTCATTGGAGGTCGTCACAATAAATATGATTTCAACATACAACACAAAACACACTAACACATATTAAAACACATACGTAATGCACGCTAACATGTGCACACACGGACGTATATCAGTCAACTGAAACCAAGTATTTATCGCGCCCGTCACCGAACAATATTTATCATTTTCTTCCTTCTAAATTTATCGCCGTGTCACAGATCATATTGGAACGAAAATGTAGTTGGTCATTTAGCACATCATTCGGATGGTATTTATGTGCTTTATATATTTCGTATTCTTCTAATGCATTTAACTGTCTGCCCTTTCCACACAAGTGCAACGGTTGGAGATTCGTGTTAAAGCTAGAATACGAATGATCCTTTTTTTATAATATTGTTTACTTTTCTATAAGATTGTTTACTTTATATTTTGGTTTTTTGATGTATGATAACTTCTATAATTATGGTCTTATTATTATTTTTTTTTTTGTACCAACTGGAATCTCAAGAGGTCACACTAGCATAAATAATTTTTATAACCAATGATTTACTTTATAACACAAAATAAATGTAAGAAACCGATGAAACTTACAAAATCTAAAGGAGCTAAATGTATTTAATCATTTTCGTAAACTTTTCTATTTTGGAAGATTTTCCTAAACTTATTAATATTTACTCTTCATAAAAGGAAATATTTATAAATAGACTACTGTACATAGTTGTGGAGTTGTGATGTTTAAATGAAAGAAAAAGTGTTGCCCTGATAATTGTGTTGAATATAATGTAAATAATAATAAAAATCATTTTGTGGACTAGTTAGGAATATTACCTATAATAATTATGATTCTCCATTCTAAGTTTCATTAGGGATAGATAAAGAGAAGAGACACTTAGGCTTAAAATTAATTATGATTTATAATTCCAGTTGGAGAATATAAACTTGGCAAACTCATCATTGAAGGGAAAACAAAAAAAATTTATGAAATTGTAGGATCACCAAGTGAAGTACTTGTGTTGAGCAAAGATAGAATCACTGCTGGAGATGGAGCTAAAGCTCATGACCTCGAGGGGAAAGCTGCTATCTCAACACAAACAAATGCTAAAGTTTTTGAAATTCTCAATTCTGTTGGTTAGTAGTTTTATTTAACTATGTAAAAAAAGAGGACACCTTATATTTATATTCCAATTGTTATTATTATGTACTTTGCAACAGCAAATAGTTTATTAAAAACTCCTGAAATTGGTCTTTATCAAAACTAGAGTAGTCTATTTGTCTTGAAGGAATAGATAATATACAATCTTTATTTTTAAATCTAATTTAATCGAAAATGTGTAATTATAGTTTCTTATTAGATTATTGACTAACTAATTTGTCTATGGGTAAAACCTACTTCTATTTATAATAATAATAAAATCAAGCACAGTCTGTTGTCATATTAAATTATTACAATACCATAATACAAACTACTATGTGGTGTGTATAATTAAATATCAACTTAATAATATATATACCTGGTACTCTAAACTGGAAATGGTTTGAATCCAATATCCAATTCCATCGAAGGCTAAGGAAAGTGCAATTTGTTCTTCACTTTCAGCTTGCCCTGCAATAGTTTTGTATTGCTAAAGTGATATTTAAATGATACATTTATGTTAAATTGATACAACAGCTATGCAGAATGTTTTTGTTCCTAGTCTTGTAATTGACACTAGCTTAGTTGTACCAAAGTGATAACTCTTACACCGGTTTGTTAGGTTGTTGAATATTTGTTTGGCGAGTGTTATAAATATTGAAATATAATACTTTTTCATAACATATGTTTCTGTGTCATCATCATTGATATGCAATTTGATATTTAACAAACATGATAGAGTGTACATATATAAAAAAAATATAGTTAAATTGTGAGCTATTTTAGAATTATTATTGCATTAAATAGGCCTATTGCTTGTTTTATTAATATTGTATTATCTTTTAATTTCTGTTTGATTAATTTTGTGATTGTGTTTAGCTACTGATTAGTTTCAATTTATTACTCTTAAACTAAGAGTTAATTCAAACATGAACAACTGCAAGGCTTGTCAAATCAGTAGAGGCTCAACTTAGGAATCTGACAGCAATGTGCTCTACTAAGTGTCAAAATACCATTTTGTGTTTTTGATCGTATGTACGAGTAAGAAAGTTTGTAAATTATTTATTTACAAAATTGATAAGTGTTTCGAATAGCCTACTAGAATTGAAATACTTTTTTTCCCTCTTTTTTTTTCCTTCGCAAATTCATAAACTACAGACCTTATGGCACTTTAAAAAAAGGGAAAAAAAGTATTTAGCACGATTTTTACTGTGCTGTAAAAATTGAAAATGAAAAGTATTAAATACATATAGATAATACAGGTTATGTAGGTATTTCTATAAGAATTCGAAAGTTTTATTATAGTATTATTATAGCTGTCATGTAAATAATATTCACTTTTAAAATATCATTGTGTAAGGAACTGGGTGAAATGGTTCGAATCCTAGCTGAGCAAATAAATCAACTAATAGCAGTCCAAAGCGGTACTTCCGTTAATTTGCCGTCTTCTTCTCATGTTGTCCTTACTAAATCAACAAAACCCATCGCATCGAAAGCTAAATTTGCGCCTTCACCACTTATAAATAACAAATTCCTTCCGATAACTGGACAACTAATTAAGCAAAAATCACAAGCAGTATCTGTTCTTCCTAAAGCTTCGTCTTTTAATAAAGTTCAGGATAAAAATACTCAAGGAAAGCCCAGTAGACCAATGGCTATACAAATCAAAAATAAAGTTGGAGCAGGATCATCAAAATCCCTCCCAAAATTACCTCAGGCGTCTTTCAATCCTTCAGCAGCTGACATTCTGGTTGTTCTTTCAACAGCAGGCATTCCAGTTGTAGAGGTTTCTATGGAGCTTGACCCTGAAATATCTACAATTAAACCTAAACCACCTGACGGTCTTTCTACCCAGACAGGTGGAAAGATACAGAAAATGATACAGGTCCAAACCCTTTTTAAATGTTAACGAATCCGTTATATTATTAGTTTTATATATCAATCATAAAATATGGCGACAGACTTTACCTGGAAATAGTGTGATACAATGGAACATTAACGACATGAGAAGTCATATCGAAGATCTTAAGGTTCTTGTACGTGATACATCCCCTGTAGTCATTTGCCTGCAAGAGACTTACCTCCATCAAGCCCATTCCTTTATTTTGAGGGGGTTTTCAGTTTTTAGAAAGGACTATGTCACTGCAGACAGAGCTAGGGGTGGAGTAGCAATACTTGCTCACAACTCCATCTGTGGTATGTCTGTGAACCTTAGGTCTTCATTGCAAGCAGTAGCAATAACGATCACTTCTCCATACAAAATGACAATTAGTTTGTACTTGCCACCTAATTTCAGATTTGTGGATATGGAACTAAACTAATCGACCTGATTAGACAGTTGCCTGCCCCATTTCTTTTGATGGGTGATTTTAATGCTCACCACTATACTTTGGAATCAAACACTTGCACCCCAGAGAGAACCGTATTGACAGGATTCGATCCAATTGGATTTGATTCAAGGATGGGTCACCAACTCATCTGGCGGCTTCTACAGGTGGTTGGACAACTGTTGATTTGTCATTTTGTAGCCCTAGTCTTGTCACTATATTTGAGTGGTCCGCTCTATCTGACACTTACAGTAGTGATCACGCTCCTGTGAAGCTTCCATTTTCTGACTTCTCGCAATGTGATGATCGTCTTCCCACATGGATTTTGCGAAAAGCAAAATGGGAAAGTTTCACTAGTGAATTTGTATCACCTATTTATAATAATAACGTTCATATTAATGAAGCAGTACAGTCTTTTACGGAAGCACTCCTTACAGCAGCAGACAACAACGACCGAAAACGCCGACGAGACCACTACATCCACCAGTTGCATGGTAAAATGACGAATCTACTGACGCTCTCCGTTTACGTCGTAAAGCACTAAGGAAGTTTAATCACAGATCTATTTGTGAAAACCTCGAAAGGTATAAAATCCTACTAGCCAAAGCGTGTCGAGTGTTTAGGCAGAGTAAGAAGGAATTATGGGGCCAGTACATTGGCACAATCTCAAGAACCACACCTGCGTCAATGGTGTGGAAGAAGTTATGTTCTGTTTGTGGTCCTCCTCGCTCTGCTCCTTTATTAAGCAGGAGGATCGAGCTTTTACTACAAATAACTATGAAATTGCTAAAGGGGGCTCATCTTTCGCTAACTTTTCTTCAAATACTTTTAACAGCTTTTGTGTTGTATAAAATATCTCAAGAAACAATATCTATGTTGGCAAGCAAATGTAGGCTAAGTAGAATTGTCTAAGTGTGGTGACATCAGCTTCCCAATGTTGACCAGTAATGACCTTCAACAGATGAGCCACCTGAAGTGTTGGAGCAGTGGTTCTGCTAGATGATCAACATTCGACCTCCACTGTAGTTCATCATACAAGACAACACCAAGGATTTTAATATTGCTGTTATACCATATTTGACCATCACCCAATCTTAGAACAGGACGAAACTGCTTCAGTTAATATCTCTAGTGAAAACAATATATTTCTGTCTTATATTTTGATACAGTTAGCCTCTATTTGGTGGCTCAGTCGAGTATAGAGTTTAAAGCTGTCTGAATCTAATTTGTTGCTGTCATTGGATCTTTATCAACAGACTACACCATGACTTATATCAGCATATATTGAAATACCAGACAACTTTGAAACAGTTTCTTCCAAATATGTTAAAATTACAATTGTTAATTTTGTTGAACTTATAAACTAAAGAAAAGAACTTTCTTAGTTATTTAAACTATGTGCATTTTATTTAATCTTGTGGTATCAGATCATAAACATAAATACATACATACAACTATTTTATATTTTTTCTATGATTTAATTATTTAAAGATATAGTTATTGTATCTTTCTAAACTAGTTTTTATTTGTAGGTTTAAAGACAGCTTTTGTCAAAACTGCAAGTGAAACAGCTTTCATTGCTAAGAAATGTTCAATGGTACCTATAGAATGGGTTACTCGACGTTTAGCTACGGGATCCTTCCTTCGTCGCCATACGGGTGTTCCTGAGGGGTTTAGATTTAACCCGCCTTTACAAGAAACTTTTTTTAAGGTAAAATACAATGTCAAGTTATTTATATGTAATTAGTTTTTTACCTAATTGTAACTATCATTTCTGAGTGTAACTGGCATCTAGACATAGAATAAATAGAATAATGCTAACTTGTTTTTTCCTTCTTAAACTATAATGATCCGAATCTTGGTTATCTGATATTCCAAGTCTTTTGAAACACTATATAAACTTTTCCTTTTTTTTAATTGACTTGGTAAAATATATATTGAAATATATATATATATATATATATATATGTATATATTGAATATATTTTATATATTAAAATATATTGAAATACAAATATATTAAATTACCAAGTGAATTAAAAAAAAACTTTTCCTTTTTTTCTCCTATCTACGATTTCGTTTGTGTAGTGGTCGTCTTGTATTCTAATTGGTTAGCTAAAATCACGTGACTCGGATCGAGATTATGATAGATTCTTATAACTTTTTTCTTTTTATTAATTTGTATGTATTAAACAATTGTTTAATATGTAAATTTCTATTTATTCTTATTTATCTAATGTTGAAACATTATTTACTTATAAAATTTTGTTAATTGCCGACCATAGAATAACATCATTGCATATGGTGGAGTTCGGTCGTCTGATATACAGTTCTAACATTGACTTATTCTAATAATTACATACTAATATCTCTGACATGAAATAATAGTGATTTACTGATAATTTAATTGTGATAAACATATTTTTATCGTAGTCCAGTGCCTATGATTAAATTTTAATAATATTTTTTTTTTAACATTTGACTTTTGTCACTAACTCAATTTCTGATGACATCATGATAGCTGGTTTGTTTACGTCCCATATCTAGACAATTTGTTAAGATTGGAATTGATTTATGTTTGGAAATATCAACTTGTATTTACAATGAAATAAAGATTATTTAAATATATAAATGATATATATCTAATCACCACTTGTACAATGGGTATTGTTACATCTTTGTGATAAATTTTGTTTAGGTTAATTGTGTTGTTGTTTACACTATTTGGCCTAAATTTAGATATGTAATCTGCAGGTTTGTTATGCTAGCCTGTTAAATTTATATTGGTCTCAATACATTAAAGGCATCTGATTATTTACCAAACTCAATTTCTTTCATACTTATAAATATTATTGGATTTATATGTGTTTTAACCTAGGCTATTGGTACTTCTAATAGAGGTTAGGTTTGTTGGCCTACTCATAAAATAGTTTGTTTACATTGGTGTGTTAGGTTCCTTTTTTATGCCTTTGAGTTATAGGCTATTTACTTTAATCTCAGATGGGATTTGTACCATTAAAGCACTTACAGTGCCAAGATCGTGAGATCTTTTTAAAAGTTTTGTTTGATTTTTCCAAGCATCAGATAAAACGTTAAGTTGGAAAATTATACTTATAAGCATGGAAGGATAATGAATACTGAAATTAAAATTTGTCTAATTCCGTTAAAAATAAATAATTTTAAAACAATGGCGATAGACATGGCAGATTTGTCGGGGGACAACGAACGTATAGCCAGATTAGTATTGCAGTTGCCGATTAATATGGCGATAAAACAAAGTATACTTATGATAAATATGTAAGTGTACAGTTTATGATTCAATATTTAGGGAAGATTTCAGAACCAGTTGTTTGATTCTGAGTCATGCTACACCATCTGTTAGTCATTCATTAGGCATTGTTTATTCATTTTTTGTTAAGTTTTTAAGGTGAAAAAATCTTTTTGGTCATTCATATGTTGTAATTTTTATATACAGAGTGTCTAGAAAATATTGTTTCCCAATTTCACCAGGTGAAAATAAGAAGAAAACAGTTTCAATGAACATAAGTTCGGAAATGCTTAGTTTTCGAATTATAGCCTACACCATTTTATTTATTTTACTAATTATTTAAATTCTTTAAGTAGAAAAGATATTGAACTCTAATTTGGTGTACATATTTGTTTCATATCTTTTTACCCCTATACAAAAAAAAAAAAAACATTCTTTTGTATATTTTCAAAATGAGCTGCAATTTAAATTTTTTAATGTCAAATATCTCTAAAACCGCTAACTTTATTAAAAAATTTCAGGAAACAAAAAAGTTACTTTTTATAATGAAAATCAAATTGTTTTAAAAAAAATTTCCGTAGCTCAAAAGATAACTGAGTTATCAGCTAAAAATTCAAAACATAATTTGTTGGTAGTTCTCTACAATATACAAATTATAGCAGTGCTATTCATAAACAAACTAAAGGAATTGTTCAAAGTTACACATGCATCTAACTTTAAGTTTAGATTTCCACACTCTTTGGAAAACTCCAGGCATTTACCAAACACTGTCAAATCATTCTCAATGTGTTGTCTGAGATCTTGAATTGAAGCTAGTAGAGATGAATACATTAAACTCTTGAGGTGTCCCAAACAGGGCCTCCTTGACCAATCCATTTTTCTTGGTAGATATTACCAACATAGGTTCTTTCATCCACACTAAAATGGGCTGGTGCCCCATCCATCATGAACCATGAATACAAATGCTCATTGAGTGGGACATTCTCGAATAAGTTTGAAATATCAGTTGTCAAAAAGTGCAAGGGACGTTCATCATTAAAAGTCTGAGACAGAAAACCAAATATCAAATGGTCTCCAATAATACCGGCCCAAACATTTAAAGAATATTAGTTTTGATTACGGTATTGTATGTTAACGCATATGGGTTATCATCCGCCCAATTGTGGGTATTGTGTAAGTTTACAATGCCTTCTCGAGAGAACTTCAGCTCATATGTAACTAGGATTTTACTTATAAAGTTTCTCTTTACACATTTTCGAATAATCCACTGACAAAACCTTACCCAACGAGGATGACCTTCCGACAAGAGTGATTGAACTTTTTGGACTTGATATGGACGAAGTTGTTGTTCTTTCAGAATATTCCATATAATATCTTTTGAAGTCATAAATTGAAAGCCTTATTTCCTAGTGCTTTTTTCTGGATGATTTCATATCTCATTAAGAACATTCTCTTCCAATTGAATGGTTCTGACAGATTGTAGTCTCTCTGATTTATTTTTTCTATGACAAAAGCTGGAATGATTCTGTTAGGAAAACGTTGTTAATATAGCCGTTTAGCTTTACGACTAATACATCCCGTAAGACCATACATTAAAAATGCATATGGGTCATTTCAGCATTTGTGAAAGAATGATTATTACCTGCCATAATGTTTATAACAATGAAATAAATACAATTACACACTTATTCTATTTAAAAATCACTCATGAAATAATTTAACTTGCACTCTAAAATGGTTTATGGTAAACTGAATTGTAAATAATTAGCCATCAACATAATAATACAATAATGCAAAATAGACAAAAATCAGCTATTTAGTCTACTTCTTCAGCTGATACGAACAACTCAACAATGGTGAACTCTTAGCTTGAGTAGGTGCTGATTAAGTTAATTATTAATATAGCATGCCTAATATTGGTAAAATAAGTGTTTCTATGTCATTTATGAATGGATTTTAATAATCAAAGGCTAGTTAGATTTATTCCATTCTACAAATTCTTTATGCTTTACGAATTTCTTGTAAAATTAAGCATTTTTCAGCAATTCAAATAACTTTAATTATTATTTTTATTTTTTAATATTGGTTCTACAATAAATTTGTGTATTATAGACCAAGAAATTATGTTTTTAGTTTTTACCTGATAACTCGAAATACCACATATTTTAGACCACAGAAAAATATGTTTTGACCCACAGAAAAAATTTAAAAAAGTTTTGTTTGTCATTAAAACATAACTTTTTTTAAAGTTAGAGGTTTTAGAGATATTTGACATAAAAATTTTAAATTGGCCGCTATTTTGAAAATATACAAAAGAACGTTCTGGTTTTTGTACAAGGGTGAAAGGGTTACGTAATAAATATGTACACCAAATTTGATTTCAATATTTTTTTATTTCGAAATATTTAGGTGTTTAGTAAAAAAAAACAATTACTACATTTTTGCAATTTGTTTAGGATTGTTTTTCTTAATAGTGTAGTTAAGTATCACAATTGAAATCATAATGTTGATTTGAATTTGTGGAAGTTTTTATATCAATAGTGTTGGCTAAACATATTCAAATACAATTATAAAAACTCAATTTATATAATTCTATTGAAATGATTTTATTTATTTATAGGCTGGAATTGTACTAAAATTGGGTTATTTTTGTTTTCTACAATAACTATAGTTAGTTATCAGTTAGAACCTTAAATATACATTTTATAGGTCATTCATTATCTGTCTTATAAGGAGCAAAGAGTTTATTAATCTTTGTTTTTTTTGTTAAGTTATCTAACAGATAAAATCATTGAGGCAATCTCCTTGTTATATGACATCCATAGCTTTCACCTTTGCCTTGACTCTGTTATGCAATCAATTTTTGTTATATTTTAAAACATCTCTTTTGAAGATCAAACTTGAAGTCCAGTTATTACACTGCATGTTTTTATCAAAGCTTAACAAAAATTACTGAAATCTCCTTCCTTTAAAGAAAGGTATAAATGATTACCATCAGACGGTGAAGTTTTATGTTTATAAGTATTCAAATAAATATTAATCATTTAAGTTTTGTATTTTTTATGCCTTAATTTTTCATTTCTGGGCATAATTTAATGAAGTTAAGGGAGGGGATAATATATCTTGAAAACTACTAAAATGCTTTTAAAAAAAACTTAAACTTCACACTTTTTTTCTGTTAAAGTAGACTTAATTCTTAATAATTAAACAATAAATATAATATTAAAATAAAATGTGAACACAATTTCTAACAAATACTACATTTAGGTTAGAGTTTAATAGACGACATAGCCTATTAGTTTAGATTTTGTATGGATAGGAGACAGGCTTACTTTGGAAAGTGGTCCTTGGTATTACCTAATAGTACACAAATAGGAAAACACACAAAAAACACTTAAGTTCTAAAATATTCAGTCTTCTTTTCATACTCTCTACTGATTGAGAAAGTGAACAGTGTTTACGAAATATTTCAGAACTTTAGTGATTTTTTGTGTGTTTACCTAATTTTGTACTAGGACTAATTTCCAAGGTAAGCCTGTGTCTTCTATCCATACAAAATCTAAACTAACATGCTACATTTATTAATTTAAACATATTTCTACAAAAAGTTGCCATCTTCATCGATGCATGAGCTACAATAAATAATCAAAATGGTGTACCTGTTGTGTATTTGAGTGTTATTTGTTTATGGTATGCGATGTGTATGTTTTGTAGTGTATTAATGGCCTCTCAGGAGCGAGTCTGAAGATGGAACATGCGTTCTGAAACATGTAACATATGTTACTAAATAAGTCACAAGACGGAGTAAGTATGAAATCCCTTAGATTAAAATCTGTGACTTGGATACGATTACTCAAAAGTGAGTTTTAATAACTTTAAAATTATTTTTTGAGTTGTCATTTGATTATTGTAGCTCATGCATCATTGAAGATGGTGACATTTGTTAAAGTATGATTGAATTATTAAACATATTATTTGTAAGAAATTGTGTTCAATTTTAATTTTATATCATCTTTCAAGTCAATCTCAATTTTTATTTATATAAATCATTAAAATATAATTCATCATATTTTATTATATTATGCTAGTTATATAAAATACAAAAAGTATTATTCACAACTGTCTCTACAATATTTTTTAAATTTAAATCATATAAACTTTTCTTTTTTTTTTAATTTACTTAGTTTTTGATTGAATTCAGTAATGAAAGATATATGTCTGAAATTGTTGACTTCCTGTACCCAAATAAGGATGAGTTTTGGAAATAAAGCTAAATTTATATAATTAAGCACTACTGTTTTGAAAATAAAAAAAATTAATAATAAACAGGATTTTTTCTGATGGCTAGGACTTTTAGGACAAGTATTGTATGTATGTGATTGTACTCATACATACTGTAATAATTGTACTGGCTTGTGCTTTACATTTCAAATAAATAATCAGATTTTTATGAAATTTATTACTTACTCCTGACACTGAACTGAAACAGATGAGTTTAACCTTTTGAAGAGCGTGATAAAAGTACCATTTTGAGTGGTCACATCATGACATGAATAACAGCATGTTACTTAAGGAGTGGCCACGTCATATGATGTGACACATTTATCTGCTAGTAACACAATACCCATCTACTCTATCCTGCCTGTTCTGTTCTCCTTCCTAGCGGAAACATTCGTAAATATGGTCTCCTGCGATAAGATAAGTAATTTGTGCTGCAATCTAGACGAATTCCCAAGATCTACTTTCATTACCTATCTTTTGCCCTTAGAAATGTAGTCTGGTCGAGTTCCTGCCTCAACATTCATGTGAGAATTTACAGCGTTGCCCTTAGAAATGTAGTCTGGTCGAGTTCCTGCCTCAACATTCATGTGAGAATTTACAGCGTTGCCCTTAGAAATGTAGTCTGGTCGAGTTCCTGCCTCAACATTCATGTGAGAATTTACAGCGTTGCCCTTAGAAATGTAGTCTGGTCGAGTTCCTGCCTCAACATTCATGTGAGAATTTACAGCGTAGCCCTTAGAAATGTAGTCTGGTCGAGTTCCTGCCTCAACATTCATGTGAGAATTTGCAGCGTTTATATTAGTTTAGCGCGATCTAGTTACCGCCTCAATAATCGAAACAGAAATTGCTGTGATTTATTAGTTTAGCTTGGCTTCACTCAAAAAACAAAAACTGGCAAATGTCAGTCTTTTATGGACTTCCGTACAAATCTTTTAAGGCAGCTACTTTAGATGCACTTTACTGCAAAAGAACGTCCACCTTTTGTTCCATGCACTTTGACTGCAGACAAACATCCGCTGTGGCTGGCTGGGCGACACTTTGTGAGCCCTCTGCCAAGAAGTGAAGAATGTAAAAGGAAAATCCAAATACAGTGTTATATGTGTGCTAACTCGTTGCTAAAACAACAAAAATTAAAAGACACTTCTTATGA
The DNA here is from genome assembly GCA_963513935.1 of Aphrophora alni. Lineage (NCBI taxonomy): Eukaryota > Metazoa > Arthropoda > Insecta > Hemiptera > Aphrophoridae > Aphrophora > Aphrophora alni. The sequence continues at coordinate 47,155,344 of OY740769.1, forward strand.
ATGCCAGGACTGTAGTGTAGCATTATGTGTTCACACCCATGCTTTGAGGAGTTACATACACTTAAAAAATTCTAAGAACAATGACGCATTGTGTGTTTTTGTATTTTTAGGCAATAATAGTATTTGTTTTATGTGTTTTACATGTTATTCTAACAAATAAAAAAGTTTCTCGAAGTTTTGCAAAATTTTATTTTTTACTCTGAGAATATTTCTTGATATTTTTTCTTACTTTTTGAGAGCATGTGAAGCAGCACATCATATGAAGTGATTATTCCTGAAAGGGTTAACATAAGGGAACAAATATTGATATTGGATTGGACCTGTCTAGTCTTCTTGAGTCTTTGTGAATACAGTGTTTTCTATTAGCAATATTTGAACACTTGTTTTATTTCTGAGTCATAACCAAGTTACCAAGTCTCACCACCATAACAAGAAAGAAAATGTGGGTTGTGTGACAATTTGAAATGTGTTTAAAAATAAAATTTGTTTAAAAGATATATAAGGAATTCCATTGAATTGGAATATCAACACACATGGCACCAATCGGCAAATATGCAAGACTCCAACCTAGTACACTAAAATTACGGAAAATCTTGACTTTCCATCTTAATATGATTAAATAAAATTATTTTCTTAAATCTTTCACCCATACAATTCTAAATATCAGAACTATTCTAAATTATTCAACCTGTCCGGGAAAATATAAAATCAACATGACACGAGCATTCAAAATAAATATCTGATTTTAAAATAGGAGTTTGTAGGCCTAGACTAAATCAAGTACTAGATAGAAGACGCCAGAAGAAATTAAATTACCAGGAAATAAAATTTTAATAAAAAAAGTGAATGCTACCCGTGGATTAAACAGGACATTTAACATCTAAAAGGTTGTCAACAAAAGTTTATAAAATACATAAATAATTCAGTAGGACTTGAAATTGAGCACAAGTTGTCATAAAATATGCCCGATATCATAATCGTCTTTAGATCTTTCTGTAGAAAGACACGTCAACGAAAGAAACTAACATGTGATTGGACAATGTAAATTCCATTGAGGTAGAGGTTAAATGTCATTGGATCTGTACGAATTCGAAACATGTAAATTATTTGAGAGTATTTTAAGTTTCTGAGAAATTATTTGATTATTCACTATTTAATTTAAGATATTTGTGTTCATAGAATTTCAGTATGTTAAAATAAATCAATTTGTTATCCACAAAAAATACAAACAAAATTATTTTAATAAAAAAATTATTTCATCTATCATGAAATCAACTCGCACAAACTTAATATAGAAGGCTGAGAGTTGAAATTTTTGAGTCGCCGATTTTAGTTCAGGAGGATTGTTGGCAGGCATCTAAAAGGAAAGGACTTGCCAAGATTAAGGAGTTTTAAATCCGAAAATAACCGTTTAATCCAACAATCTAGTGAAAATAATTATTGACTTGATGACTGTGCAAACATTACTATATGTTCAAGAGTGATAATATCTAGTCGATCTGCATTGAATTGATAGGAAAAAAAGGAAAAAGAGAAGTGAATTTCTGCAATAGTGCTGAGACCAACCCAATAATAGATTTCATTGTAATTCATACCTAATCCAAAGAATAATTCTCAAGTATAAACTCTCAGCCTGTTTGGCTATAATTGAGTCAAATAACTATTTTAAAATGTTTTAAAGATAAATAACAAGTTAATTTGAAGTGTGGATAATGTTATGTATATTTATGCATACAGATATTCATATCATTCCATCTTTTAAGTAATAATTTGGATTTTTTTTTCACTTGGGAAAAGCCGACACCAACCTAACCTGAGATAAGACTTGTGCTTTCTATATCATCCTATGTGTAAAGACTGTTACAATCTAGTAAGCTAGAGATATAATAGTATATCTCAACAACCATTAATGATATTTTAATGTTTTTAAATAATGAACATTCATAAACATTTCAATGGTTAAATATCATAATGTCTATCATATAACATAAAATAATAAACTTTTGAAAACATTATTGAAAAAAATATCGTAATTATGATGTTTGCAATTTTATGTAGCCTATGTTAATAAATTATCAAAGCAATTTTCTATCCTTGTAATTTTGTATTTTACGATTTTATTTTTTCGTAAAGGATGATTTCAAAGAGGAGCTTTTCAAAATAAATATAAAAAAATTACTGTTACTTTGATATGTAGTAAGATACAAAGGTGGTTGTTGTAATTTGACAAACCAGTTATTTTAAAAAATTTAATAATGGTCTGGCAATGATCTTCATTGATTCTGCGGATAAATTTTTTAACATTTTTGTGATTCTGGCTTATTGAAGTTCATTCAGATCTTTGTTGGTCTTCAGCTGATATTTTATCTTGTTTGAAGTGAATACCACTCGAACACTTGCATGTTCCCTGAAGCTTGATCCTAAAAATCAGTATTAAACAACTTGTTATATCCAACAGAAAACACAATTTTACACATAGTTTTTGTTCTTTGATATCATCCATCACAAATCAAACATGTTTGCAAGAATTTAGAAAAAAGGTAACATTAAATAAATATTTAGCGTAGAATGAAAATCTAGGCACACTGGTTTAGTATAGTGTTGACTATCATCTACATCCATATCACATATGAATTCTAATTATTCTTGAGTATCCTCTAGTAATAAAATGTTCAAAACAGGAATATCTGACAGTATTCAAAATTACTTAACATTTTAAAATTAGTTATCCATTTTATAAATATTGATCAATCTTGAATTTGAAATTATTTTGTTTACTTTTTATTTATATTGCCACTATTATGGTGCCATTTATAAATATATATTTTTAAATGTATAAATAAATTTGAAAATTCTGAATAATTTGAACCCAATAACAAATTATTTATTTTCTTTTACAAAATTTATTTATTTAAAAAATTCTATTTTGAATTTTATATATAAAGGATTTTTTATTTAATTGATTGTCCACGATACCAATTATTGAAAATATGCCTCACCCATGTTCAAGTTTGTAATATATATTGTTTTCAATGTATCAAGAGTTTGTAATACAAAACACAATATGGAGATCTCTTTATTTCAGGGAGGGGAACTCGTGCAGGTAAGAATAAATAAGTACATGTAAATGAAACAATTAGTTATAGCTCTTATTAATTTGAATAAATGATTTTATTGGGATTTATAGTTCAAGTTCATAACTTAATTTTCATAAATAAAAATGTTAGATTCAAAGTGTTTAAATATATATGGAGAGTCTTTAGCTAATTAGTTTCTTGTTATTTGTTTAACAGCTTGTTTATATATATTGTGATTATTTAAAGTCCTAATTATAGCTGAATATTAACAAGTTTCTGGATCTTCTTTCTATTTAAAAAAAAAAAACAACAAAACTTTCATAACACTTTCTTTCGTGGTGCTTCTCCTGGAGACTATTATGCCGTCACTTTTGAATTTCAAACTTTTGGTATGCAGTTCCACTCCATACATACCAAGATGGCTCTGATGGTTCTCGCTATTCTTGTTTGTTTTGTATCATCCAATCAGATGGCTGCTTTCAACTCTGATACTTATGTCCTGTCTACCTCTAGCTAAACACTTGAAATAATTTTGTTTTAAATGAGGAATTTAAAAAATTTGGTATATAATATTTGCAGTTAGGTTATTGCATGCAAATTATTTATTAACACTTTGAAGCCTAAGCCTATAGGTCGGGCAGTGTGACAGCACTCGCCGCCAAAGCCCGAGTATACATCGGACTGCGCTAAATAATTCTATACGATCGCGATGTCGGCATATGATCGGGTTTTGGCACTTTTGCTTAGCTAATTGGTTATTTATCTTTGCATGACTTTGATTTTCGAATAGTCTGTGCTGTTGATATGGACTAAATATAAATATTGTAAAGCTGATGCTAGGCAACGTAACACGTCTATGAGGAACATAGCAGACGTTTGTTTAGTTCAAAGTTAGTGACTGAGTAATCAAGATTCGTTATGTTTGTTTGTTGTTTTTCTTGAATACTAAATACTACTACTATGAAAGTCAAGTTATTTACTATAATTGTTTTCCCCACCTCTTAATATGTTATATTTTATAAGTAATAGTATGGAAACATGATAATTTTCTTGATATGAATTTAGTGACTATTCTAGTGATTAATTTTAATATTCTATTATGTGAAATGTGTTAACAAAAGTAGTGTGTATGTTTTTTGGTTATGGAAGTATAGTGACATTTGTTGGCTAAATTTGAATAATCGTCTTAATAGTTATTCCATTGGGTACAAGTTAACTCGGATTTATTTATATTGTATCTTCCATATTTGAACTTCTTTAGAATTACATTACTTTTTAATAGTCTTGTTATTTACTATGCTTTGTTTACAAATTTCATATTAAGTTCTGACCAGGTTATGTTGTTGTTTTTGCTATGTCCTAAGTGGTCGACCGATTCTTATAGATTAATCACTTGATAATTGGAAATTTGCCGTGGTTATGAATTATAGGCTGTTAATTGTACAATTACAATTTAATCTTCAACTGTTTAAAATTATGTTTTACTTATTTTAAAATAAAAAATGTTTGAGAAACCCAAATGTACAATTAAATAAAATTATAAAATAGTTTATAGATAATTGAATTAAAGTCAATATTATTTTGTAACATTAATGGTACAAAACTTCAATTGTGAATGGTTTAAAAGTTAAATACATTTATAGGCCATGTAATTGCAAATAGTTTGTAATCTCCGCTTGCTATTCTAGCATTAGCGATAACCCAAGCAAAGCTTATTTTATTGTGACTTCTTAAATAATGTAGTCTCCATACTTATTATTGGTGACTCGACATTGCCTTTGACATGTTGCCTTACATTAAATATGTATCACCATAGGTAAAAGTCCACAAAACAAATTTTAAAATTACTAAAATATTTGGAAAATAACTCTTTTTTTCTACGAGTCAGTTTTTCAGTTCATTTGTACATTATAAACAATATTTATTCAATATCGAATTTTGAATTAATTATTATAAAATTGTCTCTTTAATTCCACCTACTTTTTTAAATAGGTATTTAAATCAATTTTGCTTCAATTTTATGGATATACCATATATTTCTATGATCATTTCTTCTAGGATGATGCCAACCATGACCCACAATGGTCTGAGCAACAAATCATATCAGCTGGTTTTAGATTTAATGGATTACTGATCACAAGAGATGAAGTTGACATTATGAGGCGTATGACAATTGCAGTTTTTGAAGTGTTGGAACGAGCATGGGCATCTCGAGATTGTGCACTTATAGATATGAAGATAGAATTTGGCATTGATGAAAAAGGTAGAAATCCAAATATTGACTAACTACAAAACTGTTTCTGAATAAAGATATTCTATGGTTTCTTCAGTTCAGGGAGTGTAAATCTGCTGATTAAGATATATTATTGATGAAAATACTAATTTTACAAAAGGATACAAACTGTTCATATCATTTTGTAAAGTGATATTTTCATCAACAATAAATTTTATGTAGGCTATCATGATTTCATTTGATAGAACCCTAAATCAAACTGAAATGTTATCTTATATTTGTGTTGTTAATTTTGTTTATATTTAATGATTTCACAACCATAGCCTATTGTGAAATAAATCTGTTTCCAAATCAAAACACTTTAAAATTAATGACTTACTTATATATTGTTCAAAAGATTGTTATTAAATAGTAATAGGTTATCACAAGATTGTAGATTATTTTATTATAAATAATATTGTGTTTAAGATCCCAGGTTGTGTTATGTGTCATGGTATAGGGGTTATCATACTATGATAGAGTTGTTGGGACATAGAGTTTAAAATTTTTTATTGTAACTGAATGTTTTAGTAATACAAATTCATTATTTTAACACAATTCATATATCTCAAGGTTAGGTTTTGTTAAATTTGTAAAAGTCTAAATTAGGAATTACAAGATAACATTATGTTTGTATATGTGGGAAAGTAAAGTTCCGAAACGGTTAATCCAGATGAGCAAGCTTCCCAGACGAACGGTGGTAGCCGGAAGGTGAGCGCAGTGCTCATCAAGTTATTTAGTCAAGAGTTGCCTGATTGGTTTTCAGCACTCTCCAGACATTATAACACAAATAAAATATTAGAAAAACTAACATCATTTTTGTCTAATATTCCCAATTCAATATTTCTGTCAAACAGATCGAACATAACACTGTTCTTTAGATCACATATTTCTCTTTCGATCTGTGCTTTTCAAATCCTTCTATCTGTTATAGTTTTTATTTATACCAAATTTTACTTTTTACGTAAAAATGAACCATGTCTAATGAAAATTTTATAAATTGATATTTCTTTTTAGCAAATTCCAAATATATTACAAATCTCTAGTAATACTTCAAATAATTTAATAAACAAATTGTATGGTGTACATTACCATTTCTGTGAAATTCTTACCTCCGTTACTTTCCGATTTTTGCTATTTGACATGACTCCAAATTTTTACATCTAACATTATTTTTCACTACACAGCTATATTCTATGCACCTTTCTGAATATAATGATATATAGAAGTTGTGTTTTCCATAAATATTACTATTTTTGAAAATAAGCCTAACAAAATCCCTTTTTTCGTAATATATATATATATTGAAAATTTAACAAATTTATTTATTTATTTTCGAAATATATTCACAAATATTACACAAAACTTTTGTATATCTTGAAAAAATACAAAATAGCTTTTGTAAGCTATTGATTTAGGATGATACAGGTTTTTCTGAAAATGTTAACTTCATTTTTTGACATTTAACATACTTACTCCAAAACCGTTTTAAAAAAACATTTTTATTACATAGATGAATTCTATGCATCTTTCTGAGAAAAATGATGTTTTATAAGTTAGGTTTTGTATAAAAATAATATTTTTTATGAATTTTTTAAGAAAACAAAACTTTTACAAAACCTTTAACATACCACGTTTGCAGGGTTAAACAATGTTTTTGATGTACCCCCAGACGATTTTTCATCACACCACATCAAACAATAACTAGGCGAGTCGTGTATTTTCTCAAAAATTGTATGTGGGTTTCAGATCCCCATATGGGAGAATTGTGTCTGTTAACAAATGTATGTATGTTAACAAATGAATTGTGTCTGTTATAGAATGTAGCTTCGTCTGAAAAAATTATATCATCTAAACATGATACACTTGGCCTGCCAGATGATTTCTGCTTTTGAACTGATCCTGTTTCTTCGAATTGTTTGAACCAACGTCGTATGTTATTTTCATGTGGTGGATCTTTTATGTATTCATGCCGAAATGCACTTTGCACTGAAATTACAGACTTGAATTCAGCCAGCAACAAAACACACTTTGTTTTTTCTTTATTAGAGAATATAATAACACACTCCACACAGAACACTCCAGAAAACTCAAAACACACTACCACAAAAATGGAGGAACTAATTTTGAGGTCACAACAGCTGTTAAACAAACTTTTGGGTTATATGATATCAGCAATAGCAATACAACACCACAAAATTTCTCTACTGTCTTTGTATGAATTAATGAAACCCCACCATTCTTAACCTTAGATGAATAATCCTTTATCCTTTTCCGTTTCTCAACAGGCTTTACAAAAAAAAAAAAAAAAAAAAAAAAAAAAAAAAAAAATTAATAAAAATAAAATAATAATAATAATCTGTGGTTCAATACTCGGTCTTCAGTCTTATTCTTAACTCTACTGATTGAGAAAGTGAACAGTGTTTACGAAATATTTCAAAACTAGTGTTTTTGTGTGTTTTCTTATTTATGTACTATTAGGTAATACCATCTAACCAATATATATATATATTATATATATATATATATATATATATATATATATATAGAGAGAGAGAGAGAGAGAGAGAGACTAAAAAAATATTCCAGTTTAAAAGAATTAGTTTTAGAAAACATTTGTATATTTGCCAAGTCAATTCTCACATGGTCGTAGCAAAATTGTTTTAATTAATAACTAGGAAAATTTAAAAAGTTTTATTTTCTTGATTGTATGTTTTGATTGTCACTGGTTGTAGGAGAGATTATGGTTGCTGATGTAATAGACAGTGATTCATGGAGGTTATGGCCATCTGGTGACAAGAGGTTGATGAAAGATAAGCAAGTGTATCGTAACCTTACCACTGTCACCCAGAATGACTTGGCCATTGTGAAAGACAACTTTAAATGGATTTCAGAACAGCTCCAGCACTTAGCCCCTCCAACAACAGCGTTGGTATGTATTTATATATCATCTCTATAATTATTCATTAAAAATTCAGATTTGTAATTTATATACTAAAAAAATTGTTATATAAGACAAACAATTCATCTTTTTTTCTGTTTACAAAGTTCTTTCATTTTAAGTTTTTTTTGTGTTTAAAAAAGGTAGGGTTAGAAAATTTAGCATTATTATGATGTTATTAAAACATTAGGCATTATAATTATTGTTGAAAAAGTTTAAAATATGCGTGTGTTGTAGTTTTTTATTTATTTTGTTTATTGGTTTTAGAATTAAACGAAGCAAGTTATGTATAAGTAATATAAATAATAAATATATTAATTTTTGTAATGTGATGTTAATATTTGATTTTATTTTAATTCTAGGCAGTTGTGTTAATGGGCTCACCATCTGATGAGGAGCATTGCAAGAAAATTGCCAGTCAGTGCAAGGCTTTAGGCCTACCTTGCCATTTGAGATGTACCTCTGCTCATAAAGGAACTGAAGAAACTCTTAAAATTCTGGCAGAATATGAAGGTACTGTTTTGTTTCACCTAATTGATATATAACTAAAGTCTGCCCCAACTGAAAATTACATGAATGAGTAAATGGAATGTGTTGGTTTGGTTATTTTACGTATAGGTTTGCTTGTTCTTGTGCTTATTTTACAAATAGACTTACAGTGTATAGAAAAGAATATTGCTGTATACGTTTTTACTTGAATGCAACAAAGACAGAAAGTGTCTCTGCTACTTAATAAACTTACAGCGTGGCCTAATATCGTTATGGTTTGAATATTCAAATATATATACTCTCTTATCAATCTTGGACTGGCTAAATTTAAAATGTATTCCCTTTTCACAAAAAAAGAGTTATTAGACTTACTGACTATATGGGTGATTGATTATCTTGTGAAAATATGGAATGATTGATTAATGTTTAATTAGATTTTTGTCTTTACTATATACATACAATCTTATGAGTTCATTGAAAGGAGTTCTAACATAGAAAAATAAGTTTTCCAAGATTTTCTGTTGACAAACTTATGATTAAGTAGTTCACTCACCATTAGTGTTTTCTACTTTATAAGTACCAACTATTGAAGTTTACTTTTTTGTTTCTTAATCTCGGATTATTGGTTTAATTAATATACTAATCTTGAAATAAAAATAGCTAGAGCACACATTTTGTAAAACTGTTTTAAACGATGTTCTGAGTCCAAATGATGATTCTTATTGTCTCCTCTCCCTGCTTATGTCATCTTACTCCTATCTTCTTCTTTTTCTTTTAATTTTAACTTCTCTTTTATTTATTTATTTACTTACAAAATTATTGAAATGGTAGATGCTTTGTGAAATAGGCTATGCAATAGATTTCTTTTCATTATGACTATATTTAATGGGGCCATGGTTTGAAATTTATAATATGAGCCCTGAGGTGATTTTCATATGTCTATTTACATAGCTAAAATTCAATATCATTGTAATGCCAAATAAATAAAAGTAGAAATTTTATTTTATTAATAATATAATAGTATAATATAGTTTTCTTACTGTTGCAAAGATTATTTAAAAAAATTAATAGGATATTTAATCTTATTATAAGACTATAATAGCCTATTAATTTGTTTTCAAGTTCTGATCTTTGTAATAGTAAGAAAACTATATTACACTATTATATTACAGCGTCGAGTGTATGTGTGACACGTTTTGCCCAAAATAATTCATACCGGCAGATGCCATCTGTGCCCGCAATGGATTAAAAAACTTATTAATCTGTATTAATTGGAGTTCTAAGTAGTCTAAATTATTGAAATTCTAGATTTTAAAAATAACATATGAAATGAGGGCAGCAAACTCAGGTTTTTCTGTAACAAATATTGATAATAATTCATTCTTTCAATTCATAAAATCAGGATAGTACTTTCCGCTTTGACAGCCAATGAATTTCGGTGTAAAGGAAGAGTTTCTGCTTCCTGCACGTGGCTTTTAAAAGTCTAGTTTTTACTGTTATATTTTTTAAATAGTTAACCATTGTAACAACTGAGTCGAATATGGTCCTTAATGATGAAGAAATGGTTTTTGCCATCAAACCTTCCCGGTATAAAAACAATGGCTATAGGCAATGTTAGGAAAATCTTGGTTTATTCTTTAAATAATGCCTTTCATATGACCAGTCATAGCTCATGCGCTATCAGTGCATGCTAAAATACAGTTTTTCCAACTTAGGTCATTTTTTTTCCAATGTAGCTGTCATACAAATAATTAATTGTAAATGTCCAATCCTGTAGACGTCAGAGGCAATCTTTTAGACATTAGGATATGTTCAACAAGAGAATCTTCATCTAAAATTCTTATATAGTTCAATAATTAGCATTCCTGCTTATGTCTGTGGATTCATCAAGTTGAAGCGAACATTTTTTACTATCATGTAATTTTCCTTCTACTTGTTTCTGAATTACATACAATCTTGTTGAGCACTGTGGTGAAATTCACAATAATAATTCGAATTTGCCCCTAACCACAATCACTAGAAACTTAATAAAACACAATTATCTAGTTAATTGTTCTTTATTAATTATTTCCACTTAATGCCCTGATGTACATTACTGGTCAACTGATCTGTGGAGTGGGAGGGATTTTAGCTTGCACTCAGGTTACCATAGTTTTAGGTTTAATTTTATTTCATTAGTAGATATGTAAGGTTAGATTTAGTTTTTAAGCAAGACCCTCTGATGATGATAACCATGTTTTCGAAATGTACATCAGGGCATTAAGTGGAAATAATTAATAAAGAAAATTAACTAGATAATTATGTTTTATTAAGTTTCTAGTGATTGTGGTTAGGGGCAAATTCGAATTATTATTGTTTCTGAATGTCTGATGACATATTTCTATACAATGAGCAATAGTATCATTTGACAAAGGCACATTTGATATCTCCATCTTGGCAGCTTCTCACATGAATTTAACAATATCTTTACAAACAGGTAAAATTAAAATTTCTGCCTCTGTGTGTGCCAGTTCTTGACTATTATTTCTGCTACTTTATAGCTCACTACTTGCCCCTTTTCTACAATTGTTGTTATTTTATATATTACCTTGGCTAGATTTACTTCAAAAGAGGCCAAACAACTAAAAATAGGCTATCTTTATTTACTAAATTACTGTTTTTGTTTTCATAAGTGTTTTTTTAGTTTGCTTGGAACTATATAACATTGCTTAATTTTTCACTGCATACAGTATACACAGGAAGTTCATAATTTCCGTATTCAGTGTATGTGAATCCGAAGATTAAATATGAATCTTGATACCTGCACAGCACCACAAGATGAACTGGTTGGTCTAGGAAAGTACCTTGGGTCTGACATTTGATTAAGACAAAAAATTTGTTCTATTTTTCACATAATGTTCTTCACTGCTGCGAGAAAGTTTTACTACTGTAGTTTGTTCGCAAAAGTATAGAAAACAAACAAAATTATAAAAATTTATAGCAATGATAATATTTATAAAAATTTTATTTTTATATCAGAATACTCGTGAAGAATTGAAGTAAAAAGAGAAAAATATTTATAATGCATTTAAGCAGTTTTGAAATATTTCTCATGTTTTTTTTCCAATCGAAACAAATTTCTCAAATTCATGTTTTATTATTATTAGTTCAAGAAACACAATGATTATTATGAATTAGTAATAATATATACATTCCTGTGTATAGTGCTGAACATAAATTTTAAATATGCAATTTTTTGATGGATTTAATTTGAAAATACAGCGATTGTTGAAAGAAAAACTAAATATTAAAAAATAATAATAAAATATCTACAGAGCCTGTGGCTCAGTATAATAAATATACGTTTAAATTTTATATTTGTATACTTTTCGTTTGTCAAATATTACAGAAATTATAAATAAAATGGTAGTTTTATTTTGAGATATTTCTCCACTACCAAAATCTTCTTTTTTTTTATTATCTATCAATAACTGACAAACTAAATATAAATAACAATAAATACAGTGTAAAAATCTGGTTTGAACTTTCAGCTGTCTACCCATGAAACTGATTCTGCATTTTTATTGTCATTTATGATTTTTAATTGAACTACTTTTTATTTATGTATGTTTTAAAAATAGCTGTTCAAATGTCTCTGAGCAAGACAGGAGCATATATTACAAAAGACATTTGCCATTGGGAGGGTTCCATTTTTTCCTTAAAATTTATGTTTTTAAGCTTCTAAGCATTTTAAGCTTTGTAAATCATTTAATTTTTAACTTTTTATTGGTTTATTTTTTATGAATTTTATTAAGTATAACACAAATAAGTATGATATTTAAAAGTAAACACCTATTGTTTTTCAGGAAGTGGTCATCGAGTTGTTTTGATTGCTGTGGCAGGTCGTAGTAATGGTTTGGGTCCAGTTCTGTCTGGGAACTCTGTATTTCCTGTAATAAACTGTCCTCCAGTACGAGCAGACAATGTTACACAAGATATTTGGTCATCACTCAACGTACCGTCAGGTTTAGGCTGTTCTACAGTGATATATCCTGAAGCTGCAGCCCTAGCTGCTGTTCAGATTCATGCTCTAAATGATCATATTCTATGGGCACGTCTTCGTATTAAGTCTGTTAATCAATATATTTCTTTGAAGAAAGCCGATCAAATAATTCGTAACAATTCCATGGCGTCATGATCACTTTATATAATGACAACTTTTGTGTTATTAAGAATAATAAAAATTATTTCTTTACCAGGCTTATTTAAATTTATAGGAAAAACTAACTGCATTGATTTGTATTTTTGAAAGGAATAAGTAATTAATTATCCAAATGTAATAATTATGTTAAATTTAAGTAGCGCATAAAATATTATTTTCAAAAATGCCTATTGTATCTCTTCAAAATCAATTTTAGTGTTTGGGTAAGTGTTATACAATTTTACTTTGAGGATAAAATCATCAGGTTAACTTATCAATAATTTTTAAAATTTTGAAACAGGAATTCCTAAAAGTCAGTCTTTTCCTGATTTAAAGAATAATATTTTAAACATAGCCATTGAGTTACAAATTTTGTTTTAAGCTAGGTATTAAATCTTTAAACCAGCAGCTTTTATTATATATAAATCATATTAAATTTGTTTAGCTTTTCTAGGCAAAATTGACAAATTTAGTATCATTTGATAGTATAAATAATATAAAATAGTAATCGCTTCTTTGGAAGTATATCTCTGCTAAGTCCAATGTTTTACTTATTTGATTAAATTTTTATTTTTAATTGTATAACACAGTAATATGATGTAATAAAAACATTAGGTGTCTATAAATTATTACTGTTATCAGATTAAATACATAATGTTCTATAACAAATTTAACAAGACTGATCTATGTGCCATCCAGGTTCCGCCTGTCTTTTTTTTAATAATTTGTCAACAAACAAATTGTGTAGGTAATCCATTGTCATATATATTGTAAAGTTTATAGTGATTATCTACATATAGTATTGAACAGTTTACAATAGTGATTTAAACCTATATTAAATTTATGAATGTCTGATTAGTGATTTTTTGTCCACTTTAAATATTATATATTTTTAATATTGTTTTCTAATGAAATAAATATATCTGTTAATTAATGTTAAGATTGTTTTATTATTTGCCGTTATTGTTTTATTCCCCAATGTTGACAAATTCACCCATAGACAAGTATTTAGGACTAAGATGAGAATAAGGTACAAATTATGTTAAAAGCCATTATGAACACATGTTGCTGATATAAAACTCTTACTATCTTCAAAGAGTCTTAAATTAATGTATTAATACAAGTACAGATCAAAACAAATGGTTAGTAGTAAGGGTGAAAATCAGTAATATTCTGGAGGACAATAAGTTCATGTACTGTTGTTCCAAAATATTAAAACTATGTAAGAGACGTATCCAGAAAGTAAGTACCGTTACACTGTAACGCTGTAATTGCCACTCCATGGTTCATTGGCTTTTCACAGGCACTATTGGAATGCGTTTTGATCTAATACCGTGGCGATTGTGAAATATCGCCCGTTATCCCTTTTTTTAAACAAAGAAATGTAAAAATCAATGAAATTCATCTACAAATTTGTGAAACATTTGGTGAAAATTCTATAAGTATTAGAATGCTGAGAAAGTGGGTGAGACAAAGGAAGAAACGAATATCTATGAAGGGAAGGAGTGGGTGACTTCTGTCATTCAGCCCTGGAAGTGCCATATATCTTGGATCGAGCCAATAATCAATGTGTCTGGATAGGTAATTGGCTTGTCGAGCAATAGAAATCACTTTTATTTACAATCAAAAGTCCATAAAACGGTATAAATAATATTTAATTAATAGGTAAAGTTTGTTTATTTCGCCGCTATCGAGTAACGCAAGAACAGGGTAGTTGTGAAACACAAATATACATCATTCTTTGTCTATTTTCACAAGTGGATATTTATGTCTAACAAATCTATAGAAATAGGTTAGAATTTAATAGGGCACATAGCCTATAAGATTGGTTAGATTTTGTATGGACAGGAGACAGGCTTACCTTGGAAAGTGGTCCTTGGTACTACCTAATAGTACACAAGTAAGAAAACACACACTTGGATTATATGGCTCTCATAGTTTTTGAGAACTACGAAGTTGTAACCAAGATTAACCGATCACGTTTTCTTTTCGATATTTTTACGAAATGTCAAATATCGGTTAGTATAATTTCGATTTTTTTGACGATCTTTATATTATCCGGAAAGAAAAGTTTTAGATCTGTCGAATGTTTTATTCCATTCCCCTGTACTACTAATTGGACTAGTCTGTACAAGCAAAGACGCCATTACAATCGTGTCTGGTGTGTCCTTTCTACTTACTTCCCTACCTTGACTTAACGGTACAACCCATTCCAAGAAAACTAGGTACACAAGTTACTGCTTAACTACATTTAATTCCTAGTTACAACTTCGTGACAGACTGCATCTCACTTATCTTATTTCCTACTTGCACACAATATTTATTTATAAAAAACTAAAAATGAACAGAGTATAAAGTTGTATAAAAAAGTAAGTTTATATAATGATAAAACTGTAAAACGTTTTTACATAAAAGTAATGACAATAATATTCAAAACAAAAAAATATTTATATTTTTCAGCTAAATGATAACTTCCTGCAAGAAAGTTGTAGATATTATTTTTACAATTAATTAGATTAGGAACATTATAGAAGTATTCGAATGCATACTGAAGGAACTGGTTAGGCTACTTGAATATCTAAGAATGGCACGTAATATTTTTTAAAAAAGCATACACAATTTTTTAAAAGCCCACCAAATTTCGACTCAATCTTAAAAATTTCAAAACAATTATTTTTCAAAAACAAAGTGGGCAAAAGATGGAAAACGAAGCATTTCGCAGACATATGTTTACAGGACTTTTTTCTTTATTTTGACCTATGTAACCAATATAAAGTTTGGAACGACATTTTCTGAATACTGTAACGAATAGTCAAGCTTAGACCTTGAATAAACGAGATTGTTTTTAAATAACAAATATTACATTTTTTGTTTATTTAGTAAATGTTTTACTGTTAAAACTTTTTAAATAACGATTTACAAAAGAATAACATATATATTTATAAATAAAACAACTAATTGTTACACGTTCTGTTCATTAACAAAAATGTGTCCATCTCTTTAATATGCACTTTTGTAAACATTTTATTCTTATTCACACCGATAAAGGAAACAAAAGTAGGATATGCGTTTACACAGAAACACCTGAGGTCTATATTTTTTTATTGGGCTTGTACTGCTGAAAGCAACCACAACAAGCAAAGTGTGGGGGCCCCTCTTTTCCTCTCCACCCCAGACACATTCCTACTTTGAGGATACTGTAGTGTTACGAAGGAAATGGCTGCTTCTGTCTGGTCCGTAGTTAATTATTTGTTTTGCCTTAAAACTACTTTAATTAACATACCTTGTTTCAAGTCGTAGGAGTTCCTTATTATAGTAATGGCTACATGTTTCGCTGCCATAGGCAGCATCATCAGGCCAACTAATAACATTAACACTTTGTTCACATACACATCACAAACAATAGTGTGGTGGATGCATACATCACAATAGTCGACAAATGCATCCACAAAATAAAAAAAGAAGCAGAAACAAATTAGAGCTTCATCTAACAACAAAGATGAAAGTGTTAAAAATAAAAACAAATAAATCACAATGGACTATATACACACGGTGACCATATTTTTACCAGTCAAAATCGGGACAAACCTACTGTTGCACAATACCTATATATTTTTTTATACATATTTGTAAATTTGGAAAATAACGAACAAAAACACAATTTTACATTATTATTTATTTTACTTTATTGCACAAGACTTTGAAATATTTATATAATGTACCTATACAACTCAGGTAAAGAATTATGAAAATTAGACTGTTTAAAAAAAATATTTACATGTAATTAAGCAATTAAGGATCTAACAAGAAGGCTGGCTTTTGTTCCAATCATATTTTTCTGTAGAAGCCAAAGCTTTCAACAAGGTCTTGTTCTTCCTTACTTTATCATACATTTCTACGCATGAAAGATTACAATTCATTTGAGTGATTAAAAGTGCCTTTATGCATTCAATTGACATTTGACTCTTCTCTGACGTCCAAAAGTTGTTAATCAACGAAAAGGCCCGTTCTACTGGAGCATTAGTCCCTGGCAGAGAAAGCACAAATTCCAAGAACATCTTCAGGTTTGGAACTTTTATTTCATTTTTCCGCAAGTTTTCAAAAACAGTCAACCATCTTTGCTCTGTTGTCTTTTTCTGCGTTGCCCATTCTGTTAAGACATTTTCGGAGAGTTGAGTGTTCAGCACGCTCAACTCGTATAACAAATCATTAGAAGAAATGGGTGGTAAGCTTTTTTGGAAAATGGTATAGCTTTCCTCCAACTCCTCCCATTTCAAAGTTTTCTTTAAATCTATCCAAGACAACTGGCTCAAGCTGTCAACGTTTGATTTCCAAAAGTCCAAATAGGTAATGCAACGGTCATAAAAGAACACACTGTACTCTCAATGTCTTCCAAGACACTGTTATGTCCTGCAGCACAGTTTTTTTTTTTTTTGAATCTCTTTAACTTTCATTGGTAAAAATGAAGATTCTTTTCTGTCCATCAAGTTTTTGCGCAAAATCAAATATTGATTTGCTGCTTCTGTTGCTGATATTTTATCCCCCTCCATCTTTTTTACAGTTTCATTAAACACTCCAGCTACATTATGAAGAAACCAAAGCCAAAGTTCCCCATCTGGATCGTCAAAAAATGATTTCAACACTACTGGGGTGTTGGGTTGTGAAGAAGTATTGCTTAAGAGGCAGCATCATTTGTAGAACACGTTCCAATGCTGGTAGAAGTCTCAGCCATCTTGTGTTTGAATAAGACAAGAGGTTGCGGTACTCCACGTCAATAAATTCACAAAGATCTTTCAATTCTGCCACTCGCACTGTGTATATATGGAAAAACTTAAATAGTTTCACAATAACAACTTCAGCATCAATAGGAAGTGAGTCAGCAACGTTATTAATGCAATTATTGACTATGTGAGCCATGCAACCAATGCCAACTAAAGTTTTATCAGTACTAGCTGATAGTTTACAGAACAGGTTATTTTTCCTTTTCTTTTTGCGCCACCAAAATTAGTATTGGTGTTGTCTGCATACATTCCTACTACTTTATCCACCAAATCATTACGGCTTAAAACTGAAAATACATACTCACTAAGTTGATTACTTGTTTCGCCACTTAATGTTTCAAGCTCTAAAACTTTCACATTTACACCACGGGTCTCATGAAAATATCTCACAACAATTGGTACAAGTTTTTGAGCACCATGATTTGAGCTATCCACCATTAATGTAAAACATGACGTTTCACTGAGCTCCTGCATTAATTCTTTTTGAGTGTTTGGAGCCAGCACATTTTTAATCATGGCTTCGCTTTTTGTTCGAGCAGAAGAAAATTTCTGTTCAAATAACGTTGAAATGAGCTTAGAAGTACAATCTAAGGATCTAAAACTATGATTATGTTTTATAGTGTGGTAGGCTAAAACAGCTTCTTTTGCTACAATATCATTTTGTTCTGAATCATTTTTAGTAACAAACTTACTCATAGATGATGACATAGCTACTGCATTAACACCAGCCAAATGCTTTTTAGTTTTTAAATGCAGCTTGATATCAGTCACGCCACCATGTGAAATATTAATTTCACTAGAACATTGAGTACAAAATGCAACGTGTGGGTTGAGTTCTCGCTTTTTCAAAAAAGGATATTCCTTTTGGAGATCACTATTAAAAGAACACTTTCTCTTCTTACCTTTATCGCCACTCATTGTTCAACTTTCAAGTAGCTCATGCACAAACGGAACTGTAACCAAACCACTCGCTAACTAAACGATAACACTGCTGTGATGTCAAGTACGAGTGCTAGACTGAGACAGACTGACCCTGACGTGACGAGACGAGAGACGAGACCGTAGCAGACGATTGTGTGGAGGGAGGGGGTAGTAGTGGAGGGAGAGGGTAGTAGCGCCTAAACCCGGCTAGAGAACTATTGTGTGCGTGATCTATGCGCTGAACAAATGTGCAAAATATCTTCTTACAAAAATTACTACTTTTTCCTGATCTTCAAAAATCGGGACAAATATATTATATTTCGGGACGCCGGGACAAAGCTCTATAAATCGGGACTGTCCCGATTTTTTCGGGACGCATGGTCACCGTGTATATACACCACCTTCCGAAAAACAGACCCGCAACATATTCAAAAAACTTGGCTACAGTATTTCACGCAGAACCGACAACAGCTTACAACATTTTTTAAACCACAACAAATGGATGGAGGTATATATAAACTCAATTGTGATGACTGTGAAAAACAGTATATTGGTCAGACTGGTAGATCCTTTAAAACACGTTTTAAAGACCATTTACCCCCCCCCCACTCATCATATGCTGAACATCTAATTGATAAACCATCATAAATACACTGACATACAGAACATATTGCACAGATTAAGAAAGGGACATAAAATTAACGTTATGGAGGAATTTGAAATTTATAAACATCAGAAGATTAATCCATCCAACATTTTAAATGACAGACTAAATTCACCTCCAAATGTCAACAAAATATACTTCCCTTAAAAAAAAAAAAATTGTTACCAAAATGTATCAAATTTCACTAAATAAATATTTTAATCAAATTTATTTTTAATTGTTCATAAATCTGTAAGCTCTTTTTCGATGACTCTGATCAGTAAATTTTGTTTATTACATAACATAATTTTGATTTTTGAAATACTCAGGAAGGTTATGTTTTACTAAACCATTTTTAAATTAACATTCTGAAGAAGTTATGACAAGTTCCAGGTGTTTAAAAAAATAATAAAATAATGTGGTATTTGATTCTTTTTTTACATTTCACACATATGTTTTGTATAATTCATTTTACCTAATGTGATCCAAATTACATCTCCATTTGTTTAGTTTGATTATCTTAGACATTTGACTCGAGAGACTTTTCTGCCTTTTTTAGATGACGGAGAGGTTTTTTATATTTAAACAACAAGAAAAACAATCTATAAAAAGCTCAACATCAAGTTTTTTACCCATCACACAACTTTCTCTATATAATTCCGAAAAGAATGTGTTTGGTTTCATTTTGAACATAAAATGTTGTCTCGGACCTCATTAAATTGTTCCAAAGTAAAATGCCTAATACTTGAAGAAAAGGATGGTTTGGTTTTAATAAAGTAAATTTTACAAATGACTTTAAACTACTGTACATGTAGTGCATTTGATCTTTTTAACAAACTATGAAGTATTAGTGGTGAGTGGGAATCCACTTTCTAAATTTAAAATTATTTTCCTGACCTGTAGTAAACTTGTTTCTGTATAATCATCAAGTTTTATATAATTATTGATAGTGCAACAGTTTGGAAATTATGGTTACAAAGTATTAACCAACTTTTTTACTTTTATATATTTATTTACAAAATCAGATAAAATGGAAAACAGGCAAGTATGGAACTTTTTAACATAAATGATCCACTTGAAATTAGCACATAACAGTTGGCAAATATTCTATTTTCTCACTAATGCCGATCATTCAGAACAATATACATCAAATAACAATCATAATCATAAAACTCTTAACATTAATTACATATGACCACAAAAATAAACTACATACACAAACAAATGTTTAAATTTTAGCATTTAAAATAGAATTAGAATTGAGAGTATTGGCTTCTATAAAAGTAATAATAAATGGTCTTAAAAAAAGAAACTAGAAACATTAAATTAACTGTATTATCTATCTATCAAGTAAATAAAGTTTTTTATTCACTTAATTTAAAAACCAGTTTCGAAATAAAGTGAAAGCTATGTAAACTAACTTCTGTGCATTATGTGGTCCCCTAATAACCACAAAACTTTGATCATACACACTCAGGACTTCTGCAGTTTTGTATTATTCAGATTGCGGGACTGACAGGATGAAGATTGTTAACGACTATACTCAGAGTTCTTAATCTTACCACATTTAATAAATATATATTACAAGGAAAGTTCAGTTTAGAAATAAAAATATCAAAGAAAAAAATTAACATATATAAATATTTTTTAAATTATGATATTAGAATTTTTTAAGTTTTTATATTTCCATCTAACTAGATTATTAAACTAGAGATAGTAAGAGAATCTACTACACAGGCATCTGAGCTCAAGTGTGTAACTGCCAGTAGAATTTGGCTGAACTTTGGTACCTTTATGTAAAAAGATACTTTAATGTCAATATTAAAAAGCATATTAAATAAAACTTGTAAAGAAAATGAGAAGCGTTTATTTTCTTATTCCTATAACCTTTTCATATGCAATTCTTTATCATTTCTATATATTGGATTAAATACTTTTTATGGTTGATGTTTTAAAGACAATATATAACTAGGTAAAACCACAGATTTTACATACATAGCACATAAGCTAGCTCCATAATATGACTTGGAAAGTGTTGCCATTCTAGAGAACACTTCTGGTAACTTCATGAACAGTCTGCTATATTGTAGAGCTCAGTATCCTCACATGCAGTCAGAGCTGATTGTACAACTACAATGGATTACCTCCCAATAAAGCATGCTATGGGACTTCTTCAAGATATAAATTCAAAGGTAAAACCCACAAAAATGTATTTGAAAAATAAATTACGGAATATATTTAAAAATAATAACATATCTTGAATTTTAAATGTTTTTCTTAGTAGTCTGTCAAAATATTTTTCCTGACATTATGAGAATAGGAGCCATTCTTTTTCAAACTGATATACTATACATCAATGATAGATTAGTATTTAAATAAACAGTTTGGTTAGCTAAATTTAAATTCATGCATATACAAAAAATGAAGAAAAATGTCCCCCCCCCCATTCTCTATCTTAAACCGATCATTTTGACCTTTAAGCAAGATTTGTTTAACACGTTAGCTGCCATATCGGTCCGAAACTAAGGTGAATATACATGCAGCGTTTCGGCACGATCGGACCGATAAAGTCACTGACGTAATGTTTTGTTTTGTGGCTCACAGTTTGATAGTGCAGCAACCTATCAGCCAATTTTGGTATTCTCTGGATTGGGTAAAGACGTGTGTTAGACATAGTATATTGTATGCTTTAATAACCGTTACCATGGTTACTCAATATAATAATAAAATTGGTGGATATTTCCACTCTTTTGTCGGCACGATCGGACCGATTAAAAATTTTACAAAAACATTTTGGTTTAGTAATGAATAATTCACAAAGAATACAGTTGTAAAATGAATATATGTATTTATAAAATAAATATTAGATAAATAAAATAGTGAGCATTGCCAACATAAAGAAATGAAATAGCCCGTTTAGATTTTTTTTAACACAAAAATTGCCTCGGTCCGATCGGACCTAAACGTTATACTACGATTAAAATTAAAGCCGAAAAATTGCATTTCGGTCCGATCGGTCTCGAAACTATATATGCATAAATGTAAATAAAATTAGTAAATACTATTGCCTTATATTATTTAACATAGGTAGATGCAAAAATAATAATGGAAAAATAATTTGGTAATCATGGTACTCCAGACAAGAGTATCGTATTAGGCCTCAGCAGCTAACGTGTTAATAGGTTCCAAGTGATAAAAATGTTTTCTTTAGATTTGAATAAGGGAAGTAAATAAAGTAATTCCCTTCAAAATCAACAAATTTTAACAAGTGTAAATAAATTTTAAGTTTACATAATTTGTATTTTTCAGAAAAATATATAATTAACTTAGTCATATAAAATTTGAAATTACAAGAAATAAAAAACTTCATATGATAAAAGAACTTCATGGCTAAAAGATTTCAGCAAAATAGAACACAATAATCTAATTTCAACCCACTCATTCAAATTACAAACAATTAACATTATTTGATTTTTAAAGTTTTGGCTGATATGGTTTTCTAAGCATAATATAGTATAGAAATTACAAATACAGTGGAACCTCCCATATCCGACCTTCCCACATCCGACTCCTCCCGATATCCGACCTAGTGTCCGACCGTCCGTCTGTCTATTGTTTACTCGCGCTCTCACAGTCCGTTTCCATTCGCAAGCCTGTACAGACTTGAAAAAGTGACTCATCGATACAGTAGAGTCCCGCAAACTCAGCGTAATGTGGACCGGAAGTGTGCCGAGTTTGTGAAATGCTGGGTTATCGGGAATAAGGGCAAAAATAAATTGTAATTTAAACCCAAAGCGGCGGCGATATCAAAAGACTTTGTCGAAAGCGGTATCCCATTGTCGGCAGTGTAAAAACACCGCGGCGGCAATATCAAACGACTTTGTCGATACCGGTATCCCAATGTCGGCGACGTAAAAACACCGCGGCACCAAAGCGGCGGCGATATCAAACGACTTTTTCGTTAGCGGTATCCCATTGTCGGCGGCATAATAACACCGCGGCATTCGCACCCGTCGATATAGCAGACATACACCTGCAAAAACGTTTGATGGGCCGCTTTTTATTCCACGAATCAATTTAGTATGCATTATGGAAAATATAACATTTCTTTTCAGTTTTCTTTGACAGGTACGCACAGTATATACAGTAAATAAAAATGAGCGAGTTACGAAAACGGAAGCGTGTGTTGGTTTCGTTTGAGACGCGGTTAAATGTGTTAAAAAGACTTGACAGAGGGGAATCTGTAAAAAAGCTTTGTGACGAGTTTAACGTAAAAGTAAAAGTTTAACGTAACAGTAAAAGTTTGAAATGTAAAATCATTACAACTTGTAAATGATAATCAATAGTTTTACAAGTTGAATATACAATATTTACGTATTTAATTTCATGTCAGAAAATGTTTGAAATGTATACACAATATTTTTAAAGGTGTAATAAAGTTGTATTACAGTACTGTGTGGCATTTTTTGTACCTGGGAACGGCATTTTACGCTCCTCCCGATATCCGACCTTTTGGCCGTTCCGACCACGGCCCGGTCCCGTCATGGTCGGATATGGGAGGTTCTACTGTACACATTAAAAATATATAAATATAAAACACTCACTTGTATTTGTATATTATATTATGCTAAAACATTCACTATTTATTTGTAGAACAAATATTTTAGGCTGAATGTTTATTTTCAAACAAAGTAATCAAAATATTAAAATACACACAAAACTTATCTATACAAGTATGGAAAATGTAAACACTAAAGGCACAACGTAGGTATGGAAGGTTTACATCTTAACAGAAATATCTGATTCAGTAATCTAAATAAAAAATAAAAAGCTAGGTGCTTTATTTACATCAAATTTTTGAAGATTTTATTACTATCAATTAAAATAATTGTTTTTGGAAAGTGGTCATTGGTATTACCTAATAGTACACAAAAAAGAAAACACAAAAAACACCAAAGTTCTGAAATATTTCGTAAACACTGTTCACTTTCTCAATCAGTAGAGACAATTTCTCAATCAGTAGAGAGGACTGAATTGTTTTAATCTAAGATGTATCTGTACTAAGTGTTGAACCACAGATGATTTTATTTTCCTTAGACCTGTTGGGAGAGGAAAAAAATAAAGGGTGCTTTATCTAGGATTAAGGTTAGGCGGTTCTCTAGATTGTATGACCCATTGTTTATACAGTTCCCCCCCCCCTTCTTAGTTCTGAGGAGTTACATTCTGGAGGGAGTGATTTTATGATTTTTGTCCTGAAGCAGTCATCAAAATTGACAATGTTGTGGATTGTTGCATGTTGTACAATATCCATGATTGCATGTTGTGGTTTCTCTATATCCATGATTTTTACATCATGTTTGTGGTCTTGTAAAAATCATGGATATAAAGAAACCAACTGCACAATGTTGTCACTTTTGTTGACTGCTTCACGACAAAAATTATAAAATTACTCCCTCCAGAATGTATCCCCTCAGAACTAAGAAAGAAGGTGGGAACTGTCTCATCAATGGGTCACAAAATCTAGAAAACCCCTAATCTTAATATTCAAATCATCCTTTATTCTTTTCTAACAGGCTTAAGAAAAAAAAATCATCTCTGATTCAACACTCACCACAGATCCATTTTAGATTAAAACAATTCCGTCTTCTTTTTATACTCTCCATTGATTGCGAAAGTGAACAGTGTTTATGTAATATTTCAGAACTTTGGTGTTGTTTTGAGTGCTTTCTTATTTGTGTACTATTAAGTAATACCAAGGACCACTTTCCAAGGTAAGCCTACGTCTCCTATCCATACAAAAATCTAAACTAATAGGCTATGTGCCCTATTAAACTCTAACCCTAATTTAAAATATTTGTGTGACCCAAACAAACTTTGGCAAATTTTATGATATAGCAGAATGGTAAATTTTAATCATGACACTATCCTACATCATTTTCTAAATATAGGTTATGATCAGAAATTTGAATTTTTGTTAACTTGGTTATTTTTTATCTTACAGAGCTGGGATTGACATTCTGTATATTTTAAAAATAATTTATAATATTTTAAGTGGAAATAGGAGTAAATTAGGGTTTTAAAATGTTAACATACTCACTACAGCCACCATTTTGAAACTAATTGCTGCTCAATCACGTATAAGATAATGAAAAATGCCAAACTTGTACACTCAGATCTGTTAAATTAAAATTTAAGCTCTTTTCAAGTTTTTTTTTTTTAAAAGGATGTAATCTATATATATAACAAAATCAACCTTTAATATATGAAACTAACATCATTACTAGAGCATACATATAATTAATTTGTAGTCAAGTTAAATATTGTTTTTCAGTTCAATATAGAATATAGTAGTAGTAATGACAATACAAAACGATAGTTTAATAACTAGGACACATCAAAAGCTATCATTAAATAAAACAAGATAATTAAAATTATTGTACTTAACACTATTATAATTAATATAAAAAAACAGTACTGTAATTTAATTTAAGAAAGTATCACACAACAGTACTTATTTGACAATATTAGTTTTAACCCTTTGCGGTCGAGATGAAATTCATAGTTGATGTTCTACACTCTACAGCATACTAAGCATGTGAGAGATCTATGTATGCTTTCAGTGTTTGCTTAACTTGGCCTAGTCATGAAGTGTTTGCTATACATGCAGCAACTTTGGGTTCATTGCCATTTACAGTTTGCTGAAATAGTTATCGCGATGCAATCTTTGTTATTTTTTAATTTGAGAATGTAAATTCTTAATATTTATTATTTAATTTTTGTAATGATAATTTATTTAGTATTCAAAATTATACTTGTATCTTGGAGAAAAATGCAACTGTTATGAAAGGCTACAAAATATGTATGTTAAGTGTACTATAAATTATTTAAACTATAAGTTATATACAATAGTTTAACAAAATAAAGTCTTTTTGTTTATTTAATAGAATATGGATGTTGGGTTGAAAGTAGGCATTACTGCATGTATAAGGTTGTTTCAATTGTAAATATTACCTTATTAGTTGTTGCCAAAGGGTCACAAAGCAAAAAAATATAGCTGAATTCAAATCGCTGTCAATTTTTTCATTAAATATAATGGTAACAACAAGTTAGTTCACAAATTTGTTTTACTGGAGAGGTGTATTATGAGTGCTAGAGCGTTGCCTTGTGTATTAACTAGTAGATGAAGTATGGGTGGTATAATAAGTATATTCAAGACATCGAGCTACATGATGGAAGTTGTATGGCAGTTATTGACCGCAAAGGGTTAAATATAACGCTTGGCATTATCCTACAAAATGCAGGTTCTTTAAAAGAACATTAATAACAAGATTACGTTTAGTCTGCCATAAATAAAACTACCTAAACATTACATTAATTTAAATGATAAAATACTTAACCCTTTGAGTCCCAGACATTAAATTTTTCTACAATTTTTGTTATAATTAGTTGGTACCATTTTATTTTCTATAGTTGTTTATAAAAAATTATTTATAAAAAAAAATGATTTTTTGCAAAAAAATATATATGGGATATATTTTTATTATAATTGTTACATTGTTTTTTTGTTAATTCTTACCTGTAGGTTACAAACTGAGATCACAAACAAATAACATATCTTGTATAGTTTGAACTGTATAGGTTAAGTTCATAGGTGTCAGGGTTTAGATATTTGTCAGTGAAAATATTGTTTTTACATATTGCCTATGTTGTCATTCTCAGGAACATATGTTGGGTCAGTATCACTGTCATCATTAAATAAATCAACTAAAGGTTCAGAAGCTAAGGAAGAGACCGAATCATAAATATGTTTGTAAATTTCGCTTAGCATCATAAAATCACTATCCATTTTACGTTATAAAATATAACCACAAATTAAAAATAATAATATAAGATAAATGATAACTAAAGAGCTTAAATATAAAAAATAAACATAAACACAATAAATATCAATAACTAAAAAATTAAGTTCAAAACACAATGCATAGTCACCGACGAAAACAACAACTGCCAACTACTGACTAAACTCATAAACTGTGTAGTACAAATCAGCTGAACATCAAGTGTCAGCTTACATTTATTAAAGTCCAATAAATAAGTAATTAACTATTACTAAAAGTCGAATTAGACTGTACATTGGTTAATTATAAAGTTAGGTACAGGAAAATGCCCAGTTTATATGTTAAGTGTTTTATATACACAGAAAATTTAAAACAATACTGTCTACGATATCTCGTTGGCTGGGTTTGTTCTCATAGTATTGGAGCAAAGATGGATCATTAGTCTGGGATTTTTCACTTACTTTACAATCAATGAAAGATAGTCATCCTGGGTTAAATACTCAAGGGTTAAATATGATATTTATCAGTTTAAAAAAAAAAACAGTTTAGAAGGAAAGCAACTGTTGAAGTTATGCTACAAATTCCAGTTCTCTAGTGAATAAATATCATTGAAAAAAAAAAGAGCCTAAAATGGCTGGACATTGTAGTCATTATGACTTTCATATGATCTAAGAAAGAAATCTGTAGCAGATTCAAAATAAATAGTGTCACCATTTTGGTATTTTCTATTATAAATTTATTTCTTAAAGTATCCTCTACACAAAATCAATATTTTATTATTAATATATCGACAACCCATTATCTGTCTAGTCATCTCTAACAGTCACTCTTGTTTCGTCTAATAGGGAACATGATTTTCTATGAACTTGTTCTATTCAAATTTATATCTAATTGTCTTTGTACTAATAGAATCTGAAATGAAGTTCTAGATTTTGTACTATGTTGACACTCTAATTTTTCTAAGTATATATTTTTAATGGTTTAAAATTAAGGACGTTTAAAATTTGTAATATCTGACTAAACAAAATATTATAAATTATTAACTTAATAAAACTGGAAAAAAAACAAAAGTTTGCACAAAAAATGTATAGTACAAACCTATTATTTTATTTAAGCATCATTTATTTTTTTTAAATAGTATTAGTATGATAACATTTTCCTAAGGACATAATAACAGATTTAAAAAACAGCAGAATACAAAATCTAAAAACTATGGTATGAAAAATTAGTTTTTTTTTTAATACTGCATTTATTTTAGATAATGCCAAGGTTTATATTAAGCCCAAAAGAAAAAAAAACACACACACACAAAAGTATCAACAAGAAATTTGGCAAATAAACATGTGCAACAACACTATAACAATTAAAATTAAACTTATAAAACAACACATTGTCAACATTTAAAAACACTCGATACAAAATTAAGTATAAAGAAGATATAGGTCAATCTGAACAAATAACACAACATTGTACTGACTGACAAATACTCTACTGTACAAGTATATATTTATAAAAGAGTAAAATAGTATTATTCACCACGTCCAAAGTGTTTATCTTAATGCAAATTTATGGTATTTGATAGAATAAAACTCGAACACAAGATCTCACAAAAATTATGCTTACTTAAAAACGCAATTTTTGTGAGATCTTGTGTTCGAGTTTAATTCTATCTAATATTATCTCACAAGTCAAGCTCAATATTTATTTATATTGGGTATTTGATACATTATTGAATTCTGTATAAAGTATAAAACTTTATTCATTTCTGAATAAGTCTCTACATGTAGAATGTTTTATATTACAAATGAAGTAAAATAATATACAAATTGGTAAGTAATTCAACTTTAGTCACTGACCAATGAAATACAGTAGGGCCGCGATTATCCGAGCCCTGACTAACCAAGTACAGTTTAATCGAGTGTTTGTACACTGTACAGTACTGTAGCGAGCGAGCGGAGTGGGGTGACAGCTCGGTCATTTTACTCGCTATTTTACTGTGCTGCAAAGAAGCGGGCCATTTCAGTAAAGCAGAAAACTCTGATGAACTTTTTCAAGAAGTATGCTTAGTTTTAAAATTCAATTTTCATTGGTAAAATACCAGTACAAAACAGTTTTCAATACTGTAGCTCTTTTTAAGTGTATTTTCATATTCACCATTGACTTTGTTTTAGATTTGTAGGCTAGAATTTTGATTTACAAAAACTGTATTTTTTATTTGCTGTTCAGTACAGCATATTTTTTATATTATGAACATAATATTTAGGACAGTGCAGTAATGTGGGTTTCGTAATAAAGTGAACTCAATATTTTAATTCAATTTTACGTCTTTATTTATTACTGTATCAACCCCAAAAGTCTTTGTAACGCCCGTAACACAGACTGGCAGCCGAAAATGCACACTCTACCATTGATTTTAATGGCGGTGAGGGACGCTCTGGTTCACCGGTCTGTCTGCCCGTGTTATCCGAGTGTCCTCTGGTCCACATTAGCTCGGATAATCGGGGCCCTACTGTAATAAAAATTGTTTTAAAAATTATTCAATGAATTTTTGGCTTTAATATAAACAAGTTATAACCTATAATATATTATTTCCTTAATTTGTTTTAAATATTTGTATATTTTTAATTCAGATTTCATTTTGTTGTATAATAGACAGTACATATAATTTGTAAAATACGGTATATAAATACATATAAATAACTATCTTAAAGCCACTCACTTTTGGCCAATTTTACAAACAAAAACAACCAATTATAATTATATACAATTACCACAGCTAATGAGTATGTACAAAGGCTCATGATGTATAGTAATACTATTTGACAAGAAGGAATCCATGAACATCCACAATAAACTTTTCAAAATTGTCTTTAAATCTCGTATGTTCACATCGTTCGGAATTTAGAATTATGTTTGTAGTTAAGTCTGTAAATGATTGAGCTAGTCGTTGAGCTAAGTCTGGATCCGTTTGAGAATTGATTAAACTTTGAACAAGTTCTTGGTATTCATCCTGGAAAAAACAAACAATGGAAATTAATAACCCAATCCTTTATATGTTTTGTAGAAACCAATATATAATTTCATTATTTTAAATAAATTTTGAGTTAATTATACCCATAGTATTATGTCTCGTCTTATTTAAAGGCGAAAAACCTCTCAGTCAGCATTGGTTTATACCCTAACCCTTGACCTAATAGTGTCAGGATCAGAACAAGAGTTGGTCAAGAGAGACCGAATAGGAAAGGTGAAAGAGAGAGATCAACTCATGACTATAAGAAAAAGTTATAGATCCGGCTGGGGTCGCCTCGGGATTGTCAACCCTATACTCATTATAATATGATATTTTGTACATGAAAGGTGAAACATTTCATGATTTAAACAAAGAGAGATAAGATATTATTTTCAGTGATAGCTACAATTTTCTATACAAGTCTTTTTATGATGAATTTTGTGAACTAAATATCACTCATTCACATTCTAACCCTTTAAAACCGCACACAAAATAGTAAAACAGGTCTAATAGTTCCAGTAATTACTACAATTCTGAAAATATAACACAAGGACAGAGTTTTTAACTTTTAATAATATTATACCAGTTCAATTTCCCCCCTCCTCCCTCACTATTTTCCATTATCAACAATATATTCACATTCATTACAATCTAAATTAATAACAATGATTTACATGTTAAACAATCAATAGTTTTTATATTTGCTTAGTAATAGTGCTATGTTCAGAATTATGGTTTTAATTTTATCAAGTCTAAAATAAACATTTATTATAGGCATAGACATTATAACCTGTTTTAGTTTATTGTGCAATGAAATATTTGTTATTTTTTAAAAGTAATAAAACAGGGTTCAATTGATATTTAAACTTTTACAAAAAAAAAATGACATTAGCATTATTATTTTTTAATATATACTATGGGGTATGTATTATATATGTTATTGGATGTTTCAGTTCCAATAAAAAATAAACTTATTACATTCTCAAACAATATTAAAATGTACAAAATAAGTCAATTTGTGCTTTTACTAATTTATTACAAATCATAAAATAGTTTCAAAAACATTTTTATCATAAAGAAGAAAAAGTATAGATATGACACATTTTATATCTACACATATATAAAAAATAATTGATATGGCTAAATACATAACTTTTCATGAAATAATTGAACTCAAAATGTTCGTAAATTTTATTAAGTTAATTTCCTCATAATTGGTAAATACAAATTATTTTTTAAATAAATATTTTAGATTTTTTAACGTCCAAGTACAAAAAGTGCTAATGTCACATTCAAATTCATGTCACACCACACTTTTTGAAATGTTGACCAAAATACAGATCTATGAGAAACCTATCCAACAACAAATTTTCAATTTGTCATCATTTTGACCATCTGTTGTTCGGAAAATAGGTGACATGATTTTGTCCCTCTCCTTATTTTCTCTCCTAAATCTTCTAATTTCGTTCAAAATTTAATTTTTCCATGAGACATTAATCATCAATCGGACTGACTTGAGATAATGTGAGACAAATTCAACAGATAATAAAGCATGGTTATGGAAAAGGTCTGAGTTTGTTCCTTGGGATTCAAAATGTCAAGGTGATATAAACATTTCATTACATTACAATACAATCTAAACTATGAAATTGGAATTAATTCATACCATGTGTTGATTATAATAGATTTACAGACATAGAAGTACTTATTATTTGTAACTGTTAAGTTTTTTTTTACATCTGATTCTCTAGACTGTTGAGAATTTTCTGATCTTGAAATTTTGCACAAAGATTTGGTCATTATTCTTCACATTTCACTCAAATTTGAACGAAAAAGGTAGAGCTGATGTTGAGAAATTATGCCTTTTATAAGAGCCTTGTAGCAAATTGTTTGTTTGTTTTTTAGCGATATCTTCCGAACTAGCAACCAATTATGTTTTGTTTGGGTGTTTAATTGGAGCTGATTTTGTGTTTTTTTCCCTTATAGCAAATTTGCTTAACTCTACAAGTTTGAGCTGTAGATCCAGACATTATTCTAAAAACCACTGTTTTGGATTCATGTGACCTCAAAATGGAAATAACTAAAAACTTGACATTGATTTTTTAAGTCATTACTTAACTTTCTTTAGACCACATTTGTAGGTTAATATTATTTAACCCTCCAACTGTTAAAGGCCCAAAACCGTACCCATTCTCCGGACAAGTTGGCTATAAAACACATATTTTGCAATTCAACATTTCGCCCACTTAGAATCGTCCTATTGCAATAAAAAAAATAGTGTTGGAAAGCTAATTATCCGTAGATACATAATCATGCAAAAAAAATACCACAAAAGTTATAAATAATATTCCAAAAATTGCTGAATTTCACGTATTTTTTATGTGTAACGTCAAATATTTGCGGTAACAATTTGTAAACAAAACTAACGTCATGTTTGTCTAATATTCTTAATTTGACATTTCTGTCAAATTGATCAAACATAACACTGTTCCATAGATCGTTTCTTTCTCATTCAATCTGTGGTTTTCATTTGTTTCTAGGTGAAATAGTTTTTATTATATAAAAATTAAACAAAATCAAGAATTTTAACTCCTTTTTACACGCTAAAAATTACATTTTTTGCAATTCAACTTTTATCCTAGTAAATATTATATTATCGAAATGTATTCTATACCATTGAAAATGTAATTTTTTAATCTTTCATAACCAAGTTTAGAAAATTTTATATAACGTGTAGTAGAGAAATAAGACTAGACTGAAGTTTACCTTGTTAGCGCTAGATTGCGACAGTTTCTCGCGGCGAGTTTTATATAGAAAATATCGCCTATATGTTCATATATTTTTTCGAAATGGTAAAACTTGTCCAAATGTTACAAGTTGACAATATTATATAGTATTTTTCTTCCTCTTTCGAACTATGAAGACGAAATCATCCTAATTTATATAGTTTACGAGTTATATCCATTCTAGGAAATGATCCTCTGAACTTTCAGACCTGTTTGCGATATTCAGTATCTAGACAGTCTTGAAGAATCCGATCTTTATTTTTATACAATCTTGTCGTTTTTGATATAACTGTAAAGAGGAGGTTTCAATGTTTAACCTTGTATTTGAAACACATCTGTACAAGGAAAAATACAAAGGCTGTAGTACTTTATAAAACGTAGAATAACCTCAAATTTGTTACTTCGATCTCGCAAGATTTTTGCCGATGTGGAAATTTCAATGTGCAATAGCTTTGTGTTTTTATAGTGAATATAAGTTTCACTAAGTGATTTTTTTATTATAATTTGTTTATACAACTTAAAATAAATGTGTCAATGTTTGTAGAGTGTAGTTATGAGTGATAATTCATATTTTCGGCCTAGTCTAACCAAATCTTGTACTAGTCAGACCTAGTTCTAGATTTGCTATTGGAACTTTTAGTTTCAAGAAACCATTTATTTATTATAATATGTATATACATAATATATAAATGTATATACAACTTATAATAAATGTGTCAATGTTTGTAGAGTGTATTTATTAGTGATATTTCATATTTTTGGTTTTTTTTTCACAGCCCTAACCTCAACGTCTAGGCTATTGTGAAGGTAGATTTTTATCATAAATGACCCATGTCTAATGAAAATTTTCAAAATTGATTTTTCTTTTTAGCAACTTTTATCCACAAATATGTAGTAACTGTTGAAAATATTAAAAAAAAATTTTTGTAGGATTTACATTACCATTTCTGTGAAATTCTTGCCTGCGTTACTCTCGGATTTTTTGGTATTTCACATATAAACTCCAAATGTTTTACATCTAACTTTTTTTCCACTAGACAGCTAAATTATATGCACCTTTCTAAATATAATAATATATAGAATTTGTGTTTTCCATACATATTACTATTTTTGGTAAATTTTTGAAAAGAAAAGAATAAAGTTACCTTTTTTTAAAAAAATGATAATTTTTTTTTGAAAATGTAACAAATGTTTTTTTTTCCCTTCTAAATATGTTCACAAATATATTACAAACCTGTTTTTATAGTTGAAAAAATTCCAAAAAATTTTTTATTATGGTGTACATTACCATTTCTGTGAAATTCTTGCCTACGCTACTTTCCGATTTTTGGTTATTTTACATAAAAACTACAAATGTTTTACATCTAACTTTTTTTTTCACTACACACCTAAAATCTATGCACCTTTCTGAATATAATGACTTATAGAAGTTCTGTATAAAATATATTTTACTATTTTTAATGTTTTTTTGAAAAAATAAAGAGAAAATTCAGTTTTTGCGTAAAATATTTTTTTAAATTTTAAAAATATAACAATTTTTTTTTTTTTTTTCCTAAATATATTCACAAATAGTACACAAAACTTTTGTATATCTTAGAAAAAGGTGGTAAGCTTTTGATTTTGGATGAATCAGCTTTTTCTTGAAAAATGATAACGTCGTTTTTGACTTGTAACATACTTACTCCAAAACCGTTACAAAAAAAAAAAATTTTTTTACATAGATGGATTCTATGCATCTTTCTGAGAAAAATGATGTCATATAAGTTAGGTTTTGTGTAAAATTAATATTTTTTATTAATTTTTTAAGAAAATAAAACCTTTAACATTGAACAGTTGGAGGGTTAAATGAACATGTGTAGAGTATTATGAAAACACTGTTTGATTGTTATTGTATTGGAAGAGGGGGATATACAAGCTTATCTTCTCTTTTCTGAATGGTGCTTCAAAGATTAGTTCACTGATTGATGTAGTTAACACTTAAAGCACAATTAGAGCGCTTAATCAATTAATAGGATGTAAAGTGCTTTTCTTAATGAAAGTACTAATTGCACTGATATAAAACAAAAAATATTTCAATTTTTTTTTGTCAAGTCAAAGTGTTGAGTGAACTAATCTTTGAAGTAGAGTAAAGATAAAGCAAACCAGGTGATATTTCCTTCTTATAATAATACAATTTAAAACTTATTTTTAAAATACGTTATTATAAAACTATACACATTACCTGGTAACAACAAATGAGAACATAAAGAGTAACCCCTGTGTTTGGTAGGATTTCAGAATTGATCTGATGAGATAAAATAAGGTCCATTAATATCTGAAATAAATAACAAATGAAGTTTAGCAGGTGTTGAATTTATAAACAACCTCAGAGCAAATAAGCAAATAAATTAACACATTTATTCAGATAACAATTGAAGTAATAATGTTTGTCAGATTGATATACTTATTTTAATGTATTAATGTTTAATCATAGCATATTTTGGATTATTTTATTTTAGCATATACTTGAAATTTTTAAAAGAATATAACATTGAATAGTTAATTGAAAGATAAATTACTGGGTTTACAAATACTAAACATAGCCCAAAAATTTACGAAAATAAAAATTGAATTTCGTTTAACAATCTGTATATTCTGTAGAAGATACCAATGTGGGAAAAATAAACCTACAATATTTCCTACAATCTACAAACCTACAATCTTAATCCAATATTTGATATATAACCATTAAAATTCAGTTCGGTTGGTGACGTATGATTGAGTATGACACAATCAGAAAAACTCGATCTATTATTGTCAACAGACTAGGGCAGTGTTTCATTGTTGTTATGTATCAGATTTAGTTCGGAGAGAAAGACAAATGGTGTGATGTGTTACGGAATAAAAGATAATAATGATTAAAAAATCATGTTTGCGTAAGATAACGACCAGAAACCAAATTGTAAATATATTATATATATATACATATATATATATATATAGAAATATATTTATCTTTTGTATAAAAATAACCATGTTCAGTTATAAATTAAGACTATAAAACGTTGAAATATGTAAGACAGTGAAAGACCACTTAGGGAGAGAGAAAAAGACACTTGTTCTTCAGGAGCTGATTTAAAAACACTAACTAGTCTCTGACCAACAACGATTTGTGCACAAGATTTGTTGTCAATAGATCTAGTTTATTTTTCGATAAGTTACTATAGTTGGCCCTACAAAGTAATAGGAATGACTATTTCCTCCAAAAAGTTTGGTTATGTCTTTTAGAATAAATAATTATATATATATATATATATATAAAGTTATATATATATGTATTTCAGAAACTTTGACTCTGTATATGATTTATCAG
Organism: Aphrophora alni; assembly: GCA_963513935.1. Lineage (NCBI taxonomy): Eukaryota > Metazoa > Arthropoda > Insecta > Hemiptera > Aphrophoridae > Aphrophora > Aphrophora alni. The sequence goes on from OY740769.1 coordinate 47,191,634, forward strand.
TACATAGTTCTAGTAATCCATGACACCCGGTACACATGTTCTCAAACAAACATATTGGCATCTTTGGACATTTAAATATTTCGTAGAATTGAGTAAAGCCTTCAGGCAAAAGGAAATTCAAAGAATAATGCGAAGAAGCTTTAAATTATTACAAAATATAATGGTTAAGAACAAAGTTAGTGGAGCATTTATGAAAATTTAACAAGAAGATGCAATAATGTATTTAGAGAATGTATTAATAACAATATGATTATCTATATTAGTACTTGAAACACACACCTTAAGGAACGGTTTTAAACCCTGATGAGGTGGACTTCCATGTTGTCCAGCTTTATGTAGATGAGATGCCAAGTTTTGAATAAAATCACAACATAAAGTAGTCACATCCTGACCAAATGATGTGAGTCCCAGTTCTAAAGTTGCTAGAATACTTTTAAACAATTCAATCGGTTGCTGGCAGATTTTCTCTGGATACATTTCACAAATGAAAGTAATCATCTGAAATAATTTTAAAAAAATATATATATATATTGTTTACATTTAATGTCAGTATAATGCAGTCAAAACACATTATACAGCTCAAAGTGGTGACAATGCAGAAAGCTGATTTAAAAAAAAACTAGTTTTTATATCATCAACAGTTAATATTTATGATAAGGGTGGAAAATTTTCATAGATAATTAGAAACCCTATGTCGATCTCGTTATTTATATAATTTTCTAATAGTGTCCCATGGTAGTGTTCAAACTAAAACAATCTATATCTTTAAAACATGTGAAATGATTTTAATAATTCTTTCAATTTTAAATAATGTAAGAACCTTTATTGATAGAATCTATGTTCTTACTGAAATGTTAAAAATATGCATTTCCTCTTAATCACTACAAAAAATTGGGAACTATTGTATCGATTTAAAGTTTTTAGTTCCAATTAGTGTTTAAATAATATATGAACTCTATTACTGATAAAACATATTTTGTTGTTGTTGAGAATTTAAAGAAAATATACAAAATATATTGAAAAATCTTCTCATATTTTTAAGTAACAAAAAATGGTTATAAATTTGGAACTACTGAATTAATTTCAAACAAATTTTCAGTTCAATTAGTATGCAAGTCATATAACAATTTTGTACCAACAAAATATATGTTGTTGAAAATTTTATAAAATATCTAACTAGGCCTATATAGCAAAAATTCTGATTTTAATATATCCATGAAGACAAAATATTTTAAAACTAGGGTTCTATTAAATCAATCTGAATCAAACTACATGAAAATCGGATCAACCATTCTCGAGTTGTAAACTTACAGACAAACATTGGTTGCATTTTATATAAGTAGAGATATTAGGTTAGGTTAGAGTAATAATTAATTATGATTGTGGTTATAACTTTTGTTATTTATTATTACAAAAAAATTGGACAATCCTATACTATAACATGAAAAATAACATCTCTATATTCTAGCTAGTTAACAAACTTATCCAAATATTTTAAATCAGAACATATTATATACAAAAAAATTAAGTTAAAAATACAAAAGATATCTACAGGATGTCAATATTTTTAAAATGCAGTACAACATATTATGCCAATATAATTTAATGTTACAACAGTCGGTACATGATGGAATTCCATGATAATGGAAATAATGAGACGATTATTTAATTCCACAAAACAGCTTTAATTGCGACATATGTTTCGCCGTTGGGCATTTTCAAGCAACTAAATTGAAAACAAAACAAGTCTAAACTAACCTTTACTCCTATACTCTAACCTTTCCTTTTGTCTCACATTTTTAGTTTAGACTGGTTTTGTTTTCAATTTAGTTGCTTGAAAATGCCTAACGGCGAAACATATGTCGCAATTAAAGCTGTTTTGTGGAATTAAATAATCGTCTCATTATTTCCAATATTATGCCAAGTTTAAAATGATATGATTGATGCTTATTCTATGTCATTGACTATGTTAACCTATTTCTATGGAAGTTAACATAAAATGTTAAGAAATTAGAGACCGCCTGTTTTTTCTAAGGATACTCGTATTAAATTTTCACAGAATTAATTTATCTTTACATCAAATTAATGAAACTATCAAAAGAATAAGAAAAAAGGCTTTAGTAAATCTATTGTTAAGATGTTAGTAATTGTTGCTTAAAGTTAAAATATGTTTCTATGGTTTCATTCATATTAATTTATTGTCATTCATATGTCACAAATGTATTGTCATTCTACATACACTTTATGAAAGATGGAATACAAATATCTGTCTGATATCATCAATTACAGGAAATAAAACATTGAATATATTAAAACACAAACTTTTAAATTTATTATAATAAAGAAGTCGTTTTCAATACATCAATCTGTCTATACAAGCTTTTAAAAAATGTATAGGTAAGGTATTTCAAAATTGTTTTATTAACTTAAACTTTCATTAGGTTAATCCTTTTTCAGTATTGGAGCATTTTTGTTATTACTAACACTGGTTACCAGAATTACTGACCTTTTTCCCGGTCATGTTTCACATCATTAATATTAGCTGATACAAAACCTTCGGCACAATCTTCCCATTTTGCTTTTCACAAAATCTACCTGAGAAGGTGATCCACATTACATCGAGAGAAGTCAAAAAAGGTAAGCTTAATAGGAGCGTGATTACTACTATGTGTCAGAAACCAACTGTAGAAGCTGCTAGATGAGTTGGTGAACCATCATTGAGGAAAATCAAATCCAAATTGGCATGGGGTTCCCTCTAAAGCTGCAGGTGTTTGATCCCTATGTATAGTGATGGGCATTAAAATCTCCCACCAAAAGAAATGTCAGGTAAAGTATTGCCACTCAAACTTTAGCTCTGCAGTAACAAAATCTGTATGAAAATCGAAAATCCTTAAAACTTAAGTGGGTGGGGTTAATGAAGATGAGTCTCTTGCAGGCAAATAAGTAAGGGGGATGTCTCACACACAAGAACCTTCAATGTGATCTTCTCAAGCCACTGTAGCAAACTAAATTTAGATTTCTGGTCATATTTATGATCAGGTAATAAAATAAAATAAATAAAGGGTTACTTACTAATTAAAATGGATTTGGACCTGTAGAATATTTCTTCCCACCTGACTGGCTTAAGTTAGCAACAGATGATTTAGTTTTAATTTGATTAGTTCAATTTACATACCATCATCAACAATTGAATCAGATGAACTCTGAGGTGATTTTGGGAGGGGTTTGTTAGGCCCGCCCAAAATGATTTAGAGAGAACCTCTACTCTAACATTTCAATTTTCATTATTTAAGAATGATAGTCTTTGTCTTTGTTATAGGAGGAAAAGTACTAGACTTGTTTTTTTTTAAACTGCTGTTTAATTGCCGGTGATTATGTCAAAGGCTTTTTCATCACAGGTGGCACAATTTAAGGCTTATTTCTTGAAACTAGGCCAGAACCAGATGGTGTTACATCTGGAGAAGATAAGTTACTCAATGAAGAAACAGTTGAACCAGGAATAGTTTTTGAGAAAATGGCCAATAACTGAGCCACTTGCTCGGTTGGCAGTTTATCTGTGTTCCATCACAATTGGCACAAGGTGTCATTTTATTTTTAGCTGCTGTAACAAAGGATTTTCCTGGAATACTGAAATACTTAATTTCAACGTAATCAATGGGCTTTGTACTTATAAGAAATTTTAAAATAGTTTATTCTGAAACAAATAATTACCTTGAAATATTGTGAACACAGAGATGGAAATTTGAGGAGATCTATATTCATAAGAGGCATTACTATGCTAAGCCCATATAGACACACATTTGCAGCGGTGATATTGTTTAACCCAGCTTCTCTGTCAGGTTCAACTACAAATATAATAATTGCATTAGTAACAATATTTAGATATATGTTCTGATTTTGTATGGATAGGAGACAGGCTTACCTTGGAAAGTGGTCCTCTCATTTTTTGTGATAAAAAGTAACAAAAAAGTGTTTTGTGTGTCTGTTTGTGTGTGTGTGTGTGTGTGTGTGTGTATATATATGAGTGTGTATATGTGTGTGTGAGTGTGTGTGTTTTCTTATTTGTGTACTATTAGGTAATACCAAGGACTACTTTACAAAGTAAGCCAGTGTCTCCTATCCATACAAAATCTAAACTAATTAGGCTGTGCCCTATTAAACTCTGACCTAATATTTAGATAAATTTATTTTTATCATAATTTATAAACAATAATAATTAAACTACACAAACTTGCAAGTATTCTTAATATAAGACTACTAGTTTCAAGTCACATTAAAGACAGTTTTTTCAGTTGGTTTTAAATTGTAACAGTTATGAATAGATCATGTTTTTTGTATAATTTCTCAAATACGAGGGGTGTTCAATAAGTAGAGACAAATAGGCGCAGTGTTAAAGTGTTTTATTATATATAGGTAAAACCTTTTCTATTTTTCAACATAATCCTCCCCCCCCCCCTACATTTATACACTTTTCCTATTGTAGTACCAGCTTTTTATGCCTTCAGCAAAAAATTCTTTACTTTGGCGTCAAAGCCAGACTTGCACGCTGTCTTCACATCTTTATTGTTTTCAAATCTCTTACCTCACAAAAATTCTTTCATAGGTCCAAACAAGTGAAAATCTGATGGAGCCAAATCAGGACTATAAGGAGAGTGGGGTAGGACTTCCCAGTTCAACCTTTCAATAGTTTCCAGTGTTTCATAAGCTTTGTGCGGGCGAAGCATTGTTTTGGAGAAAAAACACTCCCTTACTCTGCAAACCCTGTCTCTTACTCAGAATTGCTGGCTTCACTTTTGCTTCCAGTTCTTCTCTGTAGTACTCTCCATTAACAGTGAGTTGAGTTTCCAGGTAGTCACAGAAAATTGGACCTTTAAAGTCCCAAAAAATGATAAGCATGACTTTTCCAGCTTTTGGTTGAGTTTTGAATTTTTCCCTTACAGGAGAAGACGGATGTTTCCACTCCATGCTTTGGTGCTTGGACTCGGGCTCAAAGTGATGTATCCAAATTTCATCACAAGTGACAATTCGTTCCAAAAAAGCTTCTCCTTCTTCCTGATAACGTATTTTCAGTTCCTGGCAGATTTGAAGCCTGACATTTTTGTGGTTGTCTGTCAACAGTTTTGGAACCCAACGTGCGCATGTTTTGCGGTATTTCAACTTTTCAAGAATGACTGAGTGAATTGGTGCCTACACTTGTATGACAAGTTTCAGTTATCTGAGTCATTGTAATTCTTCGGTCTTCCTGAATTAGAGTTTTGATTCGGTTTTCCACCAAAGCATTTGAAACCTCAATCGGTTGGCCTGAATGTTGCACATCACTCACATTTGATCGCCCAAGTTTGTACCGATCTATCCACTTATAAAAGTTTGCATGGTTTATACAACTTTTCCCATATTGTCTTTTCATTCTTGAATAAATTTCAGATAGTATTGTTTCTTCAGAAAAAACAAAAATCTAATAACAGCTTGTTGCTCTTTCAAAGTGTAATCTTCAAGAGAACTTGCCATTTTCAAAACATTGCAAAAATAAACAAATGTTCAATAATGACAAAACAGCTGTATTAGAATATTGGCAGTGTCGCCAACTCACAATATTGATAGTTATAAAATTTACCAGGTGATTGTTTTTGAACTTGGAAAGGTTTGTCTTTTTACTTATTGAACATTGCAATGCCCCTCGTACATTGCAAATACAGAACAATTGCAGCAAATTTGTAAACAATATTTTCAAAAGCTATAAAACAAAATTAAATTTTAATATTGTGAGAGTGAGAGTGAACCTACGCCAGTCTTGGGCCTAGTCTAATCTAGAATATCAAGTTTATTTTTTTGATAGCATCAGATGCTCCTATTTGTATGCGAATTAAGTAGCCTCATTAGTGCTAATGGTTTAAAGTAGTTTTTATGGTGATAAAAAATATAAGAAAGTGTTTAACTCAAAGGAGTGATGTTAAGTGTGAATCATATTTTTGTTAATCTTAATTCAGATAATTTTGCTAACATTTAATTCAGATCCCATTGAATTAAAAGTGAAAAGAAAATTCTACTTACAAATTCAGTTAAAAACTTCACAAATTGAAAATTAACCTACTGAGACAGCACGGCTAACATAGTTCTACAAACTGTGTATCCAACCCAATAACTATCAACATCATACCTACATATTATTATGATTTAAGTTAGAGTTTTATAGAACACATAGCCTATTAGTTTCTATTTTGTATGGTTAGGAGACACAGGCTTACCTTGGAAAGTGAAGAGTGTTTATGAAATATTTCAAAAATTTTAATGTTTTTTTTTGTGTGTTTTCTTATTTGTGTACTATTAGGTAATACCAAGGACCACTTTCCAAAATAAGCCTGTACCTCCTATCCATACGAAATCTAAACTATTATTATGATTTAATATTTGTGAATTATTAATTGATCCTTTTAAGAGTTAAACTAACTGTTTTTTGTTTTTGGTCTATGAAATAATTTTGGCAATACCAAAGTTATAACAAGTGTGAACATTACGTTTCATATATTTTTTGTGAATGTTTTCAGAGGTTGAAAAAGTATTGTTCAATTTATCAGTTAAAATAAATGCAAGAGAATTTCAGAAGCTATATTTTAGTTTTATAAAGTACATTTTCCTATATCCCATGATCCCAGCATATACTTAAAATGTGTTACGAAGACTCGAAGGTCCATGTTTCTAAAACATGATGGCGCCCAAAACACCAATTTAAGTCAGCTCAGTTTAAGAAAAAATTATAAAGAAATGTTACAAAAGACATTATTTGTAAAAATCCATTAAAAAATAACAGATCTGACAATAATATTAAAAAAAAAACTTATTTATTGAATAAAAATATGTTATATAAAAATTTTAAAAAAAAATCAGAGATGGATGAATATGCTGGTTTAACCCATGGATCCATTGAGGTAGCAATTAATCCACTGTTTGTGTAGCCTTCAAGTAGCAATTAAATTTAGCATTTTTTCAATCATTCAGTTATTATTTTTCTTGTTTTTTATTGTAATGTCATGATCACCATTTTTGTTATAAATGATGTAATATAATTGAGTTAATAATCCCAGGAGGGTTGCAGAGGATGATAATCACACCAACATCCAAAGAAGCTACTCTCAGGGCCGCTGTGCATGAGCAAAAAGTCGTATCCTCGAGGTGATTCTTCTTCAACAAAACACAAAGTATCTAGACTGGGATGTCACTAAACATTCCCCAATCTAAGGTGTAACAATTCTAAAAAGAGGATGAAGTTACTTTTAATTGTTATTCATTTGTTAATTTGCTCGACTATAGGGCGCCAGGTTTGCTTTAGCATACCAATTTAGAAAAAAGTGAATTTAATTATTTATAAAATCTCTGGGGTCGCAAGCTCTTTTTACAGTGTACTCACAGTGATTCTGGGTTTCAAAAATGAAAACACTTGTCTCTGAAATATTACATAAAAATTTATTAAACATAAAACACATTAGATTCATGTAACAGAAATAAAAAAAGAAAAATTTATATAAGACATCTTACATCCTATCAATATTACTATCATTTGAAAAAGAATCTAATCAAATTATATTAATAACTTTAAGTTATTTAGTTGCAACTCCAAAAATTAATGAAAAAGGATTTTACTTTACTTCTCATAGCAAATATTTTAATTATAAAAAATATAATTTTTACTGAAATTGAGAATTAGTTTTATTAATAAAACAAATAACTTTATTTGATCATATTATTTTACTTAAAGACTCCTCAACAAACACATTGAATCTTATTAATGAAATACATAATTTTATGATATCAAATATATATCTTGAAAGTATATAAAAAAGTCTAAATTGTTCAAAGTACATATATATGGTTAAATAATGAAAGTCTAAACGTGTTATACCAAATCACGTTATGTTCTTTATAAAAGAAAACACTTTTCCTCGAAGGATGATTCGTGTCTTTCCATGTGACTGCGTGCTAATTTTAGAGATGCTTTGTCCACTATCAACGAATTGTCTTTTGTTCATCGCTCACGAGATTTATTTTGTTGTACATGTATTACAACCAATTATTAATGTCTTATGCTAACTTTAATTGTTCCATATATCTTATAGAAGAGTTCTTTGTCGAGAATTCGAAAATCACGTGGCAGCGATTGCACAACATAATTAAAAATTGCAAGTTATTACGCCTTTTCATTTAAAAGTTTATTTATTGAAAACAATATTGTCTTAGCACTTTTGAAATTGTTAATACACCATGTCTTTCACAAATTTAACTTCTGAACACATTTTTTAATGTTCTAACAGAAACTCGGAGAACTGCCATTCATAGGTCTTAGAGCAACTAGCCCCAAACGAAGACTGATCTAAGCACGAGATTTTTCTCTCTTCCGCAAGAGAGCTGTTCCGGTAAACGTTACCAAAGTTCAACATACTCCCCACATAACACAAAATTTTACATATTCTATTTATAAAAAACAAATTATACTAAAATTGACATTATTACATATTTGGTTTTCTTGAAAATCTATTTTTCTTTTATTTATGAAGTTATTGAATAAAATTATGATTTGAACAGCCTGTTTTCGGCGCTAAACCGCGGATTTTAAATCTATTACAAATTATGATTTTTCACATCACCACAAAACCCCACAAAAGATTTGTATTACAATACAAGTATTGTACTATAAATCTTTTCTATATATATAAACTCAATTCGAAAGAAAAACCCAAAATGTGAAAAATTTTTCAATAGATTTTCAAGATTCCTTATTTCAGCAGTTAAGGACCTCATAAAGAAAATAAGTATCACTAGTATACCTAATTTAAGAAAGATTCTCTTTTTACATAAAAACTAAAAAATCTATTTGCTAAAATCCTATTTCACTATCTCAATTTATTTGAGTCATCATAACTCATAAATATTAAAATATACGAATCAATTAGTGCTAAGCCTTATCTCTATTTATCCAATAAAACCCATCATCAGTTTCCTTTCCAACCTCGTTGGCGGAAACTTTCCATCAACATTTTTTTTTTTTTTTTTTTTTTTTTTTTTTTTTGGTTGACAGGATCCCGTCACTCAAAGCTTATCTCCCAGACAGCCGTCTATATACTTTTTCTACGTCTCATCCTCTTTGCCAAGACGACATTTCTACATCCTTTGAAAATCTACCTTTGACTCTAGATATTCATCTGAATCATTTTCCAACTAAACACAATTACAATTTAAGACCTCTCATTTTTAATTAACATTATTACAAAATTATTTACTTATTATTCAAAATTACTTCAATTCACCTTAACTTTTCAATTCAGATTTTAATTTTATTATTTATTTTAGTTTAAATCCAATAACTATTTATTCTCTATCAAATTCTTAATTACTCTTTGTCTCGCTGGGATAACATGTTAACTACTGATTTTACCATTACAAAAAGCTCTTTTCTTCAACTAAAATTTAAAATATAACATCATTATTACAAAAAATATAAACTCACTTACAAAACTCATCTATTTATTTCAAAATTACTTCTTTACCATTGTATCATCTCTCAGTATTCTATCTTAAAATTATTTCCATCTTATCTTTCATATTTTAATAATTCAAGTTGCATTAATCCCCAAACAAATTCTTCATAATAAAAAACTCCTTATTATTTACCTATATTCTTTCATAAATAATCTCCTTATTTCAACGTAGCTTCCTTTAAAAATCATAATAATCGCCGTATTTCGTAGAATTCCTTAAATCTCCTCTTGTTTCATTAAAATCGTCGCATATTTCCTTTATTTCATTAAAATCGTCGTATATTTCCTTTATTTCATCGCAGTACTCAAAAAACCTCTTAAAAACTAAAAATTTACCATTAATGCAACCTAACTACCTTTTTTATAAAAGTTTATTAACAGAACAACTTCATTTTAAATACCACTTTACTCAACAATTCTGTAAACTCATCATCTTCATATAAAAACTCAAAAATTCTTTCATTTAAATTACTTCATTAAAATCTCCTTTGTCATCAATCACTTAAATACAAAAAACTTATAAAAAATAAAAAATTATCATTGCTTTCCCAGCTAACACCGTATTTCATCAAAATCTTTAGACACCTTTATCAAATAACTACTTAACATCATTTATTATTTCAAATTCCATTATTATTTATTTAAAAAACACTACTTATTTATCCTTTCTATAAAATTCATTAAAATCTCTCTACTTATTATTAATTTATTACTCCTTCCTTTAAAAAACAGAAACTTAGCCTCCTTTACTCACTATTTAACATCAAAAACTTAAAAAACTTTATTATTATCTGTCTTGGCAAAACTCACATAAATTCTCAAACTTTACACAACTATTCTTCATATTTTCAAACCATAAATCACTTAAAACTAACAATTTTTTATCTCATATTATCTAATAATCCTTAATATTTATCAATGTCAAACATACAACTTATCGCTTTACAATTTAACATCTAATTACCTATCCTAATCAGCTAATCAACATTTTTACAGTTTTATAAAAATTATACATTTAGTTACGTAAGTACTTCCTAATAATGTCACGTCCGGTTTATTCTTACATATACAGATCGATCACTTCTATATATATATCCTACAATTTATTTTCAGTCAACATCTGTCTAAATTTTTTATTACATGAAGTTTTTCATGTAATAATGTCACACTTATTTATGCATTTTTCTTCCTAACCTCTCCTACATAGGTTCTTCTAACCGTCTACTTTATACCGTGCATACTTCTAATTGCTCTTTAGACTCTTACACAGAGTAACATGTTGTGACGTTGAAATGTGCAGTGGTTGAATGCAATATCCCTACTTGATTCAAGATAAAACCCAAAACACATCCCTATTTCACAACACGCCCTCTTATGCAGTCTCAGAATGCCTTATTCTTACGAATAAAACATTCTATTTTGACTACACAAACGCTCAGCCATCCACCCAAAATGTTCATGTACTCCTTAAATGCATCTACACGAAGAAAATTTTAAAATTCATAAAAAATTTCATTAAAATCGTTTCATCCGAAGTTGAAATAATGTTTATTTTACCAATCTTATTACTAGCATCGCCGATTTTCAGTTTATGTATTCCTTTCTAGATGTTATTATTTAAATTCAAAAAGAAAATTTTATTTTTAATATTTTTTTTTTTTTTAAATTTATTCTAAGTCCTTTACTTAGAAATTTTACCTTTAATTCTATTAAAGTTATTTAAGTAATCTACTTTCGTTCTTATTTACTTTATTTAAAACCAATTATCCTTTATTCAAGTAAATTTTATTCGAAAACGCAAGTTAAATTAGAATTATACGTCAAAAGTTTTTTATTTTCCTAGACAGCATTTTGGTAACACCCTATATTTCGTCTCAATGTCATGCATAGGAATTTATACCTGACTAAGGAATAAACAAGTCCCCTCGATATGAGTCAATCCTTATCTGTCTACTGATAAGACGTGAACCTTTTAGCTCTAACTAGATTCTATTTCCCTCGTCATTATTGAATATTTTATTGAATCCACCTACTTAATATTGCATATTTTTTCTTCAACACTACTCTGAATCCTCGCTTCGAACTAACTATCTTATCTATGTCACGTAAAATCAATATTTATTCCTTTCATAAACATGCAGAGTTATTTACTAACAATCTTGCAGCTCCAATGATCCTCTCATCTAACTAATCTGTTTTCGTCACGTTTTCTAAATATTAAGATCTTAATAAACATATAAAGTTGTTTACTGCTATAATCCAGCATCTTTACTTTACAAATACCTAAACGTTTTCTAAAACTAAACTCTTAATATTTTACGCTTGGCTAATAATTATTTTCTATATTTTTGTCTCAGCTTACAAAATTCATTAGTACACACAAATTATTAATATTCATAACTCTTAATTATCTATTTTCAAACTTAAACTTACTTATTAACAAAATCTTAACTACTTTTTATTAATTATTTTAAAAATCAAGTCCGTGTGTTTATAAAATGTCTTTACATTTATTTATTCATTCCAAATTTCAATTTATTATGACTCAATTATAAATTATACATTTTTTACGATGGTTCCCAGATTGGTGAAAGATTTTAAAATACATGATTTGATTTTTGTAAATATCTCTAGCGTTAAATACTTCTTCTAGCTTAGATAGTTTTTCTAGGCTAGCCTTTACAACAGACCCATTCCTAACAAAAGATCCCACTTTGTTATTGTCTCGGAGTATTGACAAAATACCTTTCTCTTTCTCCCTCTCAGGCATACCATCACCCCTCCTTCTCTCAAACAACTCAGAATCTACTGACCTAATTTCAACATCCGTTAGTTCAGGAATTCTAACCCCACCATTCTTATACACTAGTACAAAACCTTCTTTTACTATTTCTACATTTTTACCTTCAAGATTATATTTAAAGTTACTTTTTTCACAAAAACTTTTAATTTCTTGTTCTTGTATTCTAAAAATATTTCTAAATTCTAACATCGCATATTTTTCAAAATCTACAATCCTATGGTAAACTCGTTTTTTAAGATAAACAGCTGATTCCTTTATTATTAGATTATTTACCTTTACTTTGTTTTTTGAATTAATTATACCTATTCCAACCCCACCAAACTTATTCACTTCAACATTACTTGTTATCTCTAGATTTACCTTGTTACCTAACCCATTATTCATTATTTTAGAAATTTCTTGAACACAATCATTCACACAATTGTCTTCAATTATTATTAAATCATCTGACATCTCTTTTGTTTCATTAAAACTGTTAATTTCTACTTCAGCTACTGTTTGATCTAAATTGTTATCTAAATTATTAATATTTTCTACCAAAACACCTTCTACACTATTAATCTGTTCAAATTCTACTTTTTTCTCACAATAGCTTAATTCAAATTCTACTTTATTATTAGTTTCCATTACATTAATTTCCATTTTAAGATTCTGTTCAAATTTTACATAATTTGGTTTTAATTCAACCCTCATTTCTTCAAATTTTTTACACATTGCTTCTTTTAAGTTTAAATTATCTTGTCTTAGCTCTAATCTACTCAGTTTTAAATCATTGTCTATTTTATCCAGTTTAACATTATTCTGTTCAAGTTTAATATTAAAATCTTCTAGTTTAGCATTGATTTCCAGCTTATTTTGATCAAACTTGTTACTTATTTCTTTTAATTCTAAACTACCTTGATCAATTTTATTGTTTAAAACTACATTATTTTGTTTTGTTTCTAAGCTATTTTGTTCCATTTTTTCCATCATTACTTTTAACATACTCTTAATCTCTAAATCCTGATCATTATTTTCCAATTTCTTACCTACCCTAACCTCTTCGGTTACACTAACCTGCTCAATTACCCTAACCTCTTCAGCTCTTAATTCCCTATCTGAATTTTCTTCTACAGTTTCTACTTCTAACATTCCTACCATTTCTTTATTGATATCTTCACACTGTTTTTTACTCTTTAGAATCCCATCACTATCAAACCCATTAAAATCCGAACCTGAACTACTATTCGCGTTCACACTTGAACGTCTACTATTACTACTACTACTTATTTCTTGATCTAAAAAATTTTGTGCAAATTGTTCATTTGTTTGCTCATTACTTTGCGATTCCTTCTGTAAATTATCAAAAATATCCCCCGTAAATTCCAATGACTCTATATTATTTAAAGAATTTTGATTTCCTAACCCTACCTGTTCATCATTATTATTAACATTTACAATTTCTGACTCCATTTTTACCTTACTATATTTAACACAAAACATTTTTTAAAAAAGAATCTTTCTTATTATTAATGGTAGAGTCCTTACCTTGATTTTTAGTGTTCTCATTACCAAAATCACTGTTTATTTCGACTAAAAAGGCCCACAGTTGCGGCGACATTTGTAACAATTCAAAAAAGAGGATGAAGTTACTTTTAATTGTTATTCATTTGTTAATTTGCTCGACTATAGGGCGCCAGGTTTGCTTTAGCATACCAATTTAGAAAAAAGTGAATTTAATTATTTATAAAATCTCTGGGGTCGCAAGCTCTTTTTACAGTGTACTCACAGTGATTCTGGGTTTCAAAAATGAAAACACTTGTCTCTGAAATATTACATAAAAATTTATTAAACATAAAACACATTAGATTCATGTAACAGAAATAAAAAAAGAAAAATTTATATAAGACATCTTACATCCTATCAATATTACTATCATTTGAAAAAGAATCTAATCAAATTATATTAATAACTTTAAGTTATTTAGTTGCAACTCCAAAAATTAATGAAAAAGGATTTTACTTTACTTCTCATAGCAAATATTTTAATTATAAAAAATATAATTTTTACTGAAATTGAGAATTAGTTTTATTAATAAAACAAATAACTTTATTTGATCATATTATTTTACTTAAAGACTCCTCAACAAACACATTGAATCTTATTAATGAAATACATAATTTTATGATATCAAATATATATCTTGAAAGTATATAAAAAAGTCTAAATTGTTCAAAGTACATATATATGGTTAAATAATGAAAGTCTAAACGTGTTATACCAAATCACGTTATGTTCTTTATAAAAGAAAACACTTTTCCTCGAAGGATGATTCGTGTCTTTCCATGTGACTGCGTGCTAATTTTAGAGATGCTTTGTCCACTATCAACGAATTGTCTTTTGTTCATCGCTCACGAGATTTATTTTGTTGTACATGTATTACAACCAATTATTAATGTCTTATGCTAACTTTAATTGTTCCATATATCTTATAGAAGAGTTCTTTGTCGAGAATTCGAAAATCACGTGGCAGCGATTGCACAACATAATTAAAAATTGCAAGTTATTACGCCTTTTCATTTAAAAGTTTATTTATTGAAAACAATATTGTCTTAGCACTTTTGAAATTGTTAATACACCATGTCTTTCACAAATTTAACTTCTGAACACATTTTTTAATGTTCTAACAGAAACTCGGAGAACTGCCATTCATAGGTCTTAGAGCAACTAGCCCCAAACGAAGACTGATCTAAGCACGAGATTTTTCTCTCTTCCGCAAGAGAGCTGTTCCGGTAAACGTTACCAAAGTTCAACATACTCCCCACATAACACAAAATTTTACATATTCTATTTATAAAAAACAAATTATACTAAAATTGACATTATTACATATTTGGTTTTCTTGAAAATCTATTTTTCTTTTATTTATGAAGTTATTGAATAAAATTATGATTTGAACAGCCTGTTTTCGGCGCTAAACCGCGGATTTTAAATCTATTACAAATTATGATTTTTCACATCACCACAAAGGTCTAAAAGTGTTGTTAGGGTAATCCTAAGGTTAATCCTAAGGTTCATCTATACCGATAGATGAACTGTAATAGGATAATTGTGCCTAAACAGAGCCTATGAAGGACCAGAGGTGAACCTTCATAGTAATTAGCCACTTTACAAATGTTATTACTTGTGGAAACAACTATGTATTCATCACACAAAAAAAACACACACACAAAAAACAAACAAACAAATAATGTAGTGTACTCAAACAATGCTACTGATAATGAAGCAGAAACAATTCAGTTGTTTCTAGCTCAAATGACAAGATGGGGGAAAGGTCTACGAGCTACACAAATACTGAAATCTCATCTGAAAAAGAGGACATGATGGTATTAACAGACGATTCCTTTCAAGATACCATCACAAGTGACAATTGAGAAATTAAAACAGATGAAGTGAAGCTAAAATACAGGGCATTGAATGGAATCCTAAATTGTGAGGAAGAGGCAAAATGAAAGCTAACGAACCTTCTATGGAGAGTACAATAAAACTAGCAACTTAAAAAGTCACTCAGATGGCAGTACCCCTATTGAGAGTGAAAAGAAAAAAACCTAAGACGGCAGAAACAAACAAGCCCTTTACAAAAATACAAAGCAACAATATCATCATATAAGATGGCTATTGTTCAAGAAAAATATCCAGACCAAAAATTTAATATAGAAAACTTAGAGCAAATTGAGGGTTCCCTAGTTCTAGAGCATGGAGAATTTCCTTAATTCAGTAACTCGCCTACCTAGAGGCTGGAGCTATGATATAAGGTTGTATATCATGGTCTGTACAAACTTAGAAACCAAGATGTAGTTGGAGGAAAAACAATCCCAAACATAAAACCTGGGAATGCTACTAAGATATGGATAGGTGACCGAAAGGACATCCTCCAAATTAAAAAAGTGATCTTTAAAGCTCCTAAGGTTTACTCAAAAGTATATCCCGCTAAGATTCTTGAAGTGCTTAAGCAAGCAGAATAAGTCCCTCAAAACCGACGACTGGAAGGTAATTGGTTCAAATAAGACTGAAAACTACCAAACTATAGTGGTCTTAATAGATGATACTTCTTTGCCACCTTTAAAAGCAGCAGGCATGAAAGCCTACCTGGGATTTGGTAAACTGTACTTCACCATGCTCCAGAAGAAAGATAAGCTATTGGAAAATGCATCTGAGGATAATAGTGTGGGATTGTCACCGAACCTTAATTAAGCTTTCGAATCAAAATCAGGTAATACTTGACTAGATATTAGGTCACAGAGACTTTGAAGGCAAACTAAAAGGTGGATAAACTGGCAAAAAATGGATCCAAGTAATCCTTTATTGCTCCAGAACCCGTATGTAGTATAACTAATGGGGTTTTAGTAAAAAACATCTTAACACCATGGGATTATTCCAAGGAAACCTGAAATGCAGACTATACAACCAACTCCTAGAAACTGGAGAACATAAAAATACTCCTAAAGTGTGAAGCATTAAGACATAGAAGACAACTGATCTTCGGCCCAGATGTGACCTTTAAAGCAACAAGCAACCTGGCGAGGCAAGTGTCTAGGGGGTAAAACCCGCTTCTTTAATAATAATAATAGTTCAACTTCAAAAAATGTAAATTACAGTATATTAATCCAGTCAATGACCATTTTCCCGGGTAGTTTGTCCAAGCAGCACAGATTTTCCTAAAAATTTGGATTTGCGTACTACTTACCCTCTACTTCAAAGTTGACCCTGTGCAGGGGGTTGCTTTTTCCCCAGGGGGGATGCCACCCCTTCTCGGGGGTGAAAAATATTACATTAATAAAAGTCCAGGAATGGATAAATTAACTAATTTTAAGAAATATCTTCTAAAAGTACTTACTTGGAGGACTAAGATCAATAAAATCTTTAGACAATAAGTTGGTCAGTAGTTCCATTAACAACTGTAGATCATAGAATGAGTCTTCCAATGCTGTGGCTTCTAAGTTAAGTCGTCCTGAGTTACATTTTGTGTAACTCTGAATTGTAGACAAACAGCATTCATATAACCTCTTACTCTCTGCCTAGAATTTAATTACAATATTTTACATATACAAAATAAACCATATAATATATAATTACAACCTATATATGTTGCATACAAAGTCTCTTATTTCTTTGCACAATCTTCCACGTATCGTTTTCAGAATAAATGTGTTTGATTAGAGCACATTTATTTGAATTTGATATATTTTAAAATCACGGTGCACAACTTAAATTCACCATATTGTCTGGAATTATTTTAAATATTAACCTATTTTTTCAATCATTAACATATTTTAAGACAGTTTTAAATCCAAGTTATATTGTGAAAGGTGGAATACACCTTTAGGAGATAATTTAGGAGTTAGGAGGTGATTTATAAATCATACAATAAAAGTTATATTTATTGTAAATAGAATTTTAAAGAAGTTATTTAATGGAAAAAATAGTCTGCATGTTGTTTTGGTTTTCATATGCAATCTTTTTCAGATTTTATGTTGAAAAGTTGAAAGTCGGTCTGCGTTAATTTACATGTCATGTCTTGTTTTAATATGTATTACATGATATAGGAAAAAAGCAATATCTCTTTCATAATTATTTAAGAAAAATAACTAATTAATTTACAAGTTTTTTGTACTGTAATTAGTAAATATTGGTTACTCACGAAACAAAAACTCCGGCTGCCCAATCAAAACCAAGTGTAATAACTAACTTCCAATGTAATGTACCTAGAACAAGTTTTATAAAGTTAAAATTCAGTATAAATATACTGATAGATGGGAAATATATTATCCAGTTCTTACATTTTGCTTCAGTCCAACTAACATTGTAATAAGTGGATATTCGACAACTTGGTTCGCTTGCAGACATTATTAATTTAAATATCAGGATGTGGAGAGATTTTTGTTACAATTATGAAAAAAATATTAGCTTAATATAATATATTGTTTCACTGGTCTTATAAAAGAGTAAAAATTCACACAATTAATTACTGTATTGCCTTTTAGCTTACCTTCTTTTGTAAAAATTTATAGATGTAACACTTTTTTGCATATTGTTTAAAGAAAAATGTATTGTTATTTCATCTTCTGTTATTATTTTTATTAATTTATTTTGTTATAAATACACTTATAACACATTATTATTTTTCTAATCAGTGCTTTCATAAAATCTTATTTCTGTATAAACTTGTCGGATACTACACTCCATGCAATGAAGTTGTGCTGGTGACGTCATCAACCCCCCCCCCCCCAATTACTCAAGGTTGTTGTATTTTGAGACTGAAAACATCAGGGTAAAAACTCTAAATCAAATATTTATTGTATGAATAATACTAACATTAAAAAAATAAATAAAAATTTTAAATATATATATATATTGTGTCAATAATTTAATTATAAATCAAATTAGAATTAAAAATAATTAATACAATTAAAAACAGAATGTAGTAATACAGAAAAAGTATATTTGATTGATGTTTTCAGTTGGATATTTAAAATGGCTCGCTAAATTACAAATCTAAATTGTAATGAGAAATATTCTTGCTCAACCAGCACAGCATATATTGCATGAACTATACAAATTTGTAATATTTAGGCAAGTTGTGATTCAAATACAGTCTACATTATACCTTGAATACAGACAATTTCTGGTCAAACAATTTATAGATACAGAATGTTCAGAAATAATAATTATTAATAGTAAAAAGGATTGGGTATTCTAAGGTTCGAAATAATGAGAATTATTACAATTTACCCATTCCTAAAAATGTACGATAGCTCTAATTTGGGAGTGGTAATTTGTAATTTACTTAAGATTCCAAAGGGACAAAAATAAAATTTTAAATATACACTAGTGTTAGGAACTAACCCAGGTCTAATAAAAGGAAGTTCCTAACACTAGTCTTATCATAAATACAAAGTTTATAAAATCAGTTAAAGTATGAACACAAGTTAAACAAGTATAAACACAACATAGGTATCACCGATAAATTGAAGAGTTTAATGCAGCCAACGCCATAATGATACCTAGCATTTCGAGTAAAATGATGAAGCAAATGGCTAAAAACAGGTTGGAGAGGCATATGGTGTCACAATTTGGATACTGTGCTTTTTGAAGAGTTTAAGATTCCTGAATTCACTTCTCTATAAATTTACGGACATGCTTCAATGGTATATTAGTATTAGGCATATTATAATCACAGTTTGTATTTTTATTGCATATTTCAAAATACAAAAAAAATTAATTTGATATATTTAGTTTGTAGAAACAAAGGTTTTTGAGAAAATGAGCTCAGAATTTTTACAAGTTCAAAACACATTTTTTTATATTTGTCGTTGAATTATGTTCTATTCTTAATAGCACAATATTAAGTACTCCCTGTACCATTATACTTGAAAACACCTGAATGTATTACCTATTATCATTTAAAAGAATATAGATACTAAAGTAAGAATTTAAAATATTACGTATACTTTACTTGAAGGTAGTATTTGACATTTTGCTTCATATTTTGAAGAGCAATAACTTCATTTTTATGTTGCTGTAATTTGTGTTAAAAATGTTATTATTTAAATACAGGAATAATCAGTTATATTTCTGTCTCTCTCCCTTACTATTTCTGGATATAACCCCATACCCTGGTCCTCAACTGATCTCACCAAAAACAATATATTTGATAATTACTTACAGGAGTTAGGTAGCAAAGCATGCCTCGTGCACATTCACAATACAGCTGCAATACAAGTGTTACAATATATTGGTAGTTATGGTATACACTGAGCAAGTTGGCACACTCGGCTAACATCGGAGAGAGAAAACCAAATAAAGCATTAACTGTTGAAACTTGGGAGCCTTGCACTACACCTACAACAGACCAAACTATTAAATTAATTTATAGCTTATAAAAAGATAATTAATTTATAAGCAGATAAATAACAACAAACAATATCAAGCAATTTAATACTATGATATACTTATAAGCAAATATTATCGCAATTTTAAGAAATCATTTATTGATTATAATAACTACAAATATTAGTCCTTGTAATTAAAAAATGTAACCAAACCTTGGCTAACCTAACATTTTTAGCTAGTTTCCATTGCCACTGGTTCAACAGGGTATTTATAAATTCAATAGTCAACAGTTTCATCCCTAAAATGTCAAAACCAGTGGATTGTGACATGGGAGTGTAAACTGGATGAGAGGTGGCTATACCAAGCAGACTGGGACAAGTAGAATAGGATTGATTCCCAGATGCAAAACCAGAATTGTGAATCTTTTCTGTTCTGGAGTTGGTTGCACTATGAACCTCCCACTCCTTTCACTTTTCCATCTTACAGTTCCAAGGATTAAGACAAAAAACTAGTGTAGCTGAAAAATGTACATAGGTTACCAGACCTCTGTTCCAATATAAATACGGTTTAGCTCTTATTAAATTTTAAGTACTCTAAGACTAAAATAAAGAAAAAGATTTTCATTGGTTCTTATTTTTATAATTGATATGCGCTTAATTATGTCACCTGATTGAAACAAAATGACATGACCATATCATCTCAATATATAAAATTAGGTCTATTCAATTAAAAAACAAAGCAAAAATGATTCGTAAGTAGAGTCACTCACTTATCACACTATGATAACTTTGATAAACAGTGATAATTTATTATTTTATAACACCAAAAAGTACCAAACTACAGGGAAAAGAAAATTATAGTTCAAAAGTAACACCAAGAATAATTATTGTAAAATTTTATTTATTCATTATTAATTTTTATTAAATACAGTTTTATCAAAACAAACTTTGAAGAGTTTCTTACCTATGAAGGATTCTAAAATATCTATAACATCATTTCGAACTTGATGATTATGAAATGTTGTTGAGAAGGTTTCACTGCTTACTATATTCTTAAAACGTTCCTGCAATGGTTTTAATATCTGAAATAAGATAATTAATGGTTATTAAATTTATTTAGTTAAGATAATAGAGATGATTAATCAACACAATGATACTATAGATATCTCATTGAATCATTATTTGCTTTAAAATTATTAAAATGTATTAAATTTCTTCTAAGATTTACATAATTATATAAGGGATTTTCAGAACTAAGTTGCATTTCTAAACATTTCTGCTACAGCATTGTGGCCACGAAGTTAAACATTTGTGGCGAATTAGTTGAACTGTTGTCATTTTCAAACATTTAAGCAAGGGGTATTATGATGTGTGAAAACGTTTATAATGTTTAAGAAAATTGTGATGTCTACCGTATGTGAAATGCAGTCTGCGATCTGTTTCTTAAATCTGACAACAAATAAGCTGTAATTCAACATTAAATTTGTGATGCTTATGTAGAACTTGCAATTCAATGATAAAAAGATGGGTGAAAGATTTTAATGTGAAATGGAAAAATGTGTATGATGATGAATAAAGTGAGTGACTGTACACAGCCTAATAAAGATTTGTGTGCACAAATTTGAAAAGAAGATTTTTTAAAACAAAGAAATCCCCATTATTTCACTTTAATTGTGCCACAAATTTCATGTTTACTTTTTCACAAAATTTTGTCTGAAAACTGTGTGAATGCTAATACACAAAATCAAATGGTAGGGAAGTCCTTTTTTTTTTTACTTGTAGTTTAGAAGGTGAAAAATCATTCGGTCATCATCGACTTATAAAAAAGGGGGGAACAATATAAATGAAGACTCTTACCCCTCAAATACTTTAATAGTGTCAGGGTTTGGAGAGAACAAGAGTTGGTCAAGAGAGACTTGATAGGAAAGATGAAAGAGAAGAAAAAACTATATGAAAAGGTGTATATTCAGTTGGGTCCTTAGGGATTGTCATGCTCGATCTCATTATAAATGAATCCATGAATGGCATTTACTTTTCGACACGATGTTGTAGGCTATGTTGTAAAATAATAAAATTTATTAAATATGAGAATAAACAATACAATAAACATCACATAAAAATGAACAAATTTTTGTATGGCTAGTCTAATCATCACCAAAAGTTTGGTACAGGTAGTTGTCAGTAAAAAAATTCAACTCAATGATGACACATTCTTATATTTGTAGATTTTTTTAAACAATATTTAAATAAAGATCTAAAATTGCTGCACTTGTGTTATAAAACTTGTCTTAAGTATAAATATTACATGATACAAAAAAGTTTAAGGGATGGCGGTTAAGGTAATTGATTGAGATATCAAGTATAGTAAGTGGATGAAACTTATTTGTGCGTCCTGAATTAAGTGCTAGTAATCACAGTTAAAATAACATATAGTTTGGATAAAAGTTATACAAAATTGAATTGAAGAGTTCAACCATATATCTAATGAGGTTAGTGAAAACATTTGGCACTTTTAGCGTCATGCATATGGCCTATTATGGGATATTTTTTTTGTTATTTAAATTATGGAATTTCCATATGGGAAACTCAAAAAGTAATAATGTAAAACGAGTATTGACAGTATAAAAAGAGCTGTGAAACTTATTGCAGGCCAAATGAAATCAGGCATTAAAAGAGCTGTCAATATTGACATTCCAGTACATTGACTTCAATACATATTTGAAGTCAATGTGTACTATTAAAATTTAAATATTTGCCTACTGTCAAAAGACAAGTGTATGAATATAACACCAGAAAGGCAAATGACCTCCAAAGGAAAGGCTTGAAAGGCACAAAAACCTTATGAATAAGCTCCCTAATAAGCTAATACAAATTCAGGAAAAAGCTAATTCAAAACAGTCTGAGAAAGTTATTACTTTCTTTATCTTTTTACTCCGTGGAGGAGTTTTCTTAGCCATAACTAGGCAAATAGTTTTTTATAGTTATGGTGATAATTTTAATGTATGTATTGTTTATTTGTTAATGCTGTATTTATTTACAATAATGTGTTAAAATATGTGTTTATTGTTAGGTGTCTTGTTTCACTCACTCGGAGCAGTTTAATTTTTAAATATCTATAAACATAAATTGTCACATTATGGTTTTAATTTTATTTTTCAAATTCACAAAGGTCGAGTACTTACTTAAACTTCAACAAACAAAATTTTCATTATTACGTTTTAATTGTTTTATATCTATTGCATTGTTTTATATCTTGACTTTTACACTTTTGCATTGACTTGTACACTTTTATTATTATTGCAATTTAGTTAATTAATTCTATTGTGTTATAACCTAATTATAACTATGTTCATACAAATTAAATTTGTGCACGACTGTAATAAATAAATAAATAAATAGTTGTTTTTTTTTTGGAAATTACTCTTTGACAGTAATTTTATAGTATTTGTAATATCGAACACTATTTTGTCATTAATGTCCACATTTAACCAAAATTTGAATTTGATTTAAGATAGTGAGAAATTATGTTATTTAAACAAGTCCAAGGCAATTTTTTTTTTTTTTTTTTTGTTTTAACTGATAAAACACGATCAGACTTTTTTGGAGAGATGGCAATCAATTTTTTTTGTTTGGGTATTTAGGGGCACTAAGCAAAATTTGATTAAAATTGTTGAGGCAATTTTGAGATAAAAGTCCTGAGATTGTCCAAATATGCTCATATAACAATTTTATTAAAATCAATGCACTTGTTTGGGCAAGCATGCAGACGGCAGACCTAAAGTATTTCCAAAACCACATTTTAGTCCCGAATATGGCCAAAATATAGTAATATACCAAATGTGACTAAAGTTACTTGTTTCAGCTCTAGATTAAACAAACAAACAAGCTTGTTTCATCTGTTTTACT
Source organism: Aphrophora alni (assembly GCA_963513935.1). NCBI lineage: Eukaryota > Metazoa > Arthropoda > Insecta > Hemiptera > Aphrophoridae > Aphrophora > Aphrophora alni. Next base: position 47,215,744 of record OY740769.1, read on the forward strand.
ACACAGATGGAGATGACATATATATTTCCCCCAAACTACTTTTCTGGACTTAGAAAACCTCAAAACAGATATTTCAGCAAAAAACTTGACACCAGTGTTTTGACCCAACACACAACTTCTTTATTTAATTGACTCAAAAAAAGTAATTTTCTGAAAATCAAATACGATTATTCTATAAAATTTGTTACCAAACTTCTCACCTGTGCCAAATATTCATTTCTCTCCTGTCCCTCATCCAAGGCTCCTCCAACTAGTACAAATGCCTTAAGTAAGCCTCTTTGAGCTGCTTGTGGTAAAACTCCTTTTTCTAACCTGCCTTGAATGTTTACTAAATTCCAAAAACCTTCACATTTTAGGACACATTTACCTCTGAAAAATAATATAAGATTTAAATACAGTTATAAATATTAGAATTTTGTTGTACAGTATTAAATAACAAAGTATTTGCACAGTCTTAGCAAATTTGTGTAAAACAATTAAAATATTTAAGCTAATTCTGACATTAAAATGTGGCAAAACCATTTTTATTTGAAATTACACTGTAATACCAGTTTTATCGTAGCAAAACTAACATAACTGTTATGGGTGTATATAAATTACATTTATCATTTTAATTTAATAATAAACAATAAATAGCAAATGTTAAACCCAGTTGAATAACAAATTCAAATTAAAATTTATTTGAGCAAACATGTAAGCATACTTTACAAAAAATTATTATCACTTAGGAAGCAGGTTTTACCATCAAGACTTTTCAGCTTGATAGACTTTTTGTACTTTAATGTTCTAATCCAACCAACTTAGCTCTATATCCTTCATAAGATACAGAATTTGCTTTGTTAGTTAATTTGCATTTCCTGGAGTAAGAGAATGGTTGAAAATTAGTAGTCTCTTTTGCTTCAGTACTTTACACTTCTGTATATATTTGACACACGGGGCGTAGTTAGACTAGTACAACCGGTGCACCGCACTGGGGCCTCCGAAGTCAAGGGGCCCAAATGAGGGCCTCCAATAAAGGTGGGGTTCCTGTTCAAAAATATTTTAAAGGTATCCCATGGTGAAAAATTCTGTAACAAATTACACATCAACCGATTACTTAATTAAGATTATTACTTATTATTGGTGTAATTAGATGCGACAGAATTATTTCCAAAAAAAAGAAGAATATACTGGCGAAACAATAGTTGACTGGGGGAGATTTGGGATTCACAGCTCCTCCGCTATTGGCCTGAAGAAGGCACTCGAGTACTTCAGATTTGTTTTACTCTTGATATTCAGTATACAATTTTATAAAACATTACAAAACTTTCATTAAAATAAAAATGTAAAACTGCATCAACAACACCACAAGGAGACTCTCTAAATATAAATGTCACTTATGACCTTTTGCATGATGCCCTTTTAGAAATAAATTATCTTCGATTTATTAACTGAAGAGGCAGCCAAAATCTGCACAAAATGGAGTCTGTCAACTCAGTTTTCAAACAAGAGCGTCACTATGGTGAAAAATCACTTTGATGAGCTTTGTGAAGATCAAAGACTCACTGTCCCAAAATAAAGTTTTAAGGTGAAAAAATATTATTATCCCATACTATATGAACACAACTTGACAACTGGTTCGAGGGAATAAAGTCAGTACCGCATATAGGGTAAATCAGCCTTTCTTTTTGGCTTCTTCTACTGATGATCAACTGGAAAAAGAAGCCGAAAAATTTGCAGAAACCTTTTCTGACGACATAACACCCTTTTTATATCACGAATATTATCAGTTAGAAGTTTCTTCAGTTCTAAGATTAAAAACATGACTAATGTGAAACAGCTTGCTAATCTACAGTTCATTGAATATAGTTCTTTGATTTCTAGCTATCCTGATGTATGTACTGCTTACTGTACTTATCTGTTACAATGGCCAAAGCTGAAAGATCATGTTATAAATTAAAATTGATCAAAAACTACATTAGAAGTTCTATGGCTCAAGCGGTTTGACTCTGTTGTCAATAGAAAATGAAAGGACACAACAGATTGAAGTTGATAAAACCCCTGATATCTTTCCCAAATAGGAATCAAAAAAGAAATTCTTCAAATTCAAGTTTAATCAATGTTTTACAATTGAATAAATAATTTACTTTCTTGATATCAAGAAAATTTGGACTTTAACTTTGTTAAATTTTTGCCTTTGATTTTATTACTTTAAATTGTCCTTTTAAAATTGTTTTACGTTTACTACATAATTCCTACAATAATAATTAGCTATTTTGATTTTATATAAAGTTCAATAAATTTATCTATATCAGCACCAAGTTATATTTATTTTGAAAAGCTTATTATTATTTTAGTTTAATAAGACTGTTAAATAACTCCTGTTCTGAGCCTCTTGATGTTATTGTAACTATCAATAACTTTTTAGACAAATTTAAAGCTAAATCAAACCATTATCATCTTATTATTTGGTACCATTGTTTTCCTAAAATTGCAACACTATAGAGTGGGTGAAAAGTATGAGAAAGGCTTAATATCTCGTATATAAGGGTAATTTGCAGGTAGATGTGATTGAGAAACCTACTCAATTTAAAAAATACTATTTCATTATGATTTCAAAATTTGGTCCACCATCGAATTTAATTATATTTTTTTAAATGGGAAGGTGGTTATGTGATACATACTTTTAACGTAGAATTTTAAGACAAAATCAATGGTGAAAACCGCACATCCATATCTCAAACTGTTTGCTTTAATTTAAACATTTCATTAAATGTAAAAATAAAATAAAGTACATTAAACTTCTTACCTATCACATTTTAATGTTCCATAAAATTAATAATTATCAAACAATCGAAACATAAGGTAATAAATCAATAACAACAATAATAAGAAGTCAATAAATCATTAATTAAAACATAAGTGGAAACAAATCAATATTCAGATAAATAAGAAGAAATTATTAGCAATGTTTAATTTCCATCATGTATCAGCTGATAATAATTTAAATAATGAAATTAGCTGATATTGTTACTGCAATGATTAAATCTCATTTTAATGTTAAGAATGTGTCAGTCTGAGTCACAGTTTTTATTAAACTGTGAGGGAAGGTATGTGTTGATGAAATTATTAGTGAAATTTTGATATTAGAAATATTACTAAATGTCACCAAATAAATTTTATATAATTATTTTGTTCTGTGTTTTTGTACAAGTCATATTCACAGTAAATGTAAATTAGAAGTCAATTATTTTAAAAAATTATCAAAATGACTTCCGTAAACCTACACAACTTTTTACCTGTAAAAAATCAAAATAATTGAATTCTAAAATTGAGTTGATATTAAATTAAGAGGGTGAGATTCATATAAAGAGGAAAAATGTAATTTTCTTTAGAATAAATTTTTATTTTATCAAATAAACATAAAATATTGATACTAAATTTAATGAACTCCGTCAATAATTGTGTTACAACGTTCAAACAATATAGGATTAGGGAGAAGAACCACATATTTCTTTTATTTCAAAACAAATTTAACCCCATGATTCTAGACTGACTAATAAGAAGTCGCTATCAAATCGCCGGTTGTAGACGATGATTAAACATCTTTTCTAATCCACCAAAAATCCAGATACACAATAAATGGCGGCCTATAACAGTTTTATACACCGTCTTGTGTCCATACCACTCGATGAAACGGATTTCAAAGAAGAGTTAAACATCATTAAATATATCGCACAGGCAAATAAATGGATATAGAAGCCAAATGGTCGACAAATTATTGGAAAGGCATAGGAAGGCAAAATTGACAAAAAAATATAACACTATACAGACTAGAGTAGACAAAAAGAAATATGTTGCTACCGAATATACTGAAATAATGCCCTCCATCTTAAAAAATGCACTCCAAAAGATTAACATCATTGTCACACACCGAACTAATAATAATATACAAAAAAATTTGCGTAAAAAACAGAGAATTCCAACAGAGAAGATGTCAGGCATCTATAAAATAGCGTGTGACGACTGCGATTGTTTTTACATTGGACAGACAGGCAGATCGTTCATGGATAGATATAAAGAACACTTGCCCAATAATAGCCTGTACGCTAATAGATCAAGTTTCGCACAACACATTATCGATAACAAGCATTCGTATACAAACATTGAATCTAACCTGACACCTCTCCACATCATTAAAAAAGGACCAATGATGAATGCCATTGAAGAATATGAAATTTACAAATCATTTAAACAATCACCAAACGATATTCTCAATGAAAAATTATCTTTCCAATCAAACGCATTATTTGAGACGGCAATGAGTTATAAATAAACTGATATGACCAACCCATAGTCAGATAACCTTGGCCTCACCATGATGCCAGTAGTTCGCGAACCATGAAACTGTGCGCATGTAAAAAAATGTTAAAATCAATGTATACGTGTATTTATTTATTTGTGTGTATAGTGTTAATGTTTTTGTTTTGTTTAATGTTTTAACGACCTCTACGGGGTGAAATAACTGAAGATGGAGCTACGACTCCGAAACACGTCTTTGTAATTAAGACAAACGCAAAGTCACATGACGGAACTATAAAGGTAATATAAATAATTTATTACTCATTATATTATACAAAGTGACTTGGACACCAAACAATGAACAGGAAATTATTTATTTAAACGGAAGTGTGTTAAGCAATCAATTAACAAAAAATCATGCATATGGACACCAGTGTTGGGAGATTAGAATGTTAAGCAATATATTAATTAATGAAATTATATCTCTCTAGTTTCGGACTCGTCCTTCAAGGTTTTATACGATTTATTTCGTTGATTAAAATAAAATCCTGACAGCTAAATAATCTGCGTTGGCATTCACTAGGTAGGTACTAGGTGAAGAAGTTGAAGACCAACTAATTCAGCTTCTCTCCTTGTTATTAGACTAGTAACATCCATTTCCTTGAGTGAACAACAACAAACACTCTTCCGTTTATTCTTTGTTATTCGCACACAAGCATCTGTGCATTGTTTTTAAAACCTTTCTATTCATATTTAAAAAATTTAAGTTATATTTCATTATGAAGGATGTTTATATAAAGAAAATTATTTATAAATTACTCAGAATATAAAATTATTGAATCCATTTGGAGTTAGGTGTTTTTAATCAATCCATGTTCAACCTGCCTCCCCCCCCCCTCTGTTCATAAGAAACCACAGCAATATACTCAGAATGATTTTCGCTTATTCAAAAGTTTACAGAGGTTATATATTATGACCCAGATCATATCCATAATGTCACATAAAGCAGTATTTCCGTATTTTGTTCATTATGAAACCACATTTCTTGCAAATCTCAATTGTTAACTTTTCACTTTTTTTCATATATATATGTACAGTGTGTCCCATGAAGTAGTAATCTTTTGATTACACACCTTTTGATTTTCTATTAATTACTTATCCCTCAACTGATTCTTTTGAAACTTAACATGGATTTTAATAAAATTTTGTGTGAAAAAAAATGGTGGGAACACAAAAACAGCCGTTGAAATAAAGTACCGCTTTTGTTACGTTTGGAAAAAAAACTTTTATTACTACAAACGTAATTTGATACAGATAAGATTTTCTTTTAAAACAAATTTAATTTTGTTTTTCTTTACAATTCTATAAACTGAAGATTTAGGCACTCCAGTTTCAAGTTTTACTTTTATAAGTGATTTTGGTTTACCTGGACAATGTGTCCACAGAATGGAGGTCATGAACATTTCCGCATAATTCCCAAATTTTCCCGTTTTTTCTAAAATTTCCCTATTCAAGAAACATCTATCTAGGATTAGTATACTTAATTTTCGTATAGATTTTAGAGTGATACTTAACAAAGCCTAACTTCCCATGGTAATGAATAAAGGTAAGCAAACATAGAAAATCATTTAGCTCGAACATTTACATATTTAAAAAGACTTCGTAAGTTTTTCAAGAAATTTTCGCAGTGCATATATTCAACGATGTAACCAAAAAATTGTTTACATATGATAAAGAGAATCGTAAAAATATTAATTATAAAAATTATATTTATTATTATAATAACTACACAATAAGTATACAATGACAAAATAAATATTCAGTGGTGAAATGATAATCTTGTCATACCCGCACAATAGAATAGAATAGGGAAGACCCCACACCTGGATGAACACACTAAGACTGTGATGCACGGAGTTGGAAAAGGTAAGAGTAAACAACGCACGTACACTATTATCTGTCCCCAGCTGTTGTCTCCTGTATTGCATGTTTGATAATTTAAATTAATTTTTGTGTACAAGTTATGAAAGTAAATAAATAAATATTTTGTTAAAACTGAACATACGTTTAACGCTAGTTCGTCATCGATAACAAATTGAATGCGAGAGATAAATGATGTGTAATATTTAATTTTTACTGAGAACTACATAATTGTTATTAATTAGTATATAATATTTGTATCTCATGAATTAAATTAAACACACATAAATACAGTATAAACTATTTATTAAATTCAAAATTAACAATAAAAATGAAAAACAGTACGTTATTATCTCAGCGTAATAAAGATGAATAACGCAATACTTGCAAAGAAGTTGACACTTACAGTCAAGGTCAAAGTGACAAAGTAACAGTAACAGTGTTCTACCTTCAGTTTTGCCGCCCCACTCATTGAAAAACAAATATTTCTGAAGTCTAAAGGAAATGGCCGAAAAATACCAAGCCATTATCTGAATATTGCAATATCCTTGATATCTGTTATTTTGTTGTTTAATTAATTCATTTACAATAAATGCTTATTTTCAATTTCCCGGTTTCTTAGTAAAATTCATGCTTTTCATGGTCTAATGAAGCTCAACCAGTTTTTTTTTCCTTTATAAGGAGATCAAGTGTACTTTTCACTACGTTTCCCATTTCCAACAACAAATCTTTCCATTTAATTATTGAGTGAGTGGTTGATGGGTCAACACCTGAAAAGGAAATTTGAAATTGTCTGATTCTGCAACATTATTCACCCTTAATTATCCCTCTGATAAATCGTCTCCGTTCATTTTCTCAGTATAAAACACATAATATACCTTCAGTAGGCATTAAATCTATGTTAATGCATAGTAGTAATATGTACAATAAGTTAATAACAGAATACGGGTATTTAGACATAGCGATATTATATGTTATAACATTTAATTCAGAGTATGTAGACTAAAAGAAACAACAGTGCCTACAAAGGTGGCATGCTGAGAAGTTGTTTACTAGTCTCGCATGTTGTTTTGGTGCTTTAGTGTGTTAAGTTATTGTGTATTTTTAGTTATTCATGGGTACCCGCTCACCCCTCAATAGTCCCCATTACAACACTTCCCTTCCACCAAACTGCTCTGAAAGCCTTTCCTTATTGTTTTCCAGGATCAATTCAACTACATTTTTTAAAATTCAGATCTTTTCAAACTGATAAATAGTAGAGGTTTTACTATATTATATGTTAATTTGATACATCCTGTAGATACACAACTAAATCAACACATTATATATTATTATTATCACCACATAACATTACCTCAATATTAAACATAAATAATGCATTTTAATCGAGTAATTACTAGAGAAACTGTCTATTTGTAACCTGATTTCTCATAAAACATTTTACAATAACTATGCTGATAATAACACTCCATGAGATTTGACAAATTATTCAATTGTCAAATTTTTAAATCTATGATTCACCTACCCCTAATTGATTTTAAACGTAGCATTCATCAAAAGAATTGATCAAATAAATTGAGCACTGATGAGGCTATCCTGTGTTTTGATAATGAAATGCAACATAGTACTAAGTTATAAATAAACTTAGATAATAATAACTCATAAAATGTTTTTTTAGTTATAAAGTTTATAAGTACATATTTTAAGAGGTTTGTAAATATTGGATAATACTCACCTTATTTCGGTTAATGTCTATCCCCTTCACTTTGTCAATAATTATACTTTTTTATATTAAAACAAACACAATAATATTTTTTTGTCATTTAATAAAGTAAAAAATCCTCGCCATAATGTGTGTATGTATTTATTTGTGATGTGTGTGTGTGTGTGTTTTGTAAACTCTTTTTACTTTACTAACTGTCAAAAAAGCATAATTGTGTAAGTTTTAATATAAAAAAAAGTTTAATTATAGACAAAGTGGAGAAGACAATTATAAAAAATAAGATGAATTTTACTAAATACTTAGTAATCTCTGAAAAAAATGTACTTGTAAACTTTATAACTTAAAAACATTTCATAAGTAATTATTAATATAATCTTTGAAAAATACCTCATCTAAGAAGGAAAATATCTTTTAATAGAACATTTTTTCTTTGGAAAATTAAGAGTAGAAAACTTGAATGATCCTTCTGATATTTTTATATAAAATATGAATCCTTTTGTAGCTGTATCATGTTATCACTATTTCTGCTGGCTTAAATATTGTTATAGTTCATTTCATCGGGGAGGGGGAGGAAGAGAATGTTCCCTCTAACATGACCATTTACAAAGTGTAAAATCTCTTCCCGCAAAATTAATTACTTTATTTTTTTACAAATAAATAAGAAACAAATTTATTTAAGAAACAAATAACTTTTATTAACGTATCAAAATGAAATCTGTCTAAAAAAATATAATTGCCAATAAAATAAAAACGTGAAAATGCATATACGCACATGTGCACATATACATACAAATCCACATTTTAGCCACTAAATTATGAAAAAAAAAAATACTTAACTATGATAAATATAATTTGTCTTACTTGCATCTTGATTCTGACAACGTTGTAAGCAGATTAACACTTTCTTTGACAAGTTCTTTGTCCCAACGAAAAGAACATAGATTTGATTCTATTTTACTAAGTAAATAGTTTATAGTCCACATTGCACCTTCTGTTTGCTGACCAAACGCTGTTAGCAATGGTATACTCATCTGAAATTTAAAAATCACCTTCAGATATATCATTAAAATTGTATTACACATACCAGATTTATAAAATTTGAGTTCTACTAAGAAGAAAGATAAATAATGCAAAATAAGAATACAATATACAAAATTTTATTGATTTGTCAAAAAATAGCCAAAAAATTCTTTGGTAAGACGGCATTCTTGTCATTTAATTTTAAACAGTTGATTCATTCAAAAGTATACTATAATTTAGGCTGTATTTGTACTGAAAGCAATTAATTATTAATTATAATCAAACTGAAAGTGACTCATGAAGGAATTTGCTGGTTGGTAATACACCAATTTTAAATACTGTCATACAGAGTTGAAACATTACTCTCCACTTTCATCAACCCTCAGAAGAAATTCATTTATAGTGGAGTACAGGTGTAGCAATCACTTCAGTTTGTCTGTCTCTGTTTACCATGGTATCTGCCTTAAACTGGCCTGGGTAGTACCTTTAGAAATTCAGTCATTCATTGTTAATCTATTTATTCTCATTGTACAGTGGTGCCAACATGAATGTTTGTTCATCTATAGTTGTATATATCCAGTCAGTATATGTGTGTGTGTGTGTGTGTGTGTGTTCATCTCTTATGGATGGGTATACAATGATATCGTTTAAATTATACAAGAGTCAACAAGTATACATCTTTACTGAAAATATACTTTTCAAAGAAACTATGTCCGTTTTATCCTACTAGTAGACTTTAGACTACACATAATGTATGGTCAGTTTTTTAACAAAAGAAATGTAATTACAAGAACTTTTTTTCAATTTTTTATTTAGAATTGTATGGAGTTTTAACTAGTTATTTAATCGTACATTTAGACAAAATTCGTTACATAAAACATGATAACGTTTCATTACAATTGCATACTAATTATAATAATCGTACAGTTTTAATTAAAAACCGATACATACTGAGACGGTTTGGGAAAAGCCAAAAGTCTCAAGCCAAATTAAAACAGTTTAAATTCCCGCGATAAAGCCATGTAGATGGGGGACGAGGAGGAACGATGACGTCACGGCAACAGGTGTTGAACACTGCATGTTGGCTCGTGTACAGTCGCTCTGACTTATTTCTTATTTTATTAAAATACTAAATTATTAAAATAAATTAATGTTCAGTAGAATCAACCGATTAATAATATCGAAAAATAAATTTAAAAGCAATTGAAACAAAAAAGTTATTCAAGTTTTTATAGGGGCTCAAAAACCCAAAATTTGGAAAAAACTTAAAGTCAAAATTCAAAAAACGTAGAGTCATAACTCAGAGGGGAACTAATAATAGTAATAAATAAAAAATATGAATTAATAATAATTAACAGGTGAAAATGGACTTAGAAAGTCATTCTTGGGGAGTTTTTTGGAATTTTTGAGTTGAAGGGGGGATTATTTTAAAAATAATAATAAGTACTATTGTAGAGACCACAATAGGGCACAATAATATGTACTTAGAATCAAATTTGAGAATAAAATAAGGGAGATATAATAATTACAAAACGTAAAACTTCAAAGCCCAAAAGCGGTTAAATTAAAAGTTAAAGGGATAAAATAAGATTGTAATTATAGCTATCTAGTATGTAAAATTGTAAAACATCAAAGCAGAAGTAATAATATATAATGGGGGGGTTTTTATGAACAAAAACTTATACGACACAAACTTTAGGACTTCAAGGACGTATAACTCGAGAACCAAACGAGTTATGTGAAAAGTACAAACAGAGTTTTTCGTCGTAGTAGAAGAGGAACAAGATTTCGTCAAAAGAATTTTGAGAAAGGACTTATCTCAAAATTTGAAAAGGAGAAAAATCGAATTTCGGGAAAAGGGCGATAACTCGCGAACGAAGCGCAGTAGAGCGATAAATCAAGTTCCACAAGACCCACAAGATGGAAAGGAAGAAGAATCCGAAAGGAACTTTAAAATCGGTTCGAGCGTTCGAAAGTTACAGCGAGTTGAACGAAAAAACGACCAAAGTAGAAATTTTCATGCAAAAACATGAAAAGTGGCGCGCGCATCCTCAACCGGAGTCTAAAGTCAGAAACATCATATTGCCAACTTGGATCACAGATAACGTTGAAGAAGAAATACAATAAATTATTAATTAAAAGGTGTTTTAATTAATAATAAAGGAAAAAAAACTGTTCATTAGTCAAAAAATATGACTAATAAAATATATAGTGTAAATATTTCAGACCAAAAGGGCCTGAAAACACATAATATGAAGAAAATACATTTTTCCCAAAAAGGGAGGAAAATTGGCTCCAAGAAGGGGATTAATTCCCACTGAAAGGGAGACCGTAATTTATCCGTCGAAAGACGGGTACTTTTGATTTGGAATCGACGCGAAGTGGACGTTTCTTCTGCAACCGACTCTGAGCTGAGAGGAAAATTCAACTGTCACTCTACTTAACTGGACTTAGAATAATTTCAACTCTAACCGAACTTCAAGGCAACTTAGAAGAATTCGAGACCAGCATTCAACTACATAGCAGCTTACAGACTCTGGATCGAAAACATCAAATCAACATCAGCCTAATTATACAACAAATTCCAAATCCAACTAGAACTTCTAATAAAGTGTGAAGGTATCTTATACTTAAGGAATAATTCGCAAATATTAACTTCATTTCAAATATAACGTCATTAGGGGAATTATTAAAAATTAAATTCATTTTTAAACCTCTGCTTTGGTGTTGAAAATAATTAATAATTAAATACGACTTTTTCAGTACAGGAAAAACTGTTTGTGGTTCTGTCTGAAAAGTCAAGCGTTTTTATTTTGTTTAGGATATAGAAAATCTTACATTGATAAATTTTGTCAAATAAATAAATAGTTGTGTTGTTGTTTAATCAAATTGTTTGGTGTTATTAAAAAAGTTTATAAATTTAACATTTTTTCTGTGCAAAAGAGAAAAGAATATATATAAATAATTCATTTCTAAATTTTGTTGTGTTTTCAATATATATCCATTCTGTATATGCTATTAACCTTGTTTAAATATAAATCTTATGTGTGTGTGCTCTGGTAATATAATTTGAAAATTTTAAAAGTTATCATCAGAACTTAAGAGCCGATTTCTCCCAAAAGGCACGACCTTGGAGAGAGAGAGTGTTAATCTTAAGAAAGAGTCAAATAATCGAGCATTGAGATAAAATTCAGGGAATTTTGCGAAAATTAAAAGTTAGTAAGTTTATGAGGACAAGCTCATACTTATTAGAGCCAAGAGTTGCAAAATCTTTGATTCAAAAAGGTAAAAGTGAGCATCTTGGCCTTGCCCGCGCTTGCTCTGAGAAGAAAGGTGGTTCGCCCAGTCGGTGGTGATCGTACAGCGAGGTTAAGAGTTCGTGATAAATAGTGTTCCAAAAAAGGGAACAAAGAATCTTAAATTCGTGAAGAGAGAGTGGGGCAAAAAGAACCCTACGGGACCGAGAGTAGTGTGGTAAGTGGCGTTCCAACGTGGGGCAAAAAGAACCCTGACGACCCCGAGAGTAGCGTGGCAATACTGTATATTATTATTATCATTATTTGTCTTTGTCAACAATCATATGAGAGATTGCATTTTTCTGATACAAACATTCCATATAAATAGACTAAAAAATATATATTTGAACTAAAAATGAAATTTGTAGAAAAAGTTTGCGTTCTGGAGACTTTTTGTAAAGAAAAGTAAATTGTTCTCCATAATGTTTTACATAAAATACAACCAAAAAAACCTACAAAAAACAAAGTTTTGAAAATGTGTTTTTACAGAATAAAATATCTGAGCCATATGGAACTATTTTGTGAACAAAATGTAATTCTTGTTAAGTTTCTGTTCAATGTATAAGGAGTTATCTTGAAACTTTAGATACATAACATATAGCTATACATTATGTATCTAAGTTATGCCATTGATTGTTGAATGTTTGTACAGTTATGGTGGCTTTCTTGGTTAGCTGATCTGTTTTTTCATTGTCACTTATGTTACAGTGTGACAGTACCCAGCCACAAGAGTAAAAATGTCCTTTTGGATATCTAAAATTCAATTGCTTTTTTATATTATGTGAAACAAAACCCTCTATTGTGGACTTGGAATCACTAAAAATAACTACTCTATCAAAGCTATCAAACCAAGCTGACAGTGACTCATTGCCAGATAAATTGCCTCAATTTCATTTTCAAAATTAAACTAATATATTTAATGGCTTTATAAAAACTGAACAGCATGCTATATAAACCTGCACTCGGATTGAATTTTTCTTTCATGTAAGAACCATCAGTGTAGACATATTTCCATTCTGTCTCTGGATACCATGTATGTATCATTTCCAAAGCTGCAATTTTCAAATCTGATTCGGTCGAAGAACTCTTGGATACCTTGTCTTATAAGGTTAGTTTTATTGTAGATATCCTTAAATTATTTATGGGAGAAAGGCAGTGGCAGGTATTCCACCAAAGTGTTAATTATAATTGTGTTTCTAATCTCAGTCACTTTCTGAATGTACAATATGAATTTTAAGTTTCTTGGTTTTGTTTGAATACTTTGAGTAATAGTAATTTGACAGTAATCTCAAAAGTAACTCGTACTGAACTAGGCCCAACCTATCAATAGTTTTAAAAGTGAAAAAAACTATTTAAATCATCAATTCCCTAACTTACAGTCAGTAAGTCTATGGCATGCCTTAAAAACATTTGTAAAATTAATCAGAGAATTTTTTAACTATTCCAGAATGAACAAGAGTAGTTTTAACTTGGAATGTATAACTTTAATCATCATTAAAAGAAAAAAAAAAAACAATTGGTAAAAAGAGTGAATGCCCTGATGATGTAAAGCAATTATACGATCCGGTAGCATAAACCGCTGTATGATACTGATCAACAAAACAGCTGAGTTATACCATATGACTAGAGCAACTTTTGTTTCCATATCTATCAGTCCTCTTTCCATCCCCTTTGACTTCTCTCACTATATATATAATCATTCATTGAAATATGTTCTAAAAGTTTTCTATTACAAGTTGATTCCAATATAAATGGCCCCTAATGATAATTAATAAAAGATATTTCTAGATTTCTTAATAGTTGATTTATTGGTTAATACAAACAGGTTTATAGCTTCGAATAAAAATCTTGTAATTTTGTCATTATAGATTAGGCTAGTTTAATGATTTGGTTTTTCAGCATAAAAGCTGCATTTTTTAAAAAACATTGGTATATTATGAAGTGTTGAAATACTCATTTTATAAGAAAATGCTTTATTTACATGTACTTACTTAGTTAATTTTAAAGTAAATTACTGAACATGATGTTTTACTTTATTTATTACTTACAACACTATAATATGATTCAATTGGTATGAGATACGACATTGACCACTGCTGAAGAAACCACATGATACTGCAGCTTAGTTGTGGACTGAGTAGGTGTGCTGATTTCCTTTGAATTGCTTTGGTTTCAACATCACAAAGTCTCAATACAGCAGCAACTAGTCTAAAAAAAGTCTACATTATCAAAAAAGTATCTTAACAAAATATATTTTGATTACAAATAAATGGTTGCTATTATAACAATAATGTTCAAAATAAAAATAAAATATACAGAGTTAATGATTACAAGATTTTCAATGATAAAATTAAAAAATTTACAATGCCAAAAGTACTCATACATTAAAAATAGTGAAAGATGTAAAACGGACAGCAGTTATTTACTGAAACTGGTGAAATAGAAAGTATAATCTAGTATTCTAGTGAAATTTATTAACAATTCTGTTTAACAATTTGTTTAGATAAGTAAATGTTTTCAACCAATATTTTTTAATATCTAGTAATTTTATTTTGTTGTTGTTTTGTCTATTGTGTTTATTAAGGCTAGAGAAAATGATTTGAAGATTAGAAAATCTAACTGAGATTTAACTCACAAGTCCATTATTATTGAACCCGTACATTATTTAGCAGTGTACAAATCCCCACTACACATCCAATAAATTAGAGATGACTATAATAGACCCAGTAAACATGGAGGCTCTTTCTCGTATTCATATTATTTTTTCAAAGGAAAACAAAATGAAGATAAATATATTTTTAGACTTAACTCTCAAGAGTTATAGTCAATAAACACACCTAGTAACAATACTGTTACTATTTTTTTTTAAATACATTATTTAAGAACAAAAGATTTTTCTAATCACTAGTAATTTAAAAATTAAGGTGATTTAATTTGATTCTAACTTTAATCCACGATTGACAAACTGTCTAACAAACAGTCATTTGATTCGTTCATTCAAATAGTTATCCAATAGGATATAGAGTTTAATTTAAACTTCTTTCAGATAATAACATCACATTGTGACGATTAGGTCAGTGTCCTAATGTTATATCCTAGAGAATAGAGTACGACATAAACCCAAATATTTTACACAAAGTGCTAGAAGGTGCTCGTCTGGCTTGCCATTTAAACATCTTGAATTTGTTTGTCTGTCTACATGGGTACAAAACCTGCTAGATCTATTAAAAAATAATAAAATTTGAGTTCATATAAAATAAGTTAAATTCAGCTTCAATGATCATAACTCATGTTTCAGTTATTCAAATAACCCAGACACTTTCTTCAATCAGTAAGAAAAAATACAGAGTTTAGGAGATAGTTTAAACTACAAGATATATGCTATATGAGGTGTCTATTAAAGATGAGACTATTAACTTATTGATTAATTGTAATTGCCATTTATTGTGATAATCAACGATTATGATTAATCACCAATTCATACTTCTCTTACCGATTATAGTTCACTACAAAATAAAGTTGATTACTCAACTACTTCAATAATACTTAACAGTTACAAGTTATTTAATTTCAATGATAAAAGAAATAAAAACGCTTAATTGTATAGTTATTAAAACACAATTAGTACTGATTACAATGCTTTGGTAATATTTATCTTTTTATGATAACAAAAATAAAACCATCATAATGAACACCTTTGCGATTGTTATGATAATTGTTAATCACCTCTAACTGATTCAGGTGATTTCCCATAGTATAAATTGACATATTCAACTTCTTGATTAACACTCACAAATTGATCCATACCTACTTAGTATTTTAATAAAAGTAAAACTGCTGATGTTAGAGATCCTTCAAATTGAGTTATTGTGTTTTTGTTTAATTTCTTATACTGCTAAATTTTGATGTATGCAATTTATAAAAAAGGAGAACCAAAAGATATAATACAATTTTAATCACATCTAGGAATATAAACATGACAAATGATTTTGTTTGTTTCATTTCATTGAAGACAAACATGTTGAGGCTAATTAAGGGAATTTGAAAATGGCTGTCATTTCCTGTGCAAGTTTCTCCTTGATATAATTAAAGAAACATTCGTAGAATTGATTATCCAAAGACAATTCGTCCATGATTTTCAAGAAGCAGGTAATTTACTTTAAATTATAAAATATCTGGGAAAAAGGGAAAACAGTTTTTAGTGAAATATATTCACATAATTGTATAGTTTTAGAGAGCAAGATAAAAATTTTTTTTTTTTACTGCAATTACGTTTTATTTTTTTAAATGAAAAAAAACAAAAAACAAATACAATATAGCAAAATAAAACCTGTAACAAAATATCAAAATACAACAGTCTATATGATATGTTTCTAGTTTGACAATAATTATTTCCAATTGTAAAATAAATTAAAAGAATATTATACCGATTATGAAAACGATTCCGTTTTATTCTGTCAATCAATGGCATATCAAAAGCCAAGGAACTAACACTCATTATATTGTAAAAAATATATAAACAATAAATACATTACTTTTACTGATAGAACACTACTTACTACTTACATATATTTTTATTTCAATTTTTAAAACAAGTAATATTTAATTATTAGAATAAAAAATTTTGTATGAGAATATGGAGAAGAGAGAACATACATATCTTCTCTTTGATCTAAATAGTTTTTTATATGTTTGCCAATAAGGTAAACAAATTAAATTACATTTGATGAACATCAGTCAACGTACATTCCATCCCCTCCCTCTGGATCAACAACAGTAGATCGTAGAACTATTTTTGTTTATTCGATAACAAGTGAACAGAGACAATAGATATATATTTTACAAAAGTTTCATACAAAGTATTGCTGTGTTAAGTTTATTAGGAAGCAACTTCCTGCAATTCTTAATCGTTAATGTCACTTGGAAAGTTCTGGGACTAGTTAGGGCGAATTTCTAATATTACTTCTGCACATTCAAAAATCTTCTCAGTTAACCTAATACCTCCCTGGATATGGTCAGTACCAAGAGTGAATAAGAAAATAATTGGCAATCCTACCAAACAAGACAATCCAGTTTTTCTAAAACAAGTAGCTTTAGAAACCTAAAGTAACAGGATATCTTGTTCATCTGCACTGATTTCTTTTCTAACCTAACAGTCTGTCAGTCTGGATCAAGTATCTGGATCCCTGAAATAAATTATGAGTTCTACATCTCTTATGGTGGATTGAGCATGGAAGCAGAGCTTCTGACCATACTTGCAGCACTACAGCATTGTACAAAGCTCACAGCAAAGAAAATAAGCATTCTCACCGATTCCTAATCATCTCTTTGGATGATTCCTACATACAAACCAACGTTATATTCTACTACATAAACATCATTCATAATCAAAATATTCCAGAGCATCACTCAACATAAAAACGTTCACCTACAATAGATTCCTGGACAATGCAACTCGTCAAGAAACAAAAAAGCAGATGAAATTAGAAAAGTCTACTTAAATGATGAAATTCGCTCTCAAACTCTACTTAGTCTCCTAAAATGTATTCTTTAAAAACTAGTTACGGAAAAGCAAAACAAGTTTTCACAAGGCTGTTGGTTGACCAGTGGAAAAACAACACCACTGGAAGAATGCTTTTTAAATTTTTGAACTTCACTCAAGAATTGGCCATATTGAATACTTTCACCACTTTAAGACGCCAAATTCACCATTGTGTTCAAGGTGTAGAGAAAGGATTGCAACTTGAAGCATATTATACTTAAATCCAGAGAAAAGAACAAAAAACATTACGATAAAAGTACAAAATGACTTACAAAAAACAAAAACAATGACATTGTGACGAGCCAATTTTGGAAAACCATACCACACCACCACTGCTGTTCCTTGCTATTCATTGGTACAGAAAACAAAATGACATCGGCATCACTTAGTGTTGGAAACACATACTAAGAAGTAAGAAGTAAGTTTTCTTTAAAGTAAAATCTGTGATTAGAGGATTACTTTTTGAGTTAGTTGATGGAGTAAAGAAGCACAAAGCAGTTATGATAAAGTGATCTGCTCCATACCTTTGACCAATGGAAAACAAGACTTCATCGGTGTGTAAGTCCATAGGAGGACTATATTGAAGACGATACATTAGAAATTTAAATGAAGGTGAGTTAATGTATCAATATCATTATTTAAAAGACACACATTAGGGCACAAATGAATGCAAAGGGCTGGGTAAGTGCAACTGATAAGTGATAGTAACATGTAAAAGTTGTTGTTGGTAACACACTTCACTCAAGTGTTTATGTGACTAGGAATCTCTATTTTCCTGACATACTTATTCCAAAACCGTATCAACTAACATTTTTTCCTTTACATTTACGCAGATGAATTCTATGCAGTTTCTTGAAAAAAATGATGTCTTATAAGTTCGGTTTTGAATAAAATTACTAATTTTTATGATTTAAAAAAAAAATTATTAAAAAAGCGGAAAATGCCAATACTTTAAAATAGGCAGTTAAATAAGATATGCTTTATGACCAAAGATCTGTTTGTTACATAAAGAGAAGAAGCATCTAATGATTGTTGAAAATGAAGAACTGGAGAATAGACTATAGTAAAGCAAGAGTATGGAGCAAGCAAAAACTCACTACTGTGTTGTAGAGCTGATTAAGTAATTACAAAGAATTGGCTTTTTTGCAATGGGAAAATTAGGAACTCATTTGATGGTCTCGAGGTTGCAATTTTACCATGAGTTCCATTGCAATAGCTATACTGTATTTCCACTAATAATATCTATCTACACACATACCTAACAACGTGATCTGCTGATTCTTCAGCTCCCAATATCTCCTGAATGTTCTTTGTAGGTGAACCCAACAGTTTAAGTGAAGTATTTACATCTGTTTGATTACTGTTACTCTGCTTGATACTGTATTGCATAATCTCACTTGGTATTAGAGGTGTTTCTCCTTCACTGTCCATACAAATCACATGACCTGTAATCAAAACAATAATTTTACGTGTATATTTTTAAACCTTTCCGTAAACAAACCATAGGAACCATGGCCATGCGATCTATTATGTAGCATTCACAAGCTGAGGTTCCCACAGTCGGCAGTTGACTGGTTACAGGTAATTTTTAGTTGTTTGTCAACTATTTTTCTACTATTAACTGAAAGATGGTGCAACTTATCGGATATAATTTGAACACTGTAGTAGCTAGAAACATCCATTACCTTTGGGGAAAAAAATCACAGAGTTGTACTGTGACAGCTGTCACAATATCATTCTCGTTTTTCTGTAACTAACTTTTTTCGCTGTATTGTTCTAACTGAATTTGTAGTTTTATTTCTTTTACTTGTTAAAAATGTATTATAACTGTATATAAGTGTTGTAATATTTCTAGTTGTTATAAAAATAAATATGACAATGTGAATAGGCATGTCTCTACCTCATGTGAGACAGTAGAGTAGGACCAGTTGGTTACCGTTTTTATGTACTTTGCTGATTCTTTTGTTTATTAGTTTATAATGACTATCTTCTTATTCAGTTTAGGTATAAAGTCTATTTTTATGAGTTATAACTCTAACCTTTCAAAATACAACTAAAAAATATGAATAAGTGTCAATTTAATTAACAATATTCAAATATTATAATTGCTTCTTAAAAAGTAAAAAATTAGGAAACATTATAAATTGGGTATCAAAATAATTGTAAAGACATTTCACATAAAAAAGAAAATATATTTTAAAAGATATACAAACTGTACAGTGAAGATATATATAATGAAAGTTTTCTAATCAGTCCTTTTCACGATTCTTAATTTCACTTTTGGTGGAACGAGTAGACCTAGACCATTAAAAAAATTATATTTTGGAAGATCTCTGAACAAACCATTAGGGGGGGGGGGGGGAGGGAGAGAGAGAGAGAGAGAGGGAGAGAGAGAGAGACAACACAAAATTTTATAAAATTCTGTCTATAGGTGCTTCTATAGACCAAGTGATTAAAGCAATTAAAAGATTGGTATCACAGGAATTTTTGAATCGGAAATATGTGCAAACAAAATAATCACAATTTAAACAATAATAAAATTTTAACATTTAAATTATAAGATATAGTGGCAGGTAACTTGGGTCTCTTAAATTGGATATACGAGTATATGAACAGTGATTACATCCCCCAAATAACATTTTAAACATAAATTATTATTATTTTTTTTAACTACCTGATATTAGAAGCAACCAATGAATATCCTCAAAAAGCACATTCAATGTTTGAGATTGTGAAATCACACCACCAGTATTGGCGTGTAAACGTTCTATATGGGATTGCAGTCGATTAGTTCTTTCTTCTAAACATTTTGATAGCAATGGCAATGTATGACCAGGCACCTATGAACACAAATTGAAAAATAAATAAATGGTGCAAAAACATTGCACAGACAAATTCACACACCCATTCAATCGAAATACTAACTAAACAAAACTATTTGTTGTTACAAAAACGTCAGTTCAGTAGTTATGACATGGTTAACGGACACAAATGAATCATGGACACAATGAATCACAGATGCAAATGAATAATGGACACAATGAATCATGGACGCAAATGAATAATGGACATACTCATTGAAAAAAATATTTACATATATAAGTGCCATAAACATAAATATGTCTTGAGCATAAATTGTATTTCATTTAAATCAAGATTTTTAATGACAGTGATTCGGGTTCATTTTTGTTTCTTGCCAATTATTCCTAACCATAATATTTTTTACTTGCAATCTTGCACCCGGGTTTGAGTTATTAATTTGAACGAAATCGGTAGCCAACTTTGAGAAATTAAGTAATTTATAACAGCTCCATGTCATATTTTTGATTTTACTCACGAACTGGTATTTTTGGAGAGATGGCGATCACTACGTTTTGTTTTGTTTAGGCTATACATGAATAAACTTTGATCAAAATCATTAAGAGCTGACTTAGGGAAAATTGTAATTTTGTATTTTTATGTATACTATCCTCAAATTTCGGAGTTACAAAAAATGAAAAACACCTGAGATATGGCAAAGTTATGTACGTTAAAAATTTTAATGAATTTGGCTCATATATTTGGACTGTAGAGCATTTAAGATGGACATCATTCCAAAAACCACTTTTTGGACTCTCACAATGGATGCATCTGCACAAAAACCTCGACTTTTGACTCATCACTAAACTTTTTCTATACTATGTATCTCGTATGTGGGAAAGTAATAAATAGAAGTAACTTAACCTCTTCTATACTACGTATCTTGTATATGGGAAAGTAATAAATAGAAGTAACTTAACCTCTTCTATACTATGTATCTCGTATATGGGAAAGTAATAAATAGAAGTAACTTAACCTCTTCTATACTATGTATCTTGTATATGGGAAAGTAATAAATAGAAGTAACTTAACCTCTTCTATACTATGTATCTTGTATATGGGAAAGTAATAAATAAAAGTAACTTAACCTCTTCTATACTATGTATCTTGTTTATGGGAAAGTAATAAATAGAAGTAACTTAACCTCTTCTATACTATGTATCTTGTATATGGGAAAGTAATAAATAGAAGTAACTTAACCTCTTCTATACTATGTATCTCGTATATGGGAAAGTAATAAATAGAAGTAACTTAACCTCTTCTATACTATGTATCTTGTATATGGGAAAGTAATAAATAGAAGTAACTTAACCTCTTCTATACTACGTATCTTGTATATGGGAAAGTAATAAATAGAAGTAACTTAACCTCTTCTATACTATGTATCTCGTATATGGGAAAGTAATAAATAGAAGTAACTTAACCTCTTCTATACTATGTATCTCGTATGTGGGAAAGTAATAAATAGAAGTAACTGAACCTCTTCTATACTACGTATCTTGTATATGGGAAAGTAATAAATAGAAGTAACTTAACCTCTTCTATACTATGTATTTCATATGTGGGAAAGTAATAAATAGAAGTAATTTCTTAACCTCTTCTATACTATGTATTTCATATGTGGGAAAGTAATAAATAGAAGTAACTTAACCTCTTATATACTATGTATCTTGTATATGGGAAAGTAATAAATAGAAGTAACTTAACCTCTTCTATACTATGTATTTCATATATGGGAAAGTAATAAATAGAAGTAACTTAACCTCTTCCATACTATGTATCTCGTATGTGGGAAAGTAATAAATAGAAGTAACTTAACTTCTTCTATACTATGTATCTTGTATATGGGAAAGTAATAAATAGAAGTAACTTAACCTCTTCTATACTATGTATCTTGTATATGGGAAAGTAATTAATAGAAGTAACTTAACCTCTTCTATACTATGTATCTTGTATATGGGAAAAATAAATAAAAGTAAATTAACCTCTTCTTCTATACTATGTATTTCGTATGTGGGAAAGTAATAAATAAAAGTAACTTAACTTTTTCTTGGGCAATCAGTGTTTTTTCTACATTACATTTTAAAATTAAATTAATGAGTTACGGTTAATTATATTAACAGTTGTAACATATAAAAAATTGTGTATCGATAATACCATTGATATATTGTAGGATATGTTTTTCAATACTTCCCTTAAATATGTGTGTCTAATAGAGAGTATTTTTAGTAACTTACTGAAATTTGATTATACAATTTATTTCTAAAAACAAATGTAAATACTGTACATTTATAAAACGTCCAGTATAATTAATTTAGAAGATGCCATCATTTTACTCTCAGACAAATCTTTTACAGCAATTCTTTAACTTATAAATAAATCATTATTAATATAAATATTAGGTATTCATTATGCTACTACAGAACATACTTTACGTCCAAATACTCCTATTGCTTGAAGTTGATCACGGTATTTTGTTCGATCATCTTCGTCCAATTCATCAAGGTCTTCTTCTGGTCGATCCTATAAGGAAATTGAATAATGAAAATATGCATAATACAGTGAGCATACTAACCTAACATGTTTATTTATGATTAACTAAAGTCCAATAAAAAATGCTGAAATTTTAAATATAAGAAGACAACAAAGGAAGTTAAAAATTAATTATATTAGTAATAAGCCATCTTGCAAAAAAACATCTAATTATCACATTCATTCCAAATTGTATCCAATGATTTCTCCAACATCCAAACAAATTTTGATTAATGTCTGTAATAAACTTTTTTAATTAGAGCTTGGGCTCTCATGACCCCATCCTTTTGTTAAATACTGACCATATTAGAGAGTTGTTCTAGATTCTAGGATATGAAATGATCAAGCAGATTTTCTTAATACATCTTTTTTCTCATTATTTATTACGAGAACATAACATAAAACATAAACATAAAAACATTTAATTTGTTTAAGTTTACACAAAAAATAACAATCATATTGGAAAGCCATGAACCAAAGAGTTAATTGTATGTATGTAAAAAAACAAGCCCACCTTCAAATTTCCCTGCTCAGAATCTGAATTCAATTACAAGTTCATTATTCAGTTTTGTATTTGGAAAAACTTAATTTTAGTCTGATATCTACCATCTCTCTCTATACATACTATTTATCAATTAACAAACATGTACTTCAGAACACCTTTCCTTCTTGTTACTTTACTTTCTCCCAGTAATCAATTCTTACTTTCCACTCTTTTGACTCTCTACGAAAAAATCCTTTCTAGTACTGGGCCGAAAAAAGAAATTCCCTTTGGTAAAGCTAGATTCCAGCTTCCTCTGCCTTCATCGTCACTCTTTATATGTAAAAGTTTCACAAACTAGATTTCAGCTGCTCATAGAATCTATTTCACTGTACTAACACACAGCTGATACACTCCAAGTTCTCATTTATCTATCATAACTACATATGTTCATAGGTGTGTTACTTCTATTTTATATCTTCAATCTGTCATCTTTATTTCATATTTTAAACATCACAATAACATAACCTACACTTTCCAATACATCATAAATATTAAAAATATTTTTTGTGAATATTTTTTTACCATGTATTTAAACAAAATACGTACAATTATTTACAAAGTAAAAAAATTACTATTTTCTTATTATGAACCTAACCTCTTGTGATTCCATTCTTGATTTCAATATCGCATACCTTACATAGTTGTATACATAGATGTGCAAAATTTCACTGATGAAAAATTATTTTTAAAATAAAATACAGGCAAAATAAAAGAACTAAATTAAAAAAAAAAATTAATATAACCGTATACAAATTAAAATACAATGTGCCCATAAAGTCACAGTAGGGTTTCAAATTGTTATGGCTTCTTAAGGAAACTTAACATTTGCAAATACTAGTCGTAATGCAAATGTTATTTGTGATTTCCTTGATGAGCAATATCCTCAGCAATGTTCTGGAAGAGGCAGATTTTATGCTTGGCTATCATATTCACTCAACTTTACACATATACATGTTTATTTATGGGTTTGAGTATGTTAAACAAAATATCTTCAGTGAAAGGATTCGTAATATCGAACATTTGTTACAACAATTTCAAGAAACAGTGGAAACAAAGATTTCCCATGACTTTTGTAATGATGAATATGAATTTGACTTTAGTTCTTAAGTTAGTTTTAAAAAATGTAAACTTTTTGGTCAAATAAATTTTTTTGGTAAAAATAACATTCTCCTCATTACCTAACCTAATATCTCGAAAATGTAATGAAGCTATAAAGTTAACAAGGGATAAATTGCTCATCCAGAAAAAACGGTATAAATCTTCTATAAACCAAATCAAATTTTACAACTTTTGTTTATGACCTTTATTTTTTATATATTTTTTCAAAACTTTAAACATTGTTTATAAACTTTGTAAAGCAAGACCGTAATATGCTAGTATTTTGTTATCAAAATGCTGCATCTAAAAACTCCCAAACAAAGTAAATTTTAATGTTAACTCTAAATCATGGTTATGTCCACGCAAACCTTTTGTAATGTTTCACATTTTTGCACTTATCGTTTTCAAAGTCTCAGTTAACGTATAGAAAACGTCTGATAATTGCCGATTATAATGTTAGTAACCAGTAGGTAATCTCAGTTGTGATTGAGAAATAGTAGTGGTTCATCAGCTTATTGGCAAAATATTGGACTTTGGATTGACGACTTGATTGGGGACAAGATGTGAGATATTCAAAGTGAGATATATAAATCATATAATAGATTATATCTATACAAAATGGTCAAGAATGTTTGTCTTATTATATGAATACTTTAAGTTTAAGAGTTTAAATGATTTGACAACCTTGTTACCTCAAACAATAGAAAAGAGATCTGATAACACTGTTCAGAACAAACCCTTTATATTGTTTTTATTGATTAAGGTAAAAACCTTCTAGAAGATTCCATAATGACATCATTGTTGATAGAAAAAGTAGGAAATTCACACCTTGAGGAGAGTAGAGGAGAGTGGATGTTTCTTGAGAAAACTCCAGCCAATGAGATCTGTTTGAGTTAAGGCAGGTTATCACATAGTTGGAAGACGATTATTATGAAATCTTATAATAATAACACAAGTTATTATTCTAAGAGAATATCCAAGTTCAGTATTCAAATTAAAATAACATCAAACTAGGAGCGTTAAAATCTATTGAAAGTGATAAATTCAGTGAATGTGGGTTTGATAGAGCACAATTAACTAAAAGTTTACAATTAACTATATTCTTGTAAATGAAAAATTTATTATAGGGACTCAAGTTTTGATTAATTAAAAGAATTTCAGAAATTATTGAGATATATTTACTTTTGGGAAATTTCTGTTAGCTATTCAAAAATAAAAAGGGACATGAATGTTTAATTGATACGATGACATTTTAGGATTAATTGATGAACATATGGGTTTGGATGAAATTTTCAAATTATTTCATAAACATTTTGATTTGATTAAATTGTTTAAGACTATTTGATGAACATTTTGTTTTGGTTTTATTTATCAACATATGTGTTTCAGGATTAATGTTGTTAATATTAAATATTTTTTGTTTGTTATAAATTTGATAACCAATTTAGGAATTTCAGATATCAGACTGTTTTAATTTAAATACATTCTTCCAAATAAATAAATTATGCCCTGGGATTCCTTATTTTTATAAATATGTGCTCAATCACATCTTGGTGCTCTATATTTGAGGATAAAATAAAGCAAGAGCTTAAAGTTTCAAAATATTTTAATAATAAAATGAGCTACAATTGTTTCGCCTTGCAGCATCATCGG
Source organism: Aphrophora alni (assembly GCA_963513935.1). Taxonomy (NCBI): domain Eukaryota; kingdom Metazoa; phylum Arthropoda; class Insecta; order Hemiptera; family Aphrophoridae; genus Aphrophora; species Aphrophora alni. The sequence goes on from OY740769.1 coordinate 47,242,212, forward strand.
GCAACTGTTAATTATCAGTTGCTCGATGATGCACCAAGGCGAAACAATTCTAGCTCATTTTATTATTAAAATACTTTGTACACCTGATTAAAATACCAAAATATATATTATCTATTTAAACTAACATGCTCACGACAACACAATTTAAGAGAAAAATTGTAATGAACATACGGAACATCTATTGCCATCTGGTGGAGAAAGACGACACTTGAGATATGTATTGAATATTTGAGCAACTGACTGTTCACAGAAATCTTCAGGTAACAACTGGAAATCTTCCAAAACAGTTATCCAAGCTCTAAGCATATTGTCAAAAGCTTCCATGAAGAGCGAATCATCTAAATATGCCTGCAACCAAAATTATTTTAATATTTTATTAGGTAGTAAATCATGTATTATAGACAGAATGTGTTTTATAAGTCTCTTCCTTACTTATTACTAATTTTTTTTGTTATATGAATTTCAAAAAATACTAATTAGTGTATAAATATTACATTTTAATGTTTTACATATTTTTTTTAAGGGCATGAAAATCCTGAGGTACCATACATCCCTTTCATCTTCCTATTTGGTCTCTCTTGACCAACTCTTGTTCTCTTCTGACTCTGACATTATTAAGTATTCGAGGGCCAGCGGGTTTACTATTTTACGCTCTTTTCTCCTTTTTATCAAGGCGATGATGACCAAGAGATTTTTTGTCTTAAACAGTGACAACTTTTTTTTTTTTTTACTGCTATCTTGAAAAAAAAAAATAAAAAAATAATATACAAAGGGGTCTTGTAACAGATTAAATAACATTACCATTTGCTCACAACAAAGGTGCAAACATTATTTAATTCATTGTAAATCCTACTTCATATATCACAATTTATAAATTAAATGTAAATTTTTGTTCATATCTTGTGTTGATGTTTAGAATTCAATCCACTCTTAAGGGCTCACTTTAGTGAGTAAGGGCTTGGAAATCTCAAGAGGACTTAGCTGGATCTACCTTTCTTTAAGTAGTCTTGGGTATCCCTCTCTTTCATCTTTCCTATTTGGTCTCTCTTGACCAATTCTTGTTCCGACCCTGATACTATTCAAGTATTCGAGGGCTAGGAGCTATTATTTTATTCTATTTTTTTACAAGGCAAGATGACCGAAAGGTTTTTCGCCTTTAAACAACGGGGGGGGGGATAGAATTCAATCCAATTTGTCTTTACGCATCACAATAAAACTTGTTAATATTCTAATCTTCTTTGGTCCTGGTCAAATTTACTTCAAATGCAGTAGGTGGTTTTTATCCAAGTAAATTTTTTCATGATACAATTGTCATTTGTCAGATTCTAAGATTTTTAACTTATGTAAATGTGCTAACAAGCAGTCCTGGCCCATTTTCAATCAAAATGTATCTACTTTTTTTCTCCTGGCTTTTCCTTTATTCGCTTCCCATGACCTGTCAATCCCATTCCATAATTTGGACTCAGGCTATTTTTGTTATCCTCGACAATTTTGTCTTAATCGTAGCTTTGACTGACAAAACATTAAGGGTGGATTTATTTTTGTAGTTGTATGTCATTTTCTTGCTAGTTAGCCTGTGACTTCATTTACTAATAATCCAATATATGAAAGCATCAAGGCACCCAATGAAAGCAAATGTGCTTTTAAATATTTTGTAAGTACTTCACACTCTTATGGATGTCAGTTACAATATTATCTTGTTTTTGATGAAAGAAATTATATATTTTTGGCACCGAATTTGACACTTCGGCAAAATATTGGCAGAAAAAGATATAATAACAATTTAACAACTCTACGAACGAATGAGACCTGACTTCTAGTTTTGCTTCATTTCACTGGCAACAAACTTGTTGGACCTACACAATGTAATCTGAAAACAGCTGTCATTTCTTGTAAAAGTTTCCTGCTGATACAATTTCAGAAACTTTCATAGGATTGATTGCCAAAACTTTATAAGATATAGCAAAGGAAATTTATGATTTTCAAGAAACTTTAATACAAAATTACATAATTGAGTTTAATATAGGTCAATGTTATTATTTTTTTTCCTATTAAAAAAATTAGAAGAAAACTAATAAAATATACAAAATAAAACCCCTAACCCCCTAAAATATTTAAAAAAAATAATACAAATACATTTCCAGTTTAACGATACTTAATTCTCTCTGATTGTGAAATACATTTAAAGAATATTATACCGATTATAAAAACAATTTGGTTTTTTTCTGTCAGTCAAGGAGTATTATGAAACAAAAGCCATGGAATTTTGTATTTTACTCATTATACAGGGTTATCATAAAAGAATGGTGGGGTTTAGAATATGATTTAAATGAAAACTAAATTTTTACAGCTAATGTTGTTTATTTATCTAAATCCTTATTCTTGGCTGGTAGCTCAAACCATTTGGTTACAACTATAATTTAATTATCAGTATAGTACTCAAAATAATAGTAAGAACTCTGCATCACTTACAGATTCTTCTACTGCTGCTCCATCGGCAAAAGAACAAGTTAGACATGTAAGTTGTTGAAGAAAACCCTGAAGGATATCTTGATCCAATGATACTAGAAGTGCAGGGGGGTTAAACAAGAGGATCTTACGTACAATATTGCTGATACCAAGAGCTTCCCTGTCCATTACTTGCACACTGTAAACAAGTAAAATCATTATAAAAACATGGTAGGTAATTGTTAAATAAAAGTAATAATACTAGTACTGTACTTAACAGTCTAAAATTTACTGAATTTACCCATTTTATATCTCTTAAGTTCAGTCGCTGCTTCATAATCTCAAATGCCCTTACAAAATCAGATCATGTTAAGTGGGGAACTGATACCTGATCATGATATATTTATATGATTTGTCATTAACAGTGATGAAATTTAACAACGAACTAGAAACCCCTAACCAGTGTTGTGATTTGCCAGTAAAGAAAGTATCTACATATTAAGAGTATAAAACATGGTTGTAAGTTGATTATAGTAAAAATTAATTTTACTTATTACAAAGATTAAATCTCTCATGAGAATATCAAGGTATAAGTTTCAGAAGATTGGTTTCAAAATCTGAGTATATTCTTTTTATACTCTCTACTGATTGAGAAAGTGAACATTGTTTATGAAATATTTCAGAACTTTAGTATTTTTTTTTGCGTGTTTCCCTAACTGTATTAGTAATTCCAAGAACCACTTTTCAAGGTAAGACTGTGTTTTATATTCATACACGATTTAAACTAATAGGTTATGTGCCCTATTAAACTCTAACCTGAAAATATAATAATAAATAAATACAGCAACTGCATATAGGAGTTGTGGTATCAGACATGATAAGACATTTAATTTTGAATGTTGGTTTGAGGTTATTTTGCTGGACCGTCAAGAGCGGAAAGGTGAAAAGTCATATGTAGATGAAGAAAACATTTGGTATACGAATGGCTCCAAGTAAAGTTGGGGCTGGTGTGTATAAGGACAAAGAAAAAGAATATCTCAGGCTCTTGGATCCTCCCATTAAAATGTCAAGCTGAACCTCTATACTGCTATCTGTCTTTAGGCTGTGACACAATTCCATTAGCAAAATAGAACCCAGTCACCCCAATGTATCACGAAGCCACACAACCATCCACGAAGACATATCTATATCTTACCCAGAAAGTGGAATGGTGTTCGCATGAGACTATGAATGGAGTTGGCAGTCGAGTCTAAAACCTGGATCAAGATGGCTGGTCAATAACATCCTTCCACATTTTAGTTTTCAACTTTAATAATTAATTATAATGTTGGGTTAAATTACCTAGATTCGAGGAGTCCTGGGTGCAAAGGCCTAAAATGCTGTTAGAATAGGCTTAAGGTGTATTTAGTTATTTTGATAAGTTAATATATAATTCACCTTATTGTTAATGTTTCTAAATTAATTATCAAAGCTGGTTCCCTGGTATGCTGATTGATTTGACAGAGTTCATAGTGTTAAGTAATTATATTCAAGTATCGAGAGATCCGCAGACCTGATTTACAAAACGTGGTGCCTAACACTTACCTACAAGTTAGCCATTTCTGCTATAATCCCCAAATATCCCTTTAAAACATGCCATTAGAGCAACCCATTGCAAAGCTAAAGATTTTTAGTCAAAGGTGTACAAATTTATATACTTTCAGACAGTCAAGCAGTAATTCCCTTTTAAATTTAAGATGGTTTGGGACTGTTTTAATGTGATGAATGTTTAGCAAAAAATATACTCATTCTGAAACGGACACCTGCTCACACCAGGATTTAAGGGAAACGAAGCGGCTGATTGCCTTCTGGGAGCTGTTGCTAAACAAGTCCATACTATAATAGCATAATAATATATATATAACAAGATCCCTAAAAAGATTCGAAATTTACCTGAAGGAGAATTTTCGAAAAAAAAGCAGGTTTTCTGTTAAGGAAAATGTAGTTTTCAGTACATGAATATTTGATGGATTCAATCGAATTAGTTGAATTTTTAATTGTATTCTGTATAGTTGCTAAGCTAATAATTATAATACTTTTAAATTTAGCAATTATATAGACTAGTTTTTGGTTTTACAATTAAATTGTTAAATGAATATTATTGTGCTTTGATTATTATGTGTTGCACTGTTTATAATGTATAAATAATATTGTTATATGAATTAAAAAAATTAATGTAATTTTTAAGGTAAATGACTAAGATTGATGTCTTTGTTGGGTTAAGTATATTTTGACATGTCACCTATCTGAATGTAAACAGATTGTGAATAAAGAATTAAAATGAAACGAAACGATCCCTTTATGGTCTAGAACCTTTCTGTGGGTGGTTGAAAATCTATCTGCCAATGTGATTGGTAAATAAATAACTCCACTAAAGACTAGAGATGAGACAATTCAGGACTTACCGATTATGATTATCGATTATTTTTAATAATCGGCAATTAGTGATTATGATTATTGACGATTACGGCTCATTAAATGTCTTAAATTATTTCATTTTATAGTGATCGTTTTATAGAATGAGAAATAAAAAAAGTAGGGATGATTAATGGAATAATTTCTTATACAGTGTCAAATTAACTCAATTGTAATCAGTTAAACCATCATTAAACATCACAATTATGTTCAATAAATTTACACACAATTAGACTTCTTCAAACTTATCATTACAAAATTCCATAGTGTTTGTAGAACGAGGAATAAAAATAATGTATTAATTTATTATAACATGTTAAATTAATTCAATTGTATTCCGTTAAAATATGATTAAACATTACAAGTGATTGCTAATGTAGAACTGCTGAACAATAAAAAGAGCGTCTCCACAAAGCTTTGAATCAAATATTGGAAATTCAGCCAGACAGGTTATGCAACAAACAAAAATAAAAATAATAAATATTTAGATCCAAGGAATATGTTCTACTCTTATGAACTTTTTATTATAATAAATATTTGTTTTATTTCTCATTGTTAAAAACAAAAATCCTCTAAAAAGTATCAAACGTATGCATAAGCACAAATATGTGTGGGACATATGACAAAGATAGGCAGCAGTGTTCTCTCATTTAGAGTGAAAGAGCAAACTTAATAAATGTTACGTTGGGAGAGTACTTGTCTTTGAGCTTGCTTACAGTTGTATATCCTTTCAGATAAACAGATGCATCTCACCTAAAAAACTTTAAACAAATTACTTTCTCGTGTATAGGTAGTATAAAGTAATGCATTTATATTTTATACTCATTTAATTTGGTAATACTCCTTCATTGACTGAATAAAACTGAATTATTTTCATAATTGGTGTAATATTATTGTAATTTATTTCACAATTAGAAATAATTAAGTATTGTCAAACTGGAAACATATCGTTTTGACCATTACTTTGGGAACTATACAACTTTTATTCTCATCATATTGATTAGGATTTGAATATTAAGTTTTACCCCAACATATTTTTTCTCTGTGTTAATTAACATTTCAGATTTAAAACAACCAAAACACTTATGTAAAGATTTTTTTATTCATATAGTATTGTTATAAAACATATTTATAAAGTCCCAAGTTGTTTGCTTTATTATTTGAAATGATTTTAATTAGAAATTTCACTCATATGCAATGGAATTATCATGAAAACCAAAAATTACGAAACTAATTATTAATATTTTTGTTGTTTTAAAATTATAAATTTTTGCAGTAATGCCTGCCTTTTGTTTTAGACGAGAGTTAAAATCATAAAAAATGTGAATAATGATAGTTATTTTTTGTTTTCCACCGAAATATGTCCTCCTATGCTAATGCTACACATTGATAACCTTTTTTCTGGCATATTGAATAGTGGTTGTCAATACTATTGATGCATTTGATCTGTATCTAGAAAGAAGACAATAATTGTGTAACAAGCTTTGTTAACGTTGAATTATTTACTGTCTAATTATTAACTATACCATATATATTCTTTCCTTTAATTATTGGAATAGAGATATATACACAATAATTTATTGTTAATCAATAGCCTATTTTATTTTATGGTGAGCTCTAATCGTCAAACCCTATCGGCTAGACAATTAGTTAGAATAGTAAGAATCGGCTATTACTCATTATGATGGTACAGTAGACTCTCATAAATCCGGACTATTGTGGCGGACGGCCGGTCCGGATTCCGAAAAATCCGGATTTCCCTGAGTCGGAGATAAGTCGGCAGCGGGGTCGATCTGAGCGGTGATAAGCCGCACATGCAATCGTTACCGGCCCATGCCGATACCTAGCGAACTTGTTACACTCTGACACATTAACTAATGGTACTGTAACTAATGTACAAAATACAGTACTGGACTGCAATTAGTAAAACACAGGGTAGGGCGTGTCAATTCCTCAGCCGCGCAGAAACTTGCACTGCTCGTGAATCATTACAAAATACGTCATTCATGCAATGCGGAAGATCTCGTGAAAATTGAAGGCGCTAAAGCAACAAATTGTTATTTAAAAATTTTTACCGTCTTGTCCGGATTTTCCAAGCAAATGAGGTTTTACAAGCAAAAAGTAGACATATGTGATAAACTGATTGCTCGCATTCTCAATACTGCAACTACATTCAAGGAACGCAAGATACCATGAGACAATGTGAAAAATCAGAGTTTATCATATGTTTAAAAGTACGTGGTAAAATACATATGGAGGGGGAAGCTATTGAAACAATATTCAGTCTTCAGTAAATTCATTTATAAGAACAAAATGGATTTTCAAAACAAGAAAATAAATAGTCATGTTTAATCTTAATATCATTTATTTAATAAGAAGTGTTTATTAATTTGTGTGAAAAATAAGGGTATGTGAAGTTTTTGTAACAGCAAAGTGTAACAGAAAAGCAAAAGACGCTTTCGGGAGGGAAATATCTCGTGGTTTTTGATTCAGTCGAAGTCCAGTAGTTGGAGTGATCAGACGTATTTGGTCTGTAGAGAGACTCATCAGAATGTAGTGCTAATGTATAAAAAATTGTTTTAATCGAGAAGTTTGTCATCATAGACAAGTATTAGTGAGCGATGATTGCTCGTGAATAGACTTTTTTAATAAAAAGACCGAGAAACGCATTTTTTAGCATAAGTGATGCAATACTTGCACGTGGTTGTCGAAAATGAACAATGAACTTTAGAAACAGATCATTTTCCGCGTAGTGAGAATTATGTAGAGATAAACTTTCCGTTAAAGACAATAAACTCGCTATGAACTATTATAAGAAAAACATTTTTTTTTAGTACTGTGCGAGCATACATGTAACATGAACTTTCCTGAAAGCCACGATCTCAGTGAACTACAAGATACGGGACGTCAGAACTACTATCTTCAGACAATTTTTTATAAAAATTGGTGTTGTGGTATAAACACCCTATGTTAACTCTAGACTAATGAATTGTATTATATTTTGATATATGTGCTGTACATGTTTGATTTTTCTTTATCTGCTTAAAAAATATTTTAAGAAAAATAAATTAATAAAAGAATGAAATTTTCAATTTTAAAAGTAAATCTCCTTCATAGATTTACAAAGTAATTTAAATTTAAAAAGTAATTTCTTGTTGCAACATTTAAAGTAAAGATTTAAATTCATGGAATAAATGAAACAGTCTCCTTCAGAGAAGAAATTAAAATAAATAAAGTATATTAACTAAGATAATATTCATATTTAATTTCTTAATATGTTTAAATAATATGTTTTTGTATACAATATTTTATGTTTAATATATCTTTATGTTAATATTTCAGTCAAAGTGTTTTCAATACTACCAAATTTCACTGTGTAGTACACTTTTAAAAGAACTTGCGACCCTGAGAATAAATTTAATTAAAATCTTTTTATTTGGTAAGCTAATGCTACCTGGCGCCCATAAAACTTAATAAATCATTATAAATTCATTTTTTTCATTAGTTAAATAAATAAAGTAAGAACTCTTCAAGTTCAAATAATTTTTTTTTCTTAAAGTAGCTTCATTTTCTTAACTCGACGCTTATTAAATTATCACAACCATTAGACTGACAACACAAAATATAGTAAAACTAATTTAAAAGTGGATTGATCACAATGGTGGAATTTTTGAAAATGATTTATAAACCACATGAAGTAGTACTTGTAAGCAGCATTTTATCATAAACTACAGTGAATATTCTTGCTTCCTCCAGTTATTTTCTACATAACAAAAAAGTATTTTCAATCTGTTAAAAATTAATCTGTTTTGTTGTTAATAAAACTCAACTTTTATTTCTTTCCTATTGAATTTATTTAGATCACTTTTTTCAAAATTAAATTCTCTACAAATTTGGTCTAAAACTTTTATTTGATTATTGACAATTTAGCAAAGTAAATTTATGCCTAATCTAAAAAAGTGAGTTTTTTTTCACTACAATTTTTGTGTTTTATGCCAATTTTCTCAAAAACTGTTAAATGACAGTTCTGGGACCCATTTTTTTTTTTTCAATTGCTCAGTTCAAAAACAATATGAAAACATCAAATTTATTTACCCATAAATTTGAGTCCCTGGGTATACCATAATTGGAAAAGAAATCAGGGCAAAATCTTTCGCTAGCTGTAACTCAAGAATAAAGCATTTCCAGAACTATGTTTATATCAAGTCTTTTCTTATTTTTATCTCTGGAATCAGTTGTCAAAGTATTGCCCTTTCCTTTTGAATCACCCTGTATATTTTTATTCTCACAAAAAGATGTTCTTAAATAAGATGTTCTCTTTATATACTTTTTCAAAACAATTAATCAAAGGTTATCAATATTACTGCTGTATCATAATCAGTACTAATCATATAACAGTGTTGATGTTATGTTTCTAGTTAATTATAAACTACAGTATTTCTATATTTTATATTTCTTTTATCATTGAAAATCAATAACTTGTCACTGTTAAAAGTGAATGAAATAGTCGAATAGCTCACTTTACTTAGTGGTGAGCTCTAATCGCTAAGAGAGTTATGAATCGCCAATAATCATAATAATCACTGATTACGATTCATCAGTAAGCTAATCGTCTCATCCTAAACCTCCACTGGAACTACAGACTTTTATAGTTCGCCCTGTTCTCTAAGTCTGAAGGAATAAAGTGTCTCTCACTAAAGTAAACATGACACGTGGTGGACAATAGATTTACTGAACACTTCCCAGTGAGATACCACCTAAAATTTGTTTGTGATTGTATGTGAATAATTTAATGGTGAAATCAATTATTGAAAACTTTTATATTCTAACATTTTTCATCAAATTTGAGCTTCGATTGTGTCTATTCTATAAATAAAATCAAAAAAACATAAAATGCCATAATCAAAATGCACAATTGATTCAATACAATAAAATACCACATAATAAATATCCTACTTTGTAACAAGTTTGATGAAAGCCTGGAGGAATGCAGTGATATACTGTAAGCGAACTGATTTGAATCCAATCACTGGACCATTCAGAGATGCAAGTTGGACCAAACAATTCAATGAGTGATGAGCCACTGTGGGTTCATCTCTAACTTTCCAATGGACCTGTAAATAATAAAATTTCTTGATTGACACTTGTATAGTATTAATCTAAATACATAATATTTATTTTAATTCATTTCATCTGACTAGTTCATAGTTTGTTAAAATATTATTTAACTTTCTCTTATATACATAGTAGTTTCAATAGTTCTAATTGGAAAAAACAAAATGTAAATAGTAGGTTTTTTTTTTTTTTTTTTTTTTTTTTTTTTTTTTTTTTTTTTAACCCACAACCAGTAATTTTCTTTTATAAATGGCTTGGGACATTGGTTTGGGTATTAAACCTTCACAATTAATCAAAAAATCTTAGGTTGATTTTGAGATATTACACTTCATGAGGCTACAACCATGGTCAAATTATACTTTTTGACAGATACCATACGATTTAGCATTTTGGGGGAAATAGTAATTGATGAAAGTTTTAATTTTGCTTAAGTTTCTGTTTTGTGTATGGTTATGTTAGTAAGTTAGTGTAATGTTTGCGCTCCAATTATTTTGAATGTCTATCTCTTACCTGTGGCGTGCCCTCTGCTCAAATGGATGAACAAATTTTCAGCAAATTAGGTATGTAGATATATACTGCAAGCCATATCTTACAGTTGTATTTATATTTTTTGGATACCTCAAAATATTCGAGTACCTGACATAAGACCAAAGCAACATTTTGCTGAAACAATTTGATAAGATTTGTCTTAAATGTATCTCATACGAATTTTAACAATTCATTACATTAATTCATTATACATTAATATGGACATCGTCCTGGAAGGTTAATCTCTCAAAATAAGTATAAAACAACTTTGAACAAATTTTGGTGAAATATTGCACCAAATGTACCAAGCCTCAAATAAAATGAAATTACAGTGTTTGAGTAAATTGGTAAAAACCAAAATAAACAATAATAATTCGAATTTGCCCCTAACCACAATCACTAGAAACTTAATAAAACACAATTATCTGATCAATTGTTCTTTATTAATTATTTCCACTTAATGCCCTGATGTACATTTCGATAACATGGTTATCATCATCGGAGGGTCTTGCTTATAAACTAAATCTAACCTTACATATCTACTAATGAAATAAAATTAAACCTAAAACTATGATAACCTGAGTGTAAGCTAAAATCCCTCCCACTCCACAGATCAGTTGACCAGTAAGGTAGAGGCTTGGGCTGGCCCTTTGTCAGGTTATTGTTATATGTCTTTGACCTATGGAGTGGGGTGAAAAATAACTGTACCTCTGTAATAAAGATAATTTATTGCATCTGTATTTTCTCTAGATTACTAAGAAAGTTAATATCAATATATATTTCTTAGTAATCTAATATCAATATATATATATATATATATATATATATATATATATATATATATATATATAGATATTACCTTTCTTAGTAATCTAGGGAAAATACAGATGTAATAAATTAAGTAGTCACATTATTTTGTATTGTTAAGTTATAAAGAATTTTGTAAGGAGTAGGCCACCTGTTCTCATTAGCTTTGTTAGAAGTACAGTTATCTTTCACCCCACTCCATAGGTCAAAGACATTATTTCTGCCTGCCTGGCTTGAAAAACCATCAGGTGGTATAATTTTAGTTTTAGTTTTTGAAGTCTCAGGGTCAAGCCCCATAGATACTTCAACAACTGGAACATCAGGTGGTGAAGGCTTCGGAGACACCTGAAGTGATTTTTGAAGAACCTTCCCCTCTCTTATTTTTGGTATTTTCTACTTTTTTAAACTTGGTTGTTACACCTAGTGGTTTACTGGGCTTGCCTATAATATTTTTGTTTTATACTTTAACAAAAGACGAAGACTTTTAAGAACAGATACTGACTGAGATTTCTGTTTAATTAGCTGTCCACTTTTCAGTGGCAATTAGAGGTTTTTCTGTGGCGAAGGGGCTCATCTAGCATTGGTAGCAATAGGCTTTGTAGATTTGGAAGGATGGTCAACTTTAGAAGAAGAAGGCAAGTTAACAGAAGTACCGCTTTGGACTGCTATTAATTGTTTTATTTGCTTTTGTGGTCTTTAATGCCACACTGTCCACACACTTTCTCTTAAGAGCATATGTTGCTAACTTGTCCAAATACTTGGCATAGGAAAAAATGCCTTGGATTTGGAATGTAAGGTCTAACAGATAAACTGAAGAAACCAGCATACACTCACTCCAGAAGATTTGGAGTACCAAAAGTTAATATTATAGGACTGGTCTCATTTTTTCTGTTCGGAAAATACAGTCAACATTAATAATGTGCTGTTCAGCGAGCTATTTCTTTATTTCCTCCATGCTATCGTTCAATATGTCACAGTAGGAAATTACACCTTTAGATGAATTCAAACCCTTAGGAGGTTCAACACACATGTTAACAATATCGAAAAAGGACTTCACTTTTAATAGAGAGCGACTCTGTTTATCAGAGTCAGTCTGTATCAATAAAGTCCCATTTCCAAGTTTCCCAATGGAACGTACAACTCCTGCATGCACCAGTAACTGCTTTATTAATCACAAAGGGTGAGATATTAGACAGATCTGACCCTTTAGCACTGTTACAGACAATAAGGAATCTAGGATCAGGTCCCCAGTACCTTACGTTTTAATTTTGCTTTTTGTTTTCACAAATAGACTCTTCAGACGATGCCGAAAGTTGTCTCTTATCGCTTCCGGGTTTGACGTTTATGTTAGTAGAGGCCATAAAAGAGTTAACTACCCCATCGTGTTGGGCGGTTGCAGATGAGACTCTGGGAACGGATATACCCTTGGATCACTTTCGATCATTTCCATACTCTAGAACTCTGGGGCCTAGATTTATCCTCTTTAACCAGACTGGATGGGCATCATCCAGACCCGCAACTGGAGAGGGAGGATCCGGCCATCACGAACACTTCCTAACCAAGGACCGAAGTGGCTGGCTACTGAACAGAAACCGTGCATACGTCTTCGGCAGAGCAAGCTCACATCAGCTTGCCAGATTCAAAGGTTGTCACGCTTTGGTCTGGTAAACACTCCCAGACGCGCTAAGGCTCTGCACAGTCAAAAAAACAAACTAATCCCTATATATAAATGCAGAGTGTTTATGTATCCCATGTGAATCGTGAAGTGTAACAGCCTCTATGAATTGTAAAATATGTATGAGTGTTGTATGTGTGTTGTATTCGGAGAAGATGTTTTATTGTACCACTCCTGCAGAGCTCGGATTCCGCGAGGCACGCTAAACCTCTCTCAATAGGTGCAGATAGTCTGCACCCCCTGAAATAAAACTCTAAGTAAAGGTGAAACTAAGAAAATGTATTATGTGAACTGGGTGTATATTTATATAGATTATAGTCTGTGTTGTGAGTGTTTGACTGGGGACCGCGAGGGACACCAACCCCCTCTTATTAGGTGCAGTTGATCTGCACCCCCCGTGGGGGGCAGCCACCAAACAGCATGCAAGTATTTACTTGAACATTTATGTGGTATACTTTTATACATATCTACAACATGCATGCACAATTTTAACCAAATAGGTTCAAACAAACTTTTTTTAAACTAGTCAAACATTGGAATACCTTTGTGGGACACATTTTTGGCACAACACATTTTATGTAATTAACCTAAAAGAACTACAGAAAAAGTAGTTTTACATTAAAAATATTAAAAATTTTGGCAAACTTTTTAAAACATTCCCAAAAATAATCTTTCATTCTAAACATTCCCTTTTTCGTAATCTTGGATTAAATCCTTCTCTTTTATCTTTCCCATCAGGTCTCTCTTGACCTACTCTTGTTCTTCTCTGACAAATATCTTAAACAAATATAAAAAATGCTCACTATAAACAATAAATATACTTACATCAAAATAAAAATTAATAACATTTGGATTCAGTATAAAATCTTTCCATTGTAGACCCAGCTTGAGGGAAGGACTCTGATCAGCCTCATAAACTGCCTCAAATACTCCGATCAACCTTCTAGGCAGTACTATTGAGTTAAGAAAGTAGTATGATTTAAGTATTAATAAATATTCTTTATTATTATGATACAGCTAATTTGATATACTGGATGGTCCAAAAATTGAGATTTTGTGATACAGACATTTATTTAAAATCATAAATTAAAATTTTATAACTGTCTGAATAAATAAAGGTTAAATTTAATTATTACAAGTTTAATGTAATTGTAATCTGTTATATTGTTCATTTTGAACTAGCCTTATATTTTGTTCTACTAGTAATTAAAATTCCATTAATAAAACATTATTATATTAATGTAATTTTACTGCAAGCATCTGGGTAGTAACAACCTCAACAACAGCTCAATCTGTTAAAACATTGAGGATCAATATAAATATGGCGTGGCGGTTAGCGGTTACCACAGGTACAAATTAATTTCAACAAAATTGTGGTCTGTGCCACTTCGCTTTATGAAGATCTATTTCAACAGTTTTATTATCGAAATCAATTTTATTGTTTATTATTATTATAAATTAATTCTTAATAATTTTTGTGAACAAAACTGTATTGGTTGAAATGGACGTGGTCACTCAGTTATTAAAAAAATCAAAATATCACACACACAAACAATTATTAGTATGTTACACAATTATGGCATTATAAAAACAATATCAATTCATTTGTGTATCAATAACTTACACTGCATATGATGAAGCTGTATAAGAGTTTGAAAACATCAATACAGTTTCAAACAATAAATAGTTAAAATTGACATATTTTCTTGTCTAAGCATAGGCCATTGCAAGAGTCTAGCTGACATGACAACACATCTAGCGAGTAATGAACAAACTATTAGAGCTCAGAGCTAAAGACAAAATGGCAGACGTTGTCCTAATATCCTCGTGCATTTGTGCCAAATCTGCAATCTGTAATGAAAAGAGATTTCCAGTGTCCCACCAAATAAAAAAAAACCTATGATATTGTTTACTATTAAAACTTCAAAAAAAAAAAATAAGTCAACAGGTAATGCCGAAAACCAAACAAGATCTGGACATTCCAAAACCACATTAAGTTGAAAAACAACAAGAATTCAGTTATGGTTATAAATACTCAACATCTTTCCCTGGAAACTAGTACAGTTGAGCATTCTTTATAGTTTACCCTACAACAAATGAAATCCATACAAAATGCAATTGCACTAATGAATGACTAGAGGATGAATAGAGTTTTGTGAAACTGATTGAAAATGACCTGTTATTTTCAAGTAGTATGTTATTCTCCCAAACTGCTACATGAAAGCAGAGGTTAACAGCCAAAATAATCAACCAATCTTCTTGATTTATACAAACCATCTACAAACATATATAAACATTAAAAGGTATGTTATTCCTCATTGTAATACCCTGAAAGTGTTTCAAGCAATCATGCTTGTTTAGTTTAAAAAGTCCACCTCTCAATGCAGTTTGAAACTTGGCACTCCTAAAACAACTATTTAGAACGTGCTTTATACATGTTGGAGATTGTATACTAACAAAATTCAGCTTCAACCTGAACTTAAGTAAGTAGACCACCCTAAACAAGTGACCAATATGCTGTGACAATCCTGAATGCAATAAGCAATGATGAAAGTTATTAAACTGATTTTTTTTTTCAGTGATGAAGCAACTTTATATATAAATGGCTGTGTTAACCGCCACAACTGTAGAATCTGGGGACTCAACTCCCAAATAAAATTTGCATTGTGTTCGTGATTCTCTTAAAATGTATAGTGTGTAATAATATGTGATAGAGTTGTGGGTCTGTTCACACTTCATGAGAAAATGATTACAGTGTCACATACTTCAATATGCTAGAACTTTGTTTTCCCACAAATTGACGACACATAAATACTAGTTTCCTAATATTTGGTATGTTGGATGTTTTATAAATCATTCAAGTATGTTAGCATAAAAAAAAAAAAAAAATGGTTTGAAAGAATTAAAAGAGTGGAGTGGTCATTTAAAAAACAATTTCTTTTTTATTTGTAAGACCTACAACATCTTGCAATAGCTCATCTTATATGGCTTTAAAATCTAAATCTAACATGTTTTCTAAGATAAAAAATGAAAGTTTTATTTCTAAAAAACAAAACTGTAACAAAGTATTAGTATATTGTTGTCGCAGCTAGAATATTAGTCCCAAATAGCATATAAACTTGGGATTTTTTTAAACACCAAACTGATTTATTGTGAAAATGCCCTTTTAAATTCTTTGGCCTCAGTGGGATTTGAACTTTCCTCCACTCACATGCCAAGCAAGAGTAGTAATCACTATAGCAACTAGGAAGCCGTAAGTTTGTGTATGATTAAAAAAAAATAATGCAAAATTTCAATTAACAAAACTTCTCTGTCACCACATCACCTTATAAAAGGAAGAAAATAGATAAATAAAGGCCTGTAACTCTCAAATACTCAAATAGCACCAGGGTCAAAATGAATGACCTGATAAGAAAGATGAAAGAGTAGAATCTAACACAAGACTACATAAAGATCCAACTAGAATCCATCGAGATTGATATGCCCGTACTCAATAAATGCGAGCCTCTGAGGAATCTGAAACTTCTAATTACTTTCATTATAAACAGTTTTTCAGTAATTCTTTTATATCTAGGAAGAATCCAAATAATAGCTGCCTTTTGTACAGCTCAGTAATGTATACATATTAAGGTGAGATCACATATATAATTCTGACATAAATCATCCATTATTGTAATAATATAATAACTTAAAATAAACTATATGTTTAAATTGTTGTATTTTTTAATCACTGATTAACCAATTGATTATTAATGTTTAAAATATAATCTACATACCAAATTGGTTATTAAAATGACAAGCATATGTTAACATCATTCTTATAATCAGATTCAATTCCTATTACTAACAAATACTATAATTAAAAGTTATTAAAATTACCAAATAATAATTTTAAAATTTAAAGATTCATAGAAAGGATATAATTAGGAGAAATGAAGCCCCAATTGAGAATGGATTCATTAATGGTGAGTAAATGTTTGAGGAGAGTCATTGCTGGCTGTGGGTACGGAGGATTTACTTTGCAGATCTCATTCATTATTTGCACCGTGAACTGTAGGATGCGCTTTATATCGGATACCTGTAAAAATAATTTTTTAAAAGTAAAATACATCCAAGTGAATTATTTTAAATATGTAATAATTGTAATTGTATTTATTTCTCAGTACTAATTTGAAACTACAAAAAACACAAATTTGTGTAAAGGCCATTAGAAAACTTTTGTCTCAATAATAAAAATCATATTAGTCAAACTATCCTTTTTCCTCACAACTTTTCAAAACTACTAAACTTCTAAAATTTAAAACAAAAGAATTAATCTTTTTGTAGTTAATCGGAAATCTACTTATTTAGGGGACAACACATTATGTAATCCATCTTTCTTTAAAGGTATTAATGCCATTTTAAAATTTCAGATTGGTTTCTTTTAATCACAAAAACAACCCATAAACTCAATAAGTATTTAATTTTGAATTGTCCTTGTGATATTTTGATTTACTCTTATACAGAGTGTCTAATTGGTATTTTTAAATTCCCAAATATATTTTCTGATTTTTTTCCTCACATTCTGGAAATCTCCTTTACATATTAACTGGGGAAAGGAGGAGGAATGATTACACAAAAATTTAATTTAAACTTTGAAAAATATAATATTACACAGAAATACTAATTTTGTAATATTTATAAATTATTAAACATTTATGTAGTTTTATTTCATTGTTGTACTAGCATGATTTATGTTAAATTATCATATCCATGTGCAACACAAACAATCCAGGACACAAGGGACCCAAAATAACTTTCAAGTTTAATAATCTATTACAGTTCTAAAAAATATAAACTATAATAAAGATGTTTATTGACTGCACAACAAAATGATGAAAGAGCTAGATCAAATTCATTCTAGTGATTATAATGTAGATTTTTCCGATATAATATCACCTGCTTCCGGCATTCAGTAATATTAGGCCTTTAGTATTAATATAGATAAATAACAGAAGAAAAGGTTTCAGATACAAGGAACAAAAAATAATATTTTTTTCATTTTCATAGTTATATTACAACAATTATATTTTTTGAGATGTTGATAGTACTTCCATTATAAATTTGAATACTAAGTTTAGCATTTTTTTAAATTTTTGGCAGATTTTATTATTTTTTACTTACAACAATACAGAATTGTAATGATTTTTTTTTTTTTTACCAGAGTTGAGCTGCATTAGACAGAATGGATATAATAGGTTTAAAAAATAATAATAAAACCGTTGAACATACCAAATTTAACAAAGACAAAGTTGTATTTTCTGTAAATATACACGTTATCAAAAAAATATGAAACAGTCAAATTTTTAGAACATAATATTATCTACAATTTTACTTATTATTATATTCTTCTAAGATAAGATTGATATAAGTATTTTTTAAATAGAACTTCACTGATTTTCTGTTAATTAAGCGAAAAATATGAATCCAATTAATAATTATCAGGAAATAATTTTTGAACGGCATATATAGTTTTAGTCAAAATTTAAACATTTTTTGCAACTTTAATGACAAAATTTTTTGGGGGTCAGTACTGGAGCCTATAGAGATAGTAAAAGTTAAGAGTATTATTAATTTCTTTATCATTAAAAATTAGCAGCATTTATAACACAGTTTTGAAAAAATGTCTAAAATCGTGGTTTTTCATTGATAAATTGGAAAATATTTTGTCAACAATTGGAGTTTAAAGTTATATATATATATATTCAATTTTAATCCTTTTATTACAAGGCTAAGTTAGGTGTTAAATATATACGAGATGTGATAAGAAAATATGATGAGTGAATTTTTATAGTTGATGATCCATTTAAAGTAATAAGTTCGATAATCCCATCCTTTAAGATAGTCAGTGTCAAGTTTGAACAAATTGTGACTTGTCAGTCTGCTTCCAGAGTCTGAAGAGTGAGGTGATGTTTACTGTGTCTGTCAGTTTGCATGAAAATGAAGCAGATTCAGACTTCATGGCTTATATTATAATTGAAGATGAAAGTTGGGTGTATGGATATATCCTGAGATGAAAATGGAGATTTCTCAGTGGAAAACAAATGACTCTCCTTGTCAGTCAAAGTCAAACTTTAAGATAATGCTCATTGTTTTTTTAAATTTTTTATGAGAGCGATCAGAGTTTGTTCCAAGAGGAACAACTGTGAATTCCGAATATTACAAGGGTGTACTGCAACGTTTATGAAACGATGTACACAGAAAGAGACCAGAAAAATGGGCCAAAGCTTCCTCCTTTATCATGATAATGTGCCATGGCACAAATCGCTCCATCCTAATCCATGAATTTATGGCCAAAAATAATGTTCCTGTCTGTCCACATACTCTCCGGATTTAACACCATGCGACTTATGGCTACTCCCAAAAATAAAAATTGTGATCAAAGGGAAACATTTTGACACAATTCCCGACATTGAGAGGTCCACGACGGAGCAGCTGAAGGCCCTTCCGAAAGAAGCCTTCCAAAAATGCTTCCAGTCATGGAATCAACATTGGGATAAGTGCATTGCTAGCCAAGAAGAGTACTTTGAAAGAGATAAATTCAAATTTGATGTAAGTTTATTACTTTGTTCATAATAAAATTACTCACAGTATTTTTATATCACACCTTGTATATGAGAAATGTTAACAATTTTAATGCTCTACAAAAATGATTCTTAATCAATTTTGATTTTAATTCATATTTTTTGTATAATTACCGAGAAGTTAAATGGAACATAATGTTGCAAAATCTTGCAGGGACAAATTTCGGCTTTTCGAATTGTAGGTATGTAAATACAGTAGAACCACTCTAATCAGCCCTCGGGTGGTCCGTTACTCCGGTTAGTCCGACCGTGCTCGAGCTCGCAATATTGTGCCGATTTGCCGACTTGTCGATGACTCATGGCCCGTCTGGCACCATTCATCTGGTTTGTTATCCCTTTCCACCTTCAGTGCTGTGTCATCCCGCTTCAGTGCTGTGTCATTTCTCGTGTTGTTTCTATTGATTTGCTATAGTACTTGCAGAGTTTATATATAGACTTTATTATATAGACTTTTAAAAGTTTATACATCACTTATTTCACTTTAAAAAAATCTCTTTATATGATATGTAATAAATATTGACTTTTTTCGGATAATCCGACCTTTTTTGCGTTCCGACCATGCCCCCAGTCCCGAAGGTGACGGATTAGAGGGGTTCTACTGTAAATAGAAATATTATAAATGTAAAAAGAAGAACAGTACAAAAGTTTTAGTTTGTTGAACAAGATGGTGAATATAGAATACTGAAACATTTAAAGCTATATATGTCAAACAAAAATTGTTCCATTATTTCCATTATATCAGTGATAAAAACATGAAAGATGTGAATGATGTATCATAAATATACAGCTTCTTCAACTATGATTCTTAATATCGGTATTTAGATCATCTTATTTTCTAGACTCTAAATTCAGACTTAACATTTTTTTCAATTTATTTTTTAACCCTTCCAATAACTTTGTAATTAAAACCACCAATTGTTTTTTTGGAAATATGTAACAGAGTTTTAATATGCCTAAAATTAATATTGTTCGTAAACACCTATAAAATTAATTTACAAAATCTGTTTTAGTAATAAATCCCCATAGTAGATTGACTAAAAACTTTTTGATATGAGAAGAACAACTAAAATAAAATCTAAAATAGGTCTCAGATTTTCTGATTTAGCTTGTTAAGAATTTAATCAAAGTACTTATAAAAAATTCCTGAACATTACATTTGATAATAACCGACCAATCCATTCAGGAATAATTCTATTAGAACATATAATATATAAATATATATTTACATTATATATTAACAAGAGAGTTAAAAATAATACAATCATAGTATATCAATTTTGTTGGTAGCTGTATTTTACATGTAAACTTCTTGTAACTTTTAATTTTTTAACAGATATTTAATGTTCATCTTACTGACTCTAAACTGAGAAATCATAAATATTGAACTACTTAAAATTTACACAGAACTGAGTTATAATTACCTCAAACATTTTCTTGGCTTTGATATGAGTTTCCCAGGTTAGGCCTACATCTGAAGACTTGAGGGTATTCGCATACTCATGCATTAAAGCTGAAATAATACTGCAGCCAAGAACTTGCTGTTAACATTAATAGAAAATTATTTACATTACTTAATATATGACAAGTTTAAAATAAATGTACATATTTTTTCACATAATACTTAAAAAATATCAAACAAAACAATATAGCTATTTAATTTTTAATGGATTTTCCTCTTACTCTGCACTATAAACATTTGTTACTTGTGATTTGTTAGATTATTTTCTAATATCAAATTTTGCAGCGAATAACATGTCATTTGGCCGGTTGGAATAACTTTTATATTTCACCGAAAATTAACCACATTTGTTTAATTAATATGTACAGTTAAAATACAACCTTCAACATTAAATGAAAATGACCAGAGAACATTCTTTGTCGGAAACTGAACAGTAATTTAAGAAACTCACAAAACATAGTGCAACTCTATTGGGATGGCAGACGACTGATGTTATGGAATCCAAGAGATAGCCATATGCAACAATTTTTTTTTTTTTTTTTTTTTTTTTTTTTTTTTTTTTTTTTTTTTTTAACGAAACATGAACTAAATTTTTGTGGCATCATTACATTTTGTTTTGTGTTTTAACTCTTTGAAGATTAGATGAAAAGTCAGAGCTTAAAATAACTTTCATATTTATTTTGTATAGAGATAAATATTGAAAATAGCATAGGCCTACTAGTATTTAAATTTTTTTTCTTTCAAAATTTATTAACTACAAACTTTACATTAAAAATAAAAATAAATATTTGAATGCAATTTAAAATTGTCATTGTAAAAATTGTTGACAAGTACCAAATACACATATATGTACGTATGGTGCAAAAAAATTCATAAGTTTACAAAAACTGTCAACTAATATTCACTTCTAAAATGGTAGCTTCCATTGGGGCTGATTTACGGAACCATTCTGTTTGGCACTTGCAGGACTGAGTTCCGCCTTATGGAACATGTGCTGTTTTAGTTTGAATTATTGACTTAGTTACAACATAAAGTGATAAATCATGCTTAAATACACTTTGTGGTTTTTTGAAAATACACAATTAAATTAAACATGATATATTATAAAAATAATAATCCAAATTTCTTATCATGGATTGCCTTCTAGTGCTCGTTTAAACAATCTAAAAAAAGAATTATGTTTTAAAATAGTTTTCAATTATTTTCCACGTATTTTTTAGATTTAAAGTATTTTGTTTTGTAAGATTGGAAGCCCTAAACTTTTTTACTGAGAATTAACCATGACTCTAAATTCTTTCTATATGAGTTGTGTTGTATAATCTTGTTTGGCGTGTGATAACGTTCATAGTTCTGAAGTGTACAGACTGCTATTAGAGATTGAGAGTGAATAGGAAAAAAAAAGTAATGATGGTGATTTTTCCTCGTATTTACGATTCCCCATTGAGAGATTCGAGAGACAATAATTTTGAACAAAGCTATGACGTGATCTAGATGAAATAGGTGATCAAGGAAGAAGTTTTTGATTAATTTTTTTAGTTGTTAAAATTATGTTAAATATAAACCAGCATTTTCTTGTTTAAAATGTTTTCAATATATGGCTAACTCTTCTATTTTTCTTAACAAAATAAAATTGTTGTTTAAACCTAAAACAAGATTTGAGTAAATTCATTAACCAAAAAAAATTGTATTTTAATTTTTCCTTCAAAAAAAACTCTGATTAAAATACTTCTATACAAACAACAGTGAATCATTTTTTGTTATAGCATGTTACGATATTTGTTTATTACAGTTTAACAAACCCTTACATTTTCACCAGTTTTAGTTGCTGCTGCTGTAGAAAAAAGTCTCATATTCACTTTAAAAGCAGACACTTTTAAAATCGTATTTAAAAGAAACAAATTCCAACCATAGATTTTTGACATAAATTTTACATAAGAATCTCAGTTTTAACCGTTAACTTCAAAAACCAAATTACAAGACTGTGTTAATCAATAAGACTTGGACTATATTTTAACCATCAGAGTCAACAACATGCATAGATAAAATATTAAAAATAAATTTTAATATCCAGATTCAAGTATCATATGATGCAAGCACATTGAATGTATGTACATATGAGTTTCTATTAAAATACAATTTCTATTAAAATGTGACGATCTTGATATTTTAATATCATATATAAACTGTATTTCATGTAAAATAATAGTTGAAATAATATTTCTATTTCATAGCTCAAGTAAAATTGTTTTCAAAAGTTGTACACACATGCACAATTAGATAGATCATAATTGATACTCAATTCATTATGTAATATTTAGTAGCTACTCATCTGTAATTAATAAGAAACATCAATTCCTTAGACTTTACATAACCTATTTTTATGAAAATTTGGGACTTTTCATTTTCAATTTTTACAATGAAAAAGTGAATTTCCGAAACAAATACTATTTTTCTTTTTCAAAGTAAGGTTTGAACTAAATGAATTTGGCAAATTGTTTAATCTCTAAACTTTAGACCGATGTATCAGACTTATACCTAAACAACATGTTATCAAAAGTAAACCTAGAAATGGCACTCAGAACACTAAAAACTGAATTTAAAGTAATAGCATGTGAATGTGATACACAATATAATGGAGAAACAAAAATAGTAAAACTAGAAAACATAAAAAGAACATGTGATTAAGTCCAAAGGAAAAACATAATATACCCGTTCATATTTGGTAAGAAAATCAAAAATGTAATTGTGAAAAGGCAAATATAATGCACGGGGAAAAAACTTATATAAACAAAAATTTAATTGAACCCTCAAGCTATCGAACAATCCTATCAGAAAAATCTGTGTAAAAATAAAGCCATTATAGCTTCCATTAATTAAAAGTAAATTCAAAATCGGAAATTAAAATTCTCCTACTTTAGCTGAAATTTTGCTGCATGAATCCCAAGTGAGAATTATGACTCAATCTCAAACTAAACTTTTGAAAGAGAGAGAAAAAGCTTGTTCACTCCAATAAATAGGATATTTTCCTTTGGCAAATTCCTTTAACAGTCAGTTGTTTGCTGTTTTTTGTGTATGGTGGTTTTTCTGATCACATTTGTATTAGTCTTAGTTTTGATTGCTCAGGCTACGATTTAGGTCTGGGTTCTTTTTCTGAGGTTATAGGTTTAATTTTAGATTCCAACATGGCACTAGGCTACTAGGCTGTTGGTGTTTTTCGTTTTTACACTCTAGGTTTATCACATGATAATGGGAGTTGATTTATACGCCTGAAACATTACACATTAATTTTTATATTCAGAAATGTCCAATTAAACCATATTAATAATATGAACAATAAATTATTATCAAATAACTTTAAAACCAAAATCTTCGTTAATTGTTATTTAGAGAGTATACTGTGAACGTTATGAAGTACCGTACTATTAGAACATTGTAACTAACACTTTATCTTGTATTTCCAGGCTTGAAACCTACTAACTTAAAAACTTCAAATACACTACACAAACATACCATTGTTTATCACATGTTTTAGTAATAACTTACTTCAATAATGTTATGTTATATACCACAAATCTAAAAAATAATTATATTAAGAATACGTCCAAATGTTATTAACAACATTTAGATAGGGTGGTGCACTTACTTGAGGTAAGTCACCACTCAAGATCAACTGTTCAACTTCTGCTAATAGTTTGGCTCTATCTTGACCAAAGTCAGTCACACTCTGTCGTTTAACAATAATAGCTATAACCTAAAATGACATCAATAAAAATTTGGATTTGGGTAATTAAACAATAAAATAATGACATAAGAGTCTACTACTTTATACATGTCACATGAAGAATATGCAGACGAATTGTCAGAAATAATTAATCAAAACATAGCACAAAGTTTTATCATCAAATTCAGTAATTCCACTTGTTGGACAGAATACAATTTTTATTATGACACAATTTTGAGAAAATATTTTCTTTTTCAATTAAAAATTCCATTTAAACGCATTTCAGAAAATTTAACAGGGGATGTTAAAAAATGACCAAAAATAGTTTTGTCAATTGCTCTTGAAATGTAATTATTATAACTGCTAATTAGTAGATTGATTTCAGTTATTAATCTCCATATTTAATGAAACTATATAAAATTTGCTACAATTGATTTTGGGAAAATAGACTTTTCATAACAGCTTCAGTATTTATCAATAACTAACTACTATATATATTTTTTTTAAATTAAAAAAAATTTTTTTTTTTTTACATGATTAATTTTTTTGCCAAAGTTGTGTTAGAAAAATTTCTATATATTTTAGGAAAAGCCTAAAAAATAGAGTCTTAAATCATTTTTAGCAATATGTATTAATTAAAGTATTCTGTAATTTGTTGAGCAATTCTGAGTAAGAACTTATGGAGTACATTCAAAGTTTGAAATGTTTATACAGTCATAGAATGTTATCTATTTAACAAGAAAAAATTACCTGTAGAATTTTTTCCCTTACAAAAACTGCTATTGAAGGATTTCTAATCAAGTAATGCAATAAATATTGTTGCAGAGCCTTAATTTCATCTAGTTGAAGAGTTGTCCACTCACGAACTAATGCAACTTTTAACGTACCAGCATTTTCAAAAATAACATAATCCACTGTACTTGTTTCTGAAAATGAGAATGAGGATTATTAAGTGGGAATTTTAGATGAAATATAAAGGGTTAATAACACAGAACTCCAACTATTAGTAGACTATAATACTAAATTTATTTTAATTATACTAATAGAAGTCAATTACCACTGTACAGAACTCTAAATAAATTAAATAACTCTAATATTCTTTTGTCATTATTTTTTAAGCATAAATTATATATTCTTAATTCATTAAAAAGAAATGTAGTTATTTTTTAGTTCTTCCAAAAACACTGTTCAAATGTGTCTATTCTAAAAAGTGCAGAATTCTTAGCTTATAACTGGATTCTTGCTGTCTAAATGTATATCAAATATTGTAAATACTTCAAAAATATGAACAATATAATAAACAACAACCAAAAAAGGACAACATTCATCTAAATACACAAATATTTTTTTCACTTTCTCTTTTTTAGAAACATGATATAAAAAAAAATTTTGAACAAGATTATAGCAAACAATAATTCTTAAAAAAAAAGTTTACTATAAGTAAAAGCTTTTTGTTATAAACAAAATTAAAGTAACACTTATATGTTGTTTTAGGACTTATATTCAATGGCTTTGGTTTGAAAAGTACTTTGTTGATGAGTTACGAATGGTGAACCCTTCCTGATCCAACTACATTGTCATGATTAACTGAATGCTAAACAAAGGTTCTTTTTCAGACTATTGACATACCATCCATTAATGATGTCATCGCTTGCTGTCTTTGTTTTCTTATTCTGTTCTTCATATTAAATTTATTTGTATTAATAGGTATTAAATTGGTGTGACTACACTGTAATCCCTACACCCCAAATCTCCTTCTAATTTCTTAATTTTTCTCAATTATACACACACAGAGAGAGGATATACAAACATCCACACTCACATGTATAAACATTGGAAATAATTACAGAGATACTACTGGCAGCCAACTGTAAGAGGAAGAATTGACAAGCAGAACCAATATATACTAATAAGTGTGTGTATGTTAAATAAATTGAAAGATGCTCCAGTTGCCAAGTTGGAAAGGGTGTAGAGTGTACGTTTTGTACAATGTATAATTTTTCACTGTTATTTTTAAAAAAACAACAATATAATGGGGTATTAATGTACTTTTATTTTTACTGACAATTAAATTTATCGAGTGAGACTTGTTTGTTTGTTTTATTTTTGTCTAGGTTAAAAACTCGCTACACTGCCAACATAATAATATGTTATTTTTTTCAGCTCTATATAACAACTTATTTCAATGTTGTTTTTGACTACTGAAAATGTTGTTTTTTTACTAAGTCCAATGTAACACCGACAAAGTTGTACTATTTTTTAATGTGATTGGTTAATAGAGTAATTTAACAAATTGGTTAACTTAATTTAAAATAATTTATTCCAAAATATAAGGTGTGAAAAACTATGCATTGACTAAGTATTGCACCTTCTTAATAAAACACATTGTAGTATAAAAAACTATTAATTCAGTTTTATTTGTGTGGATTTTAATTTTTAATACAGAAATTAGTTGGTTTGAATACATTGAATACAAAAAGTATTTTTTCATTGTTTGTTTATGGTGTTGGTTAAACTGATTTCTCTTATAATATACTCATTTTGAAATGTATATTGGCTTGAATAATCTTGATTGAAATTATTGACTGTTGTTTGACAGCAGTTTCGTCTATTTTCAGGCATCATTAGAAAAAAAAACTTGAATACATATAAATATATAGATAGTACATACTGTAGTTTAAAAAACACTTGGATCACAAACACAAATTTAAAATGTTGATTAATAATAAGTTACTTTTTTTATGTTATAATTACTTTATGTTATAGTTACTTTTTAAATTAATATTTGTGTTGCCGGTGGTCTTTCTGACTGTCTGTAGCATGATTTCAAAATATTAAACATGTAAAATTGAGAATGAAATTGGGTGTTTGGGAATACAAAGTATTTGGCCTCAGCCAACATGCTGGTCTACGTTATAAGCTCTATGTAAATTCTAGGAAGTATCTTGGTCTGATGGATAAACTGACATTCAAGTCAAGTCAACAATAATGGTGATCAGTGGCGGATCTAGAATTTTATTTGGGGGGGGGCTGAACGGGGGAAAATTTTGTGAAAGGACTTTCATATAATGAAGCAACCAAAACAGTAGTTTAACGTTGTTTTATGGAGTAAAAACGTGTCTTTCATATTAAAGGTTTTCAGACTTGTCGACGGACCAGCGCCGGCGCCATCTTGCATGTGAACGTCTTCACTTTTACTTTTCTTTGGGTTCTTGAAGAAGCACGAAATATTTGTCTGTTTACGTTTAGACACAAACAATAACACGTTTAACCGCTGAGTCACTGTATGCGCGTCCTCGATAGTGCGCGTATGTGTTCAATAAAACTAGATAACCGGAGTGGGCACAAAAAACAAAATATTTTATGTTGATTGATTGCAGGCAATGTAAATGTAACTAAGACATTATACAAAGTATTAAAACGTTAACGGATATCATACAATTGAAGACGTAGTAACTTAATGGAATTACGTCATTCTTGCTGATGAATAAATTTAAGAGCTTCAAATTATTATATTGGTATAAAATTTACATTCATTCAAAAAAAATTTAGAGGTTTTGGGGGGGGCTTCAGCCCGAAAGCCCCCCCCGTAGATCCGCCACTGATGGTGATGATGACTGGCCATTATCTCACTTCTACAAAAACCATTCACTTGACTCCTGAGGTGATCTAAATTTATGAAGATCCAAATTTGGCAATTTATTGTGAAACTTAATGTTCGTACTATGTGTACAGTAGTAGTGACTTGTTTGGTGCAAAAGATAAATACATCACAATTTGTTAGCGCAGCAGCCTGGATTTCTAATTTTTAACATTGATGCTTCAAGAATTACTCCTGAAATAGAAGGAGATGTGGCAAGTGGAAATAATATCTACAAACAATTGAATTTGACTGATTAATTGATATGCCCCCAACTACCACCACATTGGGTAATGGTGGTGCATTGCCATAATATTATATTTTATTCTTAATTCTTATTTTAAAACAGTTCCCATAAATTCTACAATGGTACCTCCAACTGATGTGTATCTCCAACTATTTTTCTGTTATCTAGGAAGGTTAAGGGATTGTACCTAGATAACTAATGTCGATTTTTACTTCGTTGCTTCGTCCCAAGATCTCCACTTGATAAGAAGAAAAATTAGCAACCACCATTTAGTAAACTTATAACCAAAGGTAACAATAATTTTCTTAAGATGAAAATTTTATTTGATGACTCTCCTAACTGATGCAATCATGAAACTTAGGGTTTGTCAAATTGTTTCCCCAATACAGCTAATTTCAACATCAATTCAATCAACTAAGACTGGAACGAATTGTAAAAAAGGGAGGAAATTAGTGTAATCATGATATTTATTGACAATAAATTTTTCATGCGTCCAGTTCAATTATTTTCATCTGTCCAACTAGTTTTTCACACTTTATATTGCTTTATAAATAAAACCAAACAAAGCTATATCTTGATATAGGAGGGTTTAATAAATTGGCATACTTAAGGCAACCCCTGTCCTCATTTTTATTTTAGATCACTTTATCCATTTTGGTGCTGAATCATCACCAGAAGTATATAATATTATATAAGTCATTGTAAATTAATAAAAAGAAAAAACACATGCAACACTGACATCATAACAAAATATTAAACACTGATTTCTAAACATCCTACATTCCGTGTAATCAATATGTGTTTGTTTTATGTTGTGGCTTCACCAATTGCTCTTATAATATACTAAGATATTATAATATGAATTTTATTGTAAGCCTAATGGAATACTTCCCTGAGCAATCTTAAAATGATGTTAATTTTATATCTTTTAAAATATATTTAATTTTTACTTTTTCACAAAAATACATTATATATAGAAAGTTATGTGATGGATCAAAAATAAAAATTTTGCGGATTTTAAAGGTCCCTTGAATCCAAAAAGTGGTTTTCGAAGTGATGTCATTCTGTTTGGCAGCTGTTGTATGTCCTCTAAACAAAAACCCATGGACCAATTTTAATCAAATTTGGTAGTATGTCAGCATATTGTGGCCAGATTTCAGCACATTTTATTCATTTTTGTTCAAACTAATAATTTAGGAATAGCTGCTAATTATAAGAAAAAATACAATTTTCTCAAAACCGGTTCTATTGATTTTCATTAAATTTTGATCAAGTGTAGTCTCGAAGGACACAAATAAAACTGGTCACTATCCCTCCAAAAATCTTGGTATTTGAAAAAAAAACCTTAAAAATCAGCCATGGGACTGTTACAAAATACATGTCTCAAAATCGGCTCTACTAATTTCGTTCCAAATTTAGTACAATAATTAATTATCTAATCCCATGTGCAAACTTGCAAGTACAAATATATTACGGTTCAAAAATAACTGGCAAGAAAACATTAATGACTATGGCTGCCATCATTAAAATCTCAATTTTAATCCAATATGATTTAAGCTGAGAACCGGTTTATACCACAAGCAAAGCAAGTTTAGGCCCTTATTATTTAACTATAGAAATATTTCTTTAAAGATGACATCCACGTTTCATTTTCACTTTTTAATTCAACAACTATCGAACTAACATTTTTTGTGATTAGCTTTGGTTTGTTTTAATTTAGTTTTGGGGATGCGTGAGTAAGTTTGTGCAATGTTTTTGCATAATTTATTTAATATGATATATATTATATTATGAAGTTGTTTTTTTAATAATTTAATGATAACATCATTTTGAGATTGTTTATGTGTGTATTGTATGTAGTGCCTTGTAATGTGTATTAATGTTATTTGTTTTTTTAATTGACGATTTATATATATTGTTAATAATATGCAGTAACATATATTCTATGTTCACAGTGCCGGTACTGAAGGTATCGACTACTTCTGATCTAGGCAAGTTCCGCTGTTGGTTGCTTTTGTCGACACTGTGTATGTAATCATTATAAGTGAGTGTAAGTTAAAGTCTCTTTAAGTAATAGAAGAACTAGGCTACTGATGTTTTCCTGTTGAGCCGCCTGCTGTTGATTAGTAAATTTACAAACTGAGGCTAATTAAATCTACGATGCTAAGGAAACCTCCACATTACATGTAGCCACCTTCATATGGTATAGCATCAGACTGCGTAAAGTATACTGAAATAAATATGATGACAAGGAAATAAATTGCATAAGGTATGTCAATTTATAGTATAACCAAATAAATAGTAATCCTATGATGCAAAACATAAATATTTAAAATAAAGGTTAAGTATGCTCGATTATTTAAAGTTAATTTAGGTTTATTACAGTACTTACCAAAAATATGTTTACACAATGCATAAGGGGATTTAGTTTTACGGAAATCTAGAAAAACCATTTCAGCAGCATGTCTCTGCTCATTGGTAACAATGGATGGTGGAGCCTGAAAAAGCAACAAAAGTTTCTAAATTAACATGACTATAAACACAACAGTTAAGAAACCTAAAATTTCGAACAACACTATTGTTATTACATTTAAATCGACTGACCAACGGTTCTAAATCTAATTAAGTATCGCATTATTAAACTTAAATAAAGATTAATAAGACATATGCCTTTATCTACTACACAATTCTATAACTGGATTGGTGAGTTCTGACTGCTTAAATAATGTTTAAGTTTAAAGCCATATAAATAATAATTTGTACAAATTTAAAAATTCAGTTTTCTTTGAACATGTATGGGGCAGGTGAAATAGGTACTACGAATAAATGTTGCAAACAATAGTCCTATGTCCAAAGATTCTGTAAATATTATTCATTGGTGCATAACACTGTAGGAAATTTATTTAATTAGGGCAATATTAATTGTCCATAGCAACCATAAATAACTTCACAGTTTTATAATGATTCAAATAATTGTTTTTTACCATTGTATATTTTCAACAATTTTAACAGAGATGATTTTGCTAATCAGCTATAATCCTATTTTAAGATTATGTTTATAGCATTGCTTAAAATGAATATGTAGAACTTCTGCGGAGGAACAGCTAGTACAACAGAATAATAATAATAATAACATACACAATTAATTACTAATCAACTTTCAAATTTAACCTCCTAAAAAAATATTGAAGACTGCAAAGGAATGTTAAAGGATTTTATAAAATAAAAAAAAAAAATCTTATTTCAATTTATATAGGCCGACTATAAAAATAGTAGGACAGCCTAATTGATACATCACATGTATGTATGTCAAGGGGTATTCAAATTTAAAAAGTTCTTTTATTTATTTCTGGTTTGACATGAACTTATAACATATTTTCATTTTGTTGTAGTTTTTTCAAACTTCCACTATTTTTCAAAATTTAAATTTTAATGTGAATAATATTAACTCTCTGAATACCTGAGCACCTAACTTAAAAAAAAAAAATATATATATATATATATATATATATATATATATATATATATATATATATATATAATATAATATAATGGACTTTAACATCCTAAAGTAATTATGACTTCCTAGGTCCATTGTGCCTACGTAATCCTCGGGTTTATATAATTCTAGGTGTAGAAAGTCTTCACATAGTTTCCTCCAGAAATAATTTTTGTTTTAGCGTTGTACCAAGTTATATATTCTATGATGACGTTGTCTAGAGGTTTCTTCCTCTATCCGAAACAATCTGTTGATGGAATCAGTGTATACATCCATTTACTGCACATGTTTCCTCAGATAGTAGGTCGACAGTACTCTCTTAAAATTTGACCACAATCCTATTGTCTATTCAACTAAGCCTGAGAGTAGGTTTTGTGTAACACACACTAAAAGTTCAAAGAGTATCTCTACCAACGAGGTAAGCTGAAAAGGATATCCAGCTTTGCTGTGCATTATATATATTTTCCTCCTACATATGAAATTCCACATGCTAGTTAAGGACTGGCCATTAGACTTGCAGATGATTTTGATAGCAAGTCTATCGGCTTTTTATTCCCTAGTCCCTAAAAACTAAACCTCTGTAGTAGATAATAATAGATTAAAAAAGGTACTATTGAAAAAAAAAAAATTTACAGAACTTTATTGAATTATTTGTTTTAAAGGTAATATTTCTGAAAGAAAAAATTGCCAGAAACAACTCTAAACATCTTAAAAATAATATGCAAAATTGAGCATATACCATGAATATGCCTCATCTTGAATAATGGATTTCATGTATATTACTATGTAATACTGTTTTACAGTATTTTGTTAAGTTGTTAGGAACAATTTGTGTAAATATGTAGTGTAAACGAGCACACTAATTGTGTTACTTGTCTATTTTATAGTTTTTATCGCTATGTCTGTAATAAGTATTAAGTTTTTATAGATGAAATATCATAATATTATTTTAATATTATTATTAATAGGCCTAGCCTTAACTTTATCTCTTATCTGAGATGCAAAATATTTATTCAATAAATAATTGCTGAATTGCGTAACATATAAAACTCTTTAATTCTACACAATAGTCAACAATGCACATCCACAAAGTTTTACAGTTTTTGTAAAATATTTGTATTTATTAAATTATTAAACAATTAATTATACAATAAATGTTTTATATCTAAAACAAGTTAGGTAAGATTCTATACGATATTATAACTTTAAAAAACCTTCAACAGTTATTATATAGCCTACTTATTAAAATAAAAGCTGATGTTATAACATCATACTTTGCATAAGCGAATTGGTAACTGTAATAGCGACTGTATATTATAATCTATTAAGAATTCTTTGAAACTCAAACCCCCATGCTAAAGATAGCAGCAACTGCTAAAATCTACTTGAATTATTATTGATGCCATTTATTTTATACTAAATTATTTAAAATTATTAATTGTATGAATGTATTATGTAAATTCATAATTATTTTGTCATACTGTATTGAATACATTTGGATATGTATACATAGATCATATATAACTAAGGGTACAAATTATTTTTCTTCTTATTCTAAAACATTGACAGCAGAAATATGTCTAACAATACATAAAAAAGGTCAATTTTAATAATACTGCTTGTTTTTACTTTAGCCTAGGCCTATGTACTAAAATATACTGGTTTCAGAATTTATTTTTATTTTTAACCTCATTTTATAATTCGAGGGCGTGAATCGAAAAATTGAGATGACTAGCTACCATCAGCTTTACTACCCCTAAATATGAAGAAAACATATTAGATAGGTATGTTACATATTATAGACTATATTAAGTCAAAGAATAAGAAACAATAAGGTATTTATTACAAAATATCCAAAATTAAACTGAAGAATTTTTAATGATTCCTTTTTAAAACAATTGACTCTCCCAGCTGAGAAACATCTTATTTGTCTACAGGTGTTTAGGTTAGATTAGTTGTTTAGAATAAAATATGGTAATTATTTACACGATAAAGATACTGGTATTTTTGGCGATTTAAAAAAAAAATCATATTCTACATACCTTATTTATTAATAATAAAATTATTTTTCAATGTGGAGCTAACTTTTTCACCTAAAAATCACAATTTAAAAACTACAGGATTCAATGCATTTATAGATCACCTAAGTCAAGCAACATTGAGTGTTGTTAGTACTTGGATGGGTGACCGCTTGGGAACACCACATGCTGTTGGCTCAATTTTTTTTTCTTCAAAATTTTAGTGGGGGTTAGATAACAAGTCGATTATATATGGCCACCTGGCCAGACCTATCATTATCGTGCAAATACATTTCTTGGTGAAAAAGTTAGCCCCGCTTTGAAAACTTTTTTTATTATTAAGGTATGTAGAAGATGATTTTTTTTAAATCACCAAAAATACCTGTATCTAGATTTGTAAATAATTACCTTTAATAATTCTACCACACTAAAAATTCTCAACTTCATAAATTCAGTCTAATCACAGGCGGTAATTGTTTACAATTACTTTGTCACCTCTAACTTCTTTAGTATTTAGATATGTTATCAACAATGGACTACAAACGACAGATAAACATGTTTGAAGGCCCGGAACAACTAGAAAATACCCGTTACACAAGGTCTTATCATTGATGCGATATGAAGCGGTCCTTTGCAGTCAGTTCTAATGGCGTCATGTTCCTGTTTCAATCCGTTTACCTAAGAAAGGTTTGGCCAAGTGGTTATATATATATATATATATATAGCTACCTGGCCGAACCTGTCATGATAGCCTATATAATTATCTTGCAAAGTAAGCATTATTAACTTAAATAAACATACCAAAGGTTTGGGCTGGTGGATGGGTCAGTTCTAATGGCGTCGTGTTCTGG
The DNA here is from genome assembly GCA_963513935.1 of Aphrophora alni. Lineage (NCBI taxonomy): Eukaryota > Metazoa > Arthropoda > Insecta > Hemiptera > Aphrophoridae > Aphrophora > Aphrophora alni. Next base: position 47,277,297 of record OY740769.1, read on the forward strand.
TTTCAATCCATTTCTGTGCGACAATTGTGAGCTAAGTTTATAGTGATTACCGAAAATAAAGACACTTTGCACAATTTCTTATACAATCACGGTGTTTTGTCAAAATCGAAAATGTCAGGAGTACAGTAATGACATGACCTTGTAAACCATCTCCGGACTGTAGCTCATCTGAAGACGACTTCTAAAGTAAGTATCCCACTTTTTTTACTTTTCCGGGCCATAATAAATGTTATTCTTTTAATTACAAACATAAATATGTCAAATGTCTTCATACTAAAAAAGTTAGAGGTGACAAAGTAATTGTAAACAAATACATCACAGGCTTTTAATTCTGATGAAACTATAAAACACAATTTGACTGAGCTTTTGAAATTATTGGTGATTTGATAGGTGTTTGTTATATGTGCTGCTTGGAATGTAATCCAGAATCAGAGATGTATAATTCTGAAGAAGCTTCAATAGGACTGTTCTTATTGCATTTGAGTTTTTTGAAAATGACTATGATTGTTCTACTTTGGTGGCTGGAATTGAAACATTCGGGTTGTAGATTTAGTTTCAGCTGTAGGAAAATAGGCCATATAAAACTAGAATAGCGTTTACGTCTCTTGTAGATGTCACGTCACATTGTCGAAGATGATCTATATGCTTTTTAACAGTGTAATCTTTGACTTAAGCTCAATATGGTAATGCAGTTTTCCTAATTTTTTCCACAACCGTACCAGATAGCCACAGTGGTGATGTTGAATAATTTATTATTTGAATCTTTTCTCCCACACTTATTCATGATCTCAGGGTAGCCATTTGGCTCTGTTTTATGACAGTAGTTTTGATCAAAGGTTGTGGCCAAAGAATAATTCTACTGGTAGTGTATCATTTGTTATTATTGGTGTGGTTCTCTATGTGAATAATATAGAATGTAGATTTTGATTCAATTTTGTTCACTATCTATTGTTTCCATCTTTTCCATAAAATTTGAATGTAACATTCTCCTCTCTTGATGATTTGTGGCTGGGTCCACAGGGATTATAAATCTTTGTACAATTCCATTATGTTGACCGAATGCTTTGAATTCAGTACAAATGAAAAATTTTGTATTCTCAATAACAAGTAGGTAGCATAGTATATATCTGGTAGATAAGATGAAAATATTTCTCTGAAAAAATTAATTGTAGAACTTGTAGGAGATACATAATTGATCTTAATTTTAGGTCATGATTTTATGTCCACAAGAATTAAGTTGCCAGTTAATTTCAGTTACGTACCTCCCAACATGCATAGGGGCTTTTGTTGGAAGACTTTTCACAACAAAGTTTACAGCATTTGACTGAATCTTATATAGTGAACTTTTTAAGTCCTTATCTATATTTTTTCTTTCTTTTTTTTAAAGGAATAACAGATTTAATCCAAAAGTGATCTACAATCAGTGAGGATTCTAAAAAAAGTTTACTGTAATTAAAAGTGAGCATCCTTCAGTAAAAAGTCCTTTAAAAACTTTTTCACAGACACTTTGCAATTGATATAATTCATATATTATATAATTCATATTGATATAAATTCATATAATTTATATAAGGTAAAAATAGGGTATGAAACTTTACTTAACCTTTACTAACCTTCCATGGTGTTTGTATCTTTAATGTGAACAAAGAACATGAAAGAATGCTGTATGTCGGGTTTTGTATATAAACATAGTGTGAAGTTATTAGAACTGAAGAAACTTTTGTGTAAAATTACTGCACAAATAACGGCATTAGGTATTCAATCACTAATGGACTTAGCTCATAGGCCTCATTATTTTGGTACACCTTAGAATATTTTGATATTTTATTGCCAATCAACAATAAAAACTAGCCTCTTTAAGGAATTTTTATTATTTTTTTAAAGCACAAGTTTGATAATAAAATGAACAATAGGGTTAAAATTATCCACAAAGGTAATCAATTTCAGAAGTTAACCTCAATTAACAGGACAAAATAAATAATACATGAATTAAACTAAAACAAATATACCATTATTAAATATTTTTCTGGGTATAAATATATCAAGAAAAACTTACCAGCACCACTTTTGCTGCCGCCTCCAATTGCTGACATACTTCGTCGGCCATTTCAACTCTGTCATAAAAGAAAATAAACACTGTGATTTTTAGAAAACCTAACAGCTTCTGTTTTGCGTCTGCAAAAATTATTAAAAAATACTATGCCATGTAGATTAACAAGTGCGTTGTTACTGTGAAGTGCGGACGTGAGGTAACTATGCTACAGAAGGCAAACTACGAAATCGTAGATTGAACTCATAGACGAATGAATGCTTTTGACAATAAATCTCGAGCAAGAGAGACGATTGAAAAAATGAAAAGATTAAAAATAATTTATCAAATCATAATTTTTCTCACTCATTTTTATACCGTAATCAATTATAAAATCACAGATCTTTCATAACGTTTCAGCTTTAAATTTATACTTATTAAGAGAAAAGATAAACATCATACTAATTAAATTAAAAACATAAAATGTAAAACGTTAGTCACTTGCTTTGAATGAATAATGGTTACAAAATTTAATTATATACTAATTTTATCAATTTCATTTATTGTTGAGAATAAGACCTGGTTGAATTTTGGCCTCTATATACTAAATAATATGTTCAAATAACGGTTATACCAATTGAATAAGAGAATACCTGAAGAGTCATTTCGTTTTTGTTTAGTGTACAGACATTAAAAATAAAGACTCGTTAGTTAGATATTTATGTCTTTAAATGTGGAGAGTTATGCCTTTAATTTTTCCATTCATATAGACTGTAATGCGAAAGGTTTATATGAATATTGTATTTATATACATAAAGAAAAAGAATTTAAATAAATATCTTTTTAATGCCACATATCTAAAAATTTAAAACAGTTTCAATAATCTTGAACCTTGAAAGTTAACATGAATTTATAAACATTAATAGGCAATAATAAACGAGCCTTAATCATCAATATTTCCAAGAAAATTGTTTGTTTGTTTTTTGTCCTTGGGTTGTTGGTGGAGATAAATAATTACGAATCAGATAGTTGCATCAATTATAAAAGCTACAATTTTAAATCTATCTAGTGTGTGTAACTATATCCCATTGCTATCGATTCATCAAGTTAATTTCAGCCATAAAAACCTACTTCCTCCAAGCATGTTATATATTATATAACATGGTTTGAACTACATAGCTTCACTAGCGCTACAATCATCCGTTATTGACACTACGACGCTATTTAACTGTATTACCGACTAAATTTCAAAACAAATAATTAATGAATCTGTACTAAACAGATTACGATATGGTTACACGCACACAAGTTAGGTATTATCATTAAATTTACATCTAAGATATATATTATTAAGTTTAGTACATGAAAAATCAATGGCATTATACATTTTAAAGACTTTATTATTTAATAAAAAAAAGACAATAATTATAAACATCTTAAAACTTATTATTTTAATATGTAGACCCTAACACGCACACACACACACACACACACACACACACACACACACACACACACACACTCACACACACACACTCACTCACACACAAAACATAAAATAAATCAGTTCATTTGTATTCTGAAGGAAGTTAATATTTATAAAAAACAAGAAAAGACACCTTGCGAATTCAAGGAACAAAGAATGTGTATTATCCACCTAACTGGTTATTTTGAGCCGTTATCATGTTACCACAACAATGAGAATAGAAACCAATACCATACACAAGAGATTCTTCACAACCATCTTTTTAGACCTGTATATTTTTCTCTTTGATGCTTAAAGGTGAAAAATCTCTCGGTCATCATCGCTTTGTATAAAAAAAAAAAAAAAAAAAAGAAGAAAGATGAAAAAGGAACATACAATAAAGACCCCCTCCCCTAACTTTCAAATACTCTAATGTCGTCAGGGTTGAAAAAGAACCAGAGTTGGTATAGAGAGACCTAATAAAAAAACCGAAAGAGAGGGATCTAACCCAAGACAATATAAAGAAGTGTAGATCCAGCTGGGCTCCCTCGAGACCGCTTTCCTTCCGCCTTGTTTTCTGACAAATAGGTAGTCTAAAGTATTGTTGAATGCAAATAAATGTTTAATTTCCATGGATTTATCCATTTTGAGACCTCTTAATTACGTGCTTAAAATTTTGTGTCTTACTGATATTGGTCTGTACATGATTTTGATCAAATTAGGTACGTTGGCCTGGTATGGCCGTGTCCCGAGGTATTTTCTGCTGTTTTATAATTGCAAATTTGGGTTACCGTTATAAGAAGAAAAAAACACAAAATTTCGATTTTCTCAGTCTATGCTTCGAATAAAACACATTAGTCGAAATACTCCCTCTAAAAACAGTCGATTTGAAAGTTATTGGTAAAAAACCATCTGTGGAGGTATTATTAAAGGATAATTTCTCAAAAAGGGGTGTACCGATTTCGGTAAAATTTTGGTGATAGGCCTATGTGAATATTTATAACCTAAACCAATATGCCAAGTCACTAGTAATAGTAAATTACGGTGCAGGAATAATTTGTAAAACACAAAAATAAACCTTGACCACTGTCATTTAAAAAATCTATATCAATTAAATAATAACTCCAAAGTTTTACCTCAAATTTTGAACTTTGTTGGTATTTGAATTTGTGTGTGGTGCGTGAGAAAGTTTGTGGACCTTTTATTTATATAGGCTATTATATTTTCCTTTATACATTGTAATTAAATGTAAATAAATTGAAAACAGCTGTTTAGGAAAATCACATGGTAATTGTCGTGGCGTATAACTTTGTGTACATTCTTGGTATGAACCATATCTTTCCTACTCATGTATTTAATAAGATATCACTTAGAAGACCTGGGTGAGACGTTGTGGGAGAGACCTGAATAGGTACAACTTCAAAACAATACTTTTCGAATAATATCTAAATTGTTTACTCTGGTATAATTGATCAGAACAATTTTTTTAGAGGTGACAAAATTTTCCTTTTATTCTTGTTAATGTATAGATAGACGAGAGAGAGAGAGAGAGAGAGAGAGAGAGAGAGAGAGAGAGAGAGAGAGAGAGAGAGAGAGAGAGAGAGAGAGAGAGAGAGAGAGAGAGAGAGAGAGAGAGAGAGAGAGAGAGAGAGAGAGAGAGAGAGAGAGAGAGAGAAGAGAGAGAGAGAGAGAGAGAGAGAGAGAGAGAGAGAGAGAGAGAGAGAGAGAGAGAGAGAGAGAGAGAGAGGGGGGAGGGAGAGAGAGGGGAGGGAGAGAGAGAACAAATCCCATGATAATTCCTGTCCTCTTGTTGGGTATCGATGACAGAGCTCTTATTGCTAAAATGTTTATAATCGAAATGCCCTAGTAATATGAGAAATGATTCACAAATTAGCTTTCGTCGATTTGTATGTAGCTTCTGCACTTATAGTACAGCTGTAGAAATATCACAAAGATAGTTTTGAAGGCATTTAATTTACTGTTAAACCTAACTATAGTTCGCCTGAATTTAAGTATTTTTTCAAGATAAATAAATATCCGTATTCTGAATTTCAGATAAAACACTGGTCATTACACAGAGACGGGGATTTATTAGGGTGTTTTCTTGTATCACTATTCTTAAAATATTTTGCATGCTCGACTTTGGACCCTAATAAGAAATTATTGTTTTATTAAGAATTTTATTTAAATTATTTAATGTCATGAAAAGCAAATTTTCAAAATCATTAATCATGAAATAAAATTGATTTCCCTTAAACTAAACATTACACGAATTTTCTTACATACCTGAAGAGAAACTAAATAGAAACTTAAGATATAGATAAACTAATAAGCAAAGATATAGTTATTAATATCATCCCGAAAATTTCGTAGTTCTCGGTCGAAATATAAAATATAAAATTTATAACATACTATGATTAACGCTTGGTGAGGCGTACTGATGAAGATAGATTTACATTTGAATAGGTTTTTAACAATGTCTCTTGTCTGTGGTTAAAACATGCGTTAGTTGAAAACAAACAGGAGCTTCGGACGAGTGTTTCTTGAATATTGTGGGATGCCATACACGGATAGTGTTAGGTTAGGATGAGGTGTTTTGTGTGACAGTTAATATACGACTGGATCCTGAGTATTGTAAGAACGTGTTAACGCTGGTAGCGTTATGTTAGGATGAAGTGTTTTGGGTGACAGCTAATATATAACTGAATCCTGAGTATTGTAAGAACGTGTTAACGCTGGTATCGGTATGTTAGGATGAAGTGTTTTGGGTGACAGCTAATATATAACTGAATCCTGAGTATTGTAAGAACGTGTTAACGCTGGTAGCGTTATGTTAGGATGAAGTGTTTTGGGTGACAGCTAATATATAACTGAATCCTGAGTATTGTAAGAACGTGTTAACGCTGGTAGCGTTATGTTAGGATGAAGTGTTTTGGGTGACAGCTAATATATAACTGAATCCTGAGTATTGTAAGAACGTGTTAACGCTGGTAGCGTTATGTTAGGATGAAGTGTTTTGGGTGACAGCTAATATATAACTGAATCCTGAGTATTGTAAGAACGTGTTAACGCTGGTATCGGTATGTTAGGATGAGGTGTTATGGGTGACAACTAATATATGACTGAATCCTGAGTATTGTAAGAACGTGTTAACGCTGGTAGCGTTAGGTTAGGATGAGGTGTTTTGGGTGACAACTAATATATGACTGAATCCTGAGTATTGTAAGAACGTGTTAACGCTGGTAGCGGTATGTTAGGATGAGGTGTTTTGGGTGACAACTAATATATGACTGAATCCTGAGTATTGTAAGAACGTGTTAACGCTGGTAGCGGTATGTTAGGATGAGGTGTTTTGGGTGACAACTAATATATGACTGAATCCTGAGTATTGTAAGAACGTGTTAACGCTGGTAGCGGTATGTTAGGATGAGGTGTTTTGGGTGACAACTAATATATGACTGAATCCTGAGTATTGTAAGAACGTGTTAACGCTGGTAGCGGTATGTTAGGATGAGGTGTTTTGGGTGACAACTAATATATGACTGAATCCTGAGTATTGTAAGAACGTGTTAACGCTGGTAGCGGTATGTTAGGATGAGGTGTTTTGGGTGACAACTAATATATGACTGAATCCTGAGTATTGTAAGAACGTGTTAACGCTGTAGCGTTAGGTTAGGATGAGGTGTTATGGGTGACAACTAATATATGACTGAATCCTGAGTATTGTAAGAACGTGTTAACGCTGGTAGCGGTATGTTAGGATGAGGTGTTATGGGTGACAACTAATATATGACTGAATCCTGAGTATTGTAAGAACATGTTAACGCTGGTAGCGTTAGGTTAGGATGAGGTGTGTTGGATGACAGTTAATATATGACTGAATCCTGAGTATTGTAAGAACATGTTAACGCTGGTAGCGGTATGTTAGGATGAGGTGTTATGGGTGACAACTAATATATGACTGAATCCTGAGTATTGTAAGAACATATTAACGCTGGTAGCGTTATGTTAGGATGAGGTGTTATGGGTGACAACTAATATACCGTATGACTGAATCCTGAGTATTGTAAGAACATGTTAACGCTGGTAGCGTTAGGTTAGGATGAGGTGTGTTGGATGACAGCAAATATATGACTGAATCCTGAGTATTGTAAGAACATGTTAACGCTGCTAGCGGTATGTTAGGATGAGGTGTTATGGGTGACAACTAATATATGACTGAATCCTGAGTATTGTAAGAACGTGTTAACGCTGGTAGCGGTATGTTAGGATGAGGTGTTTTGGGTGACAGCTAATATATAACTGAATCCTGAGTATTGTAAGAACGTGTTATCGCTGGTAGCGTTAAATTAGTATGAAGGGTCTCAGATAAGTGTTAATAGGTGAGTGAATCTAACTTATCGACTTCAAATTGCCTACACTTTTAGATGGAAGAAACCAACTCATTTAGTGATTACTCCTCAGAGTAGGCCTACTAGCCTAGAGACTAAGGAGGGAGATCTTCAAAGATCATCTATTAAGTATCTTTTCAGAACCACGTACATGTAACTGTTCATGACTCTGATTAAGGTCGAGAAGAAAGATTGTTTAACAGTTTCTCAGGTAACCTATTTAGTTCACAGCCACTCCCATTTGAATACAATACAACACTACACATAAACAAGTGAGGTAAAATTTTGGAATCATTTAAATTATAAAATAAACTGTTATTAAAATACGATAATTTTGGTATTTGTATCCACTCACTATAATTCCACGTTTAATTGGGTCGTTGTTTTTGTCGGCTTTTGAATCAAACTTTAATATTTTAAATAGTAAGAGTGTCTCTACTAATATTTAATTCTGAAAAGAAGAGTTTAATCAAAATTAAAATATCTTTTACGGTTTTTATTATTTTTGCAAAATGGTATTTTAATGCTTCAAAAGGGAAAAAGCATGAGATCATATGTACTGTAGAAAATTGTTATTATGATATTTAAATTGGGAGTGTGAATAAGGCTTCATAATTATATTGCAATTTTAAAAGTGATGGTACAATTACCCCTAATACCTAAAATCTCGCTTATCACAACCTAACCTAACCTGAGCACCTTTTAACTTACCACCTCTCAGTCTGGGATGGGACAAGAAACCTGTGGTAATTTCAATTTTTTTCTGACGAATAAGTAATAGTTTTGTTAAAAAGTCAATCTTTTTAACGTGATTTCTCTCATTTATATCGTCAAAACTCCATTTTGGAAAAAATATGAAAACAGTAAAAGATGGTTAAATTTTTAGTACACTAAAGTATACAGAATTAAAAACTAGGTTAGGAATACACGATCCCCTTTCTATTTAAAGAAATATATTTTAATCCAAGATGGCGGATTTAATAAGGTCGAAGGTTAGGGCAATCTATGAAAATGTGCTCTTAGGGAGTAGTTCCAATACCCAAGTTGTCAGCTTTTTTTATAAGTAAGTGATTCCAGACTTTGGCCTCATTCTGTATATATTATTCAATCGCCAACTAACACAAAAACTAACAATCTATCAGCTATCAACCTATAATAACAATAACACTTAAGAAGAAGCAACAAAGCTATAAGTTGGATCATTTTATAATTCTGCTATGTGAAATTCTATAAGTTATGATCCAGTAATTAGTTCAATTAAATTCACTCAAGAGTTAATAAAGTAAATAAGTTCTTTAATACTCGTAGTTTTATTGTATTTCCGTCAAATTTTTACATGTAATTATGCTTGATACGTAGAAATACATTACTCTTCTGTATAAAAAAATATTTACTTATAATAAATCATTTCGTTCAACTTGCTATTTACATATAATGATACCAAGGTCGAAGTTGTCAATAGACCAGAACGAGTTTGCCTCCTCCTTTCCTATGTAAAATGAGAGGGCGATAACTGCGCTCGTTTGCCTTTCCAAGTAAATAGCCTATAAACTAAAGCTAAGGACCGAGATCACCTGGACCGAGTCTTTCCTAGATTCTAAATTTCACTACTTGATATTTGGGACTTATATTCTTTGTACAATTATTTTGTGCAACTTTAGTTTTACAAAACATTTGTGTTGTCTCTCTCTGTGTGAGTGTGCGCGCGCGCGTGTGCGTGTGCGTGTGTGGTTCGCTACCACTCCTCTTTACACCCATTTTGAGACACTTAATCGACTAAGTACTATCGGCTGATTTGTATAAACTAGATGATAGTTTTGAAATTTAGGAGGAGGGGATTATAAAAAAAAATTGTTTTAAACATTTAAAATTATGGTTTTCAATAAATTATTTAGGTTTCAATCAGAACTAAGAAAGTCTTATTCTTTAATTGTTTTAGAAATCTCATTGTTTTCTAAAAACAGAACTTTTCTTTGCTAATATCCTGAAATAAAAATAATAAAAACTGTTGGTGAGATCTACAATTTAATTTATGATTATTATTTTATATACAGGGTGTAACGAAAAACAGTGGACTGGCTATTCATTTTCGGATTATATACAGCAAAACCTATAAAAAAAGTAAAATAATATATAGTCGAGTCGCCAACAACATATAGGCTAGTGAGTGGGGGATGGCGGTAAAGCCGCAAGGAACGCCTCCCTCCTAGTTCTAGCAACTAGTTCTCTTGTTAAAACTCGAATCGAACCTGTAGACAATCGCCAAGAAATAGTATTTTAATTTTTTTTGTCCATAACTTGGTTATCCTATGACGTATAGAAAAAAAATTTTTGTTTGTCTTTCGGAAAGAAAAATATTTTGTTTCATAAGTTTTTGTTAAGTTAAACGGTTTTTGAGATATCTTTCGTTAAAGATTTTAAATGGCCGAAAATTTGAAAATTATTAAAATAAAGTCTTGGTGTTTGGTACAATTGTAAAACGTAACATAAATTTTAACTTATACTAAATTTGAACTCGCTACTTTACTATTTCTATAGTTATGTTTTTTTTTGAAAAAAAAAATTAAATGGCGGATAGACAGGAAATAAAGAGGATTTCGACTATAATTATGTTATTTGACATTTTTTATTGGTTTTGATGTATATAATCAATGAATAGCCAGTCGAGCTTTTTCGTTACAACTTGTAGGCCTATATATAAAACATTTTTGTTTAGGATACAAATTTTTGTTTACTGTAAATTCATCATTTCCTTGTACATATCTTTTTGTAAATTTTGATGACATCTATAAAATTGCCATTTTTAATTATTTTAAAAACTCCTTTACAATATATACTAATATTTTTTTCTCTTTTAAAAATATCTTTTTTGTTTTTACGATTATTTAAAAAAAAAAAAACACAATCACTTTAAATAAATAAATACACTTAGAAAATTACTCATAATTACTGAAATAAAGTTATAACTATAAACGGTCTTATATTGTTGAGATTAAGTTTTTCACCGTCGAAGATAAAAGACGCAAATTTACAAAAATGTTTATCGGTTTATAAATGTGGCATTTGCATAATCAATGTTCCACTTTTTAAAATTCGTAGATGAAATCAAATAAAAAAAGATCTTTATTAATTATAGTTTCAGATCAAATCTATAAAAATATTTGAGGACGTCCGGACATTCAGATGTATCTTCTTTAACCTTCAATTAGTCACGCACGGAGTTTTCCTTCAGGTTCATTTTATTTTATACGGTAAAGTACTTTTTACTTCCTTACATATACGTTATATGATGGGTCAAAAAATCGAATTGAGTTTTTTAAGATACATCCGTTTTGAGGTGTCTTTAATATGTGCTCTACCTACAACCTAAACGCGTGGGCAGATTTTAATAAAATTTGTTATATGGCCATGCTTTGGGAGTAAAAATTTTGTTATAGAGATACCGCTTAGAAAAGAACAGCGCGCCGGTTTTGTCTCGCGCTGTTAGAACTGTAATGGAAAAGGAAGAGCCCCAGCCCCAGACATACCTGCCAGCTGCTTCATTGCGTAGGGCTTAATACAGTATTTTCATTTTCAAACCTACTACAGCGCTAAAAAACTGTGAATGTGTATTGTTTATTTTCCTGACAACTACAATTAGCAAATTTAAATATTTTACTAAGTAAAAGACATTAAATTATCGGTTTTAAATTCCTTTATATTATGGCAAAAATGTAACAATTTATCCCCATCATCGCTCCAATCCCCTCCCCGCCATCGCCCCTACATGCGTGCGCGAGCCACTCTCGAGATGACGGTTCTGCGCAGGTTTCTTTTTATCTGGTAGGTCTATAACTCAAAATTCGGAGGTAGTTGTCATCAGAAAAAAACAAAAGTACGATTTTATCAAAATCGGTTCTAACAATGTTGATCACATTTTGCAAAAATGTATCCATTAGAGAACCAATTTAAACGTATTAGTCGCCAACACTCCAAAAATCCCATTACGCGAGTTCTCAGTAAAAAATAATCAAAATATCAATCAGTGCACTCATTATGTGCACTGTGCATACGAGACTCGACAGACGATAGGCACAGGAGATTGATTAACCTCAAAAACTAAGGTACCGTAGATTGTAGATAATATAATGTTTTCGTCTTTATTTAAGTTTAGATTGGATCATTACACAATTTAATCTCAACAATAATCTCATTATACCACATTGCCAACATAAATTATCAGCTGATTAAAGCATGACTGTTCTCACATTTTTTCTAGAGTAAACTATAACAATACTATTATAGTCTAAAGTCTAATGAATTTAATTGTGTAATACAGGTTGTCACGTGACACTGGAAGTCTAGTAATAGAAAATCATGTGTTTATTTATATTAGCTTATATTCTATACAAACGGCCTCTCTGTCTTTCTAAATATGTTATCAATATAGCAAAGATTTATATTTTATACATACAGATGTTCAAAGTCAATGACGTATAATTGTATTGCACTGATTGCTTTATCGTCAATTGAACATTCGCCGCAGTTCAGTTAGTATTCATCTCACAATGCAGATAGTAGATAGTAGGCCTCCCGGTGGATTCAAGTGTTTTACCTTATCATCCGGTTGGGACGGATAGGGTGGGAGAAGGGGCGGAACCTTGTAGCACTCATTTGTTGTATTCAGTACTCGGGCGCTCGCAGAGTGGTGCGTTTCTTTCTGTAAAGTTTTTAAAATGACTGTTAACGCTGACAGAGAAGAAGGACCAAGTCCTTGGGGTGTTGAAATGAGTGATTTGGAATCGAATCCTCGTTTTCGTGTAAACCTTGTGGACGGATCGAATAGTGAAGAATTGAAAAGTCTTTGTGAAAGTGAAACCGATGAACAAAACGATGCTATGGGGTCTTATGCGAAGAGTTTCCGACATTTTACCAGAGAAGCGCTACCTCGAATGGATAACTACCGGAATATTATGTCAATACAAGCAGCATACAGGCCTACATTAGAGGAATTACGAAATGCAACGCTTCATGGAAAGGTTAGTGAAATGTTATTGTTACTGTATAGAATTACACACCGCGTGTTTTACATCAGAAAACCACGTGGAAATATATTATAAATTAGTTATGGAAATACTCCTTTTTAAAGTTATACGCTGACATGAAAAATTGTGAATTTCTTTTTGTGTATCCGCTCTTGATAATTTTGAATTTGGTATTCATATATGTACGTAGTACCAACTGCACAAAATGAGTTATTTATAATAGACTCATGTAGAACCTAGGTAATGTGGCACTAAATGAAAATCTTTTTAAATTTAAAAATTTTCTAAAATTTGTTCTAAGTATCAGCTTCATATTTAAATTAACGCTGCAAAAAATATTTCACAAACTTTTTCGCTCAGCCTTCTCAAAAGTAAAAATTTAAAATAAATAAATAAATCTATTCGCTATTAAAAGTGTTAGTTGTCAGTAAAAAATGAAAATGAACCATAATAGGGCCTAAACTTATTTTGCTTCAGCGAAATCGTATATGATTAGGCTATTTTTTGGCAATTATTCCTGGACCGTAACATTATTTTACTTGCGATTTTGTAATGGTAATCTTTGGATTTCACTAAAATTTAAAGAAATCGGTAGAGCTGATTTTGAAAAATTACCTCTTTTATAACCCAAACCGATTTTTGTCTCTTTTTTCACCGATAACCCACTAACTGGCATTTTTGGAAAAATAGCGACCAATAAATGTTGTTTGGATTCTTAGAATTGATTTACATTTGAGCAAAATTTGATAAAAATCGTAATATTGTGTTTTTTCTTATGACACTTACCTGCAAATTTTGGTTCTCCAAAAAAATGAAAAAAAACGTTTCGAGATATGCGCAGATAGGCTACATGTGTTTGCGTTGTAGAATACTGCACAAGACCCCAACAGTCGACAGATGGACATAATTCCAAAAAAAAAAAAAACACTTTTGAACTCAAAGGCCCGCAAAAGGGATATATCCGTAAAAAACTTAACACCATTATTTTAATCCACCGCGTAAATAAATATTACTGTAGTAGGATTTAACTTAAATCTAATTAAAATTCCGATCACTAGAGTATTATATCTGATTTTTCTAATTTTTAGGTTATGTTTTGAACGACTGCGCTTTAAAATAAGAACTTTATTTATTTATTTTTTAAAGTAGAAAACTCGTTTTCCACAAAATGAATTATTTTAAGACGTTCTAGGATTTTTATTTTATTTTATTTATTTTATTTTTTTAAATCGGCTACCAATTTGATATTAACCTAACCACTTTAAATTTTACCAACATCGTGTACATTAAGCACACTCAATAGAGTATTATTGTGACTAAAGCGTTTATTTAAATATACATAAATATAGATACAGTGAGTTATTATTGTTCCAAATTACGTCTAAGAGTAGAATCAGTGAACATTTCATAATTTAGGATATCAACGTTACCATGAAAGAGATTCTAATAGTTTTAATTTCTATAAACAATTCCTCAATACAGGATATGTCACCTACGATACAGCAATCATTGGTTATGAAACATATTTTGTCGAGTCGTTTCACTATAATATATCCGCAAATGTTAGTCTAATATTTGGATTAGATCTTTGTAGCATCATTTATTGTGGGAATAATAAGACGTGAGTTTCCATTTAAATTAATCTCATACGAGACCGCTTTCAAAGCAGGAATTGATTGAATTTCATTAGATTTGAATCTCTTTTAACATTGTTGTTTTTTTTAATCATTTATTGATCTACTTCCATTGTTATTTGTTGTCGAGCTGTTATTATTATTATTTTTTAAAATTTTATGTTGCTTTAAAGATTTTGTTATTTTTGTTTTAACTTTCTTATGGTTTATTATGGAAAATACTTTTTTTAAAAGATTATTGGATTTTTTTAATGTATGGACGTTATAGACAGCCTATTGCAGATAAAAATTTGTCCTTGGAAAAAAAAATTAAAAATCGGGGATTTTATTCAGTGATACTTTGTCCGCTTAACGTGTCTAACGATGCGATAGGTAGAATTTTTGTATTGAAAACTCGCAGCTATTCTTTTCTTATTAGTAGCTAATCAGTTATTAGTTTGATTATAATAATCACAAATTTAATGCTATAAACAGTTTAGATTTTTTTCTTGCAATTTTTCTGAAAATTCCGAGTCGAGAGTTAACTGCAAACAATTCGGAAATGAATCATGGATAACGCTATTGGACTGGTATATTTCTCAAAACACATTCTAATTAATTCAGTCAGTTAATTATTCTCTTGTCTGTGGTTTGGTGAAATTAAAAAAAAACATGAAATAAACTCCGTGACTCGGATGATTCGACTGGGAATAGTTTAAGTATGATGAAACTGAACTTTGGCCTCGCTTCTTCTGTGACCAACACCAAGATTGCCAAATATATTTGTCAGTTATTAAGACAGTAGATAGGTCGAAATTTATTACTATATATTGAGTTTAAGCTCATTGTAATTTTTGGGAAATAACTATTAGAGAAATCTGACGTTGCAACACAGAGTGGGTGAAATGAAATGTGCACCGATCCAACCCTAAGAACAAGTTTTGAAAGTGAATTCAATTTCATATAAGTGTCAGAACAGTCCCCCTTCTAAATTTTGAAGGTGTAAACACACACAAAAGAAACGATTTGAAATTTGTTATTACTAAAGAATAAAGAATTTGGTTACTCTACAAACAAAATATTTAATATTCCCTCTATTAAATTTCAGGGGTAAGGCAAATAGATTGAAGAAAATAAGTGTTGTTGCATCTCAAACGAAAATATCATTTATTGTAGAAAATAGTACTGAAATCCTGATTTCATTTGTCTCTATTCAGAATGGTGTCTTATAATCTGAATTTTAAATTCACGATTGGTTTCTATGTTAAGTGAGATGCAAACACATATTACTCCTACATCCCTGACAGTGTTTTGCTAACTAAAACTATATTGATAATGATTGTTAGCTGCTTTGCGGTAAAAATCTCTTTTTTTTAAATTTCTATTGATCGCTATTATTAATTTTGTTTTTAGTTGCCCCTAAACATCTAATTTGGGATGGGGGGGGGGGGTTAAAAGGTAACTGTCCCTACCTAAAATTAGATTTTTTTAATCTAATAAAGATTCACAAAATATATTTAATTTTTATTACGCGTTTAAAATTTATTGGGGAATTAGACTTGTGAGACACTGGTATAAATATATTATGGTTACAAGCCTTGAATCCTGCTCACGTCAGATCACAGATAAAACAGATCCGGTGGACTATCTGTTTCTCTTTTATCTATGCTCTGATACATATGATGTTCTGACTGAATTTGTTAAGGTTCTGCGGGAGTGAAATAAAACTGCCAAATTGACACAAGCGCCCAGGGCATGGCAGATTTTAAATTACTAACAATTCTATTGCGCGGCGGCCCCTGCACAAAGTAGTCCTATTTCCAAGTGTGTGGTGAGGCTCAACTCGGTAGACATTAGGCCAGGTTACTACGCATGCGTGTAATCAATCCTCTCTGCCGCTATTATACGTTGCCATTCTTTCTCGGAATTGATGGTTGTTTTATATTTCCAGAACTTTAATTCACATCTTTGCATTTTAGACTTAGACTACTTCATGTAGCCCATAATCTAAAATTGATTAACACACTATGTCTATTACATTTTTGAATGACCTCAACATGTATAAAGTTTACAGCAACTATTTCGTTCTACCATTTTACGAAACCGGTTTTGACATTGTAGCTAATTTTTTAGAATAATTGAACTATATTTTACGCATTGAAAAATATTTGTTTATAACTCATTGTTAAGCATTGTTCAATATTTAACATTTATAATCAATTACGATATTATTTGTGACATAATAAAGGTTATGCATCTAAATAAATTGAGCTTTTGAGAGAGAAATTATTTGTGGTACTAATAATTATTAAATTTATAAACGAGTGTAAAATAATAATAAGCTGAAAATATTATTATCGACGTGAAAATATTATTAATAATAGTAAAAAACCACTGCCTTTGTCTTCTCACATCCCCGAAACTAAATAAAAACCAACCAAAAACTAATCGTAACTAAAAATTTCAGTTAGTTGTCAATTAAAAAAATGAATAAGAACTATGAAAAAATAGTTATATATTTCAATAAGGGTCAAAACTTGCTTCGCTTGTACCATAAACACGTCCGTAAACCGTATTTGTTAACATCAAAGTTTTAATGACGGCAGTCATTTTTTATTTGCGAATTATTTTGCTGAATTGTTTTCCCATAAATTCCTAATTTTGTATTAGGTAATATTGATCATTTAAAATTAGATTGCAACAATTAAAAAAATCTGATATTGTTAAGGATTACTATAACTACAGAATTTACCTAATTATAAATTTCTATTGTTAGAGCTCATTCTAAATCCAACACTCATACGCTTTACACCCTCCTCAGGAGGCTGGCTGAAAGACTTACATTTGTAACATTATGGGTTGTGAACACTTGATGTTAGGGAGGGTAAGTGAAATAAGACCATCATATATCGTTGGATGCCTGTTGTATGGATATAAATATAAATATCAGATAATATTTATATTAACCGCTTCTCTCAATTTTTATATAGGGCATATTTTATTAGAAATTATAGGTTTTTTTAAAACATTTAAATCTAGATTCCATTAAAAAACAGGAACTGGTATGCATTGCATCTCTTTATTCCGTGTTAGTTTTTTATTTTTTATAACCGTTAATATTCCGATAAAAGATGCAACCAAGTTTCTAAAAAACCAAGTTTCACACGCGATTAGTTTCTACCGCGGTAATTCATTTTAAATCCGTTAGGTTCTTTTTATTTTTTATAGGCGTTTATATTGCGATGCACAAATCATGCAACCAGGATTGCATCTCGATTAGTTTCTACCGCGTTAATTCATTTTTAATAAGTTAGTTTTATTGTTTTTTATAGGCGTTTATATTGCGATACAGAAATCATGGAACCAGAATTGCATCTCGATTAGTTTTACCGCGGTAATTAATTTTTAATAAGTTAGTTTTATTATTTTTTATAGGTGTTTATATTTCGATACACAAATCATGGAACCTGGATTGCATCTCGATTAGTTTCTACCGCTTTAATTCATTTTAAATAAGTTAGTTTTATGGTTTTTTATAGGCGTTTACATTGCGATGCTCTAATCATGCAACCAGGATTGCATCTTGATTAGTTTCTACCGCGTTAATTCATTTTAAATAAGTTAGTTTTATGGTTTTTTATAGGCGTTTACATTGCGATGCTCTAATCATGCAACCAGGATTGCATCTTGATTAGTTTCTACCGCGTTAATTCATTTTAAATAAGTTAGTTTTATGGTTTTTTATAGGCGTTTACATTGCGATGCTCTAATCACGCAACCAGGATTGCATCTTGATTAGTTTCTACCGCGGTAATTAATTTTTAATAAGTTAGTTTTATTCTTTTTTATAGGCGTTTACATTGCGATACACAAATCATGGAACCAGAATTGCATCTCGATTAGTTTTACTGCGGTAATTCATTTTAAATAAGCTAGGTTTATTGTTTTTTATAGGTGTTTATATTCCGATATACAAATTATGGAACTAAGATTGCATCGCGATTAGTTTCTACCGCAGTAATTCATTTTTAATAAGTTAGGTTTTTATAAAATATCTTTATTAGTTGTTATCTCCGGCCGCGATAATCAAAATTTGTATACTGTAGGTCGATATGTTAGGTCGGACAACCAAGGGGGTTGACAACCACGTAGTTAAAATATGGTGGCATCTACATTCCTGTAGCTTACTAATAGTGGGACTGACCTATACTTACACATACACACACATACACATCCTTGTAGGAAACTGAATTATTATGAGGCCTATTTCCAGGACAAACTTGTGGTCACTATAGTTCTCAGATATGAGTGAGTATAAGACACCTCAAATTTATGTTCTATCGTATTTGTCGTACTTAAATTATATATTTTGACATCCCGCAACCCTGTTTTACACAAACGGCAACTTTTTCAGATATTAGCGATGTTTTGGATTAGTATATGAGGGAGCTGGCATCCTCTCCTTCACTTTATCTCTCACCCCTCTCATTCTCTCTCCGTGTCTCATACTCTCTCCCTCCTTTTCTCTCCCTATCTCCCCGTACTCTATAGCCCTTCTACCCCTATACTGTAAGTTGTTGTGAGTATCGGCTCTGAAAGTCTTATTTGGTGAGTCGTTTTGATTTTTCTTCTTGATCTGGTTTCGTACAATTTTGTATATTTACCAGGACTAGATGAAGTATTTTGTGTCGACTGTAATACTCTTTGTCAGTGTCATGGCTTACTGCAGCTTCAGCACATCTAGATTTTTAGGACACCTTCGGTGAATAATGTACACGTTTTCTGCCAGTAAAACGAGCCACAACTAAATTATACTATTCTGGCAACTTACTGTCTAGATTATGGATAAGGTGAGGACTGTGATCAGTTAGCACACTGACAGCTGCCATCATTTTTTAGTAAAGACCACATTTTTCATATCGGGAATAAGATTTTTTCTCCTTCCTTGAAACCATTACAAAAGTAGTCTAATCTTGAATAAAACCGGTGTTCTCCGAAGACATGGCTAGGTCCATTCAAAAGATCTTCTACCAACTTGGCTGACCTCTCTAATATGGTCCCACCTTCAGGATGTCTATATTCTATTGCTTTAGTAAAAGCTGCTCTACATCTTAAAATATTAGTAGGCCTACCAATGCACGTGTTATTATTATGTGCGTCTTCCTTTGATGATGTTGTATTTCCAAGAGAAATGGTCACAATATATCTCAATTTATTGCAATAAGTCCTATACACCTTTAAAATCTACAACCAATAATGTCCAAACGTCTTTACTTCGGTATAAATACTAAAAGTTACTAAAAACACAAAATTATTAAAAACATAACCTCAGTTTTAGGGGAACAATCCGTCTATTATAGTTCTAGAATCAGAATACATTCAAATTACTGATAAATTCGAATAAGATTGTAAAATTTGAAAATGACATTGGAATGGACGATAAGAGGATGTAGCCGTGTCACGAGTTCAAACATTGGACAGATTCGTGTAGAAACTTTCATTCATATGTTGATTGATTGTTAAAAATCAACACAAGTGTTTGGAAGTTATGACAGATATTATGGCAACTAGCTGATTATGAAATTTAATTTGTTAGTTGTAATTTTAATATAAGTTCACAATCTTCGCATCGGCATTTGCTACCAATTGTTCACATGCACTCACTCACAATGATGGGTAAACACCGTAACTTGTATCGGAGATTGAACCCTTAACCTTTCACACACTAAGCAACACCGCTAGGTTATAATGTGACGTTTTAACCTTAAAGAAGGTGGTTCGATAGACGTTTCAAAATCGTATCTTGAATATTAAGCTCATCTGCCACGAATCTTGAATATTAAGCTCATCTGCCTTAAGTTAACGATTTTGTTTCAATTTTGCTCAAACATTATCCTTACTTAATATCAATGGCCCAATTAAAAACATATTTGAGATTATTACTCAAGCAATTCCTAGTGGGGCTTGTCAGTCAAAAACGAAAACAAATTTTATAGAGACAATCGGTCGTATATCTCGGAACTAGCCAATTTTGGGGAAATGTTTATGTATTTGAAGTAATCACAAAAAAAGGAAATAAACAAAGTATTGATTACTATATAATTTCACTTTTTATATTCTCTAAAAACGGATATTTGGGTACTCAAAATCTATATACAATCTCGTTTGAAAAATGAAATAGTGTATTTTTTTTATTACATTTGGAATTGTTTAATTTGGCTAGTTTAAAAAAAAAAAACTTATCAAGTTTAAATTAATTTTTTATCTAGTTTAATGTTGGTTCACAGAACAATAATTACTTGAAACTCTTATGATAACGTAAACCTAATTTAATCAGTTTTATAAATTATCTCGTAACATTTAACTGCAAGATCGACTAAACGTAATGTGTCCTTGCTTTAGGGAGCAGCTGTTGTTTAGGGTTGAGTAAGGTTAGGGTCAGACATTGAGGGTGAGGGTAAAGAAGAGGTTAGGGGTTGGTAGGACCTTTCTCTTTCTCACTTTCATCCCCTTTATGGTAGTCGGCAGATGTTTGTCTTTTGAAACTTGTTTCCTGAGTTAAATTATATCAATAGAAAATGGGAAAAAGTAGAGGGGATGAGTTTGTTTTTAATAATGATGAAACTAATTGCAATTTTAGTTCCAACCAATCATACAGACTTGAAATGATTAACTGTGATTGTTACTCCCGTAAACACGTAAAATACTGTTAACAAGTGACTGAAGTGAGTGTGATTTCGTGCTAAAAATCCACAGTGAAATAATACAAAGCGTATTTCCTGAAAAAACAATCGTCAGATATTGAAGAATAACGATAACCGCCATTGCTAATATTATTATTCACTGATTAAGAATTTTAAGGTTACAAATTAAGATATCATTTTTTTTATAAGAATAAGTAAATGGTACTTAATCTAATATTTGGAGATTACCAAATATACCCACTATGGTACCTACAACTATGGGTTAAAATAAATTAAACCTTTGTTTTTGACTAATCTTAAAGTTTCATGGTTTACGAAATCCAAAAATTAATTTTGTCGTATCGTCCATCTGTTATAATATAATCGAAGTATGATACGAGCCGTTAAAATTAAGATAAAAAACTTGAAATTTTGTGTGGCGGACTTTTTAAAATTGATAAAAAATAAAAATACTGGCCATTTAAAAATCTTTTTCTTTATACAACTGAAAAAGTTCTCGTATATTCCTATACACAGTTTCCGAGGCACGGTTATGGATTTTTTTCAATGGCTAATGCAAACTTAATAATTGCTTGTAATAGACATTCCATTGTACAAATTTTAACGGTAGCCCATTTCACCTTAGTTAAAATGTTTTTTTCCGACCTGTTATTACCTAAATTGCAAGTAAAATTTCAATATTGCTTTTGGAACGAACAGACCATATTCATAATGTCTGTCTCTCTGTGTAATTTGTTCCACAACGTTATTTCAAAAACAGGTGGTCCAATTAAACAAGAAGTTTTAAATTTGATGTGGGGTAGGAAGCTTCGAAATTTGATTTTGAATCAAATAGCTTCAAAGATAGGGGATGAAAAATGGCATTTTCTCGCAATGATTACTCTGAATGATTAAAAATTACACAGCACGAGTGTCGGCAGATAAATAATTCGAACTTATGATCAATGCAATTCATCTTCTGATTCATACTATTTTAAATCTCATAAATGTTGTAAACAATAATATTGACTATTGGCGATTACTTTATAAGATATTTGATCCTATTTAATAGAAACCAAAAACCGGCGCTACAATAGAAGGAAGAGGAGTAGACAAAACTAACCCAAGATTATTCAATAAAATAAAATAATATTACTTACAAACACCCACCGTTGGCTCTTTAGACATTTTAAGACGCGTAAATCAGTAGACACGTGCTTGGTTTTTCCTCCTCCTGAAGGTGGTCCATGGCCTCCAAGGATGTGCTGTCCTTCAAGTGATCCTGCATCCAGGGTATCGAAGTCTCACAGATGGCACTATGGAGATAGTAAATACTAGGATGCAGTGGAGTATTTTATTTTTTTTTTAAACATTTTAGTAATCATTTTAAAATGAAAATTAAAAAAAATGCTATTTACTTAGAGTTTATCGTTTAGCTAAGTAATTTTTTATTATGTTATATATAGGGTTCTTAATTTAGAGAAACTTATGAGATGGGTATGTTTTTTGGAGAAATATCTGTTTTGAGGTCATTTAAGCCCCTAAAATTGGGGTAATATTTTCATATACTGTAGTTATATATTATATATGTTACTTAATAATAATATAGAGAATGTTATGATAAGGGTATAACAAAAATTGTATGGGTCATCTTTATTGCAGAAATATTCGTTTTGAAGTCATTTGAGTCCCAAAAATTGCATAAGCCTACGTAAATACTTAAAAACATTTATTTGATTATTAAAAATGACAACTTTTTGTAATTTTTCCTTTTTTTTATTTAAAAAAAAGTAACATAAATAAACGCAAAAATAGTTTATTACAGCAAACGGCAGTCGAATGGCATTCGAATAAACCATTTTTTTAAATTATTGGATTTTACCACTATTTGAATGGCGTTTGCTAAAATTATTGATTTTTAACATCGTTATTTTTTACTTTTAAATTAAGAAAGCTTCATAATCGAGCAATTTGAGCTCTTACACAATTGTATAGCTTTATTAATATTCATATAGGGTATTATATTCCGTTTAAGTTCGAACGAACAATGTAACTTACTTCTGGCTACTTGAGTTGACCGTTCATAATAATACCTGCAAGTCGGATTTGGTTCACTAGTCACCTGTACATGTGAATTAACTTTTTTAATTTATAAAAATGCGGCATTAATTCTAATATTTTTGAAATTTACGTAAACAATATGAAATTTAATACTAAACATGCCTTAATTACGTTGAAAACAAGTGTGTGGGTTGAAACGACAAATTACCAGAGGTAGTCAGTAGTCAAGCACTCTTCCGAACTTGAAACGGACTATAGAGAAGATGAAGATTCAATTAGTAATTATGAAAACAAATAACATATAACAATCGTAACTTAATTGCTAAATAAATAATAACAAAAACAAATCCTAATAAATAAGGAGAATTATCTATAGGCCTATGGTTTATAGATCCTAGCTGTAAATAATAAATTATAAAAAACATCTCTCTATAATGTTTTTAGATACAATTTATCTAATTCGTTAATTTGTAACTATATAATTTTCAATTATTACTTTTACCATAATGTAAACTTTTTATCTTAACTTATGAGGTATTTCTCCAGCGTTAAAATCACTGAAGTAAATTGGTTATTTGTAATATTACTTTACATTTTGGCGGCACTGGATATTTTGTTAAAAGAGGGTTTTAATGTCACCCTTTGGAACTCATCTCAATCGATATCTCTGGTAACTAAAACAAAGTTAATTATTAATTAAATTTCTTTCCATGTCAACTTTTTACCGAAACGGTAAACGTGCATTTCTACTCCAGCGTTGAAATCACTGAAGTAGACTAGCCTAATGTGATATGTGTAATATTATTTTACGGTTTGTTAGTACAAAACCTACATTGATGCTTCCGTTAAACTTTAATCTTAAGAACAATGCGTATTTGATTTAATATATTAGTGATCTCAAAAAATTATCGTTTAGCACGGAACGTTTTTAAAATTGGTGGTAACTAGACATTCTTGAATGATAGCAGCATCTCTAAATTACTGTATTATTTTACTTTTTTAATAAAATAGGTTTTGCAATGAACGGTAATATGAAAATTTGGATATTGCGTTTTCGAAGATTCTCAACGATTTAAACCTCTAGGAACAAATTTAAATAATGTTTTTAAAGATTTGATTTGGTTTGGTTATCCTCCGGGATGATATGATTTTATAATAAAATGCACAAAGGTTGGAAGGAAAAATAGAGGGAGAGAGTGAAAAGTGAATGTGAGGTATTACTAGGGTTGTAAAATTATAAAGTGTCCTACTTTGTCATAGGAATATTACATTCTGGTCAATATCCCTTAGAGATAGGAGTGGAAAAGGAGTAGGCCAGATATTTGAATTAATAGTTATTTTTGACGAAACTTTTTATATTCATTGAAGTGCATAGTTAGTAGTTTTCTTAATGAGAACTCTAATCTGATTTTGTACTTAACGCTGTTTCTCAGCAATGTCATGATTTATATAAAACAGTTAATTAATTGCCTATTTACAGTTATAGAATTTTATGGTCGGTAGAAGTTGAGGGCATGGGATTATTTTTGACTTCGAATATCTTAACTCACGAGTGAATTTCTTAATTAAAAAAAACTATTATAGTGTCTAGACTGGTTTTTTTTTACGCTGGTGAGCGTTGTTTAGGAAAAAATTGTTTAGCCTTAAGTATTTTGAGTTTAAATTTTACGCTGATATGGTTTTTGGCACCAAAGCCTTCAAAATTAAAAATAAACCTAAAATGTAGACTTTTTCTGAACAATTTTGATGTGACTTGTAATATTTATGGGTTTTAAAGTACTGTGATTGATTTAAGATAAGTTAAGAAACGGTATAGTTTTATACTGAACATTATAACTATTTCATTTTGTATGCACTTATACATTATTTTAGGTGATTTAATAAACATTAAAAATTATCAACATATCCTATATAACTTAAAAAATAAATATTATCTTATATTTAATGCGCTACGGAATTTCTGCGAAAGTTGTGCACTTCTTTATTGTGTGACCGATTTTTAAATATTAAGGTGTAAAAAAAAAAAAAAAAACATAGGTACTGGAGATTTTCCGAAAATTATTAATTTTCCTTGGAAACACTTATTGTGTAATAATAAAATATTCACAACTATAAATTCACAAATAACGTTTTATTCTGTTGTGTGTACGCGATCTTTCTGATGATTGTTGCAGATCTTTTATGTTTCTTTGTGAGATTAGTAGAACGTCACTCTGTACAAAGTGAACGTAAGGATAGATATTCCCCAGACCAATCCAAACTTACAAAATTTAATTACAAGTGATACACCACTTTCACGACATTATCAGTAAAACATATCAGGTGCTTCAACAACGCATTGGCCTTGGCTTCATTTAGAACCGACGTTGAAATGTCTTCTGGTGTGGGCCCTTACTGTTTTAGTATACAAGGTGCTATCTACAATAAAATAAGCATCTTAGAAGTGTGTTCCTGTATATTATTTGATTAAATAATCACACAGATGTTTTTTTAAAAGCTGTTAAAAATTCATAACTGGAAACGACTAGTTGATAAATTATTTAAAAATACAAATGGAATATGTTGAAGTCTCCTGTTCCAAGCCCTTACAAAATTATTATCTCTCTGCAATTTGTATTTCAATTTAAAATAAAGTTCATATTGTATGAGATTATTTGAATTGTTATAACAAAATAATAAGTATATTCAATACTTAGAGGCTAACTTTAGTAAGTATGGGCGCGACAATCCTAAAGGACTCTAGCTAGATCTACACTTTTTTGATGTATTCTTTAATATCATGTAAGTCTTGACCAACTCTTGTTCTTTCCCGACGCTGATGCTATTAGGGTATTTGAGAGCTAGGGATCTTATTTTATGTTCTTTTCTCATTTTTTATAAGTCGATGATGATTTAGAGATTTTTCGCCATTAAACAATAAGAAAAAAAGAAAGAAATATAATTGGTTATTTTCAGGGTTGGTAGTACATACCAGAAGAGGGAAATATTAAGTTATTATTATTTACTTTACAAAAATAAAATTCATATACAATATTATTTAGAGTATAGATTAAAAATAAATTGATTATATTATACAAAAAAAAATTTGTTACATAAACTATAAACATTATTTAAAAAATATGTTTTTTGAAAATTTGGTTAAGAAATATTTTAATAAAAAGATAAAATAGACTATTTAAAAAAATTATCATATTATTAAAAATATATATTTCTTGCATGAACTATAAACATTATGTAAAAATATGTTGTATGAAAATTTGATTAAAAAATATTCCAATAAAAAGATAAAATAGATTGTTGTTTTTTTGTTACTGCACTTACTGTCCACAAATTCATTGTTCAATCACTTTCTCTGCGAAAGTTCCTATTAAAATGTTGCTGTAAACGCCTCATGTTTCAAATTAAACTGAAATGATATATAGCCTATCAAATTTCTTTAAATCAATAATAAGGTTGAAGGTTCAGTAAACCAGTGCATCAAACGGCATGTTTGAGAAAATTTGATTTATCGAAAATATTTATAAAAAACTTTTCGAATGTATGTATGTATGTGTGTATGTGATTTATGAATACGAGTATATGTTTTCTTAGACAATTTAATTCTCCCCCTTCATTTCTTATTAATTTAATAATAATAATAACTGCAATGTAGAGCCTATTGTTAGATTTATGTTGTGAGATAATACAAATATTGCATTAACCTTTGCAAACACCTTCAAACTATACTTTGCCGGTTTCTTTGGCATATATTGTCGGAAA
This sequence comes from Aphrophora alni, assembly GCA_963513935.1. Lineage (NCBI taxonomy): Eukaryota > Metazoa > Arthropoda > Insecta > Hemiptera > Aphrophoridae > Aphrophora > Aphrophora alni. The sequence continues at coordinate 47,304,322 of OY740769.1, forward strand.
GAACACCTTCCTCTGAAAGACTCCAGCATTTCATTATTAGTAACATATTCAACGACATTGTAATTCCCCAAGAAACGTTCTAGGAACCTATCAAACATATGGGTGCTAGCTTGTCGTTGTCCACGTGGATTTTTTCTTTGCCTCGTGGATTCATCGTTAAAACGAAGTGCACGTAACAAGAAATAAAAGTAATGTTCTCTGAAGTTCACAGATCACGTAGAGGGTAGCTGCTCGGTAACCCATCCCATACTCCAGACGATAGATACAGGCTAGTACTACCAACCTTTAGGTGATTAAAGCAAAATAAACTTTGAAGTGTGCGGAGTGCTTACCCCTCGTCCATAGCTTATTATTTTGAGTTATTCTATGTAAATATAATTTTATGGAACAATACGGTTTGGGACAAAACTTGTACAAATATATTTATTTATTTGTTTGGCTATGTTACCTGTTTATCTAAGGTTCACTTTATACTGAAAATTAAAATATACCCATTTTAGTTGAGAGCAAGTGAAAATCCTAAAATTAATGAAAAGACACTGCCCTTAGGGATATGATCTTACTATGTGCGATTCATGAAGTTATATTCGTGTGGCTGTAAAAATATTTCGTTATATTCATTCAGAATACACTTTACAGAAATCTACTGAAAATAATTTTTGGACTAAAAGATGAGTTTAAAAATTTAAATCATTGTAGATTTAAAAAAGGTTTTGAGATGTAGTATTTGCATTAGTAGGTGTTACATAATTTTAGTGCTTTTCAAATTTTATAGACGATATAAACAATTTTGAAATAAAACTTGATAACATTTTGTTTTTGATCTACCCAAGAGTAGTCCAAACAACGTTTTGTTTGATTTTCTTCGTGCTGTTTTCCTTACATAGCATTATTTGTGCATTTCGATTTAAATTTTTTGTTTTTAAACCTTTAAAAAATATTCTTAAAAAGTTAGTGAGTGTTTTTACATTTGTATTTATTGTTCTCATATCAGAAATAGACACTCAAAATTGAAGGAAAGACTTAAGAAAAGATGATTTTTTTCATTGTACTCAAAAATCTAGCCCTATAAAAAATTATTGAATCACACTTCTTTCTTGTTGTGAAATAAAAGGATTTTTTTTTGCTTATTATATGAGAATGCCAAGTTTTTCTACATAATTGGTATGTGTTGATGTATATTCCCTACAGCAAGGGTGTGGCTAGGTTTATTTTCAGATCAGTTTACACTCAACAGTCTAGGGTAGTCTAGACTATGAAATATTAATCCTACCGTATGTTTAGTAAGAATTACAAAGAAATGAATTTACTATTTAGCAAGCACCATTTTAGGGACTAAATACAGTCTTTTTGGAATAAGTTTTTTCCCCTAAACATATTCAGAAAACACAAATTCCTTCATAATTCAGCAAAGCGAAACAAAATACAGAATTTCTTTTGTACTTTCTGACACTTACGTAGTATAGAAAAAGTTTCCCGATACAAATTTGATTTTGAGTTTTTATAGTAATATCCATTGTGGTTGCTCTTGAGTCCAAATAAGTTAGTTTTAAACCAATGTACATATTATGTTTGTATGTCCACATTTTAGTCAGATGTGGAGTTTCGAAGTGTTTTTATAAATTTCCAACAACTCAAAGTTTGACGTTACCTACTATTGGTTGGCATATTCCCAAATACGTCAGTTCGGAAGTTATCGGATCTTATTAAGAGTAAATCATGGTGAGAGTCCTAGATGGTCGTATATCTCAAAATCCAAGAAATTTCGATCAAATGTTTGTGTTATGTGAAGGTTAATGACGTACCAAACCTCAAAAATGAACTCTGAGAATTTTTAATTTTTTGATATCTATTCGAGCAACGTTTTCTTTTAGATGGGTTCATTTTGAATCGACTTTTAAAATAGTTCATGGATAAATGTTTACCGATTTACCAACTCCAGAATTAGGAGCTTTGGTGAGACGATAACATATATTTTTGATAGCCTATGGTTCGATGTATAAGTTTGTGAGAAAGTTATTGGAATAATGAACACAGTTTATTAACTATAAATAATTCGCCCTTTCCAGCCTCTCTTGCAGCAATGTTTCTTTGTACCGAGAATTGAGTAACTACGTTCACACATTTGAAGGTTAACTTGTTTGATGTCTAGAGAGGAGAAATCCCCAGTCACCTCACTTCCATCTGAAGGCACCAAAGGTATAATCACATCAAAAATTCCGGTCGTAGTCTATGTAATCTACTCTGAGGTATTTCAATGAAATGTTTTAGAGCCAAGAGTCGTATAGGGTGGGGTAGTCGTTGTTTGGTTTTGAAGGTCCTAAAAATTTCAAAAAAGTGTCATTATGGTATATTATTAATCAAGCTAATACATCTATTTTTATTGATTTATTTAGAATCTAATACCTTTTTGTTTCATTGCATATATTAACAGATCATGTCATACATTATGTTTGTATGTATTAACAAAAATGTTTGTATTTATTATTTTTTTGTTTTAACGGTTATAATGTTATTGCCATTTATGTGGTGATGTATATAGATAAAGATCTCTATTTATTTATGTACAGTGTGTCTCATAAAGAGGTACACGCATTTGATTTTATATTAATTGCTTACTCCTCAACCGATTTTTTAAAAAATACATACTTTTTAATAAAGTTAATATAAATGTTGTGTGAACACACTGATGTTTAAAGAAAGAAAATAGCTTAAACACAAAAAAAACTTCGTGCCTCTATGCTTTTATGCCTTTTACTCATGTAGGTTTAGTTGTTGAGCAGCTGTCCAATTCAAATCAAACAACAATTACATTAAAACAGAAACTTATAATATAAATCTATTGTGTACAATTTTATTGTCCTTTGTAGTTGGGAAATGGTTTTTAGAGTTGGGCAAAAAATAAAGTGTTGTGCTTGGGGCCATTGTTTTTAATAACGTTGCAGAATCAATTAGACAAAAGTATGAAACATTTTAAAAGGATCGGTTGAGGAATAATCAATAATAGAATATATATACTTCGTGGGACACACTGTCTATAATATATTAACATCAAGGATTTTATAATTATATATATCGTCGCAAAAAGCTAACTATATTGTAACTTCATTTCATTAAACTAATAATAAATTTGAAAAAAAAATCAATTTTTAAAATGTGAAAATATATCAAAATAAATTTTAAAAATAATAATAAATAAAAATGTTTAATAACGTTAGCTAATACGGTGACACGATAAGACGTAAATTTTATTTGCTGTTTTTTTTTGTTGCATATCTGCTATTTTGCACACCTCGACCTTGGTTTTAATATAAACAAAGCGACAGTTGCACTAAATGAGGGATTAAATTTTCCTGTAGGTCGTAAGTGAGAAGGAGATATTGAAAACCCGTCTCATGCGTCTTCCATTTTGCAAGCTTTTTATTAACTCATATTCAATAAAACCTAATTTATATGCTACATTTTTTCCAATTACTACATTTCTATTCACTTTATTTTGATTTTGATGTTATGTTTTTAACAATTTTGTTTTTAATAATAAATCTTATTTTATATCGTACATTACAAATATGGCCATCATTGGATACAAACTTTAAACTGTCACAAAATGAGTAATTTATTAATAGAATTTACAGGTGAAAAAAGTTAATCAAGAAAAAAACAATTTAAATTTGATGATCATGCCTTTATGGAATTTACTAAGCGATTTTAACGAATAATGAGTTTAAGAAAAGCTTGAGACAACTTTTTGAGTTTCTTTGACACGAAAAGTAGGCTACTTACTTGTAGCTGAACACATTTTTCGTAATTTACTGTATTTATATTATTTATTACTTTATACATTTTAATGTTGATTAGATTATTGTGTTTTTTAGTTCTTAGCCAAAAATGTTGTAAATATTTGTTATTTTTTGATTAAAATTATATTTATTGTGATATTTATGTTATTAACCATTGACGATGTTTAAGAATACATTGTCACAGCAACATTAGTAAAATTTAATTACATGAAAAACTTGTTTACTCAATAGAAAAAAGCTAATGCACCAAATATGAGCACAATCGAATTCTAGAGCTTTTATTAACACAACAAAAATTATGTAAAATTACTTTCAATGGGTAGGATCAGTGAATGCCCTGGGTACTTTCAATGCCCTGGTCTCGGTTGTTGGTGTTTATATGAGAGGAAAAGCAATAACTAGAATTTCTATATTAAAACTTCGATATATATATATAAAACGTAGAAGTGTTCTGTCAAATCATTCTATGTATTGCTCTTTATGCACAATAATTTTAATACAACATTTGGTGCATAAGAATGTTTGTCTTTATGTAGTAGAAAAAAATTACCATATAGATGACCTTGTGAAAAGTACCCATCTTTTGAGTCAAGTCAAGATATTTAAATTAGCCTTGACCATAACCTTCAATTAAATTTGATGTTATTAACATTACTTTTGTACTGTATAAATACACCAGATGAAACGGTGCTTTTTATTTATAAACTTGGTTGTAAGATATGATATTAATAACAGGAAACTGTTATTGAAATTTATTCTTCTAATCTTAATTAATATGTTTTTCCCCATCGAGACATCTAATATATTTTTTCCTTATTAATTTAGTTTTTGACATGTCTATACTATGGACTTCGTTTCGCTTGTTACTAAATAAAGGCTTACCATTAAGTTGTATAAACAAAATCCTACAGTAGCTTCTTTTTTGAGTTACCCCGAGTGTATCATTTAAACAAAATCGTTGGACTTTATATATTCGAGCGCGCGCGCGCGCGCGCGCGCGTGTGTGTGTGTGTGTGTGTGTGTGTGTGTGTGTTTGTGTGTGTGTATTAATAATTAAATATTGAGGGCGAAATAAGTAAGGCAGGAATGTGATTCCATAATTATTAATACTAAATATTCCATTGGAAATGAAGAACTTGGTAGTATTTGTTCAAGATTTCAATAGTGAAAGAAAAGTTAGAATTCTTTTTTATCTGTATTGAATCTTTAAAACCCTAATATTGATCAATTACATAATTTCCATTCAAACAGAAGGTAAAATACGGCAGTCGGAAGGGTTTAAAGCTTATTTTTATACACAATAAAGCAATATATATTTACTTAGTACCATGAAGAAATAAAAAAGAAACATCAGTGAAATAGGGTTTTTTAGACACCATTTTGTTATAAAACATACGTTATAAAACTATTAACACAAAAAAGTTTAGTTTTTGCTAGATCTCTTATGTAATGTACAACTCGACCTGTCTAGTCATTTAGAAATTTTATGATTTTTTAATTTTTTTCTTTATTTGGAGTTAGGAATTTGGGATGATTATTAAAAGAAAAAGAAAAAAGTAGGACATAATTTGAAACGTTAATTCTAGTGCTTGATTTGATTTGTAATTTGTTTTTCTTAACATAAAAACTCAATTATCAAGATACAGATAAACGTAAATTCTAACATTTTAGGTATTTTAAGCCGCCATTTTGAAGTAGTGAGAGAAAATATTTTTGTACCAAAATATGTAGTTTATACAAAAAACCCATAAACCCATGGTTTAGGGTCTTGTACCTTTAAAAGACTTATAATTTGACCTATGTTTAAATTTTGGAAACAGACCCTTATGCTCCTTCGGGGTCCCTAAATTCGAAAAAGATATTTCTCTGAATTATTCATAAGAAAATTAGTGGAGTAAAACTTTAGACCAATTTTCATAGGTCAAACCATTTGCCCATAATACATTTGAGATTGTCGCCCCAAAATTGTATTATATTTTGTTTAATAAAATAATAAGATTACTCGTCCTTGTTAACTCTAAGATTTACACGTTTCGAGTCTGGTTGATCGATGATTAGTAGTACTTTTTTATAATTATTTTACACAAATTTATTAAATAAATATACAGATTTGTTAACAGTGATATATATAATCTACAATTTTCATGATTTTTATTGTATTAGATCACAACGAACCTTTAAGAACATAGCGAATGAAGGCCGATATGTTCAATAATAACGAACAGATTTACACTTTTAAAATAAAGTAATTTATCCTTAAAGATAATTATAATAGGAACTTGTACATTGATTGAGTTTCAATGTACAAGTTTCAATGTAAAAGACCGGCGGCCAATGACCATCAAGTGGCCGGCAGCCAAATTCTGCTGTGCCTCAGGTACCCCAACTACTCCCAACATCTCAGCTGACGCCCAACTACTTTCATATAAATACCTAGAGTGTAGAATCTAGTTCAAGAGTTCCTCAGGTGTATTCAGAATGAATAACCTTGTACTCAATCTGTTCTATAGTCGCATCACAACACCATTGTTTTACTACATGTTGTAATACTTTATTTCCCGTTCGATTTCTTAATATTTATTAGGCTACGTTTAGAAGGTTGACTATCTTATAAACTGTCTAATCTATTTTGATCATATTTGATAAAAATTAAGGTAATAACAGGAAAACACTACCCAAACCGTACTAATTAAAAGTTAAAGGAAAATGAATCAGATTGCAGGTAGAGTTTATTTTTATATTTTACAATAAATTCGTAAACTTTGACATTCTTTCACTTGGGGTTTGACACGTTAGTTTGGGTAAACATAATAATTAATGGATATAGTCATGTCCGATTTTGAGATGGTTAATTTTCACTTTTTACCAATTACTCCCGATCGACCAATACTTTATTAAGGGCTACAATTCTAAATCTTTAGATCTGATTTTGTAGTTCGGTGCCAAAAATCTTTGTGTACATTGTAACAACTAAGGATGATACAACTAAGTCATTGAAACGTCTTCTTGTATTGTGGGAAATGGTGTTTTCTTTCATTTAGTGATTGAAAGTGTTTCAATCATTTAAGTGTTCATTTCATTTAGTGTTTTCTTTCACTGCAGTTTTACACCAGTGTTGCTTATTTCAAGTGACGAACTTTTGGGTTTTGGCCTTTTGCTGAATGCCCCAAATTGTGAGTTATAAAATATAATTATAATTTTTAAAAATTGGAACTAGTACCGAAATAGATCACATATGTTGCCCACAGCGAAATAGGAAGAAGAATGAAGAGAATAAGGAAAGGTTTCAAAATAAAACTGGCTGGGAAAAAACTAAAGGATAACTTGAATGGAAGAAAGTGAAGCATGAAAATAAAAAAATAAAATGATAACATTAATAATGGTCCATGGAGTATAGAGGATGTTTTTGAGGTCGCGATTATTTCACTGGAAGGGAGATGAAGAGAATTTCATTAAAATCGGACCACCAGTTCGCGTTTTAACGTACTAAAATAAAAATATGTTCTATGTAACGTATAAAAAAAAAATCATAAAATTTTGTATACAAACGGATTTCTGCCATCATGGCGACTGCTGAAACAAAGATATATTCAACAAAGAAAACAAGCTAATAATAGGATATCTTGCTGCAAAACTTACATAAGAAAACCTTCAGTTTTAATAACTAATCTAATCTCGTGCTCCGGCAATTTCCTACTGCGTTCAACTTGCTTATACGGTACATTTAATTACGCCGAGGATTGTGAACGGTTAATCGACGTGAAAGTAATTCAAATACCAAACAAGGATCGACTTCACCTAGTCCATGTCTTGTAGTTGTCAAACACGTTTAGGTTATTTGGTATTCTACTGTCAAACAATAGTTTATCAATACTAATAGAGTAAATTGGGTAAAAGGATCGAACGATGTATAGAATAGAATAATTTAAGTAATTTTAAGCCTTATAGAAAGCAATGGTTCAGTTATAGAGCTCAATTTAAATACAGACAGACGAAGAAGTCATCATAAAAAGAATATTTATTATTCAAGGACGTTATAACGAATTTTCTTTTGGACAATAATTATGATTTATCACAACATTTTCTATTTTAAACGAATCTATCTTGCGTACAAAAGTTGTGTCAGTAGTGAGTAATTTTGATTCGATTAAAGTAAAACAAATATATTATACCACATTTGTATCGTGGTTGCAGTGGCAATACAACGTATTAAACTGACAATACTAGCTTTTGGTACTGTAGAGAGGACCGACAATAACATGCGCAGAAGGTCTACGCCAACGATATCAAACAGCAGGGGTATTTTTTAAACATGTGGTATATTATTATTATCTATGATTTCTTACTTGTTTATTAATTAATTTAACTATTAATTTTGATGTATTTTGTAATATGTGTTAGAAGTAATTACTATTTAATAGTTTCTTATTTGTTTATTAATTTAATTTGTATTATTAATTTTGATGTACGAGCATTTTCTAATAGGTTATTAGAGGTTAAGTGGAAGAGAGGACCTTACGGCCCTAACTTTACCTAAAAAAAATTAAGATTATTAATATATTGATAAATTACTTTTTTTAGGGGCATGTTCCACGTTTTCTCTATTATTGTCCCACGGACAAATACATAAGCATCTCATTCCATTCCGTAGGTTTTGACGGAGCCCAATATTTAAATAACGTATCCTCTCTTTCTCTTTAACAGCTAGACCGATTTTTATTCCGTTTCTAATAAACTTTACTTCTTTTGGTATCGGTTGTCCACTACGAAATCACATTTTAAAATTTGTGTCAATTGTTTAAAAAAATACAAACCATCGCAAGGTTAGGTTAGGGCGTTAATTCATAGGAAAAACTTAGAAACAGAAAGAAGATGTACAGTATTTGGTTTGTTCTTCCTATTTTAGTAATAGTGTGTATTTCCATTCCTTCGACTCCAAATTATTTACAAACAAATTAGTCAGGTAAAATTAGCCACCGAGGTTTTAAGCTCAAACAGTTTTTGAGGATTGGTGGTCTGAATTTTCTTGTAAGTGCTATTTGTAATCTATAAACTCGGTAAAATAATATAAACTCGGTACTAATATTAATTAACCTGAATGCAATAAGCTGCATGTAACAATTCAATGATTGATAGACGTTGCTGTTTTTTTTGAGTGTATCCAAAACTAATTGTAATTTTTTGTTTCTGTAACATCACTTATTGTTACGTCTTTGATATTTATTTCTTGTTTTTTAAAGGCGAATAACCTCTCGGTCATCATTGCTTTATAACAAAAAGAAGCCAAAATAAACTCCTAACCCTCGAATACCGTCAGGGCTTGAAGACTTAGTAAAGATAGGAAAGATGGTTAGAGGGATCTAACCCAAGACTATACGAAAAAATGTGTAGATCCAGTTAGATACCTCGGGTTTGTCAGTAAGTGCCTGGAGGTTGTAGTATTTTAAACTCAATGGTTTAACTAAATTGCAATATAAAATATGTCTACTTGTTTGAATTAGGAATTAAATCTGCAAAGTTTGTTTCCCTTTAAATCAGTGCTGCCAGCTGCATTTCTTATTTTGATTTAATAACTGCATCATAAAGAATGTATTGAACTGTCATCAGCATAATATCTTGTTAACTGCATTAAGTACTGCTGACTTTGAATTCAGGGATTAGCTGAGACTGCAAAACTGTTTAACAAGAAGTTACATTCAGATAGAATTGCAGATTTGTTGAATTGCTTAAACATTACGTAAGCAATACTTGTCATCGGTCCTTTAATAGGTTTTAATTGATGTAATTGAGAGATGATTTACTGGATAACATTTCTTGTCGAGGTGAAACAGGTTAGATAGCAGACTTTGTTTACAAATAGAAACACCGGTTTTTAGATCGAATATTTTATCTAGTAAAAGGTAAAACAACATACATTCTATATATATTAGTAATTATTAATAGCTTTTTATTTGATTTTGCATTTAAAAATTTTAACACATCGTCAGGTCGATCATAAATATTTATAGAAAGTCAATAAAAAGTCTAAAATGATAAATTATACGACACTACCTTACCCCCGGGTCTGGACCGGCAGAATCTCCCTAAATGTAAACAAAGATAGGAACTTAGAGAAAGGGTTGGATGTTATAAGTAAACAAGAGATAAATAAACAAAGATGGCACTGTGTCAACAAAGATCTTGAGAAACATTAGAATATATTATAAAACTTTTTTTCAAAAACCTCCAAGTAGATTTCGATAAAAGTTTTTGTGAATATATATATATATATATATTTAAAATCCTACAACTTGGGCGAGTTGTATAATACATAATATGTTTTGTACTTTTTTAATTGCCCAACTAGATACAACCTACACAAGGACTACCTTTACGGGTAGCAGCTAAATTACAAAGTTCACATCATACCTATACTTTTAAAATAGTTTATGTACACACACCCATGCTGTTCAAAATACCCTCTCCTCCTTCTCCATAACAACTTTTAACCCAGCTCTTCCAATTTTCTAGATTTAGTATTAATGGTTGTTTGTTCATAGTATTGATACAGTTTAATCGACATTTACCACCATTTGTGTATATACAAACTAATACATAACGTTTCGAAAGTACGAATCAACTCCCGTTATCAAGTGTTCAACGTAGAACATGAGAAATGTGATCAACACCAACATAAACTAGTAACTGAGTTGGAAACTAAAACTAGTAATCTAAGAAAGGAACCCAGGGCTAAAACTAATACACGACGTTTCGAAAGTACGAATCAACTCCGTTATCAAGTGTTCAACGTAGAACATGAGAAATGTGATCAACACCAACATAAACTAGTAACTGAGTTGGAAACTAAAACTAGTAATCTAAGAAAGGAACCCAGGGCTAAAACTAATACACGACGTTTCGAAAGTACGAATCAATTCCTGTTATCAAGTGTTCAACGTAGAACATGAGAAATGTGATCAACACCAACATAAACTAGTAACTGAGTTGGAAACTAAAACTAGTAATCTAAGAAAGGAACCCAGGGCTAAAACTAATACACGACGTTTCGAAAGTACGAATCAATTCCTGTTATCAAGTGTTCAACGTAGAACATGAGAAATGTGATCAACACCAACATAAAATAGTAACTGAGTTGGAAACTAAAACTAGTAATCTAAGAAAGAACCCAGGGCTAAAACTAATACACGACGTTTCGAAAGTACGAATCAACTCCCGTTATTAAGTGTTCAACGTAGAACATGAGAAATGTGATCAACACCAACATAAAATAGTAGGCTAACTGAGTTGGAAACTAAAACTAGTAATCTAAGAAAGGAACCCAGGGCTAAAACTAATACACGACGTTTCGAAAGTACGAATCAACTCCCGTTATCAAGTGTTCAATGTAGAACATGAGAAATGTGACCAACACCAACGTTAAACTAGTAACTGAGTTGGAAACTAAAACTAGTAATCTAAGAAAGAACCCAGGGCTAAAACTAATACACGACGTTTCGAAAGTACGAATCAACTCCCGTTATTAAGTGTTCAATGTAGAACATGAGAAATGTGATCAACACCAACATAAAATAGTAACTGAGTTGGAAACTAAAACTAGTAATCTAAGAAAGAACCCAGGGCTAAAACTAATACACGACGTTTCGAAAGTACGAATCAACTGCCGTTATCAAGTGTTCAACGTAGAACATGAGAAATGTGATCAACACCAACATAAAATAGTAACTGAGTTGGAAACTAAAACTAGTAACCTAAGAAAGGAACCCTGGGCTAAAACTAATACACGACGTTTCGAAAGTACGAATCAACTCCCGTTATCAAGTGTTCAACGTAGAACATGAGAAATGTGATCAACACCAACATAAAATAGTAACTGAGTTGGAAACTAAAACTAGTAATCTAAGAAAGGAACCCAGGGCTAAAACTAATACACGACGTTTCGAAAGTACGAATCAACTCCCGTTATTAAGTGTTCAACGTAGAACATGAGAAATGTGATCAACACCAACATAAAATAGTAACTGAGTTGGAAACTAAAACTATTAATCTAAGAAAGAACCCAGGGCTAAAACTAATACACGACGTTTCGAAAGTACGAATCAACTCCCGTTATTAAGTGTTCAACGTAGAACATGAGAAATGTGATCAACACCAACATAAAATAGTAGGCTAACTGAGTTGGAAACTAAAACTAGTAATCTAAGAAAGGAACCCAGGGCTAAAACTAATACACGACGTTTCGAAAGTACGAATCAACTCCCGTTATCAAGTGTTCAATGTAGAACATGAGAAATGTGACCAACACCAACGTTAAACTAGTAACTGAGTTGGAAACTAAAACTAGTAATCTAAGAAAGAACCCAGGGCTAAAACTAATACACGACGTTTCGAAAGTACGAATCAACTCCCGTTATTAAGTGTTCAATGTAGAACATGAGAAATGTGATCAACACCAACATAAAATAGTAACTGAGTTGGAAACTAAAACTAGTAATCTAAGAAAGAACCCAGGGCTAAAACTAATACACGACGTTTCGAAAGTACGAATCAACTGCCGTTATCAAGTGTTCAACGTAGAACATGAGAAATGTGATCAACACCAACATAAAATAGTAACTGAGTTGGAAACTAAAACTAGTAACCTAAGAAAGGAACCCTGGGCTAAAACTAATACACGACGTTTCGAAAGTACGAATCAACTCCCGTTATTAAGTGTTCAACGTAGAACATGAGAAATGTGATCAACACCAACATAAAATAGTAGGCTAACTGAGTTGGAAACTAAAACTAGTAACCTAAGAAAGGAACCCAGGGCTAAAACTAATACACGACGTTTCGAAAGTACGAATCAACTCCCGTTATTAAGTGTTCAACGTAGAACATGAGAAATGTGATCAACACCAACATAAAATAGTAACTGAGTTGGAAACTAAAACTAGTAATCTAAGAAAGGAACACTGGGCTAAAACTAATACACGACGTTTCGAAAGTACGAATCAACTCCCGTTATTAAGTGTTCAACGTAGAACATGAGGAATGTGATCAACACCAACATAAAATAGTAACTGAGTTGGAAACTAAAACTAGTAATCTAAGAAAGGAACCCTGGGCTAAAACTAATACACGACGTTTCGAAAGTACGAATCAACTCCCGTTATTAAGTGTTCAACGTAGAACATGAGAAATGTGACCAACACCAACGTTAAACTAGTAACTGAGTTGGAAACTAAAACTAGTAACCTAAGAAAGGAACCCTGGGCTAAAACTAATACACGACGTTTCGAAAGTACGAATCAACTCCCGTTATTAAGTGTTCAACGTAGAACATGAGAAATGTGATCAACACCAACATAAAATAGTAACTGAGTTGGAAACTAAAACTAGTAATCTAAGAAAGAACCCAGGGCTAAAACTAATACACGACGTTTCGAAAGTACGAATCAACTCCCGTTATCAAGTGTTCAACGTAGAACATGAGAAATGTTATCAACACCAACATAAAATAGTAACTGAGTTGGAAACTAAAACTAGTAATCTAAGAAAGAACCCAGGGCTAAAACTAAGTCTGAGGAGACGAAATAACTAAAACTGAATACAAAAGTATAGGTAAACCATAAGTCGTAGAAACTATACAATACAAGGAATGACAAACTCCATATTGAAATGAAAACGTATACGTGATCGAGTATTAATTTTTATATACACTAATTGTGGCAAATGTCCGCTTAACTATATCTCCCAGATTCATTCTATTTATAATGCCTTGTGAAAAATCTTATAATATTTCTATAAATTCAATATTTTATATGAACTGTTCTTTAGAAAATTAATGTGAATTATATTAAATTTTCCATTACTTTATACCATCTTTCTTAACTGATTTTGAATAAAACCTAACATTCTGTGGAACACATTTTTCTGTATCAAAGTAAACAGTAAGACATTCAAACTACCCGTTTTTGAGATGTTGCGTTATTTACTCCATCCCTCTATTTTATCATTATATCTTAAGGTAATTTTTATCGTAATGTAAAAATAAACTAATGTGATAGGCGGGAATTTGTTCTTAAACATCCAACTATCATTGGTAGAAAATACAAATTTTATATACCATGAGGACAAAAGTAAAACGCTACTTTCAAATTGAATTATTTCAAAAGCGACAATCGTCGTAATGATATTTTGTTTCCACAAATTAAAAAATTTGAGTTTCGTTATAAATTTGTCGTTGCAAACACGTGCAGAAAATTCATTATAATGTTGTAGAAGTAAGATTTTCTTTGGTAGTACTTACAGTAAAAGATTTGGAGCTCTGTATCCCGATCAAACTAAAAGATTTTTAATTAATCCAAAAACAATCAGTTCAGTGATTCAAACGTCGAGTACAGTTCCAAACGAAATATTATCATTTTCACCTTATCATAATTTCACCTTTCTTACTACAATTTGAAAATAAATTCTCTCTCTATCGTTTGACTCTGTATAGATAAGCTCTACATAGTGAAGTTAGATAATATATTCCGTCCGTCCAACAATAAATCTTCAGTCTAGAACTCACAGTTTGATCAGACGCCATTTTAGGAAAGGCCAATGACTCTTAGGCTACCTGAATCATTCAAATATTATTTCACTGCATCCTGTCGAATCTCGTAATTATACGAACATCACATTTTCTAAAGAGGTTAGAATTCTACATTACATTTTAAATAATAACTTCGCTATTTGTCATCATAGAGTGATGGGGTTAGTTTCATTACATACAGATCTACATTCTGCAATTTATCTAATTTAGTGGTTTTAAATGGATATGAGCAAAACGCTATTTTCACATTTTTAATTCGATTTTTCTAAATTTCAATAGCTTTCTATTAAACACTTACCAAACTTAATGTCAAGTCTAAAATCATTTTTTGGTTTTCTGAGGCTATGAAAAGTGAAGTTGAGGTCGAAATTTTTGCGATTGCCAAATTTACACTATCTTATACTTCATATACTAGGTAAGTGAAAACGCCAATATGGCCGGTAGCCTTGTGCTATGATGAAAATAAATTTATATAACCTAAGATGCACAATAATAAGACGACAGACAATTCAACAGAATTGGATAGAAATAGTTCGACAAGTTGCCAAATACTTTCCCACACGAAACAATATCCCCTATTTAACTATAGGTAAATGCAAATTTCTCGCAAGAATGTTTCAACTTCGTAACTATTTTTTTCGCCTTACTTTGTCCGAACTTGTTAGATTCTTGATTTTTTGAAACTTTTCCATACAGCACATAGTAACTCTGCTTTAAAAGTGGGGTTTTCTTTCTCTTTCTGTTTTGTAAGTTTTGCAAGATAAGTTATTTAAGTTATTATGTTGTGATTTATTTACATTGTTTTGGTTCAAGGCCCATTGTGATTATGGAATTGCAGAAAACGCCAATACAAAATTAATTTATATTATAATTTTGTGTAGATTTCGTAAACATCAACACTGAAAATATTAAACCTTTCTCCTCGTATACAACAAAACATCTTAATATATCCCTGAAAATCGTAAAGGAATTTTTAAATCTCTGGATTTAAGCAAATGTGTTAAAGAAAAATTTATCTATGGATTTACCTACATAAAAAAAGAGAACAGAAATCGGAGGTAGCTTTCAACTTATTTTTTATCTCAGCTAACCTCTTTTATGTTCAAACGAAGATAATATATTTTAATATACAATCAATTTCAATACGGTGAGTGACAGACAATTTTTTTACAACGTAACAACTACACAATTTGTAATTACTCAAACGTAATAAAATTGTTGTATTAAACAACAATTCCACAATTTGTAATTTCTCAAACGTACAAAAATTTGAATACAGCACAACTACATAATTTGTAATTACTCAAACGTAATCAAATTATTGAAAACACAACTGTGTAATTTTGTACACTGATCCTATTGCCGAAATCAATTTTTAAACCTTTATTTTGCTTCTCAAGTATAATAATTAGAAACTTAAATAATATTAGTGATAAATTGGAAAAACATAAAAAATATTTAAAATAGCAAGTACTCTATTGTTTTCAATATAATAAAAACACACGCAATGCTAAGTTATGTAACATATTACCAGTTTAGTTTCGAATTTAAGATTTGAGTGTTCTTTAATATTGTGGCCAAAAATATTAAAAAATGTAAATGATAATACCGACCGGGTTCAACACGATTTAATTTTGAAGTATAAATTAAGTAATATGATTTACGTTGAAGCAAAAATTAATCGCACAGAGTAAAAAAAAAATATAACAAAAAACTAAAAATATAACCGAGGCCACAGATTGTCTTTAAGCACAGATAATAAACAATTTTTGTATGTGCTTATACAATAGCCATATATATATATATATATACTATTTTTATTTTTATTTGTATGCTTTACTAAAACAATAAAATATTGAAATTACTATGAAAACACTTGTCGCTTTTATTTTGGGTACATTTCTGGGCAATGGCTTATAATATTGACTTATATAGACGAAATAAAAAAAATAAAAAATTGTATCTATTTCTTAATGTTACATTAGGCTTTCGATATATTCGACATTAAACATTTTAAGCCTCTGACCTTTTAAAATGTACAAAATAAAGTTTTGGTTTTCTGGTTTACTGGTAAAAGTTTACATAAATAATGTGTATACCAAATCTTCAATCAATATCTTATCTACTACCAAAAATACAAAATGGCTGATAGACGAAAAACGAAGTGTTTCCGGGCCCATGTTTATATAACTTTTAATCTTAGTTTTAGAGTGACATATCTTTAAAGTAATAAGGAGGGGAATCATTTATCTATATATAGACACGTTGTATTACTCTAAGAAATAAATTTTAGACAAAATTATGCTAGAATTTGTTCAAAATCAGTGAACTAGTTTAGGTTGTTAAGCACTGCTCAAATTGCAGGTAGACGTAAATTAAAAACCAGTATTTTTAACTGAGTGCACATCAAAACGAATATTCACGTGTAAAATTCACCATCTTTTTTTACCCTTCTCTATACAATATAAATGTAAGGAGGAAATTTACGAGGTAGAATTTAAATTTTGATTTAAATTATACAAAACTATTGATCTCCATACTAAACAAAGTCGTATAACGTTCAAAATACAGACGAAAAGAGATTAAAAATCTGTACAAAACTCGAAAAACGGTTGAACATTACAAACAGTATTTTTTATTTTAAAGATTGTAGATTGAACATTGTGCAATACTGAATTATTAAGCTATTGTACTCATATTGTATGATTGATGCAGTCAAAAAATACAAACTAAACTATAGAAAAACAATCATCCAATGAGAAATATTTATTTATATAAAAACACGTAAGGAATAATTAATTAATGAACAATTGTATAAACATTTCTTTACAGTCTATGCTTTAGAGACGACTTCTTATTTTTACAAAATATTCCTTTTTAAAATTTTTAATTGTAAAAAAATTGGCAGATTAATTTTAGTACCAGGTTTTTATTTGAGTATACTCGTACATCATAAACTACTATTCAAATTTGTTACAGGAAACATGATCTGTGCCCATTTCATATTCTGGATATAGTTTGTCATGAGGAAAATTGCATTATCTCATTTACCAAAATATTAAGCCATAATATTATTCAGATATTTATAAACTGATTACTAAGTGATAATATCTAATCAAAGTATAAACAGTATAGATGAATTATGCAAATAATTCTAAACTACAATACGCCGAGCGACAATAAACTACTACATATTATATGAATACACAGTAACTGTTGAAGTTTAGAAACAACTTATATACTAGCATCACATTGGGGATGCTGCTGAAGGAAGGGTCGTTTCACTCACACAAGTGTAGAGGGGTGCCCTGTGACCTAACCCAAGCCAACCGTATGAGTCACCTACTAGGCTTTACTTTAAATACATTTTTAATTTAATTTATTTGATATTTCAAAATAAAATGTATAATATATTTTTATTCTACAGATAATTACATGAAAATGAGACTAAAAAACGTATAATTTACTGAATCATATATCCCGAAATCAACAATGTTTGCTACAAAATGAACATTGTTGATTTTGGACTCTATTAAAGTAACTTAAACATTGCTTGGTCTCATTTTTCTTGTAATAAAGTGTAGAAAAAAATATATTACAGATTTTATTTAAAAATATCAAGTTAAATAAATACAAGTTTGATCAGGTGGCCCACAGCGGGTACCGACCAGTCCTAATACTCTACGCGCCTGTGTGTGATGGTGCGTGCGTTAGAGGGACCTTCGTTCAGCCGCATTCCCCGTTTGATAATAGTATAATATTAAACAACTAAAACTTAAAAAAATATATGTTCCTTCTCACACAGACAAGGGGGTATTTTAATAGAAAGCTACAAATTCTAGTTCGTATGGTTTACAAGCTACCTAACAACAAAAACCGGTTACCTAACTGCAGAGTGGAGGAGTGTCGAAGCAAGGCGCAAGGATTTTAGTCGCTAGCGCTTCATTTTCCATTTACCCTACGTTTCGTTCAATGTAACATCAACTCTGTTATACATTGCGTGAGAAGTCTGTATTGTTTATTGTCTGTGCTAAGACTAAATACAAGTGTGTCAGGAAACACCATAACTCAACAGAACTACATTCCAACACAGAATGAGAAATTCCTAGTTAAACCGCAGGAGTTGAATATAAACTCCTGGCATCAAGTTCTCTTATATCGGAACGCTGACACTCCGAGTCTCTGACCACAAATTACTGTTAGATAATTTGGCACCGATTTTGGCTGGGTGTATAATATTACTTCTTATTTTGGCTGGGTGTATAATATTACTTCTTATTTTGGCTGGGTGTATAATATTACTTCTTATTTTGGCTGGGTGTATAATAGTACTTCTTATTTTGGCTGGGTGTATAATATTACTTCTTATTTTGGCTGGGTGTATAGTATTTATAATCATACTGGGTGTATGATTAACGATACTTGGACAAATTCGTTAATCATAAATGGTTGGTATTTCATAAAAGACAGCTGATTTTCAAAAATCTAAAACAATGTTTTTGAAGGTATCTCTTTACATGTACTTCTAACTATGCCTCTAGTATTCAATATGTATGTCTATCTAATATCTATGCCAAAATTTGTATTTTACGATAACAAATAGCCTAGTAGTGACCACTTTAAAACAACATTATTAAAAAAACTTCAAATTTAAAAACAAACTTCAATTACGTTTAGTTAGTAATTGATTTGTTTTAGTTGAATTTTATTCAAATTTAGCAAATGAGGTAGAGTTTTCTGACTTAGAAATATTTTGGACACTTTTTGCCTTACTATAATTTACCCATATATATATATATATATATATATATATATATATATATATATATATATATATATAGAGAGAGAGAGAGAGAGAGAGAGAGAGAGAGGGGCATTTGTTAACCATGAAAATCGGTTAATAAATTTAACATTAATTTCCGATGAGACAAATCCACTGAACCTCGAAATTGTAGTCAGACGAATGTTTAATTAATTCTGACGATTAAATTCACTGATGACTTTAGAGACACAATGTATTCTACGTTAACAAATAACTGTGACATTACTGTAAAACAAAATTGTTAAAATAATTTCAAATTTAAAAAACAAAATCCAATAATGGTTTAGTAATCGCAAAGTTTTAGTTTAATTTTACTCAATTTAATAAATTAGGTAGAGCGTTCTGACATAGAAATAGAGGGATGCTTTTTTGGTCCATTATAATATACCTATATTAATTTGCTAACCATAAAAATTAGTCGATAAATTTTAAAAAAGATACCAGATTTTCAAATTTTTTATTTATTTTTTATTTTTTTTTAAGAATACGGTTTTGTCTGTCCTTTACGACGGCTCATGGTTATTTTGTTGTCTTAAATCTGCATCAAACAGTTTCCAAATGTGTATTATATCATAAAAAAAACAAAGTAAAAAGTGTTAAAAACATAACCTCAATAATTGTTTTAGTTCTGAATTTTAATCAAAATTGTAAATGAGGTGAATATGATATGATAAAATTGTCAAAACATTAAAAATGATAGGTGTGAAACAGTTTTTCTGTAGTTTTGTCTTATCGTGGTCTTAATTTAGGCTATAATAGCACATTGTGTCCATTTTGGTGATTTGGATATCAGATTCGAGATCTGCACACGAGAGGATACGAAATATCACAAATTCCTGTCTTCAAGGTAACGAGCTGCTTGATATTGTAGTTCAGTGATAAACTCGGCTCGGGATATAGTGTTGTCCCTTCGTTAACAAAGGCTGGCAAGTGAAATATAAATTTCGAACTGGGAACATTGTGAAATTCTAAGCGTTGGTATGATGAGTTCCTTGGTCTTATGAATTACCGAGCGAAGATTGACCATTCATCTTCTCTGTACTGCTTAACCAGTTTTTTGACAAAGTTTAGTCCTTGTTAATTGATCTATGTAAAAGTAATGACGTATACAGTAGTGTGTTGAATATCACTAAAATTATTCATGGATTTAGATCGTCTCGTTAAGAAAATTTTGACGTTACATATTAATTCCCGATGAGACAAATCCACCGAACCTCGAAATCTGGCGTATGTTTAATTAATTCTGACGTTAAATTCACCGTATATTCACTTATGACTTTAAAGACACAATGGAGAGGTTTCATAATTAACGATGAGCACGACTACAGGAATAAAAATGTAAACCGATGTGGCCGATTTATGTTACAGTGCCTAGGATAAGATCTTATTTCTGCCAACTTTACCTCTCATGTATCTAACGGAAAATTTGTAAGAAAACTCCAATTTATATTTTACACAAAAACCATTGTGCGATTAGTTGTTTTCATCTCTTTAACTTAGCTTAAAGTAATATTTTCCTTTTCATAAATATCATAAGATAATATTGACAATTAAATTTTATGTTTTTTACGATGATAATTTGGATGTTTATGAACGAATTTATTTGTATTACATCAGTTTATCTCTACACTTCGGTATGAAAGAGAGACAGCTCGCCCTGGTACCTCGCACCCTTCTGAAATCGTGAAATCCCTTATTAATTTCTGTTGAGATAAATCCACCGAACCCCAATCGGTGAGACGGAGTGAATGTGCGATCGATTCGTCGTTAATTCATCAATGATTTTAAAGAGTCTATGGAGAGATTTCTAAAGTAATTAAGATATTTTCCCCCTCGATTTTAGAAACACATTTGGTGGATTCACTCACCGATATAATGTAGGCTATTCATTCACCGAAGAGTTTAGCAACATGCCTACACGGAGTGTCCTACGAAGAGTTCGTAATGATAGATTGTAAAAAAAGTACCTTTGAGTTTCTTTTTTCTATCGCGTAATAATCAAAACAAAAAGGCGTAATAACAAAATAATGGGTAACTTTCAACAAAATTATTTTATCTGTAAATAATAAATTGCATTATAAATTGTTGATTTGCAGATAAATGAAAATGTGTAAAAAATAACGGTAATAAATTAATAATGACACATATTTAACCTTTCTTCGAATTAATGTCCATTAATAGCAACTGATAGCAACGAAACAAAAAAGAGTCAAGCGTTTTTGAAAATTTGGAAAGGTGTCACAGTAATTTCTCTTCAATCAGGCTCATTAATTCATCATCTGTTGCTATAGGGTGGGAATAAACTTTTTCTTTGAAAAAGCCCCGTAGGAAAATATCCCAAACAATCAAGTCTGGAGATCTTGGAGGCCAGTCCATGAAGTTGCTGCCACGACCTATTCTACGGTTAGGAAGATCTCGATTTAAAACAGCTTTGGTGACATTGTCATAATTTGGAGGAACTCCATCCTGTTGGGAAAAAAGTTCCTCATCTTCAACTGGGTAAAATGAGGAACTATGTGATCAGTTAATATTGAATCGTACTTGTCTCCAGTTATAGTCTGATGGGATATCTCATACGATAAAACACCATCCTCGGTGAAGGTAGCCGACACATTTATACCCTTTGATTTCAAACCCTCTTCGTGTAAGTTATGTGATTTTGTGTGTTATAATAACTACAATTACGTCTATTTACAGAGCCTGTTTGGTAAAATGTAGCTTCATCTGAGAATACAATTCTCAGTTACCTTCGAACAAAATTCCACTCGTCTGTCTGGGTCATCTTACATCAGTCTGCGAACTAAACGTATTTTATAAAAATATTTTGTTTCTCTTGGTGTACCTTTGAATAGATTTTGGTATCCCAGTAGCGGATGAAACTTTTCTAAACGAATTAGGCCTGTTTCAGGAGATTCCAGTAAAGTAACACATGCAAGTTCTTCATTTTCTTTGTTTAAAGATATGGTATTTCTTTAAAACTGATCCAGTTCCTAGTAGCATAGTTTTCCATTTATAAATTGATTTTCTTGATGGAGGAACCAGATTTGTGTAGGTAGGCTACTTTTTTTACATAGCTATGTAACTTAACTGTAAAGTGTCAAATTTATAGTGTTCTGGCATATTAATTCAAAAATAGCGACCTCATTGTGTGACACCCAGTATAGGTATAAAGTTTACTATTAGTGAATTGATAAATACCTATGGTATTCTATTATATTACCAGGTTGGGATAATGGATTTTCCTGAAAACTCTTTGAACCAGAAGAAAGACTTAATCGTTTATGCTTAAAGGAGTTTAAGCTATTGTTAGCCCAAGAAGATTGTAGACGAACAAAGTAGTCAATTTTATTCTTTGTTTACAATCTTTTCAAAAGTGGCATTTCTGTAAAATGTCGCGAAATTAAACATTCTATCTTCTTACGGTACTGTAACACACCTGGATTATGAAGTAGGACAGAGTTTTAAATGGGAAGCAACTTGGAATAGTTTAAGTTTAGGCGCTTAGTAATAGACGATATTATAAAAATAAAGGTCTGTTATATTTTAATTCTTTCATTTGATTTAACATTATTCGGTTCACATTAACATGAGAGTAACCTATGCATTTTTGAAATTATTTAAGCCTATTACTGTAATTGCAGCATTATGCCCGAATTTAAACAAATATGCATTGTTTGAATACAATTACAGTAAATCATATTTTACACTTTATTACTGATGGTTTTTTACTTAGTTTTGTTACCAAACAAAATATGAATTAAAATTCTGACATTTTAGTAAATAACGATAGTTTGTCAACACTCAATTCTTGGGTTTATAATCGAAGAACAACAATATTTAACCTTTTTTTAAAAAAATGTTCGAGTCAAATCAATCATTACCATAGGTGTATCAAAATTGTGCATCATTTAAGAAATCGAAGATGGAGTTGTATTTCAAAATTGAACATATACATATCATCTACAAAATTTGGTACTTTGAAGTTTCTATTAGTAACCTGTTTTGGTTTCTAAGTGACTACATTATTCCGATTGCATGGTAACAAACACTCGACAGAACAAAGTTTAAAAGACCCATATCTTACGCCCGCATCTTTCATTACTTAAAACAGTCTTCTCCAATTAAACACTACATTCTTCTGTATATTATGTTACACAGAGTTCTAGCGTTCTATGGAAATATGTAGTCACTAGTTAAGTCTTCTTTGTAGTTTAATTATATTTTAAAATTAGTCTAGTAAATATAGATTAAACTTTTGATATTTGTATTGGGTAAACAAAATGGTATAAAAGTAAAGAATGAACAAAAGACGGTAAAATGCAAACATAAACTCAAAATAGGCTCAATGCAGCTGATTGGGGGTAATTTTGGTATTTTATGTATGAAATAATTCGCTTGCCTATCTTGATCATAGTATTCATATTTGTTGATAGAAAGGTGTACAAAATGATGATTCACTCAGGTTCTAGATACAATACATTAACGAAAAACCGTTTTTTTAAATTGCTACCATTTTTTTTTCAATTATGTAACTCCTATTTCCATGCTTAATTTTGCCCAAATACAACTAAAGTTCCGGTCGTTTATAGGATTATTACGGGACGTAATGTTTTTGACAAGTTTCGAGAAGCGGTGTAGCGTATTTAGTCAGTCATGTGTAATTTGTGGTTACGCTGCACCCTTGTCATCAATAGCCCAACGGGCAAAAAGTAAAGACGTTGTAACAGAGGAGAAAATATTAAAAAAAAAAAAAATTGTATTTTATTATTTTGTAGAAAACTTATTTGTGTATTATTGAATATAGATTTTAATGCTGCATAAAATGAACTACTTATGTGACATTGTAAGGTAAACTGGTGAAAAGTCTCGAAATTTTAAATTGGCTTCTATTTTGAAATAATAAAACTACAATGTATAAAGCCAAGTTGCCCTTTTGGACATTTCATGGTCTCGAGTGACGTCGTTTACTGAGGAAGATTGGAGTAGCTTAAAGTTGTACATATGAGAGAACCAAGTGTGAATGTGTGTTGTTAACTTCTTTAATATTAAACAAACCTAGCGAGTAGGCTCCATCCCACATCCTATAATTAAACGTTAATTGCTTTTGATTACTTGAAGATACTGCCGCAACGCACAAGGTATCAGTTAGTTCTGTTGCAATGTGTGTCCCCATGTTCATGCCGCGAGTTTCTATTAAAAGAAATGGAAATTCTGACTCCGCGAATTCTCATGTGAGTACTTTCGCGTCATTTTTGACTCAATGTCCATACAGAGGTGATCATATAATAGACTAACAATTGAAATAAATAATTGTTTATACATTATAACAATGTTTAATTATTTTTATAATTCTAAAATTTTAATAACAGATTTTATAACATGATCTGGGGAACAGTTTAACTTGGTAGATGTTCAAAACGACTGTCATCTTGATTGACGTAATCCTCCAGTCTTGTACAGAGCTACATACACGACTGCAAAGTTTTTGGTCATGAGTCGGAGATGAATGTTTTCATATTGTTTAATGTACCTACGTGGTTTCTGAGAAAACACTTTCCTTGAAAAATCCCCAGAAGAAAAAACACATGGAAAAAAGTCAGATGATCGTGAAGGCCAATCGATTGGACCACGACGAACAATCTGTTTATCGGGAAACTCCCGATCCAGTAATTCTTGGACAGAAGTGCTAAATCGGAGTGGGGCGCCGTCTTTTGAAAATTATACATTATTGCATTATATATTATACAGTACTGTCTAGTTTGAGGGATAACAGTATTCTCCAACATGTTGTAGTACGTATTGCAATTGATCGCGCGTCAAAAAAATACTGGGCCTTACATACCGTTGAGAGTCAGGTCATCTCAAACTGTGCCTCTTGGTTGGTTAAGCTGGTTTTCAATGCTGAGTGTGAATAGTAAAAACAGTTGTGCCGGTTATCGCTCCACTTTACTCTAAACAAGATTCTTCAGACTCAATTTCCTTCTTTCTGTTCGTTTAACACATTTTCACAAAACTGGAGACGCCGGTCTGGGTTATCCTCCAACAAATTTCTTTGAATTAAGAACCGACCCTGTTCTTTTAAACTTATTTCGCAGTTTGTGAATTGAAAATCTGGATGGTGGTTGAAATTCAAATGATTTTTCCCAGTTTTCACACTTCCAGTATGTCTTCATCCATTTTCGTTCCTTAACGGTCTGCAGCCATTAAAGAAACATTGAATTACCTAAAAAGTTGTAATTAGGGTTGGAATTATGAATAAACAAAACCAGCTGTTACATTTAATTGTTGCAAGAAGATATGATGACACACTGATCCATTAGTTTCAACTGTTAGCCGTGTTCATATGAGCACCCGTGTACAGAATGTGTCATAATTAATATTATAGTATCGGAACCTAAAGTCAAAATATTAAGAATATAAATGTCATCTTTAAACTCTTTCCCCACAAGTTATAGCAAAAAAAAAAGACATTTTATTTTTCTATCACGTGAGTTGATTTATCCGAAAATGTAGACAAATTTATAAAATTTAATGTATTCTTATATATATATATAAAAAAAAATTAAATCATAATTAAACACATTAAATTCTATGGCGAAACACCCCGAAATCGGCATTTGGAAATTTTGAACTCAAAGTAGCAGTTGCCCCCAAATCTTGGGTTAAAAATAAAAGGTTCGAAATATGGCTCAAATATGCCCGCACTCTAAGTTTGATTAAAATCGGTCCATTTGTTTAGTGAATGATCAAACATTCACAGACGACAGACAGATATAATTCCAAACCCCACTTCTATTAGCTCGAGGAATTTCAAAACAGATATTTGCTCTACACTACTTGTCTGTGAGAAAGTACAAACATTAACTTCACTTTATTAAAGACAATTTGTTATTAGTTTAAACTACAAGGAAAATAATTTCCATATAACCTAAGAACTGTGCAATATATGCAATAGTATCTAATGTTTAATAATATATTATGCAGTCGAATTAAGTGTTGAATTGGAATTGACTCATTAAGTAATGAATAATGAGGCGTGTAAGATATATGGGTCATTTAAACTTTGACCTTCATTAAATAGGCGATTAACCTCTTCTTAAATTATTCTTTTCTTAGAAAAAAATGCTCAGTACCTGTGAATTAAATAAGGAAACTTAGTAAACAAATATTTTTTAACTATATTTTTTTAATGCTAAATAGATAGTATTAAATTGGTACTTTACGTTGGGGGTAAACGTTTGAGGTGAGCTTCTTAATAATTGCATTTATTACAGGGAATACTTTGTAAATTTAGTGCAGACAAAAACAGTCACATTTTTACAACATTCTGTTCAACTGCGTATTAGACCACTGAATAAAGATTTTTACTGGACAAAATTTTTTTCCCCTTTTGAAATAACCCCAAAATCTAACTTTCCACCAAATTTCGTGTCTGGAGGATTTTGGTCCAGATTTTCATAAAATCTGCCTTTATTCTGTGGTTTATATTTATTGTGGAGATACGAAATTTCACAGTTATAAATCTATAGTAATAAATCCGTAGAGGGATCTTGTTTGTTCTCTTATATCTTAAAAACTATTGAACCTATTTTAATGAGAATAAGTAACATCATACTGTAGTTTCCACTCAGAAGAAAGTTGTAACATTGAGTTTTTTCGATATCTCAATTAGAAGATGAGTTATGACAATACAAAGGCTTATTAATGTATTTTTCCCATAAGGAAATGGCAGCCGTAAAAAGGGCCTATTAAAAAATGGATTGTTCTTATAATTGTAATTTCTTAATGATACTATTAATAAGTACAAATAGTGTTCAAACAAATTTCCTCGTTTCACCAATATTGATTTTTGAACCTGAAGTGATTTGGAGCAATCTAATCATTTCACGTGTCGCCCAAACTAAACTATAGTGAAATTTATACGTGGAATTCAAAACTGCCGGCGGGGACTTCTGTCTAGCGGCGTCGTGCTGTTTTACGATAACGCTCGGCCTCACGCTGCAGCAGTGACCAAGACGCAACTGACCAACTTTCGATGGGAATTACTCGACCATCCCCCCTACAGCCCTGACCTGGCACCATCAGACTTTCATGTGTTTCCTAAACTCAAATAATATCTTGGTGGAAAGCGATTTGAAAATGATGACGTGTTGAAAGAAACTGTTACTAATTTTATGATGAGGGGATCCAAAAGATAGTGCCACAACTTAACAAATGCTTAGATATTCTTAGTGTCTATGTAGAAAAGTAAAAATATGTTTATACTTAAGTTTTTGATAGAATACATAAATACAATTACCATCTCAAGCTATCATAATATACATAATCGTTCAATATTTATCAGAATGGTTCATGAATAAAATTGCTGTTACTCCACTTAAAAACGGTTCTTACTTTAAAAATGACTTCTCGTAACTGTTAGTTCACCAATTCTTGAATGATGTGCTGAAAAAATGCCACAGATAATCGTGGGCAGAGACATAATTACAAAAATGGTTTTAATCCCTAAACGCGTGGCTGTAAATAACGTAACCATCGGAAATGACATTTAAGTATTTTAGCTTCATCGTAATATTTTTCTTTCCTTTGGAATTGGAAGATAAAATAAAATACATTTTAAAAAACTGCCAATTTAGTTTAAACCTAACCTAAATTTCCAGCCAAATTCAAAAACAAATTATGTCATTATTAAATTAAATGCTCAAATATTACTTTTTTAAATAGACTACAAAACTTTATTAAAAGACAAATTCTTTGAACTGAATAACACGGATACATCAAAAGTTCACCATTTGTTTAAAAACTAACCTTACAATCTGAGAGGACAGGATTTTCCTATTGTTCACATATATAACAGTGAAAGTTGTACAGATAGTGACATCGTTACCATTGAGTGGGTCTTTAGTCTTAAAGAAATCCGTTCATTAATTTTGATCAGGAAGAAGAGGAAATGGTGAATGGTTTACTCTATTTTATTACACTACTATTTACATAACATTTTGCTAGAATTGTGTTGGCAAAAAAATCGTTTACCAACAATATATTTTTGTAAGTGCAAATTGCGGGAGGCACAGACTCCAAGAGTGTTTATTTTCGTTCAATAATGCATGTCATCTGTGCCCTAGACTGTAGCTTATACGCCTGGGCCGATTCTGTTGATTCAAAACTTGGAGTTCCCTCCCCTGCCGGCATAAATCTATTTGCAAATAAAATGCGTTAGTTTTTATACGCATTCTTAAAGTCTATTGAAGAAAGAAAGCATTGATAACCCAATTTATGATTCTCGGCCTGAATTCAAATTTCTGTCCAAAGTCGCAAATTTGTTTTGTGGTGAATTATTCAATAACTGTGGAATCAGTTTAGTTCAAAAGTGGGCCCATTTCAAATAGTTATTTGTGGTCCAACGGTACATCCTATTTCTTGTGTACATATACTTGTTGAACTTTATTGGAGAAAGTTTGTGTTTAAAGCGGTCCATTAATAAACTGGAACAATTAAAAATAACGAGGTCATTTATAATTGATCAGACATCTCAAAACTATGATAATTAAAAATAAATTATTTTTCCTGGATTTGCTATACAATCTTGGTAACTTTCAAATTAATTCCCTGCCATTATTTCAAGTTAGAGTCGTGATTTGAAAAAAGATTTTTAGGTTAAAAAATAGATTTCAAGATTTTTACAGAAATATTTGTTTTGAAGACTCCTGGGTCAATAAAGTGATTGTGTGTCGTCTGAAAATTAAACAAAATTGTCTTCTCCATTCAGACAAGCTTTCGGCGTTTTTGAAATGTGGTTGTAATAACTCTAAACTATTCTAATTTTGTTCATAATTCTAAATGTAATGTTCCTTAAAACTAATTTAATTAAATTTTTTAGTTTTCTTTAGATAGCGTTTAACATTGTTCTAAAACGAAGCCCCAATAAGGATCCAAAACTTATTGGTTGTCACCTCAGCAAAAACTTTGGTGTACGAATTATTTCAAAATAGGTAAGGCAATGAACCAAATGAAACAGTGGTTACGGCTTAATTTAAAAATAAGAAAATCTTCCCTGACTGCTAAAGCGGTTTTTTAACTAATTTGTAATATGCTCTTGAACTGTTATGTTGCGTACTTTTTTGGCACATTGAATAGATCATAACCATTTCATATTTTACTAAGATTTGATAGAAATAGCTTGGCGTAATTCGACCTTTACGGACAACGTGTGTATTTGACCTATAGCACTAAAGTCGATATTTTCGGGATGATACTTTGTTTTAAATTAAACTTTAATTTAGTCTGGGTGTAACTGATAAAATCTGTTTTTGTGCACTCTGTTTAATAAATAACGTTTTATTTTCAATGAAGTATTCCGTGTACTGAATGTTATTTACACCTTAAATAGCTTCTTCTTCTTCTTCTTCTTCTTCTTTTTTTTTTTTTTTTTCAGATTAATTGCTTCACACGGCAAACCAACTTAGTTTCTGAAAT
Source organism: Aphrophora alni (assembly GCA_963513935.1). Taxonomy (NCBI): domain Eukaryota; kingdom Metazoa; phylum Arthropoda; class Insecta; order Hemiptera; family Aphrophoridae; genus Aphrophora; species Aphrophora alni. Next base: position 47,333,999 of record OY740769.1, read on the forward strand.
TCTGTTTATATCTCTGTATCATGAAAGTATAAAACTAAGCTTTATAGTAAAATATTAAAACATATATAATATCTGAGTTTTTTCTTCATTTTGCTAAAGTAATTACACATTGTAGAGAGTTATTTTTAATTTTAAAAACTCTTTTTAAATTCCTAAACCTTCTTGGGAACTGATTTAACAGTAGGCCTAACTCTTCAGAATGTCCCTTCTAAGAATCTAGAACCAAGTTGATTATAATGAATTCTATAAATAGCAGGGGCTCCTAGGCTCTAAAGTGGTGAGGCCAAGTTTTATCTTTAAAAAGTCTATTGTGTGTATAATTCCATCCATCTTGCATACGAGGGTAATTGTATTGCATTCATTGTTATAGATTGCATTCAATGTTATAGATTGCATTCAATGTTATAGATTACATTCAATGTTATAGATTGCATTCAATGTTATAGATTGCATTCAATGTTATAGATTGCATTCAACATTATAGATTACATTCAATGTTATAGATTGCATTCAGTGTTATAGATTGCATTCAATGTTATAGATTGCATTCAATGTTATAGATTGCATTCAATGTTATAGATTGCATTCAATGTTATAGATTGCATTATTCAATGTTATAGATTGCATTCAATGTTATAGAATTGCAATAATAATTACAATAAACAAAGTTGATAAACTTCCAATTATTATTTTTTTATATATACGTAAAATAGATAAAGTGTTTTCACAAGTCAAAACAAACTATGTTGGATTTTTCTAAAAAATGTTTTCTTTTAATCCTCTGAGTTCATAACGTTTTCTTTAATATTAAATAACGTAGTGGCCGGACTGATTAATTTTAGATTTGTTTTGTGGAAATATTTTGGCCAAAATATCAATCATTTTTGTTTTTAATAAATCAAAGTTTGGGAAGGCTGTATAAGACCAACACATAAAATGATGATTTTATCGACCTTTGTCAATCTTTATCAAATTTTGCTCTTATAGACACGGCCAAAACTAATTGGTCGCCATCTCTCCAAAAAACCTATTAGGAAGTTATCAGTCATGAAGTGAAAATGAACCATGTGTGCCACCTTAGAAGGTCTAATATCTCATAATCGTTCCGAACGATTTTGTTTTAATTTTTGCGAAATGTGGAAAAGTTATGATAAAAAGATATGCGCAAAGCTACAAGAAAAATAAATTTACTATTGTTCGTAAGTAAATTATGGAGGAGGGTTGGGTGATGCTGATAACAGTTTTGACCTATAACTAACTCCACAATCGATATTTTTATATTAGCGAAGTTTCTTTGTTTTAGGTCTGATTTTTTTTCATTGGGCAGAGATTATTGTGATATATGTTTAATACGTAAAATCTTTGAGATATAATAATATAAAACAATATATTTAAATTGTAAACTTGTAGTCCTGAAACCTTCTTTGATTTTGTTTTAGAAAATTGTTGTTATATCGTCGATATCAGGTCTTGTTTGAAACTCTCCCAGTGGCCGTTGTCGTTCGTAGCCTTTGGTCATTGTTATTTGCCACTAAAACAACAAAATATATCCCCCACTAGTTCAATATGTACGAATGTATCGTCTTGCAACAACATACATAATCACAAAGTCTCTCAACGATAGATTGTAACGGCTGATTCTGTTTTGCTAACACGTACTGTGTTTGTGAGATATTCATTTTATTTTCATATGTTGCGTGAGAATTTTTGAATGTTTGTTTACTAATTAAAATGTGAGATATAATTGAGTATTTAATTGAAAATTAGCTAGTTTTTGAGTTCAAGGGCGTCAAAAATAATACACCATTATAAATTTCAAGAAAAAGTGCAAGCGTTTTATAAACGATAGTATAAATCTTTGTAACTCTTTAGGAAATAATTCAAGATGTTCCTGTATTAAGTCTCAAGCTCTCATTAGCCGTACAAAATCAGTTAGGTATAATTTTTATTACAGGAAGCTGGAGCATAGATCGATCATTAGAAGTTGTTAGCAAAGGGATTTTTAAAGGACTGTTAGTGAGTCTGAAAAACAGCAGCTTCGAAAAAGTTTAAACTTAATAATTCTATTAGAACACAATTAAAAAAAAATCCCATATTGTTGTTTTATTGTCCATTTTAAGGAATATTGGCGAGCTGAAGTATACTGTCAAAGACTTCTTTTTATTGTATTCTTTCAACGAGAAATAGATTATCTAAACGCATTGTCACTTGATTAAAGTTTCTACAAACAATTTTGGCGCACATATAAATACAGTTTAATTCGATTAATGTACATTTTATATTGAAAACAAATAATTAAATTCATGATAAATCGTTCGTAGTTTTTTATGAAAGAGACTCTATGGTTGACCAATCGATGGTTCTGGACTTATATCATAATTTTCTCAAACAGGCTTAAGTTTAATTCCAATATTTTCGTCAAGTTCTTCGTTATTATTGGGCGTTATATTATACCGAAATAAAAAAAAAAAAGATATCAAGATTCCAAAACGATAGAAATTAAATGGTGAACTGGTTGCAATATATAGAAGATTAAAACTTGTCAATGATTGGTAAGTAATAGTACAGAGACATAACAATATTGTGGTAATAGTCTAATCATTGTAGAAGTTGAATAATTTCAATACTACTGTGAATTAATTGTCAGTTGTTTTAATGAATGAACAACGTTTATTTCTTTTTTGCTGTCAAGATAATATTCATTATAACAAATTGGAACTTTTACTATTTGTAGTCAGCAGTTTTACAATCGTCATGCTATTTAATTTTGAATTCACAACAGATTACAAATCTAAAGTGGTTTTGAAGTGTTGGACAAAGCACGTTTATTTAGAGATCCTTCATAGTGCAAAACATTTATAATTATCATACTTACTTTTTTGTAGCTTAACGTCTCTTTGTGGGCTTTCAACAAATGAAAGCACGTAACGACTAGAAAATCTAACGACAGCAACTGGGTTCGAACCTGTGCAATTTGACGGGACCAATTCCGAGCAACAGCGAGCTAGACTTGCCCACCACGGGGTTCCATTTATTATTATTAAAAATTGTATGAAACAGTTGTAGTACAAAAGTAACGTAGCAGCGTTCTAACGAGCTTTATGACTTTGTACGTAGACATACTGCGCATGCTCCTGTAGACATTGTTGGTCCTCGCTTCTGTTCCATTACCAAGTATAGTCAGTTTAATACGTTGTAGAGGTAGACAAATGTGTTTTATTTCGAAGGAACCTAAAGTACTGGTTGCGGGGTGTATTTTTGAACGCTAAGTAGTATACAAAACTTATATACAGTTTTGTAAAATTTCTACATTCAGGGTAACTGAAACAACTGACATGACTATTCTGATAAAGAAATGAAATTGTATTGGTCAAAATGAACTTCTCAATTTCTCTCATTTACAAAGAGACTGCCAGGAAATATAACTTGTATTTATTAGTAATGAGTTAACCGAATTTATTCAATGTATTTTTACTTAGGGATATGGGCTGTTAATTTTTTACCATAAAATTTACAAATTTAGTTTACAGATAGAAGTATAATAAATAAAAGGTTAACTGTAAAACTGTTATTTCAATTGGAACTCTTTTAAATGAAATGATTGTTTTTTTTAACGAAAAGCATTACAAAAAAATACTTTTACCTTTAGACTATTCATTCAATTTATTTCACAATTTCGTGTCAATTTTATTCATTCAATCATTTTGGTTTAAAAAAAGATGTAGCCCTTTGAGAAAAATTCTGCTTTAAAAATAAATTGAGATCTCATATATTTATATATTGCAAGGAAATAAAATTATTTAGAGTGTTATATCTAACTTATTAATACAAAAATAAAAATTTATGTTTGGAAAACTAGGAGTGTAGAGCTCATATCGTGACCAAAATGGTAAAGTAGCGAATGTGCAAAATTGTCGAATCTGAGCTAATGTGCAAAATAAAAAGTGCCGAGAGAGATTTACACTCTAGTAAAACAACGAATGTCCAGAACCAATATTAACGACAATGGTCACTACATTTATTTTAACGAATCTGCTTTTGCTTCCTTATTCACAATGCTAAATAGTCGTATATGAACTATCCACTGGTAAACAAACGAATATGCCACATTCGTGCTTTTACCATAGCGTATTATTTATATTGCAAAAGGTCAAAATGACGAAAGTGGCACATTCGTAGCTTTACCTAAGTGAAGATTTCTAGTGCTGAAATAGTGTAAATAAAAAATGATTGGATTGCACCTCAAAAAAATAAAATATTCTTTAATTTTATTAACTCTACTACACTAGCTCTGTTTAAAGCAACAGCAATTATACTTCCTCTATCCTCTATGGAATCAGCTGATTAAATATAACATACAACAGTGAGTGACTTTTCAGTTTTGTTTTGCTGACATTCATTGAGGTTAAGGCTTATTATCTTTGTACAGTATCAGCAAGTGAGATTCCATTTAACAACAATTTGTCATAAGACTACTATTCATTTAAAACTCCAATCTTCTGGTAAGTTGATTTAAAAGTATTAGTTCACATTTAACAAGTTATAAATAAGTCAACTAAATAAGTTATAAATAAGTCAGTAGTTGTTAGGCCTACTTGAGCATGTTAGTTATTAGGCCTAGATTGTTTTAGAGTTTGCTAGTTCTTGTTTAATGTAGGTTTTAATTATATTTCAACCTTTTTAAAGTTGTAGGCCTACAACCAACCAAATTAATGGCTACTGGTAATACTTATGAATAAAGTAATGGATGATGAACTATGCTTATTAGGTTAGGGCAAGGTTGTTATTGCCTGTAAAATTTTAGTGTGTTGTAAGCCTATTTTGCAAATTACTTTTGATGGAAGCGACGAATTTTAACCTAAAATATCATAATTTTTTGTATCATTACTTAAGCTAACCTCGTATAATTTAACCTAATTAAACTAAACCTAAAGCACCATAATTTCTCATAACCTTATCCTAACTATTCCTGTCTCTACTAAACTAACCTAATACTTTGAACGTAATCTGAGATAGGCATATCTTAACTTTTTTTGCATTTAAAGTTTTAGCATTACACTATCGAGATTAGGCCTAAGTTTGTTAATGCTTACGCATATTGTGTTGTAGGTTCCTGCTGTTTTAAAAAATGGAGCCGCCACCAAGCACAAGCAAGCCTTTTATAAGTTCTCGGACTTTAAAATTAGTAGAGATGGCAAGAAGTGAAGTGAGACAGCCTCGTTCAGCAAAAACCAAAGCTGCTGACTTTTTAAGGGAATTTAAGACTTCTGGCAACTATGAAGAGCCCTTATTTAGTGATGATAGCAACGACAGTGATGAATATCGTCCATGTTTTGAAGGCAAGTACAATTTTAATCTTGACAAGAACTTATAGGCTTATGCCTAACTAATAATGTTAGGTTTTATAACTAATAATGAATAACTAATTATGAATAGTAACTAATAATGAACAAGGTTTAGTTCTCATTGTGATAGTTATGCAGGATCTACTTGAAACTTCTGGCTAGGGCCTAGTTTTTAGCATTAAATATTAAGTCCAATTGGTCCTATATTTTAATTTTTTTTTTCAGAGTATAGTGATGACAGTGATAATGAAGATTTAATTCACGCTGAGAACCACAGGGCAACTGGGCACTCAAGAAGGCTGTCATTTTTTGCAGCTGCCATAGATGGACAAAACTCTGTAGACCTACAAAGAGAAGTGGCATCTAATAATAATAATGTCGGACCTGGAGTACTATGTGAAAGTAGTGAGTTCAATGATAATATCACAAATATAAGTCCCAGCTGCAACTCAGCACAAAACCAACATTTGTTATCACCAAAAAAGCGAAAAATATCGAAAAATGGAGTTTATAAAAGGCAAGAAGAAAAGGCTAAAAGATTAAAGGGGCTTGAATATTTATCTACAAAAGGAAAGTTAGTTCATTCAAGGCCCCTAAAACAAGCAAGATGCTCCGGCCGTACCAAACACAAATGCTTCAATAATGTGCCAGAAGATCAACGACAAAAAATTTACAACGATTTTCGTAAATTGCCCTCCTTATCGGAACAACGGCAGTTTCTTGTAAAACATGTTACTTTGCGACCAACATCAAGGAAAGTGACAAAAGCTGTGGAGTCACGCAGAGCTTTCACCAAGAAATACACATTTTCCACTGAAAATGGCACATTTGAAGTGTGTCGAGAATTTTTTCTTGATACCCTGAATATTTCAGAATCACTTATAAGAGGGGCACTTAAAAAGGTTAGCTCCAGTGGTGTTCTCCTCCCCGATCTAAGAGGAAAGAAAGCTCCACCAAATAAAGTACATCCTACCACTGAGAAGTTCGTCAGAGAGCATATTTTGTCTTTTCCAAGAATGGAATCCCATTACGCACGTAAAAAATCTGAGTACCAATATCTAGACAGTGCATTAAATGTAACAATTATGCACAACCTGTACAAAGAAAAGTGCATTGAAGAAAACAAGTATCCAGTATCGTTTGAGAAGTATAGACGGATCTTTCGTGAGTACAAACTCAAATTTCACAAACCCAAAAAAGATCAGTGCAAGAAATGTATAGCTCACGAAGAACAAAAACACGATGCTGGTTATGATGATAGTCTGTATATTGAGCATTGTGAACGTAAAGAAGCCGCACGAAAAATCAGAGACAAAGACAAGGAAGATGCAAAAGAACAACATAATGTTTTGGCAATCCAATCAGACCTTCAAGCTGTCCTCAATACACCAAAGGGAGCCAGTGGACCGTTCTTCTATGTCAGAAAGTTGGCTGTGTACAACCTTACCATCTACAATCTTAAGGACGCAAGTGTCACCTGCTGTGTCTGGGATGAGACAGAAGGAAACCGAGGCAGTACAGAGGTATCTACCTGCATCTATACATTTTTAATGAGCCAGATCAATGTTGAATTTGTTAGAATGATGTCGGATAGCTGTGGGGGACAACAAAAAAATTCCAAATTCATTTCAATGTGCATGCATGTTATTAAGGAGCATCCCACAATCAAGCAAATTGATCACAGATTTTTTGAACCTGGTCATAGTCAAATGGAGTGTGACTCCATACATGCCAAAATAGAACAGCATTGTAAAAATGTTCCAATTTTTACTCCAGAGGGGTGGTGCCAAGTAATACGAACAGCAAGAACCAAGCCAAAACCATTTGAGGTGATGCCTTTATGCCATGACGACTTCATAGATTTTTCTGTAGGCCTAGACAAGGTTGTTTTTGTGGACCCGGAAAATAATGACAAAAAAAATAATCATCTACCTTTCAACAAAGCCGTTTGGTTTCAATACAGGACAACTCACCGAGATGCTGTATTTGTAAGAACGGAGTACGCAGAAGATGCATCTTTTGTTAAGTATGTTGTAAAGGTGAACAAAAATAAAAGGGGCAGGCCATCAAATAACTCTTTAGTGAAGCCTTACAAGACGAGATTCCCAATTTCGACGAAAAAGCTGAAAGACCTTCAAAAACTCTGTAAAGATCTGCAGATTCCACGTATTTATCACGACTTTTACAACAATCTCCCCTCTGAACATAGTTTACGAGATGCCCTCCCAGAACCAGATGAATCTGAAGAATCTGATACTGAGTAATCAAAGCTAAATGATGTTTTACTTTTGAAAATATTTATATTTCAAACATTCATTTGTTGATTTGGTTGTACTTTTTTAGTTTTTAATTCATTAAATTTACATTTCTTGTGTTGATTCATACTCATGGTGTTTTTTACTCTATTCCCTCATCTCAGAGAACAATTATAACAGGTGAAAATAAGCATTAAACATAAACAATAATTCAGATTCGCTACTTCACCGTAGCCTAACAAACAAGATATGTACAAGATAATCACTTTGGTAAACTAACGAAACTGACATTTTTGCTAAATATTGTCATTTGGCCTATTTTAATAATTAACATTTTTTACAGCATTTTTCAAGGTTTTAAGATCAGTTGTTTAAGAATAAATAACACTAATACCTGATTTTTGGTTGAACTTTGAAGTGTTTTTTCGCTCTCCTGTAAAGTAGCCAATTTGCACTTTCGCTACTTTACCATTTTGGTCACGATATGTGAGGACCTCCATGGCTCAGATACAGACACTAATCGGATTCCATATTTCTTATTTTGCTTATGAACATCTGATAAAATTATTTAGCAATTTAGAATTTTGTGCAAGATCTCGTGCGGTCACCAATCATTTTAAGATTTGTGATTTTCATTTGCTATGCGATTTGTTCCTAACTTAAGCCAGCTGTTGAATTACAAATATGTTCTAATATTCTGCCGGTGTGGGTGATGTTTTCCGTGTCTAAGAAAGCCTATCAAAACCTTTGTTTCAGGGGTTTGAACAAAGTTATATATATATATATATATATATATATATATGTGGATTTAAAGAAATAAAAATGTATTAGTGACTGAAATGGGTTACTTATAAGTCCTTAGATCTGAGAGAAGCCTTGGATATTGGTAAGGACTTGGAGACTTCTATGAATGACAACATCTGTTTAAGAAATATCTTGCAGTTTGTAACGACCTTACTTTATTGTATTGCATTGTCATCTTGTTGGAATGTTAAAATTTGTAATGAGCTTGAATGGTTTATTTTAAATGATGCACGGAGTTTCGGTTTTAATTTAGATTAGTCTTTTTATATCATTTAAGTTTTACTAATTCATAGGGTTCAAACACTAAGCACGAATTTCTGTTTTTGTGATTTCGGGAGTGGCCTGAAGACATAAATCAATGTTTGTTACTATTTATTGATTACAAATGAACTTTTTGATTGAGATGATGATAAATGTTGGTGAGTTTGATGAATTTCTTAAAGACCATTATATTTGGTTACGTTTTGATGTCCCATTAAGAATTAGTTATGTGTCTGAGTGCGAGATTTTGGAAATAGGCTACCTAGTAGTCCAACCATTTCTTTCCCCTTGCTATTAGAACTGAGTACCAAGTTGTTCTAGTGGGAGTTAATCCCGTAGAAGGGATGAACCTAAACTAGTATTTTATTAAATAGTGTAATTAAAAAAGTCTTACTGACTTTCGCAGTAATGAGTACAAATACAGTAAATTCGAAAGAAATCAATAACTCTATCGTTTCATTTATATCTTGACTCACTTTGGTTGTGAAATCTTTTCAACTCTTAAAGTTACAGTCACAATAGGCTTCTTTACTACGTAATTGTTACTATCTAAGTTGAATACATGCAACTTCATTTACAGCAACTATTTCATTGGTCATTGAGCACCAATTGAAGCTATTATTTATTCTTATTTTACTACTCCTGGCGAATATATGGTAATTGGCACTCAAGTAAAATAGCAGCTACTCATTAAATAAAAGAAAATAACTGTTATTTGTTATTGCTAATAGCTTACCATTACAAATTAGCGAGCAAAGTGGGAGAAGGTATGAGACGAGAGCTGTTTCAGTAACAACAACAATAATAAACCCTTTATTACCAACTACAAATCAGAATATGAATAAGTTCATACATAAATATAGGTACAGTTAATATAAAAAATTAAAATAATATTATACACTAAATAAATAACATAAAATAAATTGTTTGAATATTATTGATAAATAAGCTCTCATTGATGAGCAAAGGCCAATCCTTGGTTGTTCCAGTTATCGTCGTTTTATGGTTTTCTGTGCCAAAATTCCCTACAAAGTTTATTGTACTCCACCTCGGGTAGGCCTACTGTCTTAATCTAATCTGCACATTGTTTCTAGGTGTCCATTGAGTTGTTCTTCTTGTCCAGTTATCTTCTCTCATTCTTATTATATGTCCGACCCATTTCCACTGAGCAATTAGAGCTGCTTTAACTACATGAACTACTCCCTTTTTTTATTTAATTTTAGACTTTGGATTCTTTGAATTCTTTTAATATCCAACATGCTTCCCTCCATAAAACATTGCGCAGTTCTTTACCCTTCTTGGTCTTGGTCCAAACCTGTGCACCATAGATCATGGAAAGGATAATACAAGCTTCAAACGTGTGTTTCTAGACAGGTGGTTATATTGCCTTCAAAGACAAACCAATTATTTTCCAGGCTAAGACCATTTATGCACTTTCATTAAAATCCCTTCTTTAAATGATATAATTTTCCCAAGATAGTGCTCTCTGCTTATTTCAACTTCGACCCATCTAAATATACTTCAATAGCTTCGTCTTCAATTGTCATGAGAAACCTCTTCTCTATACTTATTTAGAATTCAGGATCTTTTCCTTTTTCATTAAATTCAGAGAACATCGATGAAAGGTCTTGATACGACTTTGGGAATATAGCGATATCATTTACAAAACAAAGATTAGGCAAGTAGGCACCATTCTTCTCTGCTATCCCATCTAGACTTCTAAAAACCTTTTGAAGGTCACAATGAAATAGTATGGACGATAAAAGATGAACTATATACAGACAACAATTATTTGTAAAAAGTGGATAAAAGAAAGTACGTGCTGATTTTTCACTATTTCTTTTTAATTTCTATTTGATTTAAGTATGGGCTGTAGAATAAAAGAAATATATCTTTCTAATTTCCAATAGAGTGTTAATGTTCACAGTTAGTGCTTATTGTGAGCCTTAGGCAAGGAATTATTGTTTTTAATACTGTGCACCCTAATATAATGTCTAAATAAGTCTGATACATAAACTTAAATATATTTAGAGCTAATATATGTAACAAGAAATACGTGTATTAAAAACTTGATGAGAGAATTAGTAGAATCACTTGAGGAACAATTATGGAAAATTTCCTCTTACAAGTAATAAATTTTATTACCACTTGTGAACAACCATAATCATTTTTCAAGAAGGTTCTTCAAATATTCATCTTTAAATAAATATGACATTCACTTGCCAAGATCGTGTCGGTGACTTAGCCTTGGCTAGCTCTATATTTGCATATTTAAATATCATCTCACTAACTATTAACTAAGTTAACAAATCGAAGAAGATATTACCACAGCACTGAATCAAATTGTTTAAACTTCAACATACACAAGTATCAAAATTGAATATCCAACTCGCATCAAAGAGGAACTTGCAAAAAGAAGCATTCAATGTAAATGACAATTTCTTGAGATCTCTTTGTCAATGGACAACTCAATGCCCAATAAAACCAGTTAAATTGTTATTAGAATCGTTTATTGAATGGGACAAATTTCACTCCATAATTTTCTCGGAAAATGGCCCCCTCTGCAAACTAAAATATAGCTCAGTTTACAATACATAGCTTACACTGTCATGACAAAGTCTAAAGGTTTACAGATCCTTAGAAGACTAGGTTTACTTTATTCTTATTAAAATCATTAAATGAAGGACCATTTTGACACGTAGAAACGTACCTCATCTCACCTATTAGATCACTACTATATCGCTTCATATCCAATCAGGTGGCTCATTCTATATTCAAATTGAAGCAAGTCACCTGGTTTAGATAATATAATCTTAAATAAATATTCCGGTCACTGGAATCTTCATCGCCAATATTTAAAACCTAGATTTGGATATAGGCCACTTTCCATTTTTATATAAAGAAACTATAATAATAATGAGGAAAATTTTTCAAGTTTAATCCTACAAATTATATTTTTTCTTGCCAAATTTTCGTCCTATATTTTTTTCTTCACACGTTTCGAGAGTATTCGATAGACTAGAAAAACTTAGCTACCTAAAAAAAACAACAGAAAACGACATAAGAATTTCGGTTCGCAATCAATATCACGCCACAACTCAATAGAAGGCAATCTATTTCTGTTATAGAAGACAGTTATAAATTAATAAAAGGAATCCGATTAAATGGGTCCACACAATTATTTAATTCTTATTTTATATTTGTTATAAATTAAGATTTGAATCTTGGGGTAAAATACTGTCTAGCCTATATGCTGGGCTAGCTGTGGTACAGTCACTTCTGCTTCACCATAACAAATAAATACAAATTGTTAAAAACTATTTCTAAAAGTCAATATTTAAAAAAATATAAATAAATAAACTAGGTGGATGTACTGTGAATGAATAGATGGGGTGATTTTTCGGTATGAATATGGGCTTAGATTTAGTTTATTAATTTTATAGGCTATGAGAGTCTTTATGATTTAAGTCTCCAGATTTAGGTTTTTATACAATAGGTTTTATTCTTTTGATGGTTACATATTCTGATGGTGTAGATCACTGGCGGATATTTGTGGATGGATATTGAAAATTGCCACTTACCAAGTTTTGAGGTTAGATACATTTTTTTAAACTAGTTATTAATGTCTTGAATAAATATTTTATACTTGCAATCTGAATCTGGTTATTTAAATTTATCGTTTAAAAGAAATGTACACTAAAGCTATATTGCAAAATTTCAATCTGGTCCCCCTTGAGAGCTGATAATAGTTTATCCTAACAAACAATTATTCAACTACCCCCCAATCACTTCTTTCTCTTCTACTTTTGTTTCTTCTTCTTTTGTTTTTATTGTAATTTATTTTATATCAACCATTGTTATGCAACCTTTCGATGACTGACTAGTTACTGTGCTTCTTATAATATATAAGGGTTACAATTTAATATGAATGATATTTAAACCCTAAAGGTTAAAGGTAGAATATTAATGTAAATGGTCTATGTATAAGAATTCTGCTAGATGAAATCAGGGCCTGGTGATTTATGAAGTGTTACCGTGTTATGATTTTATTGATTGACAATATGAATGTCGGTATCATTAAACAAAAGTGTTTTTGATTATTTGTAAATCCTTTGATAAATAATGGCACGATGCCCTCCTGTACAAACTAATTCATAGAACAGGTCATCATACTGTATTTATATTATTTACTTATACATGACAAAAAAACAGTTCTAGATTTGAGTCAAAAGTATTAAAGCCTCGTCCAGTTTACATTGGAATTCCGCAAGATTTAGTCTAGTAAGAAAATACATTATAGTTAGCGAGACAAAAGGCTGTTGTAGAACAAATGACTCTAATGTTTGTGAATGTTTCAATAGATAAAGAACCCATTCTTTTATTGTTAAGTAAACGCCATTAAAAGTTTATGTCTATTCAGTTAAAAGTCATAAGTGAGGAAGTCAGTACAATGGAACGTAGTAACCACAGATCTGGTTATATAGGTACTTATCCATATCGGTTATACTTGATTATATAAAGCAGGGTGAGGGGGATTGTTGAAGAGATAACTTTGTATGAACCAATCACCACAGACTCTATCTTGAAAATTATTAAACTTTGCCCGTTAAATGATCGTCCAAGACAAAACTCATTCTTGATAAACTGTTTTATTGTAAATCATAACAGACATCAGGCATTCTATCTGGTCAAACCCGAAGATTATCAGAAATATCTTGAGCCGACTATTAATCTTCAGCACTCTTTGATCAGTTTTGAAAAGACGTTAGACAATATGTTTTAAGTGTTTAACATCCTTTGGCACCTGTAGTATTCATTCCATGGAATTGGAACTAGTTTCTACATTTCTCTGGCTTACCATCTACCAAAGTTTCACAGTATCATCTAATTTTATACGCCTCAAGGCACCTAACCAAGATAGTTATGTGATATGAACTTTATGACGGTTCTACATTAATTTAGCATTATTCTTTATTTTAAACACAGCCGTGCACTCTAACCTGCTGCGTTGAGGCTAACTTGATTAGTGGCACTTTCGACATGCGCATAGAGATTAAGGAAGCTAGAAATAATTATCCTTGTGCTATGAGAACTGGGTAATTTTCTATTTACAGGGTATTAATATAAATACACATTACGTTATCTCGCGTAAGGTCAAGAGTCCAAGCAGGAAAAAGGTTCAGAAAGATCGTGCAAGAAATCAGGTAGGCGGGAAAGGTAGTAAGAGATTTGGCTAGTACTCTTTGAGGTGTAACGGACTACCTTACAAATAATTTGTATTTGAGTTTACTAGAGGACTACACAAATATTTGTCTATAGTCTACTAGAATACAATTAACGTAGAATAAGGTGAATGAGTCACAATATTTAGGGTCATTCTGGATTCTTAATGGTAATAAGATTAAGATGTTTGCATTAGTATATGACGAAGCTGAGACAGAGATAATCAGATTATAATTAATAATAAAGAAGCATTAATTGTATAACTGAACCACTGTTTTAGTGAAGTGAATTTGAGCAGTTGCTCGTGCTAAGGTATTTTAAAGTAAATACTTTATTTCTGTTGAATAAAAGATCAAGTAATTACTTTGCTTAGTATATAATTGTTTTTATATACTTTTATATATAATTTTTTTCCGACGCCAAGTAAATACTTTAATAAATCAGTGAATAAAAAGTAGTTATTTCAAAGTAAATACATGATTATTGAAGCCTGTTATGGGTAGACTTATGTTGTGGTTAGTCGACATCTTGACGATGTTTATACCAGTTTGTCAAGACAAGCACAAACAAGAATGTCACCTGACAGGCCTACCCTTTTGTCTGCACTCCATAATGACCCCTTTTCCCCTAAAAGAAATAATTGTATTTTGATTTTCTTTTTATTTTATTTGTAGAAATGTTTACCTTACTGTTAACGTTCTGTTTACAGACAGATATGAGGTTGTAAAACGAATAAAAATCTCTATATGGCTCTCATTAAAAAAAAAAAAAAAATCAATATTATGGGAAATAAGCAATTCCAATTGTCCTCGTGTTAAAAAACTAGACCCCCATACTATGAAATTACCACCAATCATGATGAAACATATATGTTTTATTAGATTGATGTCATTTACGATTTTATGTCTTTATATACATGATGTATGTTAGTCCTCTAAAGGTCACCATTTTGCAGATTTCCATCAAATTTGGTACAAACATTCCTTTTTATAATAACTTAGAAGAGATGGTTACTAAAGAAAATCAGACGTCGGATTTTTGCCAATATTCACTGTTCTACTACAACTATCCATCCATTTTCTTTATATTAAAGTTTAGAAGGCCTAGAAATTACCTTTACATATATAAAATATATAAATTAAACTGGTAATTAGTTTTATACAATTTTTACAACTTCAAATAGAAAATAGTAGATGATCAACTTGAGATGATTATATGACTTGACAGAAAGACTATAATAATTACTGATTTATTAGTGAAGTGTTTGTCTTAACTGTAGGGTTTTATCTAAGCATGTCTCTTTGCTTACGTCTGATAAAGGAAATACGAAATTAATGTTACTGTTCAATTAATCGTGTCGAAACTTAAATTAACAATAGATCAACTCTATTGTTTTTGGTTTTTAAACTGTATAATTATTAAACACTGATAGTAAAGCTACACTTATGTATTTAATTAGACTATATCTATTTTATTTTTGATTACTTTGAGAAATAATCTTAATTGCAACACCTCCATATCGATACCACACAACACTTTAAGTATTATTTCCTGTAAACTTGTGATTTATTTTTATTAGTATATTATCAAATATGCCACTTGAGGTTTTATTTTAAGTTACTGTGTAATAATGTTAAGTCAGGAAATGAATTAACAAAGTAAGGGCGTATTCAAGAATTACTGATCTTGTAAATAGTATAAGTTGTCGCCCAAACGTTTGTTCAGATTGTCAAATAGTTATCGGAATAGTGAGTATTATCAGAATTAAAAAAAGAAAGTAGTAAAATAAAATTTTATTACCATGTATTTCTTATGGGAACAAAGAACTTCCTTTTCTACTTTTTTCGTAATTTAAAAACATGAATTCAACCAGGTTTCGTGATGCAAAACTAGACCATACAAGAAAGAAGCAAATACCGCTTGCCCTGTAGAGATGATAATATTTATGTACATCCCTTATTTTGTTTATTAATTTGGTCTTATATAGGATCTGAAATGAAAAGTTATCATTTTTTATTATTTTCTAATTTGTAAAATTAGTCTATCACCTTTGAAAAGCGAAAACACAATATGCTGACGTCGTGTTATAAAATGTTACATCTAAAAACAAAAGAAACCTAAAATACGTATTTAATAATAATTATAATAACAGTTTTAAATAGTGACATTGACTGTTTTATCTAATAACTCAAAATACTTGTATGCTCTACATGTCCATATGATGTTTAAATCTCAGAATGTTCAAACTAATTTTTATTGGTGTTTTTTTTCTCTTCCATTTTCAATTACGTAAAAGAAGCACAGTTCCATCTTCTTCTCCCTAGACATTCTTTCGATAGAGGTGTAAACTATGTACTGTTTGTAATAAATAAATAAAACTTTATTCGATGACAATTCCCTTCAATGGGATGCACATTGATTAAGTTATTATTACTCATTCTGCAATAAATACCTACAGACTATCTCTCCGTACGAAAAACAACTTTCCAAGGCCTAAACCTAATTTAACAATTTTCAAACAATCCTTTTACTATGTAGCTCCGTTTTAGTTTAATAAATTGTCTCAAGAAATGAAATTTATTAATTTTAAGAATTTTGCTAAAAAAAAAATAAATAAAAAAAATAAATAAAAATTTGGTTGCTTAATTTGGAAGAAGTAGAATTTTTGTTTGCTTTGTAATATAAAAATAAAAACCTCGAGATAAAAGTGGTTTGCTATTTTCTTTTTAGTTTTATACATTTTTGAGCATAAAACATACAATTTTATTTTTATTATTCTGCACTATTCTTTTTTCTTAAATTTGTTTGTTTTGTTTATTATTTTGAACTCTGAAATTTTTATTTAATTTTAATGAAACGGTAACCCTCATACAGTTTCCCAAAAAGGATACCAAAGTTGTCTTTTATGTTATTCAATTTTGTATAGTTTTATTTTAAGTGTGTAAATATTTTTTCGTTGTATGTATATGAAGCCTGTAAACTGTTGTATTACTGTGTATTTTGTAAAAGACAAATAAATTATATATTATTATTATATAGTTTCATGTTTCGCAAATACACAGATAACATCTTCAGGCTCGCTTACGTTTACGAAAACACGCTTTATACATCACAAACTATAATTATTCAATAATATATTTATATTGGAACCTGAGTACACATTGCTGTAAAAAATATTAAGAATTGAAACATTCAGCACAATCATAAGACATGGCGACATGTCTAGTCCATGACCGTAATTTGCTAACTAAAGTTTATTCCTGTCATGATTAAAGCAAAACATAAATTTATCGGTTATAAACAGGTATGAAGTTATTGTAAAAGCGTTATTAAATCGTATAAACCTTTAAATTTTAATAATTTTTTTCCCCCATCAATTTTAATGCATTATTGTTTACTATTCTACAAGATATTTCCTTGTAGGCCGCTGCGGCTAGCTAAATTTATATTAATTATGTTCTTAGGAAAAGAAAAACGCGAAGGTTGTGGTTTTACAAGGTTCTTCGTTAATCGAAAAGCTTATTGAGTGATTTAAAGTTTCACCAGTGAGCGAGAAGTGTAAATAGTTTATCATGACAACCACTCACTTTGAGGTTTTAATAAACTCAACCGTTTTGGCACATTAAAAAAAATCCATTTTCGTAAACAAATTACCGTTGATGCTACTTTTTGCTACTAATTAAGTTGAACTACTGGTGATACTTTTTCCATGAACAAGGAAACATACACTTAGTAGCAGTGGCCATATAGGATATAACAATCATCCAATACTTAAAAGAGAACAAATTAAAAAAAAAAATTAATAGCTTTTGCTAAAAAATAATATAAATTTTGTATCATTAAATTGTGAAATAACATCAATGCTATGGGTTAGTTACAGCACCTCATGTTATCGTTTAGGACATCGAAATGCGTTCTTTTAAAATCGCTACTTCACATGAATAGTTGCGCGCGCAACGATTGATTATAGAGTGACAATACAAACTATTTGAAAGATTTAGTTATTCGTCCTCATATCGATCAGTACAGGGTGGCAAACGCGCTGTCGTCAATATTAGTCAGATATTTGGAAAGCCCAGTCATACATTCTTTTTAAATTTATTTGTGTTTTTTACAAACATTTTCTCAAAAATAAGAAGTGGAAAAGTTAATCGTAAAACTATAATATTATTAATATTATATGATTAGTAAGAAATAACTAATATTTCAATGAATTATATACGATTATTTACGTATTTTTGTACTGCTTTAATATTTTTTTACGACAGTAACCTCTGAGAGTTTTAAAATTCTCGCCATTAACTACTCACAAACTACATCCACACTAGGTCGAGACGTATCTGTAGTTACTAATCATACGTAGATGTGATATGGGAATACCGAATTATGGTGGGACGAGCCTTATCAAAATTTGAAAAAATATACGAGATATGGCTACTTAAAAAATAAGAAAACAAGCAGTTCACACTTGTTGCATGATACAGCTACATGACTGCGTGTTATCCTTGTTTCCAACAATCTACAATTTCCAAATGATCCTTCCCCGTTTATTGCTGACAATTTCAGCGTTCTCTCACACTTCAGACTTCACTTTCATCCCCTCAAACATAGATTTCCAGCCATTAAAGAAGTCTTGAACTGACTAAGTTGTAATAGGATTAAAATTATGATCAATCATCAATAAATGAATAAACAAAACTAGGTGTTCGATTTAACTTTTGCAAGAACATAAAACTGATCCATTTAGTTAGTTGCACTCGTGTGTAATAAAACTAGCAATTCTTGTATATTTATATTATCAAATCGTAGAGATAGAAGATATTATTATTCTTAATAGGTGATCTCTCCGTTTTTAGTGTGTAATAGTAGTAATTTATGCAACGATGGAATGATAGCCTTTTACGCACCAATTTGAAGTAACTCGATATACGAGCCGGAGTCGAATGTCTTAACATTCAAACGAGTGCGTTAATGGCTGCATAAGATCTTTGCTTAGACTACTTTATCTACGACTACTTTAGATAGAGTATTCGAAAATAAGAAATCTTTTATCAAGGGGACATGCTTGAAACTCCACCTGATTATAGATAAACAGTGCAGAAATAACTTAATCAATTCCAAGAACGTTTATTATTAAATTATTTTTAAATAAAAATTCACTACGCACACAACACATTCAATGTTAAATATCGACGTTAGGTTAGAAATAACAAACAATATAACAAATGAAGATCAGCTTATTTATTAATTCCAGAACTGTAGTTTTAAAAGCCGACTTTCTATTGGACGAATTTGAGCTGTGATTGGTTGAAAATTTGTACCGTAATGAAAAATCTATACGGTAGTGAAAAAGTTGAACTTTAATGGGACTTGTTACGTTTCGAAATAAAAGTTTTACGGTATAGTCGTAGATAATAGTGCATTTCATCACTAGGATCAAAAGTGAAGCTTTTTGATACAAGGCCGAGGCCGGAAAATGAGCGAGGATCGAAAAGCTTCTCTTGGTCTAGGTGATGAACTATACTTTTTTTTACGTTATAATGCAAATAATGTAAGAAAACAATTTCACAAAAACTAAAATGTTATAACCTATTTACCTTCAAATCGACGGTAACAGCTGTTTTAACGGTTATTTACAATCGAGAGTATCGGTTGTTTTTATAGATGCTTTAAAATCGTTAATTAATTCGTATAAACGAAATAACAGCTGATAACCTCAACCTCAGCTGTTGGTTTTAGGTCCTAGGACTAAAGAACAACTTTATCATCTCAATGCATGTATTGAAAACAGCTGTTTTTGAAGCAGTATGAAGAAAAGAAAAATAATTATATTGTATACATTTAACGCTTCCCATTATAACCGTGATATATTACGACAGTGTTATGTATATAATTTTTCAATATTATATTTTTTGTTTTGATAGAAATACAATTTTGTTTAAAAAGTTCTCACTGTTTATTAATATTTTCACTTTGCATTACAGTTTGTGGACAAACATGGGTAAATATACGAAGCACTTAAGCTCATTTACCAATGTTTGGTCTTCCAGATACTAAAACATAAATTAGGCCTACTGTTATTAAAATTATTACATTTCTAGAAGGGCAAACTCTATGATTTTAATTTTTTATAACTCAAAATTATATTCATACACAAAAATAGGACATTTCAATATGTTAAAAATGTCCTTTATACTCATTTCTACAGAGGCGTTTTTACTAAAAAAAAAAAAGAAATCGTAAAAAGTTTTATTCTTTTTTAAGGTATTCCCAGATGTACTGAAGAAAAATAAATAGTTACCTTTTATTTAAAAATAACTAATTTGATTTTTCCTACCTTAATGATGTTACAGCTAGACTCTGTTGTGGTATAGTGTTTTCATGGGAAAGGGGAACTAGTTAATAACAACTTTCTACACTCATTTGAAAATAAATGAAATGTTTCCTGTATCCTCTTAAAATTGAATAAAATTTATAAAACTGTCAATTATAAAATCCTCTAACCATATTGGGATAACAAACAACAAGTTGGTAGTTGGTACCCCACAGAGTTTTCACCTTGATCACAATGGATGCTTGGGTAAAATCCTTCAACACAGAACTGAGCAAGGGAAAATTTTCAGTGCACAGGTAAAAATGTTCACAACAACCTTTTAGAAGCCTGATTTTTTAACCACGTAACTTTTTAATCGCCACTTCTTAGGTTTTCATCAGTATGTCACTTGTTGGTATTCGAGGACTAGGAGATTTTATGCTCTTTTTCTTTTTTTCAAGCCGATAATGACTGCGAAGTTTTTTCGCCTTTAAACAAGTAATAAATCTACCTACCGTATAGTGAACGGTACACAAGATCGTTGTCGGAACTGAATCAAGGTATAGAGCAACTAGTCGTATTTCTTTGATGTAAATATTTATGAGGCTATTCGAAGTCTAAACTTTATTTTGGTAAGAACCGTCCACATTTTTTACATGATAAGGAGATGAGGACACGATGCAATGGCCTTCTATTTACAACACTTTCTTGTTATACACGGAATTCGTGACAAGATTCGTAATATTGTCTGTGGAAATAACCTTTGGATTTGTATGATAATGATAGTTATTGAAAACAGTAAATTGAAAATTGATTGTATGGGAAACACAAATTATATCTAACAAATGTTATATTGTAGCTTATAACTTATAAAGTATAATAAATAGGATTTGACTTTTTATTTTCTTCCATGGGAGAGAGAGAGAGAGAGAGAGAGAGAGAGAGAGAGAGAGAGAGAGAGAGAGAGAGAGAGAGAGAGAGAGAGAGAGAGAGAGAGAGAGAGAGAGAGAGAGAGAGAGAGAGAGAGAGAGAGAGAGAGAGAGAGAGAGAGAGAGAGAGAGAGAGAGAGAGAGAGAGAGAGAGAGAGAGAGAGAGAGAGAGAGAGAGAGAGAGAGAGAGAGAGGGAGAGGGAGAGAAGAGAGAGATGTTTGCTCTAATTGTCAATGTGAGGTTTCTTGTAAATACATCATTTTTAAGGTTACCTGAGTCTAAAAAAGTTGTTTTTTCATAGATATCTGTGTGTACATCTGTCTGCCTGTCCTTTGTACTCTGTTGATTTTGCACAAATTTGGTATGTGAGGATTTTATGGCTCTATCTCGAGATATTTATCCCCATTTTTTTCGATAACTCTTTGGAGATACCTGTCATAAAACAAAATCCTTATTTTCTAAAAATCGCGTATAGCAATCTTTATCATAGTTTTGCTAAAATGTAGTTTCTAAGGAGCAAAAAAATTAAAAAATTGGTCGATACTACCAAAAATTGCCAGTTCATAGGTTATCGGTAAAAAAACAACAAAATCTGTCTTGGGGTTGTTATAAACGACTTAATTTTTCAAAATTAGCACTACTGGTTTTGATGAAGTATGAAGGTTAGGGAAAGGTGGGAGAATTTCGCACACTTAAGATAAAATTGTCTGTCTACAGAATTTGCTTAGGTAGAAAAAATAAAAATATTATGTAAACTATATCTGATCATGTGCACTTTTCCATAAACTTATATTCGTAGACTTTATAATCTATGCTAAAAATATTTTTATACAGATGCGCGTATTTTACTATAATACGATATTATGATAAAATACAACTTCCAATTAAAGTAAGACATTTACTTGACATTTATTACTCAAATGACAATGAAGATTCGTGTTATTAACTACTTAGTCTATTGAAAATAAATCAAGCTAGGCGCATATATCCAACTGAACTAGAATAAACATCATCAACTAAAGTTAATTGAACATTGTAATAATGATTAATTTTATATATTTTCATTAACCGTCTATTTTGCAATTATTTTTTGTTGCTTATATCGTCTAGTAGGGTAAAGGTAAACTCAACGTACGAATTTGATAAAAGTGAAATATAAAGTAAGTGGCAGAGATTCAGCAGGAACCAAAATAAAAAATTCAATGGCGTACACAAGAGATACGTGTCCACTGCACATCATAACAAATTATATTATTAAATAAAATTATAAGAATGGTTGTCAAATTGGAGGACATCTTTTGTATGTTGTGGCGGAGTAATATTTCCTAGAATTAAAATAACAATATTATATTGTAAATTAGAACTTATAAAACAAACTTGCTAGTGATAAGTTCGTTAAAAAAATCTGCTTACACTTTTGGTTAAAAGTAAAAAGTAAGAAAAACCATAATTTAACAAAAGTGGAAAAGTATATAAAAAGTTTAAAAAATGGTTAATTATTGATTCCCCCTCCGGGATCCTAAATACATAGACAAGTAATAATTGGTTCAACATTTCAATATCTCGTTTTTGATTTTAGAAAATTTGAGCCTTCATGAACGGGTTTGGATCATTTTCGAAATTAAACTTCAATTGAATTAAATTTACTGACGGATTCAAATACTTGGTAAAACCTATTGTGGTAGGTCAAAATTTAACATTGTAATAATCAACTATTTTCATTGAAATTAATATACTTCAAGTTGTGCATTTTGATTCCTTTGTTTGAATTTTATTTCGGATTAGTACTTCTTCCATTCCTTGATCATCCAAAAGGGAAGACAAAAAACATTCCAAAAATAGTTTACCTGTTGTCTATGTAGTACTATTAACCTAAAACTAAGACCTTTCTTGACCAAATTTTGTTTGTGGGCATATTTTGAGAATTACCTTCTTCCAAAATTTGTCTATAATACAAAATTTGGGGGTAGAGCCTCAAATTTGATTAAATTGTAGTATCTAAAGAGCCAAAAAAGTGTCTCCCCAAAAATACCAGTTCGGGAGATATCGGCTAAAAATGGGAAATGAATCGTCGCAGTCCTATAATGATAACATAACTCAAAATAGTCTCGTCATTCCAATTAAACACTTGTAAAATGTGTTGTAAAATTTTACACTTGTAAAATTTACCTTAAGCCTATGTGACAAATAGTGCAAAAACCATTAAGTTTGTAGGAATTTGGAAAACCCTTACACGAACCCTTACAGCCGTTTTATTTAACAAAAATTTGATTAAAATCGCTTGCACAAGTTTTGAGATGTTTCAACCTT
The DNA here is from genome assembly GCA_963513935.1 of Aphrophora alni. Classification (NCBI taxonomy): domain Eukaryota; kingdom Metazoa; phylum Arthropoda; class Insecta; order Hemiptera; family Aphrophoridae; genus Aphrophora; species Aphrophora alni. The sequence continues at coordinate 47,357,440 of OY740769.1, forward strand.
TATGACGGCATATAGCTATTTTACCTTTTGAACCGCTAAATCCTTAATCAATATTTTTGGAGAAATGGCGACCAATAGGCCTACGTTTTGTAACGATGACATAAAATACGTTAGAGCCAATTTTAAGAAAATCGGGATTTATAGGCTACTTTTGATTTTGTGGCAGCTTCCCGTTAAAATGTAGAGCTTGATTTGTATTTGGTTTTTTGGTATTTTTTTAAAATTTTTTTTAAATTTAAATTTTTTTTGAAGGAAAAATGAAAAATCTTTATGACTTTGTCCGGGGACTGAAGGTGGTGGGCGGCCTCCCTACCCCGGTAAAACCAAAACCTTCCATCCTCTTCTTCCTTCTCTGCGGGACCATCTTGCGACATTACTTCGCAGAGAAGAATTAACTACCCCACAGGGTCATCCACCATCCCATCGACCGGTTGGTCGAACACCGAAACTGGAGCTATATCTCAGCTCACCTTAGCTTTTTAACTCGTTTGCCCATAATTCTAAGAATAAAACTCTCTATTGCCTTCCATTTTTTTCATTCTCTATCATAATTTCTGTCATATTAGTCGGGGAAATAGGTGAACAAAGCTGTGTTGAAAGCTCTTCCCTCTATTTTTTGGTTTTTGGGTATTGGTGTCAGAAAGTTTATCTAATGTTTGTGAATAGTTTATTTTAGTAACTAATTTGAAAGTCATGTGCGGATTAAATCAACAATGTTTTGAATTATAAAGGAAGTCAAATTATATAACTATTTAAATTGAAATATTTCATAAATATTAATATCAATAATTATAGGTACCACGTGATATCGTGTTCATATTAATTATTCCTCTGTATTTGTTTCTGACAGAATGCGACGATTGTTCGTATGAATGGAGTCCCACAATCGACCACGGAGAATGAAGCACACAAGTTCGGTTGGATCAAGGGAGTACTTATTCGCAACCTGCTTAACATATGGGGTGTTATGCTTTTTCTTCGATTATCCTGGGTAATAGGACAAGCCGGCATGGGTAAATATGTGTTATATTAATTAATTATTATTTTTACAAAATCTCATGTTGTCTTGTGTTAGCATAGAACCGAAAGTTAACAAACAAACTTAGTTGATAATAATAATTTTAATTTGTAACAAATTAGCAATAAATAAGTTACCGAAGTATATTCACTCTGTCCTAGAGTAGCAGTTGACAAAACTTTGTCATCGCACTTCTCTAACTGAAGAGGCGAATTGAATCCGAAACAGAGAAAAAATGCAAAGATATTAGAGCTCAGGCTCAAATATTATGTTTGTGTTTTTCCAAAGACACTTTCATCTTTGAGATTTCCGGCGAATTTGTCAAAGGAATTTTCTCTTTATGATCCAAAGATGGTAGTTTCAGGCACACAAAATAGGAAAGATTTGTTTGCATTTCTCCGGTTTCGAACTATTCTGTTTTCATCGGCATGTTGAAGAAGTCATGGAACCAGTTTGATATTACAAGGTGATCAATAAATGGAAAAGCACGTCTTACGACAAAAATACAAAAGCATGTTTTACATTTTTGGTCTGTTTCGGCTTCAGTTTGCCTCTTCAGTTAGAGAAGTGCAATGACAACGTTTTATTAATGTTTATATTCGCCATGCCATACCGATTATTGTTTTTTTATTATGATTAATATGTAACTTAGCATTCAATAGTCTATAAGTCGCGTGATTTCACGACGGCCGTTTCAGCTATTTAGCCATTTTCAAGTGGTCATTCATTATCATTAATTTTCGTCATTAATTGTAAAAACAGTTACATAATAGTAAAAAAAACATACTTTCTGTACACATGACCACGGAAACACACGCACATTGAATTTATATGTCTAGTAGGCCCACTGTCTAGGACTAGACCTCAATAGTTGTAAGGGCAGTCGTGAAATCACCCGACTTTAGACTATTGGATGGTAAGTTACATTTTAACCATGACAAAGTTTTGTCGACCGCTACTCTAGGACAGAGTTCATATACTTTGGTATTTATTGCCAATTTTTTTATAAAGATCTATAGGTTGAAACGTGCTTTTCCATTTCTCGTAAGATGTGCTTTATCACAATAATTTTAACTTGTCTTATCGGTTGTTATTATTGTTAAAATATAAGAGTAAATATAATTGTAAACAAGCAATAAATTTGTTAAAAAAATTGAATGTATTTAAAGAACAAGCAAGCAATTGTCTAAATGTTTACAAAAACGTTCAACTCTGTTCGAATCACTTTGTTAAATAAAACTACAGAATTATTTAAAAAGCAATAGTACATAAAAATAAAGGTAAATATTAAGGTCAGTGCGCACAAGAGCGATACGATACATATCTTAAGGTCGTAAGCGATATACAATAATTATATAAAAAGATATATATCACTAGTACGCTTTCAAATCAAGTTGTAGTGGCTAAACAAGTGAACAGCTGTAAATAAAATCATCTACCGTAAAGATAATAGGCGACACTTTCTGTCTATATTCGCTTGATATAATTTTAAGTAGTAAGATATCTATAATTAATGCTGAAGATTTAAGTTACTTATTTTTTTAATCAATATTGTTGAAGAAAAACCACCGTTTATAGAATTACAAAAACTGAAAGACTACAGTTATAAAACGGACGTGACAGGCTTGGGAGTAAGGGATGAACAATTTCAGGACCACGTCTAATGAATTCCTTAATTCTTTTCGTGTTGTTGAGATAGCTCTAGTACAACTATTGTGAAATTGTGAGGCATATTCATTAATTACATGACTACTTTCTTCTCTTCTTTTTGACATATCAATACATCAAGAAAATACAATTTTCACCGGAAGAGTTGAATCAATTAGTATTACTTTCAATAAGTTCTGTACAATTTCGTTGTTTAAAATTTGTGTGTGAAAAATATGGAAATATTTATACAAACGATGACATTAGCCAATAAAAAAGACCGACTTTAAAAAATCAAACACAATGGCGGCTAAAGATCATTTATGTGTTTCTAGCCAATTATTTCTCATAGTTGAGAAAAATTTGATCAAAATTGTGAGCCGATGTTGAGAAAAAGTAATTTTTTATCTACCCCCAAATTTAGAGTTATTGAACAAATTAAAAAAGTCTCTTGATATGGACAAAATATGTCTGAATACTAATTTTGATTGAAATCAGTCCACACATTTTGGTTGTGAAGCACTGTACTTACGACAGACTATAGATGCCAGCCAGACAGATAGACATATGTTTATAGGAACTTATTGCCTCAAATATTTGCACACCTATAGCAATGACTACATAAATACTATAAGACACGACATAGGATAGGGAAATAGTCTACGCTTTATGGGTGCTGTTCGTCACAAGTTTGACACACAGCTATCAGAAAGCGCTAGCAGCAGGTGCTTGACTGTACGCATCCCACTTGGTTGAGACTGTACAACTGTTAACCTCTCTCTCACAAACCTTCTCACTTACTTCCGTCAGCATAGTCAGTGTTGTCAGTTCGTGCGCTGAGATAAGCGGTTCTCGACCTTCCCTCGCATCTCTGGTCCCATATGTGGCATCAGTGCGTTTTCTCTTACCCGCCTGAAACATTGTTTGACCGTAGAGCCACCTAGCGCCAGTCACATCAACTTCAGATTGGTCACATCAACGCCACCTAGCGGGTATTGGTCAACTCAAGAATAAGCGTAGAATATTTAACATGGCCATGTCGTGTCTTATAGTATTTATGTAGTCATTGCCTATAGTTACCCAGCCTGTATAGAGCATCTTCTAAGGTCCCAAAAAATAATAAGGTGCCCGATATTACTAACCTTAAATTTAAGTATTGTTAATGTATTTATGTACTGTTTATGTGTTTTCAGTGGAAGGAATTTTACTTATATTGTCAACAACTGTAGTAACAGGGATTACTTCTCTATCTATGTCTGCTATAAGTACTAATGGCCTGATCAAGGGAGGTAACTACTTTGTTTATTTACTATAACGTAACTCTTTCCATTTTTAGTCTTTTCGAACTTCTTTGTTAATTTAAATATTGTATCTTTTTCAGTTTCGTCAAGAGTGGTTTCTGTATTTTGTTTGGTAGGTACAGCTGTTTCATCTTCACACAGGCATTGTCAGGCGTAATACACAAAAGATACAAAACTTGTTCACTTTTTCCCACATACACAACACATATATTGACATTTACGTATGTAATATAGCCTACTAATTCAATACTTGTTGCTTTATTATAAATAGTTGCTTCAGGTTGTGGTCACATTATTGAGTTGACATTTGCTGGGTTAATCATGACAAAACTGAAGAAGGTACATTATTTATTACGTAACATTTAATTATTTCCATTCATGGAAAAACACAAAACAAAAAACAACATAAAGCATGTTTATTTCATTAATTAAAATTCTTAAGAAAATGGTGTGGATGGTAAAGTTATTCTACATTTATATGTTTGTATTTGAAGAATTTTAATCAACAAGTAACGTATTAAATTGCACAAAATCAAATGATTTTTAATATTTTTCAACTATTTTGTCTAGCAGTAACTTTTTATAATATGTTTTATTAAATCATTTTTTACACATAGGTCTACAGCATTTTAAATAAGTACATAAAGAGGTAGATTCAGTATGATTACCAACAAAGATAAGGTTTCAATTTCAAGGAGCGTATTTAAAGTAAAAACTAAACCTTTATATTACTATGAAGTTATAAATAATGTGTAACTTCTTAGTAAAACTAAGAAGGAAAGATTAAAAAAAAAAAAAAAAATCAATATTTTAGTTAATAACTATAGGTAAAGATTTACTAAAATTATGTAACTATAATTATGTTATAAAATTGTTATATTTTACTTTACAATTTATTACATTTAGACTATGACACTGTCTGTTTATATTTCAACTATTTATCAGTATGTCTGTCACATTTTCATTACATTACATCAAAATGGTTGAGTCATTTAAAATTCGGAAGTTTTATTTAAGGTGGGGCTACAATAGCAATGAATATATATATATATATATATATATATATATATATATATATTTACTATAAACTAGTTTATAAATTATTCATAATGGAATGATGAAATTTTTGACAAAATCATGAAAGGGATGAATAGTGAAATAAGTGATGGTTGCCAAAATGTATCAACAGTTTTTTAATGGTATGATTAAAAATTCATTTGAAATTAGCACACTTGTGGAAACTTCAATCACTAAATGAAAGAAAACACAATTTTCCATAATAAACATTTTATATGTTCAAGAGGTTTCTATGACTAAGTCATTATCCTCAGTTGTTACATGTACACAATCTTCTTGGTATTGACAATTGGGATTTTTTTCATTTTTTAAAATAGAAAACTGATATTGTTTATGTTTTTTGAAGCGCTGAGTTCAAATTTGAACTTAGTTTGCATGTATCTGCCTTCTCCCCCCTTTAAATTTTGAAAACATTTTATTGATCAACTTTAATAGAATTTATAATATTTATGTTTTTAAAAGGCTGATTTTGAATTTAACAGACTTTTTTAAGTAATTGGGAACTCCCATTAACTATTATATTGTTGTCATTTTAGGTATATGTGTCATTTTTATATTCATAATATTATTCATTTGTGTATGTGTGTGTATATGAAAAGTCTGAGTCACATAGATATTATGGTTTTATAAGAGTGTTTAAAATTATATTTGGATGTCTCATTTACTACGTCTTTCTTATTAGGTGGAACATATTTCATGATTTCACGTTCATTGGGTCCTGAATTTGGAGCATCAATTGGGTTAATTTTCTCCCTAGCGAATGCCATGGCTTGTGCAATGTATGTCGTGGGTTTCTGTGAGTCTCTTCTTGACCTTCTCGATTCTTATGAATTGAGGATCATTGATGGGGGCGTGCAAGATATGAGGATAATTGGGTCTATTACGATACTTTGTCTACTTGGGATTGTAGTAGTTGGAATGGAGTGGGAAGCAAAGGTAAAGTTGTGTTTAAATCAATTAATACATTTTTATTAAGGAATAAAGGAAATGACAAAAACCAAAACAATACTAATGCATGCATAAAAGGTACAAAACAAAATTAGTTCAACTATAACAAAGTTATAAAGTTAGTACAATAAATCACACAAGAATATAGAAATCCATTTATTTTTAACAATATATCGGTAATTATGAAATTCGGTAATTAGTGAAGGTTGCATATAGAAATTTGTTTTAAGGTCCAGATAAAAAATGAGAGTTAATAAAAATTGTATTTGTGTATATACAGTTGAAAAAACATGTGTGGGAATCAGATAGCACAATAACAGTAAAATCATTTGAATGAAACTTTGTGTAAAATCCGTGTGAAACCTTGGTCTAATTTGTAAGCCAGCAAAATCATTACAGAAGAATCAATGTTTTTATAATTTCAAAAGGTTACAAAATTTATCTTTAATTTTATATTTTTTAAAATTGTTACGATGATATGATATTTTGTATTTATTAATTTATTAGTATTTTAACATGAGATATTTAATGGTGATTTATTAAACTTGTTACAGAATAGTTGTTACCATTTTTACAAAAGAGGTCAAATGTTTACAAAAAAAAAAAAAAAAAAAAAAAAAATGTTATGTGTAAATTCAATGCAGCATGAATTTTAACTCAAGGAAATTAAGGGTGTTTTATTTTTTATTGTATTGTTGGATATTTTTAAATGCTTATCCATGATGTATATGTACAGCATATTTGCACATTATATTGGCATGAGAATGGTTTTAAGAACAATAAAATATAACAATTTAGTTTTTGAAAATTGTTTCTACTATCTCGTGTATCATTTAGCACGAGGAATTGATATGTTTTTTTGTGGTTTAAAGAGAAAAAACCTCGCGGTCTTTATAGTCTTAAAAAAATGAGCATAAAATAGAGATTCCAAAAGCATGAGGGTCAGAAGAGAGAAGGAAAGAGTTGGTCAAGAGAGATCTGATAGTAAAGATAAAAGAGAAGAATCTAACAGAAGAGTAGATGAAGATCCAGCTAGATACCTCAGGACTGTCACACTCATACTCAGTGTATAAAATGATTCCAAAGTTGCATAAAAACTCTTTTGGAACTTCACATTTTGTGTTCACCACTATTTATGGATCACGAACAATTATATAGATACAATTGACTATTTATATGAATGCCTAAGACCCAAAAGAATTTTTTTTTTCATCTTTCCTATCAAGTCTCTCTTCACCAACACTTGTTCTCTTCTGACCCAGACTGTATTTGTTTATTTTAAGCTATTTTAGGTTTCTATTTTAAGCTATTTACCTCTTTTTTTAAAGTGATAATGACCACGAGGTTTTTTGTCTTTAAACAAAATATGTTTTGCATACAAAATAATTGGTTTAGAAAGAAAGACAAGACCAAAATAATTTATATATTTGTGTGTATGTTCACGGGCGTGTGTGTAATGTGTGTATTACCAATCATACGTTGGTTTACGTATGAAAAAGACTATTATGAATAATTTACTGTCTGAAGTAGCACATTACTACTATGTGTACTTTATATATATTTATCTTAGCCCGAGACATATTCCATTTGCTATACAAATATTTTGTATACGATTTTAATTTGCTCTGGTTTGTTATTTAGTTACAGTTTTTACTTTTATTAATATTTAAAATCAAGGTTGTGTTTACAATTATCGAGTTTTAAGTTTGGCCTATTTACTTATTGATCTCATATGATACTAATAAAGATTACAATGTTATAGCTTGAATTCCTATATAGATGGATTTATTAAATTAAACAATAATTTATAATGCTTCACATTTTCTCAAGAAATGGACTATAAACAATAACTGTTAACTCTAACAAAGTTTAGAAACTTTTATGAATCACCTACAATTTAAATCAAATTATTCTAATAATTATATAAATGTCTTGAGCTTGCAAATATTAATATTGAAATGGGGTTTCTGGCCTGTATTCTACATCATTTTTTTATGTTAATTGCTGACTTTCAATTCTATTACAGTTGTCTTTTTCAAGGCTTTTTTTAGAAGCTTGTTACACTATCTACAAACAATGAAACAAGACTTGAGAAAAACCATTGATATATAATTAATCGATGCTGCATACAGCCCAGAAATCCAATTTTTATATCAATGACTATTGTTGAAGTTTGAATTTTTAAATATTGACTTTCTTCTGGAATTAGTTTTTTATCTGAAATTTATAAACATTTTTTTTCCATTGATTCAAATATTAGATATGATTTAGTGTTTGAATAATTATTTTCTTACATGTTTACAGCATCATTCAAGTGTTTTAACTAGGAAAAAGTTGATATTCATATTTTATTTAAAAATTTTTACTCAGCAAATGAAATAGTTTTATTTCTATGATGGTCTATATTTATTATGGTCTATCTATATTTATTTTATAATATATTTATTAACTTTAGAATTACTTATATTTTAATAAATGCCTTTTGTGTAGACAATTTTAGTATTTTTTTATTGCACTTGTAGCTAAACAATAATCAATAATCAAATGACTGCAACTGACTACACAAAAGTATTTATTAATTTATAACTCAAAATTTAAAGATACTTTCCATACCTTTAAAACAAATCCTCACCTACACATGGGTTTTGGTTCTTTTTTTCCAGACTCAAATGGGTTTGTTGGTTGTCCTTCTAGTAGCTATGGCTGACTTCTTTATTGGAGCTATTATGGGACCACAGAGTAATGCAACAAAAGCTAAAGGATTTGTAGGTTTCAATAGTAAGTTTAAAAAAATGTTATATCTTTAGTTAATTCTTTTTATATTTGCCATCATTTATTTATTTGTAGTTTATTATTATTTGTACATCATGTATTATGTAGTTTATTATTATATTTATATAGAGCTTGCTTATAAATGCTTAATGTGTGTATTTTAGAGAGATCTTGATAGTGCTGTAATGTTTTTTTTTTGTAGAATGTACTAGATGTTCCGGAATATTCAAGAAATCCCAATGTGTGATCATTTTTGAACTGTTGGTGTACAAATTTTTATTTTTTTTAAAACTTTATCGCACACATAGCAAAAATTTTTTTAAAGTATATACTGAAACTGTTAAAATATTACTTTATAGGCGATAGTAGATTTTCAATATCATTTTTCTTTTTGCTAGTTATTCCCAAACTGGTTTCTTTTATTACATCGATATAGGGTTATATGATCTAATTTCATTGAACATATAGTAGCTTATTTTGATAAATTCAACTTTTAATGACAATGCCATTACGCTCTTTTTCTGTGTTTTTTTAGCCCTATAAGAAGTTTTAGTAGAGTATTCGTCAACAAGTTTTGTTCCGAGTTTATATTTGACATAAATCTTATCAAAATTATTAGAGCCAACTTTGAGAAAGTCAAAATTATAATTTTCTCTTATGGTATGTACCCATATGGTAGTATGTACTACTATGGTTGAAAATTTTGAGTATTGGTGATGGTAATGATTTTGTTTAGGAATAAGATATGTAAAGGTTGGGATATTTAAGAAATCTCGTTAATGGTTTTGTTGGAGAATGCTGTAAAAAAAAAGAAAAAAATTGACTCCCATTGCGTAATGGTAGATATGAGTAGCTTTGTTATGACAACAATTTGAATAATCATAAGACTGATTCCAGAGGTCATTTCTGGGGGGAGGGGGATTTTTCATAGTTTGGGAAGTATGTTTTATCATGGAATCATCTGGAAATAAAATATATTTTCAATATGAAAATTAGTTATAAATAAAACATATTTAATATTGAAGGTATTTAACTTAACTTATGTATCTTGGTCCAGAGATGACATTCCAGAAGATATATTTTCAATATGAAAATTAGTTATTAATATAAGGTTTTAAATATAGAAGCTATTTTAATTAATTATTAACTTATGTGTCTTCTTCCAGAGGACACATTCATCCGTAATTTGTATCCTGATTATAGATACAGTGAAGGGGTAAACCAAACCTTTTTTTCTGTATTTTCTGTGTTCTTCCCAGCAGCTTCTGGATTTTGTGCAGGAGCCAATATATCTGGAGATTTGAAAGTAGGTGGATAATATTTGAATTTATAATTTAAAGTTTCATTGCAATAATTCTTCTTCGAAATAACTTTACTGAGATTAACTACTACTCAGTAAATAAATATTCACTTTTTAGATGTTGATACATATATATATTTCCAAAGTACTCTTATAGCACTGTTAAAAAAAAAAAAAAAAAAAAAAAAAAAAAAAATGAGGTTAAAATCGCTAGAATAACTTTTATAAATACAGTAGCAACAATAATTTCTACCAGCTAGTAAATTTCCTACTTTTAATTCTTGGGAAATAAAATAGTGTATTTTAATTTACATTGTTTTATTAACATGATGGATTATTAAAAAAAACCCATACAAATATAATTCCTTAAAAAAAAAAAATAAATAAATAAAAAAAATAAAAAAAAATAAAATAAATAAATAAATAGAAGTAAGTACATTAAGTCCATAGTAAACTAATTTGTTGTTAATTTTTTATCATAGTCATTATCACTGTTAATTACTTCATCCCCATCTTACTTAATTACTTAATGCTGGAAGACCGTTAAGAAGATGATGAAGATTATCACTGTTAAGTACTTCAGACTCTACTGTATGTGGTCTGAGTACTTGTGATAATTAATATTTAGTTTATTCATCCTAATAAGTTATTGGAGAGTATTAGTTATTTTAGAAATTTCAATTTAAAAATGTGTTCTCAGTTTTGAATTGTAGTATGTGAACTACTATATTATTACATATTGAGCAAAACCCATACAAACAAAAAGAACACAGTAATGGCATGATAAATATTTAGTCAGAATATTTTAATATTTCATTGTGTTCTTGGAGATTTATCAGTTTCAAACATTTTCCAATACTACAATACCAGTTCTTTTTATTATCTTTGTTGATTTATTGTTTGGATTTGTTTTGTTTAGGATCCTCAAAAAGCATTACCTAAAGGAACAATTTTAGCTATTGCATTGACAACATTATCATATGTAGTAATGGCTATTATAGCAGGATCGACTGTTGAGCGAGATGCCAGTGGCATTGTGGAAGAGTTTCTCAATGGTACTTTCACAAAATGTACACACAGAAAATGTTCTTATGGTCTACAAAACAGTTTTCAGGTTAGTAACTACAGTAAAAACTCTCTAATCCGGATTAATGTGGCGCCAGCCGATCCGGATATCGAAAAATCTGGATTTTGGGGTGGCTATTTTTATATATTTAAAGTGGTTTTAAACATGAACAAAACGTAGCAAATTTACATTTTTAGCGCTAAAACGCGTTGCGCTTACGATAAATTGTAGCTTTATCACAGTATTCTAAAAATTAACTACGGTTTTTCAAATTACTGTAATATATAGACGTTACGTTTTAACTGTACTACAGTATTATGTAATTTGCCGTAGTTTGCCGGTACGGTAACCGGTAACAAAAGACCCAAAAACAACAAAAGGTAGGTTAACTAAATAAATATTACAATAGCTATGTTTAAAATTCTATTTATTTTAAGCTGAATGAGGCTCAGCATAAAGTACACAAACAACAATTAATTAGGTCTACAGTGTTAACTAAAAATGAAGATTAGAAAATAAAACAGTACAATAAAATACGTACAGGATTGTACACGTGAAATTTTGATGAACGTACGGTAAATGTTAGTTTTCATTACAGTACAGTAATTTGTACTCACGTCAGTTTATATAAAAAAAAAGATGTAATGGTAGCTTGCTTGGCTCGTTGAAGAACACGCTTCTTAGATGTAATATCTCTCCAACTACGAAAAAGAAGGAGATCGGCCGGTGAGGATTCTTCTTGTTCTTCCACGTAGTCTATCAGCTGTTCAAGTGCTTGAAAAGCTTCGCAATGAGTCATGATTTGTTTTTGTTGTTCATCTTCGACAGGTGCTGGCTCTGTGTTCACCAAGTCAATGATGTCACTGTCAGTAAACTCATCTTCCTTCATCCACTCATTCACACCATCACTGTTTATTTTATCACAACCGGGAACGTTTCTTAGAATCAGAACCGCACTACTGCCCAGTGCCCAGCTCAAAAACATCGTTCACTACTATTCGGCCCGAAAATATTATTTTTGTATAGAAAATTGTATTTTTATTATTTTTTATACGATGGCATAGACGGCCGGATATCGGAGTTTCCGGATATCAGAGAGTGTTTACTTACTTCTTAAAAAAAAATGTTTTCCAAACAACTGTAAGAAGGTTCCATTAATTTGGTTTATTTTTGTAGGGTACATAATTCATTTCATAAAAAACACTGTTAACAATTAGATTTTTAGTGCAATTGCTTATGCTTTTAAAGGCACTTCAAGAATGGGGGAATAATTTATACCATAAGTGCAATTTTTTAATGATTGTGAAAATGAAATGTTATAATGTTAAACCACAAATACAAGTAAAACCTCAAAGTTTATTGTCTAAATAGAAAATGGTAGATATGTATGTGAATAAGTGTTTCTATTCTGTTACCTATTTGTGTTTAGGTGATGGAGTTAGTTTCTGCCATTGGACTTATCATCTATGCTGGATGTTTTGCTGCTACATTATCCTCAGCATTAGCTAGTCTTGTGTCTGCACCCAAAGTATTCCAAGCACTTTGTAAAGATAAGTTGTATCCATACATTAGCTTCTTTGGTAAAGGTTACGGCAAGACTGGAGAGCCTGTACGTGGATATATACTGACATTCTTTATTGCAATTGCATTTATTCTTGTTGGTGAGTTTTTTTATTTATAGAATATAAATTATACTATCCTTTATATATAATTGTTTTAATAACTTTAGATTAAATTATAGAAATTACTCTTAACAACTGATTGGGTCAATATAGAACATTATATCCTTCTATACAATTATAATGTGTATTATTTTTATATAGCATTTACTAAATTAGTAACAGTAAAAAATTTTTTTAAAATTGGTGATCAAAAATATTTGACAGATGTTTGAATAGATTACTTTAAACCTATATTCTTTTAAAATTATAATTCAATAAGAAGATGAAAATTGCTAACAGTATTTGAATGTAATTAAATTTGATTAGTAATTTAAATATCTAACTTTTACTATAAAGTTTTAAGAAATTAAAAAATAAATGTTTAGAAGTTCCGTGGTCTTAGTTTTGTTTAAAACAATTTATTGTAAGGGATAATTTGCTACCATGGAAAAATTACACAAGAAGTAAGTTAGTTTTTAATAAAAATCATTTATTCTATGTTAAACAAAATTAAGTTCTTTTAAATGATTGTATTTCAACTCATTTTATTTGGTTTTTTCTGTTGTTTTTTTTTTCAGGGGAACTAAATGCAATAGCTCCACTTATTTCTAACTTTTTCTTAGCAGCATATGCACTTATTAATTATAGCACTTTCCATGCTTCTCTTGTTAAACCAATTGGATGGAGGCCTACATTCAAAGTAAGTTATATACCGGTAACTGATGTTATGAATAAGCAATAAATAATAAATTCTATTTAATTATTATAGGTACTGTAAAATTGATTAGTATAAGGTTTCATAGTTCAAGGTTTAATTCATTTCTTAAAGATATGCTTCTTTTTTTTATTAATAAAATGTATGTGAACACTTTGTTATCATTTGGGAGGAGGGGACCAGTTTGTTATTGGAGGGGACCAGTTTGTTATTGGAGGGGACCAATAGATGTCCAGTTTGTTATAGTTTTAGAATCGGCTTTGTGGCCTAAATGTCTGAACAGATTTTGCTATTCCTTCTGTGGTCTAGTTGTCCACTATGAACCCATTTTTGAATTTAAGTTTAAAAATGGTTAGTTATGTAGATGTCTTATACATTAAAATAAACTTATGGTTATTTTCACTTTCCAATCTACTGAAGTGATTTTCACATGTAGTAATCTATCTGCATAACTATAAAGCTTGATTTTTGACTTTTTTATGTTACATTTTGTATATGAATAAAACAATAATATTGATTTTAGTTGGATATATACATTACTTTATATGGTTAGCATACATTTTAAATCTATGCTATTTCAGTATAGTTGCATAAGTTGAGTAGCTCAACTTTTACACCTAATACATGATTATAAATTTTGACTTTTTGATTTTTTATAAATTTTAACTTTTTGATTTTGTATAAATTTTAATAAAATTGGTTTCATTATGTTTCTTTGCAAGTTGTACATGAATACAGAGATAGTATTTGTCTAACTTAACCCAAAATTCCTATTTTTACACTCCAAAATTTCCCTTCACTTAAATTCTAATCACACAAACAAAAAGCCTCCACTAGACTGATTTTACAACATTTAATTCATTTTAATATTCTACATTTTTTACTATGTCTGCACCATTCTCTTGCTAAAAACCAACTCTCTTGTTCCACATTTTGATATTCCATCCTTTCTCTTGGGCGTCACCCAAATGACCTGTAGTTTCACCTTATAACATATATCATAAACTTATTTTCAGAACTGGGGGCTCTGTATAGTTCATGAAGGAGTAAAAATATAATACCTGTTGCATAACAGCTCCATTATAGGCCTAAACATGCTTGACGATTTTTCATCAGAAGTTGTGTGGTCCGCACATTGAGTTCCATCACCATAGCGTATGAGGCTAGGATTTGATTCTAATTGTAGCTCTCCAATTTTTCCACGATGATAAGTAAACATTAAATTTTAAGCTTCCACAGAGCTTGCGCTTGGAACCTCTTACACACAAAACACTCACTCTAGTTGAGGCAGTATGTCCCAGTTAAATTTTCATCAAATTTAAAACAGTCTAGTGGTAGTGTGGGAAAAAACCCTTTTCTTCGAAAAAAAAAAACAAAAAAAAAAAAATAGAATCTTGTTGTTTTCTTTGTTTTCAAGTGATCACAAACTTTAATTTTTCAATCAAGAGTTGTTAATACTTATTTAAAAAAAATATAAATATAAATATTACACCCATGTATCATAATTTGTTTTAAAATTTGTATTGTTTCAAAAGTTAAATAACAATAGTTAAACATTTTAAAAACAGTACCAGAAGCTTTAGAAGCTTTTAGCTGCCAAGTGTTAGATTCATTATCAATGCATTCATGGCTCTTAAAATGATTTTGCTTTGTCAATCATATTAGTTTGTGATATTCATACACAAACTACACTTTAAATCTGGTTAAAATTGTAAAAGATATAACACCACCATCATTACTATTTTAAATTTGATAAATATATGTTTCATAACAATTACGATATCTTTATTGAAGCTGATTTGTGAGATGAAGATACACTTGGTTATTACAGTTTGCAGGGATCAGCATATAATAACCGTAACACTTGTCAGTTAATTTATGTGTTATAGTTTAAAGAAAATAAAAATCTTGTTTATATTTGAACCTACTATTAATTAACCAAACATAAAGCTTTATATAATAAAGCTTTAAAATAATTTTTTATTTTTAGTATTACAGTAAGTGGCTGAGTTTGTTGGGTGCAATCCTTTGTTGTGTGGTCATGTTCCTTATCTCCTGGTGGACTGCTCTAATTACATTAGCAGCTGTATTGGCATTGTATCTTATTGTTACATACAGGAAACCAGGTAATATATATATGAATATACAGTAAGTTCTTCTAAGTTTATGATATGTATTTACAAGAACTATTTTAACAAAATTATATAAAAATCTACTCTAGATTTAAGTCCATAAATAATTTGTATATTTTTGTACTCATTTTTCTATACTTCAGTTGTAAAGTTGTTAAAACATTTAATCCAAAGACCATGCTAACAAGATACCAACCAATTACAACAATTATTTTATATTTATTTTAACTTAATTAAGGTAAGTTTATAAAAGCAATATATAAATCTTGTAATCATAAAGGCTTAATTTGGAATATAGTATTAGTCTTAACTTTGGCTACCCACTTCAGAATTTTTTCCTTGCTTTTCTTTGTAGTCGCAAGGCCACAGTAGATGGTAATCTTTACTGAGATCTAAAATAGACCTTTTGTAAACTAAAATTTCTCTCAGATCTTGTTTAGCTCCTTATAAAACCCATGATTAACTCTAAAGACTTTAGCCCCTTCAAAGTATGCTGAATCTCTATCAAACAATTCACAAAGACTCGGAAGGTGTTTTTCCATCTCTGTTTCGTAGGA
Organism: Aphrophora alni; assembly: GCA_963513935.1. Lineage (NCBI taxonomy): Eukaryota > Metazoa > Arthropoda > Insecta > Hemiptera > Aphrophoridae > Aphrophora > Aphrophora alni. Next base: position 47,373,634 of record OY740769.1, read on the forward strand.
GCAGACCCAAGAGATATCTTATTCTACCAACCCCATTATATTTAGTTGGATCTTACTAGACAGTGTCCAGTTAGCTGAAGTAACTACCAATTGTCACTCTTGTCTACTCAATGAAAATACTATATAAATTAAAACATTTCCGAACTTAAATCTGATGAAGAATCACATCTCTTTGATTTTATCTATTGGCACAAGCAGAATTACTATAATAGAATCGTCTATGTAATAATCGAGTAAGACATATATTAATACAACTAAATTTAGAGTTCCACAGGACCGATTTTAAGGTTTGATGTGTCCAATATTTATAGGTCTCCAACTGTGCAGATTTGCAAATAACTATGAAAGTTTGACATGACTTGTGGGGTTTTAGGGGAAAATCCTCTCCATAAGAAATGCATTACTTAGTTTTTGTACTTCTGGGATAATAGCATTGTATGAAACAGATGTTTTGATATTGTGTTATGCATTATTTACGTACAGTAATTTAGAGGTTAGTATGAGTAAGCAACTTAAGATGATGGAAATGGATTTGTTTTTGTTAAGTTTTTGTAATAGGGTACATTTTTGGTTATGTAAATTTGGTCTGACTAGAAAAGTAGTTTGACTAAAGGCAGTGAATAGACTCTAGAGTACACTATAAAAGAACTTACGACCCAATTAGAAATATTCTATGCTTTCTTCAAGAGTATTTCTTTTTAAAAAAAATTTTATTATTTTTTGTAATAAATATTACAAAATGATGCCCAACTTCTTTTAAATATTACAATTAGCACAACAATTAATTAGAACTAAATAACAATTAATTAGTTTGGCAAATAACTAAATTGGAACACGCTGCTCCATTATTCAAAACCTTCAAAATTTTACCGGTTAGAAATTTATATATATTTAAAGTTTTAAGATTATTCTACAATAGAAGCGGAGGAAATTATACAATAGGGTGTGGAGGCAGGACTTTACGGAATGACTTAAACGTAGTTTTTCCAAAACCAAATTTAACAATTAAAAAAAAAATTACTTATATGTTGGTCCAAAATCTTTTAATCTGATGTTTAAAAAAATTAAAATGTGTACAAATAAAATCAAGTTCTGTAGATTCGTGAAACAATATTTATTAGAACAGGAGCAGGTCTATATGTTTTTTATCAGTAACCAGTGAGGGAGAATACACTGGTAGTAAAGCTATATCAAGCTATATCAAGTGATTGTATTTTATTCTTGAAAGCTCTCTTGTTCACCCGTGATATGAATGGTAGAAGTGTGTGTGAATTATATATATATATATATATATATATATATATATATATATGTGTGTGTGTGTGTGTGTGTGTGTGTGTGTTTATAGTTTTATTATTGTATTTCTATTTTTTTTAGTGTCTTATGTTGATTTGAATTGGTTTGTCATAGAAGCCAAATCCTAGTTTTTTAAATGTAATTTGTATGTGTGTATATGTAAGTTGGACTTGTCGGTCACATTGTGTTCTCTCCCATCGAGCTATATTGTTAGAAATGTATAGAGTATTTCATCCCAAACAGGTTTTAACCTCGGGATGAAGTGACCCTTTGATATTTTCTTATAATGCAACAGGAAGTATTTTTTGTTATTATTATTATTATTGTTGTTTATAATTTATTATGAATTTTATTTTATATGTATTACATTTTGTAATGTGAATAGTTGTTTATTTTATTATTAAGGTATAAGATTGTCATTCCCCCCTTTTTTTGCTGTTAAAATGATGAATAAAAGAGGGTCAAATAAATTTTCAATTTCAATTTCAATAAAACATTATAACTTTGCTTTAAAAATATAACCTTTTCTTTCAGCAAAATATTATTATATATTTAATAATGAGTAATTTAACAATTTATAATTTAATAATTTATAACACATTATCATTGATGATGGTAACTATTTCTTGCGGAATGTTTAATTTTTACTCTACAATACTCAAACACAATATAATGAATTTATTAATTAATTTGTGGATGGACCAAGTTGTGGATGAAGTGGTACATAAATTAAAGAGACTATTGTTCACCTGTTTATTGTGGACAATACTACATAAAGACTATAATAGGTACAAAATAATAAAAAAAGATTATATGACTTGATAACATCACCACAACAGGGAACTACTTCACCTAACTCGTTTTCCCCACAAAACACGTCAAACACTGCCAACACATATCCACTAGCCAATCACATCAATTCCCCGACCTTAAATAGCTTTGCTTCGGCCAATACCAACTCACACTTCCCATAAACGTAAGTTGCTTTTGATTGGCCGAGCAACTACGCTTTAGGTGACAGAGATGTGAAAAAGCGTGAATACAATACAATGGCACTCCGTCAACAACTTACAAACCAATCACAACCTAGCTCGGCTTTGATTAGTTCGTGCAAACACAGTAAGAGTACAAAGGCCAGCTTATTGTTCTTGAAGTACAATAAGCTGAAATTTGTATAAGTAGAGTGCGAAAACCAACAAAATCATTTACTTCTCCTCTGGGAGACCTGCACTACTCTTCTCAAGACTTCTTAATAGATTCACTTCTCCTCCTAAAAATGGTGGTGTAAGTTAACTTTTCCCTTTATTTTCATGAGTGGAAATGCAGTTATAATTTATAATAAGCTAAAACCAAAATCTATTTCTTAGACTGGTTTTGTACTCAAAATCTTGTGTGAAGAGCTTCTGCAGATTGGGGAAAAATAAACCCCAGGGAGTCGCAATATGTGTGTGAAAAAATATTTCCCAGAAAAAATTCCTAAACTTGTTGGGATCCATCACAGACAAAGTACTATCTTCAGTTAAAGGAAACATTGGCTCAGGAAAAATTAGCATTCCGGTTTCAAAAAACATATAGAAAATATTTCCATTCAGTGCAAAAAGATCTGATTATAATAAAAGCCCTTGCTTGTGGTACTAAAGGAGCACACCCTAATTATTTAAAAAATATATAAAGATCTTATCAGATCCAAAATTAAACTATTGCAGCTTTTTATTTGGCCACTTTTTCACTTTAGTTAAACTAGATACAATACAAAGCAAGCATTCAAAACATCATCAATAATTGCTCTACAGGTACAAACAGCTCTAATACCCTTAAACAGAGAAGGAATATATTAAGTGATACATTAATATATAAAATACCTTCAGATCATAACCAACCTGTAAGATTAAAATTATATTTTAAACAAAATATAAAGACAGCCCACAAGTATTGGAATAACAAATTAGTATTCATATTATATATTAATGCTTTCAATACTAGTATTGAACTTTTACACCCTAATGAAATCAGGTCAACACATAACGACTTGTTGAATCAATACAGTACTCATTTAATAAACCAATAATTTTATTAAACATCAACCGTATTTGTAATGCTAACATAGGTCAAGACACACACACACAAAACAGATGAATTATGTACTATATATAAAACTATTCAATTTATATATAGCTAATAGCTAAAGTAGGGTTAATTTATCTACGGATAATTAGAAAAAAGGGATTATTGAATTGTGGGAAAGGTTATGGAATGTCTTCTCTCCTGAGGTCCATCAGGGATTATTTAGGTCCACCCCCAAAAATATAGGACCATGGATGGACATAAAAGCCTTCGAGCCAGGATATTAACATATATGTTATATATGTGATTTACTTCTCTATAAATATGTTTATTTAAATATTGAATTTAATCTTGTTTAGCATTTTGACTATTTTTATTATTGTTTCTAAATTATTATTTTTGAGGATTTTATTAAGAGAAAAGGTTGGTTTACAATTTTATGATTTAAATTTTTTATAATTTTCCCTAAAAGCTTCTTGGGACAGACAATCAAAGGTAACTTGTTGCGAGGTATCTTCAGCATTTAGTGAATAAAGTAGATATTTAGAAGTGAAGTATTGATTTATTAAGTATAGTATACGGTTTGTCTTGACATAGTCTATATTCTCAATTTACAAATTTCCGATCTGTTGAGTTTAGAATTTTTAAACCCAGTTTTATTGTTAAATTGATTATTAGTTGTCTGTACCAGAAAGCTCCCACATGTTGAACTCTTCTGATCCTCCACTCATTTATATTAAATGTCTTTCATTTTGAATTCAAGAATCTTTTTATCAGATTGGTCTTTACAGTTTTAATATTGGCAACTAAATGGTGTGTCCTAGGGATGTCTATCCAAAATTCTTAAGTTTCTGGTTGGCCCTTCCATGGGTTTTAACAAATCCCAGGGTATTTGAAGGAATCACTCAAGGACAAAAGGACAAGACCCATTGAGCAGTGCCCTCATCAGCACAATTTATGATATAGAACCCAGAAGAGGCAGTTTATCAACATACCTGGGACAAAAGTTTTGAAATAATTCTTGTTTTAGAAGAAATAAGTAACAGAGTAAGTCATCATAAAGCTTACATTTTCAAACATAGTTATTAATAACTAAAGATTACTCATAGTTTTTATCACTATGTTATTAAAAATAAGTTATAATATTGACTCCAAAATGTTTCACTAATGACCCTTATTTATTCATCCTTTATGTGCTGTTTTCCTTTCAGATGTGAACTGGGGCTCAAGTACGCAGGCCCAGAGTTACAGTAATGCGTTGGCTACTGCACAACAATTGAACAGAATTGAGGATCATGTGAAAAACTACCGACCACAGATACTTATACTGTCCGGTCTTCCTAGCTCTAGGCCACCTCTGATTGATTTTGCTCAACTTATTACAAAAAATGATTCTCTCTTAGTTTGTGGACATATAATCAAGGTGTGTTAATATTTTACTTTAACCCTTTGGGTGCCACAATAATTTTAACATAGTCACAAATAATGTCATATGTATTTTGGCTAAGGTTGTGGAAGGGACGTTTATTCCCCATTGTTTGTTATCTCCAAACAACTTGAGTCTTAAGACTCCACAGTAGGCAATTTAGGGTACCCACAAGGGGTACGCCAAAGTGTATATGTCAGTTAATTTTTAAGATCTTTAATTTCATGGGGTTTCTTGCTTGTATAGCTAATGGATACTCCAGAAGTATGTTTTGTTAACAGCGTAACATTCATGAAAAAGGAACTCTATCAACTAGGCTTGAACCTGTTTAACCTTTTGTGGTCCAATAGTCTGATATCCAGTGAGATTAACATATGCCTCTAACAACTGAACCTTTCCTCTCTATTTTGTTACAATAAATACTGCCAGACTGTGAAAGCATATATATTGTTAAAATTTTAAATCAAGTTATAAGTTTACATTTTTAATTTGCATATATTATTAATTACAATGTGTTCATTAGATAAAAATCATTTTGGAAATAAATAACCAACACTCATAGTAAAGTATCTAAGGTACAAAGGAACTAATGCTGTTAACATCCAGTATTCATGTACTGCTATAACAACACATAATGCAACATTGTCACAGTATTGGTCTGCTGAGTTTTATATCTAGTCCTTCAATTTCTATCCTTAGAATCCCATCTTTTACATAACAGATTTCCAACTTCATTAACTCAATAAAAAAAAAACAAAACAATAATATTAATAAATTTACAATAAAGATATACACAGCTTTCATATATATATATATATATATATATATATATATATATATATATATATATAACCTCAAATATATGCTAACATATAATTGTTAACAACTTAAACAAAAAAATTAAAATTAAATGTAATTGTAAATATAATAGTAACAGTACTTTTCCAGGCACTGTTATCTCATAAAGTGCGGCATACCCTTGCACAAAAATCTCGAAGTTGGCTTGAATGTCATAAAATCAAGGCTTTCTATTCACCAGTAGATGATGCAACTTTTGAAGAAGGAGCACGATCTCTCATGCAAGCTTCTGGTCTTGGTAAACTGAAACCAAACATTCTCCTAATGGGTTACAAAGCAGATTGGCAGACCTGTAATCCCAAACAGCTGACAATGTACTTTGATGTTATTCAGTGAGTGAATATAACATTTGTAGATTTTAACTAACAAAGATAATATTTTACACTGATGGAGGATGTAGTAATTTATTGTTTCTTATTTATTGGATTCATGAAGCAATAGAAATAGTTATAAAAGGGTTATAATAGTTTTTGTAAACAATTGTACGAGATGATTCTGAACTCATTCAGTGGAGCTATTTTTTGATAAAACTTAACTCCTTTTTAATGCTGATTTTAAAACTACAATTTTGTAAATGTCATCAACACATATATAACCCAATTAATATTCATCAGATTTTAACTTGTTTAATCTAGATTATAAATCTCTTTTTAATATTAAAGTACAAATGCACACTTGTTTTTCTAAATATTCTTTACATTCATATATTCTAAATATATATATATAAATATGAAGAACCATATATTCTTATTTATTTTTTAATTATATATTATATATATGCGTGTGTGTGTGTGTATGTATAACATTTCAAGAAATCTAACTCCAGATTATGCGTCAATGTCAATCATAGGTTCTTTATGTTATGTAAACAATTTTTCCATAAGATGTTAATGTTATATTTTGCAGCAAGGCGATGGATCTTCACATGGCTGTTGCAATACTGCGAGTAAAAGAAGGTCTCGACTATTCTAAAATAATTACAGATGAAATTAACTTTCATGAAGAGCCAAAAGATGAACCAACACAAACACTGGAAAAGAAAAAATCTCAAGAATCTTTGCAGAGGGTAAACTCACTCTCTCAGATGTCACGAGGTAAGTAATTAAATAAATTACTATTAGATAGCAGGAGTGTGGCATCCATATAAGCAATGTAAATTAAATATTCTATAATTAATACACTATTTTTAAAAACACAACTAACCCTTTATCTTCTTCATATTTTTCTACTCTCCTACTTACATACATTGAAAATGAAACGTAGTAATCTGGTGGATTGTTAGTTTATAGTCTTGATAGTGGATATTGACCCTGTTTCTCCCATCAATGACACTTTGTCACTAATCGGATCAGTATTATTGTCTACGTAAGCTGTGATTATCGTTAGCCTATTGTAAGTATCATGGCTGAAAATAAGTTCAAGTAAATTAAGTTCAAGTATACCTGTCAATTTAGGATTTACTGTGATCAAGTATAAAAGTATATTTGAGAGTTCGTTTAAATGAGCATTTAGTGTAAGGCACTTTGGCAAAAAATATACTATTTTTTCCTTTTTAGTTTTCTACTGGAGTCTTTGTGCATATCGGAATCCATATGCATTGACTTTAAACTATGACAGCCACTCCAGTGGAATAAAAAGTTTTTTAATGTGTTTTAGGGTTTTAATATATTACTAATGTTAAATGTAGTAATGTGAATAAAAAAAGGTATATGTTTAAATATAATATCATAAGTAATGGGTGACAAACTCCATTAATTTCTACACTGACATAAAAAAATAGTAAACCCGACAAAAACTAATATTTACAAGACATTTAACTGATTGAAACTATAAAATAACTCATTGTATTAGTGGTTGTATACAAACTTCAAAATTTGTATTGTTGGCTATGTCTTCTTTTCTTCACAGAAATAAATAAATTTGCTACATCTAGAGTTTTTGATTTAAATAATTTATAAAATTTAACTAAACATCTTGAATTATCTGTATATTATTAAATGTCTAAATGATGTAACATGTTTTATGGCTAAAAATATCGTGGTTACATTGATTACAGTATTTCATCTAATTGTAGAAATTATGTGGAACTAGTAAATATATTACGGAATTATGATGCTATGTTAGACAACCATATTAAAATTTCATCATATGCTATTTATAGTATTTCGTTATATTGACAATCATGGAGAAATACAAGAGAGATATGTTAGCTAAAGATCATACAGCTAATGCCCTAACACAGTATGTTTTTAATACTTTAAATGAATATCAGTGTCAAAAGAAATTAATAGCTCTAATTTTTGATGGTGAAGAACATGGTGAGTTACAGGCTCGTGTTAAAACGAAATACAGACAAACATTATTTATCCGCTGCTCTGATCATAAAATGAATCTTGTTTCGAAAAATTCTGTTGACCATATAAAAGAAATACAAACTTTATTTTGCTTCACTTAAAATTGGCCTCGCCTTAAATTTTTCTAAATTACCTAAATGATCCTATGTACTTCATCAACTTGTTAACCAAAAAAATCCCTATGTTGCTCCAACAAAATGGATTTATAAATGCATATTAATTAAAACTGTTGTAGAATATGAGGAGGACATAATAAACTAGCGCTGTCTCTAGTAAAAGCAATATGAGATGCAATTTGAACAAGAACTTTTGCGAGGCCCTTCCCTTCCAAATCTTCCTCCCGACAACACAATCACCTTTTGAAAAAAAAAATAAAGTGAATACAATAAAACTATTTATTATTATGAAAATGTGTAATAAGTAATTTTCACTTTTAAAAACAACAATTTGTATAACTCTCTGTATAAGAACACCTCTCCTTTATTCAAATCTATTAATTCAATGTTACAACCACATTAAAAGCAAAACATTCTACAAGGTTAATAAAAAATACTTGCTAATTATATTAAATATTTTATTTGAACTTACCACACAAAAAGTTAATTTTTCTTGCTTTCAATTCCACAAAGTAATCATTTATATCATCAAAATTATTTTGGCTGTTGTATCTGCCTCAATAATTGACAGGGTTGCTAAAGATGACCATTCTTTGCTCATCAACGATCTGAAATAGATCTTTATTAGTTTCAATCTAGATAAACTTCTTTCTGTGGTTGCTACTGTAACAAGTACAGGAATCAGTATCCTCTACGCTATGAATGCATTAGGAAACAGATTCTGAATTGTAATCATGAATCTTAAAACACCAGCTACTGTTTCAACTTCTGCAGAAAGTAGCTAACTAAGAAATAGTTTATCTAAATATATAGTTTACATAAAGAGTTCTCCAAATATATCTCTTTCTTCTTCAAAACTTAAAATCTTACCTAAATCTTTACACTTTTGGATTAGGTCTTTTCAAACAATTTTTTTTTTTTTCAGTTTCTTTAGATTGTATAAAAATCTAAACATTGTATTATAGCTGGTCATTTGCTCAAATTTACTCCTAATGAACTGTATTGTACAATCTAAAATATAGTAGAAATAGTTCACATTCTAACCTTCATTAGTTGAATTAGACACAGGCTCATCTTCACCCTCGTAGGGAAATAGTTACCTTATTTTCTTTATTTGACTTCTTGAAACTTTGGCTCTATATCCAATGCTTTGCTCATTTCTCTAGCAATCATTGTTGCTGAAACAAGACCTTCATTTCTAAACTGTTCAAAAAATTTTATTAGTCCTAGAAGTAGCTGAGTAGTCATTCCAAAATACATTTTCTTACTGAAGATTGTTGCGCTCACTGTTTACTGAAAACAGCAAATCATCCCAAATGACTAAGGCGAGCAAAAATTCATTGTTACTTATCTCATGTAAAAATGATTTAGCTTCACTCTACTTTGAGATCACTTACCAGTAGTCTACCATTTCGACTTAAGTATCTCTTTTATCTAATATTGATGTGCCCGAACGTTCTCATTTTATTTTCTCATCTTATATCAAATGACTTCTTAACTGTTAGGTTGGTTACACTTTTTCAACATGTCTCATCATTTAATATGTAACATTTCACATTTTTAAGTGAATTTAGATTGGTTTGATTGAATATTAAAAACAAGCTCATACTATATCAGATGTAAGCTAATAGTGGGTACATGTATGATTTGATCATTGTATCAATGTTAATTTTTTATCAAATATCTGTGTTTTTAATCTATGGTAATGTCTTTGGTTAAGCGCAATTGACACTATCCATTTCTGAATGCTTTCAGTGTGGCCCACTAGTTGTTCATTGGTTTGTAGTCTAGTGCTAAGATGATGCCAATCACTAAATCCTTCCACTGATAAATTTTTCCCGGACATGTTTATAAACAATTTATAACAAAAACAGATTACCACATCTTTACTTTTACTTTATAACAACCTTCGTCTTTGTTCTCCATTTGACAAAATACGGTTATACAAATTAGCAAATAAATGTCTTTTATTTTCATTTATGGGAAAACAAAATTGGCTATACGTATAATGTATAACAATGTCTATAGGTTATATACAGCCTATGAACAATATGTTCTGCTCTCGAGGGTCAGCACCTCTCATCTAAGATTTTACTGATAAAATGTTTTATATTTTATAAATAAACATGTAAATGTATAAATTTGATTATGAAATAAATAACACAAACAAAAAAATTCGAAATATTTGTTGTTAATTTTGTTTTCTGTACATGAGGCCTTGTGTAGTTGCACCTGTCACACACTCCTAAGGATGGCCCTGAATAAATTTTTTAAAAATATATCTGTGAAAATGAGGAAATGTGGGATATTAAAGAGGTTATCTGTCTAGTATTTAAGATTTGTTTTAAAATATTTTTTCCAATTATTCAACTTAATGTTCTGAAAACCATACATCACTCAGAAACTCAGGTTCTGCATAGCACATTGCTAACATTGAAGTACAGTACTGAACTCTGACTGTTTTGTTTATACAGTTCAAAGGTTGCACAGGTTTTATCTTGTAGGGAAAACCACCATTGTCTTTAAACATTCTTCTCGACGACGACGTATTGCTTATATTCAGCTTCAAAGGTGTTCGGTTTAGGCTTCTTTTCGGTGACTGTAACACTTGCTGCAACACTCTTCCATGGTTTTCATTTGTACAGACAGTAGTTGGGCGACCTAAATAGCTCTTCCGCTGCGTCAAAACACTACCAGTTCTTCGAAGTTTTTTAACAACACTAATAGTCACAGCATTACTAGGTGGATTTTTGTGAAAATGTTCCTGAAAACGTAATGCAATGTGTGACAAACATGGCCCACCCGCACGTCCAATTCCAAATGAGCGAAAATAATACTCTACGATAAAAGCTTTCTCTGCAGTAGTTAACACCATGTCAGCAAAAACTAACCTCAAAAAAGATAGAAATAATAATCACGAAGATGTAGCAACAATCAAAAGTTGACACAGCTGATCGAGAAGGCTACAGCTGATTAAGTTTCAGTACTGTTTATTTTGGTGCATACCATATTATGTTTTAAATTGTATAATATTATAATTTGATAACATTCAGTAAATTGAAATATTGAAATTTTTTTTGACAAACATTATTTGTTAAATTTATTTATTTAGAATTTTTGGAGTTTCTTCCTACAATTGAATGAATGAATGAAATATCTTTATTAGTCACAATATACATATACATGTTCAGATTACAAAACTTTACAAACTTAAGACTAATAAAGTCTGACCCCGAGGTTTATAAAAAAAAACCTGTTTGGGGTGATACACATGAAACTTAGAATCTACGACAAGAGCTAGAGATAAAGGTGGCGGCTGATCGGTTACATTTGATGATTCACCGAACTTTGTTAAAATTTCATCTCTCAACATGGAAGAAACAACAAAAGACAAAGGCTACTTATTATTTATACAGGACAAACAATTTTTTTTTTTATATATATATATATTTAAATAATATTAATTATGCCAAAATAGAAAATATATATCTTAGTTAACACAAAAAAAAAAAAAAAAAATCTTACCCTAAACAATTAAGTATTCTTAAACCTAACAATAAAACAACACAAAAAATATTCCTTATAAGTCATATCTTATTCTAAACAGTCATAAAACATAGAAATATTATCATGAAACAGAAGATATGTTTTTAACACTCTTAAGAATTTACTTAACTTTTTAACAATTTTAATTTGATGGGGCAAGTAATTATAAAATTTCGGAGCAAGATAGGTGAAAAACTTTTTATATAAAGTAAGTCTAGGTCTTGGAACATACGCATTCAATCTATTTCTAAGGATTACAGTAGGATTTCGAATATCTTCTCTTTGTTTGTTACTCTTATTATAATAAACTTTTAATACCTTATAAATATACAAATTCTTTATAGGGAAAATCTCAAGTTTTCAATAAATAGGTAAAGCGTGTTCTAATTTTGATTTATTATCTATAATACGAATAAATGAGTTTTGTTGAACAACAATTGCTTTCATTGTAGTATTATAAGTGCCGCCCCATAATGTCAAAGCATACTCTAACTTCGAATTAACAAAGGCAAAGTACAAAGTTCGTAATAGGTCCTGACTACAAAAGGGTCTAAGTAAATAGAAAATCCTTGTATATTTAATAACCTTATCTTTTATGTAATTTATGTGAATCTTCCAACTTAGCCTGCTGTCAACAAATAATCCTAAGTATTTAATTTCATCTACAAGAGTAATAGGTAAACAGTTGCAGTTTGGTGATGTACAGTCAACTTCATGCTATTTGAGTAATAGGTTTACACGTTTTTTGTCATTTAAGTTAAAAATTAACGCTTGGGTTTTAGGGCTCATTGCTAAACAATTTTCGGTAAACCAAAGTCTAAGCAAATTAATATCGTTTTGCATACTGTTTTGTAAATCTTGGAGAGTTTTAGATCTGTAAAAAAGTGAAGTATCATCCGCGAATGCTGTTAACATTCCTTTAAAGATACCGTCACATAAACTATTTACATATATAAGGAACAATGGCCCTGATAACACAGATCATTGCGGAATTCCATAGATTACTTCGACTTCCTCACTGAGCTTATCTCCGACTTTCACTCTCTGCTTTCTTCCAGAAAGATAAGATAAAAACAATTCATATGCTACTCCTCTGATTCCTGCTTTATACATTTTATCTAGGAGAATAGTGCGATCTACTGTGTCGAAAGCCTTCATCACGTCCACGAAAATTCCAGCACAAAAGTCACCGTCGTTCATTCCTTCATAAACCTTCCTAAAGAAATCCAAAAGGGCATTTTCAGTATTCCTTTTTTTTTTTGGAATCCATATTGATTTTTACTAAAGAAACCTTCTTTCTCTAAAAAATTTACCAATCGAGATTTTAATATTTTTTCAAGTATCTTAGAAAAGATTGAAAGCAAAGCAATCGGTCTATAATTACTAGGGCATAGTTTATCCGATTTTTTATACAAAGGTACTACAATAGCATTTTTAAAATCATTTGGGAATTCACCTGAGGACATAATAAGACACCCTATATAATTAAGAATTTTATATCCATCATAATGGAGATTTCGCAAATACTACTTCTGAAAAACCATTTCTATTATTTTATTATTCAATGGTAAAATCAAACCCATCCAATTATTTAAACTTATGGTGTATAAAGTTAATTAATATGCCTATAATAATGTTCCTTTGTTAGGTTCAGGAATATCTTTTAACTGCCCATGTGTAATGTGTATTAAAATAATAATTTGATTTATAATTGTCTATTTTCAGCAAGTAGTGCGAGTGAACTAACTCCACCTGAAACACCATATGTAACTAAAAGTCGAGTGAATGAAAAGTGGAATGTAGAAACAACAATGCTATCTGAAAAAGTCAGAGACTCAAAAGCCGATATTTATAGGTATAGTTATTTATTTAACAGTACAACATGTTTTAGTAATTTATATTTCATATTAAAATATGTATATTTTGTGGCCGTCATCCATGGCAAACTTGAACACCATCAAATTTCTATCTTCTAATTATAATTCACTGATTTTCTGACTTTGCTAGTGTGATAATTAGTGTAATATACTTTGGCACTTTAAAATCAGCCAATCAGAGGTCTCTGTTTAATTCAGCCACCAGTAATACCATAATTGGGATACCACATTTATTTAATACCCTTTCACCAATTTTACAGGGTATTTCACACAAAAAAACAAAAACAGAAAGAACTTCAGGACGAGTTCTACTGGTGAAAATAATGAAAAAGTTCATATGATCATTGTAATAATTCGTAATAGATTCTACTTTAATAACAAATTGCCCCACAGTTGGTGCAACAATTGTAATAATTCAAAATATGCAAGAGTTTGAATTTAATTAATTTTTTAATAAAAAGAAAAGAGAATAATTTGCCCGTTTTATGGGCGCCAGGCAGCATGATGCTTACCAGTTTAGAATAGTTGAAGTTTTACTTTTTATCAATCTTAATCTATACTCAGGGTCGTGACTTCTTTTGAAAGTGTATTTGGAAAATGGTATTCAGGTAAATAATTAGAAATCCTTCTTTGTTTCTGAAACTGTACAAGTTTATTAAAGACATTTAAAATTAACATGTATATTATTTTATCCTTGTAAATTAATTTAAATTTAAATTTGCTAACTTTCCATTATTTCATTATAGCCTTGAAGAGACTTAAACATTTTTAAACAAGGACTCTACTTTACTGAATCAAATTGCTATATGTGCATCTTTATTCTTATTATCAAAATTACTTTGGATTAATCCATTTAAATTGAACCTTAAATTTTAATAATAGACATCCTTTGTCTCTAAAAAAATATTTAGCTTCTTTTTATAGGATATATTTAAAAATCTTCTTATTCAAAAATACACAACTTATTTTTATGTATATATAAAGAAGGATATCAATTTAAATTTATTACATAATTATATTAATATTGTTTTTATACATGTTACCACATAGTTGCATACGTTCCAAGTTTCCCTCACAAAATGGTGTCCACAGGATAAATAAAGAAGATCTGCCATTTTTTCGTGCTGAATTGAAGCTGGTTGTCTTTATTTTGAGTTCACGATTTATACATTGTCATGTGCATTCTTTCCTTCTTTAGGAAACTAGGTTGTTTAATGATAACTCACTGTCTTTTCACAAGAAACACCTTTGTCCTTTAGTTCATACAAAGAAAGCATGCAGACCGTATCACATGTTATCACTGGACTAACCGTTTTGTCTTTATCAAAGTTATTGTTCACGTTAGCAATGTTCAATGATTATTCACGACACAACACATTGTCTTTGAACATACGGTACATACTTTAAATAACCAGTTCACCTTTCTTTACTTCATTATACAGCGTCTTTTATACAAACCACATTGTTCTATTCAAATTTTACATCATAAAAATACACATCTGACTTTTATAAAAACTGTCTATGTACTGTTGGTTTAAGACTGACTTTCGAATGTTTATGATTTAGTTTTCACTTCTTAACTTCATCAGAAAAAACTTTTATGTTTCTTTTATGAATCACATTGTTCTAATTAAACTTACATCACAAGAGTATACGTCCGACTCTCGCGAGTACTGTCTAGGAACTGTAGGAGACGCTTGTTCCATGCTCGATTCTAAAAATCAGGGTCCACATATGTCCTTTCACGGACATAATCTCTACTCCATAATTACCTAGTAACTAACATTTTCACTTTACATAGACAAAATTTTATTCAAATACTAATTCTATCTTAAATCTAAACATTATTATCGGTACAAACATATTTCTGGATATTTACTTGGATTTATTCTTCCATCTTAAAACAAAGCCATAAAGTCTACATTCGCTTGACATTACCCCTTTTCCCACTTCTTTAAAACCAATCATGTAACCCCATTTATTTTACCGCTATTCATTATCTTGATTCAAAAATTCAAGAAACATGTACATTACAACATAGGTCGTTTTCCATCTGTCGGCCATTTTGTGTTTTTAAGAAAGTTAATGATAACTTTTGAAATTAGTAAGATTATGAGTTTAAATTTGATATGCACCTTGTTTATACTATTTGGTTATCAGTATACTAATATATCAAACTTTACTATGTAACTATTCAAAATAGTGACTGTTTATAGCTTTTAAAGTCAAATATCTCAGAAACGGTAAAGTTTATGAAAATTTTGTAAGAAACAAAATATTTAATGACAAATATATATATTTTTTTAATCTTTCTGGAGCTTAAAAAATAACCAAGTTATCGTCAAAAAACAGGCAAACCAATGTGTTTTGAATTTTGTCAAGTACTAAGCTGTATTACGTTCTCCTCGTCAGCGGTGTTACAAAATTTTAAATGGCCACCATTTTGAAAATATACAAAAGAACATTTTTGTTTTTGTACAGGGGTTATGTAACAAACATGTACACCAAATTTGAGATCAATAGCTTTTCTATTTCCAAAGTTATTAAGTGTTTATTAAAAAAAAAAAAAAAAGGCAGATAATTCGAAAACTAAACATTTTCAAACATGTTTATTGAAACTTTTTAAAATTTTCACCTACAGAACAGCCTGGTGAAATTTGGGACAATATTTTCTCTGTTTAATTACGGCTTTTTAAACAATCCTTAACTTATGCTTCTTCACATTACAATGATATAAAGACATAACATAAAGATCAATCAGACAATTTGTCCTAATTGTGTGGTCATAGCTTATAACATCTAAAGTCATTTGAGTTTTAATTGAATATATAGTGCTATGTTTCATATCAGACTTTTTAAATACCATGGCAGTATAAACTTAATGGGAAAACCGTGTATCGTTGACATGGTGGTTTCTAGGTCACTCTATTTAGGTGAATTAGTATAACGGGTTAATTAGGATTAGAATTCCTTAATTATTACTACTCTGATTTGTTATATATATACAAACTTCTAAACAATGTGTTAGATTCAGTATAGTTATTAGCTGTGTTTTGTTTTTCAGGGGAGTAGGAGGAACTCATTTGACAAAAGAAGTATTAAACAATTTAACACAATTTCAGAAGAAACAAAAGAAAGGAAATATTGATGTGTGGTGGCTCTATGATGATGGAGGTATTTATTGAATATAGTTTCGTATAGTTTTAGAATTTATAAGAATTTGTAATTTAATAATCCTACCTTAAAATAAAAATAGGTGTAATACAGTAGTGTACATTTTTAGTTCTTTAATCTTAAATAGAATGGAATATACACTTTGATCTTAGATGAAGTAGAGTATATGCCTAGACTTGATAAGACAAGCAAGAAACGTATTGGTTTTTCTTTGAATAAATTAAAAAAGACCAACTTAATAAATAAAATGAGTAATGGCAAATGATCAGAGAAATTTATTCTATATTTTGTAATAATTAGAATGATTATAATTAAAAAAGTGCAGTATAAACATTTTGCATACAAAGAAGAAAGATTGGGCGATTTACCGCCCAATTGCTGTTAGTTTAGTCTAGATAGAACCTTCAAGGCAAATGGGAAATGGTCAGACAGTTGTGTCCACTTTTGGACAAAGAAAAAGTAAAAATAAACGTGTCTTCTTTAATAGTTATGAACTGTTTAAGTAAAGAATGTGATATGGTAAAAAATTCAGTTAAGTTTGAATCTAGAAAACAAACATTTAAACTGAGTAGAACTTAAAAAGTGAGAGCGTGTCACTCATGTAATCATGTTAGATTTATACAAACAAAGACAAAACAATATTAAAAGTGTTTTCTATAGTAAAAATGAACTGTTTAGATAAATAATGTAATGTGATAAAGATTTGATCACGTTAGAATCAATTATGAATGTTCAAAGTGAAAATATTTGACTTAATAATTTTACGCATTCAGCAAATGTATGTTACCCGGAAAGAACGGATGTAAAGACTAAGTTTTATTTTGTGTTCTATCTCAAATAAAACTATTTGAACATTTAAGTATCTTTTTCACAATATGAATGATTGACGTGCTCTTGTTATAAGAAATGTGTACTTAAAACATTAACTCTCAATAACGGTTGGAGTGATTGTGATGAAACGATTGTGATGCAGTTACATCAAGGAAAGGATGTAATTTTAAATAAATAGTTTAACACACGTTTTTGGTAAGGCATGTAATAACTATTATTATATAAAATAAAATGTGATTTTTTAATGACTTACAAATTTGATGAATACTTTAATCTAATACTTAAAATTTTGTTTGATGGTTTATTATAATAGATAATATATTGTTTTGAAAGTAATATTGAGATTTTAAAACCCATAAGAGATTTTCTTTTTGATTTAAATATTTGATGAATATTGTTGCATATTATCACAAAAATAAGTTTATTAATTTTTAAAAATAAAAATCTTATTAAATTCAATTTTAATAGTACGGTTGCAACCAAAATTAAAATTTAACAAAATTAATTAAATTAAATTTTCTTTGAAGGATTTTTCAATAATATAAATATATAGGATGTAATAATAAGTAGTTAATGATTATAATAATTTGATTTCATATATGTTTACATGTTTCAATAATGTCAACTTAATAAAAATTATGTGCATTTCAGAATAAAAAGACTTCCATTCTTATATCCAATGTTCTATTTAGTACACTTTTTCTAAAGAATTCACGACCCAAGAGATAGTAATATTCACTAATAGAATTTTAAACTTATATTTTAATCTTTAATTTTTTTATTAGTTTTTGTAATCAATTCAATACAAAATGGCGCCCAAGTTCATTCAAAAAAACTTTTCAAATTATTTAATTGTTTCATAGTTAGTTCAAAATTGTAGAATACTATACTCCTGGGATGGCTCTTGTTAAAAATGATAATCTGTCTTCAATGATTTTTGAATGTTTATTTAGTTTCAGATCTTAGTAGAATTTACTATGATCTACTAAGAATTACTATGAATCTATTAGATTTACTATGAATTTATTTATCTATAAGGAGGAAGATTTCAAGCCAATTTAAAACCAACGCAATATAATAAAGTAATTTTTCAAATAATAAAAGTGCAAAGATTTGTGTCCTTTTTTAATATATTTGCTTGTTACATGTAATATACAATTATTTTTACATTCTGAAATTAATGACATTGGTTTACACAAGAATTAATATTATACTTACATAGTAATGTAAAAACAGTAGAACCTTTCACAACTAGCCCTCCAACTTCCGAACCTTCCGATTTCCGGCCTTGTTTCCCGATATGAAACTGTCAAATTATTTTTCTTTTGAAGTTGCACAAATATTTCAGGTGGAATGTACCATTATTTTCTTGCAGAAAGTATCTTTTGTTAAAACAATAAATGAGAGTTAAAATTAAATTGTTGTGTATGTATCTTATTTAGGTTTGACTTTGTTGCTACCTTATATAATCTCTACTAGAAGAAATTGGATTGACTGTAAGCTACGTGTGTTTACAATCGCAAACAAACAAGATGAACTACAATTTGAACAAAGGAAGTAAGTTTAACTAACTAAATAAAATATGTTGTATTAAATAGTTTAATACAACAATCTTCATCCTGACAAAAATGGTGTAAATTGTTAGAATTTAGGGTTAATTAACTGCATTCTGTCATAATGATTATTTATGATCTGGTGTCTAACAAGAGTAGAAATCAAAAGAGGTTCTAATTAAATGATTTAGGAAAACATTAGAAAATTATTGACCCTAATACAATCTCCTATAAATTATTGGCTCTAATTCATATAAATATTGCCATTAGTTAAATATTCTAAGCTTTTGATCCAGAGGTATCCCAATGATTATGACAGAATATAGACTATAACATGAATTACAAAGATTTACTATATTCCTTTATACATGAAGCTTGCTCCCATCCTAGTGCTTAACTTTAGTGATTCCATGCCATGTTTCCTTGTAGCAAATTCTCTTCAGCAAACAATATAATTCTGTGACAGCATCCTGGTCACATTCTCCAGTCCGGCAGAGTCTTCGCATGGTCCAGTCCTTCCGTTAATCATCTGATGACCCGGCAACCCTGTGTCAACTTCAGTCATCGATAACTGACTGTCTATAACTCCCTGCTGAGTATTTTCTACCAATTTTGTTAATTTGTGATGCCTTAGTAGGTTGCAAGCAGCGGTTGATAGTCTATGGGTTGATGATCCATTGATGGCAAGGTACTAGGGGTCGGGATAGAAGAAACTTCCATATCTTCTTGTACGTTCATTTCTTCTATGCCATCTCCAATACTTCCTTCAGAGTCACTATTCTGGTCAAAGTTGTAATAATTCTTGTAAATCCACATCACTATAATCCGATAAATCATCATCTAGCTCACTTGTATGAATTTTAGCAACAGAGTCTATTTTGTTGTATTTCAAATGGATCCATACACAATAAACCTTAAAATAATATATAAACTCATTAAAATAAACTATACCAAAACTGTACACTAACAAACATTAAGAAAACACTGTTACACAAACAACAAACTGTTAAACCAACACAAATAAATGTTAATTAAACATGGGAAATCTCACTACATGGCAGGACACCTGTTAGCACATTGCTCACTCTCCCACTCTAAACCGACTACACCAAGGGACGCCCGTTAGAAAACGGGTCGTCTGGTTCAGAATCTCATAGAACAATGCCCTGTCATTCCTAGAATAGGCCAGTGATGAGTGGGTCAGGATCAAACACAAGAAAAGGAATATCCGAGTGGGGAAAAACTAACCCCTCAGGCCCTGCAATGAACAAATAAGTAAAATATAGAAAAAATGGTGGGAGGGTGGCAATTTCCCAAAGGAGCGCGTACTGTGTGTTAATAAAGATACTCAGTATATAAATAATAATGTATAATGATTGTAACATATTAAACATAATATAATAACTGATATAAAACACAATGAATTTGTAAATGTGCAATTACATTCAGAACTAGGATTGTATGTTGCAAAATAAAACTGTTTTACTTCAGTTATTATACATCCAATTGCCAAAGAAATTGTCTCTAATCACTCGTAATTTTTCAGCTTTTAATTAATTGTTTGAATATATTTATTAAATTTTAATATTAGGTGAATAATATCTTATTAATTACACATCATTATTAAAAGTAAACAAACAAAAAACAATTTGATTAGTTCGTTAATATTAGATCTTTAATTTTATAGAATTACATCAGTAATTAAATATTTAATATCATAGAAAAGGTATACCTAGAATAAAACATTGTTCATAAGTCAATTATGCACTCCTGCAGCAACTTTCCATTTCACCTTTTAATTTATAATTTTTCTCTCTGTGATCTCCACAATCTCTTACAGTGATAGAGGGAATGCAACTACTGCTTCTTCATTTCAAAACTGCTTTTGTTGTTGAAATTGATTTTCTTTCTGTTTATATGAATGTAAATCTTGTGTTTGTCTATGTTCCTATTGTTATATTTTCTGCTTGGAGTAGTTTCAACAAAATTTTAACCAAACCTTCCTAACCAACTTCAATAAGTCTTTTATATAAATACAAGATATTTTGGGGGGCAGTAGAAAGAGGGGATAATTTTAATAATTCTTATTATTGATTAGCTTTAATTCAGTAGAGTCTTTAGTGATGGAATACAATTTTATTAGATCTATAAGTAGTTTAATTACAATATTTTAGATAACTGTTGTAATAATGTACATTTTCAGTTTGGTAATATTAGATTAAATGGAGAGTACCTTTAACTCAATGCAACAAACAGGAAACATAATTTGTTTTTTTGAATAAAATGAATAAAGAATAAAATAAATAAAGAAAGTAATTAGTGCAAAATGATCAGAGAAATTTATTATAGGTATGTTAATAATTAAAGTAGGTATAATTTTAGTTACAAGAAATATGCTACCTTAACATTTTGAAAAATAGTGGGAATGCTGTTGCCAACCAAGTATTGTGTCAGTTGGATCTAGGTTTTCTGAGAGGTAGCACACATGAAGTATTAAGTATGTTTGCTGAGTCAAAGACGAACTGTCAAATGAAAGTGTTTTTATAAAAAGACAAGAGTTTCAATTTATAAAAGAATAATGTGAATTAATAAGTTAGTTTTGGTCAGTTGGATTTAGGCTTTCTGAGAGGTAGCACGCATGAAGTAATAAATATGTTTGCCGGAACAAAGCCGAATCGTTGAAAGAAAGTGTTTTTTATAAAGGACTAAAAGTTATATTATTTATAGAATAATTATGTAATTACGTGAGTTAGTTTAAATAAGAGAGAAATAAACTTTTAAAGTAAAAAGATGTGGTTATATAAAATGATGCAATGGATATACCGTACTGCGTAAGCAGGAAAACATATATAAAAAAGGACAAGTATTTGTGTTTTAATTAAAAAACTATGTGATTTGACCAAAATGTTTTGAATTAAAGACAAAGTATATAATTAGAACTGTTAGAAAAGTGAAAGGTAAAACTGAAAAAGTTGTTTTTTAAAGAGAGGCGGGATTTTTGATGAAACGACGCCATGTGGTTTCAAACAGGAAATTATGTGAATTAATTGAAAGCTTTATGTAAAATATAAATTTAACTTTTGTGCATAAATGCGTGTCTGGTCTAACATACCTAAACTATTTTTTATAGAAATTTAAATATAAAAATTACTAGAATTCATTGTTGAAAATTTGAATAATATATCTGTAGAATCATCACATTTTTTTCCAATAAGGAAAAATAATTTATTTGAATATAATTATTAAAGAATTTTATAGCTTAAAAAAATATTCAATTGTTGAATTAGATGTTTTAAATTAAAAAAGAATAAATATTTTATAAAAGAGATTGTGTAATATAAAAAAATATTATTTTTTTGAATATGAGAGATTTCATTTTGAAATTAGGTTACAACCATAATATTAATTATCAAATAAAGAATTAATGAAATATAATTTGATTAATATAGAGTGTAAGATGTTATGTATAATTTTGTCTTTTCAGGTAATACTTTGAATTTGTATGAAACTTAATATTAAACAATGTTTATTAATAATAAAATGTGCATTTCAGAAAGAAGGAATCTGTATTTTATTTAAGATTCTTCAAAGTACACTGTTTTAAAGAACTTGCGACCTCTGAGAAACTTTATGCTCTCTTCAAGAGTAATTTTTTGTAATTATTAAAAAAAAATTTTGTAATAAACATTACAAAATGGCCCCCAACTTTTATTAAAATATTAAGATAAATCATCCCTTTTAATTATTGAATTGTTTCACTTTGGGCTTATATTTGGGGGAAAAAACTAAATGTTTTATAACTTATGTGTGGCAAATCAAAATTCATATATTTTAAAGTCAGGAAATGAATTTAAATAATATTTTTTATTGAGACTAAAAAAAAATTGGCCAGTTCTATCAAAACATACCAGTGCTAGTCTAGTTGTGGGCTTCTGTAGATTATTCTGAATCTACAGAATCTAGATTATGTTGAATAATGTCAAACTGCAAACAAAATTAAAGTCTTACATATTTATGTAAAATGAGCTAAGAGCTAAGCCATACCAAAGGTTTGAAGAATGTCTCCCATGTCTAGAAACATTATTTATAGTTGTGATTATTAACTTTATTTCAATAAAACAATATTAATTATCAGTTGTTTTTTGTCGACCATTAATCACTAAATTGCACAGTGACCCTAATAAGTGCAATCGACCCTAAGCCATTCAATTCTATTTCCAAACTCTGATTTTGTTCCTAATTTAGTTTCTTTTAATAGATGTTTGACTTAAGTAATTCTATTTTATTTGTTCCAGTATGGCCAGCTTGTTAGCAAAATTCAGAATTGATTATTCAGATCTTAAAGTCATTCCAGACATCACCAAGAAACCACTGGACAGCACTGTAACTTTCTTTAATAACCTCATCGAGAGTTTGAAAACTAGTAATGTAAAAGAGGATGGAGGTGTGTGAAATAATGTCGCAATGTTAGAAAGTCATCTGTTATATAAGTTGTATGATATATGAAATACTTGATATATGAGTGGAATCAGGGGATATAACTTTCTTTCCATATAACTTGTCTGAGTTTCAAAGTAATATTTTAACTATGTCATAGCAACTTGTAAACAATACAGATAATTTGTATGCAAGCTGTTTCAAAAAGGTGCTCGTTTAAAATCTTTAATGACAAAACTAAAAATATACATTGTCATTTTTTTTACATAAATATTATTTTAAAATGGATGTATGAAAAATTATATATTTTTTTATGTATGTTAACTCTATGATATACATTCGTATACAAATTTGATTATTATTTAATCTGATTTTTAGAACTTGTTACTTTAATAAAAACATAGACAGACTGAAAAGATGAGTTTTTAAACAAAGTCAGAGAACAAATAACTTTTTTCCTTCTCTTGACTTCCTGAATCTACTTCTGAGGTTTTCTGTACATTTCAGTTACTTTTATATTTAATAGCTCAAGGAGTTAGGATGCAATGCATAAAGCAAGATCTCAGAACTTTTAATTTGTGGTTCAATTAATTATAGTTTCCGGTAATTTTTAAAAATCACAATAATAATAGTATCTCACGTTGGACAATAATAATAATAATATCCTTATTATTATATTCTTATTTATAATATAACTTAGTCCAGTTTGTTACTGATAAAAAAAATTTAATTTAAAAAATAGAAAGCCTATTTGTGTGTGTTTTACCTAATTTTATCATTAAAATCTTCTATTTCACAATAACGTTTATTATTATAATTATTTTTGTGAATATTGTTTTTAAAAGAGAAGGTGATGTTTGTCATATAAAAGAAAGTATAAAATAAAGACCACTAGCCCTTGAATACTCTAATAGCATCAAAATAGGAAGAAAACAAGAGTTGGTCATGTGAAACATGTTAGGAAAGATTAAAGAGAGAAATCTAATCCAAGACTCGATAAAACAGGTGTAGATCCCGCTAAAATTCGCCGGGATAGTGTTTATTATAAGTATAGAGTTTTAACAAAGAATTATCTAGCGCTCTTTACACTAGATAAATATTTCTTTTTCAGAAATAAACTTGTACAACTTTGAATGAAATTTCATGATTGATATCTCCAATAAAAGTTTTATATGTCTAGAAGTCTATAAAAGTGACAGATTGTAATGACATTGTAAAATTTAAACAAATAAATTTTAGTTGTAAGCATTGTGCTTCTTTCATTTGGTGGAATTATATGAGTATTTTATTTAATTTTTGTGTAGAATACTAAGAGTATTTTAAATATATTAATATGAGAATTTAAAACTTTAGTGTTTCAATGAGATATAATAATTTTTCTACTATAAGTGTTCATTTTATATAGTGTGTATTTGTGATGTATAGTAATTATTATGGGTTTATTTATTACATTTATTGTTGCGATAAAAATGAAATGATTAATTATGAGGCATGTTGGAACTGTCTTAACCAATACAAGCATTATAAGTGGAGAGCTAATCTACATACTATGAGGCCTACTAGGGCTGAGTTACCATTCGAACATGGGTAAACATTTATTTTTTAGCCTTTAATACGTAGTAATACTTAATGTATACAATATAAAAAAAGGAGGGTGGATAGTTAACGATGTGGTACATATTGCAGAGAGAAGCAGCATGCTGTTATTTATTAGAGTTTTAAGAAATGAATGGTTATATTTTGCAGTTTCCATCAATGAAGCAGATTTGTTGGCAATGAAAGACAAAACCAACCGCCATCTAAGACTGAGAGAGCTTCTTCTAGAGCATTCATCCACTGCAAACTTAGTTGTTATGTAAGTACTTTAGACTGAAAAATATTATATTAAATGGTAATGTACAGAAATTCAGTATATTAAAAAGAACTATTATGGATAACTTAGCCTTAATTTAATTTATCATGTTAAATATTATTGCTATGGCATTTATATATTATGAAGTGTGTTGATAAAGCTATTTCCATTTGAAAGTTGTACTACACTAGAGAAGAGTACCGTAAATATGACATCCATCATCAGATGTTATGAATACTTCCCGAGAGGATTGGAAAGGGAATAACAACTCGAGATCTATTACAAGGCACTGAGTGTTATACACAGATGGGGCTCTGACAGATTAAAGTTTTTTATAAGGAATATAGAGTGAATATTTCAAAACCACCATTAGTGACGGTCTAAGATCCTGGTTTACTAGTACCGTCCTCTAAACTAGTAGTGTGTGCTTTCTGTCCTTAAAAATGTGTTGAGTTTTAATGACTTGTAACTAAAATAGGTGCCAGCTCATTAGGGAAATACGATAACAGACATTCTTGCCAAACAAGCATCAAGTCCCTTCTTTGGACTTGAGCCAGCATGCTGTATTAGTCCTTTAATGACTAAAACCACTGCCAAAAAATTAACCACAGAACTACAATGTTGCAGATGTAATCTTGTAATAAGCTAACTCCTCATCAAGAGTCCAAGACTCGTACAAACCAATTCCTTGATCAGGCATAACATGAGAACTTAAACAGGAGCCATAACAGGCTTGATATATTTAAAACAGGTAGTCACTCTTATAATTTGTCAGGGGCTTCTGAAATCATCTACTGAGAGTTGGTCTCTTACAAGGAGATCCAACCATGTAAGTACAGTCTGCCCAGTCTCGGGTGCCATATATTGGATTAGTAGACCCTTCGGTCTTGCATGTGCAGAGACAGACCACCAGACAATGGCTGGGCGAGCTGTCTGTCATTCATAGCAAGACGACGATTATGCTAGTACAATTTTTTTACAAATTTTAGAATTGTTTTGTTACATTTATGTTATCAGCATTTAGATGAAATTACAAGAAAATTTAAGTCCAAACTCGACCATATTTACTGCAAAGTAAGGAATACTTATAAATATTTAAAAAAATTTCTCTCTGCATTTCGAAGCTTATATAAAGTTTGTTTTGCAGACTTGAGAGTGCCAAAGGCTGCATTAAAAGTTTTTTGTGTTTTTGTTGTTGTTTTTTGTAGGAGTTACTTTGTCAGAACAAGAACTATTTAGAATATTTACAAAATCGTTTAAAAAGTGTATTTTCATGTTTCACTTCTTTTTAAAAAGACCCGGCTGTTTATTCCAAGGTGCATAGCCGATAGCCTCATCTTTGTTCATGCTCATTTGTCATTGCTTCATTCGTCACCTGGTGCCAAATTGATGATGAATTGTTGTACACTTGACTCATCAAGGCCTTCACTTTTCCTGTCTTCTTCTATGATTTTTCCACATGTTTCACATATTTGGCCCTCTTTTCTCTCATAAAATTTCCTATCAACTCCATGAATAGATCTGGACATTTTTGAGCTTGAACATTGTATTTTGTTTCTTGACATAGTCTTTCAGGTTTGACCACACCATTTCAATAGGGTTATAATGACAGTGATATGGTGGTAGGCGGATGATCTTGAATCCCCTTTTAACAACCTCTACATCGATGACGTAGGTTGGTTGCGGTGGTGTGTGTAGTCGGACAAGTACATAAAGCTCAAGTTTGCACAGATCCTCCATGAATGAAATATTTCTTTCCTGCAGTCACTTAACGATGGTTGCTTTGGTGGAAGATGAATTTGGAGCTTTATCTTTTATTCTCGAATGGTAGGGAACGTTGTCCATAACAATAATAGACTGAGGTAAATTACTGGTAGCAAGTGATCAATAAACCATTTTTGAACACTTCAGAATTCATCTCCTCGTGATAGTCCCCAGTCTTCTTTGATTCAAACAGAAGGGGGGGGGGAGCATTTATTCAGCCATTAGAGCCACCATCATAGGAGAAAATTAGCCATTTTCCTTTGCCAACAGTGGTGCCAAAAGGACACAACACAGTATCGTCTATCCTTCCTCTGTCTTTGGCTTCATTCTTTTTTAACCATGTCTCATCCAGAAATACACAGTTCTTAATATTTTTGCTATGAATTTTTCTGAGAAAACAACACCGTAGTAAGGCAGATGGTTTTTCCGTAAGAACTTTTCTGTTATTTAGTCTTTATAAAAAAATCCCAAATCATGCAATATATTTAACAGAGATGATTTTCCAACGGTGTAAAGTCCAGCCTCGCTCAGAGAAACCCAAACTCATAGTTGGAACTTCTTTTCGCTTGTTCAGAACATGTTTCAAATTACTCCTTTGTCAAACGTTTACTAGGGTTTTCCTCTAGGTTATATACCTCCTTGGAGTTCGAATGATGAGATTCTCTTCATCAGCAACTGGGGCAAGTATTGTGTCATCTCCGCCTTCCATGTTTACGGAACCTTCATCACAGTTATTTCCTTTGGTTTCTATAACTTGCTTCATTTCTGATTTAATCTGCTGTACAGTCCTAAAAGAAATTCCATTTGTATCCGATACCCGTTGTAAGACCTTTCTCAGATCAAGAAAGGACCTCCATTGTTCGGCTCATTTCGAAGTATAGAGACTTACTTTGCAGTAATATGGTTGAGTTTGGACTTATTTTTCTTGTAATTTCATCTACATGCCGATAATATAATTGTAACAAAACAATTCTAAAATTTGTAAACAATCATAGTAGCATACTAGGCGTCTTGCTATGAGTGACAGGTAGCTCGCTCAGCCATTGTCTGGTGGTCTTTCCCTGCGAGTGTGAGAGCAAGGGTATACTAATCTGATATACACCATTTGAGACTGGCTAGACTATAGGTATGTAGGAAGGTGAATGAATCTGAAAGACACATCCTCTCTGACTAGAAAAAGGAGATTTTTGTATCTCAACAACCTTGGTGTGAGATGAATACCAACATTGCTAATAAAATTCATGAACTTGTGAAAAGAACTTGTCTACCAGGCTAGGTGCACAGGGGAGCACATTAAATCTACAGTTGACAGTTAAGAGATTTGTCTCTTTCCCATGTTATATTGCAATCTCATCTAATATAATGTTGCCAAACAGTTATCTACACAAGGTGTATTTTGAAAGTAAATATCATTTCCAAAGAGTGCCTTTGCTGTTCTCTGCATGCACACTGAGTTCTGATATCAATCATGCAAGAGACAATAGACACCATTAACAAGATAACTGCTTGTGTTTACATTTTTTTTGTTGCTAATTTATAATATTTATGAAGATTGAAGGTCCCACTGTTATCCAATTAGAGTCTGTTATGCATTTTTAGAATGCAAAAAATGTGAATACAGCTGATATTCATTGAGATACATGTAACTTGTTCTTTACTCGGAAAAAATGCTATGAATAAGGTCATTAAGTGAGTTAGATAGTTCAATATGGGCATAACATTGTTCATAATGAGACATGAATCTGGTAAATATATTTGGTCAACAATAATTGTGTGTGCAGTTACTCACAAATTCTGGCGAAACTGCGATATCAATTTCATCACTTTCCGTGAATTTTCCACAAATTTCAAGAACTGTTCTCTATGAAATAGTGATAGATAATTTAAATATGATGCTTTTTGAGGTGTACAAAACTGACAGTCCTTTGTCATTCTTCATTCATTACATTGAGAAGGATGATGACTTCTTTAGCCACTATGTCACTAGTAACAAGACATGACCATCTCATTTTTGCCAGAGTGAAAGTAACACTACATTTATTGGAAGCACACCACATCACAAAAAATAACATTTTGCTGGTCCATTTCATTATGACTGTATCTGAACTGATTTCTTCCTAATCAGTGGTATGATGATGATTGATGATGATGATGATGATGATAATGATGATGATGTCAATGATGTCAAGAGAACATGAAGAAATTGACAATCTGTGTTGAAAGAATACAGTAATGTATCTATTAGGAACTAAGTATAAAAGTGGTTTCAGGTTAGTAAAATAAAAGTTGTTCATGAAAAAATAATGATTTTTGATAATAAATTATTTTCTTCTTATACATTTAAAAGTACTTACTTGCTTCTTGAATTAAGATTAAAATTGGTCAACGTACAGACTAAAACCAAGCTCATACAGGAATCTTTTAGTTTCATAATATTATTTATTTTGTTTATTTATAAAATCATATTGAAAACTACTTTGGATCTAATTCAGTAGTTAATTCAAGACCTTAATCTAGGTTAGCTATAATAAATTAAACAATTTGTATTTCGTTTGGAATATCATCCTACACCCCCTTAAAAATAATCTGGATTAGCTCCACAAAAAAACTCTTTGATAAACAAATTATATTTTTATCTTTTTCTTAAATATAGTTTTTTGTTTGTTTTGAAATATGTTTAAAAAGTTTTCATCTCTTTTTTTTTTTTTTTTTTTTTTTTTTTTTTTTTTTTTTTTTTAGTACGAATTCGATTCTAAAATTATATATTAAAGTGAGTTGTTTTTAACAATAATCCGATTTAATAACAAAAGTTATTTTGTCTAAAAATTATTATAAACAACTTTGATGTTGTTTAAATTTTCAGGACCTTGCCAATGCCAAGGAAGAACATGATGACTGCAGGATTATACATGGCTTGGTTAGAAACTTTAAGCAGAGATATGCCTCCATTTTTGCTTCTACGAGGGAACCAACAATCTGTCCTCACATTTTATTCTTAATGTCATGGACTATATGAATTAGTAAAGTATCCATATATTATATGGTTAAAAATGGACCACAAGCTTAATATAATAAAAAGAATGACTGGTTTATTGTATTTACAAGGTAACTGGTTTGGATTCTTAAAGACAATGAACGAAACAAATAAAAAGTACAATTAATTGAAGTTAAGAATTTTTATTGTTTAATTTAATTGTGTTTGTTTTTTTAGAAGTTTTAGTTTAATCTTTTGATGTTAATCAAATACCATAAAATACAATTCTATGGTATCCATATATTTCAGCTTCTATGTCTATTTGTATAAATTTTATATTTAAGTACATATATTTATGTATCTGTGATTATTACAAAGATTGTAATAAAATTACAAAATTAAGTTATGAAGTTGTATAAATTGATTAAACGTTTTGTTTCTAGAAATTAATTTCCAATCTTACCATTACTCCTGGGATTTTTTTTAGTATCATATCTGTTTGTATGGTTTGAATGTCAGACCTTCTGTAGTTGATTGATAATATTACTCACAGGGTCACTCCACAATAATATAATAATTGTGAAAATAGCTTTCTGACTTAGTGTATACTTTGCCAGGACATTCTAAGCTCTTCTTATACAAATGTAAATGTGTTATGGTGTTGGTTATACAATGATATATTTGTTATGTGTCTATATGTATGTGTTTATATGTGTGGTTTATATATGTGTGTTTATATATATATACCAAGTGTTTCAAAAGTTCTGCCCCCTTTTTATATTTTGAGTGAATGTATAAAAAAAAATCGTAATAACCTTTATTTGCTTTTGGCAAACTTTGATGGTCTATAGAATCTAACTTTTAACAAACAGAACAATTTTGCCTAAGCCCTAAATTGAATTTATTGGGGGAAAACTCAAAATCTTTAAATGACTTTCAATGATTGAGTAAATCTTGTAGATGTTGGTGCTATTAACTAAGCAATAGAAATAAAATTTCTTTGAACATTAATATATTTTTATTATGCAATTTTATATGTTTGCCCTAAAATAGAATCATCAAAAGTCAAGTTTGCAATATAAAAATAAAAAGTGGCATATGGGAAACCATTTAGGCCTATCTATCATTCCTATTTTGTAAACTGGAGATATACAGTTCGTAATTACAACACTTATATTTTTTAGCACAGGGTAATCAATTTCTGTATGAATTGAAACCCCTACCTCAAGAATGTAAGATGTTAGTGCCAAATATAATTAAACATGTGATCCCCTTCCATATTCTAATATCATCTAAGGAATACCTATTGAATTCTAAAGGATATCAGTTGGATGTCCCCAGGGTATTATTGGAGTGTACACAGAATGTCCAATGAATATAAAAAAAACATGATTATATATAGAATGTCTGATGGATATGATTTCAATGTCCACGGTATATCGGAATATCCACAGGATGTCTAATGGATAACAAAAAAAAAACCCAACTGAATATTTATAGAACATCCTATAGGTATCTACTGGACATCCCATGATGTCCAAAATATGTTCAATTGATTGTATATAATACGGATATCCATAGAATGTCTATTAGATATCAGTGTGTTGTTTGGTAAAACTATCGAGTAATACAACATTTCAAAGGGAGTAATGAATGGAGAAAAATTGAGCAAACATTGGTAACTATATTGCTCTAATCCACTTATCTCATTTACATTGTCATACTGATAACAGGATATATCAAGAGGGCTGCTCAAATATAGAGACAGTGCATGCTTGCATTCAGTTTACTGTATAAAACAGCTATTCAGGGGCAGGAATGAGGACCAACCAGCTCACCCCCAACTACAAGAACGTCAGTATATCAAAGCAAATTTTTTAGCAAGAACACAAATTGGCCATTTTTCCATAGAAGAATATCTGTTATGATTCCACCTTACTGACTCTCCTGTTTGTAAGGTGTGTAACGAAGAAGAGGATTTAATTGAACACTCTTTCCTGCAGTGTAGAGTGATGATAATATGTAGGCAAGTTTGATGCAGCCCACAAATTATTGTTATTGGTATCATTTTATTGGAAAAACTTAGACGAAGATTTTGAGAGGCTGTAGAACCTTTTTTGGCCAAAATAATCCAAAATATTGGCTATTTGGGTCCAACTTTTCTGAGTTTTCAAAAATCATAAAAAAATAAATTAGTGCTATTAAAAAAAAAAATTTTATATATTTTTTTCACAGGAATAATATTTTTGATCCCTATTTACAGGAAAAATCTTCTATTTGTATATCATTTTAAGTTCCAACCAAAAAAATGTGATATTAGAAAGATTTGATATATTTTTAGATCCAAAGTTAGGGTACATTTTCCTAATTGTAAAAAAAGTTACTTCCATATTTTTAAGTAACTTTTTTTTTCAGCCAATCAGCAATCTTGCTGATATTTCAGAATGTTTTATAGAAACATATATGAAAAATTGTTCATCTTGCAAAATTTATTTTGGTTGATATGTTAAGAGAAAAATGTATAGAGGCAAATATTGATATAATACAAGTCGATGCTGAGAAAGGGGACATTGATTTACTGATAGTTGAAACACATTTAACCCTAGAAGCGGCACCGACCTTCTCAGCGGGTCGATTTTTAATGCATGGTCTAGTCTAACGTCCGGAAAACATGTATTTTGCAATTCAACATTACGCCCACTTAAAATCGTCCTATCGCAATAAATAAAATACTGTTGGAAAGCTAATGTTCCTTAGATGCATAATCATGCAAAAAAATACCACAAAACGTTATAAATAATATTCCAAAAATTGGTGAAGTTCGCATATTTTTTTATGCGTAAAATCGTAAATTTCAACTCTGTGGTTTTTAGTAAACGCGGCATCATTTTTCCCCATATGATTACAAATCTATTTATCTGTCAATTAAGTCAACCATTCTAACCGTAGATTACAAATTTTTCTGCGTCTCACAGATCCAGAGATATTTCTACTTGACGAAACTAAAAACTTGACGGCACGAAATTCAATTGGCATTCAGTGCAGTTAACGAAAGACAATCTCTTTTTCATTTGGATTTTTTGTTTCGATATTGATAGTATGTTGTAGATGACATTTCATTCTTCAAGTTGGTACCACTCGATATAGGCAATACTTACTTAGAAGGTTTTGTTTTGATCTCGGAACATACGCAATTGTGCGACATAAAAACTGTAACAAATGACATAGCGCATATTGTTTTGGGGTTAGATAATTGTTATTTTGAAGGTTTGTGTATACAAATTGTATATAAATTTTGTATACAAGTTACAATATATGTGTTTTTATTTCTAAAGTTTATGTTTTTGAGTGAATTTATAGTTTGTGAACGGTTTATATTTGGGATAACCTAAGAGCTAAATTGTAAATCTAGGCTATAACCAAATTTTCTTATATTGAGTGTTTTATTTGATTATACAAGTGAATATGTGTGTTATTCTTTGTAAAGTATATTGTTTTAGTGAAATCTAATGATTTTGTCTTAGGCCTAGCTTTTGAAAGTTACTAATTACGCCTAAATTGTCGAGGTGTCCAACCTAACCTCAACCGTCAGAGTATCACTTTTTAGGAGAAATCGTTATTTTTATTTTGAAAATGTAACAAATTATTATTTTTTTCCTCTTAATATATTCACAAATATATTACAAATCTCTAGTAATCGATGAAAAAATTCCGAGTAATCTATTAGTACCTATGGTGTAGATAACGATTTCTGTGAAATTATTCTCTTTTTACTCTCCGATTTTTTGGTATTTGACCAAAAAACTCCAAAGTGATACATCTAACTTTTTTTTTTTTTCACTACACAGCTAAATTATTTTCTACTGTTCGCAACATTAAATTTTCTAAACTTGGTTATGAAAGATTGAAAAATTATCTTTACAATGGTATATAATACATTTCGATAATATAATATCTACTAGGATAAAAGTTGAATTGAAAAAAATGTAATTTTTAGTATGTAGAAATGCGTTAAAATTCTTGATTTTGTTTAATTTTTATATACCGGTAATAAAAACTAACACGTAAAAGGATTTGAAAAGCACAGATTGGAAGAAGAAGATGCCATCTATCGAACAGTGTTATGTTCGGTCTGTTTGACAGAAATGTCGAATGAGGAATATTAGGCAAACAAGACGTTAGTTTTGTTTACAAGTTGTCAGCGTAAATTTTTGATGTTACGTATAAAAAATACTCAAAATTCAACAATTTTTGGAATATTATTTATAATGTTTTGTGGTATTTTTTTGCATGATTATGTATCTACGGAACATTAGCTTTCCAACACTATTTTTTTTATTGCGATAGGACGATTCTTAGTGGGCATAATGTTGAATTGCAAAAACCGTGTTTTAGAGTCGGTGAACTAAAACTATATGTCACATATCAACCCGCTAGCGGGTTGTTCGCCACGTCGAGGGTTAAAAAAACAAAAAAAAAAAAAAAAACAGAAAGCTCGACCATAAAAACCTGTTGTTTTACTAAGCTGCCTGGACTACTGTTGGTTGAACTTCTTAAATTACCGAGTAGGATAACTTGCACACATAGGAACAGTTTTTTTTTTCACATTTTTAAGTAGTAAAATTTGTATTCCAGTATAATTAAACATATTTGTTCTTTCAAAAAGTAAAATTAATAACTGTGATAGGTTGTCCAACTATTTTATGGGAAAGTTGCTGAAATTTAGGATGTGTTCTTATGACAAATTTGGTATTCACAGGGAATCAAATTGTAAGTAGCCATATGCTGTATGGTTTCCCACTGTTAAAATAGTTATTGTTTACAAGTTACAGTGTACCAAACACTTCTCAAAAAATAATATCTTTAACATTAAAAAAAAATAAATTCAGAAACAAAAATTTGTATTCATCTGATCAAACATTAGATTTTTGTATTTTAATACAAAACTTTGCCAGTCTATTTATAAACTGGTGAAAAATCATGAGTATATCTTACATAAAATACAAAGAAGGTATACATTTTTTTACCAAATATCTACAAAAATCATGTTTTAGCTTTGGTCCTGGTTTAAATAAGAACTATTTGAATTAAAATTACACATGCATGAAATTAAATATTAAAAAAAAAATATTTCTACTGTAAGCATGGTCAATAAAAGACAACACTGACAAATAATAACACACCATAACATAGGTACACCATATTCATTCTTGTGTGGAAGTGAACACTATTGTCTTTGTAAACTGGTTTCTCTATTCCCCTTCCTAGACCCTTCATCTGCTTCATGTATCATTAGGCAAAATCCCAGTGTGCAAAATCTAACATTGCTCTGTGTGATCATTCTTATAGAATTATTTCACATTAGACATTTAAAATAAGACTACACTATTATTTATTAGACAACACTAGTTATTTAAAGGTATTAATATAATAATTTTTATAATTTGTTCAATGAGGTTCAAACACTTATTTGTTCTAATTGAGTGGTAGCCTCTATTTGTAATTGTAATGTAATCATATTTACTCTTGTTAAATGTTTCATAATTGAAGTGTATTTGTTTAGTTTTTGTAATTAAGTTCATTAAGAAAAATTATAAACTTGGACAAAATACTAGAAAAATGAGATGTGACTTGATTGATACTTTCTCTGACCCAGTGGTGATTTCATCAGTTTTAAGCTGTTTCTAGTTTTAAAAACAGGAGCTGTCCATTACATTTCAAAGCAAAAAGTAAATGGGTAACAAATAAGACACTTTGTTGTTAGTGACATACTCTATTTGTATTAACAACCACCTTACATTTATAGTTTTATATAAAATTATCACACTATAATATTTATATAAAAACTATCATACATATTTGGAGGACATAAAATTATAATATAAAAATATTATATACATCTTTACAAAAATCATCTTACAACCTGTGTTTTAATTGAACGTCAATGGTAGAATCAAATGTGGTTGATTGAAACGGTTTTTTTTTCTAGACACAGATGTGGGAAAGTGACTAGACAACGCAATGCATGATGTTGCGTCTACACATCAAGTTAAGTATCTGTGTAGCTCAATTTAAAGCAGTCCAATGAAAATTTGCATTAAATGAATTAAGTGAATAAATAGTTTACACTGGTATTATACTTTATTGGAAAATGTTATAGGCTGAAATTTATTGAGCAAACCAATTAAATAATTTCAACATATGGTTAATAGACGGTAATTCAAAATCTGAGATTTAACATATTAAATAAGAATAATGTGCTTTTTAAATTGGAAACACAATTTTAGAGCTAATAGAGGTGGTGGAAATGGATGTTTTTAAGTAATAATAAGGATATCTATAACAGTTGGAATTACAAATGAGGTGGTATGAAAGAAAATAGGAATACTCTGTTTAAAGATTTAAAAAGAAAGCAATTTGTTTGGTCTCGTTCAGAGAAGGAATTTTTTGAGACTTCTGAAGAAAGTTATGGAAAGATTCCACCCCATTCCCAAAAGAAAATGAGATAAAATCAATTAATACTGTATCTGATGAAAGTTAGGTGTTCAACAACACTACAAGCAAAAAAAAAAAACTATGATCCATGTTTTACAAAGTACCAGTAGCACTCTTTATATATATATATATAAAGTTGTCAGTTCATAAATACTTTACACATAAATTGAGTTTAAATAACTGAGCAATAAAAAATAAGAAGATAAAAAACATATGTATAAAAAAAGGATGAAAATAATCAAGACATGTCTGTGTTTCAGTATTCTCTTTAGTTGATTAGAAGTCATAGATTTTGCCCGAAAATTTAACATAGATGAAAAACTATTGTAATAGCTAGAAAATGATACAGTATTAACCGAATCTTGAATTCACAATAGAGGGATCTCACCATGGCAAACACTTGCTAGATACCTTTGGCTTTGGTGGCAGTTTGTGGGAAACTGTTTTTGTATTCAGTTTCAATGCAATGTTAAATATACACTTAATTATTTTCAATGGCCCTGTTTAAACTGCTTCAAATTGATTTCTACTAAAGCTGAAAATATGATTATAAAAAATCATTTTATTCTATTATAATATTTATAAAAGTATACTTACAATATCTAAATGTTAGGTACATTATTAATAATTACTAAGGCAATAAAACAATTAAAATCTAATATTAATATACATTTAAACATAATAAAAATCTACAAAAAACAAATTAGTTTGTAAATGTGATGCTTGGTCAATCACTTCAAAATCAACAAATATGTTCACCCGTGTAACGTGGTTGAACTATATATAACGAATAGTGAATGATTACCCACCATAATACTTTAGTACAATGCATAGGTGTTGTATTTAATAATAAATAATTACATTAAACATGAAGTTGTTTAATGTAAACCAACCTCTAAGTTTATTGAAGTCTTATTATTTTGTTTTATTAAATCAATACTAGAACAAAATATATTTCATACTGGCAACTAAGGATGACGTAACTATAAAAAGTATATACCTTTTGTTTTAGACCATATTTTTTATAATGGCACTGTGTTGAATCTGAATAATACTATTATGTATTTAAATTTAATGTGGAATATTATTTAAGGCTTTGTCGAAAACTAGGTCTAGTCCGAGGAGCTTCTATTGAGTCTTTGGCTGCACTAGATGCTGTGGGCCTCATAAAACCTTGTCCTGCTCTTTTAACTGGTCCGATGCTGCTCCCACTTGAGCTGCTACGACTGGCTGGAACTGACACAGCATTTTCTTTGAAGCTCGTACTAATACCAGAAGTGACTTTTGGTCGCCTTATCGTTGGTCCAATACTACTTCCACTACTACTACTTCTGCTCGCTGGGATGGAGCTTTTACTTTTCAACTGTACTGGAGCTAATGGCTTTTTAACAGTAGTAGTAGATTTTCGTAAATCAGTTGTAAGAGTTTTAATTGCATTTGTATATCCACTTATACCAGGAACCGGCCTGACACGAACCGTACTTACTGATGTAGCACTGTTGAGAGAACTTCGAGAGCTTCTTAAACTACTTCTGGAGTTTGAACGTTCTACACGCTTTCTTGGTTGGACTCCATTTGAAGTTTGGGATGTTTTTAACGTTGAATTTAATCTTGGAGTTGATCGGTCTAAATTACCTTGTCTTCTGATCAAACTGTTACTTGTACTTTTAGATGGTGTTGTCTCTTTCTTAGATGTTTCAGTGAACCTGGAAGATATTGGTATCCTTCTTGGTTCTGTGGTTCGAGGAAGACTTTTACTATTTTGTCTATTCAGACTAGCTTGGGAATCAGTTTTTCGCATTCTTGTGAGACTTGCTTGAGAGTCAGTTTTACGTAGTCTGGTTAGACTAGCCTGCGAATCAGTTTTGCGTAAACTTGAACTTCGAGGAATGACACTTTTCCGTTCAGGTAGATTCACTGAATTAGTTCGAGTTATTTTGGTCCTACTAGGGACTCCACAGCTTGTGTCTCCACTTCCACTACTATCAGCTCTGTTCAACTGAATTACTTTGGTTTTACCTTTTGGAGAATCAATACTATCACCTTCATAATTACATCCTGAAGATGTACCTTGACTTGGTGTTTCAGAAACTAGACTCTGAGTTTCTTCAAAGCCTTCATCATTCAACTCATGTTCCGTTCTTTGTTTTGATGGTGTTGTTGCTTGTACACGAATCTCTGGTATAAATTCACTTTTTAATCTTGATGGAACTTTAGAATTACTATCCTGGACTTGAACTATTACAGGCTTCAATCCATGATGATCATCTTTAAGTCTACTACATACATCATCTTTTTTCTTTTCAATTTTCTTTTCTGTTTTTGCATTTTCACTATCACGCAAATGATCTTTGCTCAATTTTAATTTAGGATCTATTACTATTGGGGCATCCTGTTGTAAACCATACTTTCTTAAAGCTTGTGTCACATCAGTGTGATCAATATTGCTACGATGTCTTGCAGAACGTGGTAATGTCGAAGAACTTCCAAATTTGCTAAAGGATGGCGATTCACTCTTTGCTGGTGAAAAGATTTCATCAGGGTTCTCTTTCAATTTATTAAAAGCTTCTAAAACATCCTTTCTTGCAATACCAGTTCTGTGCCTAGATGTTCTCGGTAGAGTTGATGATTTATCTAGATT
This sequence comes from Aphrophora alni, assembly GCA_963513935.1. Lineage (NCBI taxonomy): Eukaryota > Metazoa > Arthropoda > Insecta > Hemiptera > Aphrophoridae > Aphrophora > Aphrophora alni. The sequence goes on from OY740769.1 coordinate 47,412,892, forward strand.
TTGTAACTCCTCTCCTGATTTTGTAATCGTTGTGATTGCATCCTCTTCCACACGGACATCATTTCCTTTATACTTCAACCGATCCTGCCATTTCTTCAAACGTGACTCACTGTCTTGTGGTACAAGAGGAGTCACAGGGTATGATTGAACCTGTAATGTTGTTGGCCGAATAATTTGTTTTTCAGATACCAATTCTGGAGAAACTACTTCTGTTCTTCTTACTGGCTCTTCTTCTGCAGATTTTCTGTATCTTCTTGTTCTACGAGTTGAAGAAAACCTATCAAACTGTCCATCTCCCATCTCATCTTCTTCACCATGTTTTGAGTTCTCTTTAGAATGAGTTCGGCTTAATTTATTTTCAGAATTCTCATCATTTTGGCGAGGTTTTATTCCTACTAATTTTCGAGTGGCTGGAGGAGTTTCTATATTATCGGAATCTATTTCAACTTTGTCGCTAATACCTAAATCTGGAGTTTTTCGCAGTCGACGAGGAGCAAATGGTGGAAGAAGTTGATCTTCAATACTTTCTGAAGGTGAAGATGGTATTCGGCGTGATAGTAGAGGACTGCTTTTGTTAGTACGATGCCTCATAGACAAATCAGGTGAAGGAGGTTCTGGGTCACCAGGACGACGTATGTAAACTGTAAGGCTTTCATTTGGAGACATTTGACCCAGAGATCCTATAATTCCTTTTCTTTTTTCTTCTTCGGTGATTGCCTGTAACATTTAAAACAACAATTACTATCTAAGAATATCAAATAATTGATTATACAGTAATAAGTATGTAAACTTTTGAACATACATTTATTAAATTAATGTTTATGTAATGAAGACAATAATAGTTGTATGTACAAATATTAATAATATACTAATTTGCGATAGTTATAATTATATTCTATTGAATTCTTGTTTTAGATTTTTTTAAATTGTTCTATGTCTTTTTATTATAAAACTGAGATATTGGTTACTAATTCAAAATTTTATCAAGAACAAAAATTGTTTAAACTATGACATACAAAAATAAAACTGCTATAAAATTAAGATTTTTTTTGTATTAAAATTACAGTCAACAGCATAATTTAAAATAAGGTGCATGTTGCAGAAATGAGACCTTTGATAGTTTATGACAAATGCTGAATTTTCAAATGCATTAGCTTTTAATTGAAAATAAAAGTAAGTAGTAAATATGTTTAAAATTATCATTAAGTTTACATAACATGAACCAAAAAATAAACATTAACTAAATTTAACATCAAAGTAATTGTAAAAACTTATCCTGCTATATTGCAAGATTTAGGCAGAGATTGCAACACAAAAAATATAATTTTAATGTAAAATGTAGCTAACTTCCATCACCTCTCACAAAAATCCTTTATTGTAGCAAAAGGGTTTAACCTATTTTTAAACAGTAATGGTTATTTTATTGGTAATATATCCGTAAAATCGTTGAAAACCAACAAAAGAGGTAATTTATTACTACATATTAATTGTCAACAAAAGAGTTTAAACAATATTTTTCCACATCTGATTTGTAGGCAGTATAGCTTATCAGATTAAGCCATTTAATAATCAATATTTTCCCAAATTTTGAGGAAATCAGATAATATATTTGGCTTAAAGTAAAAAAAGCTCAAAAGTTAAAAAACAAACAAAAAATTTAATATTATCAGAAATATACATTATTAGGATAATATAATGGAATATGAAAATAAAAGAAAGAGAACAAATAAATAAAACTTAAATCTATAAATTAAAGGAATTGGATATATATAATAACCTGCAATGTAGATGATGGCATGCTATCCATACTACCTCTGGAACGCATTCTTCGTAGACGTCTAAAATCAGATTCTGTTTCTTCTGACGAGTTTGGAACATTTAGATTAGATTTACGCCATGCAGACTTATCTTTCACCTGTGGCTGCACTTCTGTAATCATCCAAATAAGTTTTGGTAAATTAATTGTTGATGGTAACACATAAAAGTTACTTCTAAGTGTATAGGCCAAGTAATTATATGTTTGTCTGAATTTCGGTATATTTTAAATATTGTCAATCATGTGTTATTCTCTAAAATTGGATGTTTCAAAATCCAAATTAGGGCTTGCCAGTTTTAATGGAAAAAGACAGTGTGTTTATAATTTTTGCTATAATATATTTAGACTGAGAAATGTTTTAATGATGCATTTATATATTTTTATTATTTTACTTATGTTTTAGTTTTGAATTTTAAAAATTAGAATTGAATGATTAAAAAAATGATCCTTCTACAAATATTCTATTAGTATACTATTAAGAATATCTTAAATAGTTTTGTTAGTATTAATGTATTTTATTTTGAATTTATATAATTAAAAAAAAAGACAAAACTGAACAAACTTTGATAAATTAAAAGTTTTCAATTTTTACATTTTGCTGGTAATGACAAAAATGGTATAAAATGTGATCAATAAATTCCATTTATGTAAAATATGATTTTTGAATTAATGCCGCCTATTAGCTCCATTATAAAAAAAAAAAAAATAAATGATTGCATTCTTGGGTTATTTCATTAGGTTTTAATTCATTATGATTCCTTAATACTAAAAATATACATAACTGACACATGGGCGTACCCAGGATCAAAACTAGGGGGGGGGGGGGGGTACAAGCCATGGTCATTCAATATATAATTGATTATTAAAATAGTTATTTCAAGAATTGTATTAAATTCCAGCAACAAAATGTATAATAAAGATTAATTTTTTTGCTTCCAGGGGAGGGGCAGCTGCCCCCCCTGCCCCTCGCTGGGTACGCCCATGAACTGACACATAGAGTGATATATTTGTTTACAAGAGCAATTGTAATATGTAAAAAAAGAAAGAAGAAACAAAAAACAGCAGAACTAAATCACAGATATAAATTTGAATCATAAACTAATCCATTATTTCTGATCCCCTGATTACAAAAAATGTGAATATCTGTGCACACAGAAAAGTAATTTAGAGATAGAAGACACGATCACTAGTGTTTATTAACCACACCTATTGGATTAGGTTTTGCCGATTTCAAAAGAAACTAATTTTTTATTTGAACAAGGTTTAGGATTTAATTTTGAATAAAGATTAGTAAAATGATAGTTATTAATTAAAAACATCAATGGTCACTTATTGGGAAAATTAAATCTTTCTATAAAAATAAAATGAAATTTTACACCAATGACAAGATATTACAAAAGGCCTAAAGAACTTTAAGGCTAAAAAAATAGTTTTTTAAATTTTTGTAGAAAAGAAGGAAATTTTGTGTAGACTTTAATATAGGCTAATAAAATGCTCAAAATATAATTTTTTTGTATTTATTTTATTTTTTCTCAACTGGACAATTTAGATTTTAGGAATGTTCTTTCATGTGTCAAGTAAAGGATCCAGAAAACTTAAATATAAAAGCCATGGTTTCTTACGTATTCGTTAGTGCCGTTGTGCTTATAATATTAGCCATTATAAATGTGTACAATATATTATGTTAGGACATTTTAGTTACACTTTAGAACAAATAAAAAATCATATGTACGAGTATTCTAGTGAATGCGTTCACATGGAGATATTCTAGGATCAGCATGAAAATCTATTAACTAATGCGTTATCTTGCTTTATGCATCAAATATGAATGTTTTCATGACATACTTAGTAAGTACTTAATACTTTATGAAATAATAAAAAACTGACAACTGTAATTCATTTAATTCTACCATTTTAAAAAACACAATAATTGCTGTTGTAAACTAAAGTACCACTCTAGGTGTTAGATAACATACAATGAGTAAACCTAATCAACTAACTGATAAATGCTGATCATAATATTTTCCAACTCATAAAAAAAACCTTTTGACCCTTCTATTAAACAAGAGTACCTTTATACACATCAGATACCTATAACTTTGTTACGAGATTACATAAACTAAGTATCAACAGTTCCAAAAAATATAAGTTTGTTGCGTTCATTTATAAAAATCGATTTACACTTATTTAATAAATTAATAAAAACCAAGAAAAATGTTTTTTTTTATGAGATAAAATTAGCCTGTTCTGAGTGATCCAACTTATCACAGAAAATCCAAGGTCAATCCTGTTTCTATCTATATGTCCCCAAACAATGTTTATGCTTGCAGAGAGATTCTGTCAGTCAACTGCTCACAGTTTTTTAAAGAATGGTTAGAAATCGAATAACTGTCTAATGGAAATATTAGGGCTGGAGTAGAAATTATTCAGTTTTTGTGTTATTCTCAGTACACCCATATGTAAATTTTACTTGTGTAGGTAAATTGTGTAAATTGTGTAGTTAATTGGGGAAAAATTAAAATGTTTTTCTCTTCCAGTGTTTTTATAAATTGTATATTTTAGGAGTTATCAAAGTCCAAAATTTGTGAAAATAGTTATTTTTTACATTTTTGCAGAACTTTTTTTTTTTTTTATTAAATACAAAAAAGAAACCAAAGATAATTAGTCAAAATTAAACTTAATCAGATATGTTTAAACAATCTATAGTTATCTTGTAAAAAAATATACATTGCAGTAAAAACAGCTTCGACCAAATTAAATTTTGTAACCAACACTTTCCTTCACTTCCTGCTTGGTGATAAGCTTTTTCAAATTGATGAAACTTTAAATATCATATCACCAGGCATCAAGAAAAGGCAAGTACAGGAAGAGATGGTGCTAAAATAAATAAAACTTTTTAACAATTTTAGTCCTTAGAAACATTTAAGAGATTTTGACTACCTGTAATCAATTTGTGGGCCATATAGCTCTCACCAAACTGCAACATTAAAAATCATTCAGACTAACTTCGGCTAATTTTGAGATAATGCACATATTTTTCACACTTACCATATTTACACAACAACCTTTATGTGATTTGGTCCAAAATGTAATCAACCCATAGGTCATTTACCTCACATCAAATTTAAAATTGTTAGTTAATTCAACAACCTGTTTTTTAGACATTTTGTGATAAAAACAATAACTTCACAAAGATCAGTCATCAATGTTACTTATATTGTAGAACATATTTTCTGATAATGTTGTAACTTAACGTAAGCACCAAATGTGTCAAAATTAAAAAAAAAAAAAACATGGAATTGAAATTTATGCACCATCTTAATAGTTTCCTTGCTTGCTTTGTAATTGGAAGTTTTAAAATCGTAGATAAGAGGAAAATGAAACCTAACTGATAATGTTACATTTTTCTCTCTGTTGACCATAGATGAAATTTCTTGTTGCCTAATCAATAACAAAATATGTGAAAACAGAGCTAACCCTACTTTCTATATGATAAATAAAGTACCTGCAATGGCCTCCATGGTACCAACTACATCTGTCTTATCTATGGTAGGTTTCCAGTCTGAATATACCCGCTTGTATTGTGCTCCTTCGGCTAATTTACCTTCAGGTAAAGTATCCAATGTTGTTGAACGTTCACTTTCTATAAACAATAAATGAAGTCTATAAATTCACTTTAAAGATATTATATACTTTTACATTGATATAGTTTGTAACAATTGAAAGATTGAAAGTGCTTGCTGGAATTCATAAAAAAAGACTGCTATAAAGAGTAAAGATTAAGCAAGTGTATGTGTGTAGAAATGTTATGGTTGAAAACTATTGTAGATGGAATGTTAAATTTTGTTTTAAACATTCAATCTTTTGTTAAACTAAAATCCTACCTGAGTCTGCTTCAAATGACCGTCTATTACTTTGAACTCTGCGTGCTCTTCTGCGCAACTCTTCACTTTGCTTTTCTTCTTTCTCATTTTCTTGTAGCCAGGCTTCAATTTTCTGTCTCCAAGCTCTGTAAATACACAAAAACAATATATTATTAGAGCATAATAAAAATTCATAATATAAAATATAATAAGCCAATAAAGTTAGTGGACATTATGCATTGTTGATTTAAACATTAAATAAATAAAAAGGAAAACAAAAATGTAGATTTTTTAAAACATCCATGTTCATTGATCAGAAGAATCATATTAAAAGCTATAACTTTATTATATTTTTTACTTTATGTGTAATTTAAATTTCTAGACCTGAAACATATTTCTATTATTGTATAGATTAAAAACAAGTAACAAAATTAAAAATGTGATCATGAAAAGGAAAATACTAATAGCCTTTTAGAGGAATCCAGCATTACAGTTATGTTATGTATACTAGCTTCATATATGCCCTCCAGACACTTTGTATTGTTATCTCAGTCCATATGAGTCTTGTAAATTTTTAGTAAACAAAATTACCTTGTTACAAAAACAAAATATAATAATGGAATACAATAACTAACTGGCACTTTAAAATTATCACAGATGTGAAAGATTGTGAGCTTACCTAGGTTTAGCCTCTTCCTCAGGAGCTGCAGGGAGAATGGGTTTGCTCTCAGCGAGGGGAGAGGGAGAATTTGGTCTTTCTCTTTCACCAGAAAAATCTGCACTAAGAAGCTCTGGCCTTTTTCTTCCACCTCCTCTGGCTCGTCTTGCCCACGACCGATCTTAAAACAAAATTGTATTAATTAAATTTTATCTAAACCCTATTGATTGTTTTCACAACAAAGTGTAAAATCATTAATAGGAGTTTTTAAGAGTAATTGCTTGCATGTTAAATTAGAATATAAATAAATAACAATAACTTTTTTTTAATGTAATACATTATATAACTAGTACCTAAACTTCCCCAGGACTTGCGTTCTCTTGTACCATCTTGTTGACCAGTAGCTCGCAGGAAGTCCATAAGTGTTGATTCATCCTCTTCAGAAGGAACTCTACTACGTCGCCGCCTCAAGCTGCCTGTAGGAGTCACGTCTAATATAATCAAATACAGTGTATGTTAATATTTAGTGCTAAATATTGCAATCAAAATTGTTTCTATATACATAATAAATTAAAAGGTCAAGTCTGTGTTAAAACTATACAACTTAAGGTCTGTAGGCATATAGGGACAGTTATTTTTATAAGGTAAAAGTCTTTTAAGTGGCCTAGCATCAAAATATTAATTTCTTCGTCAAATAAACATACATATTCATAATCAGAATAACTTCTAGTTTTATAAATGAGAAAGGTCATTTTTTTTTGTTACTGCTATATTTTTCCTATATGTCGGTCAATACAAAGAATAGAAATGCAAAGTTTGAAATACATTGGATTTATTGTATTGTATGTGTCTTACAGAAAGTTAGACGAACATGTAATTAAACGGGCCCTTGCTTTTTACCTATGAACCCAAATAAGAAGTTGTTAAAAATGAACCCATTTAGTTGAAAAATAAGTTTTTAAAATAATTAAAATTTTCAATGATGGAAATCAAAGTTTTTTTTTCAATTTGTCTCGTATATCGTCTGACCAATAACATTCTATAATATGAGGTGATTTCACAATAGTTTTATTTGGGTTGATACTATAGATTTTGAAAACAAATATGACCTTCATTGACAATGTTTAGAGCAATTTTAATTTTATTATTTCTGAAACATATTTTTCAGAGATTTAGCGGTTGGTATATCGTTTTAGGATGGTAGTGGCTAAAAACAATTCAATTTTAATAAAATAATTACAGCTTACATAGTTGGTGGTTATTAATTGATGTCTTATGGTAAACAACAATTTAGTTGGATATTCATAAAAAGATAACTTTATATAAAATAAAAGCCAAATTGGCCTAAGAACAAGGATAGAACTATGTCAAAATTTTTTGTGAACCACTAAGAATGCCGAAAATAGCTTTCTTTAAATTATGCAGTGAAACATTTAATAAATTTTGTACTGTATATGTTTTTATGGAGATTAATTAATTATTAAATTACGGATAAAACATGATACAGTATGCTTACTGCTTATTAAATGCAGAATTTGTAAATGCTTTTGAATGATTGTTGTTTGTGAATTTTGTTTGATGTAATTTTCTGTCTTCTATAACAACAATAAAATTCGAGTTACCTGGTGAATATGTGTCTTCTCTCATGAGCTGGTCACCAGAAAATGACCCAAGGCGGCGACGAGACAAGCAAGGAGATCCTGTGACAGACACATCTTCTTCTGATGTCATTATTCCATTGCCAAGTCTACGAAGCTGTAACAGATAAATAATTACTAATTAAAGCATTTTCATTACAGATATTTATTATTCAAAGCTCATATGATTTGAATGTGTAGAAATTTCCAGTCCAATTATTATTAAAATTATAAATCTTATTGACATTATTTTTTTAATTAGGCCTATAACATAAAATGGATCCTCAATGATTAGAGCAAAATAAACCCTAAAATATAATAGTCCAATTTGAAAGTATAAGAAACAGTACCAAAATATTTTAATTTATAATATATTACCATATTTGTTGACTAATTTATTTGTGAATTACACTAGCCATTGTGTGGCATGTTTGTGTAAGGCATGCCATAATATTATTTTATAACTATTTATTCTTATCTGATTGTAGTCGACCTTCACATTTTGCCTCTGAATAAGTTGGGTTATTGCATAACAAATAGAATAACTAGAATACATTTTGGTATATATATATTTTTTAATTACAAAATGATTTTATGGCACCTTAAAACAAATACAATTATATAATTATTAAACCACTTTTAGTAATAGATAATATTAACAATAACTTGATATTTAATATAATATATTGATAAACATTCTATACATAGGTAAATTTTACAGTTATAAATATAATCTTTAATGTTAGTCATGGTTTAATGTTACTCTATACTGAAAATTCTTTAAAAATGAAGTTGAAATATTAATTACAGTGGCTATAAACTAAGAAGAAATACATATTCCTGTAAAAAAATAAGACAGGATCAACAATAATACCTTTATTTCTTTATCAGAGTCCTTTTTGTGAGGAAAACCAGATCTGATGTCATAGAGCAGTGAATCCACAATGTTACAATCTGATTCAGAACCATTTGAGTGACCACTCACTGAAAAAATATTCAAAACAAATTATTTTATAATCTTTTATATTATAATATCACTATAAAATTACTAAATATTTTTTATAATTTTCACAAAAATATTTAAACAAACATTTGTTGAAATTCTTACAGATTTAATTCTTGATTTATAAAGGAATACACATCTCATATTCAATCTTTATTTAACTGGAAATAGGATATTTTTAAATATTTGCTCCGTTTTCTTTACTACCTCCTTCTCCCACTAATAAGATTTAATGATAGGTAGTGTCTGAGTGATACTAATGCGGCCAGAAATTTAATGTTTATGTTTTAAGCAATCAATGGTGATTCTACCATATTAAAAAAAGCAGAAAATTAAAATGTGGGATCTACTTTTGTAATGTTCAGTGGGTGGTAATAATAACAATATTATATAAACACAACTTATAGTTTTAATTTTTAAACTTATGGTCTATCGATTAGCGAATTGTCTATATTGTCACCTGAACAGCATGTCAAGTAATTCCTTTTTTTAGTGTTTCAGTTACATTAGCCCATTATAACGAAAAAATAGTTCAATACTAGGACCAAAAGAAACTTTTCAATCCTCTTTCATTTTCCGGCCTCGGCTGTTAAACTTGAGCTTGTATCGAAAAGTTTCACTTTTGGTCTTAGTGATGAAATATACTATTTTATCTTCTGATGCTTTTGTATTATACACGTATGTGTTTTAAACATTTTGTTTAAACGGCTAATTATATATAATTATATATATATATATATATATATATATATATATATATATATACTTACAGATACATCAAATCATTTATTTTTGCCTGAATACAGTTGTTTCAGGCACATTCACCCATTTTAAACATAAAAAGTCACATGTTTAATTAAATTGTTAACCCCAACTGGAGCTCAATGGTAGTTTAAAAAAAGTTATTACAAACACACAAACATAGAACTCAAAAGCAACATAAGATAAAAATACATTGAAAACACCAACATGACATACACTGTGAACTAACCATTCAACTTGCTAGTCACAGGACAGCTATAACTATAGAAACTGTTCAACATTTATAGTCATTTTAATAAACATATTCAGCAGTTGAATAATTTTTAAAAGGATTTTTAAACCACATGATATAGAACAGGACACTAGAATATATATGTAAACAGAATATTGTAAACAGCTCATGAAATGACACAATATTGGTGGTATTAGATCACAAACAGTTTGTACAATTATTACCTAAGTAAAGGTATTTAAATGAATTTTTGTTTTTATTCAGAAAGGTTTCATTACAGGTATGCACATAGGTAACAATAGAAACAGTTGTCTGTTAGATTAAACACTTGAAACTTACACTGCCTTTTTTTGACTGCCAACTGTTCTTCACGCTGCCTACGTCTGGCTATTGCTTGCTCTTCTTGTACTCGTCGTCTCTCATTTTCTGCTACAGCCTGCTTAAACTTGGTGCAGAAACCGTGAAACACACGGAAGCATTCTTCTAATTTAAAGGTACCTGGGTCTTCGCAGAAAAAATCAGAGAGAGATTTACGTACGGATTCTAACTCTGTCATATCTTTCTGTAATGTTGTAACTTCTTGTTGAGCAATCTGTTAGAACAATAATTAATGAAAATATTGTCCTTAAACATGAGAATAAAATAAAATATAATAGAGAAGTGTTTATTACCAAAATAATCAAAAGAAAAAGTTAAATAAATTAAAGACAAAATACAATTTTCTAATGCAAACATTTACAGTTTTTTTTTGGATAATTATGAAATTTCTGTCTAACATTCTATTAATTTAATATATGGAAAACTTACTTTATTTGATGTCAATAGTAGAACTGATATTTTTTCTGTATTTATTGTCACACAACAGCTGTTTTGGAACAAATTACTATCATCAGGTGCTTGTCATAAAGCCAGTTCACTGGACAGAATGTAGTGAACCTCGTTAGAGGTTAAAATGTTAACTGTAGGTTCATGTCTAGTTCTAATTACTGAGATATCTTTTAAAGAATGTAAATATATTAAGAGATTAAAGTTTTCTATGTTTCCCATAGATTTTGATTGCACAAGGACTATTTTTTCATAGGATTTGATCAATATTAATTGGAAATGTAGAAAACATACATCACAAATAATGGTAATTACTTTCATATAATTAGTATATTTCTACCATTAAATAATTAATTATTGTAATAAAATACTGTACCTGTAAAAACTCTATCATTTGTGCTTTTATTTCCTTTTCTGTAGAAGGTAAATCAATTTGCTTCCGTATTTTATTGATTCTTGTATCAAGCGTGTTGATTTCATTTTGTAATTGTTCCACAGTTGTCCTAGAATGGAATAGACAAAGTTTACTAGTGCCAATTTCAGTTTGTATATGAAAAATAGCTAAATTTCATTTTTATTTATACATTTGCTGTTTTATGTAGGGACAAAAAAGCATAATTTTAATTGATTTAAATGATTGAGTTATTTGCACAATAAAGGGTTTACATATGTCTCAACACTTTAAAAATTATTGTATCCAAAATTTAAATTTATTTTTCTCCCAGCTTTTATTTGACCAGATAGTTCAGTAATCATATTTGTGTGTATATACAAACAAAGAAATGAACACACACACGCGCGCACACACACACACACACACACACACACACACACACACACACACACACACAAATCTTGATAATATTTAAAAGTAGCACATGGTTATTATTTTGATCATATCAATTAGACTAATTATGTAATTGAACTCAAATTTACAATTGAATTTGAACAAAATGTTCTTGTTCACGTTAACATTAATATAAATTTTATTTTATTTTATTTTAACTCTTAATATAACTCTATTTATAAGATTAAGTCCTGACTAAGATTTTATTAGAACAACTATTTTCAAACAAAAACAATAACCTCATGATATTTATTAAGCAAACATCAACATGTTTTCAAAATAAAAAAATGTATTTGATGAATAAACAAATTTTGTTTAATTGTACTCACTGAAAACGGAATATTGTATCCAACAGCAACAAGGAAAGTTGAAATCAAGGAATGACAAAATTTTAAATAGAATACTAAATTATTTTATTATTAGTTCCATAGTTAGAATTTCTTAAATTGTTTAAAATCTAGTCTACATTTAAATGTAATTTCAACTATTATTTATCTAATTTGTTGCTTTATAATTTTCATTATATGAATGTGGAAGTAATTAATTCTACAACATATTTGCAATTCCAAATTTTCTAATTTTGTTTACAATTATGGTACAATAGTTTTCTTCGTCTTTTTTTATATTACAAAAAAAACATTTTTCATAAAATAAATTTAAATGGAAAAAGAGTATTGAAATGTCTCTAAATTGGTGACAGTTTTTGAATGGATACTTTAGAATGGATATTGTTGAAAAGGACCAATGATGCTGGAAGGGCATTTATCAGATTGAACAGATGTGACTTTAAAACTATGAATGATCTGTTAACAAGACACTGTTCCCGGAACAGAGATGTCTACATAATAAATAAGAGGGATGATTCAACTGTTCATAACAAAAGCTCACTGACAACCAGTTTTCAAATTTATATAGGTATTTCAAGACATTTATTTCTTGTAGGCATCCTAACAACCAGTTGATTGTTAATAATGACAATCAACTGATTATGATTGCTAATAATGAATAGACAATAATAACAGTTGATCAATTAAACCTCTTTACATACAATACTTTTGATACATTTACAAAAGAACGCTTGTATATTTTAAGAATTTATTAAAATTATGTTCAGTAATACTAATGGATTTAAGATTCATGTCCTAAAATTTAACTCATTATATTTCTAATTCTATCTCAGATGATGGCGAATAACTAATGTTGCCATAATGTAATGATACATACTTTGTAGCATCTTCTAATACTGTCATGTCTTCATGAAATCTTAATAAGTCCTTCCTCTTCTTTTCTGCTTGCTGAAATATTTCAAATGGTTTGTTTATGGAATATATATCATAGTCAATAACTGTATGTAACGTTTTATGAGTTAGCCCTATATTTAACCCTATTAGTAAATTGAATATCACAGCAAAACCCAATAGGTGTATAATTGAAGACCTGGGTGCAAAAATCAGACAGCTCTTTTTTTTTAATGTTCAGAACGGATAAAAAACAAGTTTAAAAATACTTTCCATGTTTGTAAATATGTCAAATTAATGTATGACATAGACAATACCCTCATCTACTACTTTGTATCATATGTGTCGAAGATTTTAATTTGGTTTTCAAGAAAAGAACATAAAAAAAAGTGGAGCTACCTGGTTTTTGCACTTGACTTGCAAATGGATCTATCTGGTTATTGCACCTGATACTTGTATAGTTATGTTGATAGGGCTGACTAAATATGAAATTAATTATACAAATAATTAAAACAAACACTTTTTAGAATAAACCACAGCTTTATTAAAAATTTACGGTGGTTTTGCTAGTTACAGCATTGTCAAGGTAGTTTACATGAATGAAGAAGAGAAGAAAGATACAGTTCACAATTTCCAAACAATAGTTGGGTACCCTCTTTTTTAACCTAAATAAAGGAGGGGGAGGAATGGGAAGGGCTATGACCTAGTTAATGGTTTGAGGAGTGGGAAGGTGTTAAATTCTAGTTGTTCATTTAAAACTAACACATTTTTATTCTTAACTATTCTATTAATTTCTAGATTTTCTAAATGATTTCATTTTTTTAGATTTATTAAATACATGTAAGATTTTTAAATTCATGTTGAATTAATAATAAATACAGTTAAATTTTTTCCCTTTAATATGTTGCTTTAATATTGTTAAAATATTGCAAATTTTGAATTTAAAAATTATTTTAAAAGATTAAAGAGTAACTACATATACTATAAAACAAACCATAATTATTTAAAAAAGAAGTACAATAAAATTTAACTATGGAATTCTATCTCTTGTGATACAGCTTAAAATATTTCTCAAACATAAGACTATGTTACAATCCAGGCATTACTGCACAGTCAGTTTCTTAGAAAAACTTTTCTGTTTGATTCCTATTTAAAGCAATTACCCAGAAGTAATTGATATTAAAACAATAATAAATAAATTAGAACCTCCAATCCTCTATTTATCAATATAACATTTTCACTTTAAGGTACTTTTTGTTTAAAGTCTTAAAATTATTTTATAATAGAATTAGGAACTGCTAAACCAATACTGTACAGGGCCAAGCTATGAAATGCTGATGTTTTTTCAGTTCTATGATCGACTAGTAGTTATTTTGCAAAAAATAAATATGGTTTTATAGCATCCAGGATATACAACAGAGTACCCTCAGAAATAAAAATGCAATGGATACAATTTATATTCTGAAAAAAATATCAGATTGGTTATTTAAATAAGAAGATTTGAAAAATTGATTAAACCAATCATAATGGATTCATTGTTATAGGATAGGAATGTTTATACGTATGACATGAGTGGGTTTTATGAATTAATATGTACATGCATATTTATGTATAGTTTATAGGTATGTTAAATATGTAATTATGTTTATATTTGTGTGTGTATATGATATATTTATGTGTGTATTAATAGTATATTAAGGACTATGGTTTGTTTAATTTAGTTTGTTGAAAGGTAGTTTTAAAAAAATGTAATTTGAATATAGTATTAGACTATTTTTGTACGGTTTTTAGTTTGTTGTAAATAAGCTAGGTAGTTGTTAATTTTTTGCATATATTATTTCTTTGCTTAAATTAAGCTTTTTAATTTTTAATTATAAAGTGAGGGTGTTGCCTAAACAAGCCATTACCTTGGAAGCTTTAACATTTCCCTATAAATAATTTAAAGAATTTTATTATTTTTTATATTGGTTACAGAGTGTTTCCCTGAATTTAATTTCTTTGTCTATGGTGAACTTCAGGTTTTGGATTTCTTAGGAGAAAATAATTCTCCGAGAAACTACTAATATTTGTGTTTTTGTTTGCTTAAACTCTATAATTTTATAAAATCACCAATTCGTCACACATTTAGGAAGAACTGCGGCCCTTGATAAATAACTGTTTTTTTTTATTATTATTTTTTTTTTTATTTTTTTTTTTAATTTTTTTTTTTTATAAAAACTAAAATTTGTTGCAATTATAATTTCATAATTCAATGTACTTCATTCAAATGATCATTATAACTCCATCCAATCATGACTTGTGATGATGGAGCTTGATTGAAATAATAACAAATCACAAACTACAAAAGCTTTTATAAGAACAATATGGGAAATAAAACTCCAAAGATATACAATCAAACCATTATAATACCTTCAAATCAAATTTAAAGTGTTATTATCAAAACAGTATTAACAATATAAAGTTGAAATTGAACTGAATATAATATCAGCAATAATACAAAATTTACTGTGATCATACCAAACACAATCTGCTTACGATGGTGTAAGATGTTGGCATGCAAAGTGTAATGATTAATAAATATTAATGTAACTTAGAAATAAAATAATTTTAATGCCATTAATATTAAATTTTTTAAACTGAGACTTATGATGAAATATTTACCAGGGCCACGTAGTGAATTAGATTCATTCCTGGCTTATTGGCTCTAATGTCTGTCAGTTTCTGCAAAGAACTTAATTTGACTCCTGCTGCATTACCTGCATAGCCTCCCTGCAAATTAAAAATATTATGTATCGTTTTAAATCATTAATTACAAATAATTTAAATAACAGCAAATATACATCAACATAAGTTACTAACTATGGAGTGATGATTATAAAATTCGACAAGATAGAAATATATTTTGATAATAACTAAAGACTAAGTTGAGCAATTTTCATGTGTATTTATACTGAAATGTATCATGAAAAGTAATCTAAAAACATTTTAGATATTTTATGCATTTTAAAGTAATAACTTGAAAATTCCAGACATGTTAGAAACAAACATGTATTTAAGGAAATGGCATACCATAATAAAATTAACTTCTAGTATTTTTGTTATAAGATAATTAAAATAATTCTATAGGAAATAGAACCTCAAGAGATTCAGGTTAAGAATGCTAGATTTATTTTTACATAAAAAGAAGTTTTATTTTAAAGAATGGTGGTTTTACTTACAGAGTTCAAAAAGTTTCCTGCTACCAATACCATGTAAAGAACTTCTTGTAATGGTTTGTTTGTCATTAAGTCTGCAACATTAAAAACACATTAATCATTCTATATATAACTTTTTAGACGGTTGTATATGTTAAAGGTAAAAGTCCTTATAACTGAATTAGGGACAGAAAACTTACAAGTGGAAATAAAAATTTAGTAAAATAAAACTGCCAATTAAATTGATATAGTTTTTCCTCATTATGAAACATTTGCCACTTTACTAGACTTTGTAAGCATTTATTTCACTCACTTAGTTCATTTTCAAGAACACTACAACAAATACAAAATATTATACAGTATATATATTTTATAGTGGTAATATCTATAATTTGTCTTAACTTTTTCAATGCTGTGGTCTATTTGTCTTGTTTTTTTTTTGTTTTTTGTTTGCGGTATCCCAATAAAAAATAAGTGGCATACATCTTGAAATGAAAAAAATATAGTTCATCATTAATGAACTCATCTAAGCCAATAACTAGAGAAATGTGTATGTTATGTTTTGTCTAAATCGATTCAATAGTTTCTAAAGAAAATGAACCACAGACATTTGGACATACAGATGTCAGAACTTTTTTTGACAATGAGTCTAAAATTGGAAAAATACCAACATTTCACAAAATCAGAGACAAATAATTTTGAATATTTCTTTTAATAACAAATGTTTCTTATTAGTTAACACGGAATACTTTTCAAATTAATTACTTGAATTATGCTGCTTGAAAAGTGTCACAACTTTAATAGTGGCACCATAAATATTAATACATATAGTCCACACACATAATATTATCATTAGTCATTTATTAATTCATTATATCCACTTGATACGTGAATTTAATCAAATTTTATGTAAAATATGGACAGTTTCCCTTAAATTTTTAAACCTATGATGAAAAAATAAATAAATTTTTAATTAATTGTTGAGTTGAAAAAAAAAATGACAACTATCTTCAATTTTATTGTCTGATTCAAATTTTATATCCTTGTTAAATATATTTATGTAATTAAAATATTTTTGGGTAATTTACGCCATATTTTTTTTTTTTTTAAATAGATTTAACGAATTAGATTACCTTTTGTTAGACTCTCATTTGTTAAAACTAATGATCAAATTCAAAAGTCTAGACAACTGTTATTTCCAGAGGACTGGTGAACTGAGCATTTATTTATTAAATCTCATTTAAAAACTAAACAAAAGCTCCTGTATTTGAATATAAATACAGTATTATCCTCTTAAACCTGAAAACATTGTGACTGGAATATAAATCACTGGACCTCAACCTAATGCCTGTATAGACCTCATTTCCGTACCTCACATAATATCTACATAGTATTTACATAGATGGAAAAATAACCATCAGAAAATAATGTTGATATAAAGAAATAAATCTATTTACAAAATTGTTATAACAAACAAACCTTCTCCTGCTACAATCATGGCATTGATACTAGGCTCCAAGTAACTCATGTTTGCCGCAAATTCTTCTTTCAACAGCATACTCTCTATTCTTAACTTGTAACTGTAAAAATGTTAACACTACATTTTAAGAAATGTATAACTGATAAATAACATAAAAAATCATGTTATTACAGAAATTTATGAACACATGTGATTACGGAAATTTCTTTTGTGTTCAAAATGAATTGAATCACTACTGGGAGGCGTGATGTTTTAGTTATTTATTAATTCAAAACAGTCAGATTATCAGAAAGTTGTAATTATATTAATTCAAAATGTGATTTTATAAGTAAATTATAAATTTATAAATCAAATATAACTTTTAAAAATAGAGTTACAATTAAATTTACACGATTATCTAATTAAATAATTAGTTGACATTACACAAAAGATAGGTACATAATTACTTACACACACTATTTAAAACTTATTAATATATAGTAAGTGTTAAAGAAACTCACTAAAGTAAACGAATCTCGTATATGAGCTCTTAAAACAGAAATAAAACATGTGTGAATCGGTAACTCTAAAAATTACAGGTATGATCACAATCATGAAGTGAGATTTGCTGAAGTAATGAAGTTTTCTCTTTTGTCAAGCTGACTCTGCATACATAGAATGGAAGTTTGAGATACATTGACTATGCAAATGACAATATTAAATTTAATACTAACTTTGGAACTTCAATAAGTTGTAATAAAAATTTCTCTGCATTTCCAAGTTTATGTTTATCTCCATCAAACGTACGTAGCATTTCCAACTCATCAAGTTCTGGAAGAATTTTCAGCAAACCTCTTAACTTTTCTGCACCAATTTCATCATGTTCTCCATCTCTTATTACCTGGATTATATTCTCATTCGAACTGGAAAGAAGAGGAAAAGAATTAATAAAAACATTAAAGATTTATCGCAAATTATTATATCACAAATGTATGAAAGTATTAATTGAGCACTAATTTGTCTACGTGTATACTAATTTGAATCCATGATTCAAATCTACAGAACATGGTTTCTGTATTAGTTTATAACAAGATTGTGTAATAACATAATGAAAATTCTTACTTTATAGGTTCAAGAAGAACACTTCCTTCCCTTTAATTTAAATTCATACTACCTTTTCATCATTTAAAATATCATTTTGAAATTGAAAAGATTAGTATATTGGCATCATCATTTAGTATTAACATCTTGAGTGCCAGGACATACACAGTATACATGATTTATCATACACCAACTCCTGATTAGTAATCATGTCTCCGGAAGTGGGGGAAGAAGGTGAATCAACATAATGAACATAATAATCATAGTAGTAGATGGGGAAGAACATGATGTAATTGGCATAATACTGACTTTTTTGTTTTTTTTTACAGTGTTATGCTGCCACTGCTACATGCATATGTAAGTTTTGCTGTTTAATAATTAGATACACATACTTGTTTAATATGCCTTATTACACATAATAATAATTTTTAAGGAAAGATTCAGGGACGGAGTTGGTGACTTAGAAGTCATGAGAGGCATCAGCAATACATTTTCCACATCAGTAATACATGATGTTGTTTAATTGAGAATAGAATTATATTTATTTGGATTTATTATTAGCCAATAACCTTAGTATTCAGGGATAAAGTGTACATAATAAGCATCAGATTCAAGAGGTTAAAGTTTAAAAACACATTAAACAAAACTCACAACACACAAATTTCTTATAAAATACAAGCTATCACAAATGCACTTGAACTTAAATTTAAATTAAAGGAAAAAACATTGTTGATGAATATAAGATATGAATTTGCATTATGTAATAGTAATTGTTTCCTATTTTTTAATATTTTATTCATTTATCCAGCTTCCATTAGATTACAAAGATTGGCAATGCCAATAATAATATACGAGTTGTCGACACATCACATAGATAACAAGTGATACAAAAATAATACATCAGAAGAAGTGTTTCAGACACCTCTAAACTCCATAAACTCTTCCATGGAGTAAAAACATTGATCTTTTAAAAATGCATTAGTTTTTTTCTTGAAACTGGTGTCACTTGAGCTATATTTTATATCAGACTGCAATTTATTGTACAGTATGATTCCCATGTAAAATGAACCCGTCTCATAGACAGATATAAGATGCCTGGGATAGTGAGGACATTTTTCCCTCGGGTTTCATGTTTATGCAGTAAAATTCTATCTTGAAATATGTGTTTATATAAGTGAAGGAAATTTTATAATTCACATATATAAATGCAAGACATAGGCATAATGCACATTTCTTTAAAGAAAGGCTTACACAACTCCTTGTGCCCTACTCCCGCCATAATTCTAATTACATGTTTTTGTATTTAAATAAAAGTTAGCTGTATATGAGTTATCCATTTTTGTTATGATAATGATTGGAGGTTGTTTTTATAAATTTCTCTGTATTAAATACACCATTGTTATAGCAGAGGGATTTTAAAGTACTGAGAATATTTGTGTCAATAATAGCTACAATGATGAATATTGTGTTTGTGTTATGACAATGATGAATAGCAGAGAAGAAGTTACGCCATTTATGGTAAGCAGCTAGTTGCTATATGAATGACTTTATCTTGTTGCAAATATGACCTTATAGGTTCATATGTGTAGCCTATATACTTAATCAAGGATTTAACATGACCTTTCAAAGAAAAAGGATAATAAAATGAATATGTTATTCAACAAAGTTTTTATTGTAGATCTGTGTAATTAATGGATATTTATTAATTTTATGTTGTTCTTTACTTGGTGTTATTACAAGACAGTGATATTATAATCAGTGTAAAATAACATAATTATTACCTTCGAAACTGTTTTAAGAAGATGTTGATATTAAGACTCCTTTTCCCATCAAGTAGCACAATCTATAAAAATAAATATTAAAAATCATAAATATAATAATATATAAACATAAATATTTCACTTGTGTTATATTACTTGGGATCTATTCAATGTTTTAGTAATGTATGTGTAGTTTCTAAAATAATCACCTCGGAAGGTTCTTTGCGCTTGCTCAAAGAATCTGTTGAGTCCCGGCTGCCAAGTCGAGGAGAGGCTGTTGTTGAACTAGAAGGTGTTGGAGCTGGTGGTGCTTGTTGGCAAAATAAACCTTCCATTTCATCCCAATCCAGGTCTGCCATTGGAGAATGTTGGTGACTTCTCGCTACCAATGACCAAATGTTGTGTTTGCCTACAACCTGACATACAATTAATTTACAAATGAGAAAACTGTAATAATATAAAATAATGATAATACTTTTTACTGAGTACACAAGGTCGTTTCTTATATTAAATCAGAAGTGCTACATAATAGGACATAATATTTGGTGTGTTCTTTTCTACCAGCATCATATATGAAATAAGCAAGTAATGTCAATTTAATGAAACGTTTTAATAAAATTAGATACTATTTTAAAATAAAGATCGACTATTATATTTTATTTTATTGTTTTGAAATTAAGTAGCGTAAACTTACTAAATTTGTATTTGTAAATATGATTACTATCAGTGACTAGGATCTAGAGTGGCTAGTGAAAACTAAGAACACTGGTCAACTTGTGTGTAAATCAGTGAAATAATTGTAAAAAAACAATAACAAAAAGAGAAAGACAGGTATTTGCACTCGCCTATCTCTTTCCACACACACAAAATATGTAATGTGCAGATATGGAGATGTTCCTATAAAACAACGTAATTCATTGGTGGTAAATTGTGATCTGTCCAATTTCACATCAATGAAACCATTTGATCAAGTGATCTGATTTGAAATCTTGGTCACATAAAAAATTTCACTTTATATATTAAAAAAAAAAAAAAATCTATTCTTGTGTCTAGGTATTAGGTAAATAGTAATTTCGTTTGCTTACCTTGTTATTAGGAATTTTATTCCAGTTAATTGTCTTCATTTTCGTTCTAGGTGTAGGTGTTTCTTGCTGTGGTAATTTGTTGGCTACTGTATCAGGTGGATCAGGTGCTGCAGCTGAAGGGAGAGGTGGATTTAGTAAAGGTGGAGGAGGTGGACCACCTCCCATGGTGGACTTAGGAGCTGAGTTTGGAAGTGGAGGAGGGGCCAGTGGAGGAGGTGGGGGTGGAGGTGGTGGGCCAGGTACTGGAGGAGGAGGCGGTGGGGGAGGTGGTCCAGGAGAGGAAGTGTTTAGACTTTGTTTCCGACTACCACACAATGGATGTTTGGCTGTCAAACTTGGGGACCTCAGGAGTCTTGTTGCGTCTTCACGGCCTTCTAATAATGTGGCTCGGTGAACTAGTCTCTCTGCAGTGTCCCACACAATGTCACTCACTGCCTCTCTTGGATCTATGCGCAGAAGGTGTTGCAATATACTAAGGAATGGAATCTCTTGTGGAGTGTCAGCTACCTATAATTGTTGTAAATTAGAACATACTGTTACCCAGTAGATAATATAATTATTATTGTATATATTGTTAATGCCATAAAACAAACTTTTTTGTTTCAAGATTGTTTTATAGCAGTAAATTGTACAGCAGTATAATATATCTTAATAGTTAAGATCAAATTTTATAATCTCTTGAGCAAATATAATTTTTCTACTTAAGAATTCATTAATTCAAATACAAAATGGTTAATTCAATGAAAAAAGTGTTTCAAGAGCACCCTCAAAATTTTCCCTTATCCAATAAAAATAATAGTACCGGTAATACAGATTATGGTCATAAAAAAATAAGCTCTCAGTTATTTAAAAAAATATCTGTTAAAAAATATTAAGATATAACCTTTACACAGAGTTTTTGAGATATTGCTCTAACTAAAATACAAAAAAATATGTAAATAAAAGCTTGAATTAATCCGAGCAAGTATATAAGAGATTTTTAAAACTGATATAGAACTGATAAGTACTGTGTTGATACATAGTTTTTCCAATAGTTCGTTCCATTAGGTGACAGAGTGGACCTTTTAAACCATAAATGTAATAATTTCATTTAATCTAAGCAATAAAAAAATCTTTAAAGTTTTTGGTGATTAAATAAATACTAAATTTTACTGTTAACATACTATGTAATTCAAACGAACTTTTGAAACAATCTGTAGTGAACTCTATGGTTTATTTCAGTGTGTATAAAATTATATTATTTGATGTACAGAAATAATTTTGTTCAAATGATAACTCGAAAACCGATACTTTATTGTTAGACTACTTCTTGGAACGGAGCCAACGAAGCAACGTTGCCAGATTGTGATATTTTTAAGTGCAAAGAACGAACGGCTGAAGTATAGTAAATGATGTGTTTATAATTCTTCATATGTTTGAAATGTAATTAGTCCGACTTTCAAGCAGGCACAGTTAGTTATACATTGAAGTGAAGTCATTTTATTTTTCAGTCTTACTTGTCTAAGGATGGCATAGAAAACATCAAGATGAGAGTTGAGGTCAACATCATGAGGTGAGTGAAGAACTTGAGTGTCGTCACTCTCTCTCTGCTCATCAAAGACATCGAGCTGCACTCCAAGGTCAGGAACGCCACGAGCGCTTCGTCTGAAAATTTAAACTATTGTTTTAACATAGTAATAAAATAATTGTTGTAATTTAAATAATTTACTTTTTTAACAGTTTAATAATTTTGAAAATCTTGAATCTAAATACGAAAATTGTTAATCAAAGATTGTATAAATAGATAAAATGTTATAATAAAAGTTTTTTTTTTTTTTTTTTTTTTTTTTTTTTTTTTTTTTTTTTACAGAACATTGTTGTTGATTGAATCACATCATAAATGAAAAGGGGAAAAAAGGGGGAAAAAACAAAAAAACAGTAACTGCGAAAAATAAAACTTTATTATCTGCCATTATAAACAGTTAAAAAAAAAAAAAAAAAAAAAAAAAAAAAAAAATGTAGTAGATATTCTATTAAAAATATTTACTTTTGATCAAAATTTGCAGATTACATTTCTACATAAAGGAAACTCCAAGGGTTTACGATGGAAAATGAATGGTACAAAAACGTTGCTAAAAGTTTCTCATACACCCATTCACAATTGAAATACTAATCAATCAGAACTACAGTATTCGTTGCCAAAAAATGTCAGCTTGATAGTTGTCAATATAATATATAAAAGCGAAAATCAACTGTGGACAACGTCTTAGATTTTGTACGTGGTTTTAAACAATGTTCTAAACTTGTTTTACTCATTTCATATTCTTAAACATAAATAAATATTATAAATTTTTATATTTAAATTAAATATTCTTCTTTATAAATATTATAAAATTAAATAAATTTGAAATGACTGCGGTCAAGTTTCGTTTTCATTTTTTGGTAATTTTTCCCTACGGGAAATTTCTATTATATTAAATTTTGCACCCTGGTTTGAATCTTTAATCTTCATATTTCATAAAAACACGAATAAAGTTGGTAAACCGATTTTGACTTTGAAATTATAAAAGTTCCTTGGCTTTTTAGCAATAATTAACGAACCGCAATTTTCGGATAGGTGGATTGTTTGGGTACTTAGGGGCTACATTTTAGTAAAAACTTATCAAAATCGGTTCTAACGATTTTGATAAATCGAAATTTTGTATTTTTTATATACTCCCGAATTTTGAGTTATCGAAAACAGTTCTTTTTTTAAAATTTCGAAATATAAACCATAAACCAAATTTAATTAAAATTGGTCCGCTCGTTTGAGCTGTAGTGCATTGCAGTCTCCACAGACGCCAGACAGACAGGCATCAATCCTAAATCCATTCTTTTAAACTCGGAGGACTTCAAAATGGATATTTTCGTGAAAAGCTAGACACAGGATTTTTGACTCATCACATAATTTTCTCTATGTTAAGTAGGCCTATACATGAAAAACAATAAAGTAATTATCAACATAGTAATTTTGTCCTTGGCCTGAAAAATATGTGAATGGTTATAAGGCCCGCAATGGCCACGTCATCGGTTGATGCTTAATATTTGCTCAGTTAAGAAGTTCATTAAAGTCTCCCTGACGACAAGAGATATACTCAATTACAAGATTGCCAAAACCTCTCTAAATGTTAGTATGAAAAACAGTGCTGGGTAAGTACCATGATGTCATAGCGTCCATCAACATCTTTTTATTTACCACCCTCAAGTTTACTCTTTAATGTTCCTGTGAACGTTTCAAAACAAATTACATAGGTATTAATTTACAAATCACGTGCAAACAAAATTACTCTCTCCGTTTATTTATGCGAATACAAAAATGTAAACTAACAATAAGCAATATCTCAATACAAACATAACAGAGACAGTGCATGTGTTGAAGTAAAATGAAGAAAGCAGGAGACATAAGGTGTGATTTGGCAACCAAGCAACAATTTCTGCCGTCATTGGCTGGGACAACGGAAATACTAAACAATAATGGAAGTGAAATACATTGGTTTGTAATATCAGTGCTTTGAATGCAAGTGGAAAATGACAACTGGTCACATCGGTGATAGGTTGGCGTGATAATGTTCCTTTGAGGTTATGTTACAAACTTGACTTTTGCGTCAATTTATCCATTACAAAGTTAAAAGGAGCTATTTTAGGGAAATTGTCGATGAAACGAGCCCGTTCCGCAACTAATCTATTTCGTATATGTTCGTAGGCTGATGAAAAAACCTCTTCATATTTATGAATCAGATCAATCAGTATAGACTGTGATCTCTACCGATATTTTCGCTGAACCGAAGATATATATATATATATATATTTTAGAAATAGATATAATTTTTACTTAAACAAGAAACCGAAAATGTTATTGCCGGCACGGCGTTGTCGTTGTCAGATAACAAAGTTATTGTAAAAAAAAGTAATTTCAAACCCTAAATTCCCAAGAAAATGTGTAATAGTTACGAAATTCAGCAGAGACGAGTCTCCTACACGACAGTAGCGAGTGGAAGCTTGTTACATACATTAGTGTCAGCTTTGAGACCCACTAGGGCGTAGAGAGTGATGACTGTTTAATGTAAATGTACAATAAAATACTTGATAAGACCTCTTGATCTAACAATACAATATACATTTCCTACAAGATTTTAAAAACCAACTTTTAGCCATTACGATGGTTCTGTTTGTATTGCATTCTATGTTGAGCTGGGTAACTACCATGATGGCCGCATCAACTTGTTTTAATTCCAGATTGACTTTTCTAATAATACATAAGATGTCCATTGAATGAATTTAGTTACTCATGTATTAATTCTTAATTGAGTGAACGAAATAAAGTCAGTTTGAACTCGACCATTTGCCATTTTGTGTCCATATTGGTTTGTGTTTTGATACCTAACTAACGGCTAAACTTGTGTACCATTTACAAAATACAATTCTTTACAACTAGGTCTATCAATTTTTTTTGCGTTTAAAATAGGGGCTACTCAAAAACATTACTGCACGGTTCTAGTACACGAAAGCGGGTGTTCCGATTTGGTAGGCTAATTATAACACACTCCAAAGTATTAATATACAGAATGTCCCCAAAACTGCAGGTACTTATTGTGCACATCAAAAGTAATAAATATAATTCCTAAAATGATTAGTTGTCTATCTAGCCACCATTTTGTATTTTTAACAAACAAATTCATATATTTTTAACGGTAAATGATATGGCGTGAAACCCATAGACCCAGTTTGAAAACAATAGTCAACAGATTTCCTTTACTAATTTCAAAATGATGGCTATTTAAACTTTTTTAACGGCGACTATCAAAAAAACCGTTAATTTTACAAATAAGTCATTTATAAGCAACGCACATTTATCAAGTTTATAAACATATGGCTTTGCGTTACAGGCAAGAACATAAATAAACATGATCTACATCATATACCTGTATTGTTTTCTGTATGTAGAAAATCACATTTTAGAACAATTTTAGTCTCAAACCTATTTTTTTGTAATAGGTAACAGTAAAGGAAATAGGGATGGTAAACATTTTATTGAAAATATGCAATTAATTAATTATTTATGGTGATATAGCTAAATTATGCTCTTAATAAAAAAATTAAATCACTACAATTTGTGAGGTTAGAAATTTTTGTTTTTGAAATAGAACTTGGATTTCTAATAAGCAAGTATTTCTTATTAATTTCTAAGCTAATTAAATGTATCTTATTTTCATGAGCTGAACGTGTTAATTTGTTTGTTTGTTAGAAGCTTAATTTGTCTCGATCTCGTCATTATTATCTGGAATTTGGATAACTTTTATTTTCTAAATTGTTCCATATTCAAAGAATAATCTACAAATTTAATTTTAGTTGAGTAAAAATGTATTGTATTTATTATATATATTTTTTAACTTATTGCATTTATAAAAATTTAGATGTTTTGGACGAGCTTATAGACGGCGGATAGACATGTCAAGAATATTAAACAATAGTCTTAATGACACTTTATAAATCCAGATTGGTTTTATTTCCTTAATTATTTCATTCTTCTAAATTTGATTGTTTTCTGAATTTTTTGATTACTCTGTACAATACGAATAAATGTACATCCACATATAAATTTAAATATTCATGAATACTAAGTAATACGCAATCGTATTTTAATTCTAACTCTCCGAATTTCTGACCTGACCTTTGGAAAAGTATTAATGTGTGAAGTGAGATTATAAAACATTCTAAACGTAAATTTTGGTCTCCAATATGTAAATGAAATTTGAATAAAATTATAAATTACCTTAAACATAAACGTAATGTAAACATAGGTTTAATTGTTTTTTTATTAAAGTCTAAAGTTTTCAAAATGAAAACTTATTCTTCAATTTTAACACCATTATTCAAAAGCTGAATTTTGAATTAATGAGTTGAAAAACTATGTAGATTTATTAGCTACAGCGTATAAAACCTCTACATTCAAATTAATTATTTAAAGTAACTACCTTTATAAAGACAATAATCATGTTTAAACCTGTTATTAAATAATAAAATATTGGATGTTGTAAGTGTTAACAAGGTTGATGCAAATTACAAATAGCTCAATGTTCAGCAAAATAAGAAAACCGACTATTTTTCAGTTTATTTTTTTTTCACAAATTATGTCTTTATATAATTTTATATCTGGATTATTATTGCAAAGTAAAACGTTGTTTTTAAATCTAGTAGGGCCTAACTTATAAACATACAACAATCACTGCGTTCTTTAATTTATTTTAATGAACTTAATTTGAGCTCCTGTTACGTTTTTTCATAATATTTTATAATAAATTAGATACTTTTTCACACACAAAGATTAATTTAGTTTAGAATCGATATAAAATAAAACACTCGATTACCTGTTTTCTATGTTCCGCCAAACAATCCTTTATCTGTCGTCGGATTAAACTGACAATTATTGAATGATAGTGAAAACTTAAATCCAATGATAGTGATTGAAAATAGCTTAAACTGGCGTCTCTTAACACCGACAACAGATAAAAATGATTGGCGGAAGTTATCAAACATTTCCTAACGCTACGGTTTGATTAAACATAAAATACAAACTTTGTTTCTAAAACTATTTTTCTAATTAAACTTAAATAAAGCACCTGAGTAAATATTTTTCCTGTAAACGTCTAAGCTGATGATGATAAAAGTCAGATGGCCTAGGAAGCTGAGGCCGGCTACTGGGGTAGTAAAAGAGGGTTGGGCCCTTCATGGTTGTCAAAGAACCACTGTCTATTCTACCCTCTTCACGACTGACAGCTTTCATTCCCTGAGATAACATTTACTTATCTTCCATATCACAATATAGCCTAGATTCACCCCTTATCTTCAGTAATATTTAATGTCCAACAATAGAATGCAAACATTGACTATGAAACATTTCCCACAATTTCTAATTGTAATTATTTATCAGTTTAAGTTTGTTTTATTAGTTGTATCACAGACAAAAGGGAGTCTTTCTTGTCGGTTTTATAGTCATGGAACATTCGGGGAAGATCGCGGCCATTTTGTTTAGTCTAGTAATTTATGTTTTAACTTTGTAACAATAAAAGCATGTTGTGCTACAAACTTTGTTGTTAACAAATTAAAAGCTACTAAAAAACGATTTCCCCTTTTTTTTTCTGGGATAACGTTTTTTAATAAGATAAAAAAAAGTTTAAATAAATGTTGTAGGGAAT
Organism: Aphrophora alni; assembly: GCA_963513935.1. NCBI lineage: Eukaryota > Metazoa > Arthropoda > Insecta > Hemiptera > Aphrophoridae > Aphrophora > Aphrophora alni. The sequence continues at coordinate 47,441,586 of OY740769.1, forward strand.
AGCGAACTGTATAAAGTTTATGTGGAGAAAACTCGATGTTTTTCTTTGTTATATTGAACATAAAATAAGACCGTTAATCAAAATTTCTGGTAATGACACATTTTTTTAGTATAAATGAAAAATCGAAACGTTAGTACGAAAACTTCTCATTGTTTTTCATGCGAATAGTGAATTTTCTATATATTGTTTTATATCAAAATGTTTTCTCCACGTGTAAAAAGGTAGGTATAGAAGCGTTCCTCTTACTTTTTTGATGATATTAAGTATTTTTGTGGTGTTTATAAAAATTTTAAAATCGTAGCTCTTGGTGCCTAACTAGACCGCCCATAAAACATATTAGTAAAATCGGCATTCAAAGACAATACATCCGGACATTATTTTTTTATAGATTTGGTTTTATCAATAGATCTAAAGCAAAAATTTATATATTTTTATTTTGAATTTTTAAATTTTGTCAAATAGGATAAAATTTTATTTCTTTATAGTAATATTTGATTAAAGTGTAAACTATTTTGTTTAAATTACAATAAAATTGTAAATGTGGTCAACATGTGTTGAAAAGGGGTAAATAATATCCAAGTATTTTGTTTTCAAAATGGTATATCTAAAACCTTCACAAAAATATAGGTTTAATCTAATATTATTAAATAACTTTAATTAAGCAAATTGCTCCGTTTTCATCATAGGCTTTGTGAAACAACTTTTGTAGAATATACATGGAAATTGTTAGGCCTATTGATTAATTTAAGAGTTAATTTGATTGGCAGGCTGAAGTGTTAATTATAGTATTTTTCAAACTATAAAGTTGCAAATGGCGCTGATTTTACAGGAGTCTCTAATAACCATTACAATTGAATGCAACATTAAGACAATGAATTTATAAATAATTAAGGATATTAGAACCCCTATTATAAATAAAGAAAAAAGGTTATATCTAAGGAGTTAAATAAAAGGTTATATAAAAAATTATAGTATAAGGGTAGCAATCAATATTCATGTAGGATAAACCCCATTTGAATTAAAACTATTTTAACCTTAATGTGATTTAGTCCTAAATATAATTATTACGTAAGCCCATCGTCCACCCCTCACCAAATACCAAAATCTTGTGTCTACCAAACCACCCGTTCTTGATATAAGATGTTAAATAATTACTAATAATCCACATTTCGAAAATGGTTCAAAACCTTTTTTCTTGGACGGGAATATTTCTCCAGTACAGTAAACTCTTGTGGGGGGGGGCATTACAGGCAATACTAGTAAGTATAACGAGAATTTCATTAAAATCTTTGCCTTTTGTTATTACAAGCAGAATATATATTTGATTTAAGAAACAGACTATTTGATAATATGAAAGTTTGGCTAACAATCTAGTTTTAAAATTACAAATAATTTAAATTGGTAAAAAAAGGAAAACAATGAGAGAGACAAAATCAAAATCACCGACGTAATTAAATAATGTATTGTAATACAAAATTAATGTTACATTATGTATTGTAATAAACAATTTAATGTTTTACATATGTATTGTAAATTATTGATATACAAAAAAAAAAACTATTTAGGCTATAACTGAAAAATATCGTGGAATTTGAGAGAAGTTAAGAATGAGAACAAAGAAACCAGGGGACAGAACAAGGTGAAGGCGAAGATGGATGGGCGATAGACAAGTTTTTAGAGCGGACTGTATAGAAATAGGAAGGGTGACACAAATAGCGTCGTTTCCTGGGCGTCTCGACGCTTTGAACCTGTTGATGCAGAGTTACTAACTTACATTTTATAAAAGTTAGACAGATTGTTCTTAAAAAATTGAGTTCGAAAGATTAATAATTTCTTCTTTTTTTTTCTGAACAACTATCATTAATGAAAAATAATATAAATTACGTCACTTTTTATCTCCGACTTGTATGGGGATATGATAGTTTATAGCCGTTTATTTGTAATATAGTTTTCTATGAAAAATATAAATATTATTATTATTATTGTGGGTGTGTGTGTGTGTGAGAGAGAGAGAGAGAGAGAGAGAGAGAGAGAGAGAGAGAGAGAGAGAGAGAGAGAGAGAGAGAGAGAGAGAGAGAGAGAGAGAGAGAGAGAGAGAGAGAGAGAGAGAGAGAGAGAGAGAGAGAGAGAGAGAGAGAGAGAGAGAGAGAGAGAGAGAGAGAGAGAGAGAGAGAGAGAGAGAGAACGCACACACGTGTGTTAGTACAAGCTTTGGAGGTCATATTTTGATCAAGTTTGATATATAGACTCACTTATACAAATCGTTGGACCAGAGGTCGTTAAACAGAAAAATCGATTATTAAATTAAAAATTATAGCTTAAAATATCACAATTTTTGTTGAGAAAAAATACACCCATAGTGGGATTCTAAAGTCCCACAATATCTCCTTTTATGCAACTTTAAAATAATCCATCCAATATGATGCCCAAACTACACTATTTTTAATAAAGTTAATACTAAAAATATTAACTACAGAATGTTAATAATATTTTAAAAATCATCAATATAACTTCGTCTTAGTAAACAAAATTTTATATTAAGTCAGAAAATTATACAAGGATGGATTGATTTCAACTACACAACTTAGGCATTGTTTTTCCTCCTATGCATATATATAAATATTAGACAATTTAAAATCTGTATTTTTTATAAATAAATTATAGTTAGGATTTATATGGAAAAACGTTCTCCTTTAGTTACATCAGTTTATATTTATATTTTGATAATAAAGTTATTATAATATGGTTGTTTTATCAAATAGTCTGTTTCTAGTGAATTGTACTTCTTTAAACGTATATTAGTTCCGTATACAGCAATGATTGTAAATAAATAGTATTGGAAATATGTAAGTAGATTATTTATTTCTAAACATCAAGAACAGTCTACACAATCTTTGCTAGGAGTAAGTTACGTAGATCTGCTGCTACGCAAAAATTTCTTGTGAAATAAATTACTTTCAATTACCATTTTAATAGCCTGCGTTTATTATTTCGTTCTTTAGTATATTTACAACAAATTCATAAACATTATTAAATTGGGGTATGTATTTAGTCACACACACAAAAACCACCAAGTGTATTTACTGAGAAAATGTTAAAAATAACCCTTTTCAAACCGCGCGGAGATAAACCGTTCGGGTCTTGTCTGAAGTACATCTATGTATCCACTATCTCCACACAATCTATCCAGGAAAATAGTTATATAGTAAGTTAACTATGTATATTAATTCCATGTTTTTAGATATGACATTCACATAGTAAACATTAAAAATTTTGAAAACACTTTTTCGTTTCAGATTTTCTAAGAGATAATCCAATAACCAAAATTCAGAGAACATCCAGATACATATTCTTTACAACCCGTGTTGAAACGATTTTCAAGATGTTTTTATTAATCCCTTCCTTAGGTGGTCTAGTTGCATACAGCCAAGTTCGATTTATTTGTTTTTGTTTTTGCGACCAACCCTAAAAAAATAAAACATACCCACAAGAAGCTGGTAACATGACCACTTTTGTCCCATGTGAAATACAAGGGGAAAACTTGGGAATTAAAAAAACTAATTTTCTGTTTGTTCAATATGAAATAAAATTCGTTATTTCTACGTCTACTGACATGTTGAATATTTGCTATTTCTTGATTTTTTAAATTTTTGCTTTAAAATATAACAGCACCAGTATTTTTTAAATTACAATTAATTCTATTTTTTTTTGGTTAATACAAATTTACACATACACGGAGCATAGTAATATTTTTCGACTTGTGTACGCGCACATATTATCAAACCATAAAGAAACGCTCACTAACCAATCACAATTTAAGAGAAAAAATTGATTAAAATAAAATTTATTGGAGTCTTTATTTAAAGAAGCAAAGTTTAATCGCCGTATCTTGAACAGTAATAAACACATTATGTATATACACCTTATTACAAATTTTAAAAAATATTTAAGTCGTGTAGAGATTGATTCTTTATTAGAAGAGAAGAGAGAGGTGCCTATACTTTACCACACGAAAGACGAACTAAAAAAAAAAACACATACACACTTTATTGATGTTTGCGGATAAACTTAAAACGGATATAAATTGTTAGAGAAAGAGAGAGAGGTACTCACAGACTGAGTGGCTGGAACACGCGGCACGGTCTCTGGAAACAGACTGGAGAGCTATTTTAGCAACACTTCTAGGCTTGTTTCTATGTCTGCTGGTATGGTTATGCATGGTTTCATTTTCTAACAGACATAATATTGGAAGTGAAATGTATTGGATTTGTGTATGAATATATGTGTATATTCAAGTAAATAAAAATGTGTATGATAAAATGAGTGAATGGAAGAGAGTGAGTTTTTAGTTCGAAGTCAAATAATATTCATTTTTAATTAGTGGTCATTAAGTAGACTAAAGGTTTAAAAAAATATTTTTACTTGCTACTACAGAGGCTAAAGTTTAATACGTCGTGTTAAATATATTAATCTTAAAATATGCAAACTTCTATTTTTTTTAGTTACAACAGATTATATGAAAATCTGAACATTGTCTTCAAAAAATAAATATTTGTTCAACATTTCACTATGAAGGCATTTAAAAAATTTTATAACCATTAATCAGGATAATAGAGAGACTCTGAAATTTTTAAATCACGTTTTTGATTGCTCTAGAAGTTTTGACACCTAGGAATAATCTGTCAATTTATCTGTAGTAATTTAAACACGTATAATAATCTACAAAGAGTGTTTTTTTTTTTTTTTTTTTTTTTTTTTTTTTTTTTTTTTTTAAATTCGGTCTTGTGGTGGTATCTCATGTTAAGATCAGATTTTGGAATAAACCACCTGAAGTTTGGAAGATAGATGAGCATTAATAGTATATTTCATCACTAGGACTAAAAGTGAAGCTTTTCGATACAAGCTCAAGTTTCAGTTCGGAAAATGAGCGAAGATCGAAAAGCTTCTTTTGGTCCAAGTGATGAACTATATTTTTCGTTATACTGCAAACAATATATAAAAACAATTTCACCAAAACTAAAATGTTATAACGTATTTACCTTCAAAAGTTTGGACAGGTTACACAAGTTTGCAGTTATTTAGTTTGTGTTAGTGGTACTTATTTCTAAAATCGATGGTAACACCTGTTTTATCTATTTACAATCGAAAGTATCGGTTGTTTTTATAGATTCTTTACAATCGTTAATTAATTCGAATAAGCGAAGTAACAGCTGATGACCTCGACCTCAGCTGATGTTTTAAGGTCCTAGTACTAAAGAGAACAACTTTAGCATCTCGATGCATGTATTGAAAACAACTGTTTTTGAAGCAGTATGACGAAAAAATGTTTGTCATGCATAATCTTAAGAATGAGTAGTACAGTCAAAATTTGGCAGTTCAATGCGAGTAAAATTCACTTAGACCTAAAGTTAAATGGACGAAATGTCTTAAAATGTTTTAATTATAGTAAATATATTTATGTATATTGTACTTACTGCTTAGTTTTCTAGCACTACGTTCCAATGTTTATAATTGTAGATGTATAACCACTAAAAACTAATCCCCTTACTCTGTATGTTTATTTATATAATTTTCTTTACATAACCTATATTTTGTGTCACGAAACTTCTTTATCAGGATCGTTAATATCCTTTAACAAAGTTTAAATAGTAAAATTATACAGTTTTAGATGTACCGGTAGTTAAATGTTATGTATATTCCCACCAATGGCTAATTGGATAAATTTTATTTAAAATTTAGTGTTTCACTCTAAAAATAGATAGATAAAAAATTAAGTATATCCCTTCAGCCGATCGCTTGTAAGACTGAAAAATTTTAATACGATTTTCGCTTTCAATTCTATACATGGCCTAAAACGAGTTTTAATTTGTATAATTACTAATTCACTGTAATTTAATTTTACTTAACGTTTGGGAGATTGGTTTAGATTGTAAATTTTCATAAACTACCAAAGTTTGATCGAAATAGTTTCAACAGATTTTGAGTTATGTGAACTTTTTTCACGGCGTTCATGGTTAATTTCCCCTTTGTGAAGAATATCACACTAACAAACATTTTTATGGAGAAGAATACTTTTTGATTGGTTAAGCAGTTTTGTATATGGCAGTGGGTGAAAAATATGCACAGTATGTTTTTATTTCACTATCAAGTGTGTCTAATAGTGTATTATAAAATAATTTTAGACTATAATTTTATATACAGAAACACGTTGACAGTCTTTTAAAGCCAAGTGTCCTTAGAGTTATTACAAACTAATGGTCCATTTTGGCATTCGTTCAAAGAACAAAGCGTTAGGGCTACATTCCATAGCTTCACAAAGGCCTTAGTACTCAGTGGAAACATGTCTGGTAATTTCTGAAGGTCGTTTTGTTAATAAGTACCATATTTGTTCATGTACGCGTTGTAAAGTCCCACTTGTGATTGGCTATTCCGAGCTCTGAAAATATTGTTTCTGTAGAGAGTAAGATGGTAAAAGAGGAAGCTGATTTCAATGAAAGAGGGTAATTTATTTTTATCTAAGTTAGTATTTGCTAATTTTTTCGACTGTATGCGGAAATTACCAGTTAAGAGAAATTAAAGTTAACCTCTAATTAAATCACTCATTAACTAATTCAAGAGGGAGGAAAAACGTACTTCACAGGAACTAAAGTATTTTAATTTGATTTTTAACAGTAGGTCATTGTTTTTGATATTTTCACCAACGTTTGAACGAAATATAATAAATCAAATTTTGATAAACAACTTTGTTTATTTAGTTTTTAGTCTGCCCGATAATTCCAAACTTTTATTTCATTGTTCGGAATTTTTGGACTGAAATTAGATCCAGTGAAGAATTAATGACTATTAACGAAAGATTAATCCCTCAGGGGTTCATTTCTGATGAGTACGGTAGTGGCAATCCCTAGGAAGTCTAGCTGGATCTACACATTTTCACGCAATGTTGGATTAAAACCCTCTCTTTCATCTTCCTCATCAGGTCTCTTTTGACCAACTATTGTTGTCCACCCTGATACTATTAAAGTATTCCAGAGCTAGGTGTCTTTATTTTATCTTCTTTTCGTCTTTTTTTGCAAGGTGATAATGACTAAGAGGTTTTTCGTCTTTAAACAATAAGGAAGGACGGGTATTAAGAAAGGATAGGTTATATTTTTGATTTGAAGAGTCAGACGTCGTTGCCAAAGTTGAAGTTAAAAGACTTTGATGGATTGGATTGTGCAAATATCAAGATCTGCAGGAAATATCATCAGCGAAAATACTTCTGGGACGCTCACGTTATCGTTACTTGGATAAAATAGGAAAGGTTTTAAATATATCCACACTAAAAACTGGATTAGTAAGGATTACCGACTTTCGTAGAGGTAAAGGAGAGCGGTGTAGAGTACGCACTTATCGCACCGCAGTTCGACCTACTGAACGCCGCGCCGCCACTGATTACACAGGTGGTGTTACTGCCCTGTTAATCGCTTGGAGGTTTTCTTTGTGATACCTATTCTTCTGCCTCATATCAAAATAATAATCAAATAAAAAAATTAAAAAAGTGATCGGGTATCAGGATGAATTCTAAAAAAAAAATATTATTATTCCGATTTTTAAAGACTATGATTAAGCAAACTATCAGTTTTGGGGGATTTTACAAATTCCATAAAACACCACATTAAGATAGGACAGGGAGACAGACCTTGCTGATATGGTCAGATCCTGTTTAGTTTTTTCATTCGAATTGAAAGAAAAGGAACAGATACAAATTATTAAAATTTACTGAAATTAGTATTTCAGATTTTAGATGCGTAAGATTTGGTAGAGTATTTCAAACTCCGCTTAAATAAACGTTTCACCAACTTTTACCCATCAAGAGAAAAATAAGCTAGTTTAGTTTTATAATCTAAAAAAAAGTTATTATTCTTTATAAGATAATAAAGATGTTGGATATTGGTGTTGAGTGAATATTTTCAGAAATTTAACTTTTTTTTTACAACTTAACAGGGCAAATTGGTTTATTAAAATAAATAGCTAGAACTAAATAATATTCCTTTTTTACATTTCTAGAAGATACTTAAAATTGTGTTATACTTGGTAACTTTTTGTTTGAACCTATTTAATTATGACTAAATCAATAAAATAATCGAAAACTTTCGGTTATACATTACAAACAGCTGAACCGATTTTATGTCGTTTTCACTAATTTCTTCCTTAAGGATTTAATCATACACCATGAAGACAAAATTTTTGAATTACTATTTTTAAGCTAAGTAAGTAAACAGTTAAAAATAAGGTAACAACTCTTCTCCTATTAGAAATACATGGGCAATAAATGGTACAAAATCATTGCACAAACTTTCTCACACGCCCATTAAGAATCTATATACCAATCAAATAGAACTTATTCGTCAAAAAAATGTCAGTTCGTTAGTTATATGTAAAAAACGAAAGTGAACCAAAGACCCCGTCTTTCAAAACTTAAAACAAAGTTAAATAGGGCCTAAGTTTGCTTCGCTTATGGTATAAACGCGTTCTCAGCGTAAATCTTATTTAATTAAAATCGAACTCTTATGACAGTAACCAGGATTCAATTTTGTTTTTGCCCGTTATTCCTGAACCGTAATTTTGTTCTATTTTGTACAAGAATTCGGGTCATTAATCTACACGTTTCACTAAAATTTGAACGTTATCGATAGAGCCAATTTCGAGAAATTATGTATTTTTTCCATCATGTCCCATTGTTTTTACCGATAACTCACAAACCGACATTTTTGAGAGAAGTCAATTAATAAGTTTTGTTTGTATCTTTACAGGCTATACTTCAAGAAAATTTTATCAAAATCGTTGGAGATAATTTTCATTTTCTGTCTTTTCTTTATTGGCAGCCACCCCCAAGTTTTGAGTTTTCGACAAAATGGAAAAAAGCCCCAAAATATGGTAAATATGCCGAAATATCAATTTACCAAATTTGATTAAAATCTGTCACCGCGTTTGTCTACATATATGACAAACAGTCATTCGGCAAAATACGACAGGATATCTCGGCAAAATACGACAGGATAAATCGGCAATTTACGACAGGATATATCGGCAAAATACGACAGGATATATAGGCAATTTACGACGGGATATATCGGAAAAATACGACAGGATATATCGGCAAAATACGACAGGATATATCGGCAATTTACAACTGGATATATCGGCAAAATACGACAGGATATATCGGCAATTTACGACAGGATATATCGGCAAAATACGACAGGATATATCGGCAATTTACGACGGGATATATCGGAAAAATACGACAGGATATATCGGCAATTTACGACAGGATATATCGGCAATTTACGACAGGATATATCGGCAAAATACGACAGGATATATCGGCAATTTACAACGGGATATATCGGCAAAATACGACAGGATATATCGGCAATTTACGACAGGATATATCGGCAAAATACGACAGGATATATCGGCAATTTACGACAGGATATATCGGCAAAATACGACAGGATATATCGGCAATTTACGACGGGATATATCGGAAAAATACGACAGGATATATCGGCAATTTACGACAGGATATATCGGCAATTTACGACAGGATATATCGGCAAAATACGACAGGATATATCGGCAATTTACAACGGGATATATCGGCAAAATACGACAGGATATATCGGCAATTTACGACAGGATATATCGGCAAAATACGACAGGATATATCGGCAAATATCCATCGAGATTTTGACCCATCTTTATACTACGTATAAGTGAAAACGTAAAAATTGGGAAATTTGAATTTTACATTTTTACTGGAAAATAAGGATATTTTATGTTTTTTTTACTTTAAAAACTATAAAAAAGCTGCATCCTGAATTACAAGCCTGTCTTGTTCGGAAATCGACATTTTCTGGGGTCAATGACTAATTACGTTTTTTTTGTACTTATTAAGAGTGAGAAATGTTTTATTATAACCATTAGACCACATTTTCGCCGAAATTTGTGTTTTTCTTTTACTGTAGTCACACAGAATTTTATATTAACACTCCATTTTATTAGACCAACGATCAAATGTATAAAGTAGTAAATTATATCGACATCAGTTGAACAGTTCTTATTAAAGGTTGTTAGGGACATATTTGAAAAGAACATGTATAAGTGAGGAAACATCAAAAGGTAACTCTCGAACATTTTAAACACCAATCAAATGACTTCATTTTGTATCAGCTGATTTTATTCTGTTAAATATCTTCAAACTGAGGACAAGTACACTAGTGTTGAAATACGGAATGTAATTTCAGTGTAATTCGAAAGTGTTGCAAGGATTGGACACACTGTGAAAGAAGTTAAAGAAAGTGGCATGATTAAATAACTTGCAGCGCCATTTCTGTACAACACAAGAAAGGTGATTGTGACGACTAAAGTCAATCTTGAATTATTGTTTCGGACATCTGAAGTGTCTGCTTCTTCTTCGTTGAGGCTAAAAATAAACACACGGAAGGGTTGTATGAGTGAATACAGATCAAGTCTGGAAGGGTTGATTGAATAGAGGGAAGACGAGGGGTTAAGTGAAGGGCTTAATAAGTAATAAAGATGCCGCTGGTAGGGCTTATCTGTTCTTGACCTAAGCTGTGACCTTGAGAACTATCTTGAAGGGCAAAAACTTTTATTTTTACTTTTTCACTTTTACTTATAGAAAAAAGTTTCTTGAAGGACGAATAAACAATTTTGTATTTTTCATAACTACAGTAGGCCTATACGAAATATAGGTATTTTGTTTTGGGTCCCCTGATACGAAATAATGTTAACAAAACATATAGCTCTACGTTTGTCATCATTGATTGCATAAATATTTAAACTGATTGTTAATAATTTAAATCTACAAGCTTTTGGGTTCCTACTTAAGTATGTAAAATAATGGTCGTAAATCAAATTTTGGGTTTCAGGCATTAAACTAAAATAGAAATTTCGGTTTCCCATAGAACAAGTATTATTTGGTAAAAAATACAAAGCAAAATTGTAAACCAGTTTCCAATTATAATTTTTATCATTATTTTAATATGGTATAACATACTTAATGAAAACATAAATCACCATTTAACTATAAGAATATCAACAAGAGAATACTTTAAAAATATAAAATTATAATTTAATATTAACTTATTTTGATTTTTAAAGGAAGTCTATCGTTGAAATATTTTACATTGCAATTGTTTCGCCATCACAAGCAAAATCATCATTTATACAGATTAAAATTAAATAGTATTTTCAATTTTTTGAGAATTTAAATTTTTCATCCAATGGTCATATTTGATATTATTACAATGTTGAATACCAACTAGATATATTTAAGAAGTCTCTAATCTCCAAATTTACAGCTAAAAACATACTATAAGTCCAATTTCAGCCTTCAGATATTAAGTCAGATATTAGTCAGATATTAGTCAGATATTAATAGTAAGATCTCATTGGGTAGAAAATTACAAGATATTTGTATACTGCGACAAACTAGAAGCTAAAATTAGAAGAATCAATGATATTCACACTTAATGTTCTATTAGTGTTGTGTATATAAAGTGTTGAATTTATCATCGATAATGCCACTTGTAGTGGAGAAGAGGCTGTAAATGTTACATATTTCAACAAGTATTGCATAGCCATAAATAAATATTTAAGAATCAAAACAAAATAATTTTCAATTTTAAATTATATTAGCAATTTAGGAAAAGGTATCTCAGAGAATTGAGAGGTCAACCTCTTCCATTGCAACTCAAATAGTGGCTTCATAGATAGGCTATTATGAAATGATCTTACAACCCTCTACCAAACGGAGACGTTAAAACCAGATAGTCAATAATTCATAACATAAAATGTTTCAAAGACATTCATACTTTGATGATAATTTACACTCTATTGGGTTAACTATTTGTTTAAATATCCACAGGTAATCGATTATTTCAAACCTCATTAATGTAGGCTATTAATATATACATCATTAATTTGATTTATTTACGTGTACCATGGAAAATGCAGACTCATTAAGAAAAGTTAAGCTAAAAATAGAGGTTAGGTTATAAGCCACTTTCAGAAAGTTTGGATTTTCAACTAGATTTTGATTTTAACTAGATAAAGGAATATTGAGCTTGTGTTGTGAGATGGTATACTTGATAGAATAAAACTTAAACACAAATTCTCACAAATAGTACGTATTTATTCAAACTTGTTTCAACCACAAAATCGCCATCTTCAGTGATGCACGAGCTACAATAACTCAACTATACTGTTATCTTCCAAATGCTACAGTCAAGTCAATAGATAATAAATGTAACGACGGGCACCAGTTTCTCAAATTTCGAGATCAGTCAATTTGACAAAATAGACCGCCAATTAGTTTAATATATTTGTGTCTTCACACACAAATATGTTTTGGTTTGCTAAAAAAAACTTGTAAATTTTTTGCCTTCTGTATTTATACAGATATAATTTTTAGTTTATTTTTGAAATATTAAATGAAGCCGTTCATCTCAGGTATTGTCATTTCACCAACATTTGACCGAAATTGGTAAAGTTGATTTTGAAATATTTGTCTTTTAATTACGGAGTGACAGCTTTTTGAAGATTTTTTACAGAAAACTTCAAAATCAAGATTTTTTAGAGTTAGTAATTTTATCCTTATTAGGGGCTACGTTTAAGAAAAAAATAATTTTTAGGCCGATTTTTAGTTATTGAAATAATAATAATAATAATAAAAGGATCCAGGGTGTGCTAGAACTACGCGATTTAGGTTCCGTAAGCATATAGGGATAAATATTTTTTACCGGTATATTTTTCTTGGGACAATACAAAGAATATAAATAGAAAGTTTGAAGTATATAGGATTTATCGTCTTGTCTGTGTAGACGGGTTGCGACTTACAGACAGACAGACGGACGGACAGACACGAGCATGAAATAAAAAGGATCCTTCGGTTTACCTACAAACCCTAATAAAAATTGCTTATAGATTTAGCCAAAATATAAATACTAAATTTGATGAATATCGATCTACCCGTTTGTGAATTAAGAGTACTGTAGAGATGACAGAGACATCATTTCTAAAACCAATTTTGGTCTCAGGAGACCTCAAAAACCTAATATATTCAGTGAAAAACCCAACACCAATTTTGGAACTTTTATATAATTTTCTCTATATAAATAAACTTAGTTTATTTAGTTTATAAATAAACATTGCCGTTGTATGCGAGTCTGTGTGATTCTGTAAACAATGATATGATGGTTCATTGACTTCAAAACTCTACTGTTTAGCAAACAGATTCGCTCAACCGTTTCATATGGCGGGTTTTTAAAGTTCTGCTCAGTAACAGTTAAAAAATTGTCATATTATGAAACATTTTAAACAGAACTGTACAGAGTAACAAAATGATAGAAATGAAACACTCAGTTATAAATAGGAAAAACATTTTTTTTACTGTATAAATTGGCAAAGAAAGTGAAATATAAATTGTATATTAACTCGTTCGTTTAGAGAACACCTTTCTTTCAGGTTAAAGATTGTTCTCTCTACTATGTATAAAATAACAGTGTGTGCATTCAAATAAAGCTAGGACAGCTGTTCTGTTGTACAGCCTACTAAAAATACATCCACTACTGTCAACAGACTTTCTAGAGTCACCGTGCTAGCAACACTGAACTTGAGAGTATTTTTAGCCACTTCCGGTTGCTTTACTTCCTTCTTTGAACTGCTCATAACGGCCCATAACTTCATACAAAACGCACTTCACTTTAAAAAAACTCTTGTTTATAGCGTGTTGAACGTGCATCATTTAAACCAGTGTCGTATGTTGCAGTGGCGCTCATCAGAAGATAAATACTTCCTTATTTCAAGACTGGTACTCAATGTGTTTTTAATTTGAAAGAGTTATTCTTCGAGTTAGATATAGATGGCAGAATAATTCTTGATCATGTGTTGTGGACTGTTCCCAACGATGTCTACAGTGAAATAACTGATTTCGCAGAGTAAGGGGAATCATTGGAAAGGTTCTAGGGTCGACAACTGAGATATACAAGAAAAGGAGATATATATGTTTACAAGGTACTAAGGATAGGATCCTTAGTACCTTGTAAACATACAAATCAAACAATAATAATATGATTTTGTTCAGTATGACTTCAATAATCCGCTGGGTGAACTGTAAAAAAAGTTATAAAAGAAACCTGCTTTTTTGAACCCTGCCTATCTTCAATGCACAAGACTTAACAATAATTCTTGGCAAGTGCACACAGTAACAAAATTCTATATGTTTTATTTTAAAAAAACGTTAAAATTTGAAAAAATTTTACACGATCATATATTTCAAATTTTAACTTTTAACTCGTACTAAACTTACTTTTAAAGAAGAAATTACGATATGTTTCAAAAAATCAAAGGTAGAGATTTTTTTGGACTGTAAGTTTTTTGTTTAAGAATAGCTGTCTGTAGTTCAGAAAAATGAATGGATTTTGATAAAATTTCGTATGTAAGCATATTTTAGCTTTGTCTTTGTGGATAATTAAAAAATTTAAGTACAGGTAGGGGCTTCCTGTTATAAAAACAAAACAGGAAGTTTTGTTTTTTATCAAAGTCGACTCTAACTAATTTCATAAAATTTTACTAAAATGTAACTCCAAAGGATCCAGACAAAACGTATCTGTCGCCCTCCCATTTAAAATTTCGCATCGGGAGTTATCGGGAATTTTTTTTTTTTAAGAATAGCCTAGATTTTTGTGTAGGCCAAACGTCCAGTTCTATTTTCACCAAATTGACTCTCGCAGTTTCGCCAATTGCACATCTATTATTAACAAACAGTGACAAGGGCAGGAAAAATGCTAAATTTTTCAAACAGTTGGTTATTGTAGTTTTGTAGAGTACTAATAAATGAAATACTGAATTAAATTAAAGATAACTTCAATTTAATTTATGTATTATTTTTTTTTTTGCAGTACACACAATTTCCTACTGTTATTCATATTGTTATTCATACTGTTATTCCTACTGGTGGATAAATAATACAACTATTTTTATGTGACTTTTATATTGTTGTTAATGTATTGAAAATTTCGCTAACTCAATAATAACTAATATTATCTAACTATTTATATTAGAAGAATTAAATAGTTTAATAGTTTTAAAAATTGATAAAATAAATAAAACTATTCGATGTGTGTCATCATAGTACTTACCCAGTCATTAAAACCATTATTCAATAGCAGTATTTTGGTATTTAGAAACATAAATACAATACTTCAACCATTATTATGTAATATTTACGTGTGGTATAACCATTTAAAATAAGCGTTATTATGTTACGTACCCAGTCCAATATTTTAGTTTTTGGAAAATAACTACGAAGATTGGCTCTTATTATGTTATTATATTTAGGAGTGGCTTAACCACTTAAAAAATATTTTGATCGACCACATCTTACTCATCTATTTATATTTTTTGATTTTACATTATATTTATTAGTGTTAATCACAGTAGGGAACCACGGGTATCTAATAAAATATTTAATAGTCGAAGAACCAGTAATCTGATATTAAACGATTAAACGTTTAAAGTAATTAAATTATATATCTCGATTTAAAAAAATCTATACATTTATCTCGTTACATTTATCAATCCATTTATCTATACATTTATCAATATTACAAATAAATAACTATATCGGTAATTAATAATATTTCAATAAATCAAGTTTAATTTAAATTGAATATGATTTCTAAATAATGAAGAATAATTTTGTATTATTAAACTTAAAATAACATTATAATTATTAACATTATTAGATTTAAAAAAAATTACGTTTATTCATACGAAACATTTGCTAATTACGTCAAATTATTGAGTAAAACTGATTAAAAAGCCGAGAGACGTTTTCATATTTAATCAAACTTAACCTAAATAACGCAAGATTTTTGAAAATAATAAATTAGATCAAGTTTTGTGGTCAAAACTTGAATTCGTTCAAACGGTACCCCAGATGAGTCATGATAAGTGAATAATAAATTCAATAAGAAGTATAAACTAGAATGATTAAATCAGGCGCAGGAAGGAAGCGCCAAAGCGTTAACTTACCGGAATTATCCGACTCTAAATCAAACGTGGTTGTGCATAATGGGCGAGTTTTAAAATAAACTTCAGTCCTATTAATAATTCAATCTTTTGGTATTTAAAGAAGAATGCGACTTTGTTAGTTTAGTTTTAATCCGCTCTCTCTTTTTATTGAAGCCAGATGACAAATTTACTCCAAATATTGATTTTAATGAAGGATTAAATGACATAATGTTTAGATTATTAAAAATTTGTACTTTACACCTGTAAACTTTACTTCGTGGCACAACAACCAGTGTTAGTTGCGCCTGTCTGCTGGAAGGTTTGTAAGTCGGATAATGTGGTCAGCACATCGAAACACCGCTGCCGTTATTCTTGTAGTCTCAACAAGCGTTAACTACTAATTGTAGTTTTCCAATATTTCACGATGCTGGGTTTACACAGTAAATGTTTGAGCCCCCCACAGAGATTAAACCCGGAGCATCTCATTCTTGGGGTGATCTTGCTGGTAATGACACCAGACGCGGGAGCTCCCTTTACATCTAAATATCTTGTTAGAAAGCTAACACCAAATTTAATTTTAAACCGTTTACAAACATTTCTTTTATAAAAATACGAACTTTCTTACGTTACCAAAAGACAAACAATTCAATAGTATCGGCACCATTTTCCGAAAAAGTCAAGATATACAAATTTAAAAAAATATAAATAAATGAATACCTAGTAATAATAACATTAAAATATTAGAGTTATGACAAAAACCAGTGTACCAAACAGCACGTAAAAGAAAATAACATTTCGCAAGTAATTTTGTGGGAAGGGTGTGATTTTATTGAGGTATTTTTCATTTGACTTTGGAAGAGTTGGCCACGTTGATTACAAACTTTCACAAATCACTACAATCTGTTCTCAAACAATTGAGTCGACAATGATTGACTCTTCTTAGGAGTTAGGACGGAGTCCATAGTCCATTTACACTTTGTTTTACGACAGCTAACTCTGAATAGGCATTTTTGTTGAGATTTTCAAAGGATACATTTTAGATAAATTTGAAAGTTAAGAGTTTTATTCTTATGTCAGCATCAAAACTAGAAACGTAACGTGAGATATGATATATTCCAAAATATGTTTATATACCAAGAATTATCAAAATAATGTTTCATCTCAGTGAATAGATGATAAATATTAGCGTAAAACTATTTTTAATTTTTTTGTACGAAATTTTAAAAACGGGAATGTCAGCGATAATCATGAATTAAATTTTTGTTTTCATTATAATAAACTTGTTTGTTTCATATACTCAAGATCATATATGTAAAAAAGTTATAATATGTAAATTACTTCTGTAATTCTTAATACATCTTTCAGATTTTATAATCAGCTGCCTTCCCTCTACTTGATGGTTTGCCTTTTTAAACGGAGGAAATTTTGTATCCACCAAGCAAATACATAATCGGCTGCATATGTGTTTGAAGTTGGTTCAAGTAAAACATATTTCGGCAAGCAAAGTTTCTCATATTCATTATCTTTAAATTTCCAACTTGTTATATTGACATAACAAACCATTTTTTAAATTGTCACATTGATGTATATATGTACAAGGTACATTCTTTCAGGGGCATACTTATAGTGAGTACGGGAGTGGCAATCCCGAGGACCTTTCTTCCTCTAGTCTTGGGTTAGATCCCTTTCTTTCGACTTTCTTATCAGGTCTTTCTTTACCAACTCTTGTTCTCTTCCGACCCTACCGCTATTCGAGTATTCCAGAGCTAGGAGTCTCTATTTATCTCTTTTTATAAAGGGATAAATAATGATTGGAAGTTTTTATTCTTTCAAAATAATAAAAATATATAAATAATGTTTGTAGTTGGCAAGCGGTACTGCTACTGCGCTCCTAAATTTAACCATGTTCACTAATGACAGATTATTATTTTTTTTTTTTTTACATTTAGTTAAGGTAATATGAATGTAGAGTGATTATAAAGCTGTGTAGAAAAATGAATGTTTTAACAACGTCTAAACAGAAGTTGGTTTGATATACCATATCGTCCCTCAATAGATTTTTTAAATATTTCTTGACTGCAACACCCAGAAGTTCATGTTATTAGTTAATCTTTAAGATTATTGGGTAAATTACATCTTACAACTTATGAATAAAGTTACACTTTGTATTAAAGGACACAAGTTCTCAGAATTCAAAAAATGTATCGGTGGCAATGTTTTGAACAAAAAAAACTTACTAAAATTATCAAGGGAAATTTTTGAATTCTAATATATTTTTCTATACATATCTACACTTCCTTTATTCATTATCACTTAATTCACCCGATAATAATTAGGAATAACTTGTATTATACACATGTTTTTGTTGTAATCCATCACCGAGAAATAATTTCTTATCAATAAGGAGGTTATCCTATAGCAGATCATATCATCTTAATCATTAAAAAGTTGATACATTCTTTTATAAAACCAACAGTTTTTGAGATATTCAACAATCAAAATTTTCAAACGGCCACCATTTTTAAAATGTGCAAAACGTAGTGTTGCTTTTGGAATACAAAAGTTTATGCGAAAATGCTTTAATTCTGGACACAAAATTCCATCTTTTTGCAAAATTATAAATTTGTTAGACACGACACACACACAAATTACAGACGGAATTGAAGCGTTTTTGGACAATATATTAATCAGGACTTATAAAAAAAGTAAGTGGTTTAAATCCATCCTTGAAATATTACAAACCATTATGACACCACCTGATAAATTTAAGTATATTTAAAATAAACTTTCGAAATAATATATTGTACCCAAACATCAAACCATACCCAAAAGTTTGGAACTTATACAACTACTGTATCTTGACTTACCGAAGATCGTTGAGGACTGGAAATAGTTTGAGGCCTGAAACAGAAAGATAAAGTTAATATTATTAACTAAATATACAATAAATTTTTGTTGATGGAAGAGTGTCATGATTCCTTTAGAACAATATGTTGTTTTCAAGCATGTGTGAAACTGTTTACTATCTGTCGATCTGGAAATATTAAGACATTGTTGTCAAAATTTGATAATTGTTTACAGCAATTACATACAAAACTTCTAATGTGATTAATTTCTGTTATAAAATTCGTTAAAAATGAATGATAAATTTTTTACAAAAATAACTGTTGCTTTTGTCATAAAGTTTACACTAAGCTTAAATATGTTTAAGTTATTTACATAAGCATATTTTGCGTTCCATTTGAAAATATTATTATTAAATAAAAATTATTATTAATCATAAATTTTCATTAATATTTGCATTAAGATAGTATTAATTTAAAATAGTTATCATTATAATATTAATAAAATTCACTAATCCTTATTATTATATTTAATTTTATTTAAATAGGAGTTTAAAGATATTATAAAAAATAATTTAAAGCGTAATCGACTGCTGCGCGATTTATTAGGAATTAGAGTTTATTGTTTAAACAAATTCATATATTATAAAAGTATATTTTCACATATTACTTTTGTACAGTGATTTTACACATTTACATAATATATAATATAATAGTATGTATTAATAGTATTAATATATAATAGTTTACATATATTGGTAGGCTATATCGTAAACTATTAATCTGATTATTAAAAAACATAAACTTAAAAATAACAATTTTTGTTTATTATTTGTAGCTCTGCATTAGTATTTACACATCCTAGACTACATCTGTTTATATTTTATCTTACAATTTAACAATTCGAAGTATGAAAATCGCCTCCAGACAATGCTTCAATTGTCAAATGTTCGAAACTTTAAGCGCTCATTACTCCTAAACCAGTATGTTTGTCAATCAACCGTGAATAAAAAGTCTTACAATTTTGTACAAAATCCGAAATACTATAAAAAATAGGGGTCGTAATGAGAAATTAAAAAGTTGGCAGCCATATTGGAAAAACGCCGCTGTTTTTCAGAATTTACAAAACAAATTTTTAAGTTATATGAAAAAGTAACAATTATCCTTCATTTAAAAATATCATCAGATTAATATTTTACGATACAATATTGTATCAATATCAATCAAGTATTGATTCAAGCTATCCTGAGCTCCATACTGAATAATGTAGCCTAAATTGTGTATGCTAAGAGGGTGGACCCGAAGGCAAGTTATAAATATGCACACAAAGCCCGATTAAAAAGATAGCAAAGCCGTGAGCAAAGGTAGTTTTATATAAATCTAAATCTTTTTGTGTTTGTTTTTTCCTTACTTTTCACTGCCGGTATATTCAGTACAACTTGCAGTATACTCAGAGATTTTTTAATAATTTGAAACACGTTTTTAATAAGTTTTTTTTTTTTTTTTTTTTTTTTTTTTACCGTTGCTACTTTCTTCAGAATTATAAATAAATAAATAAAGTTTTTAAACAATGGTTTTACAAGTTATTCTATCATGTTTTCGTCTGCAGTACAGACATGGTGCAATAAAAGGAGAATCTGATAAGCTTGTTAAATATATTCACTTATCTGATTATCCTGCCAGTTAAAAGGAGTTAAACTATTGGGAAAATAAAATATTTCAAAAATTGGAAGGGCTACCAAATAATTTTGTATAACATAATTATGTTTATGTATCAAAGTTTGGACAACTTGTTACAAGAGTAGGCCAAATACCAATGTTAACATATTTGTAATGCAGACAATTTTATTAAATTTGTTTATTTATTTATGGAATTGGAAAATTTTATATTGTTTTGTAACAAATCAAAAGAACATTAACAGTCAAACAAGTTACAAGTTAATCATCAAATAATTGAAACAATATAGTTTAAATAAGTTTTCGTGAGTTATTTTACCACAAAAATATGACATAAAATAGGCTATCATTATTAGAATGATATTTAAATTTAAATGAATCTGTGTCTACAATGAAGGCAGTGACATTCTAACATTTGCCTAAACTTAACTAAATTGTATGGTAACATTAAACAGACCACGAAGAGATATTAAAGGAATTACCAACTAAAAGGGGAACGAAAGTTTGGCATAAAAGAATGGACAGAGATTTTGATTTTGTAAAGTATGAGATAGGTTTTGGGTTCACCATGAGTGCTATGAAATAACTAATATTTATATTTTTGTCTGACTTAGAGGAAACGTTTTCCTTAGAATTGAAAATATTTCCACAAAGGATGTTCGTTTATTTTCTCTTGCATTTCTCTTATAATTTATTTCTGTTTGCAGTATCTTCTAGAAACCAAGTTTTTTCACGTAATCCTTATAAAATGAATCCTTACTTCCTTGCTTTTTGTTTTTGCCTTCTTTCCGTCTCCAAATCCGCCTCTGTCTTTGGAATTCTTCATCCTTTCCAATATTCTAATATGACTGTAAAGTATTAATTTTTTCTTTCCTTCGTTTCTATAATTGTCTTCTGCTTACAACGTAGTTCTATATTGTATATACATGTATACATATAGGCCTATATGTATATGTCCTATCCTGGATTTCCTAGATAACAACTTATTTCTATTCACAACAGCTTCTTTTGGTGACCTAACATCCATGTTCCTGTTCCATTTAACATTACTCGCTACAACGTAATACTGCTTCAAAAACAGCTGTTTTCAATATATGCATCGAGATACTAAAGTTGTTCTTTTTAGTCTTAGGACCTAAAAACATCACCTGAGGTCGAGGTCATCAACTGTTACTTCGTATATATAAATAATTAACGATTGTAAAGCATCTACACACTCCATTGTAAATAACCGTTAAAACAGCTGTTGCCATCAATTTGAAGGTAAATAGGTTATAACATTTTAGTTTTTGTGAAATTGTTTTCTTATATTATTTGCAGTAAAACGAAATATATATTTCATCACTGGACCAAAAGAAGCTTTTCGATCGTTGCTCTTGAGCTTATATTGAAAAACTTCACTTTTGGTCCTAGTGATGAAATATACTATTATTTTTGCTTAAATTGTAATTCTCTTCTACAGTAACGTACTTAACATTCCTATTACCTTTCTATCCGCACAAGTTTTTTCACTTATATTAGGTGTTATCTAATTGTATTATTGATTATAAATTACAAATGTTTTTCACTATTTTAAACAAGTTATCATCTCTATATAATCCAACTGAGTCATTAGACAAATGCTAAATTTTGTGTACCCATTTAAAAAGTTCTGTCCTCCTTGGCCCACATTTTGTAACAACTAGAACTGCTAATACACTCAGTGTTTTATGTTTATTGCATTACAACACACATTTAAAATGGAATGCAGAAATATAAAGTTCATTTTACGACTAACTGAATACTAAAGGTATTTTTTTTTATTTACTCTAGTAATATAACAATCACAAAACTACAAATAAAATATTTTTAATGGAAATAAAATCTATCGTTCAACAAAGAAATGTAAACAGTTGTGGTAATGATTGCGTAAACTTTGCGCAGACAAGTGACACCTGTGTTTACGAATAAATGCCAGAAGGTTGGAGTCTGTTTATGTTTTGAGTTTCAAACAAACATCAAGGGTACATTGATCTCGTGAACCCATTCACAAAAACCAAAACAGTAAAACAATCTCACGATAAACATTCAGATTGTACAATTCGACTGTTGTTTATAAACAGTTAAACATTTATTACTTCCCAATTAAGGAGAGAATTGAGATGATGCAAAAAATGTAATTAGTTATTATTCTTGTTGTTTAAAGGCGAAAAATCATCTCTTGGTCATCATCTTCGTACAAGAAAAGAAAGAAGAGGAATTTTAATAAACACCCTGATTCCTAAAATACTCTAATAGTGTCAGGATAGGAAGAGTTCAAGAGTTCTGATAGGAAATATGAAAGAGAGTGATCTAATCCAAGACTACATACAGTTAGGCGCCCTCTGGATTGCAACGCTCGTACTCGCTATAGGTGAGTCCCTGAGGGTACAAAAACTTTAATATCGCTGTTGAGATGTTTGAGCTTCTAGGAACACTTTAAACCATTTTTGTATTAACGATTCTCTGTCTGTCCACTCAATTGTTTTAAATGACATTTCTTCTAAAAACACGATATGATTAGATTAAATTGATCGTTTTAATAGGAGGCGTTCCATGACAAAATAAGGTCTGAGGTGGAAAATTGGTGAAAAGTAATTGCCGCTTATTCTCTTAAAACTTTAAATCCGAAAGGCTAACAATTTTGAATATCGGTTAAAGTTAGATGTCTCAGGAAGTAGTTGGATTTTTTCAAAGTTAAGGAAGTGGTGGCGCTGAAAAATTATTGTTATTATTTTTATTGTTTATATATATATAATATATATATATATAATATATATATGTATATATATAATATATATATATATATATAATATATATATATATATATAATTTTAATTGGTGTTTTGTAGTTGATGTCGTTATTTTGCTTCCCAGTAGACCTAGCAAGACTAGTCTTGAGGGTATACCTATAATTATTAAAACAAAAATGTATTAGAGGCTCATACTATTTTTATATTTTGGAGCACAGAGTTGCATATTATAAATTAGGTACGTATATACATACGATTTAAGTTGGATGGAAAATTAAACCTAATTATTAAATGATTTATATCTATCTATCCACTGGCACTAAACTCAGCTGGGTCTTTGGCTCCTTTCTGCTTCATTTATTTTTATCACCTCCTCTATCTTCTTATTCTCTTTGATTTTATCGACTTATCTTTTAACTACCTTTTCCGAGTTTTTCTGCTCTCTTCCTACCCTTGGAATGAACGTGATCAATTTCTTCCTCCATTCTTTTTACACGTCCCAACCATTTCAAGCACATTATCTTTATATGGACTACTATAACTAGTTCTTATAGTGATTTTTGAACTCTATCCAAGTCTTAATTCTCTACACTTCGTCATTGCAGACGAGCACAGAAATCTGTGTATTTTCCACTGTGAAATCCAGAATTTGTTCTTATATTTTGTAAAAAGTTTATGTTTCTGTGCTGTAAGTAACAATAAGTCTTAACATTGTCTTGAATATTTAATAACAAAATATGTAATACGAAAAAAAGTTTGATCAAAACCCATAAATATTATATCGTATCAAAATTGGTCAATACAAAAATAATAGTTTTCACTCAATTTCGGGAGACCATCCTCTACTACGCAGACTTAAGATTTTAAAATTGAAGTCCGAGTTTTAATTTGACATAATGGTTTACCTGAAACAATAAAAAAGCGATGCTATGACTTTACTAACTATTTGTCTTCAATTTATATTATTTTATTAAAATTAAAATTTTTATTTCCAAACTATTTTGATTTTTTGGCTCCGTTAGTAAAGTATGGGTTTCAAATAATGAAAGTAAAAATATATTTTCATTCCCTAATAAATAATGTTCAATTAGTTTAAGAAATTTTTATTCGTAAAATAAAAATAAATATTGTTTCTTTATTCAATAGTTACATATATGTCGGCTGAACTATATTATTAAGAGTGTGTAATACCAGGACGAACATGTGTTAGGCCTGCTGTAATTTTAAAGACAAGTTACAGATAAACTTCATAAATATATACAAACTATCATTTGTGTTAATTTCACATTTTAAATTGTCAGTATTGGCCCAATGTTACATATGAACAGGAGGGAAGAAAATTGACAGAGTTGAAAGTAGATAATCATAATAAAAAAAATTCTGTTTTCTAAGGAATTAAAAATGAGAATTTTCCTTGAAATTTGCATATATTATGTGTATAAAACTAAAATAAGGTTGCCGGAAGACCTTATGTGCTAAACAGCTATTTTCTAATATGTAACCATGTACTGCAACATGGTTCAACTGTTTTATACTCATGATAATACCATCCTTAATATAAAATGTTTTCAGTACATTTATGGTTACTATCAAACCAATATATCAATAAAGTAATATATAGGTAGTTCATAAAAAATATTATGATTATAAGATTTTTATTGCGAACCCAGTAAAACCGTGTAATTTTTCTAAGCTTTACTTCAAAATGATTTTTACGTTATCTCTCTTTTGTAATTAGTGCATAATGTTGAAGCCCAAAACTTGTTTGATAGGATTTACTAAAATTTAGTTTGCTTTAATAAATGGAATCGTGTTTTATTTATTGTTCTGATTGCGCAAAATCTCACTGCTATGAAACAGGAAATTATTCATTCATATATCGATTAAGGATCACATCGAAAAACGAATTTAATAACAAAATTAATTAAATATTACCTTACATTTAATTCACTAAGGAATTTCTGCACCACTCACTATAAGGCTGATTTTAATTATTGAGGTATCAAATTAGGGGCCTAAGTGTTACCTGGGGATTTGCCAAAAATTGATTAATTTTCCTTGGAAACATTTATTTTGTAATAAATTTAACATTTTATTTAATAGGTAAATAATATATTTAGCAAAAATAATAATTTGACACATCTATTTATAAACGTTTCAATACGTCTATCAATAAGTTTTATTTTGTTGTTTTGTGTGACAATTTATAACAGCTGTTTTAAATAATTTTTAGGTTAACTTACTTTTTTAAGGGGTATTTTTAGGTTATAGAGCTTACTTTGTTATTGCGGATTCACGTTGTGTTCTGTACGATTGCTTAAATTTGGCAAAACTAAACTGTTTATGTGGTTAACATTAATAAAATATGAATACGTATTTGATGAAATAACCACACAAATGCAGTTCTTCAAAACTGTTAAAATTCTTAACTAAAAACGACTAGTGATTTTTAAAAGAAAACCATTGATTTAACTTTTACCGCTGTCGAGTTCATTATATTTTTTTCAAAATTAGTGAGTGGCAATCCTTAATGTGTTTCTTTCAATCAGTCCCAGTGTTAGAGACAGGTAGAGACACAATAATGCTATTTATATTATAAGAAGTAAATTCCAAGCGGAAGCCGATCTTCCATTTTATTTATAGAATATTGCCACGGCGCTTTAGTTCTTGTGGTACGCTTCAGAAGAAAGTATTTTACTGCACAATAGCCTACGGCGTTGATGTAATCGATTACAGGGATATTGGTGCGTCACAAATCGGTATCAATATTGTGTCATATCTGACAGTTTACCAATCTCTCTTTTTTATTATAATTTACATTTTAGGAGAAAATAAAAAACCCATTGAGGAGGAGAATTGCCGACTATAAGGACTCACATTTCTTTATGTGTTTTGTGTATTAGGTTGTTTGTTTAACTTCATAACAAGTATGTGCAAATCGCTAAAGTTGCAAACACGAGCTAGGGTAAGACAAAAACTCTATGGAAAAACTATTACAATTGATGTGTTTTTTAAAAATTGACCAACTTTTGAGTTACGAATATATTAAGCTGGTAGGGATTACGTATTTAAAATTGTAACCTAAAAAATTGGTTAACATAAATTTTGTAGCAAGTAAAATGAAAATTGCAGGTCCACAAAATTTGAAATAATTTAATTTAATTTTAAGTTTATAATTTGGAATAATAAAAAGAAACCTATCTTTAAAATGAATGAGTTGCATTCTTGCAAATTTTCTCATCCATGGAAATGTACTCTAAGATAAAATGGTCAGTGATTCTACGCATTGGAATATTTTGGCACCATTTTTATAATCGGCTGACCATAAGTATATATAAATATTGTCATTCTTAAAATGAGAAAGTTTTTTATCTTTAACAATTTGTAATCAGACGTTAATTTTTCAAAATATTTTACAAAAGTTTTGGAGAGTTCCTGACCTTTGGAATTTTTTTTCTCAATTGCAAAATTGTTAGAGTTGAAAATATTTTTTTTTAATCTGATAAAGTTAAACGAACAAATTTGCATTCTTTTTTTCACATTGATAATTCATTTTTTACTGTTACGAAATATTAACTTGAAGTTTACACTTCAAAAAGTCCGGAGACGGTTAAACAACTCATAAACTTGAAAAGATAAAACGTTGAAACTTTAGAAATGTTTCTTGGTGTAAAAACACTATATTTTTGCGTATGAGGTAAATCACCCCCATTCAACATTTTCAAATGTAAACCCCCCCACCAAGTAATATATCATTTTGTTGTTGTTTAATAAAAAATAACTGTCCAAACTAAAGGTCTTACTCCAATCAAAAAAAAAAAAAAAAAAAAAAAAAAAAAAAAAAAAAAAAAATCACTTCAGAATATCTAATGACAATCATATGGAGATAAACTTATTACAGCACAACCTGTACTTTAAACTGAATAGCTTAAGGAAATAATTAATTTCTTAAGAGGTTGTCCAGCATTCAACCAGAACTAATTTCAAACATTTTTCTGTTGAACAGTAGCATTTTATCTTTGACTAAATATATTTTGGGGTACAATTTAAGGGTAATACAACGTCCTGGTTAAACTTGAAAAACACTAATGTTTTTGCTGTATTAATATTGACTCCTTATTACTTTCCTTAGAGTAACTTGGATTTTTTTTCAATATTTGTCCGGCTACCATGTAGTAAGATAGGGAACTTAGTTTGAGCAGTTATTTTCTATTAAACTAGACTTTAACATGAAGTATTACTCTATGGGATTTTACGTTTGAAAATGTTAGGTTGTAGGCCTACCCTAAAAATCCCACTTTGGACTGGTAATGAATTTATTTCATATAATACCAAAAATGTTTTTTACACACAAAAAAAAATTGTAAAATTGTTTATTGTTTCAGGTATCTACTTTAAAAAATATTTAACCTAACTTTTTTAGATTCTGTATATTATAACACCATTCAATATGCCAAAAAGTGACGCCAAATTGCAGTTGGATTACATTATCCCTGGTGTTGACATTTAGATGAGAGAGATTTCCATTGCTAGAATATCTATAGAAATTATTACTTCATTATATTAACACACATCTAAGGTTCACTGTCCATAAAAACAATGTTACACGATTGAACAAATTTCTAGAATAATAATGACCAACAAAATTACAAGAAAAAAAGGTTTAATACGAATGTAATCATCTTTTTATAACTATGGTTTATTTTGACAACAGTTTAAATTAAAAGTTTTTGTATTTGTATTTTAAGTATTAAATATATTTCAAATGCAAAAAAATATCATCACAATAGAAATTTAATTACTTTTAAAACAACATTAGTTCTAACAAGTTTGTTGTATTTCTCCAGGAAATATGTAAAGTAAGACAGGGTACCTAATTCTGAATTAAATACTTTTAACTTTATGTAGTATAATTAAAGAAAAACACATTTTACATACACGATGCCAACAAAGACTACTCCGGCCATTCCCTCCCTAACTCTCCATAATTGAACCCCTTTCTATAGATACTTACATCTATAACATAGACTTCATTAACATAGATAAAAATAACAGTTTGGATATAGTGTATGTAGTGTGACACAATTTAGGGACTGATTTATATTGCAAGCACGTTCGCTTGGAATTAGTGTGAAGTAAGTTTATATCATCTGATCCTCAGGGGTTGACTTATAGTAAGTACAGACCTGACAATTCCGAGAGACCTTAGGTGGATCTACATTTATTTTCATGTAGTCTTGGGTTAGATACCTCTCTTTCAGCTTTCCTATCAGGTCTCTCTTGACCTACTCTTTTCTAATTCTGACGCTATTAAAATATTCGGAATCTTTATGTAATATTCTTTCTTTTTCTTTATAAAGCGATGATACCTTTTTCACCTTTTAAACAAAAAGATAAAAAGTGTCATTTAAGAGCATTCGTACTGACCCGTTGGAATTTCTGTTTACTCTTGCCGAGCCTTAAAATGTAAACTTTCATTTGTTAACGTGTGAATGTTAATATGTATTAACGTTCTTTTGTTAAACAAATATTGTAAAAGCTGTACACAAATATCGTATTACAATAGAATATTTGTTTAAATAAAATTGATGAAATTATGAGACACTGACGTCAAATCATGACACGAAAACCGTTTGATAGAGAAAACAAATGCCATAGACTACAGGGAAAGAAATTAATATACTCAACCTAAACTGTTATTATTAACAACATCATGTTGTTCAATACCCAGTACTTTTAAGAACTTGTGTAAATTTTGTTGAAGTAGTTTTGTCGTCTTAAAGAGGAAAAACATACCAATAGGGATATTATGTGACACAACTGTTATAATATATAGATATTACGATGATAATCTTTCGTGGATTTTGTTGGGTAACCTAACCTCAATTTGTATTTATTGTAACGAATGTTTAAAGTGTTTGAACCTTCAGCTAATTTGCAAGTTCCTATAGAGATTAGTTTATATGAAATTCTTGTTCAATCGGAACGTTTGTCTCAAATCAAAGATTAAACAAGCTGTAGATAAGCTCGCTAAAATATTGTAATGTTGATACTTTAAATGTAATGACCTAAAGTTGGTCTTTTAGGGTTTGTTAAAAGTGTATTGGCAGAACAAGAGGTTTTGCTCAGTAGACGTAGGGTAACTGTTTTTAAAATAGTTGTTACAAAGGTTGTTTCTGAACTTTATAATATTGTATACCACTACCTTATTTACGTCGGCTAGACTTTAACGAACCTCTTAGATCGATTTATATTAGTAACTCTCCAATCGCTAGGCTCGTGTCTGCCCTGCATAACTATAACAATATCAGGTCAGTGTTCGAAATTAAATTTATGATAACAACTTAGTTATTTGTTATCGAAGAGAAATATAATTGATACCATTACATGCAGAATAAAAATCTTCAAATTTTATCTAATTTATAAGTTGAAGAACATACGAGATAAGAAGAAAAACTGTTTAGAACTTCGGTTTCTATATATGAGCACACTGTAGTGCCTTATATCAAATTTCGTGTTCCTATCTTAATTTTTGTGACCGCTATCGTGCTTACGTACAGAAAATGGCGACTGACGGACGGCATGTCGAAAATAATTTTTTCGGTTTCCTGAATTCACGAAATGTGAAGTTCAGTCAAAAAATATTGTTGCGTTTCTAACTATATATTGTGTATCAAATAGTTGTCTAAATACATTTTGATTTTAACTCTCTTCCAAGATAGAGCTTCAATGATGAGACAAATCAACTCTTCTAAGGAAGACTATTTGGTAGGATAAACAAGAATCCTTGTGGACTAAATTACTACAATTTGACCAGATTACCTTGCTCTAATTGCAAACTTACTCTCAGGTCTCAGGTTAGTTAATTAAACAGATTGCATATTTGTATTGGAAGCACGTTTCTGTGCTATAGGCAACATGCAAATGTTCCATGATTATAGATTTCTGTAAAGTTAAACAAACATCGAAGGAGGGACTGGTTAGAACACGCAAACACAGACAGGCGGTTCGGACACACGCTGTGTTAGTGCGAGCCACAGGAATGCGTTTAATTAACTTTATATAGGTAAAGAATTCATAACAAAGGATCACATCGCGGCTTCTATGGCTGCCGGCATGGTTCATATTAAGGGGTGAAAGTTTGTATTTGCCTATTAAACATTATCGTTAACAGAATCTAAAAGATATTTTAAGAAATTAATTCCCGTTTGTGTTGTAAATTTCTCACCTGGGTTTGGACAGGCGACTTCTAAACGTATGCCAAAATGTAGTGTTAATTGGTGAAACTTGTATTGCGTGGTCAGGTATGGGTAGACAGACGGGCAGAAAACTGAATAACATTATAAGGATTATTGACGGTCCTTAAATACATATGAGAGAAATGATTGTTGGAACAAATGATAGCTGTGTGTGGTAAAGAGTTTTAGCACTGTTTGCGGTGTTAGATTTGTACGTGTGAGATCGTTTAGCCGTCTGTCTGTTCTAGATAACAGTCGTAAACAATAAGAAGAAAATAAAACAAAATCAACACGAGATTGGGGCAAACATAAGTTGCGATCTGAGTTCTGTGGATACTAAGTTCTTATTTACCCTTGAGCAAAGTTCTGATATCGAAATTCTAGTTATTAAAATTCTATTATTGAAACGAGGACACCCGAGGCCATGAAATGTCTAATATATCTACTCATTGAAATAATTTGGTACCATTTATGGCTCACTGTTTTTTATGTTTGTGTGTGTAAACGCTCTAGAGTCTAGAGGTTGCAATGTTTGTCCAACTTTGATCCAATTTGATATGTATGCGAGTTTTGTAATCCATTTAACAAAGCCGACAACCCGAAAATTCGGTCGGATATTTTATAAACTTCAATAATTTTTATATGATAATCTGAATAATGTAAATAGTTTATAGATGAATTTTTCTTATAATTTAAGTTGACACACTGATGATGTACATTACAAACTGAAACGTTGACAAGAACGGACGCAAATTGCTTTTGATATTACTGTAGGTGTGTGCGGGCGCGCGCGCGTGTGTTTATGTGTATAAACTCGATTGCAGATCTTAGCTTTGGTATTAGAAGTTAAAGGTCACAAGACTACAGAAAATGAGTTATTATGGACTCTTATAGGACTTAAAATTTGAACGAACTACAATACTGTCCCAAACGGTCGCTAGTTTGAAATTTTCCCATCATATTCGTTTTAATTATAATCAAAGATTAGTCAAACCTACTTACAGAATAAATATGACTATTACAGTGATTAATGCTGAAATTTTGAAATTTACCAACTTGCCCAATGGTTGTAGAACTAATTCTAGAAACCAAATTAGAACAAATTCAAACCGAAGAAGTTTACTAAAACACATTTATCTTTAAGAATTTAAAACAAGTTGAAGGTTTCATCATGGTACTTAAACCAGACCTATAATACAAACAAATACAAGATGATTCCCTAAATCTCCAAAATGGTTTCCTTGTAGGACATATTAAACTGTATTGTAGATCAATAAGTCTTAACCAGTAATGTTAGTTTGTTTAACATAGCTGTTACACATATGTTTTGAACTTTGTGTACCATATATCACAACTTTCTTAAAGTTGGTGAACCTCGTGATGCCTAATGAACCTCGTGATGTATATATATTTTAAAATTTTACTCGCTTCGCCCGTGTCAGTGTCTCGGCCCTGCCTGATCTCGCAACTATAAGAATATTACGTTTTCTTTGAAGGTGAGGGTTGGAAATTAATTTTTTACAATAACTTCTTTAAAGTTAATAAGTAATTATAAGTAATAAGTAAGAATAACTTTTGTTATTCTAGAGAGAGAGAGAGAGAGAGAGAGAGAGAGAGAGAGAGAGAGAGAGAGAGAGAGAGAGAGAGAGAGAGAGAGAGAGAGAGAGAGAGAGAGAGAGAGAGAGAGAGAGAGAGAGAGAGAATTGGCACCATTATATGCAGAATTAAAATTCAGTGTGTTATAAGTTTAAAACTGCCGCCATTTTAATATTTACTATTTGATTTTTCTGAATGTCAATACAGTAGGGTTCTACTTGAGTACATATCATATATGACATACGAGTTCACTAAATGAAATATCATGTTCCTATCGCACTTAGGTACAGTTACGACGTACGGACTTTACGTCAGAAATATTTTTTTCGGTTTTCTGAGGTTATGAAACGTGAAGATCAGTCATAAAACGGAAATTCAATTGTTCACGATTACCAAACTTAACCAAACTTCGTATACTGAGTAAGTAAAGTGGTAACAAATTATTTGACTGGGTAGAATCACTGAATATTGCAAATGTATTGAAGTTAACTAGAATTTCTACGTTCGAAATTCACTAATACCAAGGCTCCAGTCAGTTGGTAAAAATCATAAAATCTCCAAATTTAAAACAAAACTAAGTTTTGAATTTTTCTCAGAAGACACAACGAAAAACGTCTTGGTAATGTCCGTAGCCTTTACTGGGTAAACATAGAAGTGAAATCAAGGTTTATTTAAGTTTCTCTTGTTCAAACATAACTGATAATGGCAATATTGACTTTGGAGACATAACTGTTATGAATTGACACTTTTAGAAAAATTCCAACTAAAATTGAATGTCTAGAACAAACAATAAAATTATCTACTTAATTCCGATAGTTCTTGTGTGTTGAAATAACACATTTTTTGTTTCGTTATTATTTGAAAAGAAAGACAAAGACATTACCTTATGACCACTCCATGTTATTTTACACTGCCTAGAATATTGCTTGTAAAAAAGTTAATGTCTTGTCTGTGCTATTACAATTCAATTTTCAACTGAAAATTTTGAGGAAAATTTCAATTTATAACTCCTAGAAATATAATCTTCACGACTACTAGAGGTTTTACTTATTTCAGCTTATAGAACGGTTTTAATTTACAAGTAGGCTATCACCATTTATTGAACAAAACTGATGTTTTTACAATAGATAATTTGGATTTTTATGAACAAACTCCCGTCTATTATATAGGTTTATTTGTATAATTGGATAAGAAAGTGGTAAGATTACAATCATCTGGAAGGATTAGTTTCGAACAGTTAAAGTTTTAGGTAAAATTATATTTTACTAATAATTATAATAATGTAAAAGAAAAACTGAATATAGCGGTCGCGGAAAAAAAAAACACTCCGAGACTTTCAGTTGGTTGATGATAATTTTTTGCATGTACGTTAACTTAGAGTTTCAAGATATTTATTTTAAATACATTTGGTACGTCTTACAATAATTTTAACAAAATGAAATTGATATTTATTTCTATTCTCAGCAGGAGTTATGAATGCGCATGGTAATTTTCGTTTAATACAATTGCTTACGTTTATTAGTAGCGTTGCTAAAACGTATTAAGTAATTTTAAAAAAGTGTCAATTTACGGACTTTTCATAATTAGATTTTTTTTTTTATTACATCAAAACGGTTCATTATTATTTACATTCTTTTAAGTTTTTTTTAACTGTATAACCGTTAGTTAGTAGAGTGTATTATGATAAGTAAAACTAAAACGTTGAGGTAAAAGGACATGAAATTCTTGAGATGTTTATTGATTATCATTACCGACTTAACTTTGGTATGAAGATCATCAAGCAGCAAAAGAGGAGCCTACTCGAATTAAATTAAAATTGTTTCAAATGGCCGTCATTTTAAAAATTTCAAACTATTTATTCTGAATAACAACGATAGCCAAGGAATAGTTTTTAACTGCTAATTTCATTTCAATTAAAAGATAAATTATAAATTCTGATTAAACGAGTAATTTTAATTTTAAATATTTGAAGCAGTTTTTAATGAGTTTTGTTTTAGTTATACCTCTTTTATTTTTTATCTTGAAAACTAGTTTGGACATTGTTTAATAGAGATGACAACACTATATCGTGACCCTCAGGGGCTCACATCTTGTGGGTACGGGATTGGCAATCCCGGGGTGCCCGAGCTGGATCTGATCTTGTTTCAACTAGTCTTGGATAAGATCCCTTCTCTTTGGTCTTTTCTGTCGGATCTCTCTTGACCACCTCTTGTTCTTTTCGACCCCGACGCTATTAGAGTATTCGAGGGCTAGGGTGTCTTTCTTTCTTACTTCTGACTTCTTCAACGACGCTTTTCAATTGTGCCTTAAATGATATGTGTGATCAAAATACGAAACTACCCCAAGTGGATAAGGCCAGTACGCCGAATTCCACCTATGGCTCCGATCGAGTGAAAGCCTCGGTGGCCAGGGCCGGTCGCGAGGATTTTGGGGGCGACCAGACACACGTTCGAGAAACTACTCAAGGGGATCAAAAAGTGGATAAAAAAGGTGACGGAACAGAACCCTTTAAGAGAAGCCTGCTGTTGCAGAGAACACCACCATCACCCGGTAATAAATGTGACGACCACAATATTGATGAACTCAGCAAGTTAATGGAGAGTTCGGACGCAGAAAGAGGAGATAAGCTTGAGGAAACGCCCAAAGAGATGTCTCTAACACAGAGATCAAGAAGCCATTCAGCACCAGATGTCGTGACAGAAATTAAGGAGGTAAAAAGGCCTTACCACCAGGCTTCAACTTTGGATATGGACGTAGTGGAAGAAGAAGTGTTTTTAAATCTTCGAGAGGAGATCGAAAGGACGGTCCTATCTACGACAGATAAGGAGTACGAGAGGCTAAAGCGGCAGATAGAAGAAGCTGACGAAAATGAGGAAAAACAGTTAAATATCATGAGAGATACCCTCAGGACAATGTGTCAGGCCGCGGGCAAACAGAAGAATGTTAATATGGCAATTAAGAACGGACTTGTCGGTATAGAAGAGGGGTTGGAAGTGTTGAAAGCTTGTAGAATGCTGAGGCAAAACGCAGTAAGAAGCTTGATAGAGAAGGCGCCCACTGGGGATATAAATAGCACTCCAGGGGGTAGGAATCTTCCACCTCGGAAGAGGCTTAGAATTTCAACAGTGAGCTCAGAGGAGAGGTACACTCACACTAATAAAGAAGGAGTAGCATCAAGTCCAGTGGAAGTGGCAAAGGAGAAAAAGAAGCGGGAAGAAGGTGCTCGGAGAGAGACTATAAACTTAAATAGGGTAGATGGTGAAGCCCGCAGGGAATCAAGCAAAAATATGAGACGGGATGAAATAGAAACAGGCGGCGTTCAAACGGAGGACTGCAGAGATCCTTCTGGGGAATGGCAAAAGGTGGAGCTTGTAAGAAGGCGAAGAAAGAACGAGGTAGAAGGGAAGAAGGAACAGAACCGTTTGCAAGGTAGAGATGGGAGGAAAATACCCAAAGGAAATAGAAGACCTAGGAAAGATGCTGTAATTATAACAGCAAAAGATAATGTCTCGTACGCAGACATACTTAAAAGTATGAAGGAAAGTCTTTCTCAGGAGGATAGTAAAGATGCTGCCTTTATATTAAAACGCTCGATGGCGGATGAGATTGTCCTAGTAATGAATGAGGGGCAGGACCCAAAAGCGATAGGGGGAATCCTAGGTAAAACGGTTAGTGATAGAGCAGTCATAAAGCCTTTAGTTCCGAGGAAGCCAGTAGAGATAAGGGATTTAGATGAAACATGTACAGCAGAGGAAGTAGTGTATGCTATTACAAAAGAATTTAAGATTGAAGTCCCAGTTGATCAATGCAAGCTGTTCAATAGGCCTAAACGTAGTCAGGTGGCAGTACTAAATATACCAGACGCGGGAGCAAACGCTCTACTACAAGCCGAGAAGATAAAAATCGGATTCGTCATTTGCAGAATCAGAGAAAGGGCGGAAATCCCACAGTGCTACAGGTGCTTAGATTTTGGACACCTAGCTAGATACTGTAAAGGGGAAGACAGAAGAGGTATGTGCTGGAGATGTGGGGAGACTAACCACCTGCGCAAGGAGTGCAAAAATACACCAAAATGTGTAGCCTGCGATGAGAAGGGCAAGGATGCGAAACATGTTCTAGGGAGCAGACATTGTCCCAGCTTCGCCGAGCTGTTGGAGAAGAAAATAAAGAAGATAAGGAGATGAAAATCATACAGGTAAATCTAAATAGAGCGCCTAGAGCCCGAGACCTGCTAAATGAGACGGCTAAAAATAGATCCATGGATTTACTGTTGTTCTCCGAACAACCAAAGAAACTGGGATCAGCAATTTGGTACGAAGACAACTCGCGAAGGGCAGGTATAGATGTAAGAAATGCGAACCTGAAGATTGATAGAGTCCAGGGATCGCATAGGTTACGTATGGATTGAGATGTTGGGGTTACGTATATACAGCTGTTACTACTCACCAAACGACCCTTTAAGTACGTTTGAAGAGGAAATACAGGAGCTAGAGGATAGCATTAGAACTGCTGGAAGGCAAGTGCTAATAGCAGATTTTAATAGTAAATCACCGGAATGGGGAGATACAAGATGGGATAAGCGAGGGAGAATTGTAGGTGGAATGATTGCTCGAAGCAGCTTGGTGGTCTGTAACTACGGGAATGAACCCACCTTTAGGAGAGGAGAGTCCGCATCTATAATAGACCTAACGTTCTGTTCCGAAAATATTGCAGACAAAGTGAGGAACTGGAGAGTTTTAGAGGAAGAGACACTAAGCGACCATCAGTATATTGAGTTCGAGATCCTACGGAGCACGAGCAAGGGCAACCAGCTCAACGGAGACGGACTAGGCAGAGAAAAGTTACCTGGAATACAAGAAAGTTAGATTTAGGTCAACTGGAAGGATTCTGGGAAGAAAAAAGGTTGGAGTACAAGATACCGTTTGCTACATCCCCCCCAGTTCAGCAGAAGAAGCTGTTAGGAATATTAGAAACATATTAGTCACAGCATGCAATAAAAGTATGCCCCGAAGAACTACACGGGAGAGAGATGGAAAGAAAACAATGTACTGGTGGAACAGTGATTTAGATCGCCTTCGAGCAGCATGTCGGACGGCGAGGAGGAAGTACACGCGTTCCAAGGGTAACCTACAACTAAATAAAGAATGGAAGGAAACCAGGAAAACACTTAGAATACACATAAGAAGGAGCCAGGAAAATTGCTGGAAAAATCTTATAAATAGCGTCGAATACGATCCGTGGGGTTTTGCGTATAAGCTGGTAATGAAGAGATTAGTTAAAAGACAAAGGATCACAGAACTCGATGACCCTGAATGCATGAAGAAGATACTAACAACCGTGTTCCCATGGGACAACCCCCGGGAAAGAATTATTCCATGGCCCGTAGATGTGAGGGAAGACCAACTCTTTACAGCTGAAGAATTGCGCAACGTCGGGGCTAAACTAAAGATACGGAAAGCACCTGGTATGGATGGGTTGCCAAATGAAATAATTAAGGTAGCCATTGAATTGCTTCATGAGCCAATATTAGAGGCGCTGAATTTGTGCCTTAAGGAGGGTATATTTACTGACAACTGGAAGAAGCAGAAGGTTGTTTTATTGAGAAAGAGAGATAAGCCTCTCCTAGAGGCCTCCTCGTATAGGACTATATGCCTACTTGATACGTTAGGAAAGCTTCTGGAGGGGCTCATCCTGAAGAGGTTGGAGGATCATATGACGAAAGAGGCAGAGCTCTCTGAAAGACAATACGGCTTTCGAAAGGGGAAGTTAACCGTCGATGCCATTCTAAAGGTGACTGACTTAGCGAAGAGAGGAAAGGACGGGAAGGGTAAAAGGAAAGGTTTCTGTGCCCTCGTGGCCATAGACGTAAGAAACGCATTTAACTCCACAAGATGGAACATGATTATAGCATCACTTGAAAAGAAGAAAATTCCAAAGTACCTCTTGAGAATGCTGGACGATTACCTAAGTAACAGGTGGGTCTACTATGGAAACGAAGAGTGGTCCCTGCGGGGGAAAATGACACGCGGTGCATATGACGACTTTTTAGACATGGAGCTTCCAATAGATACAACCATCGTTGGGTTTGCAGATGATGCTATGGTTGCTTCCTGGGGGAATGATGAAAGGATTCTAGAAATAAGAATCAACGAAGCTCTGAGAAGAACTAAATTGTGGTTAGAAAGTAAAGGCTTACAGATGGCTGTAGATAAGACCGAAGCTATTCTAGTGACAGACAGGAGGAAATTTAATCATCCTAAACTTGTTATCGATGGGATGGAGATTAAGTGGAAAAATCAATTAACCTATCTGGGTGTGGAGGTTGACAGGAGGCTGAGTTTTACCCCCCACGTCATCAAAGCGGTGAAACAAGGTATTGAAGTAGGAGCTCGCTTAGGACGGATAATGCCCAATGTCAATGGACCAAAAGAAGGAAAGAGAAGACTCCTGGCTGGTGTGGTGACATCCAAAATATTGTACGCAGCGCCGGTGTGGGCTTCCGCACTCGTTAAAAAATCTGTAGTAAATCAATTGTAGTCGGCTCAGCGACTGCTTGCGCTGAGAATAGCTATTGCTTACAGAACTGTTTCGTCAAGCGCATTAGATGTG
Source organism: Aphrophora alni (assembly GCA_963513935.1). Taxonomy (NCBI): domain Eukaryota; kingdom Metazoa; phylum Arthropoda; class Insecta; order Hemiptera; family Aphrophoridae; genus Aphrophora; species Aphrophora alni. The sequence continues at coordinate 47,480,400 of OY740769.1, forward strand.
TTAGCCAGTCTTCCACCCCTGGATCATCTGGCTAAAGAAAGGGAGGAAATTTATGTAGGGATTAAGACCACAACAACGGAGCCAAACATGATTAAAACAGAAGCCAGAAAGAGATTACGAGACAGGTGGCAAAAGAGATGGGACACGGATGCCACTGGACGGTGGACATATCGTTTAATCCCAAATATAGACATATGGACAAGAAGAAAGCACGGGGAAGTTAGCTACTATCTGACCCAGGTTCTTTCAGGGCATGGGAATTTCAACAACTACCTGAAGAGATTCAAGATAAGGGAGGAGGAGTTTTGCAGCCACTGTGGTGATGAGTATGATGATGCAATGCATACGCTCTTCATATGCAAGGCGTGGAAAGGTGTACAGAGTTATTGTAGTCCAAGTGGATGTTAACAACTTCATAAGTCAAATGGTGGAATCCATTGAAAAATGGAAAATAGCTGAGGATTTCGTAATTACCATCATGAAAGGAAGGCAAGCACATAGAGATTAAAATTAAGGAATAGTACTAAAAAGAAGAACTAGGAAGGAGGGTTTGCCAACACGATGGGTATAGCCGGAAGGTGGTTCCGTGTTTGGCAAAACAGCCCTGGAAAACAGAGGAGGTTTTTTTAGTCGGTACGAGTCCGGCACAACCTGGGCACAGGGCCCAGGTAAGAAAAGGTCCTTGAGGATTTTTCCTTCTCTTTAAAAAAAAACACTATCGTGGGACGTTATGACTGTTATAAATTAAAAGTATTTCCTATTCTTTTAAATTTAAAAATCGGGCGACAATTAAAATTTACCGAATTTTTGTTGTTGTTTTTGCACTGATTTATAAAAACGATTCGACATCCCAAATTTGAGCTAAAATTGTGACCTCTAAAGAGATTACTAACCATGAAATTTGTCTTTAGAGAATGTACAGTGGAAAAGAAAATGTGCAAATTACTCCTATAGGTAGCAGCATTTTCTTGTCTCAATGTCAGCGTTTTCTTGAGGAAGATCATAATAATGAGAATAGAATTTTGGAAGTATTTTCAATTATGTATTTATTTATTAAACTGTATAATTATGGAATGTTTACAGCTAACTTATTAAAATAGCCCACTAAATTAAATTACATATTGAAGAATTGTGATGCAACACACAGTAAATAATCAAAGGTATCTTTTGCTTTGCGTATTTATCTAATTTATTAAATATACTAATAATCAAAATGAAACTTATGAATGATCATCTTGTTGCTGATTTAATAAAAACAACACTGTTTGGTTTATAATTAACTGTCAATAATTTAACTTTTGATTCAAGTGGGAAATTAAAAGCGTTCAAAATTAATAAATAATTTAAAGCCCACGATTAAAGTGTCACACTCAAAGTGCTATAAATCTACTTAAACAATATGAATAGGTTCGAAAACAGAAACAACATTGTAACTCCTATTTGTAGTGAGTGCTTAGAGACGTTTTAAAGCCCCTTCTGTTACTTGTAATACCACCCACTAAACACTTCTGTCTTACACAACACAAACATTTCAGGCGCTAACTGGTCAAACTCTACATTAGTGTTTGATCGATCATAAATGAAAATTATTTAAATTAACAAATTAAAAAATTAACATTTTTTTCGAAAATAACTTACGTGCTTTATTAAATGTTGCTGAGGTGAAAACTTCAGCAAAAATTAGTAGCGAAAACTAAAATTCTATCGTCTAAAGTATGTTCATATTGTTTATGGTCATCCCCTTCACATTTCGTTAAAATATAATATAATTTTTTTAATAAATGTCGTTATTAATAAACCTTTCATTTTCCATAAATAAGCCATTTTTCAATTTTTATTAGTTTGGAAACTTCAGAACTAAACTGCTAACACAGAATGAATAATTTTTACACTTCCAGAACTCACTACTAGTTCAACTAAAGCCGAGTTTATGACACAAATGAAGCTAGTGGGGGGATTCAATAATGCACACATCTAATGTCGATTAAGCCCAAGCGTAGGTTAAATTTACACTTCTCGATAAAAAAATGTAAATATTTATTTTACACTCCATAGTGTGTCTAACTGTGTACCTACCATAAATTTGAATTACATTAAATATTACTCTAATGTATCTTCTAAAGTTAACAATACAACATTTTTATTTCTATCTTTCAAAACCTCTCATTTCGGCAAATAATAAAGGTTCTATTAATTTCTATACAATGTTGGTCAAAATATAAAGTTTAATGACCAAAACCAAAGTTAAAGATTGTAAGTTAACAAAAAATATTTTTTTCAAGAATACTTGGAAAAACTGAATTTGAGGGTGTGCAATGCCAGGTCGATACTAATTCATGTACTACGATCTTACCTCTCTCTTATAGAAAAAGAACCACAGATTTTAAATATCCAATAATACCTAATGATTTTTATATATGAAAAGTGTGGGAAAAAGCTACTTTTAGCTGAACTAGTTGAAAACTACTCAAATCTACTACTAAAACTATTAAATTGTAGTCATAATTTTCTGTTTCTTACGAATGATTAATTGCATGTTTGCTCAACATGTCCGTCATTGCATAAAAGTGTCTAAAATTTAGAGTTTTCAAAAATAAGATCGCCAGTGCTCGTTTATACAACATGAATTGTCCTTGTCGAAATGAAAGACAGAGAATATAAAACAATCTTGGTTTATACTATTATTTTTAAATTCTTTTGAAACCTTTTCATTGTTAAGTTTATGTTAAAAGATTTCGATATAAATATTTTCGTAATTCTTGATTCCTTTTAACCTAACCGCCTCCTAATTTTTAGGTGCAGTATTGCACAGCAGAATGTTATCATATTTCCCCCGCTTTATCAAGTTTGCAGACGACATTTAAACTTGATAACTTCATTTCAGACCTTTCTAATGCTAGACCCATAAAAAATCGGAGGATATTCAGATGTTAGAATGAATTATCTCTATAATATAAACGACAGAGATTCACTAATCTTTTTTAATTTCATACTACGAAGTCTAATTTTAAGATTTTTTTTTCTCTAAAAACTCCATGAAAATAAGAAACCTTCAAAAAATTAAGCAAATAAGTGGTAACCCTTTCAAACGTATTTCTGTAGAGCTGGAAAAAAAACTCATATTTTGTATTTCCCCCAACACCTGAACAATACTTAGCATTAAATCTCTGGATCTATTTTCTAATGGCAATATTGTGGTATTAGCAATTAATTAGGATGAAGTTAAACTTCAAACATTGTACTGATGTTCTTTTTCATTTCAAAATTATCATTTATGTCTCATTTTACATTAATCGAAATGAAAAGCTACTCTTATGTAAATAGACAGGATTTGTTTAAGATTATACAAAACTATAATTTGTAGAAAACATTAATTTTTCAATATTATTGATGTAAATGGGAGGGAAACACTACTTTTATCTGAAGTAGTTAAATACAGATAATCTTCGCAACTAAAATTAAAAAGTAAGGTTACCAGAAGTGTGCTAATAAGTGATTTTCTCAGCACTGTACTTTGAACCATCCTTAACTGTCCTTTTTACAAATTTAATATTCGTTTATAAAGCACATCTTTGGATATCTAGGTATCCAAAATAAATGCCCATTTAAATTTTGTTTGAGCTATCCCTATTAGAATATGATGCACAGAAAGATATGCGTTGATTGTTAGTCAATCAATCATTAATCGTGACTAAATAAACTGAAGAGCGTCTTTACAACTAACGGAAGTGATTCACAATATAACTCTTCTATTGTTTGGTAGGCCCTGTCAGAACTTCCTCCAACTGTTTTGATAGCAGCTGTAAATATATTCAAAGATTGAATACTTTCATTTAAGGTTTGCTCCTTCAATACTTAGGAGAGAGTTTATGGAAATCCAGTCTAGCTCCTCAATTTGTGTGCGCTTGCTAACCGATGGAAGGGTAGTATGAAAACTTATACAATTTAAAGAGCTAACTTTATGTAACTATAAAATTATTTGTTATTAATAAAACTCAATCGACATAAATCAATCAATTTTGTCCACCCCCCCCCCCCCCGATAAGTTGACCAATATACGACAAGGATTGTTTGACAAAATTGTATGTGAACAAATATTATGGAAATTGTCGAAACTTAAAAAAATATGGATTTATGCTTTTCGGAAGTATGATATTACAAGCATAAAATTAAAGACATTCAACTCTAATATTTTAATTTTTTAAATACAACTATATTCATTCATTTAATTATACATTAATGTTGAGCTTAATAGAAGGATCAAGGTAATTCGAAAGTCAACTGGTTTAAAAATATATAATCATATACTATTTTATTTTACGTTAAAAAAGAAAAACATTAAATGTTGAGATAAATTTTATCTAAACCTTTTTTAATCAGACCTTAATTTTTTTATTATATCTTACACGTTATTGATGTTCAAGAATTTGTTTCTTCAAAAATAATAGTTTTAGAGTTAAATTACAAGAGACAGAAAATGGTTTATTTTAATCCGGTAATGCTTATAGTTTTATGACCTTAAAATAAACCGTTGTGGTCCTTTAAAATTTTGCTAAAATCTTAAGTTTTTCGAGAAACAATTTCTTGAAGATCAGGATATCTTCTAATATTTTGTTAACCGTAAAATAAGAAAATACACACAAAGGAAAAGGTTTTATTTAAATAAATTGAGTTAATATTCAAATGACCTTGAAAATATAGACCATGAATATAGACAATGAATTAATAATTCCATTTTATTTCCCCATCGATATCAAATAACTTTTGTCTAAAACATTTTACTTCAAAACTTGTCGATTTAGAGATATAACTTTAAATGAGTCACCCACTACAAAGTCTTATTTAATGACTGGAGGTTGCATGTAGGAATATGGCGTGACTTGAATCTTTTTCAATTTCTAACATAATATTATGCTGTCATATCAACGTCAGACTTTCAAAGTAAAAGTAAATATGAGAAGGGGGGGGACTCCAAATTTTCTGATTTCAAAACTTTTAGATGTATCTAAACTATTTCGACAATCTTTAAAACAATTTTTTAATAGCAAATTTAGCAAAATAATTGTTAACTTTAATTTTGCCCTCTATTTTACATGAGTTCTTCACAATCAATTTGTCTCAGTACCCAAAACTCATTCACTAGTAGGGGTAAGACATTTGTTGAGTTAGATTTGGTTTCGATCGGATCAATACGAACATTAAAAGAAAAAAATGAAATGGTGTAATAAATAAAAAATACACGAACATTGCACAAACTTTCTTACACAGTAATATAAAAAAAGTAAATACTGCTTCAACGTCAAAATTTTAAAAGGAGAGCAAAACTGTCATAGAACTAAAACTAATAATTCCAATTTTATACAACATGAATCTTAGTTTGCTATTTTAATAACATTTTATTAAAATGTAGGCTGGATAGCTCTCCCCCACATGCTAGTGTTAAAATAAAAGTGTCAAGCGAGTGCTAAAACCACACAACTTAAGATAGGTAGGCATATAGGGACAGTTATTTTTTAAAAGTCGAAATCTTTTAAGCGGCCCAACGCCAACATATTACGAAATGGATGTACATATTCGTCATCAAAATAACTTGATATCCCACACATAATATTTTCAAAAATACAATTTTTCAACGAGATAGTTCTTGCCCCTTACTACACCAAGGTTTTTTTTTTGTTACCGGTATATTTTTACTTTATGTGGGACAATACAAAGAATATAAATACAGAGTTTGATTTATCGTCTTGTTACGACTTACAGATAAACAGACACGTGCGTGAAATTATAAGGGTCCTTGGTTTTACCTACGATTCTAATAATGAGAAATCAATTAAAATGCAATTCTTCTTTTAATGGCTTTTGTATTGTTTGTCTTACAACAGCTTTTAAAACTTATACGCTATGCATTTCTCATTGTGTCGTTAAATTAAGTTGTATTCGTCTTACAAAAACTATAATAAATGATTTCGCATTTCAATTTAATTTCAAATTCAAATATATATAAATATAAATATATATATATATATATTTATATATATATATATATATTTAAAGATTTCCAGGTCACGCCGTAGAAGGGGTTGGACATGATATCTGACACTTTAATTTCGGGTTAGTGCTAACATATTAAATTTTTTCATCAAATAAACATTTATATTCGTAATCAGAAAAATGTCTAGTTTTATTTGGGAACGTACACATAATATTTCATCAATTATAAAACTAGGTACAATACCTGCTTTTTCTCTTTTTCCAATCCAGGAATCACTTGGTGATTAACTCGGTTTCGGGTAACCTATGTACCCATCTTCAGATCACAGAAAATTATATAAATCCCATCGATATGTGGTCGTCAAATATGTTATGATATACACAAAATATCGATACACAAAGTATCGACAAAATAAAAAATAAAAGTCACAAAAAACACGCATCACGATACACACTAAAAACACTTAAACACTTTTTTTTTAACTTTTTAGAAATGTTTGAAATTTGATTAGACCTAATCACACTAACTAGTCTCGGGTAAACGTTTTATGCGACTGCCGTGGCAAGTCTATTCGTTCTTCTTGATTAAACCTTATCATTTTTGGGTTGGATTGTAATCTTTAAAAACTTTAAAAAAGTGTTTAAGTGTTTTTAGTGTGTATCGTGATGCGTGTTTTTTGTGACTTTTATTTTTTATTTTGTATCGGTCATAACATATTTGACGACCACATATCGATGGGATTTATATAATTTTCTGTGATCTGAAGATGGGTACGTAGGTTACCCGAAACCGCGGTAATCACTAAGTGATTCCTGGATTGGAAAAAGACAAAAAGCAGGTATTGTACCTAGTTTTATAATTGATAAAATTATCCAATCCGTGGGCTAACATGTTGAAACATAATATTTAATTTTAAAAAAATCAACTCAATAGTTTGTGCCCTATACTCCCCCAAGGTCATTTTTGTTACCCCTACATTTTCCCTATATGTTAGAAAATACAAAGAATTTAAGTGTAAAGTTTGAAATGTATAGAATAGATCGTCTTGTCTGTGTAGAAACTGGTTGCGATTTACATAAAAATAGACGGACAGACATGCCTGTGAAATTATAAGGATCCGTGGTTTTACCTACGGACTCATTAAAAACTATTTCGATAAATTTTTGTGAAATATGAAGATTTAGTTACAAAACCACAAGTAAAGGAAGTTATGGTTCGGAAGTAATTTTCGGGGAAAATAACCCGGTTTGAAATAATAACAATAAAAAAAAAACTTTGTGATATTGCAACAATATGCTGATATAGAATATATTATTAGCATCAGTCAACTTTTTGAGTTCTTGAGTAGCCTACTGCACACATAGTAGTGATACTCTGCCAACGTTAAAAAAATAATAATAAAATAAATAAATTAAAAAAAAACAACGCTTTTTGACTAAAAACTGATTTTTTCTTACAAAACTCAACGTCCTTTTTTAATCTATCACATAAATTTCTCTATACAATGTATATGTGAACAAGGAAACACATGTTTATAGATAATATATAATGATATTGTATATATAATGATGTTGTGCATATGAATAGATATGAAATCATGAAATTGGATCGTCACTATATTCTTAATCTATATGTCGTATAACATGTAAAAACATTAGATTACTTGTTAAACTGCCAAGAAGAGGCCTAGATGAAAAATCCTTTGAAAGAAATCGTTTTGAGAAAAGTCCTCAACATTTAAAGTTGTAAAAAGAAAAAAATTGATCTAAATATCGTTGAAATACTAGTTTTAATTATTTTACTTGTTTTTATATTTTGCTATATTTAATTTATTGTTGTATTATTTCTTGTCTTTAAATTTTAGAGTTTAGTGCTTTTTGAAGTTGGTATACATTTTAAATGTTCTGGTAATAAATAAAGTAAACATTATTTCTCTCCCGACCAACACGATTTCAAAAAAAGTTCCCCCACAAATCGATTAATTTTATTTTGATTTGGATTACAATACTTTCACTACTAGTTATGGATATTTGCAGGTAAGTAAAAACAATGCCAAGGGTATTTTGTACAGTCTAGTTAATCTAAATCGCAACCACTAATTAATTAACCGAGGCCAGAGCGATTGAGCCAGGAGGAGGCGAGGCCGAGGCGATGGGACAGCGATTAAGTCAGCTTCCAGGCATTAAGTTGTGGGTGGTGCCGACGTTTATGCTTCTACGTTTACGGCAAAGAGATTAAAGGGTAATTATTAACTTGAAAGAAGTATCACATTCAGTGACGAAAGTTGTCTGGTTAACTGGGACTTGATTTTGTAATGAATAATGTCCATGAAATAATAATTCTTAAGAGTTGGCACAGTGTATTTGTTTATTAGTGAATTTAGAAATTCTATGTATTGTAATCTCCTCTCAAGAAACGCCGACACTAGACGTAATGAAATGGCTACCGATCCTACCCATAAGAGTAGACAACTAGCCACCTTTCTTAACCTACTGAGAGACCAAATTTTATTTTCGGAATCCTGAAACTATAAGGATCATGTATATCGCTTTAAAAATTAAACTTTTCTTGGGGCTCAACAAATTATTCTGTTGACCTAAAATAATTATGGAAAAATAAATTAGGGAGCTACAATTGTTAGCAAACTCTGGTGGAGAATACTAGAACAACGGGAATTCGACGCAATAACCATAGATTATTCGACTGAAAAGCCAGCTAATCACGCTAGGCCCTTCAGACTGTTAAGCCCTGGAGAGTTTTATATATGACGATAATGGCTTATTTACCTTTATCATCTTAGCCAAACAATCTTCATTTATCCGACAGGATTACTCGTCTTGACAGTATATGACTGTCATTATCATATTCTTGGCCTTTATAGTCAGTCCTGTGTGAATTTCGTTATGAAAAAGCCTTGGTAATCCTATTGTATAAATTAGAATTGTTTGAGTGAGAGAATAATAGTAAATAACTTAGTAATTTGATTGATAATACCATTTTGGAGGTTATACCTATATTATATTAAAATTGGTAGTTGCTCGTAAAATACATTTACTGCAATGTTTCATAACTCATTTTCTACAGAGTTAAGAAAAATAAGATAGTTATTAAAATGTTTTTCAAAACATAACCTCAAATTTAGAAAATTCAGCAAAAACATCTTTAGTTTAGCTAAGATTAGATTGAAAGTAGAGTTGAGTTTAAAGGGTTAAAAAGTACCGTGGACCGCGACCATTGTTGGCCTATTGTGTAACTACGTCCCTTAATTCTAGTTCAATAGATTAGTTCCCTCTGCGAGTTTTAGTAGAACGGGAAGAAAAAAAGATATTATCGACCCCATTGTCTATATGAGTATAAGTAGAATTAATCCACGACATTACGTTCGGATGATGGCAAGCCTCGCTACAGGGACCACCTGCAGCAGTGGCGTAACCAATAGTAGATAGTTGGTGTATACTTCCCCGTTTGTAGACATTGGGTAACTTGTTCAAGGAAAATAGTCTACGATAGATAAAATATATTGTTTGATAATCCAGGGGTAAAACGGTGATGAGAGAAAGCTCCAGTAGGCTACTGTCAAGAGACGAGTCAAGTAAATAATATTAACAGTCCACTCACTGGCTCGTCTAACGAGAGTTCAACAGGAGTTTAGAAGCCAAACACCTTGCGTCTCTTTCTAACAAGGTCCTCACAATCATAGATTATGTAGACTAGCCCGCACTATTTACTCTTCGTATAGTCCTATCCTATGCAAGTTAACCATAGTGTCTGGTAATAAGTCTCATGATTAGCCTGGGTTGACTTCTGTTAAAGGTTAGTCTGTCCCTCCAAGTCTGTCTGAAGGAACTTCTCTCAATAATAATTCACTTCAGTGATTCGTAGTGTTCTCTGAATACACTCTGTATACAAATGTGATCAAGAAAAAATTTACATTGACCGTTCAAGCCTAGTTTAGCTTTATTTCTTAGGTTACTAGATTTAGTTTCTTTTCTCTTGTTGTTGTTGATAAAAAACGAAAAAGCTCTTTGTCGTCATCGTCTTAAAACAAGAAGAA